>CP106729.1:71217306-72606664 GCA_025506655.1 Gossypium rotundifolium
CCCTTAGAAATTTAAAGAGAAATATTTTTAGCGGATTTGATGGAATTGCCATTCGGTGAGTTCGATCTTATTCGAGGCATGGATTGGTTGGTGAAGCACCAGGCGTAATTGGATTGTGCTGAAAAACGGATGTCAATAAAGACTGTGAATGATGAGGAGGTAGTAATGATAGGCAAGCGAAGAAACTATTTGGCAAATGTAGTATCTGCATTAAAGGCTGAGAAGTTGGTGCGGAAGGGGCATAGAGCGTTTCTAGCTTTCATTAGTGCTTTGGATGCCAAGGAATTATCAGTGGAAAATGTGAGAACGATGAAGGAATTTTTAGATGTCTTTCCTGAAGAACTTCCTGGTTTACCTCCAGATCGGGAAGTAGAATTTGGCATCGAGCTTTTACTCAGAACGGCTCCAGTGTCTATTGCTCCTTATAGAATGGCACCGAAAGAGTTAGCGGAGCTTAAAGCTCAAATTAAAGAATTGTTGTATCGGGGATTTATTCGACCGAGTGTGTCTCCGTGGGGAGCACCGATTTTGTTTATCAAGAAGAAAGATGCGACGATGCACATGTGTATTGATTATAGGCAGTTGAATAAATTGATGATCAAGAATAGGTACCCTTTACCGAGAGTTGATGACCAATTTGATCAATTGAGGGGAGCTTCAGTTTGCTCCAAGATTGATTTGAGGTCGGGTTATCATTAACTCAAGGTTAGAGAGGCAGATATCCATAAGACAGCATTTCGAACTCACTAAGGTCATTATGAGTTTTTGGTGATGCTGTTTGGTTTGACCAATGCACCAGTTGCATTTATGGACATAATGAACCGAGTCTTTCAACCCTATCTAGACCAGTTCGTAGTGGTGTTCATAGATGATATCTTGGTATATTTGAGGAATGAAAAAGAGCATGACATACATTTGCGCATTGTGTTGCAAATTTTGAGAGATAAGCAACTTTATGCCAAATTTAGTAAATGCAAATTTTGGTTGAAGAAAGTGACTTTCTTGGGTCATGTGGTGTCAGCCAAATGAATAAGAGTTGATCCTCGAAAGGTAGAGGCAGTGTTGGATTGGAAACCACTGAAGTCAGTGGCTGAGATTCAGAGTTTCTTGGGTTTGGTCGATTACTATATACGCTTTGTTGAGGGGTTTTCATTGATTGCTGCACCCCTAACTAAGCTGCATTGCGTAAAGTCTCTTGTGTGTGGTGATAAACAACAAGAAAGTTTCGGCGAAGAAGATTTTAGCTAAGCGCCAAGATCTTGATTCAACTGAATTTGAAAAAGTGTTTATCGTTTACTGTGATGCATCACACACGGGTTTAGGATGTGTGTTGATGCAAGGAGGAAAAGTGGTGGCTTATGCTTCTCGTCAGTTAAGGCCGCACAAAGTTAACTATCCTAGTCATGACTTGGAGTTGGCTGTGGTAGTGTTTGCTTTAAAGATTTGAAGGTACTATCTCTACGGTGAGAAGTCGATCATTTATACGGACCACAAGAGTCTTAAGTACCTCCTTACCCGAAAGGAGTTGAACTTGAGACAACATAGATGGGTGGAGTTGTTAAAGGATTATGACTTCTCAATCGAGTATCATCCTGGAAAGGCTAACGTTGTGGCAGATGCGTTGAGTCGTAAGGTGGTATCAGAGTTTAGAGCAATGTTTGCTCATCTCAGTTTGTATGAGGATAGCAGTATGCTAGCGAAACTTTAGGTGAAGCCATTGTGGTTAGAACAGATCAAGGAAAAATAGTTATCAGATGAAAAATTAGGTCCTTTAATGCAACAAGTTGAAAAGGGTATAAAGGGGACTTTGGATTGAACAAGGATAGCGTACTGTATTTTCGTGGAAAAATTTGTATGCTCATGGATTCGGATTTGAGACAAATGATTCTAAGAGAGGCGCATAGTAGCCATTATGCTATGCATCCGGAGGAAATAAGATGTATCGAGACCTCTGTGAACAGTATTGGTGGCCAGTGTTAAAGCAGGAAGTAAAAGATTTTGTAAGTAAGTGTTTGACTTGTCAACAAGTGAAGGTAGAACATCAATTGCCGTCAGGCTTATTGCAACCGGTAAAGATTCCTCTATGGAAATGGGAGCGGATAACAATGGATTTCGTTAGTGGGTTACCTTTAACACCTACTAAGAAAGATTCCATTTGGGTGGTAGTAGATCGATTGACGAAGACTGCTCATTTTCTACCAGTTCGTATGGATTACTCACTACAGAAGTTGGCTAAGCTGTATGTATCTGAGATCGTGAGGTTGCATAGGGTACCAATGTCAATCATATTAGACATGGATCCTAGGTTTACATCACGATTTTGGAAAGCTTTACATGAGGCTTTGGGAAATAATTTAAACTTTAATACGGCTTTTCATCCTCAGTTAGATGGCCAGTCAGAAAGAGTAATTCAGATTTTGGAAGACATGTTAAGAGGTTGCATGATTGACTTCACAGGTAGTTGGGAGGATTTCCTACCATTGGCAGAGTTCGCGTATAATAACAGTTACCAATCCAGTATCCAAATGGAGCCTTATGAAGCATTATACGGTCATAGGTGTCGTACCCTTACTTGTTGGACTGAATTGGGGGAACGGCAGTTGTTGGGTCCTGAATTGATATCTGAGACGGAAGAAAAGGTAAAGGTGATTAAAGCATGGTTAAAGGAAGCTTCGGATAGACAAAAGTCGTACGCAGATCTGAAGCATAAGGATATCGAGTTTACGGTGAGAGATCAGGTCTTTCTATAAGTCTCACCTTGGAAGAAGATTTCAGATTTGGAAGGAAGGGCAAGTTGAGCCCTAGGTTCATTAGACCGTACCATGTGTTGAATTGTATAGGACCTGTGGCCTATCAACTTGAATTACCTCCGGAGTTGAGTCAAATTTATAGTGTTTTCCATGTTTATATGCTGAGGCATTATAGATCGGATCCGTCTCACATAGTACCAGTAGAAGAAGTAGAGTTAAGGCCAGACTTGTCTTTCGAGGAGGAACAAGTGAAAATCTTAGACCATGATGTTAAGGTACTAAGAAAGAAGACTGTGCCATTGGTTAAGGTTCTATGGCGTAATCACGAAGCGACGGAAGCTACGTGGGAGTCTGAGGATGCAATTCGTCAGCAATATCCTCACCTCTTTTAACCAGGTTAATTTCGAGGACAAAATTTTTTTAAGGGGGTAGAATTGTAACATTTTAAAAATTTAGTAACGATATGTTGCATGTTTTTGGTGCTTAGCTTGTGGATGATTTAATTTGTGTGCTTAATATAGTCTTGAGAAGGCTCGAGATTTATTTGGAATTAGAATAAATTTTAGAAATGAGTACTTTATTGAAGTGGATCAAGTGAACTTGATGTTTAAGGAAATAAAGTGTCAAAAACTAGCATAAGATGAACTAGTAGTAAAGTGGAGTTGGCGCCATAAGTGTTGCTTGAGGGGAGAGGTTCGAATCTCATGGATGGCATTTTGGTGACTTTTATTTTTGCACCTTTAAAGCATGTGTCGGTCAAGCATTATATTTGGTAAGGTTGGACTATTTTACTTATGGCAAGGTGGCTAATGGTTAATGTAAGCATGGAACTTAGGGAAAGAAATCCTAAACTTATGGAATGTAGGGGGGACACAAGGCATATCCTAAGGGTTATGTTTTGGAAACTTTTGGATGGCCAACTTGTCCATGAATTTCGACGGCTTTGTGGACTTAGGGGGGGAGCCGAATTTAGGTGGTAAGTTTGGGTATAGTTTGGTAGCTTGATAGAATTTTCATTTGGTCATTTTGCTCTCCCAAAAACATCTTTCTCTCATCTTTTCCTCTCTTGGCCAAATTTTCTTGTGTTAGGAGAAAACAATCTTTGCTTTGATTCTTTTGGTCATTCTTTTTGACCATTTGGTTATTTTTGCAAAACCTCTCAAGTGTTTCATCTTGTATTTCTCTCCTAGTACCGAAATTATCAACACAAAAAAGCCATTTGTTTTTCCTTCTTTCTCCTCATTGTCGAATGCATATTTGCTCCTAAACTCCTCTCTTTCTCTTTTTTCTCTTTTCTCTATTGCTCTCCATTTTACTTATCTTTCAAACACATTCTTCATTCATTTTTCTTCCATGGCCGAATGCTTATGATCATCCCCATAGCCGAAATTATTTTCACTATCCATTAAATCATAGCCGAATCTCTTTTTGCTCATAAACCTTATTCTCAATCATTTCTTCCATCAAGTTTTGGATAACCGGTAAGAATTATTTTTCCCTTGATTTCTTTTGTTATTTGGTCACTTTGGCCGAATCTATAGGATGGCCTAGGAAGAGCCTTTAAATCGATAATTGTCCATTCTATTAAACGTTTCCTTTCGTTATATTTTAGTGAGATAGTGGAAGGTCGAATCATCATCTCATCAAAGTCATCTTGAAGTTATTCAAGTTCGGATCATAACTGGCAAGGTAAGAAGGAACTCTTCATGGATTCATGACCACCCTCATTTTTTTTGTTCAATGACTATCAATTGGGATTTGTTATAACTGAAAGTTTTTATATAGGAATCCTTTGGAAATCACTCGCGATTTTAAAGTAAGCCGAGTTGGCTCTTTTACGATAATAGTCTTAATTTTTGATATATTGTTTAGGCTAATAATCCTTTGCCAATGGAGGCAATCAATATAGGGTCGAAAAGAGTGGTGAATAGCATTCGGAAGAGGGGCGGTTTCGCCATTCCCTTAAATTCAAGCGAAGGGCTATTTCAGGAATCCGAGACTTTCCACAGGGTTGTAGACCCTCATCCGAGGAGAATCGATTATTCGAAGTCATGTGTACTCCGGAGCCATTGACTGTTCGTGATCCTTCAACGGTTTATGAATCGTCAATTAGAAAAATCGAAAGTTAATTGTTGTTCAAAATTTCGAGGGCAAAGATCTAGATCGTTTATCTTGACATAGATTTATATTTAGTATCAGTGTTCTAATCGAGTGTGATACGTATTTAGGTATCGACGAGCGGGAAAGTATAGTTCTTACCGTAATCAGGTGTGTAATTTCACACTTATCTCATGGGTTAGATATTGTACCATAAGTAATAGAATAAAAATCGTAAAGTTGGTGAAATTGGAAAATACGGTATATTAACACTTTTTGTGTAAATGCATGAAATCGATATTAAAGTTATGGAAATTACGGATTTACCCTTAATGGGCTATTATATTAAACAGTGATATTTGGGGCCATATGAATTATTTTGATAAATTGGCCAAGTGTGAAATTTGTGAAAAGGGCCTCATGTGATTAATGGGCAAAAAATTTGCTAGATCGATTAATGGGCCAAAAATTTGCTAGATCGATTAATGGGCCAAAAATTTGCTAGATTGCTTAATAGGTCAAATTTGGTAGATCGCTTAATGATCCAACTTGTACTATGGGCCTTATGATGAAATCATTATATGAATATTGTTATGCTTTGTATATGCATACATGATTGCATGGGTTGGGATAAAATTGAAGAGAAGTGCTAGTGACTCTGTCACAATCTATTTAGAATGGCTCTGCCATAATCTAGTTCGGATGGCTCTGCCATAATCTAGTTTGGTGACTCTATCACAATCTAGTTCGATGACTCTGTCACAATCTAGTTAAATGGCTCGCCACAAACATTTTAAATGGCTTTATGGGAGATTGGTGTGTTGGCGGGGTGGGTTGACTTGATCCCAGGTGTCTTTGGTTGGTGCGGGTGGTGTGTAGTGGATGGAAATTTAGGCTTGGTTGGGAATTACATATCACATGCATTTTATATTTGATATATATATTGTACATTTGTAAATGGGCTCAAGCCCAAATATATGCTTAAACAGTTTTGGCCCGGTGGACATGATAAGTGGGTTACACACTGAGTTCTAAGTAACTCACCCCGTTTTTCTTATCGTTCTTAGGTAATGATAATTGATGGAGGCTTGGGCCGGGGATGACTTCGTGTGAAGGCCATACTACGAATGATGGGTTATATATAAACTTTGAACTTCTTTTAAGTATTTCTATTTAAGTATTATTTCAGTTGCAATATAATAAGGCCTCTGGTATTATTTTCATGGATTTTTATTTCGTGGATGGATTTTAACATGTTTTAGATACTTAAAGGGGACTATTTTAATTTCTATAAATGTTTTCTTAAACTTGCGTATAAAAAGGAGTTTTTCTTAAATATCATCAACTCGTGAAATTTCTGTGAAAACTCTTTTCTGAAATTATTTTAACCAATTATTTCTCTGAAAATCAAATTACAAACCCTTACGTTTTAATCATGGATTTCAAATTAATCTCGATTTTTTATAAACTCCATTCCCAAAATCGTTTTGAAGATTTGTTTTCTTTAAATTATTGATGACTAGATGTAAGTTCGATTTGTGTGGCATGCCAAATCTGGACTTAACGCATAGGCCAGGTTTGGAGTGTTACACCATCCTAGTAATCCATCCACTACACACCACTCGTACCATCCCAACACACCTGTGGGGATCAAGTCAACCTACCCCACCAAACACACCAATCGCAGGCAAGTTGCCATTAATAATATTTGTGGCTGAGCCACCAGTGTCATAATTATGCGTGGCATAGCCACTATACATATTGTGGCAGAGCCACCAGAATATCATATACAGTAATATAATTGGCACATAGCCTTGGGTAAATACGTTTGGCACAAAGCCATAATCATGATGGCACAGAGCCAATTAAGGTTGGCACATAGCCATTATTAGAATTTGTGGCAGAGCCACCTGGCTACACTTCTCTTCAACATTTTTTCCATCCCATGCAAAATTATGTAAATGCAACATAATAAAGCATAATATTTACAAATATAAATAACAATCATTAATTTAGAGATTTGTTTCGACAAATCGGCCAATTATAGAACATTGTAATTCGACCCATATGGGCATTTTCATAATTCGACCTATAGAGGACTTTTCATAAATCTAATAATTTTAATACCGATTTTGGCAAATCTATAGAAATAATGTAATTTAAGCCAATTTCCCGATTTATGTTTATTATGAATTTTAGCCGTATAATAATACAATCTACTATCAAACACGTTACTGAATCACAAATCTACGGTTT
Source organism: Gossypium rotundifolium (assembly GCA_025506655.1). Taxonomy (NCBI): domain Eukaryota; kingdom Viridiplantae; phylum Streptophyta; class Magnoliopsida; order Malvales; family Malvaceae; genus Gossypium; species Gossypium rotundifolium. Next base: position 71,224,410 of record CP106729.1, read on the forward strand.
ATGGTGTGAGATTACACACCTGATTACGGTAAGTATTAAACTCTATTGATCATGAGCATCTAAACACCATTACACTCGACTAACCAACATACGAGATTTTATTAATCTAACTCTAAATCAAACGATCTAAAATGCTTACCCCTAGAATCGTGAATGACTACGATTTGTTTATTTTCACTAGATGATGTTCCACAACCTGGTGAAAAATCCCGAATCACGAAAATCGCCCTTCGTTTGAATTTAGGAGTAGGAATCGTAAATCCACTCCTTTTGTGTTCTCCAATAGCTTTTCCTTTCAACTCGGTTCCACACTATTTCTGTAGAATCCACAAATAGAGAATATCGAGTGATTTCGTCCCTTAATCGATGATGATCCCGATCCTACCGACTGGCTCATGACTAAAGATGATTAGGAAATAATGTGGTATTCGGCCAATCCACTAGAATACCGATTTAATCAAGAAAGAAATTTCTAACTTGTAAGATGGGAAAGATGATCAATATTCGGCTTTTAAATAGAAAAAGGTTTGATGAAATGATTAAAAGAAAAGAAAAGATGAAGGAGGAGTGCTTTGTTAGTTTCAGCTAACAAAAGAAAAATGAACATTTGTGGTTGAGTGTTGTGGGAAAACAAGAAGTGAGATGAACAATTAGGCTAGCTATTTCAGCTATCAAAGAAAGAATGACCAAAATGCATTGAGGTTAAGGTCAAAACAAAGAAAAGAATGTTCACTTTTGGCTTTGGCGTTTTCGGGAAAGAGAGAAGAAATTGGAGAAAAGAACACAAAGGAATGCTAAAAGAAATTAGGCCTAACAAACACCAAAATTTTGACAAAAGACTAATGAAAATTTCGGCTATCCCTCTCCCCCCTACAAACCGTGTATTGCCTTTTGCCTAAAGGAAAAATGTTGACCAAAATCCTTTCCAAAACATCTTCCTCACTTTAAGCCAACATGTTCCCTATTCTTTCCTTTCCTTTTTCCTTCTTTCCTTCCACTCATCCTTTCCTTATTTCCTTAGTCATCTTTCCTAAAAGAAAAAGTCTTCCTTACCATAATTGAAGCCTTGGCCGACACTATGGATGAATAGCATAAAAAAATAATCGAAATTTGCACCAAGTGAGATTCGAACCTCTTCCCCTAAAGCCCTTCACGTGACACCACATCCTCTTTATCATATGCTCGTTTATGCTAGCAATTTACTCACTTATTTCATTAAGCATTGATGCCACTTACCTTCTCCCCTTTACGTGCTCAAACACTAAAATTTTTCTATAGCCTAACCTGAACCAGGAACTTCCTAGAAACCCCGTAACTTTCCAAAATCACCTTCCTAATAAGTTCAACTTGAAATAATGTCGTTCTCTTGTTCTCAAAAATTTTGAACACTTTTACGCCCAATGCCCAATGAGCCCAATTCTACTAGGCCCAATTTTAAGATGTTACAATTCTAGCCCCTTAAAGAAATTTTGTCCTCAAAACTTCCAACCTACTACTAAACGCATTGCTCAAGTCATACCACTAGGCTTTCGCTGCACACTATGGTCTTAATAACACTAATGTACTTTTAACTTAATCTTAAATCCTCTTACACACAACCAAACATCTAATCATAGAAGCAAGCAATTATCTACCACTTGTACCTAAAATTTTCTACATTCAAACATCACGTCCAACCAAAACATACCTAACTTGATGGTGATGAAATAATCCCGAGCCTTATGCTCCTTAGACCCACATCTCAAGCATGCTCCTAACCTCCTCGGCATTATCTCGGATGACGCCTTCTATAATAATTAAAAGCTGGAAAGTTTGGAAGTGCCTTAACATGCTTCACAGAATGAGACTACGACCCTAAAGAACTGCGATCTCTTTTCTTCCTATAGTCCACGCACCCAACTCGAAGTGCCTCACCAATTCCTTTAACCTCCTCCAATACCTCCCTAACTAACTGAGTCAGCTCATCAACCCCAGCTCGATCATGAGATCCCATCTCAGCCACTGGCGATGCTGGTGCATCCATTTCAGACATATGCCTCGGTGCTAAAGATCCAATCCTAGCACCTCGGCCACTACCATGGTTGTGTCTACTACGTCCACGTCCTCTAGCACTCAGGTTTGCTAAATTGATTTAATCAGATTAAGAGTCTTATGAATCAGTATGCTATTCAATGTTTATTAAACAATATTTTATGGAGTATAAGAAGTAAATTTGTTTTCGTACATCTCTTCCTAGAGTCTCAATTTCTATAGTTTCTACTCTTAAAGCCAAAAATTCTAAAGTATTTCTATTTTGTGGAGTTTTCCTACCACAGTCTTATCATAATAATCATAAAATAAAAACATAAGCTTACTTGACTTGGTGGCGGATACTCGTGGTGCCATACTTCCTTTAGAACATTTTTTATAAATTAAAACTTTAAACAACTTTGGAAAACGCTTTTGAATCCAAACTACAGTCGAGTTTTGCAACCGGGCTCTGATACCATAAAATGTAACACCCCAAACCCGACTTATGCTATATGACCAGATCTGACATGTCACATGAGAAAAACATGTTAAATCCTATTTATTCGTACTAAAATATGTGTTGTTTTGCTATAATCGAGAAAACAAGTTTGATTTGAAATATTTGATAAAGTACTACTAACCTCGAAAGTTGATTGATAAATCGATAAGTTAAACTAGAGATATTTTAAAACCATGACTTTTGAAAATATCTTTGATAATTTGAGAGAAAATTTCCAAGTTAAAATATTTGTAAAAGTTTATTAGGAAACTCATTTGTTAATTAATTTTTTGAAAACCGTTGGTTATGCTTTTAAAAATGCCCATTTAAAAATAATTCAAGCAACATAATAAATATGTCAAACATAAAGCAAAATAAAATATTCTAGAGGCCTTATTACAACATAAAAACCCCAAATAGTAAAAGTAATAATAGTGAACGGAAATAGAAATCCAAAGTTAAATAAAAACCATTTATGAAGTATGGCCTCCACCCGAGTCATCCATGGCCCAAGTCCACATCACTGAGTATTACCTGCAAGGTTAAGGAAAAGGGGTGAGTTACTAGAACTCAATGCATAATCCCCTTACCGTTGTCGACTGGGCTTGAACCCGTATAGCAATATCTTGGGCCTAAACCCACTTACATAACAACGTATAAGTGAAATAAATATATGCAACCCAACCCATCCTAGTAATCCATCCGCTACACACCACATGTACCATCCCATCACACCTGTGGGGATCAAGTCAACCCACCCCGCTAAACACACCAATCACATGCAAATTGCTATTAATAAAATTTGTGGCTAAGCCACCAGTGTCATAATTATGCGTGGCATAACCACTATACAGATTGTGGCAGAGCCACCAGAATATCATAGATGGTAATATAACCGGGACATAGCCCTGGGTAAATATGTTTGGCACAAAGCCATAATCACGATGGTACAGAGCCATATTTAGGTTGGCACATAGCCATTATCAGAATTTGTGGCAGAGCCACCGGGCTACACTTCTCTTCAACATTTTTCCCATCCCATGCAAAATTATGTACATGCAACGTAATAAAGCATAATATTTACAAATAGAAATAACAATCATTAATCTAGAGATTTGTTTCAATAAATCGGCCAATTATAGAACATAGTAATTTGGCTCATAGGGGCATTCTCATAAATCTAACAATTTTAATGCCGATTTTGTCAAATCTATAGAAATAATGTAATTTAAGCCAATTTCCCGATTTATGCTTATTACAAATTTTAATCGTATAATAATAGAATCTACTATCAAACATGTTACCGAATCACAAATCTACGATTTAAGGTGAGAGATTACACACTTGATTACGGTAAGTATTAAACTCTCTTGACCGTCGACACCTAAACACAATTACACTCGATTAACCAACATACGAGATTTTATTAATCTAACTCTAAATCAAACAATCTAAAAATCTTACCTCTAGAATCATGAACAACTATGATTTGTTTATTTTCACTGGATGATGGTCCACAACATGATGGAAAATCCCGAATCGTGGAAACCGCCCTTCATTTGAATTTAGGAGTAGGAATCGTAAATCCATTCCTTTTGTGTTCTCCAATAGCGTTTCCTTTCAACTCGGTTCCACACTAATTCCGTAGAATCCACAAATAGAGAATATCGAGTGATTTAGTCCCTTAATCGATGATGATCACAATCCCCATCGACTGGCTTATGACTAAATATGATTAAGCAATGATGTGGTATTCAGCCAATCCACTAGAATATCGGTTTAATCAAGAAAGAAAAGTCTAACTTGTAAGATGGAGAAGATGATTAATATTCGGCTTTTGAATAGAAAAAGGGTTGATGAAATGATCAAAAGAAAAGAAAAGATGAAGGAGGAGTGTAACATCCCGAAATTGGCCTAGTAGGATTAGGCCCATTGGGCCTTAAGCACGGAAGCATTTAAAATTTTTGGAGAATAAGAGAATGGCTTTATTTCAAGTTAAACTTATTAAGAAGGTGATTTTGGAAAGTTACGGGGTTTCTAGGAAGTTTGGGTTCAAGTTAGGCTATAGAAAATTTTTTGTGTTTAATCCCTTAAGGGGGAGAAGGTAAGTGGCATCAATGCTTATGGAAATAAGTGAGTAAATTGCTAGCATAAAGGAGCATATGGTAAAGAGAATGTGGAATCACATGAAGGGCATTAGGGGAAGAGATTTGAATCCCACTTGGTGCAAAATTTGATTATTTTTTTATGCTATTCATCCATAGTGTCAGCCATGGTGGTATTTTAGGTAAGGAAGACTTTTAATTTTTGTAATGGTGGCTAAGGAAATGAGGTAAGGATGAAAGAAGGAAAAAAAAAGAAAAGGAAAGAGTAAGGAACATGTTGGCCCAAAGTGAGGAAGATGTTTTGGAAAGGATTTTGGTCAACATTTTTCCTTTAGGAAAAAGGTAATACACGGATTGTAGGGGGGAAAGGGATAGCCAAATTTTCTTTAGGCAATTGGCAATTTTTGGTGCTTCAGAGGTTGTTTTCTCCTTAGATTTTTGGTGTCATTTTCTTTCTCTAATTTTTCCTCTTAGCCGTAACTCCAATGCCAAAAAGAGAGCATCCTTTCTTCGTTTTGTCGAAACTTTCAAGCCATTATTTGCTGCTACTTATCGTTCTCTTAGCCTTGGTTTTGGAAGTTAATTGGTAAGGGGGTGATTAAGTTGAATATTGGTGGAAAGATGTTACTCTTTATTTTGATGCTTTACACCGCTCATGTGATTCTATTTTGTGGTGATGATATCAACTTCCTACTCTTATAGAAGGGCCGAATATTGGATGAAGACTAACCCTTTGGTACATCACTTATTTACTTTAGGAACTCTTTGCACTAGCCAAAGTGCAAGGCTGGATTTTAGAATCTAGTAGGGATGGATCACGATTGTGGGGGCAACGAAGAGTGGTTCGTTTGAAAATCCGAATAAGGTGTGTAATCTCGTACCCTTCCGAATACATGTTTCAAATGGTGTGTAATCTCACACCTCTCTAAATATTTGCATGAAATATTTTGTGATTTCGGTCGAAAGATCAAAAAATTGGAAACCGACATTTGTGATCACTCGAGCATGCGTATGTTCATAGTAGAAACCATATTTTGCAATGAAACAGTTTTTGGTTAGGAGTAGAGACATGATTTTGAAAAATCATGAAAAATAGGATAAAGGGAATTAGAATGTGAATAAGGTATAGAATTAAATCTTATTGTGCCTATTTTTATATGAAAGAAACAGAGTAGGAAGAGGTATTTTATATTCTGTGATATTTTAAGTTGAGTGAGACTGGTTCTAAATTACTTTGTGGTTCCCTATTCTGCCTTGAAAAATAATTCAAATTTGTACAAAGTGAATTATGAGTTAAAATTTATATGTATAGATTCCTTAGTGAGTCTATTTTCAATAGAATCAAGTAGGAGTAATATATAAAAATTGTACAATGAGATATTTAGATTTAAGTTAAGAGAGATTAGAATCGTTGGTCAGTGATACGGGAGAAATTTTAATGACTAAACTGTACTAAACGACTAAGCCAAAAATTCTAGAAAAATTGTAGTAAGAAGATATATGAGTGTAGTTTCAAGAAAAATTTATGGATCTAAATTTTCAGTTTCCTAATGCGAGTTATAGTCAATTTAGTCAATATGCCGCAGATGGACAGTTTCAATTTTTATGCCCCAAATTAGTAGTTAAGTCTGGTGTTGCGAAATTACCAAAATAACCTTCGAGGATAAATTATGAAAATGCCCTTATGGGATGAATAACAAAAATGCCCTGATGAGCCGAATTATAGAAATGCCCTTATGGGTCGAATTACGAAAATGCCCCTAGGGGTCAAATTATCGAAATGCCCTTTGGGCCGATTTGTTAAAAAGCTTTAGTGGGTCGAATTATTATATTGCTTTGTCCCATCGTGATTATAATACCGTATATGATACTCTGGTGGCTCAGCCACAAATATTATGATAAATGGCAATTTGCCTATGATTTGGTGTGATTGGCGAGGTAGGTTGACTTGATCCCCACAAGTGCGATATGCTGGTACGGGGGTGTGTTGGATGGATAGGTTGGGTTGCATACATTGCACATATATATATTCTATCATGTAAATGGGTTTCGGCCCAAGATTATGCTACATGGGCTCCGGCCTAAGTTATTGCAAAATGGGTTAAGAGCCTGTGGATGACGTTAAGGAGACTATGCACTGAGTTCTTGTAACTCACTCTCATTTCTTTCTTAATCCTTGTAGGTAAATCTCAGTGATAAGGACTTGCGCCCATGGATGACTCGGTGGAGGCCATACTTCAGAAATAAATGTTTCAAACTTTAGTAAATTAATTTTCTGCTCTATTTCGTTACTTTTATTATGTTGGGTTTAAACTTGTAATAAGGCCTTTGTCATAAACTTTAATTTGCTTTATGTTTGGACGTATTTATCATTTTTCTTAAATTGTTTTAAACGGGGATTTTTTTAAATCATTAATAATGGTTTTTCCGAAATAGATTAACAAATGGATTTTATAACTAACTTTTACAAATATTTTTAACTTGGAAATTTTCTCTTGAATTATCAATGATATTTTCAAAAGTCACGATTTTATAAGATCTCCACTTCAACTTATCGATTTATCAATCAACCTTCGAGGTTAGTAGTACTTTATCAAATTTTAAAATCAAACTTGTTTACTCAATTATAGCAAAACAACACCTATTTTAGAACGAATAAAAATGATTTAGCTTACATTTCTCATGTGACATGTTAGATCCGGTCATAACCCATGAGTCGGGTTTAGGGTGTTACATTTTATGGTATCAGAGCTCGGTTACAAAACTCGATTGTGGTTTGGGTTCAAAAACGTTTTTAAAGCTGTTTAAAATTTTAATTTGTACATGCATATTCTAAAGGAAGTATGGCACCACGGGCATCCGACACCAAGTCAAGTATGTTTATGTTTTCATTTTATGATTATTATGGTATGACTGTAGAGATACTCTAGAACTTCTAGCTTTAGGAGCTGAAACTATAGAGATTGAGACTTTAGGATATGTTTTGCAAAAACAAACTTTACTTCCTATACTCCATAAAATATTGTTTAATAAACATTGAATAGTATAATGATTCATTAGACTTGTAATAAGATTAAATCGACATAGCAAACATGAGTGCTAGAGGACGAGGACGAGGTACACATAGCTGTGGTAGAGGCCGAGGTGCTAGGACTGGATATTTAGCATCGAGGCATGTGCCCAAAATGGACACATTAGCTTCGCCAATGGCTGAGACAGGATCTCATGATCGAGCTGGGGTTGATAAGCTGACTCAATTAGTTAAGGAGGTATTGGTGGAAGTTAAAGGAATCAGTGAGGCACTTCGAGTTGGGTGCGTGGACTGTAAGAAGAAAAAGGATCGTGGTTCTTCAGGGTCGAATCTCATTTTGTGAAGCATGTCAAAGCACATCCAAAATTTTTGGCTTGCGATAATTGTAGAAGGCGTCATCCTGGTGAGTGCTGGAGGAGGTTAGGAGCATGTTTGAGATGCGGGTCTAAGGAGCATAAGGCTCGGGATTATTCTATCACCAGCAAGTCGGGTACGTTTTTATGGTGTTTGAGCATAGGAAATTTTATGAATGAGTGATAAATAGCTGATTGCTTCTCTGGATTAGATATTTGATGATGTGAAGAGTTTCCAAGATTAAGATAGAAAGCGAATTAGTGTTTTAGTATCAGAGTGCACAGCGAAAGCATAGTGGTGTGACTTGAGCGATGCATTTAGTAGTTGGTTGGAATTTTCGGGGACGAAATTTCTTTAAGGGGGTAGAATTGTAACATCCTGAAATTGGGCCTAGTAGGATTAGGCTCATTAAGCCTTGAGTACAGAAGCATTTAAAATTTTTGGAGAACAAGAGAATGGCTTTATTTCAATTTAAACTTATTAGGAAGGTGATTTTTGAAAGTTACGGGGTTTCTAGGAAGTTTCGGGTTCAAGTTAGGCTATATGAAAATTTTTGTGTTTAAGCCCTTAAGGAGGAGAAGGTATGTGGCATCAATGCTTATGAAAATAAATGAGTAAATTGCTAGCATAAAGGAGCATATGGTAAAGAGGATGTGGCGTCACATGAAGGGCTTTAGGGGAAAAGGTTTGAATCCCACTTGGTGCAAATTTTGATTATTTTTTGTGCTATTCATCCATAGTGTCGGCTATGGTGGTATTTTAGGTAAGGAAGACTTTTAATTTTTGGAAAGGTGGCTAAGAAAATAAAGTAAGGATGAGTGGAAGGAAAGAATAAAAAAAAAAAAAAAGAAAAGGAAAGAGTAGGGAACATGTTAGCCCAAAGTGAGGGAGATGTTTTGGAAATGATTGTGGTCAACATTTTTCCTTTAGGCAAAAGGTAATACACAGTTTGTAGGGGGAAAGGGATAGCTGAATTTTCTTTAGGCAATTGGCAATTTTTGGCGCTTGAGAGGTTGTTTTCTCCTTAGCTTTTTAGTGTCATTTTCTTTCTCCTATTTTTCCTCTTAGCCATAACTCCAAAGCCAAAAAGAGAGCATTCTTTCTTTGTTTTGCCAAAACTTTCAAGCCATTCTTTGCTGCTACTTATCGTTCTCTTAGCCTTGGTTTTGGAAGTTAATTGGTAAGGGGGTGATTAGGCCGAATATTGGTGATAAGATGTTACTTTTATTTCGATGTTTTACACCGCTCATGTGATTTTATTTTGTGGTGATGATATCAACTTCCTGCTCTTATGAAAGGGCCAAATATTGGATGAACGCTAACCCCTTTGGTACATTACTTATTTACTCTAGGAACTCGTTGCAATAGCCAAAGTGCAAGGCTGGATTTTAGAATCTAGCAGGGAAGGATCACGATTGTGGGGGCAACGAAGAGTAGTTCTTTAGGAAATCCGAATAAGGTGTGTAATCTCGTACCCTTCCAAATACTTGTTTGAAATGGTGTGTAATCTCACACATCTCCAAATATTTGCATGAAATGTTTAGTGATTTCGGTCGAGAGATCGAAAAATCAAAAACCAGCATTTGTGATCACTTGGGCGTGCGTATGTTCGTAGTAGAAACCATATTTTGCAATGAAACAATTTTTTGTTATCGCGAGAGACAAAATTTTGAAAGGTCATGAAACATAGGAGAAAAGGAATTAGAAAGTGAATAAGGTACATAATTAAATCTTATTGTATCTATTTTTATATGAAAGAAGCAGTAGGAAGAGGTATTTTATATTCTTTGATATTTTAATTTTAGTGAGACTAGCTTTGAATGACTTCGTGGTTCCCTGTTCTGCCTTGGAATAATCATTCAAAATTGTACAAAGTGAATTATGAGTTATAGTTTATATGTATAGATTCCGTAGTGAGTCTATTTTAAATAGTAATAAGTGGGAGCAATATATTAAAATTGTACAATGAGATATTTGGATTTAAGTTAAGAGAGATCAGAATCATTGGTCAGTGATGTAGGAGAAACTTTAATGAATAAACTGTACTAAATGGCTTAGCCAAAAATTCTGGAAAAATTGTAGTAAGAAGATATATGAGTCTAGTTTCAAGGAAAATTTATGGATCTAAATTTTGAGTTTCCTAACGCGAGTTATAGTCAATTTAGTCAATATGACGTAGATGGAGAGTTTCAATTTTTATGGCCCAAATTAGTAGTTAAGTCTGGGGTTGCGAAATTACCAAAATAACCTTGGAGGGAAAATTTTGAAAATGCCCTTATGGGCTGAATTACAAAAATGCCCCTATGTGCCGAATTAATAAAATACCCTTATGGGCTGAATTACGAAAATGCCCTTATCGGTCGAATTATGAAAATGCCCTTATGGGTCAAATTACCGAAATGCCCCTATGGGCTGATTTGATAAAATGCTTTAGTGGGTCGAATTGTTATATTGCTTTAATGGGCGATTCATTAAAAGTATTCAATAGACTAATGGTTGTTATTAATATGTGGATATTTTATGTTATTATGTATGTTACATCTCCACATATAGCATGGGATGGGAAAATTGAATGAAGAGAAGTGTAGCCTGGTGGCATTGCCACAAAATTCTGATAATGGTGATGTGCCAACCTAAATATGGCTTTGTGCCATCGTGATTATAGTACCGTATATGATACTCGGTGGCTCAATACAAATATTATGATAAATAGCAATTTGCCTGCGATTTGGTGTGATTGGCGGGGTGGGTTGACTTGATTCCCACAGGTGTGATAGGCTGGTACGAGGGTGTGTTGGATGGATGGGTTGGGTTACATACATTGCACATATATATATTCTGTCATGTAAATGGGTTTCGTCCCAAGATTATGCTACATGGGCTCTGACCCAAGTTATTGCTAAATGGCTTCAGACCAGTGGATGATGGTAAGGAGATTATGCACTGAGTTCTTGTAACTCACCCTCCTTTCTTTCTTAATCCTTGTAGATAAATCTCATTGACGAGGACTTGGGCCCATGGATGACTCGGTGGATTCCATACTTCGAAAATAAATGTTTCGAACTTTAGTAAATTAATTTTCCGCTCTATTTCGTTACATTTATTATGTTAGGTTTAAACTTGTAATAAGGCCTCTATGATAAACTTTAATTTGCTTTATGTTTGGACGTATTTATTAATTTTCTTATATTGTTTTAAACAAGGATTTTTTTTAAAAATCATTGCTAATGGTTTTTCCAAAATAGATTAACAAATGGATTTTAGAACTAACTTTTACAAATATTTTTAACATAGAAATTTTCTCTTGAATTATCAACGATATTTTCAAAAGTCACAGTTTTATAAGATCTCTAGTTCAACTTATCGACTTATCAATCAACCTTCGAGGTTAGTAGTACTTTATCAAATTTTTAAATCAAACTTGTTTTCTCTATTATAGCAAAACAACACCTATTTTAATACGAATAAAAATGATTTAACATGTTTTTCTCATGTGACATGTCAGATTCGATCATAACGCATGGGTCGGGTTTGGGGTGTTACATTTTGTGGTATCAGAGCCCAGTTGAAAAATCGACTGTGGTTTGGGTTCAAAAACATTTTCAAAGCTGTTTAAAATTTTAATTTGTACATGCATGTTCCAAAGGAAGTATGGCACCACGGGTATCCAGCACCAAGTCAAGTAAGTTTATGTTTTCATTTTATGATTATCGTGGTATGACTGTAGAGATACTCTAGAACTTCTAGCTTTAGGAGCTGAAACTATAGAGATTGAGACTTTAGGATATGTTTTGCGAAAACAAACTTTACTTCCTATACTCCATAAAATATTGTTTAATAAACATTGAATAGTATAATGATTCATAAGACTTGTAATAAGATTAAATCGACTTAGCAAACATGAGCGCTAGAGGACGAGGACGAGGTACACGTAGCTGTGGTAAAGGCGGAGGTGCTAGGACTAGATCTTCAGCATCGAAGCATGTGCCCGAAATGCACGCACTAGCTTTGCCAGTGGCTGAGATGGGATCTCATGATCAAGCTAGGGCTGATGAGCTGACTCAGTTAGTTAAGGAGGTATTGGAGGAAGTTCAAGGAATCAGTGAGGCACTTCGAGTTGGGTACGTAGACTGTAAGAAGAAAAAGGATTCGTTGTTCTTCAAGGTCACAATCTCATTCTGCGAAGCGTGTCAAGGCACGTCCAAATTTTTTGGCTTGCAATTATTGTAGAAGGCGTCATCCGGGTGAGTGCTGGAGGAGTTCAAGAGCATGTTTGAGATGTGGGTCTAAGGAGCAGAAGGTTTAGGATTGTTCTATCACCAGCAAGTCGAGTACGTTTTTATGGTGTTTGAGCATAGGAAATTTTATGAATAAGTGATATTGTAACACCCCAAACCCGGCCTATGCATTAAGCCCGGATTTTGGCATGCCACACAAGTTTAACGAACATTCAAAAACATTTAACAATGTAGAAATCAAATTTCAAAACAATTAACAGAGTGACTTTATCGAAAAATCGAAGTTCATTGAAAACCATAATTAAAAACACAGGAATTTGACGTTTGATATATAAAGAAGTATTTGATAAAAACTTTGGACTTATTTAGTCGAAATATTTCATCGAAAAGTTTTAAAAGAATTTCCTAAGTTTCTAGTTAAGAAAAACTTTTATTTATACGAGAGTTATATAAAACATTAAAAAAAAACTAAATCAATCCAACTTAATAAAGCTACAACATAATAAATCTATCCATATAATAAAATCCATAATTAAAAAGGCCTTGTTACATCACCATTAAAAAAAAGAAGTCTCAAAGTTTAATAAACTACCATTTGTAATATAGCCTCCCCACGAAGTCATCTCCGACCCAAGTCTCCATCAATTGTTATTACCTGAGAGGGGTAAAAAAATGGGGTATGTTACATAGAACTCAGTGTGTAACTCACTTACCATAGTCCACTGGGCCAAGACCATTTAAACACTTATTTGGGCCTAAGCCCATTTAAAAAATATATATAATTTAGCATTTGAAAATAATAATGCAAATGATATGCAATTCCCAAAACCAAACCTAGATTTTCATCCGCTACACAACCCCGTACCCAACCAGCACACCTGTGGGGAGCTTTAGCCACCCACCCCGCCAACACCCCGAAGTAGGCTTTAAGCCCAATATCATATTTGTGGCAACGACCATTTAAATAACTGTGGTAAAACCACTGATCTAGATTTCGAGCAATGGCCATTGTGACAGAGTCACCTATCTAGAATTCTAGCATTAAGCCTTTCTTCTCTTCATCATTGATCCCAACCCATGCAATCATGTTTATGCATTACAAAATATTTGTAAAGAAAACCATATTATAATTTATGTATTTTGGCCCATTAAAACACATTTCATATATAGCCCATTTATCCATTGTCATAAATGGCCTAATTATCAATTTTCACTTAAGGCCCATTTATCGATTATCACATATGGCTCAAATTCTCAATTATCACATATGGCCTAAATTTACCAAATATCACATATATGGCCCAAATTTGCCAAATATCACATATATGGCCCAAATTTATCAAATATCACATATATGGCCCAAATTTATCAAATATCACATATGGCCCAAATTTGCCAAATATCACATATATGGCCCAAATTTGCCAAATATCACATATATGGCCCAAATTTATCAAATATCACATATATGGGCCAAATTTACCAAATATCAATGTTTTAGCCATTAAGGGCGATTTCCAAAAATTTCACGATCTTAATACCGATTTCACAATCTTAACACTAAAGTGTCAATAATACCATATTTTTCGATTTCACCAACTTTGCGATTTTTAATCCAACTTTAATCATTGTATAGTCATCTAACCCATGAGATATAGTGCGAAATTACACACCTGATTACTGTGAGAACTACACTCTCCCACTCGTCGATATCTAAACACACATTACGAAGGATTAGAATACTAAAATTTAATAATAAACAATTCTAATATTGATCGATCTAGATCTTACCCTTGGAATCACGAACAACCACTATTTACGATCTCTCTCCGATCAAAGGTTCCATACCCCGAGTAAACAGTGGTTCGGGAGTACGTATGACTTCGAATAATTGATTTTCGCTGGATGAAGGTCTACAACCCGGTGGAAAATCTCAGATTCCCGAAACAGTCCTTCTCTTAAACTTAGGGGGATTAATAGAACCACCCCTCTTCCGAACACTATTTACTGCCCTTTTTGTCCCTATTTTGATTGTCTTCAAAGACAAGGAATCATTAGTCTTAACAATATTTTTTGAAAACCTAAAAATTAAAGACTTGAAAGTGTAATTGGTTTACCTTGAAAATCCTTTACCTTTAACACTTTAAATCAGATTTCAACGATCCACGATATTTACGAACACTTGAGTTTTGGCCCTCCGCTAAATTTCTAGGATAGATAAAAGGTTGGAATTAGATATGGTATGATGATGATCTCAATCCAAAAGATCATCCCACACCACAAGATTCGACACAAAAGAATAACAAATTCCAAAATATTATACTAGCCACTTACCGATTGATTAAGTTGTGAGTAGAAAGAAGATTCGGTTATGAAGGAAAAATTGAAGGAGATAGTGCTTAGCAACATTTAGCCCTGAGAGATGAAAGAAAGAGATGATGTTGATTCATTTTCCAAGAGAGAAAAGAGAAAGAAAAAGAAAGAAGATGATAGGTTTATAATTCTTTTATCAATGGTAAAAGAAAAGCAAAGAAAGAGTGGTTAAGACAATGGTACATTCGGCAAGGGTGAAAAGAAAAAGAAAAGAAAATGCCCTTCAAGAATGTATGGTTTCAAACAAGGAGAAAAAGATTTTTGGGAGAAAGTAAGGTAATACCGAAATGGTCAAAATGAAATGGCCAAAACAAAACACAAATTTTACCTATTGTTCAAGACATATTCACTAGGGAATAATTTTGAGAGAAAGATTTTGATACACCAAAATGCCAAAATGAAAATGACCAAAGCTAGCATCTACCTTACCCAATGGTAACCAAAATTCAGCCATCCCCTAGCCCTAAAACCATCCAAGTTCATGGACAATTAGCCATTCAAAGCTTTCCAAAAGCAGAGCCCTTGTTTTAAGCCTTATGTCCCCTTACATGCCTTTTCCATATGATTCCTTTCCTAAGTTATCACTTGCCTTATTCCCATGATCTTCTTGCCATAAAAAAATTAATCCAACTCATCAATCCTTATCCATGACCAGTCACTTGCTAAGGAAAAGCAAAATAAAAGCTTCAACTTACATGCTAGGAGATTGAACCTCTCCCCTCAAGCAAACATGCATGCGCCAACTCCACCTTGCTACTAGCTTTCTTGTGCTAGTTTTTAACACTTAATTTTACTTAAACCTCAAGGTCACTTGATCCACTTCAATGAAATACTCCTTTCTAAAATTTATTCTAATTCAGAATTGTTCTCAAGTCTTCTCAAGACCATACTAAACATGAAAACTTTTATTATACTCAAGTTAAGCACTAAAACATTCATCAATTAAATACTCAAATTTTAGGATGTTGCAACTCTACCCTCCTTAAAGAAAATTTCGTCCTCAAAATTTACTGGATAAAAGAGATGTGGATATTGTTGTTGAATTGCATCCTCAGGCTCCCACATAGCTTCCTCCACTACGTGATTCGCCATAAAACCTTGACCGGTGATGCAGGTCTTCTTTCTTAACACCTTAACATCTCGGTCTAAGATTCTCACTGGTTCCTCCCCAAAAGACAAATCGGCCTTAATTCCACTTCTTCTCTTGCTATTATATGCGATGGATCCGATCTATAGCGTCTCAAACATAGAAACATGGAAAACACTATGAATCGACTCAATTAGGAGGTAAATCAAGTTGATAGGCCTTGATCCTACACGCTTCAACACGGTAGGTCCAATGAACCTAGGGCTCAACTTGCCTTTCCTTCGAATCTAAAAATCTTTTCCACGGTGAAACTTTCAAAAGACCGATCTCCACCGCAAACTCAATATCTTTACGCTTTAGATTCGCATACAACTTTTGTCTATCTGAAGCTTCCTTTAACCGTGCTTGAATCACCCTTACTTTTTCTTCCATCTCTGATGTCAATTCAAGACCCAAAAGTTGTCGTTCCCCTAATTCAGTCCAACAAGTAGGAGTACGACACCTACAACCATATAACGCTTCATAAGGTGCCATCTAAATCTTTGGATTGATAAGCTGTTGTTATCGCAAACTCCTTAGCGGTGAAAATCTTCCCAACTACCTCTGAAATCAATCACACAACCTCTTAACATGTCTTCCAAAATCTGGATTACTCTTTTCGATGACCATCATTTGGCGTGAAAAGCCGTACTAAAGTTTAACTTTGCACCCAAAGCCTCATGTAAAGCTTTCCAAAACCGTGATGTGGCGAGGATCCTGTCCGATATGATGAACTTTGGTACCCCATGCAACCTCACGATTTCGGATACATACGGTTTAGCCAACCTGCAATGAGTAACTCGTGCGAACTAGTAGAAAATGAGCAGGTCTTCGTTAATCGATCCACTACCACCCAGAAAGAATCTTTCTTAGTAGGTGTTAAGGGTAACCCACTAACAAAATCCATCGTTATCCGCTCCCATTTCCATAATGGAATCTTTCTTGGTTGCAACAATCCGACGGTAATTGATGTTACGCCTTTACTTGTTGATAAGCCAAACACTTTCCACAAAATCGGTAACTTCCGTTTAACTTTGGCCACCAATACTATTCACGGAGATCCCGATACATCTTATTTCCTCTGGGGTGCATAGCATAAGGGCTACTATGCACCTCTAGAAGAATCATTTGCCTCAAATTGAATCCTCGGGCATACAAACCCTTCCACGAAAACACAGTACACCATCTTTGTTCAAACCAAAATCTCCTATTACACCACTTTCAGCTTGTTGTATTAAAGGACTCAACTTTTCCTCGGATAATTGCTTTTCCTTGATTTGTTCCAACCACAGAGGCTTCACCCGAAGTTTCGCTAATAAGCGCCATCCTCATACTGGCGAGATGAGCAAACATTGCCCTCAACTCGATATAACCTTTCGACTCAACGCGTCGATACCGGCGCTAGCCTTTCCGAGATGATACTCGATTGCGAAATCATAATTCTTTAATAACTCCACCCATCTCCGTTGTCTTAAACTTAACTCCTTTTGGGTAAGGAGATACTTAAGACTCTTATGGTCCGTATAAATGATTGACTTCTCACCGTATAGATTATGCCTCCAAATCTTTAATGCAAACACTATCGCAGACCAACTCAAATCATGAGTAGGATAATTGACTTCGTGCGACCTCAACTATCGAGAAGCATAAGCTACCACTTTTCCACTTTGCATCAGTACACATCCTAAACCCATATACGACGTATCACGATAAGCGATAAACTCTTTTTGACCTCTGGTTGAATCGGTCTTGGCGCTTAGTTAGAATCTTCTTCAGTTTCTCAAAACTTTCCTGTTGTTTATCGGTCCATACTTACGGTACTTCCTTCCGCAACAACTTAGTTAGGTACGCAATCAACAAAAACCCTCGACAAAGTGTCATAGTAACCACCAAACCCAAGAAACTTGGATCTCGACTCACGACTTTGGCGGTTTCCAATCCAACACGACCTCTACCTTCGAGGATCAACTCTTATTCCTTGGTGACACAACATGCCCCAAGAAAGTCACTTCCTTCAACCAAAATTCACACTTACTGAATTTGGCATATAGTTGCTTATCTCACAAAATTTGTAACATAGTACACAGATGAGAGTCATGCTCTTCTTCATTCCTTAAATATACCAAAATGTCATCTATGAACACTACTACGAACCGGTCTAAATAAGGCCAAAAGACTCGGTTCATCATGTCCATAAATGCAGTTGGTACATTAGTCAAACCAAACGGCATCACTAAAAGCTCATAATGTCCATAACGAGTTCGAAATGTCGTCTTATGAATATCTGCCTCCTTCACCTTGAGTTGATGATAACCCGATCTCAAATCAATCTTGTAAAAGACTGAAGCTTCTCTTAATTGATCAAATAGGTCATCGATTCTCGGTAATGGATACCTATTCTTGATCGTCAATTTATTCAACTGCCTATACATACGCATCGACCCATCCTTCTTCTTAACGAACAAAATCGGTGCTCCCCACAGAGACACACTTGGTCGAATAAATCCCCAATCTAGCAGTTCTTGAATTTGAGCTTTAAGCTCCGCTAACTCCTTCGGTGCCATTCTATAAGGAGCAATGGACACCGGAGTAGTTCTGGGTAAAAGCTCAATGCCAAATTCTACTTCTCGATCTGGAGGTAGACCCAAAAGTTCTTTGGGAAAGACATCTAGAAATTATTTCACCGTTCTCACACCTTCTACTGATAAATCCTTCGCATCCAAAGCACTGATGAATGCTACGAATGCTCTACTCCCTTTCCACACCAACTTTTCTGCTTTCAAAGTAGATACCACATTTACCAAAAAGTTTCTTTGCTCGCTTATCATTATTATCCCCTCATCATCCACAGTCCTAATTGACATCCGCTTTTCGGCACAATTTAATTGCCCCTGATGCTTCACCAACCAATCCATGCCCAAAATGAGATCAAACTAGCCGAAAGGTAATTCCATCAAGTCTGCTAGAAATACCTCTCTTTGAATCTCTAAAGGCACATCTCTGAATAATTTATTCACTATTACCGACTATCCTAAAGGACTAATTACCGTCATCTCTCTATCAGTAATCTCAGATCTAATATTTAGGTTTCCAGATATAGCATTAGCAACACACGAGTGGGTAGATTTGATATCTATCAAAGTAGTAACAGGTACATCAGAGATGAAGAACGTACCAGTTATCACATAGGTGCATCGCCGTCCTCACGACGCCTGACAGCATAGACCAATTCTGGCTATCTTGCCTCCGTGTTACCTCTAACACTATTACCTCGACCCGGTGCACCTTATCCATGTCCGTTACCATTACCACCACGACCTGGTCCATGACCTCTTAGTGGCTGCTGAGTACCTCTAGCTGGCTGAGCCTCAGCGTTACGAGCTTCCTGAGTCGTTTCAGTCCGTCGAGGATAATTCTTAAACTGATGATCCTTGGATCCACATTTAAAACAAGCTCTAATTTTCCTCCAACATTCTATGGGATGTCGTCTACCATAGTCGGCACATTCTCGAATCTGATTGGTAGTCACAGGTGCCCTAACTTGAACTGGCTCATCATTTCGTGGCCTCTTTTGAAACCTTTTAGAAGAACCAGAATACTTAAAATCCCTCTTGCCTCTTACTTTTTCCGATTACGCGTTACGAATTCTTAGCCTCTTCAGCTATGTTAGCTTTCTCTACAAGCGAGGTAAAGTCCGCACTTGTTGTGGGGCTATCAATACCATAACTCATCATTGATCCATCCTCAAAGCGTACAGCGTTCATGATTAGTCTCGCACTATAATACGAGCATAACGACTCAAATGAAGAAATTTTGCCTCGTCAGAGTCGCCACGATCTTACTTCCTTGAACCAAATTCAGGAATTCTTTCCTTCGGGCATCTACATAACTTGTCCCGATGTACTTCCATTGAAAGCGACTTTAAAGAAATCCCAATTATCCAATGCATCCTCGGTGCCTTCTCGGACAGTAAGCCACCATTGATATACCTCGTCTCTTAGCAAAGACATGGCTCCACTAAGTTTCTGCTCGACGGTGCATTCCAAATCATCTATAATTCGTTCTACAGCCTCAAGCCAATATTCTGCCACATTCGAAGCTACACCAGAGACTCCTCTAAAAACTTTTACACCACTAGACTTGAGTCGTTCTGATATTGATCCGCGAGTTACTAGCCCAGTTCTGGCTCCAGCTACTCTTTCTAAGACTCGCAACATTGCTTGAGTCAAAGCATTATCCTTATTGGCATGGTCATGAGATCCAATTTCGCTCTCGAATGACGCAGGTGCATCCATTTTCGGTATGTGACCCAGCACTTCAAATGTAGCACCTCTACCACGGCCACGTCTACCGCGTCCATGACCACGTCCTCTATTGCTCACATTGACTAATTCACTTTAATCTGATTATAGGTTTTATGAATCAGAATATTATTTCAGTGTTTATTAACAATATTTTATGAGATATAAGAGATAGGGTTATTTTCGCCATCACATCCTATAGTCTCGATCTCTATCATTTTCAACACCTAAAACTAGAAGTTCTAGAGTGTTCCTTAGGTCTCATCACAATAATAAACATTTAAATAAACAAATACTTACTAAACATACTTACTTGACTTGGTGTCGGATGCTCGTGGTGCCATACTACGTTTAAAACATAAAATCTAGAAATTTAAGTGGCTTTTAATCAAAAATCATTTTTGAACCCAAACCACAGCCGAGTTTTGAAAGCGAGCTCGATACCATAAAATGTAACACCCCAAACCACCTTTATGCATTAAGCCCGATTTGGCATGCCACACAAGTTTAACGAACATTCAAAACATTTAACAATGTAGAAATCAAATTTCAAAACAATTAAGAGAGTGACTTTATCGAAAAATCGAAGTTCATTGAAAACCATAATTAAAACAAAAGAATTTGTCGTTTGATATATATAAAGAAGTATTTGATAAAAACTTTGGACTTATTTAGTGAAATATTTCATCGAAAAGTTTTAAAAGAATTTCCTAAGTTTCTAGTTAAGAAAAACTTTTATTTATATGAGAGTTATAGAAAACATTTAAAAAAACTAAATCAATACAACTTAATAAAACTAAAACATAATAAATCCATCTATATAATAAAATCCATAATTAAAAAGGCCTTATTACATCGCCATTAAAAATAGCACTTAATAAAAATCATAAAAGAAGTCTCAAAGTTTAATAAAGCACCATTTGTAATATAGCCTCCCCACGAAGTCATCTCCGACCCAAGTCTCCATCAATTGTTATTACCTGAGAGGGGTAAAAAAATGGGGTAAGTTACTTAGAACTCACTGTGTAACTCACTTACCATAGTCCACTGGGCCAAGACCATTTAAACACTTATTTGGGCCTAAGCCCATTTAAAAAATATATAATTTAGCATTTAAAAATAGTAATGCAAATGATATGCAATTCCCAAAACCAAACCTAGATTTCCATCCGCTACACACCCCCGTACCCAACCAGCACACCTGTGGGGAGCTTTAGTCACCCACCCTGCCAATACACCGAAGTAGGCTTTAAGACCAATATCATATTTGTGGCAACGGCCATTTAAATAATTGTGGTAAAACCACGATCTAGATGTCGAAGACAGCGACCATTGTGATGAGTCACCTATCTAGAATTCGGCATTAAGCCTTTCTTCTCTTCATCATTTATCCCAACCCATGCAATCATGTTTATGCATTACAAAATATTTGTAAAGAAAACCATATTATAATTTATGTATTTTGGCCCATTAAAACACATTTCACATATAGCCCATTTATCCATTATCATAAATGACCTAATTATCAATTTTCACTTAAGGCCCATTTATCGATTATCACATATGGCCCAATTCAATTATCACATATGGCCTAAATTTACCAAATATCACATATATAGCCCAAATTTGCCAAATATCACATATATGGCCCAAATTTATCAAATATCACATATATGGCCCAAATTTATCAAATATCACATATATGGCCCAAATTTATCAAATATCACATCTGGCCCAAATTTGCCAAATATCACATATATGGCCCAAAATTTATCAAATATCACATATATGGCCCAAATTTGTCAAATATCACATATATGGCCCAAATTTGCCAAATATCACATATATGGCCCAAATTTATCAAATATCACATATATGGCCCAAATTTACCAAATATCAATGTTTTAGCCATTAAGGGCGATTTCCAAAATTTTCACGATCTTAATCTGGGATTTCACAATCTTAACACTAAAGTGTCAATAATACCATATTTTCGATTTCACCAACTTTAGATTTTTAATCCAACTTTAATCATTGTATAGTCATCTAACCCATGAGATATAGTGTAAAATTACACACGATTACGGTGAGAACTACACTCTCCGAGAAAGAAGTGAGGAATCCTCTTTTAGACTCGACTCTCCCACTCCGATCGTTGCTTTTCTTTCATTACTTGAAAGTAGTCTGCTTGGGCTTGACCACTCAATTTTCGATATTCCTTTTATTTCTCATCAAGCGAATGGCATCTTCTTCTCGAAATCCCACTATTCTTAGCATGATATTGGGGAATCTCATTGCTATTACTCAAACAAGCATGAAACGTATGCTTGCATATTAAATCCATAGGTCAAATCGGATATGTAATTAAATACGAGACATCTAAGTCATACAAGTAAAGAGATCTATTCATTGATAAGAAAAAAGAAAAACGTGGCGGTGATTGGATTGATGAGAAAATAGAATCTCGGTCATGAAACGGTGATTCGATTGATGATAAAGAAAGAGAATTCTTGGTTCGGTTCTCCACCTTAACGACGAAAAAAGGATTGATACCGATTTTTTTTGATAAAATAGAATCAAGGCGATAAACTTATAAAATAATTTCAAACTTTGATGAAATACTAAAATAAATCGAGTAAGGTTAGACTAGTCTAGAAAAGGTTTGATTGATATCAAATTGACGGAAAAAAAATAAATATTAAATATGTGGTTCGATTCTCCACCTTAACGACAGAAAAAGGATTGATCAAATTCTATTGAGTCCGACTCATAGTGATCATTTATCAAAGAATGACTCGTTATCAAATGATTGAACAACCGGGACCAATTTACTTACGATACTTAGTTGACATTCATAAAAAGTATCTAATGAATTATGAGTTCAATACATCCTGTTTAGCGAAAAGCGGATATTCCTTGCTCATTATCGACAATCACTTATTCACAAACTTCGTGTGGGGCTAATAGTTTTCATTTCCCGTCTCGTGGAAAACCCTTTTCGCTCCGCTTATTCTAATATTGAGTGATCTAGATCTTACCCTTGGAATCTCGAATAACCACTATTTGCGATCTCTCTCCGATCAAAGGTTCAATACCCCGAGTAAACAGTGGTTCGGGAGGACGTACGACTTCGAATAATTGATTTTCGCCGGATGAAGGTCCACAACCCGGTGAAAAATCTCTGATTCCCAATATAGTCCTTCTTTTAAACTTAGGGGGATTAATAGAACCACCCCTCTTCTGAACATTATTTACTACCCTTTTCATCCCTATTTTGATTGTCTTCAAAGACAAAGAATCATTAGTCTTAACAATATTTTTCGAAAACCTTAAAACTAAAGACTTGAAAGTGTAATCGGTTTACCTTGAAAATCCTTTACCTTTAACACTTTAAATTCGATTTCAATGATCTACGATATTTACGAACACTTGAGTTTTGGCCATCCACTAAATTTCTATGATAGAGAAAAGGTTGGAATTAGATATGGTATGATGATGATCTCAATCCGAAAGATCATCCCACACCACAAGATTCGGCACAAAAGAATAACAAATTCCAAAATATTATACTAGCCACTTACCGATTGATTAAGTTGTGAGTAGAAAGAAGATTCGGTTATGAAGGAAAAATTGAAGGAGATAGTGCTTAGCAACATTCGGCCAAGAGAGATGAAAGAAAGAGATGATGTTGATTCGGTTTTCAAGAGAGAAAAGAGAAAGAAAAAGAAAGAAGATGATAGGTTTATAATTCTTTTATCAATGGTAAAAGAAAAGCAAAGAAAGAGTGGTTAAGACAATGGTACATTCGGCAAGGGTGAAAAGAAAAAGAAAAGAAAATGCCCTTCAAGAATGTATGGTTTCGGCACAAGGAGAAAAAGATTTTTGGGAAAAAGTAAGGTAATACCGAAATGGTCAAAATGAAATGGCCAAAACAAAACACAAATTTTACCTATTGTTCAAGACATATTCGGCTAGGGAATAAGTTTGGAGAGAAATATTTTGGAGAGAAAGCTATTGATACACCAAAAATGCTAAAATGAAAATGACAAAAGCTATCATCTACCTTACCCAATGCTAACAAAAAATTCGGCCATCCCTCCTAGCCCCTAAAACCATCCAAGTTCATGGACAATTAGCCATTCAAAGCTTTCCAAAATAGAGCCCTTGTTTTAAGCCTTATGTCCCCCTTACATTCCTTTCCCTATGATCCCTTTCCCTAAGTTATCACTTGCCTTATCCCCATGATATTCTTGCCATAAAAAAATTAATCCAACTCATTAATCCTTATCCATGACCAACACTTTCTAAGGAAAAGTAAAAATAAAAGTTTCAACTTGCATGCTAGGAGATTCGAACCTTTCCCTCAAGCAAACATGCATGCGCCAACTCCACCTTGCGACTAGCTTCTCTTGTGCTTGTTTTTAACACTTAATTTTACTTAAACCTCAAGGTCAATTGATCCACTTCAATTAATTACTCCTTACTAAAATTTATTCTAATTCGAATAGTTCTCAAGTCTTCTCAAGACCATACTAAACACGAAAACTTTTATTATACTCAAGTTAAGCACTAAAACATGCATCAATTAAATACTCAAATTTTAGGATGTTACAGATAAATACCTGATTGCTTCTGAGGACTAGATATTTGATAATGTGAAAAGTTTCCAAGACTAAGATAGAAAGTGAATTAGTGTTTTAGTACCGAGTGCGCAGCGAAAGCATAGTGGTGCGACTTGAGTGATGCATTTAGTAGTTGGTTTTCGAGGACAAAATTTCTTTAAGGGAGATAGAATTGTAACATCCTAAAATTGGGCCTAGTACGATTTGGGCCCATTGGGCCTTGAGCACGGAAGCATTTAAAATTTCTAGAGAACAAGAGAATGGCTTTATTTCAAGTTGAACTTATTAGGAAGGTGATTTTGGAAAGTTACGGGGTTTCTAGGAAGTCCCGGGTTCAAGTTAGGCTATAGGAAAATTTTCGTGTTTAAGCCCTTAAGGGGGAGAAGTTAAGTGGCATCAATGCTTATGGAAATAAGTGAGTAAATTGCTAGCATAAAGGAGCATATGGTAAAGAGGATGTGGCATCACATAAAGGGCTTTAGGGGAAGAGGTTCGAATCCCACTTGGTGAAAATTTTGATTATTTTTTGTGCTATTCATCCATACTGTCGGCCATGGTGGTATTTTAGGTAAGGAACACTTTTAGTATTTGGAAAGGTGGCTAAGGAAATATGGTAAGGATGAGTGGATGGAAAGAAGAAAAAAAAAAGAAAAGGAAAGAGTAGGGAACATGTTGGCCCAAAGTGAGGAAGATGTTTTGGAAAGGATTTTGGTCAACATTTTTCCTTTAGGCAAAAGGTAATACACGGTTTGTAGGAGGGAAAGGGATAGCCGAATTTTCTTTAGGCAATTGGCAATTTTTAGTGCTTGAGAGGTTGTTTTTTCCTTAGCTTTTTGGTGTCATTTTCTTTCTCCAATTTTTCCTCTAAGCCGTAACTCCAAAGCCAAAAAGAGAGCATTCTTTCTTTGTTTTGCTGAAACTTTCAAGCCATTCTTTGCTGCTACTTATCATTCTCTTAGCCTTGGTTTGAAAGTTAATAGGTAAGGGGGTGATTGGGCTGAATATTCATGGTAAGATGTTACTCTTTATTTCGATGTTTTACACCGCTCATGTGATTCTATATTGTGGTGATGATATCAACTTCCTGCTCTTGTGGAAGGGCCGAATATTGGATGAAGGATAACCCCTTTTTGTACATCACTTATTTTCTTTAGGAACTCGTTGCAATAGCCAAAGTGCAAGGCTAGATTTTAGAATCTGGTAGGGAATGATCATGATTGTGGGGGCAACGAAGAGTGGTTCTTTAGGAAATCCAAATGAGGTGTGTAATCTCGTACCCTTTCCAATACATGTTTGAAATGGTGTGTAATCTCATAGCTCTCTGAATATTTGCATGAAATGTTTCGTGATTTCAGTCGAAAGATCAAAAAATCAGAAACTGGCATTTGTGATCACTCAGGCCTGTGTATGTTCGTAGTAGAATCCTTATTTTGCAATGAAACAGTTTTTGGTTTGCAGTAGAGACGTGATTTTGAAAAATCATGAAAAATAGGAGAAAGGGAATTAGAAAGTGAATAAGGTATAGAAGTAAATCTCATTGTGTCTATTTTTATATGAAAGAAACAAAGTAGGAAGAGGTTTTTTATATTATGTGATATTTTAATTTTAGTGAGACTGGTTTTGAATGACTTCGTGGTTCCCTATTCTATCTTGGAAAAATCATTCAAAATTGTACAAAGTGAATTATGAGTTATAATTTATATGTACAGATTCCTTAGTGAGTCTATTTTCAATATAAACAAGTGGGAGCAATATGTGAAAACTGTACAATGATATCTTTGGATTTAAGTTAAGAAAGATCAGAATCAGTGGTTAGTGATATAAGGGAAGTTAAATGAATAAACTGTACTAAACGGCTAAGCCAAAAATTCTAAAAAATTGTAGTAAGACGATATATGAGTCTAGTTTCATGGAAAATTTACGGATCTAAATTTCAAGTTTCCTAACGTGAGTTATAGTCAATTTAGTCAATATGATGCAGATGGACAATTTCAATTTTTATGCCCCAAATTAGTAGTTAAGTCCGGGTTGTGAAATTACCAAAATAACCTTGGAGGGTAAATTACGAAAATGCCCTTATGGGCCAAATTACGAAAATACCCCTATGGGTCGAATTACAAAAATGCCCTTATGGGCCGATTTACGAAAATGCTCTTATGGGTCGAATTACGAAAATGCTTTAGTTGGTCGAATTATTATATTACTTTAATGGGCCGATTCGTTAAAAGTATTCAATAGATTAATGGTTGTTATTAATATGTGGATATTTTATGTTATTATGTATGTTGCATCTCTACATATTGCATGGGATGGGAAAATTGAATGAAGAGAAGTGTAGCCTGGTGGCATTGCCACAAAATTCTGATAATGGCTATGTGCCAATCTAAATATGGCTGTGTGCCATCGTGATTATAATATCGTATATGATACTCGGTGGCTCACCACAAATATTATGATAAATTGCAATTTACTGCGATTTGGTGTGATTGGCGGGGTGGGTTGCCTTGATCCCACAGTGTGATATAGGTGGTATGGGGTGTGTTGGATGGATGAGTTGGGTTGCATGCATTGTGCACATATATATATATATATATATATATATATTCATCATGTAAATGGGTTTTACCCAAGATTATGCTACATGGGCTCGACCCAAGTTATTGCTAAATGGGTTCGAGACCAGTGGATGATGATAATGAGATTATGCTTTGAGTTCTTGTAACTCACCCTCCTTTCTTTCTTAATCCTTGTATGTAAATCTCAGTGACGAGGACTTGGGCCCATGGATGACTCGGTGGAGGTCATACTTCGGAAATAAATTTTTCGAACTTTAGTAAATTAATTTTCTGCTCTATTTCGTTACTTTTATTATGTTGGGTTTAAACTTGTAATAAGATCTTTGGGATAAACTTTAATTTGCTTTATGTTTGGAAGTATTTATTATTTTTCTTAAATTGTTTTAAACGGAATTTTTTAAAATCATTAATAATGGTTTTTCCAAAATAGATTAACAAATGGATTTTATAACTA
This sequence comes from Gossypium rotundifolium, assembly GCA_025506655.1. Classification (NCBI taxonomy): domain Eukaryota; kingdom Viridiplantae; phylum Streptophyta; class Magnoliopsida; order Malvales; family Malvaceae; genus Gossypium; species Gossypium rotundifolium. Next base: position 71,252,099 of record CP106729.1, read on the forward strand.
ACTTTTACAAATATTTTTAACTTGGAAATTTTCTCTTGAATTATCAACGATATTTTCAAAAGTCATGGTTTTATAAGATCTCTAGTTCAACTTATCGATTTATCAATCAACCTTCGAGGTTAGTAGTACTTTGTCAAATTTTCAAATCAAACTTGTTTTCTCGATTGTAGCAAAACAAAACGTATTTTAGTACAAATAAAAATGATTTAACATATTTTTCTTATGTGACATGTCAGATCTAGTCATAATGCATAGGCCGGGTTTGGGGTGTTACAAGGAGTGCTCTGTTAGTTTCAGCTAACAAAAGAAAAATGAATAATAGTGATCGAGTGTTGTAGCAAAACAAAGAAGTAAGATGAACAATTAGGCTAGGTGTTTCGGCTATCAAAGAAAGAATGACCAAAATGCATTGAGGTTTCGGTCAAAACAAAGAAAAGAAAAAGCTCAGTTTTGGCTTTGGAATTTTCAGCAAAGAGAGAAGAAATTGGAGAAAATAACACAAAGGAATGCTAAAAGAAATTAGGCCTAACAAGCACCAAAATTTTGCCAAAAGACTAATGAAAATTTAGGCTATCCCTCTCCCCCTACAAATCGTGTATTGCCTTTTTCCTAAAGGAAAAATGTTGACCAAAATCCTTTCCAAAACATCTTACTCACTTTAAGCCAACATGTTCCCTATTCTTTCATTTTCTTTTTCCTTCTTTCCTTCCACTCATCCTTTCCTTATTTCCTTAGCCATCTTTCCTAAAAGAAAAGTCTTCCTTACCATAATTGAAGCCTTGGTCGACACCATGGATGAATATCACAAAAAAAATCAAAATTTGCACCAAGTGGGATTCGAACCTCTTCCCTTAAAGCCCTTCATGTGACGCCACATCCTCTTTATCATATGCTCATTTATGCTAGCAATTTACTCACTTATTTCCATAAGCATTGATGTCACTTACCTTCTCTCCTTTAAGTGCTCAAACACTAAAATTTTCCTATAGCCTAACTTGAACCCGAAACTTCCTAGAAACCATGTAACTTTCCAAAATCACCTTCCTAATAAGTCCAACTTGAAATAATGTCGTTCTCTTGTTCTCAAAAATTTTAAACACTCCTACGCCCAAGGCCCAATGGGCCCAATTCTACTAGGCCCAATTTTAGGATGTTACATAATCAAATTACATGCATATCTAGAAATTGGTTGTTTTCTGAGAACTTATCCCTTTTTTTTGTCACTGATAGGTTCATTGAGGTTTTCTTGGGACTTCAGAAATGACTTGCCCATAAATTATTAGTTGAGGTACTCTAATATTTTTATGTACCTCTAAGATTCTGCAGTTTAATATGAAGCAAACTTTGTTTCGTTGTTCTGTAATTCGTTGTTCATTTTATTTGTTATTGGTGAAAAGTTAGTAAATAGCATTTTGCGAGTATTAGTTTTTAGTAAATAGCATTTTGTAATTAATCAATAGCATTTGTTAATTCATATGTTGTTTGTATTTCGCCATTCTTGCTTCCCGCTTCCTCGCAATCTGTTGCATTGGATTTGGTGGTAATAACTTAATGTATAAAATCATTATTATTCTTATTTATATTCATTTTGCTAATTTATATTCATTTGATAGAAAAACATTAGATATCCAATTGTTAGTCAAGATTATTAATCTTTCTTATTTCTAACTGCAGCCCATGTTTCTTGTTGAGAGTTGGGTATACCATCTTCTTGAAATTATTAAGGTACGTTTTAGTTCAAAATTCAAATTAGTAACCGTTATATCATGATGAATTTGTCCAAATTGATGTCAAAATTGTTATTTATTATCCTGCTTGGTTGGTATATATGCTGTTTGTTCTACTGCTGTCCAAAAAAAAAAAAAGATTTAAAGTATATAGGCTGGAAACCTAACGGGTTGCCTTATATCTCATTGTAAGATATAACGGACCCTCCCCAAGTGTAACAATGCCACGTATGATGAATCCTAAAAAATTTCTGCCCAAATTGCTGTTCAAATTGTGGTTTATTATCCTGCTTGGTAGGTATATATGATGTTTGTTCTACTGCTGTCCAAAAAAAAAAAGATTAAAAGTATATACGTTGGAAACCTAGCGGGTTGCCTTATATCTCATTGTAAGATATAACGGATCCTCCCCAGGTGTAACAATGCCACATATGATGAATCTTAAAAAATTTCTATCAAAATTGCTGTCCAAATTGCGGTTTATTATCCTGCTTGGTTGGTATATATGTTGTTTGTCCTATTGCTGTCCAAAAAAAAAAAGATTCAAAGTATATAGGCTGGAAACCTAACGGGTTGCCTTATATCTCATTGTAAGATATAACAGATCCTCCCCAGGTGTAACAATGCCACGTATGATGAATCTTAAAAAATTTCTGTCCAAATTGGTGTTTATTATATTGTTTGAACTGCTATATATTCTGTTTAATATGTTGCTATTTATTATATTGTTACAACTGGTATAATATTATTAATTTCTCTCCCTAATTGCTTTGGTTTAATTTCTCATTGAATTGAACAAACTGGATTTTCGTGTGATTCTGTAAAAAGGATGTATACTGATCATCCATAATAATAATAATTTTGAGCTTGCATCTATGTACCAGACAACAAATTATAACTATTGAAGCATGCATCAGTGTAAGTCTAGCAAATCGTTTTCCTAATTTCTGAAATTCTGTTGAAACAACAAATTCTTACCTTTTTCAAAATTTTAAAATTCAATTACGAATCATCGATAGTATTTTTGATTAAAATGTATTGATATATAATTTACTTGTTTATAAAAAATATTTTTTCAAATTTATAGCAAATATGATTGCATTATAGCTTGAGAATTGTGATAATTATGAAAGAAATAATAGGGATACGATCACATTTTTGTAATTGCATTTTAAATTGTAACATTTAATTTCTCACATTTTCGAATTAATTTTTTATATTTAAAAATATTGTTTAACAAATACTATTTACAATAATATTGTTTTTAATTTTAAAACACTATTTTAATATTGTTTGTAAAACAATTTATAAATATTCTTTTAATTGTTTTAAAATACAAGTTTAATAAAGATTAAAATACTTTGTAAAACACTATTTTCTTTTCATATTTATTTTTAAATTATGACTTCGCTTTTATTTTAAAATATTTAAATTTTAATTTCTTTAGTTTTTATTTAGTTTCTCTATTATTTTAATTTAATCTAAATAATAATAGCATTAAAAATATTTTGGTAAATTTTAAAATTAAAAGTGGAATAAGTGAATAAAATCGTTTTTAAAAATACTAGAAAGAAAGTGATATATATTTTTTATTTGTTTTATACATAGATCCTAAGTGGTATTTTAAAAATATTACATAAATTGATTAAACAAAATTAAAAGTAGAGATGATATAAATAGTAAAAGCATAATTAGCTTTATAAAAAGACATTGGATCCGAGGCAAGTATAAATGAAAAATTTTCAATTAGATTCATGAGATTTTAATATTCAATATTTTTAAATGTTTTTAAAACTTATAATTTTCTTTATCAATATAATAATAACGATCATTATTTAAGTAGCTTACATAATTTACATAACTCACGTAATATACATAACTTACATAACTCACATAACATACATAACATACATAACTTACATAACTTACATAACTCGGATAACTTACATAATACATAATACATAATACATAGGTTAAAGATCAAATTTCATAGCTTTCATCAAATTATTTAACTTACATAATACATAATTTACATAATTTTAAGATAAAACTTCATAACTTACATAATTTACATAACTTACATAATACTTGTATAGATAAACAACTTATCGGTGTAATTTACTGTCAACTTTAGACTTCAACAACTATGAAATGGATAGAACTTGGATGAATTTGTCAAGGGTAAGCAACGACTCTCGATATGGAGTAGGAACTTTTTTAAATTTTGCATTTCAAAATACAAGCCAAGAGAATATGATTCTTTGCCCGTGTAAGAAGTGTTGCAATATCAATTGGCATTATTGTGAAGTTGTCTATGAACATCTAGTTGTTGATGGCTTTGTTTGGGGGTATAAAAAATGGATTTTCCATGGAGAGTGTACATCTAGTGGAGCCTCTTCATCGGTGAATCTAGGTTATCCTCATAGTGCTTATAATTAGAATGTTAGAGAAGATGACATGGATGGCATGTTGCGGGATGCATTTAATATGCACGGTGATGGTTTGCAATCATTTCCACATGACTTGGGTGCAACCGATGATTACAATTTTGGTGGAAATACTTTCACCGAAAGGGAAAGAAGTGTACCTGATGATCAGCCAAATGAAGAAGCGGAGAAGTTTTACTCGTTACTTGGTGAAATGAATGAAGAACTGTATGAGGGATCTAAATTTTCAAAAAATGTATTTCTATATTCATCTTTTTAACCTAAAATGTTTGGGAGGGTGGACTGGAAACTCTTTAAAAATGTTGTTAGAGTTTTTGAGAGAAATGTTCCCGTTTGCGAAAATCCCTCAACCTTCCAAAGACATGAAGAAACTGATCAAAGATTTGGGCCTTGGCTATAACAAAATTCATAGTTGCCCAAATGACTGCATGTTGTATTGGGGTGACCAGAAAAACCAACAGTGCTATCATGTATGCAGTCAATCCCATTGGATGAATGGAAATATAGAGGATGGTAATAAGGATGAAAATGATACACAATCAAGGAAGCAGCCAGTTAAGATTTTGCGGTATTTTTTACTAATACCAAGGCTTCAAAAGTTTTTCATGTCGTCGAAGATAGCCAAGTCCATGACGTTGCACCATGATAGTCGAATCGATGATGGATTGTTAAGGCATCCTGCAGATTCTTTAGCTTGGAAAACATTTGACTCCAAATTTCCAAGCTTTGCAAGTGATCCTCGGAGTGTGAGGCTAGGGCTAGCATCTGATGGATTTAACCCTTACAAAATCATGAGCAATGTGTATAGCACTTGGCCTGTGGTGCTTGCCCCTTACAATTTGCCTCTATGGGTTTGCATGAAACAATCATCTTTATCTTGTCTATGATTATCCTTAGAGAGAAAGGGCCCGAGAATGATATTGACATATATTTGCAGCCACTTATTGAAGAATTAAAACAATTATGGGCTGGTGTTGAGACATACAATGTACTGAGAAAGATGAACTTCAAATTACGTGCAGCTTTTATGTGGACTATTAATGACTTCCTAGCCTATGCCAATTTATCTGGTTGGAGTACCAAGGGATGTTATACTTGTCCTTGTTGTGCTACGCAAACATGTTTGCAATGGTTATATAATGGGAAGAAGTTCTCTTACACGGGGCATCATCGGTGGTTACCGAACAATCATAGATTTAGATTTTAGAGTACTCAGTTTGACGGTACTGAAGAGTTCGGAGAAGCTCCTTCATAGACCAGTGGATCAAAAATATTTTCCATGTTGAAAGATATGAATTTCATTTATGGGAAGATGAATCAACCGGCCAACACATAAAGAAATAAAAGATCAAAGGATGAATCTGATGATGAATTTGATGAAGAGGATGATCCTAATGAGGCGGACTTGTGGAAAAAAAGAAGTATTTTTTTTGAGTTGCCTTATTGGGAACATCAGATTTTATGCCATAATCTTGATGTCATGCACATTGAAAAAAATGTCTGCGAGAACATCATTGGGACTATTTTGAATGTCGATTGGAATTTAGACGTATGCATCAAATATATCTCGATGTGTGAGTATTAAATATTAAAGACTATATGGCTTAAAATCTCATGACTATCACATCTTGATGCAAGACTTACTGCCAGTTGCTATGCGGTGTTGTATGTCGAAAAAGGTGACGTCTTGTGTAATTGAAATGTCCAATATAATGAAAGGCATTTGTGGCAAAGTTTTGGATGTTCAAGAACTTGAGACACTACAAGATCAAGCCACATTGACTTTATGAAATCTAAAGAAGATCTTCCCGCATTCCTTCTTCACAATTATTGTAACAGCCCGATTTAGGGGATAGTCAGAATAGTGATCTGGGATCACTATTTTGAGATCGGAGAAATTATTTTCATGATATATTATGAGTTAGAGCATGATAGCATATGAGAATTAAAATTTTGGTATTTTAATTTGAACGTTCTCGTGTTTAATTTGCAAAAAAAGACTAAATCGCATAAAGTGCGAAAGTTCCATTCTATATGCTAGGAGTACCAAATGGTTATGGATTGTTAAATGGAGGTATTTAAAAGGCAATTTAGCCTTTGAAAAAGGCTTGGCCGGCCATAAGGGAGCATGGGAGACAAAATTTTCAATTAGTGTCAAAGTTAGTAGTATTAGGTGGACTAATTTGATTTTTAATAATAGAATAAGGAGAGAAAAGTTATCATCTTTTTCTCCTATCATCCTCCACTGAAAATTTGCAGCAAATAAGGGGTAGAAACCTTTAAAAATTTTAGCAAACTCTCGTCCATTCAAGTAAGTGTTCTAGTGAACTTTTCTTAAAAATAATTGTACTTTTGAGATCCCTAAAGCTTAAGCTTTCAAATGAGGGGACTATTGTGAAATATTGTGAAAGGTTTAGAGTTTTACCATGAGAGCTACTTTAGTTGTTTGCTGTATTTTAAGGAAGAACTTGAGTCTTAGTTGTTAGATGAACAACTTTTAAAAAGGGTGTTAGCATGAGGACACTAAATAGGACCTTAATGAAAAGGTTATGAACTTGGTAGTAAGTATGTGAAATATTGATTGTTGATGATAGCTTTAAGAGCATTAAATGTTTGCCTAGGCTTGTTGAAGATAAAAATGTGATTAGAATTAATTTCCGAGCCTAGGGGCAAAACGGTCATTTTGCCAAAATCTAAGGGTAAAATGGTAATTTTGCCTAAGTAGGACTATTGAGATGCTTATATTAATGAAATGATTAAAATGAGCTAATTTGCTATTATAGAGCAAGAGGAGACGAGAATTCACCTCAATCGTGGAAAGGATAAAGTCGTGGACTAAACCGAAGAACTAACTCATTTTGAAAATGAGGTAAGTTTGTATGATTTCTAAGCTTTATGATCACTATCATTGAATTGCTTAGTGTAATATACATTGCTATTTTGTAATGTTTATCGTTTTTGTGAACAAAGAAATTAAACATGAGCAAGCCCCTATTGAATATGAATTCCCCAAGATACGATATACCACACAAGATATCATGTGAGTCCAAGGCAAGCTTAGCATTGGTCAAGATATCATGTAAGTCCAAAGCAAGCTTGGCATTGATTAAGATATCATGTAAGTCCACGGCAAGCTTGGCATTGATTAAGATATCATGTAAGTCCAAGGCAAGCTTGGCATTGATCAAGATATCATGTAAATCCAAGGCAAGCTTGGCATTGATCAAGATATCATGTAAGTCCAAGGCAAGCTTGGCCTTGATCAAGATATCATGTAAGTCCAAGGCAAGCTTGGCATTGATCAAGATATCATATAAGTCCAAGGGAAGTTTGCCATTGAGTAAGTTATCAAGGGCAAGACTTCATGTAAGTCCATGTCAAGACATGGCTTGGAAACCAAGATGAGAAATTCCATGTAAGACCATGCCTAAGATATGGATTTAGTGTCATGTTAAGTTGGAAGAGATCTAGTATCCTCGGGTATTCGTAGAAGTTCATCGGACAAACAAGTGAGGTTAATAATGAGGTAACAAGAGGGCTAAAAAAGGAACGCTAGCATCAAAATGAATTAAATATTACTGATGTTATAAACGAAAAATTAGAGATCATAATGATTATTGTTTAAGTACGCTGATCAATGTGATCAAGTGACACAGGTATCATGTTTACTTTACAAAAATGAGTATATTGAGCATCATGAGACATGTAAGAACCAAGTATGAGTAAGTAAGCTTTAGAGTTGAAATTACAATACTATTGTTATACTAAATGGTTTTTATCAAGCAAGCTTAATGACATGTGCTTTACATGCAAACTTACAAAGCTAAATGCTTACGTATTTGATTGTTTCATTCTATGTAGTCCCACCAAGCTAATTTGTGGATCATTAGAGTCGAAGCTCGTAGCACCCTATCAACTCTTATTTTGGTATAACCTAGTTACTTTACTAAGTATGGCATGTATAGGAAACATTCATTTTGTGGACATGTTTTTAGAAGGGCCTTTGTAAAAGCTATCAAGTTCATTATTCTTATGTATATGGCTAAGTGATTGACAAAATTTGACTAAGTATTTATGTGTATTGAGATCAATGAAACATGTAGTATTATTCATAAAATTGGGTTGTTATTGCATCGTTGAATTGTGTATGGATATGATCTTCATTTCAGGGTGGCTAACAGCTTGGTAAATAGTCTATAAATGCCCACATAGTTGGACACATGGGCGTGTGTCAAGGCCGTGTTAACCCTGCACCTTAGTATTACGAATTAGAATAGGCCATAGGTAAATTCCACGGTCGTGTGTATAGGCCGTGTTATACACACGGGTCGACATGGACGTGTGCCCAGACCGTGCTGTTTTAGTTAGTATATCAAGGATTAGCACACGATCTAAGCCCACGGGCGTGTCATGGTAGTGTGAAATTAGTCAGTAGCCTCCCATGGTTGGAAGACAAGGGTGTGTCTAAGCCGTGCGGAAATAGTCAGTATCTTCCCACGGTTTGAGGGTATGGGCGTGCTTAAGGGTACACGGGCGTGTTCCAAGTCACACGGTCGTGTGAACCCTACTTCAAAAATGAATTATTTGATTTAGTTCTGAAAGTTTTCAGACACGAGTTTAAGACACCGTAGGCCTTTGTAATGTATGTGTTGACTGAGAAAGTGAAATTTTTAAGTTGGAACGAAATTTTATAGCTTGTAAGTACATGTTCAAGCATAGTAATGTCTCATATCCAGATCCAGTATCAGTTTTGGGTGTGGGGTGTTATATTTAGTGGTATCAGAGCTACAGTTTAGTCGGTTCTAGGACTAACGTAGTATGAGCATGAGTCTAGCTATACATGCCATACGTAAGAATGTTTCTATATTGATAGTGTGATGACTCCTGATGATTTTAAATTATGTTTATACATATAGAAATGGATTCCAAAGGGAATGTGGCGGATGACGTAGAAAGTAATGCGCTGGCTCCTGCTGAAGGGACAATGTCGATCGAAAATGAGAATAGACCCACTACGGTGAGTCAAAAGGGAGGAGAGGAGGCTAGAGAAGCCTTCCTCCACATGATGAACACATGGTATCTGATGTGTTCATTCAGCGAACCTGAACGCACAACCCCCTCCACCCCCCATTGCTCCAAGCTACTCTAGTGGCCCCTCAAGTATTAGAGGTGGTAAGAGGAGGTAAACCCCAATTGATAGGATCAGGAAGTATGGGGTAGAAGAATTTTGAGCCAGAAAGGAGGATGATCCAGAAAGAGCTAAATTCTGGTTAGAAATACCATTAGGGTATTTAATGAGTTGTCATGTACCTCTGAAGAATAGATAAAGTGTGTAATCTCTCTCTTAAGAGATTCTGCTTACCAATGGTGGAACACCCTTGTGTCGATTGTACCAAGAGAAAGGGTCACATGGGAATTTTTCCAAGAAGAGTTTAAGAAAAAGTATATCATCCAGAGGTTTGTAGACCAGAAAAGAAAGGAATTCCTAGAGCTGAAGTAAGGCAAGATGTCGGTGACAGATTATGAGCATGAGTTTGTACGACTCAGCAAGTACGCTCGCGATGTATATCCACAGAGGCTATTATGAGCAAAAGGTTTGAAGATGGTTGAATGAGGACATCAAACTGGTTGTTGCTATCCTAAAATTAAAAGAATTTGTCTTGTTAGTGGAAAGAGCTTGTAAAGTTGAAGAACTAATAAAAGAGAAGAAGAAGTCTAAAATGGTGTCTCGTGACTCTAGAAAGAGACCGTGGAATAAGTCATTCCAATCTTCACACAAGAAGTCAAAAGATTTCCCTACTCGATTGGCTACTTCCACTTGGTTTTCCAAGAAGGACAAAAGTAAGTAGTATTCAGGGAACAAAGCACAGACGACTTCAATTGCAAGTGTCAAAAATTTTAGATCCGACAAATCTGAATGCCCACAGTATGGTAGACGTCATCTGGGAGAATGCCGGGCACATGAAAATGCATGTTTTAGACATGGTTCGCAAGACCACTACATAAAAGATTGTCTCGAGACGACGAAAGAAGGAAGAGCTCAGGACCCAAAATCTGGGAATATGGTCAGAGGGAGACAGCAGAGAAACCCGAAAAATGGGGCAAGTGGAAGAGGTAACCCGAGAGACCAGGCCGTGAGACTTGAGGTTAGAGTGCCTGCAAGGACTTATGCCATTCGCGCTCGTGAAGAGGCGTCTTCTCCTGATGCTATTACGGGTACCTTTTCTCTTTACAATACTAAAGTTATTGCTTTAATAGATCTTAGATCCACACACTCTTATATTTGCATGAAATTAGCATCCATTTTGAGCGTGCCTATAGATAGCACCGAATTTGTAATTAAGGTGTCTAATCCATTAGGCAATAGTGTGTTAGTTAATAAAGTTTGTAAAGATTGTCCATTGATGATTAGAGGTCATTACTTTAAAGCAAATCTTATGTTATTACCATTTGATGAATTCGACCTCATTCTTGGAATGGACTGGTTGACTACTCATAATGTAATTGTTAATTGTGGGAAGAAATGCATTGAGATGAGATGTGAGAATAGGGATACTCTTCATGTTGAATCAGATGAACAAGATAAATCACCAGTGATAATTTCTTATATGATGGCACGGAGATGTTTAAGAAAAGGGTATGAATCATATTCAGCCTTCGTGTTGAATGATAAGGAGACAAAGCTAAAAATTGAGTTAGTACTGGTAGTTTGTGAATATGTTGATGTATTCCTCGAAGAATTACATGGACTACCGCCAGTTATAGAGATTGAGTTTAGCATTGAAGTAGCTCCCGGTACTATACCGATATCCACTACTCCTTACAGAATGGCTCCAACAGAGTTGAAAGAGTTAAAGCTACAGTTGCAAGAGTTGATAGATAAGGGCTTTGTAAGATCAAGTTGTTCACCATAGGGTGCCCCGATTTTATTTGTGAAAAAGAAAGATGGTACCATGAGATTATGCATAGATTACCGTCAGCTTAATAAAGTAACAGTAAAGAATAAGTACCCATTGCCTAGGATCGATGATCTATTCGATCAATTGAAAGGAGTGACTGTGTTCTCCAAAATAGACTTGAGATCAGGGTACTACCAGTTGAGAGTGAAAGACTAAGATGTATCCAATACAGCCTTTCGAACGAGGTATGGGCATTATGAATTTTTAGTCATGCCCTTTGGGTTGACCAAGGCTCCTACGGTGTTCATGGATTTAATGAACCGCATCTTTAGACCATACCTCAACAAGTTTGTAGTCATTTTATTGACGACATACTGATTTATTCCCAAGATGAGAAAGAGCATGCAGAACACCTACGGACAATTTTACAGATCCTGTGAGAGAATTAGTTGTATGCCAAATTCAGTAAAAGTGAATTTTGGCTCAAGGAAGTAGGATTCCTAGGACATATTGTCTCGAGAGAGGGATGGATTCCGAGTTGATCCTAGTAAAATCTCGGCCATAATGGACTGTAATTCGCCTAAGAACATTACTGAGGTTAAAAGTTTTCTGGGCCTAGCCGGCTACTACAAATGATTTGTCAAGGAGTTTTTCATAATCGTAACCCCGATGACTAAACTGTTGCAGAGAAATGTGAAGTTTGAGTGGACAGAACGATGCCAACAAAGTTTCGAGAAGTTGAAAGTAGTGTTGACAGAAGCTCCAGTCTTAGTACAACCTAAATCAGGGAAAGAATTTATAGTCTACAGCGATGCATCCTTAAATGGATTGGGCTGTGTACTCATGCAAGAAGGCAAGGTGATTGCTTATGCCTCTAGATAGTTGAAGCCTCATGAGAAGAATTATCCAACTCATGATCTAGAATTGGCCATCATAGTCTTCGCTTTGAAGATTTGGAGACACCATTTATATGGTGAAAATGTCAGATTTTTACCGATCACAAAAGTCTGAAGTACTTGATGACGCAGAAAGAGTTGAACTTAAGACAAAGAAGATGGTTAGAGTTGATAAAAGACTATGAGTTGGTCATCGACTACCATCCAGGAAAGGCGAATGTAGTCGCTAATGCTTTGAGCAGGAAGTCTCTATCTACTTTAAAAGCATTGAATTCAAGGATATCCTTATTCGACAATGGCTCCCTTTTAATTGAGTCGAGAGCTAGACCAATGTTTCTTCAAGAGATCTTTGAGGCTCAGAAAGAAGATAGTGAGTTGTAAATTAAGAGAGCTCAATGCGAGTCAAATGCTGAATCTGAACTTTGGATTAATTCTGATGGATACTTGATGTTTATAGATAGAATTTGTGTACCGAAGAAAGAGGGGCTTATTGAGAGAATTTTGTACGAAGCACATAACGGATGGTTGTCTGTACATCCGGAAAGTGCAAAGATGTATAGTGACTTGAAACAACAGTATTGGTGGCCGAAAATCAAGAAAGACATTTTAGAGTTCGTTTCAAGATGTCTTACTTGTCAGCAAGTAAAGGCTGAACACCAAGTGCCTTCGGGTTTACTTCAGCCTATCTTAGTCCCCGAATGGAAATGGGACCGTATCACCATAGATTTCATAACGGGTTTACAGTTGTCTCTGAGCAAGAAAGATGTTGTTTGGGTAGCGGTTGATAGACTCACAAAGTCAGCCCACTTTATACCTGTACGAGTGGATTACTCCCTAGACAAGTTGGTAAACTTTTATGTTTCAGAAATAGTAAGACTTCACAGAGTTCCATTATCGATCATATCGGATAGAGATCCAAGATTCACGTCCAGATTTTGGAAGAAGCTGCAGGAAGCTTTGGGTACAAAATTGAGTTTTAGCATAGCTTTCCACCCTCAGGCTGACTGTCAATCAGAAAGGTTAATTCAAGTACTCGAGGACATGCTTAGATATTGTGTTTTGGAATTCCAAGGCAGCTAGGAAATGTTTCTTCAAATAGTAGAATTTGCTTACAATAATAGCTTTCAGTCGAGCTTAAAGATGGCGCCTTATGAGGCTCTATATGGGTGTAAGTGCAGAACCCCTTTATTTTGGACTGAACTCAAGGAAAACCAAATTCATGGGGTTGATTTGGTTAAAGAAGCTGAAGAAAAAGTAAAAGTGATACGAGAATGTTTAAAAACTGCATCAGACGGACATAAATCCTTTGCCGCTTTAAAAAGGAAAGAGATTGAGTACCAAGTTGGGGATAAAGTCTTTTTGAAAGTATCACTATGGAGAAAAGTTCTCAGATTTGGCCATAAAGGCAAATTAAGTCCACATTTTATTGGACCTTACGAGATTACTGAGAAAGTTGGGCTGGTAGCTTACCGTTTGGCGTTGCCATCAGAATTAGAGAGGATACATAATTTTTTCATGTGTCAATGTTGTGACGCTATAGATCAGACCCTTCACATATAATTACTCCTTCAGAAATAGAGATCCGCCATGACATGACTTATGGTGAAGAACCAGTCAAAATATTGTCCGTGAAATCAAACAGTTAAGAAATAAAAGCATAGCCCTAGTGAAAGTCCTATGGCAAAGGCACAGAATAGAAGAGGCTATATGGGAGTTCGAGGAAATGATGAGAAATCAATACCCCAATCTTTTCACTGGTAAGATTTTCGAGGACGAAAATCCCTAAGGGGGAGAATTGTAATAGCCCAATTTAGGGGATAGTCAGAATAGTGATCTTGAGATCACTATTTCAATATCGAAGAAATTATTTTCATGATATATTATGAGTTAGAGCATGATAGCATATTAGCTTTAAAATTTTGGTATTTTAATTTTAACGTTCTCGTGTTTAATTTGCGAAAAAGGACTAAATCGGATAAAGTGCAAAAGTTCCATTCTATATGCTAGGAGTACCAAATGGTTATGGAAGTTAAATGGGGGTATCTAAAAGGAAATTTAGCCTTTGAAAGAGGCTTGGCCGGCCATAAGAGAGTATGGGAGACAAAATTTTCAATTAGTGTCAAAGTTAGTAGTATTATGTGGACTAATTTGACTTTTAATAATAGAATAAGGATAGAAAAGTTATCATATTTTTCTCCTATCATCCTCCACCAAAAATTTGTTGCAAATAAGGGGTAGAAAACTTCAAAAATTTCAGCAAACTCTCATCCATTCAAGTAAGTGTTCTAGTGAACATTTCTTGAATATAATTGTACTTTTGAAATCCCTAAAGCTTAAGCTTTCAAATGAGGGACTATTGTGCAATGTTGTGAAAGTTTAGAGTTTTACCATGAGAGATACTTTAGTTTTTTGCTGCATTTTAAGGAAGAACTTGAGTCTTAGTTGTTAGATGAACAACTTTTAAAAAGGGTGTTAGCATGAGGACACTAAATAGGACCTTAATGAGAAGGTTATGAACTTGGTAGTTGTAACATCCCGAAATTGGGCCTAGTAGGATTGGGCCTTGAGCTTTAAGAAATTAGAATAGTTTTTAGTATGGTTTATTTAATGAAGTGGATTAATTGAGCTTAGCACTTAAGTTAATTTAAGTGTTAAATTAAAGCACAAGAGGAATAAGTGGCAAGATGGTTAAGGCTCTTGAGAGGTTGCTTGAGGTTAGTGGTTCGAGTATCAAGGAAAGCATTTTGAGGATTTTTTATTTCATCATAGCATTTATGAATGGTCAACCTATGTTTATGATAAGACTTTCATCTTTTGGTAAGTTGAATTTTTTGCTTAAGGAAAGCTTGAAGATGGGGATAAGATTCTTAAGGTTATGGTATGATGAGGGGACAAAGGCATGGAATAGGGAGGATGTTTTGGAAAGTAATCCTAAGCTTTAGTGCATGTATGTGGACGGCATGGGTGTCTAGGTGGGTGGCCAAATTTTGTTAGGTGGTTTAGAGGGGGAATATTTGGCCAATTCCTCTTTTGTGCATCTTTTTGCATTTTGCTTTTCCTCTTCAAAAACTCTTTCCTTTGGTCTAATTGTTATTGTGCACTTTTGTGCAAAATATGTTTGTGTTTTAGCCTTCATTTTGTTGAACCAAAAGTGCTATTCTCTTCCTTTCATTTTCTCTTGAAACCGTAACAACATTGGATTTTTGTGAACTTTTCTTTTAGGCAAAAGGTGTTGGCGAATCTCATCTTTCATCCCTCATCTCTCTTTTCTTTTCTTTTTGACATTGGTTCATAAACATTTTCTTTTCACTCTCTTGGCGAATATTTTTCCATCTCAAATACCATTTTCTTTTCATTTGTTCAAAGATAAAACACCTACTTCCATTCTTATTTCTTTTTTCTTTTCAAATCAACCATAACCGAACCTTTTTCTTCTCTTTTAGTCCTTGTTTTGGCTGAATATTCAAGGGTAGATTTTCTTTGATTTCTATTCAATCGATTTTGAAAGATAGGCTCTTTGGGATTTTGGAAGTGATTGATTTAAGCCCTATATCTCTCTAGCAATCAAAGGTTGGTAAGTCAAAGGGTAAGGATTTTAGTTGATTCATCATTCTTTTGAAAAGACTAATGTTTTTGGGATTAAAGTATTGTGGTTTGGCCGAATGGCCTTTGTTAATAATTTATAGTATTGGCCGATTGTAGGGACAAAGTGATCTAGTGCGATAGATCGGATTTTTGGAAGATAGTTCTTGCGTTGGTGAAAGGTGTGTATCTTACACACTTATAACTTGATTCATATTTGTATATATGTATGTTATATAACTATTCATGTTGTTAAAGCCGAAATGATGAGTTTTTGAGATGATACCATGATGGTATGAATGAGGATTCGGTAAGTCCGTTTTGATATGTTGTTAATACATGAGGATTGAAATCATGATCTACGATTTATGAGATTTTGTTATATGATTCATATCAAGGTATATTGACATGATTTGTTTATATTATTGATTCATGTGGGATCAAATGAGTGGAGGGGGCAGTGATATTCGTGTCGATGGACACCAGTGTTTTGGTAACACATTGTGACTACGGTCACCAGAGGTTTGGTACCTCCAGAGGTTTGGCACCTCATAGCGTCTCGTCCCTATGGCTTAGCACCACCGTGGGTTGGCCCCACTTTGAGATATGGGAATGACGCCAGTGATTTGGTATCACACGATGGGTTGGCCCCATCATTCGATTTGTGTCTTCAGACACCAGAGATTTGGTATCTCTAGTGATTTGGTATCACATATGTGACTTTAAGTCACCAGTGGTTTGGCACCACCAGTGGTTTGGTACCACATGGGGTAGAAAAGGAGTTATGGATGGCTAGGTTGGGTGCATAATACATATATGTTGCTTGTTATAATTTGTGTAAGAATGTGGCATTTACTCGGGAGAAGGATTACACATTGAGTCTTGGTGACTCACCTTCTCCTTTAAATTTTCAGGTGACTCGTAGATCACGGATAAGGAGCCGGAAGAACTCGAGGTGGCCATGCAGTGAACATTTGGATTAAATGATTTATGAACTACTTTTATTTTATTGTTAGTTATTTTGCTTAAATTGTAATAAGGCCTACTAGGATTATATTTTGGTTATTTTATCTGTTTTGAATAATTTGTTTAATAACTTAATGACTTGAAAATGGATACACATGTTTTCTCAAATTAATACGCAAAAAAAATGTTTTATTGTGCCATCGGGTACACGTGAATCTGTAACAACCTGACTTAATAAATTATTAAACCAAAACAATATCTTTTATCAAAAATTTAAAACGGCTTAAAGGGATTTTTCAAAAATGTTTTCTCTGTAGCATACCAAATTCGGTCATAACATTTGGGCTGGGTTTGGGGTGTTACAGTAGTAAGTATGTGAAATATTGATTTTTGATGATAGATTTAATAGCATTAAATGTTTTCCTAGGCTTGTTGAAGATAAAAATGTGATTAGAATTAATTTCTGAGCCTAGGGGCAAAACGGTCATTTTGCCAAAATCTAGGGGTAAAATGATAATTTTGCCTTAGTAGGACTATTGAGATGCTTATATTAATGAAATGATTAAAATGAGCTAATTTGCTATTATAGAGCAAGAGGAGACGAGAATTCACCTCAATTGTGGAAAGGATAAAGTCGTGGACTAAACCGAAAAACTAACTCATTTTAAAAACGAGGTAAGTTTGTACGATTTCTAAGCTTTATGATCACTATCATTGAATTGTTTAGTGTAATATAAATGGCTATTTTGTAATGCCTATCATTTTTGTGAACAAAGAAATTAAACATGAGCAAGCCCCAATTGAATATGAATTCCCCAAGATACCTGATATACCACACAATATATCATGTAAGTCCAAGGCAAGCTTGGCATTGATCAAGATATCATGTAAGTCCGAGGCAAGCTTGGCATTGATTAAGATATCATGTAAGTCCAAGGCAAGCTTGGTATTGATTAAGATATCATGTAAGTCCAAGGCAAGCTTGGCATTGATCAAGATATCATATAATTCCAAGGCAAGCTTGGTATTGAGTAAGTTATCAAGGGCAAGACTTCATGTGAGTCCATGTCAAGACATGGCCTTGAAACCAATATGAGAAATTCCATGTAAGATCGTGCCTAAGATATGGCTTTGGTGGCATGTTAAGTGGGAAGAGATCTAGTATCCTCGGGTATTCGTAGAAGTTCACCGGGCAAACAAGTAAGGTTAGTAATGAGGTAACAAGAAGGCTAAGAAAGCAAAGCTAGCATCAAAATGAATTAAATATTACCCATGTTATGAACGAAGAATTAGAGATCATAATGATTATTGTTTATGTACGCTGATCAATGTGATCAAGTGACACAGGTGTCATGTTTACTTTACAAAAATGAGTATAGTGAGCATCATGAGACATGTAAGAACCAAGTCTCAGTAAGTAAGCTTTAGAGCTGAAATTACGATACTATTGTTATGCTAAATGGTTTTTATTAAGCAAGCTTAATGACGTGTGCTTTCCATGCAAACTTACTAAGCTAAATGCTTACATATTTGATTGTTTCTTTCTATGTAGTCCCGCCAAGCTAATTTGTGGATCATCGGAGTCGAATCTCATAGCACACTATCAACTCTTATTTTGGTATGGCCAAGTTACTTTACTAAGTATGGCATGTATCAAAATATTTATTTTGTGGACATGTTTTTAGAAGGGCCTTATTAAAAGCTATCAAGTTTATTATTCTTATGTATATGGCTAAGTGATTAGCCAAATTTCACTAAGTATTTATGTTTATTGGGATCAATGAAGCATGTAGTATTATTCATAAAATTAGGTTGTTATTGCATCATTAAATTGTGTATGGATATGATCTTCATTCTAGGATGACTAACGGCTTGGTAAATAGCCTATAAATGCCACACGATTGGACACACGTGCGTGTGTCAAGGTCGTGTTAATCCTGGACCTTAGTATTACGAATCAGAATAGGCCACGGGTAAATTCCACGGCCGTGTGTATAGGTCGTGTTATACACACGGGTTGGACATGGGCGTGTGCGCAGACCGTGCTGATTCAGTCAGTATATCAAGGATTAGCACACGGTCTAAGCCCACGGGCGTGTC
Source organism: Gossypium rotundifolium (assembly GCA_025506655.1). NCBI lineage: Eukaryota > Viridiplantae > Streptophyta > Magnoliopsida > Malvales > Malvaceae > Gossypium > Gossypium rotundifolium. Next base: position 71,270,716 of record CP106729.1, read on the forward strand.
ATGGCCGTGTGAAATTAGTCAGTAGCCTCTAAGGTTGAAAGACACGGGTGTGTCTAAGTCGTGCAGAAATAGTCAGTAGCTTCCCACGGTTTGAGGGTATGAGCATGCTTAAGGGTACACAGGTGTGTGAACCCTACTTCAAAAATGAATTATTTGATTTAGTTCTAAAAGTTTCCAGACACGAGTTTAAGGCACCGTAGGCCTTTGTAATGTACGTGTTGACTAAGAAAGTGAAATTTTTAAGTTTGAACGAAATTTTATAGCTCGTAAGTACATGTTCAAGCATAGCAATGTCTCGTATCCAGATCTAGTATCGGTCTTGGGTGTGGGGTGTTACAATTATGGTGCACTTGTTAATTCATCTCCCTCGTGAAGCAATACTTGGTGGACCCGTTTTCTATCGATGGATGTATCCCATTGAAAGGTCTTAATTTATTTGTAAATTATTCCTTCATTCACCTAAATGCCTTTAGTTGCAAATTTTGATAATTTTCTATACCGTGTTTAGGTTCCTATCCAAATTGAAGTCTTACTGCCGCAATAAACCTTATCCGGAAGGATCAATTGCTGAAGGCTACATGGCAGATGAATGTATGGCTTTCTGTTCAAGGTATTTGGAAGATGTTGAAACAAGAACGAACAGACCAAGTAGAAATGCTAAGCTCACAAATCATAACTTGGCTGGAACTTATTTATTTCAAAGTTTCGGAGAACCAATAGGCAAAGTCAAAATTGCAGAATTAGATGATAGATTGTGGGTCCAAGCACATCGATACGTTCTTTTTCATCATGATTCAATGGAACCATTACGCAAGTAAGTTGTAGAATTTGATAAATATTCATCAATTATAATTTGTCTGTCTTCTAACAAAGTAAACCTTTTTTTAACATAGTGAGTACAAACAAATATTGAGAGCTCATTCACGGTCCCGAAGATTACAACAACGAGAAATTAATAAGTTGTTCACAGAATCATTTCATGAATGGTTAAGCCAAACGGTATGCAATTGAAGTTTTCATTGACAAGTAATAATGTTTTCTCATAACATTTATAACTACTCGATTTACTTTCGATTCAATAGGTTTAGAGTCGGAATGAAGTAAATGACGAAGTTAAATGGCTTTCACAAGGTCCAAATAGAATAGTGAAAAGTATAGTGCCTTCCTCATTAATGGATACATATTTCACACAAGGTATCGCTAGAGATTGAGGAGAACCCAAAATTGTGGAATTGTTGTTAATTCTTCAATTACAAGTTATACTAGTGCTAGGGACAGTAATCCTGTCAAGGGGAATCTAGAGTATTACAGACTTATTACTGACATCATTGAGTTGGATTATTACGGCAAATGGAATGTTGTCTTATTTCGAGGTGATTGGGCTGATGTGAATACGGCTCGCGAAATTAAAAACGATCAATATTGTTTTACAATGGTGAATTTCTCTCGATTGATTCACACCAAAGAACAACTGATAGGTGAGCCGTATGTGTTTTCTTCTCAAGTGAAATAAGTTTTTTACTCGAAAGATCCTTCTGATGAGGGTTGGTGCGTTGTACTTCGAAACACCCATAGAGACTTGTTCAACATGGGCAATGGAAGTAGAGATGACATCGTCGAAAGATTAGAAACTCTGCCTTTTCCAGAACAAAACTTAAATGAAAATATCCCTTGTACTAGTACACAATTTCAACGGGTTCGTCTGGACATGGACGAAGATATTTACGAATTATGATGTAGTAAGATTTTACGATTTTTTTTATTTATATGTAATATTATAATTTTAATCTTGGTCATTTTATATAATTTAACTATTTTATATGTACCATTATTATTTTCATTTGTTACTAAAATTTCAACTATTTTATGTGTATTGTAAGAAAAATGAGTAGAAGAAGATTGCAAGATTTAAATATTGTACAGAATACTGTAAATTTCGAAGAGGGTAATAGCGAACACCAAAAAATTGTTGGATCCTCGAGTGTGCCTGACATAGATGATGAGCCTGCAAAATTACAAAGTAATGTTAAGTTTATTTTACATGCATGTTGACTTTTATTATTGACTCATTTTTAAATTTAGTATAACAATAATATATCGTTGTGCAGCTGAGAGTGGTGGGATGCGCAAAGGTCGCAGACATACGCTGCTTATAGATTTATACGAATTAAATCGTCGAACGTGTGAAAGGAGAAATAGTCATGGCCAGCCTGTTGGCCCAGAAGCTTGACTTCTAGTAGGCTATATGGGCATTATTGCACGAAATGCAAATATGTTGCCCATCAATTATGAGTCATGGCATCACATGCTTGATGCAAACAAAAATCATGCTCTCGATAACATTAAGGTAACAAAACGTGAATGTAATTTATAATACTTTGGTTGAAGTTTCATTTATATTTACTTTCTAAACTTATGTTTTTTAGGAGAGATTTGCATTGGAGGTCTCTGATGACTATATAAAGAAGACATTGGGCAAAAATGGAGAGACCATAAAAGCGCACTGAAAAAAGAATATTTTAAGAAAGAAATAAGCCTCGAGGATAAATTGCGAAATGTCCCACCGAGAATGTTGAGGTATCGATGGGAAGATGCGGTTAGGTTTTGGAACTCGAAGAAAGGAGAGATATTACCTAGTTTTAAACTCTTATAAATTTTTTGGTTTATAGTATTTACTATATACGTAAAATAATTTCATTATGTACGACCATGAGTGTGTTGGAACGAGCAGTAGGTAGAAACAAAAATTCATGCACACAGCAGGGTCGAGAAGTTTTGCTTCTGTAGCTGAGACCGAGGTATTATAATTTATTAATTCTGTCAAATATTAATGACTTTATACTATTAAATTATATTTTTACTACTACATTGTAGGAAGTCTCCACCGGTCAAAAAGTTGGACGCGTTCAGCTTTTTGACATTACCCATAGGAAGAAGGATGGGTCTCTAATGACATCCGAAGCTGGAGAGATTATGCCATATTTACTTAAAAAAAATTTATTTTTATAAATATTTATAATGTTTACTTATAATAGTTTAATTATTCATTAGTAGTTTTAAATTAGTAATGTTAAGTTATGTTGCATTCATTCTTATTGTATATTTTGTTTCGAACTTTTTGATTGATTTATTAGGAGAAACTAAAGTAGAAGAAGGCATAGTATGAAGCGGCTGCTTCAAGTGATAGTTCTGTTAATCTTGAGGATATCGATAACAGAATTATTACCGATATTTTGGGTCTTGAAAGGTATGGTCAGAATTTTTATGCTACGTCTGCTATTTTTTCGCTGAAATTATATGCTACATTTGCTATTTTTATTACTGATGTTTTGGGTCCTGAAAGGTATGGTTGAGTGTGATTTCAAGGATTTGGTGTTACCCCGACACAATATTTTGTATCTGGCTCCCACCAGTATATGCCTTCTGGTAGTCAAGCTCAAGTTGAAGTTTAGAGGTTAAAAGACTAAATATCTCAGATGCAAGTGAGCACAGTTAAGTAAATTGCTGATGTTGAAAGAAAATATGAAGAACTTCGAGCGGATGCAGCAGCGAGGGAGGTAGTGACGGCAGCGATGGCAGCTGAGCAGAGCAAAAAATACGATGAGCTCCAGCTACAGCTTCAGCAGATGATGCAGATGTTTCAACAGTCGCAGAAGCCGCCATCTTAGTCCCTTAGTTTCTCTTTGTAATATTATTTTTAACATTGTTACATTTAACATTATTGTAAGAATAGTTTCAATTATACTTCATTTATTAATTTACATCACATATCTATTATTAAATTTGAAGTATCATTTAGATTTAATGCTTTTGGTGAGATTTACATGCTACATTTGCTATTTTGGGTTGAAATTATCTGCTTTTGGTTGGTTTCAATGCAGAAGGGTAGGATAATAGAGAAATTGAAAATTGAAAAACTGTGCAAAATTAGCGGCGTTTGTGGGAAAAATGCCTCTATAAGTAACGAGACTTTTAGCGGCATTTGTGGCAGAAACGCCGCTACAAGTCGAGACTTTTAGCGGCATTCATGGGAAAAGCACGCTAAAAGTCGAGACTTTTAGCGGCATTCGTGGAAAAAGCGCCGCTAAAAGATGAGACTTTTAGCGGCGTTCATGGGAAAAACGCCGCTAAAAGTCAAGACTTTTAGCAGCATTTTTCCCCCCATAAACGCTGCTAAATTTTGCGACGCTTTCTTTAGCGGCGTTTTTTACGGTGCTTTTAAAAACGCTGCAAAGACTATTAGTGGCACTTATAAATGCCGCTAAAAGTCTGTTTTGGTGTAGTGTATGGATTTGATGAATCAAATTTTTAGACCATATTTGGACAGATTTGTGGTTGTGTTCATTGATGATATTTTGATCTATTCCCGAAATGAATCTGAGCATGCCGAACATTTGAGGATTGTGTTACAAATATTGTGAGACAAACAACTGTTTGCTAAATTCAACAAATGCGAGTTTTGGCCCCGAGAGGTTGGATTTTTGGGACATATTATTTCAGCGGAAGGCATACGAGTCGATCCGAGTAAGATTTCAGCAGTTGTTGACTGGAAACCACCAAGAAACGTGTCCGAAGTCAGAAGTTTTCTTGTATTAGCTGGCTACTATTGGTGTTTTGTAAAAGGGTTCTCCATGATTAGTACACCGATGAATCAATTGTTACAGAAATATGTGAAGTTTGAATGGTCTGAGAAATGCCAACAAATTTTGAAAAGTTAAAAGCACTATTAACTGAAGCACCAGTTTTAGTTCAACCTGACTCGGGTAAAGAGTTTGTGATTTTTAGTGACACGTCATTAAATGGTTTGGGATGTGTTTTGATGCAAGAGGGCAAAGCGATAGCTTATTTGTAACACCCCAAACCCTAGCCCTGAAGTTAGGCTCGAATCTGGTGTAACACCCCAAACTCAGCCTAAAAGTTAGGCCCGAATTTGTCGTGTCACATTGAAGGAAGTTGAAAAGCTAAGCAATTATTTAGAAAAGTTTTATCAGATTTTTGAACTCCGAGTTTGTTGTTTGTTTGAGAAAAACCCGATTTGCCAAATGACCATTTAAAAGTTGTTATTATTTTGAAAAAACAGTTTTGTTATGAAAGTTAAACTCGCATCATTGCGTAAACATGATATTTTAGAAAACGATTGCTAATGTTTTAAGAAAACCCTGTATTTATAAGTTTAACAGTTATAAATGAAAACCTAGAAAAAATAAACCAATGGCCTTATTACAAAATATTAACCCAAAATAAATAATCTGAAAGAAAAAGCAAAAATCGAAATTACTAAAGTTCACGAGAAGTATCTCTGATGTATAGCCACCCCCGAGTCCTCCACGTCTCTCAATCCTCAATAGCTGGAATCACCTGAAACATTTAATAAAAAGATGGGGTGAGTTTATGAAAACTCAGTGTGCACAACCCTAATCGGGAAGAACATGCATCACAACAATCCGGGCGAAGCCCATTACAATAACGGTGGCAATTGGGCTTTAGCCCAAAATAGCCTCGGTTGGGCCTTAACACATATCATATGTCACATATCATATATATAAATCTAGGCCTAAGCCCATCTCAATAGTATAGTCTATATATGCAATGCAATAATGCCCATACCAGCCAAACACTCCGTCTCCTGTCCAACCGTTCACTCTTGTGGGGATTTAATCGACCCACCCATCCGAACACTCCTTATGTAACACCGGTTGCGGCATTACCTTAACGGCGTAGCATAGCTACTTGGTGGCTAAAAAGCCTCGGTGGATCCATAGTCGTCAAGCGATCATGCAATGCTATTAGCACTTCCCCTTTAGTAATAATCCCAAACCCATGCGATATGCCTTGTATGTCATGCTCAATCATTACACGTGTATGCAAAATGGATATGCTCAGTAACAATTATTTGAACATGTAATAAAATCATATCAATCATACAACCATAGTCAAATTAGACAACTCATTGCACAAGTCGATCATTTGCCTACAAGGGCAAATCAGTCATTTTACCCTATAAGGGTATTTTAGTAATTCCACTCTACAGGGGTAGTTCAGTAATTCTACCCATAACCAATCCATGCATGCAACGCATCTCAAACATAATCAATCATACAATTAGCATATACAATGCTAGTACTACCACGAGGGTACAACGGTCATTTTATTGTTTAGGGGTAAAACGGTAATTTTACAAATCAGGGGTATTTTGGTAATATTACAAACTAGGGGTATTTCGGTAATTTTACAAACCAGGGGTATTTTGGTAATTTCATAAACCAGGGATATTTCAGTAATTTTACAAACTAGGGGTATTTCGATAATTTTACAAACCATGGGTAATTCAGTAATTTCGTAAATCACGATGTTAACGACCCAACAGAAGTTCCATTGTTGCCTCGAATGACTTAAGTATTCTAAACATAGATAATGATGCGAATGGGCCTAAGGCCCATTCTCGGCCCAAGTAGGCCTACTTAGCCCAAACCTAGCGACATATATGAGATTAACATAGCCTAGTTCACTATTTACTACTCAATCATACAATTTACTCATATGGGCCCCCGAGCCCATTAGGCCCACTTGGCCCCTTTCGAGCCATCGAGGCCCAACAGCCCACACCCACAAGAATAGTATTGATGGCCTCAACTATTGCGTTGAAGCCCCACATGTGCGCTCGCACGCTCGTGTGGCTACCATCGCCATGTGACTGGCTTATCGGCATTTGCTGCTCTACAACTATAGTAGAGAGAGTACACACCTGATAGGAATGACTAAGCTGCTAAACCGCGCTCCAAGCACTCCTATACCCAACTCCCACCAATGTATGTTCCTTCTCCTCCTAGGCAGCTCTCTATATATATCTAGCTTCTCACCTTCCTTCTTTGTATCTTTCCGACGTGGGATCCCTACGCTAGCAGAGTTTAAATCCAACTCAAACTCTGGCTGTCCACTCCACAAAATAAATGCTCCCTTGCTTGTCATGAGATTCGAACCCAGGCTCCCCTATAGCATAATACACACCGATAGCCACTATACCAACTAGCTCCTTGTGTCTAAAACCATGCGCAACAAAATATAAACCTATGTCCAAATTCTAAAGTCCATATAAAAAGAAAACCAAAATGCAAGAGACAAGACTTGAACCTTGGACCTCCTTCCTTCCTTTTGGCGTCAGCCCCTTGCCTCTTATGTGGCGTCACTTTGCCACTACACCACACACTCCACTTGTGTCATTTTCCCCACATTTTATTCTTAAAGCCTACTACTAACTCCTAGGGTTTTATTCACCTAAACAAAAAATTTTTCCTAAGGCCTAACTTGAACTCGGGACTTCATAGAAGCCCCTTAACCTTCCAAAATCACTCACCTAATAGATCCAAGTTGCACTAATGCCATTCTCTTATTCCCAAAAATTTTAAACGCACCTACGCCTAAGGCCCAATGGGCCCAATCCTAATAGGCCCAACTTTGGGATGTTACAAATCTACCTCCTTAAAGAAATTTCGTCCTCGAAATTTCCACTATAAACAATCGCACATCATAACCTACAACACTACACCGACAACAAGGCTCGATTCTAAAACAAGAATACACTTTCTAACTTAAGCTTGGAACCTCTTCACACAACCAAATATCTAATCTGAAGCAAGCAGTATTTAACACTCATACTTAAAAATTTTCCATTCAAACATCACATCCAAAACATACCCAGAATAAATACAGTCATTATAGCATATAATAATAAGTGAGGGGACTTACGGATTTGGTGCCGGAGACTCGAGTGCCATACCTCCAATAAAGATACTTAAAAAAAAAAATTCAAATAACTTTGAAAAAACATTTTTCAAACCCATTCCACAGCCGAGTTTCACAACCTAGGCTTTGATACAATAATTGTAACACACCAAACTCGGCCTAAAAGTTAGGCCCGAATCTGGCGTGTCATATAGAAGGAAGTTGAAAAGCTAAGCAATTGTTTAGAAAAGTTTTATCGAATTTTTGAATTCTGAGTTCGTTGTTTGTTTGAGAAAAACGCGATTTGCCAAATGGTCATTTAAAAGTTGTTATTATTTCAAAAAACTATTTTATTATGAAAGTTGAACTTGCATCATTGCATAAACATGATATTTTAGAAAACGATTGCTAATGTTTTAAGAAAACCCCATATTTATAAGTTTAACAGTTATAAATGAAAACTTAGAAAAATAAACCAATGGCCCTATTAAAAATATTAACCCAAAATAAATAATCTGAAAGAAAAAGCAAAAATCAAAATTACTAAAGTTCATGAGAAGTATCTCCGATGTATAGCCACCCCCGAGTCCTCCACGGCTCACAATCCTGAATAGCTGGAATCAGCTGAAACATTTAATAAAATGAGGGGGTGAGTTTACGAAAACTCAGTGTGCACAACCCTCATCTGTAAGAACATGCATCATAACAATCCGAGCCGAAGCCCATTACAGTAATGTTGGCAATTGGGCCTTAGCCCAAAATAGCCTCGGTTGGGCCTTAACCCATATCATGTGTCACATATCATATATATAAATCTGGGCCTAAGCCCATCTCAATAGTATAATCCATATATGCACTGCAATAATGCCCATACCAGTCGAACACTCCGTCTCCTATCCAACCGTTCAGTCCTGTGGGGATTTAATCGACCCACCCATCCGAACACTCCTTATGTAACATCGGTTGCGGCATTACCTTAATGGTGCAGCATAACTACTCGGTGGCTAAAAAGCCTCGGTGGATCCACAGTCGTCAAGTGACCATGCAATGCTATTAGCACTTCCCCTTTATTAATAATCCCAACCCCATGCAATACGCCGTGTATGTCATGCTCAATCATTACACGTGTATGCAAAATGGACATGCTCAGTAACAATTATTTGAACATGTAATAAAATCGTATCAGTCATACAACCACAATCAAATTAGACAACTTATTCCACAAGTCGATCTTTTACCTACAAGGGCAAATCAGTCATTTTACCCTATAAGGGTATTTTAGTAATTCCACCCTACAGGGGTAGTTCGGTAATTCTACTCATAACCAATCCATGCATGCAACGCATCTCAAACATAATCAATCATACAATTAACATATGCAACACTAGTACTACCACGAGGGTACAACAGTCATTTTATTGTTTAGGGGTAAAACGGTAATTTTGCAAATTGGGGGTATTTCGGTAATATTACAAACCAGGGGTATTTCAGTAATTTTACAAACTAGGGGTATTTTAGTAATTTCACAAACTAGCGGTATTTTAGTAATTTTACAAACTAGGGGCATTTTGATAATTTTACAAATCAGGGATATTTCAATAATTTTGCAATTCAGGGTGTTAACGACCCAACAAAAGGTCTACTGTCGCCTCAAATGACTTAAGTATTCTAAATAGAGATAATGATGCGAATGGGCCTAAGGCCCATTCTCGGCCCAAGTCGGCCCACACACTCGTGTGGCCCACTTAGCCCAAACCTAGCCACATATATGAGATTTACATAGTCTAGTTCACTATTTACTACTTAATCATACAATTTACTCATATGTGCCCCCGAGCCCATTGAGTCCACTTGGCCCCTTTCGGGCCATCGTGTCCCAATAGCCCACACCCACAAGAACACTACTGATGGCCTCAACTATCGCGTTGAAGCCCCACACGTGCGCTCGCGCACTAGTTTGGCTACCATCGCCGTATGACCGACTTATCGGCATTTGCCGCTCTACAACTATAGTAGAGAGAGTACACACCAGATAGGAATGACTAAGCTGCTAAACCACGCTTCGAGCACTCCTATGCCCAACGCCCACCAAGGTATGTTCCTTCTCCTCCTAGGCAGCTCTCAATATATAGCTAGCTTCTTACCTTCTTTCTTTGTATCTTTCCGACGTGGGATCCCTCCGCTAGCAGAGTTTAAATCCAACTCAAACTCTGGCTGTCCACTCCGCAAAATAAATACTCCTTTGCTTGTCATGAGATTTGAACCCAAGCTCCCCTGTAGCATAATCCACGCCGCTAGCCACTTTACCAACTAGCTCCTTCTATCTAAAACCATGTGCAACTAAATATAAACCTATGGCCAAATTCTAAAGTCCATATAAAAATAAAACCAAAATGCAAGAGCCAAGACTTTAACCTTGGACCACCTTCCTTCCTTTTTGGCATCACCCCCTTGCCTCTTATGTGGCATCCCTTTGTCACTGCACCACACACTCCACTTGTGTCATTTTCCCCACATTTTATTCTTAAAGCCTACTACTAACTCCTAGGGTTTTATTCCCCTAAAACCAAAATTTTTCCTAAGGCCTAACTTGAACTCTGGACTTCATAGAAGCCCCTCACCTTCCAAAATCACTCACATAATAGATCCAAGTTGCACTAATGCCGTTCTCTTATTCCTAAAAATTTTAAACGCTCCTACGCCTAAGGCCCAATGGGCCCAATCCTACTAGGCCCAACTTTGGGATGTTACAAATCTACCCTCCTTAAAGAAATTTCGTCCTCAAAATTTCCAACTATAGAAATTGTCACACATCCTAACCTACAATACTACACTGACGCTGCACACTCTGATTCTAAAATAGTAATACACTTTCTAACATAAGCTTGGAACCTCTTCACACAACCAAATATCTAATACCGAAGCAAACAGGTATTTAACACTCATACTTAAAAATTTTCCATTCAAACATCACATCCAAAACATACACAGAATAAATATAGTCATTATAGCATATAATAATAAGTAAGGGGACTTACGGATTTGGTGCCGGAGACATGGGTGTCATACTTCCAATAAAGATAATTTAAAAAAAACCAAATTTCAAATAACTTTGAAAAAAACATTTTTCGAACCCATTCCATAGCCGAGTTTTGCAACCTAGGCTCTGATACCATAATTGTAAACCCCAAACTCGGCCTAAAAGTTAGGCCCGAATCTGGTGTGTCACATTGAAGGAAGTTGAAAAGCTAAGCAATTGTTTAGAAAAGTTTTATCGGATTTTTGAACTCTGAGGTTGTTGTTTGTTTGAGAAAAATGCAATTTGCCAAATGACCGTTTAAAAGTTGTTATTATTTTGAAAAACTGTTTTGTTATGAAAGTTGAACTTGCATCATTGCGTAAACATGATATTTTAGAAAACGATTGCTAATGTTTTAAGAAAACCCCGTATTTATAAGTTTAACAGTTATAAATGAAAATTTAGAAAAAATAAACCAATGGCCTTATTACAAAATATTAACCCAAAATAAATAATCTGAAAGAAAAAGTAAAAATCAAAATTACTAAAGTTCACGAAAAGTATCTCCGATGTATAGCCACCCCCGAGTCCTCCACGACTCCCAATCCTCAATCGTTGGAATCACCTGAAACATTTAATAAAAATAGGTGGTGAGTTTACGAAAACTCAGTGTGCACAACCCTCATCGGCAAGAACATGCATAATAATAGTCTGGGCCTAAGCCCATTACAGTAACGGGAGCAATTGGGCCTTAGCCCAAAATAGCCTCGGTCGGGCCTTAACCCATATCATATGTCACATATCATATATAGAAATCTGGGCTTAAGCCCATCTCAATAGTATAATCCATATATGCAATGCAATAATGCCGATACTAGCCAAACACTCCGTCTCCTGTCCAACCGTTCACTCTTGTGGGGATTTAATCGACCCACCCATTCGAACACTCCTTATGTAACACCGGTTGTGGCATTACCTTAACGGTGTAGCATAATTTCTCGGTGGCTAAAAAGCCTCAGTGGATCCATAGTTGTCAAGCGACCATGCAATCCCATTAACACTTCCCCTTTATTAATAATCCCAACCCCATGCGATATGCCATGTATGTCATGCTCAATCATTACACGTGTATGCAAAATGGACATGCTCAGTAACAATTATTTGAACATGTAATAAAATCATATCAGTCATACAACCACAGTCAAATTAGACAACTCATTCCACAAGTCGATCTTTTACATACAAGGGCAAATCAGTCATTTTACCCTATAAGGGTATTTTAGTAATTCCACCCTACAGGGGTAGTTCGGTAATTCTACTCAAACCAATCCATGCATGCAACGCATCTCAAACATAACCAATCATACAATTAGCATATACAACGCTAGTACTACCAAGAGGGTACAACGGTTATATTATTGTTTAGGGGTAAAACGATAATTTTACAAATCGAGGATATTTCGGTAATATTACTAATCAGGGGTATTTTAGTAATTTTACAAACTAGGGTATTTCAATAATTTTACAAACTAGTTATATTTTAGTAATTTTACAAACTAGGGATATTTCGATAATTTTACAAATCAGGGGTAATTCAGTAATTTTGCAAATCAGGGTGTTAACAACCCAACAGAAGGTCCACTGTTGCCTCGAACGACTTAAGTATTCTAAACAGAGATAATGATAAGAATGGGCCTAAGGCCCATTCTCGGCCCAAGTAGGCCCACACACTCGTGTGGCCCACTTAGCATAAACCTAGCCATATATTTGAGATTCACATAGTCTAGTTTACTATTTACTACTCAATCATACAATTTACTCATATTGGCCCCGAGCCCATTGGGCCCACTTGGCCCATTTCAGGCCATCGTGGCCCAACAGCCCACACCCACAAGAACACTACTGATGGCCTCAACTATTGTGTTGAAGCCCCACACGTGTGCTCGCACACTCGTGTGGCTACCATCGCCGTGTGACCGGCTTATCGGCATTTGCCACTCTACAACTATAGTAGAGAGATTACACACCTGATAGGGGAATGACTAAGCTGCTAAACCGCGCTCCGAGCACTCCTATTTCCAACGCCCACCAAGGTATGTTCCTTCTCCTCCTAGGCAGCTCTCTATACATAGCTAGCTTATCACCTTCCTTCTTTGTATCTTTTTGACGTGGGATCCCTCCGCTAGTAGAGTTTAAATCCAACTCAAACCCTGGCTGTCCACTCCGCAAAATAAATACTCCCTTGCTTGTCGTGAGATTCGAACCCAAGCTCCCCTGTAGCATAATCCACACCGCTAGCCACTTTACCAACTAGCTCCTTGTGTCTAAAACCATGCGCAACTAAATATAAACCTATGGCCAAATTCTAAAGTCCATATAAAAAGAAAACCAAAATGCAAGAGCCAAGACTTGAACCTTAGACCTCCTTCCTTCCTTTTTGGCGTCACCTCCTTACCTCTTATGTAGCGTCACTTTGCCACTACACCACACACTCCACTTGTGTCATTTTCCCCACATTTTATTCTTAAAGCCTACTACTAACTCCTAGGGTTTTATTCACCTAAAACCAAAATTTTTCCTAAGGCCTAACTTGAACCTGAGACTTCATAGAAGCCCCTGAACCTCCCAAAATCACTCACTTAATAGATCCAACTTGCACTAATGTCGTTCTCTTATTCCCAAAAATTTTAAACGCTCCTATGCCTAAGGCCCAATGGGCCTAATCCTACTAGGCCCACCTTTGGGATGTTTCATCTAGTGTGTCACGTATAAAGGATTTGTGATTCGTACTAAAATAAGTTTTGTTAAAATCAAGAAAAATAAGTTTTATTTGAGGCATTTGATAAAATACTATAGACCTTGAAGATTGATTGATAAATCGATAAATTTGAACAAATGCTCTTATAAAACCGTCTTTGCGATTGTTAAAAACTTGTTTGAGAATTCTGACCTCTTTGTGAAAACCCAAAACACTTAAGCAATTGTTATCTACTTGAAACGTAATTATCTTTAAAACCTTTTGGTTGCGAAAACATATTTGAAATAAACAATTTACGAAAATATGACGTTTGGAAATAGAGTTGCAGAAACATTTTGAAAACATTACGAAAAGTAGATAAAATACAAGTATTTTTGAGAGGTTAAGGATTTGGTTGGGTTAGCCTTTTGGTAGGAAAGGCGATGCTCTAGTCCCCCACTCAAGGTGTCTTATAGCTACTCTTAGTCCTCCCATTAACTACAGCCAAGTAGGTGGACTTCAGGACAACATTTTTTTGACCGGAAGAGATGACCGACCTACAATACAATAAGACAAAAATTTAATTCCTAATTCCATTCTCTAAGACGAACTAAAGGAATGTCTGATGAGTCAAAAATTGAGGTAGTGAACTTTAACCGTGACTTTTGAAAATGTCGTCGATAATTTGAAATTTTCGAGTTAAATCATTTGTAAAAGTTTGTTATGAAAACATTTGTTAATCTATTTTGGTAAACCTTTACTTAAGATTTTTAGAAAAATCCCCGTTTAAAAACAATTCAAGCATTATAATAAGTACGGCAAAAACATAAGCAAAATAAAATATTCTAGAGGCCTTATTACAACACCAAAGAAACCCAAAATAGTAAGAATAATAAAGTGAACAAAATCAGGAAACTAAAGTTCAATAAAACCATTTCTGAAGTATGGCCTCCACCGAGTCATCCATGACCCAAGTCCACATCACTGAGCATTACCTATAAGGGTTAAAAGAAAAAGGGGGTGAGTTACAAGAACTCAGTGTGAAATCCCCTTGCGTTGTTCACTGGGCCAAAATCTCATTAAGCAATTATTTGGGCCTAATACCATTTACAATAACGTTAACACCCCAAACCCTACCCAAACATTACTATCGGATCTGGTATGTTACCGGGTAAATTGAAAACGATCATTCAGTGACTTTGGAAAAAACCATATTTTTTTTCTTTTTTTTTTAAAAAAAAACTTTCCGATTAAAGCGAGGACTTTGTGTATAAACAAACAGATTCAAATGACTTTCAGGGAAAAGGTGATTTGACATGAGTCATCATTGTTAAGAAAAACCCGAGTTTTATCATAAATACCTTGTAACCTATTCGTTAATATTTTTGAAAGATAGTTGTTTAATGTTTTAGGAAAAATCCAGTTTTGAGCGTTTATTCATAATCAGTAACCAAGGTAAATACTAAAACCCAATTAAAAATTACCAAAGGCCTTATTACAACGAAAATCCCCAAAAAAGAACTAACTTAAAGTAGTAAAAAGTTTATAGAAAAGAAATATAACGTCTTTTATGGCCTTCACGAGTCCACCTTGCCTCCCATATCCACGATCTACTGATTACCTGAAAAGTTAAGGAAAGGGTGAGCCACAGAGACTCAGAGTGTAAAACCATCCGACACATAAACCGGCCCACGATCCACAATCTTGTATTTAGCTCATACACAATTTCATACAATCGCAAGAAATGCATTATGACCGGCCCAACCTAGTATTTCTATCCTCTACACACCAACCCATACCAACCATCACACCGTGGGGATTTCTACAATCAACCCTCCATCCACTACTCACCATCTTGATAGTCATGCTGTCAGAAAATGTGGCAGTGCCACCGATCACTATGTGACCTTAAAACAACTGTGGCATAGCTACCGATCACTACATGACCTCATAAATAGATGTCGCAGTGCCACCGATCACTACGTTACCTCATCAACAGATGTGGCAGTGCCACCGATCACTATGTGACCTTAATAAATATTGTGACAGAGCCACCGATCACCATGTGACCTTAAGAACAGTGTGACAGAGCCACCGATCACCATGTGACCTTATCACTTCCCCTTTATCAACATTCCCATATCCCATACACAACATGTATATCATGATAGATGTATCATGCTAGTAACAAGGCAATAGATTATCACATACAACCAACTCATATCAGGTAATTACATATACGTACCTGGCACTTCCTGTCTTACCCCAAAGGGTACGTCGACTGTATTTACAGCCTTTCCCAGCTTTTCAGCCCATACAATTAATAATATAAATAAGTAAAGTGTGTTAGGATTTACACACCTAGTAACACGCAAAATGACACTCTCTACGTCGACACTATCGTTAGCAGAAACAACTGCTATCTACCTACAACTCTGTTCCGAAGCCGGTCCACAACCCGGTGGCCAATCTCAGACTACTGCCACCACTCGCTTCTTAAACTTAGCGGTTGGGTTCACAGGTCCAACCCCCTCCTTTGCCTGCTCGATATTGGATTCCATCAAAGATCTTGTCAAACTCTACTATAATGAAATATGGTTGTTTAAACCACAATATAGGGTTAAGGTAACGAATACGACAATGAACCTAAATAAAATCTAAAGAGAACACCCTTATCTTGATAATCGAAAAGAGAGATGGGGTTCAGAGTTTAACGATTTCTGACTTAGGGACTTAGATGATCTGATTTCCTTCAATTCTCGAAAATAGTGCCCCAAAGAGAACACAGAGACTGTGATAATCATAAATACAACGATGGCCTTACCAAGCCAATTAGCCATTCGGCTTTGGCTTCCAAAAATCGAAAGAGAAGCATAGAGAATTAACAGAAGTTGACACTTACCTCAACACAAAAGAATCGACTATCACTTAAGAGAAGATTCGGTAATGACAAGGAAGAAGATTGAAAAGGCCGAAAGAAATAAAATAGAACTACAAATGGGACTTAGGGGTTTTGGTTTTGGAAGAGATCAAAAGAAAAGATGAACAAGAGAAGGCTATGAAGATTTGATTTGTAGAAGAAAACAGAGAAGAGAACTATGGGCAAGGGACATTCGGCTATAGTATAGAAATGGAGATGAGAATCGAGGTTAGGGGTTTTGGCTTTTGAGAAAGAAACAATTGGGAGGAGATGAATAAAAACAAGATAGAAAAAGTGATAGGAATGGAAAAGAAGAAGAAGAATTTTCGACAGGACCTAAGTGAATTCGATTTTGGCAAAAAATGAAGAGGAGAAAAAAACCTCAAATGCCAAAAATAAGAAGAGAACTCTCACTTTACTAAACATAATTTCGGCACGTACTAACCCAAAAGCCAAAAATGCATTATTTTGAAACAAAAACCTATGCTCCAAAGTAGAAATTTGGCACACCCTAGCCCCACAAAAAACCGATTACCCCCCTCTACTATGAGTTTGAAATCCGCCAACACTAAGCTCATAATGTCTATCCCTTATTTTACTCCTCAAATTCCTCCTGATCACCCATTAGAAATATTTTGAACACTTCAAGCTCCCCTTTTTCCTCTCTGCTACTCATTCAAACTATTTGACTCAGTCTACTCCCCTATCCTAAAGTGTCCCAGTCAAGCTCTGCCTCTGCTCTCCTTGATGCCAAAAAGAACTCCCAAAATGAGCTCCTTGTGACTTGAACCTGCTTCATATACTACTCCCTGTGGCATCACTTACCAGCATCTTAAGTGGCACCTCCTTGCCACTCTACCACCCCTTTCCTTGTGTCAACCAAACACCAACACAATCCCTTAAGTCCTATTCCTGCTAGCTCCTCCACTAAAGTTCCTAAAAAGGAAATTTTTGCCAGGGCTCCGGCTTTTCACCGGGCCTTCCCTAGACTCCCATCCACCCTAAACAAGCACATTACATAGAGCATACACACACAAACACATCAAATGCATAGCCCCTAGATTAGGATATTATAGTTTTACCCTCTTAGAAAATTTTGACCTCGAAATTACCTGGTCAAAAGAGATGAGGGTATTGCTGTCGCATCGCTTCTTCTGGTTCCCATGTAGCCTCCTCAGAACTGTGATTACGCCACAAGATCTTAACCAATGGAATTGTCTTTCTGCGTAACACTTTGACATCATGATCAAAAATTTAAACGGTTTCTCTTCAAAGGATAGTTCAGGCCTTACTTCAATTTCCTCTACTGACACCACGTGAGACGGATCCGAACGATAGCGTCTTAGCATTGAAACGTGGAACACATCATGAATATGACTTAACTCTGTAGGTAACTCAAGTTGATAAACTACTGGTCCCACACGCTTCAATACCCGATAAGGCCCAATGAACCTGGGGCTTAGCTTACCATTCTGTTGAAACCTTATCACCTTTTTCCACGGTGAAACCTTTAAGAATACCTGATCATCTATCTTAAATTCTATATCTTTGCACTTAAGATCAGCATAGGATTTCTGTCGGTCCGACGCTTCCTTTAACCGAATTCGAATTAACTTAACCTTATCTTCCGCTTCTAAAACCAAGTCCGGACCCAACAACTGACACTCGCCCAACTCTGTCCAACACGTAGGGGTATGACACTTCTGACCATATAAAGCCTCATAAGGTGCCATCTGAATACTCGCTTGGTAGCTATTGTTGTACGCAAATTCCGCTAACGGTAGAAATTCTTCCCAACTACCTCTGAAGTCTAAAACACAGCCCCTCAACATGTCTTCTAAAATCTGAATTACCCTCTCTGATTTTCCATCAGACTGTGGATGAAACGTTGTACTAAAATCTAACTTTGTCCCCAGAGCTTGATGCAATGTCTTCCAAAACCTTGATGTGAATCTCGAGTCTCTATCAGAGATGATAGACACTGGCACTCCATGCAACCTTACGATCACCGCTACATACAACTTAGCCAATTTCTGAAAGGAGTAATTGACGCAAACCGGTATGAAATGAGCAGACTTTATCATTCGGTCTACAATTACCCATACCGAATCCTTTTTAGTAGGCGTAAGGGGTAACCTACTAACAAAATCCATCGTGATCCTCTCCCACTTCCACTGTGGAATCTTTAACGACTATAACAAACCTGAAAGTAATTGATGCTCTACTTTTACCCGCTGGAATGTCAAACACTTACTTACAAATTTGGTTACTTCACGCTTTAGACTCGACCACCAAAACTATTCTCGCAACTCTTTATACATCTTACTTCCGCCAGGATACATAGCATATGGGCTACTATGCGCTTCCTGAAGTATCAACTGTCTTAATTCCACATCTTTCAGCATGTAAACCTTCTTACAAAAACACAGAACCCCATCATTATTTAAATCGAAATCCTCTACCCCATCAATCTATACTTGAAGTAGTCGAGCACTCAAGCCATCATCCAGCAACTGCTTCTTTTTAATCTAATTTATCCATGTCAGTTTCACCTGTAGCTTAGCTAACAAACTCCCATCATCATACAAGCTAAGATGGGCAAACATTGCCCTCAAATCTGATATTACTTTTTGACTTAGCGCATCCGCCACCACGTTAGTTTTACTCGGATGGTAATCAATCAAGCAATAGAAATCCTTCAACAACTTGATCCACCTCCTCTGTCTTAAATTCAGCTCCTTCTGGGTAAAAAGATATTTTAAGCTCTTATGATCTGTATAAATGAAAGACTTCTCCCCATACAAATAATGCCTCCAAATCTTCAAGGCAATCACCACAGCTGCCAACTCCAAATCATGCGTGGGGTAATTTAGCTCATGCGGTCTTAGCTACCGAGATGCAAATGCCACAACCCTTCTGTCTTGCATTAACACACATCCTAATCCCGTGTGTGAAGCATCACAGTAAACCATGAACTCTTTTCCAGCCTCCATCTGAATCAACACCGGAGCTTCCGTCAAAACCCTCTTCAGCCTCTCAAAACTTTCCTACTGCTTGTTAGTCCACACAAAAGGTACCCCTTTCCTCAGCAACTTGGTTATAACGAGAAACCCTCAATAAACCTTCGGTAATATCCAACAAGGCCTAGAAAACTTCTAATCTCTGTCACAGACTTATGTGGCATCCAATTCAAGACAGCTTCAATTTTTGAGGATCTACTCTAATTCCCTCTGCCGACACAACATGGCCCAGAAAAGTAACTTCACTTAGCCAAAATTCGCACTTACTGAATTTGGCGAACAATTGCCTCTCTCTCAAGATTTGCAACACCACCCGAAGATGTGAATCGTGCTCCTCCTTTGACCTTGAATAGACCAAAATATTGTCTATAAACACTACCACAAACTGGTCCAAATAGGGTTAAAAAACCCGATTCATCATATCCATAAATGCTACTGGTTCATTGGTTAACCCAAACGGCATCACCAGAAATTCGTAGTGTCCATAGCGAGTATGAAACGCCGTCTTATGGATATCCGCTTCCTTAACCTTGAGTTGATGATACCCCAACCTCAAATCTATCTTTGAAAAGACTGAAGCCCCCTTCAATTGGTCGAATAAGTTGTCAATCCGTGGCAACGAGTATTTGTTCTTAATTATCAATTTGTTTAGTGGCGATAATCAATACACATATGCATTAATCCGTCCTTCTTCTTAACAAATAACGCCGCGCTCCCCATGATGATACACTCTGTCGAATGAAACCTCGATCTAAAAGTTCCTAAAATTGAGCTTTTAGTTCCACTAGCTCCATCGAGCCATTCTATAAGGAGCGATTGATACAGGCGTTGACCCTAGAAGAAGATCAATTCTGAATTCCACCTCGCGATCCGGGGGTAATTTTGGAAGCTCTTATGGAAAAACATCGAAAAAACTCCTTCATTGTCATCACGTCCCCCACAGACAATTCCTTACCCTCCAAAGCGCAAACTAAGGCTATGAACGCCTCACATCCTTTCCTCACCATTCTTTCAGCCTTTTAAGCGGGCACCACGTTAGACAAATAGTTCCTCTTTTCTCCTATTACCACCACCTCCTCATCTTGTGAGTCCTGACCACCATGCGCTTAGCAGTACAATCCAAATTTGCTCGATACCTTACTAACCAGTCCATCCTTAATATCAAATTGAATTCTCGAATGGTAGTTCCATTAGATCACAAAAAAACCATCCATTGCAATTCTAAAGGTACATCATTATAAAGTCTGTTTACCACAACCGATTGTCCTAACGGACTAATTACTTTCATCTCCCTAGAAGCAATTTCAAAGTCTATATTTAAAGTTCTAGATACCACACTAGCAACATAAGAATGTGTCGATCCTATGTTAATCAATGCAGAAAAAGGTAATCCAAAGATTAAGAACGTACCAGTTATGACGTCCGGTGCATCCCTATCCTCTCTGCGTCTAGCTGCATAAACCAACCCTGGCTATCTTGCATTGATGTTTCCTGCACCTCTGCCTGGCGTTCCACGTCCCCGACCAAAACCATTACCCCCTCTGGCCGGACCATGACCTCTCTACGATTGCTGGCTTCCTCTACCCTGTTGAGTATAACCCTGATTCCCTGGCTTTGCACTCTCTCGCTCCTGTGGACAGTCCCGAATCTAGTGATCAGCCGATCCACACCTGTAGCACCTTCTGTTACTTGCCCAACATTCTCCAAAATGGAATTTACCACACCGAGCACACCTCTGAGGCTACCTATCAGCAACAAGTCTCACTACCCGCTTCAACCCATCTATCCTAGGTCTTTTTTGAAAATGCCCAGCCGACCTTGATGATCCAAAACTCCTTTTATTACCACTTCTATCTCTATCCCGATTTTGGTTTTCTGACTGGCCGCTTGACCTCGTTGGCTATCTTAGCCTTCTCTACTAAAACTGCAAATTCCTTTTCACGCTGTGGCGCTATCAATACCCACAGATCATCCCTCAAACCATCTTCAAACTGAACATAATGCTCATGGTCTTTAGCCACTATCCCCCGAGCATAGCAACTAAGGCATAGGAACTCTGCCTCATATTCAGTCACCGATTTACTTCTCTGAACCAGATTCAGAAATACCCTGCGCTGTGTGTCCATGTAGCTCGATCCGATGTACTTACTCTGAAATGCCGTTTTAAAGAAATCCTAGGTGATATGGTCAGCCACTGCACCATCCCTAACTGTAAGCCACCACTAATACGCTTTGTCTCGCAGAAGAGACATAACCCCTTTCAACTTTTCCTATTCTGTGAAATCGAGATCATCCATTATACGGTCAACCACCTCCAACAAATACTCAGCTGCACTAAGGGCTACCCCAGAGATACCCCTAAACATTTCCACTCCATTAGCCTAAAGTCGTTCTGACATAGATTTCTGGGCCTCTGTACCAAGGCCTGCCCTAGCAATTCTCTCCAACACCAGTAGCATCGCTTGAGAAACCGCATTATCACCATTTGTTTGATCTTGGAACTCTGTCTTCACAGCTGGCAGTACTGGCATCTCATTTCCCGACTCATGACTAGATCCTACTGGTTTCGACACCGTAATTTTGCCTCTACCACAACCACGTACACCACGTCCACGACCCCTAGAGCTCATAACTAACGTTTGCGAGTTAATTTGGTTAAAAGTTTTATGGGTTAGTATTTCTTTCACTGTTTAACACCGAGTAGTTTTATGGATAATAGTTTTAAGGAATAGTTTTCGCAAGACGCATCAAACAGTTTCAATCTCTAAAGTTTGGGTATCTTAGAGCTTAACAAACATACTCAATCAAGTCATCAATCATTTCAATCGTAAATCACCAAATAGTTAGAATCCCTTACCTAGGTGGATCGGGTGCCGACGGACTCGGATACCATATTTCACTCAAAATAGTTTTCTCCAATTCCCATTGATTTTATAAAGTATTGCCGAAGCCATTTCACAGCCTGAGTGTTTGAAACCTAGGCTCTGATACCAAAATTGTAACACCCCAAACTCGGCCCAAACGTTACGACCAGATCTGGTATGTTACCGGTAAATTAAAAATGATCTTTCAGTGACTTTGGGAAAAACCATATTTTTTTCATTTAAAAAAAGCACTTTTTGATTAAAGTGAGTACTTTGTGTATAAACAAACAGATTCAAACGACTTTCAGGGAAAAGGTGATTTGACATGAGTCATCACTGTTAAGAAAAACCCGAGTTTTATCAAAAATACCTTGTAACCCATTCGTTAAAATTTTTAAAAGATAGTTGTTTAATGTTTTAGGAAAAATACAGTTTTGAGCATTTATTCATAATCAGTAACCAAGGTCAATACTAAAACCCAATTAAAAATTACTAAAGGCCTTATTACAACGAAAATCCCCGAATAAGAACTAACTTAATGTAGTAAAAATTTTACAGGAAAAAAAACATAACGCCTTTTATTACCTTCATGAGTCCACCTCGGCTCCCATATCCACGATCTACTGATTACCTAAAAAGTTAAGGAAAGGGTAAGTCATAGATACTCAGTGCATAAAACCATCCGACACATAAACCAGCCCACAGCCCACAACCTTGTATTTAACTCATACACAACGTCATACAATCATAAGAAATGCATTATGCCATGCCCAACCTAGTATTTCCATCCTCCACACACCAACTAGTACCAACCATCATACCGTGGGGATTTCTACAATCAACCCTCCATCCGCTATACACCATCTTGACAATCATGCTGTCAAAAAATGTGGCAGTGCCATCGATCACTATGTGACCTTAAAACAACTGTGGAATAGCCACTGATCACTACGTGACTTCATAAATAGATGTGGCAGCGCCATCGATCACTATGCGACCTTAATAAATATTGTGGCAGAGCCACCGATCACCATGTGACCTTAAGAACAATGTGGCAGAGCCACCGATCACCAAGTGACCTTATCACTTCCCCTTTATCAACATTCCCATATCCCATGCACAACATGTATATCATGGCAGATGTATCATACTAGTAACAAGGCATTAGATTATCACATAAAACCAACTCATATCAGGTAATTATAGATACGTGCACGGCACTTCACCCTACCCCAAAGGGTATGTATTTGTATTCTGACCTTTCTCGGCTTTTGAGCCCATACAATTAATAATATAAAGAAGTAAAGTGTGTTAGTATTTACACACCTGGTAACACGCAAAACGACACTCTCTACGTCGACACTATCGTTAGCAGAAACAATTGCTATCTGCCTACGACCCTATTCCAAAGCCGATCCATAACCCAGTGGCCAATCTCAGACTACTGACACCGCTTGCTTCTTAAGCTTAGGGCCTGAGTTCACAGGTCCAACCCCTTCATTTGCCTGCTCGATATTGGATTCCAGTGAAGATTTTGTCAAACGCTAATACAATGAAATATGGTGGTTTAAACCACAATATAGGGTTAAGGTAACGAATACGATAACGAACCTAAATAAAATCTAAAGAGAACACCCTTACCTTGAAACCCGAAAAGAGATATGGGGTTAAGAGATTAAGGATTTCTAGCTTACGGACTTAAATGATCTGATTTCCTTCAAGTCCCGAAAATAGTGCCCCAAAGAGAACACAGAGATAGTGAGAATCATAAATCCAACGATGGCCTTACCAAGCCAATTAGCCATTTAGTTTTGGCTTCCAAAAACAAAAAGAGAAGCATAGAGAATTAACAAAAGTCGACACTTACCTCAACATAGAAGATTCAGCTATCACTTAAGAGAAGATTAGGAAGTGAGAGGGAAGAAGATTGAAAATGCCAAAAGAAATAAAATAGAACTACAAATGGGACTTAGGGGTTTTTGGTTTTGGAAGAGATCAAAAGAAAACATGAACAAGAGAAGGCTATGAAGATTCGACTTGTAGAAGAAAACAGAGAAGAGAACTATAGGCAAGGGACATTCGGCTATAGCATAGAAATAGAGATGAGAATGGGGGTTAGGGGTTTCGACTTTTTGAGAAAGAAACAATTGGGAGGAGAGGAATAAAAACAAGATATAAAGAAGTGATAGGAATGGTAAAGAAGAAGAAGAATTTTCGACAGGACCTAAGTGAATTCGATTTTGGTAGAAAATGAAGAGGATAAAGAAAACCTTAAATGCCAAAAATAAGAAGAGAACTCTCAATTTACAAAACACAATTTTGGCACCTACTAACCCAAAAGTCAAAAATTGATTATGTTGAGAACAAAAACCTATGCTCCAAAGTAGAAATTTGGCACACCCTAGCCCCACCAAAAACTGATTTCCCCCTCTATACTATGAGTTTGAAATCCGGCCAACACTAAGCTCACAGTGTCCATCCCTTATTTTCCTCCTCAAATTCCTCCTGATCACCCATTTGAAATATTTTGAACACTTCAAGCTCCCCTTTTTCCTCTCTGCCACTCATTCAAACTGTTTGAATCAGTCCATTCCCCTATCCTGAAGTGTCCCAGTTAAGCTCTGCCTCTACTCTCCTTGACGCCAAAAAGAACTCCCAAAATGAGCACCTTGTGACTTGAACCTACTCCCTTTACTACTCCCTATGGCGTCACTTACCAGCATCTTAAGTGGCACCTCCTTGCCACCGCCACCCCTTTCCTTGTGTCAACCAAACAACAACACAATCCCTTAAGTCCTATTCCTGCTAGCTCCTCCACTAAAGTGCCTAAAAAGGAAATTTTTTCCAGGACTCTGGCTTTTCACTTGGCCTTTCTTAGACTGCCATACACCCTAAACAATCACATTACACAGAGCATACACACAAAAACACATCAAATGCATAGCCCCTAGATCAGGATATTTTAATAACAATAATATAATGAATATAACATGAATATGAATTGCAATTCCCAAACCAAACCTAGTTTTCCATCTGCTACACACCACTCGTACCAACCAACACACATGTGGGGAGCTTTAGTCACCCACCCCGCCAACACAGCAAACGTAGGCATTAAGCCATTTATATCAAATTTGTGGACAAGCCACCAGATTAACAGAATTTACATGGCATTGCCATTTATCAGATTTGTGGTAGAGCCACTAGATTTATGGAGTAAAGCTACCAAAACTTCTCTTAATCATTATCCCATCCCATGCAATTCATGTGTATGCATCATACATATCAAATCATGATATTTACAAATATAATAACAATAATTAAAAATTCAAAAATTTATGACAAACAAATTGGCCCAATAACACTTTGCAAAATCGACCTATTAGAGCAATATATCAAATCGACCTATTTTATCACAAATCCATTCAGCCCATTTAGTCACATATCAAATTGGCCCATTTAGTCACATATCAAATTGGCCCATTTAGTCACATATCAATTCGGTAATCTTACCCACTAAGAGTATTTTGGTAATTCGGCCCATAGGGGTATTTTTGTAAATTGGTAATATTACCTACTAAGGGTAATTTGGTAATTTCGTAATCCAGACTTAACTACTAATTTGGGCATAAAATTTAAAGCGTCCATCTGCAGATCTTGATTTAAATTGACTATAACTTGAGTTAGGAAACTCGAAATCTAAATCTGTAAATTTTCCTTAAAACTATACTATAATTCATACATATAAATTGTATCTTATAATTCACTTTGTACAATTTTATATGATTTTTCCAAGACCGATTAGGGAACCACGAAATCATTCAAAACCAGTCTCACTAAAATTAACATATCTCATAATACAAAATTCCTTTTCCTTCTCCATTTATTCCTTATCAAAATAGACACAGTAAGATTTTATTTGATATCCCATTCACTTTCTATTTCCCTTTCTCCTATTTTTCATGATTTTTCAAAAACACGTCACTGTTTTTAACAGAAACTATTTTATTACAAAATATAATTACCACTACGATCATACGCACGTCCGAGTCATTACGGATGCTGATTTTTGGTTTTCTTTAGTATTTCAACCGATTCACAGAATATTTCATACAAACTTTCAGAGAAGTGTGAGATTACACACCATTTTAGATATGTATACGAAAGGTACGGGATTACACACCTTATTACGAGATCCGTAACACATTACTCTTCGCGGCACCTAAAGATTCAATCGGTCAACAATTAGTCCAAAACCCAATTTACAAATTCATCCAAGTATTGTGATTGATTAACAATCTATATAAGTTACCAACAATCCGAGTCTCTTATTATGAGGGAAAGATCGAGCGATTTAGTCCCTAAAAATATAGTCGATTAGTCACAACCACTATCTCATTAAGTAAAATAACCGGTCAATGAAAAGATCCAAAAAGAACCATGAGGAATCCCTTACCTTAACGATATTAGTTCCGATGTCTAGCGATTATGTAATGGCTACGGATGAGTCAAAGTTTCGACCTTCCACTATAACTCGATTGATCAAATGAGTGAGTGTCAACACAAATGAGTAGAAATGATTAAAAGAAAGGATAAGATGTATCAAGGTGTTTGGAGTGTTTCGGTCTACACCAAAAGAGATATGAACCAAAGAGAAATGTGAGTATTTCAGCAAGAAGAAGAATAGTTAAAGATGGATTAAGGTTTCGGCACCCAAGGAGGAAGTGAAGAAAATATGCTCACTAATGGCTTGTAAATTCGACACAAAGCAAAAGAAGGAGTTTAGAGAAAACACAAAATAGTGCAGAAGTGATTTTTGCCTAACAACACCAAAATTCTACCAAATGACCAAGCAAAATTTAGCTACCTCCCTTTCCCCCAAAAGCGTCCACATACATGACCATAATGGTCAAAAGTTGGCCAACCATACCTTCCATAACACTTCCCTTGATAAAGGCCACATGTTCCCCTTACTTGCCCTTTTCTTTTAATTCCCTTCCATCCATTCTTCCTTACCATATTTCTTTAGCCACATTGCCTTATTAAAAAGTCCACCTTGCCTTATTTTCTTCCTCATTCTTCTCTCCATCACCTCTATAACATCATGAATTAATGGGCCTATGCGTTCTATGTGTGTGGTTGTGCTTACTATGCTTGTTAGAATGTTTTAGGGGTCCAGAGTGGGCTCGAAGTTGGGCCGAGGCCTTAATAAAATTTTTGTTTGGACACTCTAGTGGAAAGCCTGATAAGTTAGGGCTTAAAAGAGGTTATCTGTGTTTTAAAGTACAAAAATGGGCTTGTGGCCCAGTGGCAAAGTGGCGCCACTTAGAGAGAGCAGAGAAGTGGCGTCAGCTGAGGAGGCCCAAATTCAAGTTGCATAAAGCCCAATTCTTTTTAATTTAATCTAGTTAATTTTTGGTAATTAGATGGGTAGAGGGGGACGACAATGATGCTTGAAATTAGGAATTTTTTTAATGATGATAATGTGCTGATAAAGGAAGGAAGAGGTGGTGTTATCCATGACACTGAGAATGAGTGGAGGATAAAAATAAAGGAGGATATTTAAGATTTATCTGCTGGTCACAATGGTGGCCAAAATTCCAACACTAAGTGTAAAGGGGAAAATGGCTAGATTGGGCTAAGGGGGGCACCGAATTCTCATTATTTTTCTGAAGCATAGTTTTTTTATTTTCTTTCACTTCTTATTTTCTCCTTCTAATTTTGGCAACTAAGGGTTCTTCTTCTCCTTTTCTACCTAAACCGAAAACTCCTAACTCTACTTTCCTCTCCACTTTCATACCATAGCAGATTGATATTGAAAAGCTAAAACCCCTAATCTTATTATCTCATCTCCACTTTTATGTAAAAGCCAAAATTCTATTGTTTTCTCTGCTTTCATCTCCAAAGTCGAATACCCTTGTTTGTTCTTTTCTCCCTACCGATTTCTTCATCAAAGACGAATCTTCATAGATCTCTTAAGATCATGTTCTCTTTCTAATCTTCTCAAAAATTGAAATTCCCTAAGAGTTACCGAATTCTCTATGTTAAGGTAAGTGCCGATTCCTTCTATTCTTTTTTTCTTCTTTTCTAGTTTTTGAGACCATAGTCGGATGGCTAGTTAGTTGTTAGGCCATCTTTAGTTTGACATTTTCATTGATCTCGTGTTATTTTTGGGTGGCATTTGAGATTCGAAGGAGATCTAATTGCCTAGGTTTCTAAGCCAAAAATTGTTAGCCTTCGAACCACATTACTTTTCCGGATTTCAAGGTAAGGGTTTCGATTCTCCTTAAGTGTTCAATCGGTTTCTTTTCCTTATTGTGCCTTAACCTACTACCTTGTTAAGCAATCATTATAGTATCCTCTGACTAAGGTCAGTTATGGACTCGAATGTCAGCAAATCGAAGGAAGGGGTTGGATCTGTAGTCCCAGCCCCAATGTTCAAGAAAGCAGCGGTGTCATCAAGACGGATTGGTCGCAGGGTTGTGGATCGGCTTCGTAACAATACCTTAGGCGTTAATAGTCGAGCGACTCTCGATAGTGTCGACTTAGATAGTATCGTCTTGTCGATGTCGTGTGTAGATCTCTATCACACTAGTTAAAGCTATACTATGTATATGTTATAGGCTAAAAGCCAAAAATGAATTTGTATGAGCGGTCGTATTTTAGAAAGGGTAGGCAAGGGATGCCAGGTACGTAATCATAGAGACTTTTCTATGTGCATCGAAGTATGTGAAAGTATGTGATCTGTTTAGGTAGTTTAATGTTCTGATTCTTGTATGTGTGTATGCATGGGATGGGATTCATATGATGAAGGGGAGTAGGTCGCATAGTGATCAGTGGCTTTGCCACATAGGTCACATAATGATCGGTCTTTATGACAGGCAGCACAACTATCGATATATTATTAAGGTCGTATAGCAATCAGTGGCTTTGCCATATACGTCACATAGTGATCGGTCTTTATGACAGGCAGCACAGCTGTCGATATGGTGTGTAGTGGATGGAGGGTTAATTGTAGAAATCCCCACGGTGTGATGGTTGGTACGGAGGTGTATAGAGGATAGACTTGTAGGTTTGGGATGGGCCATGTTGCATGAAAATAATCTGTTGCCATTGTGTATGGGCCAAGGACAATAATGTGTTTGTGGGCCTCAAGGCTTTTATGTGTTTTTGGGATTTGCACACTGAGTCTTGGTGACTCACCCCTTTTATTTTCCCAACTTTTCAGATGAGCAGTAGATCGTGGACATGGGAGCCGAGGCGGACTCGAGGGGCCATCAAGTCGTTTATTTTCATAGATTATTTTCGGTTTTTCATTGAGTTTTAATTTTGGGATTATTTTTGCAATAAGGCCTCCATAACATAGGTTATCGATCTATAATTTTTTTATGTTACAATTTATAAGCTTATGTTTTCAAAGTCTTAATTATAAGTAAAATGAAAATGGGCTTTTCAAGCACATTCAACGCGAATGTTAAGGTTCCTTTCAAAAATGTCACAATTAATGATTAGTCTATTAAAATAAACTGAGATTTTCAAAACCCCTTTAAAGCAAAGTTTTCAACATTCAACTCGTAGCATACCAGATCCGGTCTTGACGTATGGGCCGGGTTTAGGGTGTTACATTTTTTGTATCAAAGCCCAGTTCAAAACTCAGGCTGTGAAATGGGTCCAGTAGTGATTTGTAAAAGTGACGTAAGTTTGAAAAAAATTCGATTGAGATTTGGCCTTCGTGTCTACCAACACCTGATCCATGTAGGTAAGTATTCTAAACTCATTATGTGATATGCATGTTGGGCTTGGTGGGCTCTATAGGGACGTAGGCTTGTATGCTAGAGATTATGGACTTTAGGTTTAGTATAAACAATTCTTCAAATCTCATAAGACTTAATTTCTAATTAAACATGTTTGTGAACAAGTCACAGGGTTAGGGTGTGGTAGTATGCATACGCATGTCTAGGATTGGATCCAGGGAGAGCTTGGTATTTAAGCGGCCCTAGTGGGTCACATCCTCTTCGCTGGAATCCTACCTGGTGCGTAGTGTTTGTTCACTCTAACAGAGAGGGCTTCTTGACGGGCCAAAATTTATAACTAAAACCCGAAAGGGAGCAGCCACCTAATTTTTGTAAAATTACTTATATCCCTAGTTTTGTAAAATTTCTAAAATACCCTGGATTTGTAAAAATTACCAAAATTTGTAAAAATTATTGAAATACCATTGGTTGGTAAAATTACCAAAATACCCCATATAGGATGAAATTATGAAAATACCTCTATGTAGTGAAATGACGAAAATACCCCTATGTGACGAATGTGAGTTCATGGATGCTACTTGTATGTTGATGTGTGATGGTTGAATGTATGTGGATTCTAGAGCTAGGAAATACAGACCTGAGAACTGAACCTTATAGATAGAGTTAGAATTCGAAAGAACAACTAATTAAATTACTTTCCATAAGATTGTTCGTTATTAATCAGTGGAAAAATTAATAATTCATAAAATTCCTAATCAGATAAACGTGAATCGGTAGAATGAGCACTAGAGGACGTGGTGTGCATGGCTGAGGTAGAGGCAGGATTATTGTGTCAGAATCGGTAGGGTCTGGTCACGACTCGGGTAATGAGGCACTAGTCCCACTAGCTGTGGAGGCAAAATTTTAGGATCAGATGACTGGAGATGATGCGGTATCTCAGGCGATGTTGAGAGTGTTAGAGAGGGTTGTTGGGGCAGGCATGGGCACAGGAGCTTGAAAATCTGTGTCGGAGTGACTTAGAGCTAATGGGGTAGAAGTGTTTAGGGGAATTACTGGTATTGCCCTGAGTACAGCTGAGTATTGGTTGGAGGCGGTCGAACGCATAATGGATGATCTAGATTTCACGAAAGAAAAGAAGCTGAAAGGAGTAGTGTCCCTTCTCCGGACGAAGCATATCAATGGTGGCTTATGGTTAAGGATGGTACAGTGGCTGACCATATCATCTGGGATTACTCTAGAATGGCGTTCTAGAGTAAGTACATTGGAAGGAGTTATGTGGATGCGCATCATAGAGCATTCCTGAATCTAGTTTAGGGAAGTAGGTCAGTGCCGGCGTATGAAGTGAAATTCTTATGCTTGAGCCGTTATGCTCGAGGGATGGTGGCCACAAAACATGAATGGTGTGTTCGATTTGAAGATGGCCTGAAGGATGATTTACATGTTTTGATAGCTCCACAGTGGGAGAAGGAATTTGCTGTGCTTGTGGAGAAGGCTAAGATAGCTGAGGAAGTAAAGTGAACGGAAAAGCTGAATCGGGATAAAGATAAAAGTGGAAGTAGGTGGAATTTTGGATCGTTAAGAGCAGCTGGGCATACTCAGAAAAGACCTAGGTTGGATGGGCCGAATCGGGTGGAGAGACCTGTTGCTAACCAGACACTGAGGTGTGTTGCTGTGGTAAATTCCATGTAGGTGAGTGTTGGGCAGGCAGTGGAAAGTGCTTTAGGTGTGGATCTTTGGACCATCAGATTAGGGACTGTCCACAGCCACAGAGCGATGTAGGACCCATAGGGCAGGGAAATGCTAAGCTAGGTAGAGGAGGTCAGCAGCCGCAGAGGGGTTGTGCTCCAGCTAGAGGTGGTAAGAGTTTCAGTCGGGGCCGTGAAGCACCAGGCCGAAGGGAGGAAACACTGAGGGGAGACAATCGGGGTTAGTCTATGCTGCCAGACGTCGTGAAGAGGCTGATGCATCAGATGTTATAATCGGTACGTTTTTAATATTTGGTTTGCCTTACACTGCATTGATTGACATTGGGTTGACACATTCATATGTTGCTAGTAGTGTGTCTAGAACTTTAAGTTTAGATTCTGAGATTACCTCTAGGGCGATGACTGCAATTATCCCATTAGGATAATCGGTGGTAGTAGATAAACTTTATTGGGAGGTACCCTTAGAAGTTCAGGGAATAGTTTTCCGGACAGATCTGATGGAATTACCGTTCGGGGAGTTCGACATAATATTAGGCATGGGCTGGCTAGTGAAGTATCAAGCTAATTTAGATTCTGCAGCCAAGCGCATGGTGTTGAAAACTCCCGAGGATGGTGAAGTGTTGGTGATAGGAGAAAGGGGGAACTGTTTGTCGAATGTAGTGACTGCCCTAAAAGCAGAAAGGATGGTGAGAAAAGGATGCGAGACAGTATTAATGTTTGTTCGGGCTCTAGAAGCCAAGGACCTAACTGCTGGGGACATTAAGATAGTGAAGGAATTTTCTAATGTTTTCCCAGAGGAGCTTTCGGGATTACCTCCGGATCGTGAAGTGGAGTTTGGTATCGATCTTCTTCCGGGAACAGCACCAGTGTTTATCGCTCCATATAGGATGGCATCAAAGGAGTTGGTGGAGTTGAAAGCACAAATACAAGAGTTGTTAGATGAAGGATTTATTTAAAAAGTGTGTCACCTTGGGGAGCGCCGGTGTTATTTGTTTAGAAGAAGGATGGATCAATACGTGTGTGCATTGACTACCGTCAGCTGAACAAGTTGACTATCAAGAACAAGTATCCATTGCCAAGGATTGATGACTTGTTCGATCAACTGAAAGGGGCGTCAGTGTTCTTAAAGATAGATTTGAGATTAGGATACCATTAGCTTAATGTCAAAGAGTCGGATATTCATAAGACAGCTTTCAGGACCCGTTGTGGCCATTACAAATTTTTGGTAATACCATTGGGGTTGACTAACGCACCAGCGGCGTTTATGGATTTGATGAACTAAGTGTTCCAACCCTACTTGGATCGGTTTATCATGGTATTTATAGATGATATCTTGGTTTACTCAGGATCGAGGAAGATATACGAGTGGTTTTCCAAATTCTGAGGGAGAAGCAGTTGTATGCCAAATTTAGTAAGTGTGAATTTTGGCTAAGTGAAGTTACTTTCCTAGGCCACGTTGTGTCGGCAGAGGGGATTAGGGTTGACCCTCGAAAAATTGAAGTGATGTTGGATTGGAAGCTGCCTAGGTCTGTGGCAGAAATTCATAGTTTTATTGGTCTAGCTGGGTACTATCGAAGGTTTTTTGAAGGATTTTCTTCAATTGCGGCACCATTGACTAAGTTATTACGGAAAGGAGTTCCGTTTGTTTGGTCCTATAAGCAGCAAGAGAGTTTTAAGAAGTTAAAAAGGATTTTGACGGAGGCTCTAGTATTGATTTAGCCGAAGGCTAGAAAGGAATTCATAATTTATTGTGATGCGTCACACATGGGACTAAGATGCGTGTTGATGTAAGATGCAGATGTTGTTGCGTATGCATCTCGGTAGTTAAGACCACACAAAGCAAATTATCCCACCCATGATTTGGAGTTGGTGGTAACGGTTTTTGTTTTAAAGATTTTGAGACATTATCTGTACAGGGAGAAATCTATTATTTATATAGATCATAAAAGCCTAAAATACCTTTTGACCCAGAAGAAGTTGAATTTAAGGCAGAGAAGGTGGATCGAGTTGTTAAAGGATTATGATTGCTCGATCGAGTACCATCTGGGTAAAGCTAATATGGTGGCGAATGCCTTAAGTTGTAAAGTAATATCTGACTTGAGGGCAATGTTTGCTCACCTTAGTTTGTATGATGATGGGAGCTTATTGGCTGAACTTCAAGTGAAACCCTCTTGGGTCAGTCAGGTTAAGGAAAAGTAGCATAACGATGAGTTACTAAAGGAGAAGTTTCATGTAGGATCAAGTGATGGATCGACGGACTTCAGTGTGAATAAGGAAGGACAATTATGTTTTCAAGGGAGAGTTTGCATGCCAAAAGATTCAGAATTGAGGCATAGGATTTTGCAAGAATCGCATGGAAGTTCATACGCTATGCACCCCGGAGGGAGTAAGATGTATCGGGATTTGCAGGATCAGTTCTGGTGGCTGGGCTTGAAGCGTGAGGTAACTGAATTGGTGAGTAAGTGTTTGACTGTCGCAACAGTAAAGGCGAGCATCGATTACCATCGTGGTTGTTGTAGCCAGTGAAGATTCCACAATGGAAGTGGGAAAGGATCACAATGGACTTTGTTAGTGGGCTACCCCTCACGCCTACTAAGAAAGATTCAGTCTAGGTGATTGTTGATCGCTTGACGAAATCTGCTCATTTCATACAAGTACGGGTCGATTACTCTCTGCAGAAGCTGGCTAGGTTATATGTAGCGGAGGTAGTGAGGTTGCATGGGGTACCAGTATCAATCATATCGAACAGGGACCCAAGGTTCACATCGCGATTCTAGAAGGCTTTGCATCAAGCGTTGGGTATGAAGTTGGATTTCAGTACAGCGTTTCATCCTCAGACAGATGGATAGTCTGAGCGAGTAATTCAGATCTTCGAGGACATGGTAAGGGATGTGTCATTGATTTCAGAGGTAGTTAGGAAGACTTTTTACCATTGGCAGAGTTTGCTTACAACAACAGCTACCAGTCTAGTATTCAGATGGTGCCCTATGAAGCATTGTACAGGCAGAAGTGTCGTACTCCTACCTATTGGACGGAATTTGGGGAACGTCAAATTTTGGGTCCGGAGTTGGTTACCAAGACAGAGGAGAAGGTTGAGTTAATTTAAGCTCGACTAAAGGAAGCGTCGGACCAACAGAAGTCCTACACAGACTTGAAGCGTAAGGACATGGAATTTGCAGTAGGTAACAAGGTGTTCTTGAAGGTGTCACCATGGAAGAAAGTGCTGAGGTTTGGACGGAAGGGTAAATTAAGTCCCAGATTTATCGGACCTTATCGGGTGTTGAAATGAGTAGGGCTGGTACCCTATCAGCTAGAGCTACCTTCTAAGCTAAGCCAGATTCACAATGTATTCCACGTTTCTATGTTGAGACGATATCGTTCAGATCCGTCTCATGTGGTGTCTGTAGAGGAAAATGAAGTAAGACCCAATTTATCCTTTGAAGATGAACAAGTGGAAATCCTGGATCGTGATGTCAAAGTGTTGCGAAGGAAAATGGTTCCGTTGGTTAAAGTTCTATGGTGGAATCACCATTCTGAGGAGGCTACTTGAGAGCCCGAGGAAGCGATGTTGCACCAATACCCACATCTATTCTGATCAGGTAATTTCGAGGCTGAAATTTCTTTAAGGGGGTAGAACTGTAACATCCTGAATTAATGGGCCTATGCGTTCTATGTATGTGGTTGTTCTTACTATGCTTGTTAGAATGTTTTAGGGGTCCAGAGTGGGCTCAAAGTTTGGCCGAGGCCTTAATCAAATTTTCTGTTTGGACACTCTAGTGGAAAGCCTGATAAGTTAGGGTTTAAAAGAGGTTATCTGTGTTTTAAAGTACAAAATGGGCTTGTGGCCCAGTGGCAAAGTGGTGCCACTTAGAGAGAGTAGAGAAGTGGCGTCAGCTGAGGAGGCCCAAATTCAAGTTGCATAAAGCCCAATTCTTTTTAATTTAATCTAGTTAATTTTTGGCAATTAGATAGGTAGAGGGGGACGACAATGATGCTTGAAATTAGGAATTTTTTTTAATGATGATAATGTACTGATAAAGAAAGGAAGAGGTGGTGTTATCCATGACATTGAGAATGACTGGCAGATAAATATAAGAGAGGAAATTTAGGATTTATCTGCTGGTCATAGTGGTGGCCGAAATTCCAACACAGAGTGCAAAGGGGGAAAACGACTAGATTGGGCTAAGGGGGTGCCAAATTCTCATTATTTTCCTGAAGCATAGCTTTTTTATTTTCTTTCACTTTTTATTTTCTCCTCCTAATTTAGGAAACTAAAGGTTCTTCTTCTCCTTTTCTACCTAAACCGAAAACTCCTAACTCTACTTTCCTCTCCACTTTCATACCATAGCCTATTGATATTGAAAAGCTGAAACCCCTAATCTTATTCTCTCATCTCCACTTTTATGCAAAGGCCGAAATTCCATTGTTTTCTCTGCTTTCATCTCCACAGCCAAATACTCTTGTCTGTTCTTTTCTTCTTGTCGATTTCTTCATCAAAGCTGAATCTTCATAGATCTCTTGAGATCATCTTCACTTTCTGATCTTCTTAAAAGCCGAAATTCCCTAAGAGTTTTTAAATTCTCTACGTTAAGGTAAGTGTTGATTCCTTCTATTCTTTTTTTCTTCTCTTCTGATTTTTGAGACCATAGTCGGATGGCTAGTGGTTGTTAGGCCATCTTTAGTTTGACGTTTTCACAGACCTCGTGTTCTTTTTGGGTGGCATTATAGGATTTGAAGGAGATCTAATCGCCTAGGTTTCTAAGCCAGAAATCGTTAGCCTTTGCACCACATTACTTTTTTGGGATTTCAAGGTAAGTGTTTTGATTCTCCCTAAGTGTTCAATCAGTTTATTTTCCTTATTGTGCCTTAACCTAATCCCTCATTAAGCAATCATTATAGTATCCTCTGACTAAGGTCATTCATGGACTCGAATGTCAGCAAATCGAAGGAAGGGGTTGGATCATGAGTCCCGGCCCCAAAGTTTAAGAAGCAGCAAATGTCAAGATGACGAGATTGGTTGTCGGGTTATGGATTGGCTTGAACAAAACCTTAGATCGTTAGCGATCGAAGCAGCCATCGGTAGTGTCAACTTAGACAAGATCATCTTGCCGATGAATCGTGTGTAGATCTCTATCACACTAGTTAAACTGTACTATGTATATGTTATGGGCTAAAAGCCAGAAAATGAGGCTGTATGAACAGTTGTATTACCTAGAAAGGGTAGGTAAGGGATACCAGGTACGTAATCATAAAAACTTCTCTATGTGTATCGAAGTATGTGAAAGTATGTGATCTGTTTAGGTAGCTTAATGTTCTGGTTCTTCCATGTATGTATGCATGGGATGGGATTGATATGATGAAGGGGAGTAGGTCGCATAGCGATCGATGGCTTTGCCACATAGGTTACATAGTGATCGGTCTTTATGACAGGCAGCATAGCTGTCGATATATTATTAAGGTTGCATAGCGATTGGTGGCTTTGCCACATAGGTCACATAGTGATGGGTCTTTATGACAGGCAGCTGTCGATATGGTGCGTAGCAGATGGAGGGTTGATTGTAGAAATCCCCACGGTGTGATGGTTGGTACGAGGGTGTGTAGAGGATGGATTTCTTGGTTTGGGATGGGCCATGTTGCATGAAAATAATCTGTTCCAATTGTGTATTGGCCATGGACCATATGTGTTTGTGGGCCTCAAGGCTTTTATGTGTTTTCGGGATTTGCACGCTGAGTCATGGTGACTCACCCATTTTTTTCCCAACTTTTCAGATGAACAGTAGATCGTGGGCATGGGAGCCGAGGCGGACTCAAGGGCCCATCAAGTTGTATATTTTCATAGACTGTTTTCGATTTTTCATTGAGTTTTAATTTTGGGATTATTTTTGTAATAAGGCCTCCATAACTTAGGTTATCGATCTATAATTTTTTTATGTTACAATTTATATGCTTATGTTTTCAAAGTCTTAATTATAAGTTAAATAAAAATGAGCTTTTCAAGCACATTCAACGCGAATGTTAACGTTCCTTTCAAAAATGTTACAATTAAGGATTAGTCAGTTAAAATAAACTGAGATTTTCAAAACCCCTTTAATGCAAAGTTTTCAACATTCAACCCGTAGTATACCAGATCCGGTCATGACGTATGGGCCAGGGTTGGGTGTTACAACCTCAATCTCCTCTCCATCTCCATGGTTTCCTCCATGAATCCCTCCACTTTTCCCCTTATCATCTCTTCGCCTTTTTGGCAAAAATAAAACTCCCTTGCTTTCTATGAGATTCAAACCCTAGTTCTCCCATCATCCAATTCACACCACTTGCCACTAAGCCACAAGCTCCTCTTGTGTCTCCTAAATGCACCCATTTATTCCTAAATCCTACTTCCATCACCCATATCCACTAAAAGTCCAAAAATGAAAATTCTTCCAATGGCCTAACGTGAACCCGAGACTTCATAGAAACCTCGTAACCTTCCAAATTCACTTAACTAATAAGTCTAATTTGTAACAATGCCATTCTCTTATTCTCAATTATTGCAAGCAGTCCTATGCCCAAGGCCCATTGGGCCAAATCCTACTAGGCCCAATTTTGGGATGTTACAATTCTACCCTCCTTAAAGAAATTTAGTCCTTGAAATTTCCAATCAACTACTAAACGCATCGCTCTAAACACACCACTATGCTTTCGCTGCGACTATGATCTAAATAACACTAATGTACTTTTAACATAATCTTGAATCCTCTTTCACACAACCAAACATCTAACCACAAAAGCAAGTAGTTATCTACTAATTATAACTAAAATTTTCTACAATCAATCATCATGTCCAACCAAAACATACCTGATGTAACACCCCAAACTCGGCCCAAATGCTACGACCAGGTCTGGCATGCTACGGGTTGAATGTTAAAGTTAAAGTTCTCAATTTACTTTAAGGAAAGCATGGATTTGAAAAAAATAACTTTTCGCTAGCATGTTATGCTGAAAACTTTTCCCGTTGGCTTTGGAAAACTCAGTTCATGTTAACCAGATAGTTATTAAATGTGGGATTTTTGAAAGAAACCTTAGCTTTTGCATTGAACGTGTTTGAAAAGCCCTTTTTCATTTCTCTTTATAATTAAGTCTTTGAAAATATAAATTTATAACCCATGACCATGAACAACGATAAACCGAAAAGTTTAGCTAAGAGGCCTTATTACATACTAACGAAAAGAAACCCAAAAAAAATAAAAAATAAAACAAAGGGAAACCAGAAATAAGTTCACTTAAATAAAAGACTTTATGGCCCCTCGAGTCAGCCTCGACTCAGTGTGTAAATCCCTGGATCACATAAGCGCCCTGAGGCCCATAACCACATTCTGGGCCCTGGCCCACACAAAATGGAAATAGAACAAGTACATGCTGAATGACCCAACCCAACATAAAATTCCATCCTCTACACGCCAACCCTTACCAGCCATCACACCACGGGGATTTCTACAATCAACCCTCCATCCACTACACGCCATCTTGACAGTCGTGCTGCCAGTTATAATGCCGATCACTATGTGACCTTAAAATCAAATGTGGCAGAGCCACCGATCACCATGTGACCTTATAATCAAATGTGGCAGAGCCACAGATCACTAAGTGACCTATTGAGCATGCTCTTCCCCTTCATCATATTAACCCCATTCCATGCACACATACATGCAAAAACAAGAACAATATACCATCTACAAGATAACAGGTTATCACATACATCGATACACACAGAGAATTTGCTATGTTTACGTACCTGGCATCCCTAGCCTAACTCCTACGGGTTATTCGACTGGCCACACAGCCTTTTCTGACTTTTCAGGCCATATCATGTTTAATACAGAAAAACTTATGTGATAAAGATCTACACACCTGATTGCTGACAAGATGATACTTTCTATGTTGACACTATCAGTAGCTGCTATGACTGCTAACTTCCTACGGCTTTGTTCTGAAGTCGGTCCACAACCCGGTGGCCAATCTCTAACGACAAACACCGAACACTTCTTGAACTTAGGGTTTAGGTTTACGGGCCCAACCCTCTCCTTCGCCGATCGATATTTGATTCCATCAAAAGACTTTATCAGTTGCTACCATCATAACATATGGTTGTTAATCCATAACATAGGGTTAATATCTCAAACACGATAATTGAACCTAATGAAAATCTAAAGAGAACCCCTTACCTTAAAATCCCGAAGGATATAGAGTTTGGAAAACTAATGATTTTCGGCTTTTAGGATCTAGATGATCCGTTTTACTTCAATTCCCAAAACGTCACCCCAAAAGAAAACGCAAGAAGATAGAAAGTGTTAGACCAAACGATAGCCTCAACAAGCCAAGTAGCAATTCGGCTTTGGCCCCCAAGACTAAAAGAGAAAAGAAACAGAAGAAATTGGCACTTATTTTAACACCAATCAGATTTGGCTACTTCAACAAGTTTTGGCTTCAGCGAAAACCAAAAGAAAGATGGTGCAAAGGGATCTATGGAGATTTGACTTAATGAAGAAATCGACAAAGAAGAAAAGAAAAGAACAATGAACATTCGACTTTTTGAAAAAGAATGGAGAAGAGAATTGGAATTAAGGGTCTCAATTTTTTAGAAAGAAACGATTGAGAAGAGAGGAGTAGAATGGAATGAAAAGGAACACTAGAAACGGTAAAGAAAAGAAGATTTCGGCAGACTAGAGGTAAGTTCATCTTTAGTAGAATAATGAGGAAAGAGAATGGGAGAATAAAGACCCAAATGTCAAAAATGAAGAGATATTCCCCTCACATAAACACAATTTCGGCACTGCTACACAAAAGCCAAAAATGCCCAGTCTGAAACCTCAAAACACATCCTATCAACAGGGAAATTTTGGCACCCCTTAGCCATATCAAAACCAATTGCCTCCTCCCTCAAAGAGTTTGAAATTCGGCCACCTCCTTGCTCCTTAGATAACTCCTTACCTTTCTCCCCTATCTTTATCTGATCACACCTCTACAAGTGGCCTAGATAACACCACCTATTCCCCCCTTTATCTGCCACATTATCAACCACATTATCCGTATTATCCACCTCCTTCAGTTCCCTAATTTCAAGTATTCAAGCCGAACTCCACTACTGCTCCCTGCTAATACCAAAATTAATTAAAATGAATGGGTAACATGCAACTTGAACCTTGGACCTCTTCACGCCTCCTTATAACCCTTATGTGACTCCACCTTCCTCTGGGCTACAAGCCCATTTTGTGTCATAAAGCACAAATTATATCTTTTAAGTCCTAACCCTGCTGGCTCTCCACTGAAGTGCCCAACGATAAATTTTTGCTAAGGCTTCGGCCTAACTCCGAGCCCATTCTGGACCCCTAAAACACTCTAACTAGCATATTAAGCACAACAACACATCACAGCACATCAAATGCAAAGCCCTACAAATTCAGGATGTGACAGTTCTACCCCTTAAAGAAATTTTAGCCTCGAAATTACCTGGTCAGAATAGATGCGGTTACTGTTGTCGCATTGCTTCCTCTGGTTCCCACGTAGCCACCTTAGAGCCATGATTCCGCCATAGAACCTTAACAAACGGAACCACCTTCCTACGCAATACCTTGACATCACGATCTAATATGTTCGCTGGTTCCTCTTCAAAGGATAGGTCAGGTCTCACTTCAATTTCTTCCACAGGCACCACATGAGATGGATCCGAATGATAGCGTATTAACATAGAGACATGAAATACATTGTGAATCTAACTTAACTCTGAAGGTAGCTCAAGCTGATAGGCTACCGGTCCCACTCGTTTTAACACCCGATAAAGTCCGATGAATCTAAGACTTAATTTACCTTTCCGTCCAAACCTTAGTATTTTCTTCCACAGTGACACCTTTAAGAACACCCTGTCACCTACTGCTAACTCTATGTCCTTACGCTTCAAATCCACATAAGACTTTTGTCTGTCCGACGCTTCCTTTAATCGAGCCCAAATTAACTCAACTTTCTCCTCTATCTCGGTAACCTATTCTGGCCCCAAAATTTGACGTTCCCCTAACTCCATCCAATAGGTTGGTGTATGGCACCACTGCCCATACAATGCTTCATAGGGCACCATCTAAATACTAGACTGGTAGCTATTGTTGTAAACAAACTCCACCACTGGTAAAAACTCTTCCCAACTACCCCTGAAATCAATGACACAACCTCTCAACATGTCCTCTAAGATCTGAAATACTCGCTCAGACTGACCATCGGTCTAAGGATGAAACGCTGTACTAAAATCTAATTTCGTACCCAACGCTTGATGCAACGCCTTTCAAAATCGAGACATGAACCTCGGGTCCCTGTCTAATACGATTGATACCGTTACTCCATGTAGCCTCACTACCTCCGCTATATATAACCTAGCCAATTTTGTAGAGAGTAATCAACACATACAGGTACGAAATGAGCATACTTCGTCAAGCGGTCAACAATCACCCAAACTCAATCTTTCTCAGTAGGCGTGAGAGGTAGCCCACTAACAATATCCATTGTGATTCTTTTTCATTTCCACTATGGAATCTTCACCACTGCAACAACCATGATGGTAACTGATGCTCCACCTTTACCTGCTGACAGGTCAAACACTTACAAATTCGGTCACCTCTCGCTTCAGGCCCAGCCACCAGAACTGTTCTCGCAAATCCAAATACATCTTACTCCCTCTAGGATGCATAGCGTATGGACTACCATGCACTTCTAGCAAAATCTTACGCCTCAACTCAGGATCTTTTGGTATGCAGATTCTTCCTCGAAAACATAATAGCCCTTCCTTATTCACACCGAATTCTATTGGCCCATCGCTTAATCCTACCCGAAACTTCTCCTTTAGCAACTCATCGATCTGCTGCTTCTCCTTAACCTGACCGACCCAAGAGGGTTTCACTTGAAGTTCAACTATTAAACTCCCATCATCATATAAACTGGGGAGAGCAAACATTGCTCTCAAGTCAGAGATTACTCCACGACTTAGAACATTCGCCAGCACATTAGCTTTACCCGGATGATACTCGATCGATCAGTCATAACCCTTTAAGAACTCGATCCACCTCCGTTGCCTTAGATTCAACTCCTTTTGGGTCAAAAGGTATTTTAAGCTCTTATGATCGATATAAAAGACAGATTTCTCCCCATACAGATAATGTCTCCAGATCTTCAAAGCAAAAACCACTGCCGCCAATTCCAAATCATGGGTGGGTTAATTTGATTCGTGCGATCTTAACTGCCGAGATGCATACGTAACAACCTTTCCACCTTGCATCAATACGCATCCTAGCCCCATGTGTGTAGCATCACAGTAAATCACAAACTCCTTTCTGGCCTCCGACTGTATCAACACTGGAGCCTCTGTCAATATCCCTTTTAACCTCTCGAAACTTTCTTGCTACATGTCAGACCAAACAAGCGGAACCCCTTTTCGCAGCAACTTAGTCAACGGTGCCGTAATCAACAAAAATCCTTTAACAAACCTTCTGTAATACTCGGCCAGACCAAGAAAACTCTAGATTTTCGCTACAGACTTAGGCGGCTTCCAATCCAACACCGCTTCAATTTTTCGAGGGTCAACCCTAATCCCCTGTACCGACACAACGTGGCCTAGAAAAGTAACTTCCCTTAGCCAAAATTCGCACTTACTAAATTTGGCATACAACCGCTTCTCCTCGAATCGCAGAAACCACTCGAAGGTGTGAATCATGTTCCTCCTCCGATCTTGAATAAACCAGGATGTCATCTATAAATAACACGACAAATCGATCTAAGTAGGGTTGGAACACTCGGTTCATCATGTCCATAAACGTTGTTAGCGTATTGGTCAATCTAAATGGCATCACCATGAATTCGTAGTGACCATAGCGAGTCCTAAAAGCCGTCTTATGAATATCCGCCTCCTTGACCCTAAGCTGAAGGTACCCTGACCTCAGATCTATCTTTGAAAAGACTGAAGCTCCCTTCACCTGATTGAACAAGTCGTCGATCCTCGGCAACGGGTATTTGTTCTTGATTGTCAACTTATTCAACTGGATATAGTCAATGTACATATGCATTGATCCATCCTTATTCTTAACGAATAACACCAGCGCTCCCCAAGGCGACACACTTGGTCGAATAAACCCTCTATCCAGCAACTCTTGTATCTGCACTTTTAACTCCACCAATTCTTTCGGTGCCATTCTATACAGGACGATATATACTAGTGCTATTCTCAAAAAAATATCAATACCAAACTCTACTTCACGGTCCGGAGGTAATCCTGGAATGGAATTTACCACATCGAGCACACCTTTATGTCTGGCTAGTAGCAGCAGGTCTCTCACCCCGACTCGGCCCATCTGACCTAGGTCTCTTCTGAGTACACCCAGCTGCCCCTTACGATCTAAAATTCCTCTTACTTCCACCCCTATCTCTATCCCAATTTAGTTTTTCTGTCCGCTTTACCTCCTCAGCTATCTTAGCTTTTTCTACAAGAACAGTAAATTCACTCTCCCGCTGCGGGGCTATCAATACACGTAGATCATCCCTTAGACCATCTTCAAATCAAACACAACATTCATGGTCTGTGGCCACTATCCCTCGGGCATAACGGCTAAGGCGTAAGAATTCTACGTCATCCGTAGCCACCGGCCTACTTCCTTGAACTAGATTCAGAAATGCTCTGCACTACGGATCCACATAACTTGACCGATGTATTTACTCTGAAACACCGTTCTGAAGAAATCCCATGTGATACGGTTAACCACCAAACCATCTTTAACCGTAAGTCACCATTGATACGCTTCATCCCGCAGGAGAG
Organism: Gossypium rotundifolium; assembly: GCA_025506655.1. Taxonomy (NCBI): domain Eukaryota; kingdom Viridiplantae; phylum Streptophyta; class Magnoliopsida; order Malvales; family Malvaceae; genus Gossypium; species Gossypium rotundifolium. The sequence goes on from CP106729.1 coordinate 71,315,287, forward strand.
ATACAACCCATTTTAATTTTTCCTCTTCCGTGAAATCAAAATCATCCATTATGCGCTCAACCGCCTCTAACCAATACCCAGCTGTACTCGAGGCTATGCCAAAAATTCCCCTAAACATTTCTGTCCCATTGGCTCTATGTCGCTCCGACATAGATTTTTGAGCTCCTATACCCATGCTTGCCCCAATAACTCTCTCTAAAACCCGTAACATTGCCTGAGATACCACATCATCTTCGACCGTCTGGTCTTAAAATTCTGCCTCCGCAGCTTGTGGAACTGGCATCTCATCTCCTAACCCATGGCCAGATCCTACTGGTTCTGACACGGCCATCCTGCCCCTACCACTGCCAAGGAACTAACTGTCGGGGATGTTAGGATGGTGAAGGAATTTCTTGATGTTTCCCAGAAAAGCTTTCGGGATTACTTTTGGACCGTGAAGCAGAGTTTGGTATTGATCTTTTTCGTGAATTGCGAAGATTCATCACCCCATATAGTATGGCGTCAAAGGAATTGGTGGAGTTAAAAGCGTAAATATAAGAGTTTCTCGATAGAGGGTTTATTCGAAGAAGTGTGTCACCTTGGGAGCGTTGGTGTTATTCGTTCAGAAGAAGGATGGATCAACGTGTATGTGCATTAACTATCGCTAGTTGAATAAGTTGAAAATCAAGAACAAATACCTGTTGCCAAGGATCGACGACTTGTTCGATCAGTTGAAGGGGGCTTTAGTCTTTTCAAAGATATATCTGAGGTCAGGGTACCATCAGCTTAGGGTCAAGGAGGTGAATATTCATAAAACGATTTTAGGACTCATTATGGTCACTACGAATTCATGGTGATGCCATTTGGATTGACTAATGCTCCAGTAGCATTTATGGACATGATGAACCGAGTGTTCCAACCCTACTTGGATCGGTTTGTTGTGGTATTTATAGATGACATCTTGGTTTATTCAGGATCAGAGGAGGAGCATGATTCACATCTTCGAGTGGTTTTACATATTCTGAGGGAGAAGCAGTTATATGTCAAATTTAGTAAGTGTAAATTTTGGCTAAGGGAAGTTACTTTTCTAGGCCACGTTATGTCGGTAGATGGGATTAGGGTTGTCCCTCGAAAAATTGAAGCGGTGTTGGATTGGAAGTCGCTAAGTCTGTAGCAAAAATCTGGAGTTTTCTTGGTCTGGCTAGGTATTACAGAAGGTTTGTTGAAGGATTTTCGTTGATTGCGGCACCATTGAGTAAGTTGCTACGAAAAGGGGTTCTATTTGTTTGGTCTGACAAGCAGCAAGAAAGTTTCAAGAGGTTAAAAGGGATATTAACGGAGGCTCCGATGTTGATAGACCCAAATGCCAGAAAGAAGTTCATGATTTACTGTGATGCTTCACACACGGGGCTAGAATGTGTATTGATGCAAGGTGGAAAGTTTGTTGCATATGCGTCTCGACAGTTAAGACCGCACAAATCAAATTATCCCACCCATGATTTTAATTGGCGACAGTGGTTTTTACTTTGAAAATCTGGAGACATTATCTGTACGGGGAGAAATCTGTCATTTATACCGATCATAAGAGCTTAAAATACCTTTTGACCCAGAAGGAGTTGAATCTAAGGCAAAGGAGGTGGATCGAGTTGTTAAAGGACTATGACTACTCGATCGAGTATCATCCGGGTAAAGCTAAGGTGGTGGAGGATGCTCTAAGTCATAGAGTAATCTCTGACTTGAGAGTAATGTTTGCTCACCTCAGTTTATACGATGATGAGAGTTTAATAGCTAAACTTCAAGTGAAACCTCTTGGTCTGGTCAAAGTTAAGGAGAAGCAAGAAGACCGATGAGTTGCTAAAGGAGAAGTTTCGGGTAGGATCAAGTGATGGGCCAATAGAATTCGGTGTGAATGAGGAAGGACTATTATGTTTTCGAGAAAGAATTTGCATGCCGAAAGATCCTAAGTTGAGGTATAAGATTTTGCTAGAAGCGCATGGTAGTCCATATGCTATGCACCCTAGAGGGAGTAAGATGTATCGGGATTTGCGAGAATAGTTCTGGTGGCTGGGCCTAAAGCGAGAGGTGACCAAATTTGTGGGTAAGTGTTTAACGTGTCAGCAGGTAAAGGTGGAGCATCAGTTACCATCAGGGTTGTTACAGTCGGTGAAGATTCCACAGTGGAAATGGGAAAGAATCACAATGGACTTTGTTAGTTGGCTACCTCTCACGCCTACTAAGAAAGATTAGGTTTGGGTGATTGTTGACCGCTTGACTAAGTCTACTCATTTCATACCTGTACGTGTCGATTACTCTCTACAAAAATTGGCTAGGTTATATATAGTGGAGGTAGTTAGGCTATATGGAGTACCGGTATCAATCATATCAGACAAGGACCCGAGGTTCACGTCGCGATTTTGGAAGGCATTGCATCAAGCATTGGGTACGAAATTAGATTTTAGTACAGCGTTTCATCCTCGATCAAAGGTCACCCGAAAGGTAATTCAGATCTTAGAGGACATGTTGAGAGGTTGTGTCATTGATTTCAGGGGTAGTTGGGAAGAGTTTTTACCATTGGCGGAGTTTGCTTACAACAATGCCTACCGGCCTAGTATTCAGATAATACCTATGAAGCATTTTACTAAGTGAGGTGTCGTGACACCTAACCGCTGGACGGAGTTAGGGAACGCCGATTTTGGCGCCAGAATTGGCTACCGAGACAGAGGAGAAGGTTGAGTTAATTTGGGCTCGATTAAATGAAGTATCAGACAAACAAAAATCCTATGCTGATTTGAAGCGTAAGGACATAGAGTTTGCAGTAGGTGACAAGGTGTTCTTAAAGGTGTCGCCGTGGAAGAAAGTACTAAGGTTTGGATGGAAAGGTAAATTAAGTCCCAGATTCATCGGACCTTATCGGGTGTTGAAACGAGTGGGATCGGTAGCCTATCAGCATGAGCTACCTTCAGAGTTAAGTCAGATTCACAATGTATTTCATGTCTCTATGTTAAGATGCTTTCTTTCGGATCCATCTCATGTGGTGCCTGTGGAAGAAATCGATGTGAGACCTGACCTATCCTTTGAAGACGAACCAGTGGAAATCTTAGATCGTGATGTTAAGGTATTGTGTAGGAATGCGGTCCTGTTGGTTAAGGTTCTATGGCGAAATCACGGCTCTGAGGATGCTACATGGGAACCAGAGGAAGCAATGCGGCAGCAGTACCCGCATCTATTCTGGCCAGGTAATTTCGAGGCCAAAATTTCTTTAAGGGGGTAGACCTGTCACATCCTAAATATATAGGGCTTTGCATTTGATGTGCTGTGATGTTTTGTTGTGCTTAATATGCTAGTTAGAGTGTGTTACGGATCCAGAATGGGCTCAGAGTTGGGCCGAGGCCTTAGCAAAAATTTGTTGTTGGGCCCTCCAATGGAGAGCCAGCAGGGTTAGGACTTAAAAGATATAATTTGTGGTTTAAGACACAAAATGGGCTTGTAGCCCAGTGAAAGGTGGCGTCACATAAGGGTTATAAGGAGGTATGAAGAGGTCCAAGGTTCGAGTCACATGTTACACATTTATTTTAATTAATTTTAGCATTAGTAGGGAGTAGCAGTGGAGTTTGGCTTGAATGCTTGAATTAGGGAATTGAAGGAGGTGGATAATGCGATAATATGGTTGATAATGTAAGTATAAAATAGGAAGAGGTGGTGTTATCTAGGCCACTTGTGGAGGTGTGATCGATAAAGATGAGGGAGAAAGGTTAGGAGTTATCTAGAGAGCAAGGAGGTGGTCGAATTTCCAACTCTTTGAGGGAGGAGGGAATCGATTTTGATGTGGCTAAGGGGTGCCAAAATTTCCTTGCGGATAGGATAAGTTTGGAGGTTTCAGAATGGGCATTTTCAGCTTTTGTATAGTAGTGCCGAAATTATTTTAAGTGAGGGGAATATCTCTTCATTTTTGGCATTTGGGTCTTTATTCTCCCATTCTCTTTTCTCATTATTCTACTAAAGCCGAACCTACCTCTAGTCTGCTAAAATCTTCTTTTCTTTACCCTTTTAGTGTTCCTTTTTCCTTCCATTCTACTCCTATCTTCTCAATCGTTTTTTTCTCGAAAAAAAATTGAAACTCTTAATTCCAATTCTCTTCTCCATTCTTTTCCTAAAAGTCGAATGTTAATTGTTCTTTTCTTTTCTTCTTTGCCAATTTCTTCATTAAGTCGAATCTCTATAGATCCCTTTGCACCATCTTTCTTTTTATTTTCGCTGAAGTCGAAACCTGTTGGAGTAGCCAAATCTGATTGGTGTTAAGGTAAGTGTCGATTTCTTCTGTTTCTTTTCTCTTTCAACCTTGGGGGGCAAAGCCAAATGGCTACTTGGCTTGTTGAGGCTATCATTTGGTCTAACACTTTCTATCTTCTTATGTTTTCTTTTGGGTCGACATTCTAGGAATCAAAGTAAAATAGATCATCTAGATCCCAAAAGCCAGAAATCATTAGTTTTCCAAACTCTATCTCCTTTGGGATTTCAAGGTAAGGGTTTCTCTTTAGATTTTTGTTAGGTTCGATTATTGTGTTTGAGATCTTAACCCTATGTTATGGATTAACAACCATATGTTATGATGGTTTCCAAAGACAATGCATAAAGTTTTCAACATAACGCTACTCTTAGGAAAGTTATTTTTCCAAATCCATGCTTTCTTTAAAGTAAACAGAGAACTTGAACTTTAACATTCAACCCGTAGCATACAGATCCGGTCGAAGCGTTTGAGTAGGGTTGAGGTGTTACATTTGGTATCGAGCAGTTTTGATCACAGGACCTGTGGGTTAATGTAACACCCCAAACCCGGCCCAAACACTTCGACCAGATCTGGCATGCTACGGGTTGAATGTTATGTTGAAAACTTTGCCTGTTGGCTTTGAAGAACTCAGTTCATGTTAACCAGATAGTCATTAAATGTGGGATTTTTGAAAGAAACCTTAGCTTTTTCGTTGAACGTGTTTGAAAAGCCCATTTTCATTTCTCTTTATAATTAAGTCTTTGAAAATATAAGTTTATAATCCATGAACATGAACAACGGTAAACCAAAAATTTAAGCTAAGAGGCCTTATTACATGCTAATGAAAATAAACCCCAAAAAAAAAATAAAAAATAAAACAAAGGGAAACCAAAAATAAGTTCACTTAAATAAAAGACTTTATGGCCCCTCGAGTCCGCTATAAATTCTATATCCACAATCATCGCTTACGGAAGGTTAAGAAAATAAAGGGTGAGTCACCAAGACTCAGTGTGTAAATCCCTAGATCACATAAGTGCCCTGAGGCCCATAACCACATTCTGGGCCCTGGCCCACACAAAATGGCAACAGAACAAGTACATGCTGAATGACCCAACCCAACCTAAAATTCCATCCTCTACACGCCAACCCTTACCAGCCATCACACCGCGGGGATTTCTACAATCAACCCTCCATCCACTACGCGCCATCTTGATAGTCGTGATGTCAGTTATAATATCGATCACTATGTGACCTTAAAATCAAATGTGGTAGATCCACCGATCACCATGTGACCTTATAATCAAATGTGGTAGAGCCACTGATCACTAAGTGACCTATTGAGCATGCTCTTCCCCTTCATCATATTAACCCCATTCCATGCAAAAACAAGAACAATATACCATCTACAAGATAACAGGTTATCACATACATCGATACACATAAAGAATTTGCTATGTTTACGTACCTGGCATCCCTAGCCTAACTCCTACGGGTTATTCGACTGTCCACACAGCCTTTTTTGGCTTTTCATCCCATATCATGTTTAATACAGAAAAACTTATGTGATAAAGATCTACACACCTGATTACTGACAAGATGATACTTTCTGTGTCGACAATATCAGTAGCTGCTACGACTGCTAATTGCCTACAGCTTTGTTCTGAAGTCGGTTCACAACCCGGTGGCTAATCTCTAACGGCAGACACCGAATGCTTCTTAAACTTAGGGTTTGGGTTACGGGCCCAACCCTCTCATTCGCCTGATCGGTATTTGATTCCATCAAAAGACCTTATCGGTTGCTACCATCATAAGATATGGTTGTTAATCCGTAACATACGATTAAGATCTCGAACACGATAATCAAACCTAACGAAAATCTAAAGAGAACCCCTTACCTTGAAATCTCGAAGGAGATAGAGTTTGGAAAACTAATGATTTCTGGCTTTTGGGATCTAGATGATCCGTAAAACTTCGATTCCCGAAATGTCGCCCAAAAAGAAAACCAAGAAGATAGAAAGTGTTAGACCAAACGATAGCCTCAACAAGCCAAGTAGCCATTCGGCTTTGGCCCCCAAGACTGAAAGAGAAAAGAAATAGAAAAAATCGGCACTTACCTTAACACCAATTAGATTCGGCTAGTCCAATAGGTTTCGGCTTCAGCGAAAATCAAAAGAAAGATGGTGCAAAGGGATCTATGGAGATTTAGCTTAATGAAGAAATCGGCAAAGAAGAAAAGAAAAGAACAATGAAAATTTGGCTTTTAGGAAAAGAATGGAGAAGAGAATTGGAATTAAGGGTTTCAATTTTTTTTTCCAGAAAGAAACGATTGAGAAGAGTGGAGTAGAATGGAAGGAAAAAATGAACACTAGAAACGCTAAAGAAAAGAAGATTTCAACAGACTAGAGGTAGGTTCGGCTTTAGCAGAAAAATGAGAAAAGAGAATGGGAGAATAAAGACCCAAATGCCAAAAATGAAAAGATATTCCCCTCACTTAAACACAATTTTGGCACTACTACACAAAAGTCAAAAATGCCCATCCTGAAACCTCCAAACTCATCCTAGAAGTTAGGCCCGAATTTGGTGTGTCACGTATAAAGGATTTGTGATTCATACTAAAATAAGTTTTGTTAAAATCAAGACTAACAAGTTTGATTTGAGACATTTGATAAAATACTACTGACCTCAAAGATTGAGTGATAAATCGAAAAATTTGAACTAATGCACTTATAAAACCGCTTTTGCGATTGTTGAAAACTTGTTTGAGAATTACACCTCTTTGTTAAAACCCAAAACACTTAAGCAATTGTTATCTACTTGAAAACGTAATTATCTTTAAAAACCTTTTTGGTTGCGAAAACATATTTGAAATAAAGCGATTCTGAAAATATGCGTTTGGAAATAGAGTTGCGTAAACATTTGAAAACATTATGAAACGTAGATAAAATACAAGTATTTTTGAGAGGTTAATTGATGAGTCAAAATCGAGGTAGTGAACTTTAATCGTGACTTTTGAAAATGTCGTCGATAATTTGAAAGAGAATTTTCGAGTTAAATCATTTGTAAAAGTTTGTTATGAAAATAATTTGTTAATCTATTTTGGAAAACCTTTACTTAAGATTTTAGAAAATCCCGATTAAAAACAATTCAAGCATAATACTAAGTACGACAAAAACATAAGCAAAATAAAATATTCCAGAGGCTTTATTACAACACAAAATAAACCCAAAATATTAATAATAATAAAGTGAACGAAATCAGTGAACTAAAGTTCAATAAAACCATTTCTGAAGTATGACCTTCACCGAGTCATCCATGGCCCAAGTCCACATCACTGAGCATTACCTACAAGGGTTAAGAGAAAAGGGGGGGTGAGTTACAAGAACTCAGTGTGAAATCCCCTTACCTTTGTTCACTGGGCCAAAATCTCATTAAGCAATTATTTGGGCCTAAGCCCATTTACAATAACAATAATGTAATGAATATAACATGCATATGAATTGCAATTCCCAAACCAACCTAGTTTTCCATCCGCTACACACCACCCATACCAACCAACACACACTGGGAGCTTTAGTCACCCGCCCGTAACACACCAAATGTAGGCATTAAGCCATTTATATCAAATTTGTGGACAAGCCACCGATTAACAGAATTTACATGGCATTGCCATTTTTTAGATTTGTGGCAGAGCCACCAGATTTATGTAGCAAAGCTACCGAAACTTCTCTTCATCATTATCCTATCCCATGCAATTCATGTATATGCATCATACATATTAAATCATGATATTTACAAATATAATAACAATAATTAAAAATTTAGAAATTTATGACAAACAAATTGGCCCAATAACACTTTGCAAAATCGGCCCATTAGAGCAATATATCAAACCAGCCTATTTTATCACATATCCATTCGGCCCATTTAGTCACATATCAAATTGGCCCATTTAGTCACATATCAAATTGGCCCATTTAGTCACATATCAATTCGTAATCTTACCCACTAAGGGCATTTCAAGAATTCGCTCATAGGGGCATTTTAAATAAATTGGTAATATTGCCCACTAAGGGTAATTTGGTAATTTTGCAATCCAGACTTAACTACTAATTTGGGCATAAAAATTTAAACTATCTATCTACGTCGTACTGACTAAATTGACTATAACTTGAGTTAAGAAATTCGAAATCTAAATCTATAAATTTTCCTTGAAACTAGACTCATATATCTTCTTACTACAATATTTCCAGAATTTTTGACTTGACCATTTAGTGCGCTTTATTACTTAAAGTTCCCTTGTTTTATTGTCCAACAATTTCGACCTCTCCTTACTTAATTTCAAATAACATGCGGTTTTCATATCGCTCCCACTTGTTTCTATTGAAAATAGTCTCACTAAGGAATCCATACATATAAATTATATCCCATAATTCACTTTGTACAATTTTATATGATTTTTCCAAGATCGATCAGGGAACCACGAAATCATTCAGAACCACTCTCACTAAAATTAACATATCTTAGAATATAAAATTCATTTTCCTTCTCCGTTTCTTCCTTCACAAAAATAGACACAGTAAGATTTTATTTGATATCTCATTCACTTTCTAATTCTCTTTCTCTTATTTTTCATGATTTTCAAAATATGTCACCGCTTTCTAACCAAACTGCTTTTATTACAAAATATAATTACCACTACGATCATATGCACGCCAGAGTGATTACGGATGCCGATTTTTGGTTTTCTTCGGTATTTCGACCTATTCACAGAATATTTCATACAAATTGTCAGAGAAGTGTGAGATTACATAGCATTTCAGATATGTATACGGAAGGTACGGGATTACACACCTTATTACGGAATCTGTAATACGATACTCTTCGCGGCACCTAAAGATACAATCAATCAACAATTAGTCCAAAACCCAATTTACAACTTCATCCAAGTATTACGATTGATTAACAATCTATATCACATACGAACAATCCGAGTCTCTTATTACAAGGGATAGATCAAGCGATTTAGTCCCTAAAAATATAGTCGATTAGTCACAACCACTATCTCGTTAAGCAAAATAACCGGTCAACGAAAAGATCCAAAAAGAACCATGAGGAATCCCTTACCTTAACGATATTAGTTCTGATTTCTAACGATTGTACAATGGCTACAGATGAGTCAAAGTTTCGGCCTTCCACTATAACTTAATTGATCAAACGAGTGAGTGTCAGCACAAATGAGTAGAAATGATTAAAAGAAAGGAGAAGATGTATCAATGTGTTTGGAGTATTTCGGTCAACACCAAAAGAGATATGAACCAAAGAGAAATGTGAGTATTTCGGCAACAAGAAGAATGATGAAAGATGGATTAGGGTTTCGGCACCCAAGGAAGAAGTGAAGAAAATATGCTCACTAATGGCTTGTAAATTCGGCACAAAGCAAAAGAAGGAGTTTGGAGAAAAACACAAAATAGTGCAAAAGTGATTTTTGCCTAACAACACCAAAATTATACCAAATGACCAAGCAAAATTCAGCTACCTCCCTTTCCCCCAAAATCGTCCACATACATGACCATAATGGTCAAAAGTTGGCCAACCATACCTTCCATAACACTTCCCTTGAAAAAGGCCACATGTTCCCCTTACTTGCCCTTTTCTTTTGATTCCCTTCCATCCATTCTTCCTTACCATATTTCCTTAGCCACCTTGCCTTATTAAAAATTCCACCTTGCCTTATTTTCTTCCTCAATCTCCTCTCCATCTCCATTGTTTCCTCCATGAATCCCTCCACTTGTCCCCTTATCATATCTTCGCCTTTTTGGCAAAAATAAAACTCCCTTGCTTTCCATGAGATTCGAACCCTAGTTCTCCCATCAGCCAATTCACACCACAAGCTCCTCTTGTGTCTCCTAAATGCGCCCATTTATTCCTAAGTCCTACTTCCATCAGCCATATCCACTAAAAGTCCAAAAATGAAAATTCTTCCTATGGCCTAACTTAAACCAGAGACTTCATAGAAACCTCGTAACCTTCCAAATTCACTTTACTAATAAGTCTAATTTGTAACAATGCCATTCTCTTATTCTCAATTATTGTAAACAGTCCTACGCCTAAGGCCCATTGGGCCCAATCCTACTAGGCCCAATTTTGGGATGTTACAATTCTACCCTCCTTAAAGAAATTTCATCCTCAAAATTTCCAATCAACAACTAAACGCATCGCTTTAAACACACCACTATGCTTTCACTGCGCACTCTGATCTAAATAACACTAATGTACTTTTAACATAATCTTGAATCCTCTTTCACACAACCAAACATCTAACCACAGAAGCGAGCATTTATCTACCACTTATAACTAAAATTTTCTACATTCAATCATCATGTCCAACCAAAACATACCTGACTTGATGGTGATGAAACAATCCCGAGCCTTATGCTCCTTAGACCCGCATCTCAAGCATGCTCCTGACCTCCTCCAGCATTCACCCGAATGACATCTTCCACAATAATCGCAGACTAGAAAGTTTGGACGTGCCTTGACACGCTTCACAGAACGAGACTGCGACCCTAAAGAACCATGATCTCTTTTCTTCTTATAGTCCACGCACCCAACTCTAAGTGCCTCACTGATTCCTTTAACCTCCTCCAATACTTTCTTAACTATCTGAGTCATCTCATCAACCTTAACTCATTCATGAGATCTCGTCTTAGCCACTGGCGAAGCCAATGTCTCCCTGTAACACCCCTAACCCATATCCATCATTGAATTAGGGTTACGAGGTATTACCGATCATATAATAGTTCATATAGATATTCATTACATTTCACAACTCAAAATTTAGTCACATCAATGCTCGTACCTTAATCAAATATCAGTCTTAAAACCATAGCATTCTTAACATTTCATAATTAAAACATAATCCAACATCTATTAAAACATATCATATCTGAATGTATAACAAAACAACTATTCCATTAGTGAATATCAAACCTATTATTATTTATATCTTTTGTACATATAAAATTTAAACATCAACCGAACCATACTTTACTACATTTTTTTTTCATTTATACTAAGAATGTTGATATAAAAACATAACCAATCATACTTTAGTTGCTATTATACCATGCGATATTCACTAATGTCAAAGGCATATCTAAGCAAAATTACCGAATCGATATTAACTTATTAGATTAATTAATTCATGACTATGCCAATTCACATGTTATGCACATTAATCTAAGTTAAAATAACCACACAAAGATACTAGCCATACATACACATATACTCATTTAAATAATTATCATTTCAAGACCAAATATACTTCTTCTCTTGACAAAAGTTCATGCAGCATATGACCATATTGATTTTTACCATTTTGTGCACAAATAACATTAAAAGTACCCCCAATTCGCATTCTTAAAATACATACACATAATCAATCACTTAACTACATATTCGGTCATCCAAGATAACTTTAATACATAACATAAACTATACCACATACTCAATAATAAGAGTCTAATACTTTCTTAGAATCATAAATCCAAACATTATCAATGTATATACCATATATTAAGCTCATCAACATGAACCAATTAATAAGTCTTTCTTATCATAATCTAACATGCACAAATAATACTACCACTCTCACACATGATTAAACCATAATCAAGCATAAATAATAGTTCATGGCATGAGCAAACAACATCATCAAAACACGAAACAAGTTATTCAAAATAGATAGCCATTTTCGCATGGCTAGCATATTTACACTATTACAAAACATTAGTTATACGGTTCAATCTAGCCTATACATGCCCTTTTAAATAACAAACTAAGTTTTCAATACCAAAAGAAAGTCGATAGTGTGGTTGACTTCACGGATGATCCTTGAGTCGTAGTTCAAATAAAATCTATAAAACAAAGATTAACAAAGACACACACACAGTAAGCTTACTAGCTTAGTAAGTCTCAAGCAAATATAAATATAATGAGCATATAGCATAAAACATAATTATTTCATTATGTAAAATATAGATCGTTGAATAATAGTAATACTCTTTACTTAAATATCATTGCTATAACATTGAAAACCAATCTAGGCATCGATCTTCTATTTCTACTTATTCACGAGAACAAGCGCTTTTGTCACACTCATCAACGATCTTTAACTATACATTAAAATTTTTGTTTACTTCATTCCTTACTAAAATGGTAGGTTAGTTTTATCCAACTTTTACCACATAACACTATATAAACATCTCACCTTGTTTGATGTTTAGAACCTCCACTTATAGCATATCATAGGCATAAAGCTCGCTAGGCATTTAAAGCCGAAATAAATCACAAGCACTAAGCTCGCTAGGCATTTAAAGCCTAAATAAATCAAGCGACACTAAGCACGCTAGGCATTTAAAGCCGAAATAAATCATCAGGCACTAAGCACGCTAGGCACTAAGCTCGAATATATCATCGGCATGAAGCACGCTAGGCACTAAGCTTAGAATATATCCCAAGCGAAGCACGCTAGGCACTAAGCCGAATATATCAATGTGATCAATCATTCCACACACATTTCATATCTATATTACATATCCAATTCAACTAAACTTATTCACCTTAAACAAATAAATCATTACTTCATCGTATAATCCCACAATTCGCATTGATACACTTATTCATATCACATTATCAATTTATAAAATCAATCCAATACACATATATACATTCGGCTATAACATGATTATATACTAAAATTTGTCAAACATTATCATTTAATAAGCTCATGAATAATTCTTTAACAAATTTCAAACAGGACTTACCTCGGTTGTCGATGAAGTAGTGCGAATGGGCTATTCGAGAACCTTCGTCTTTCCCGATCTAACTCGCTTTTCTTTGCTCTTGATCTAAAACACATTAAATTTAGCTTATTTAAGCACAATTCATCTCAATTTAGTCCCTAAGCACATAAATGGGCAAATTACTATTTTACCTCTAGTATTTCACAACTTTGTAATTTAGTCCTATTTGCATAAAACTCAAAATACATCAAATTTCCCCATACTCCTTAAGGGCTAATATATATGAGGACTATACAAGCCCATATCTTTCATTTATTTTGCAATTAAGCCCGTCTAAATTTTTATTTTTACAATTTGGCCCTAAAAACTCAAATTCACCAAAACATCCAACACATAATATACTAACTTTTAACCTATCTATCATCTAACATCATCAAGCATCATAAACCTCAAGAATTCATCAATGGCGATTCATACATACACAATAATCTTAGAAATTCTACCATGGGTAGATGCGTTTGAAGCAACGATCTCAAAAATGTAAAATAATCAAAACCGAACTCAATTACATACCTAATCAAGCTTGCAAAGACCGAATATTTGAGAGCTTTGGTTTTCTCTTCTTTTCTTTTGTTTCGCAATTACAATGAAAAATAAAGATGAACATTCCACTTTCTTTTCTTTTATGTTTCCTTTATAATATGTTTATAATATAATAATATATTATAATATAACATATAATATAAACATATATTTACTTTATAAAATTTGCATGTTGCCATCCACTATCTCTAAAAAAATGGGTTATTTACCCTTTTAATGCTTCATATTAAGAATCCATGCTCAAATAGGCACTTTACACTCTAGTATGCCACTTTTACCTTTTACGCGATTAAGTCCTTTTTGTCAAATTCGATGCTCAAGCGATAAAATTTTCTCTGAAACTTTCACACACATAAATTCATATATAATAAACTCAAAATATAAATATTAAATATTTATCGGACTCAGATTCGTGGTCCCGAAACCACCTTTCCGATTAAGGTCAGATTCAGTCTGTTACAACTCTCCCCCTTAAGGATTTTCGTCCCCGAAAATCTTATCGTTAAACAACGTCGGATATTGTTGCCTCATTGAATCTTCAGGCTCCCACGTTGCCTCTTCAACTCCGTGTCGATTCCATAACACTTTCACTAAGGAAATCTTTTATTTCTTAACTCTTTCATTTCCCAAGCTAGAATGCGGATCGGCTTTTCCTCATCGTCATATCAGTTGTATCTCAATCTCGCATCGGAGCAATCACATGTGACGGATCGATCGTATTCACGAGACATAGAAACATGAAATACATCGTATCTTTTCTAATTGGAGGGTAGCTTCAATCTATAAGCAACAGCCCAATACGTTCAGCGATTTCATACTGATCAGATGAACCTCGGATTCAACTTGCCTTTTCGACCAAATCGAGTACTTCTCGCCACGAGAAACTTTTAAGAATACGATATCCTACCTGAAATTAAATGTCTTTACGTTTCAAATCAGCATAGGACTTTTGTCGATCCGATGCGACTTTCAAATTATCTTTGATTATGGCCACTTTACATTGATCTCTTTAATCAAATCAACCCCGTGTATCTTATTTTCACTGAGCTCAGTCCAGTATAATGGTGTTCGACATTTTCGCCCGTATAAGGCTTCATAAGGTGCCATTTTGATACTTGATTGAAAGCTATTATTATAAGCAAATTCAATCAAAGGTAGGTATCGTTCCCACGTACCTTCAAACTCGAGAACGCAATATCTCAACATGTCCTCAAGTATTTGAATAGTTCGCTCGGATGGCCAGATCATACGTGGATGGAAGGTCGTACTAAAATGAAGTTTAATACCTAAAGCTTCTTGCAACTTCTTCCAAAATCGCGATGTGAATCTCGGGTCTCATGCGAAACAATGAACTCGGAACACCATGCGCCTCACAATCGTGGATCGTACAATTCAAACAAGTTTATCAAGTGAATAGTGCAGACGCATCGGCACAAAATGAGTGATTTAGTTAGCCTATCAACTATAACCAGACGGCATCTTTCCTACTCGGTGTCATAGGGAGACCGGATATAAAATCCATTGTGATTCTATCCCATTTCCATTCGGTATCATGATTGGTGAAGTAGTCCGGATGGCACTTGATGTTCGACTTTTACTTGTCGACAAATTAAACATTTTGAGACAAATTCAGATATATCCGTTTCATGCCTGGCCACCAATAGAAGCTGTTTCAAATCATTATACATCTTTGTGCTACCTAGATGTAATGATAATCGACCACTATGGGCCTCACTCGAGAATCATCTCGTATCAAATCTGAGTTTTTGAACACACATTTGCTTTTTAAAATTCAAGCAGTCATTTGCATCAATCGAAAATCGATTACGTACCCTTTTCACCATGAATTCGACTAGCAATCAAATCTTCATCAACTTTACATGCATCACAAATTTGTTGAATAAACATCGGTCTTGCTCGTAACTTCGGCTATGATCGAACCATCACTAGACATAGCCATGTGCATTCAATGCACGAAGAGCAAATAATAATTTCGACTTAACGCATCGCAACGACATTAGCTTTTCGGTGATAATCAATCACCAATTCATAGTCTTTCAACAGTTCTAGCCACTGCGTTATCTCAAATTTAGGTCTTTTCGAGTCATTAGATACTTTAGACTTTTATGATCTGAATAAATGTGACATTTCTCGCCAAATAAATAGTGACGCCAAATTTTCAATGCGAAAACAATGGTCGCAAGCTCTAAGTCATCGTCGGGTAATTTCTTTTGTGCTTCAGCGGTTGTCTTGAAGCATAGGCTATGACTTTGCCTTCTGCATCAAAACGCAGCCCAAACCATTCAAAGAAGCATCGGAATAAACAACAAATTCTTTACCCGATTAATTTGAACTAACCTTGGAGCTTAGTCAAAAGGGCTTTCAAGCGATCAAAACTTTTCGACATTTTTCCGACCACTCGAACCGGACATCTTTTCGTAGTAACCTTGTTAGCGGGGTAGCTATCATAGAAAAATCTTTCACAAATTGTCGATAGTAACCCGCAAGTCCCAGAAAACTTCAAATCTTAGAAACATTTTTCGGTGGCTTCCAATCAAGTATAGCCGAGATTTTGTTCGGATCAACTCGAATGCCTGATGCTGAAACCACATGTCCTAAAAAGCTGACCTCTTTCATCCAGAACTCACACTTACTAAACTTCGCATACAGCTGATGATCTCGCAAATTTTGTAGCACTAACCTCAAATGTTTAGCGTGTTCAATTTCATCTTTGGAGTAGATCAATATGTCATCAATAAACACCACCACAAATCAATCCAAAAATTGTCTAAAAACCCGATTCATCAAATCCATAAAAATAGCAAGTGCATTAGTAAGCCCAAAAGGCATTACCAAAAACTCAAAATGTCCGTACCTCGTCCAAAATGCAGTCTTTGGCACATCTGTATCTCTGACTCGCAACTAATAACAACCCGATCTCAAGTCTATCTTCGAAAATACTGAAGCCCCTTTCAATTGATCAAACAAATCATCAATCCGAGGTAACAGTACTTATTCTTTATAGTTACCTTATTCGGTTGCCGATAATCAATACACATTCGCATCGCTCCATCTTTCTTTCTCACAAAAGAACTGGTGCACCCCAAGGAGAGAAACTTGGTCGTGCAAAGCCCTATCTCGTTAACTCTTGCAAGCTGTGTTTTAGCTCTTTTAGCTCAAGAGGGTGCCATCCGATATGGAGCTATTGAGATCGGAGTCGTTCCTGAGCTAATTCAATGCCAAACTCAATCTCTCGTATAGGGGTAAACCCAGTAGTTCTTCAGAAACACATCCGAGTATTCACATACAATCAGATGCAGATTCAATCTATTTCTCGACAATTTATTATCCGAAGACATAAGCCAAATAAGCTTCACACCTTTTCTCACATACTTTCGGGCTAACATCGATGATATAACTATAGGAAACCCACGAATCATCGGATTCAATTCTAATGATCTCACCGCTACGTGTCTCAAATCAATAAGCTTTCTTTTGCAATTCACCTTTGCATCATGCGAAGTTAACGATCCATTCCCAAAATTATATCAAACTCATCGAAAGGCAACGAGATTAAATCAATGGGAAGCAAAATCCCGAATCATCAATGGGCAACTTTTACACACTTTATTAACAAACACATCTACCCAAAGGGTTGGATACGCTGAATGACAAATCAAGAGACTCAACTGGCGAGTCTTCTTGAATACCGAGTTTCACATACATATGAATGGGTCGAACCGGGATCAATCAATGCAATCACGGTAGTATCATAAAGGGTGAAAGTACCGTAATGACATCCGAGAAGCGGACATCCTCTCTAGCTCGAGTAACATAAGCTCTAGCTGGAGCTCTAGCCTCAGATCGATCTGTTGTGTTCTTTGTCCCTCTCTGACTACCACCTACATTGCCAGAATGCCTGGGTGGTCTGCCCCGTACTGATGCACTACTCGGTCTAGAGTTCTGTGCTATATTCGGCTCAGCTAACATTGGGCACTCTCGAATAAAATGGTATGAGGATCCACATTTAAAGCAAGACCGGTCACGAACTCTACAACTCCCAGGATGCCATTTTCCATAATGTTTGCATTCAACTCTATTTTGTGGGATGTTACCAACACTGGCCATCGAGGTAGCTCGGGAGCCCACTGGAGGTCGATCACGTCTAAATGAATCTGAAGTAGCTTTGTGTCAACTGGAGTCATCTCTAAACTTTTTAGATGTGGAATGAAAATTCTTACCCGATGATCTTTTACAGGTGTCTCTAGCTTCTGTCTCAGCCTTTCTTTTCTCTTTCCCAAGCTCTTCAGCTTTGCAAGCTCGCTCAACTAGTGTCACAAATTCTTTGATCTCAAGAATGCCAACTAGTAACTTCAAATCTTCATTCAAACCGTCTTCAAACCTTTTGCACATAATGGCTTCATTAGATACACACTCTCGAGCATATCGGCTCAATCTGACAAATTTTCGCTCATATTCAGTCACGGTCATTTGCCCCTGTTTTAGTTCAAGAAATTCTTTACGTTTCGGTCGATGAACCTCTGGTCGATATATTTCTTGAATTCATTCGGAAGAAATCCCCGTCACTTTTTCTTTTGGAACCACCGATACTAGTGTATTCCACCGGTGATAAGCGGTGTCCCATAGCAAAGATATAGCACATTTTAAACATTAAATGCGAGTGCAAGATAGCTCATCAAGTACGAATAGTGTTATCAAGCCACATTTCATTCGCTCTACATCATCATCATCATTAGCCTTGAATTCTTCGCCCCAAATTTTCTAATTTTATCAGCGGAGGCCTACTAGATCTCATTGGATCTATCATCGAAGTCTTTGAAGGTACGAGTTGGATTATTCGGGGTGGAGGTTGTTGTACTGTTGGATTATTCGAATAAACTGGGTAAACCATTCATTCATCATTTGGTAGAAGGCTTGTTTAGCCTCTCCCTCGTGGTTACCCGAATGGCGGTTGAGAGTCTAGTAGCATCGATCCATGTGCGAGACCAGAACACGACACTCTCCACATCATCGGACACGGCTCTATCGGGATCGTAATCCATTTACTATATAAAATACAATCGAAATTGTCGAAGTCACCACACTATCATATATACAATTTAAAGGCATATATAGCTAGACTCTTTCATACTACGGTAGTCCTAGAATCGACTAAACCGTAGCTCGATACCAATAAATGTAACACCCTAACCCATATCCATCACTTTGAATTAGGGTTACGAGGTATTACCGGTCATATAATAGTTCATATAGATATTCATTACATTTCACAACTCAAAATTTAGTCACATCAATGCTCGTACCTTAATCAAATATCGAGTCTTAAAACCATAGCATTCTTAACATTTCATAATTAAAACATAATCCAAAGATCTATTAAAACATATCATATACAGAATGTATAACAAAACAACTATTCCATTAGTGAATATCAAACCTATTATTATTTATATCTTTTGTACATATAAAATTTAAACATCAACCGAACCATACTTTACTACATTTTTTTTTTCATTTATACGGCAATGTTGATATAAAAACATAACCAATCATACTTTAGTTACTATTATACCATGCGCATATTCACTAATGTCAATGGCATATCTAAGCAAAATTACCGAATCGATATTAACTTATTCGATTAATTAATTCATGACTATACCAATTCACATGTTATGCACATTAATCTAAGTTAAAATAACCACACAGCATACTAGCCATACATACACATATACTCATTTAAATAATTATCATTTCAAGACCAAATATACTTCTTCTCTTGACAAAAGTTCATGGGCATATGACCATATTGATTTTAACCATTTTGTGCACAAATAACGTTAAAAGTACCCTCAATTCGCATTCTTAAAATACATACACATAATCAATCACTTAACTACATATTCGGTCATCCAAGATAACTTCAATACATAACATAAACTATACCACATACTCAATAATAAGAGTCTAATACTTTGCCGAATCATAAATCCAAACATTATCAATGTATATACCATATATTAAGCTCATCAACATGAACCAATTAATAAGTCTTTCTTATCATAATCTAACATGCACAAATAATACTACCACTCTCACATGATTAAACCATAATCAAGCATAAATAATAGTTCATGACATGAGCAAACAACATCATCAAAACACGAAACAAGTTATTCAAAATAGATAGCCATTTTTGCATGGCTAGCATATTTACACTATTACAAAACATTAGTTATACGGTTCAATCTAGCCTATACATGCCCTTTTAAATAACAAACTAAGTTTTCAATACCAAAAGAAAGTCGATAGTGTTGTTGACTTCACGGATGATCCTTCGAGCCCGTAGTTCAAATCAAAATCTATAAAACAAAGATTAGCAAAGACACACACACAGTAAGCTTACTAGCTTAGTAAGTCTCAAGCAAATATAAATATAATGAGCATATAGCATAAAACATAATTATTTCATTATGTAAAATATAGATCATTGAATAATAGTAATACTCTTTACTTAAATATCATTGCTATAACATTGAAAACCAATCTAGGCATCGATCTTCTATTTCTACTTATTCACGAGAACAAGCGCTTTTGTCACACTCATCAGCGATCTTTAACTATACATTAAAATTTTGTTTACTTCATTCCTTACTAAAATGGTAGGTTAGTTTTTACGAACTTTTACCACATAACACTATATAAACATCTCACCTTGTTTGATGTTCGTAACCTCCACTTATAGCATATCAAGGCATAAAGCACGCTGAGGCATTTAAAGCCGAAATAAATCATGGCACTAAGCACGCTAGGCATTTAAAGCCGAAATAAATCACCGACACTAAGCACGCTAGGCACTAAGCCCGAATATATCATAGGCATGAAGCACGCTGAGGCACTAAGCCGAATATATCACTTGCAAGACGAAGCCGCTGAGCACTAAGCTCGAATATATCAACCAAGACGAAGCACGCTAGGCACTAAGCCGAATATATCAATGTGATCAATCATTCACACACATTTCATATCTATATTACATATCCAGTTCAACTAAACTTATTCACCTTAAACAAATAAATCATTACTTCATCGTACAATCCCACAATTCGCATTGATACACATATTCATATCACATTATCAATTTATGAAATCAATCCAATACACATATATACATTCGGCTATAACATGATTATATACTAAAATTTATCAAACATTATCATTTAATAAGCTCATGAATAATTCTTTAACAAATTTAAACAGGACTTACCTCGGTTGTCGATTGGTAGAATGAATCGGCTTATTCGAGAACCTTCGTCTTTCCAGATCTAACTCTGTTTTTCTTTGCTCTTGATCTAAAACACATTAAATTTAGCTTATTCAAGCACAATTCGTCTCAATTTAGTCCCTAAGCACATAAATGGGCAAATTACTATTTTACCCCTAGTATTTCACAACTTTGTAATTTAGTCCTATTTGAATAAAACTCAAAATACATCAAATTTCCCCATACTTCTTAAGGGCTGAATATATATGAGGACTATACAAGTCCATATCTTTCATTTATTTTGCAATTAAGCCCTCTAAATTTTTATTTTTACAATTTGGCCTAAAACACAAATTCACCAAAACTTCCAACACATAATATACTAATTTTAACCTATCTATCATCTAACATCATCAGGCATCATAAACCTCAATAATTCATCAATGGCTGATTCATACATACACAATAATCTTAGAAATTCTAGCATGGGTCGAGTACATTTCGAAGCAACGATCTCAAAAACGTAAAAATAATCAAAAATCAAACTCAATTACATACCTAATCAAGCTTGCAAAGACCGAATATTTGAGAGCTTTGGTTTCTCTCTTCTTTTCTTTTGTTTGGCAATTACAATGAAAATAAAGATGAACATTCCACTTTCTTTTCTTTTATGTTTCCTTTATAATATGTTTATAATATAATAATATATTATAATAGAACATATAATATAAACATATATTTACTTTATAAAATTTGCATGTTGCCATCCACTATCTCTAAAAAATGGGTTATTTACCCTTTTAATGCTTCATATTAAAGCCATGCTCAAATAGGCACTTTACACTCTAGTATGCCACTTTTACCTTTTATGCGATTAAGTCTTTTTGTCAAATTCGATGCTCAAACGATAAAATTTTTCTCTGAAACTTTCACACATAAATTCATATATAATAAACTCAAAATATAAATATTAAATATTTATCGAACTTCAGTTAATTCGTGGTCACGAAACCACCTTTTCGATTAGGGTCTGATTCGGTATGTTACACTTCCTTTCAAAAACATGCCTCGGTGCCGAAGATCTAGCCCTAGCACCTCGGCCTCTACCACGTCCACGTCTACTGCGTCCACATCCTCTGGCGCTCATATTCACTAAAGTCGATTTAATCTTATTAAGAGTCTTATGAATCAATATGCTGTTCAATGTTTATTAAACAATGTTTTATGAAGTATAGGAAGTAAAGTTGTTTTCATAAGCGCATCCTATAGTTTCAATCTCTATAGTTTCAATACCTAAAAGTTCTAAAGTATTCCTACAATCATATCACAATAATCATAGTTATATAATGATAACATACTTACTTGACTTGGTGCTTGGGATATCCTTGGTGCCATACTTCCTTTAGAACATGCATTTATAAATTAAAATCAAATACCTTTGGAAAACGTTTTGAACCCAAACTACAGTAGAGTTTTGGCTGGACTCGATACCATAAAATGTAACACCCAAAACTTCGGCCGAATTTAGGCTAGAATACGGTGTGTCATGTATAAAGGATTTGTGATTCATACTAAAATAAGTTTTGTTAAAATAAAAAAATAAGTTTGATTTGATACATTTGATAAAATACTCTTGACCTCGAAGATTGATTGATAAATCGATAAATTTGAACTAATGCTCTTATAAAACCATCTTTGCGATTGTTAAAAACTTGTTTGAGAATTACACCCTCTTTGTTAAAACCCAAAACACTTAAGCAATTGTTATCTACTTGAAAGCGTAATTAACTTTAAAAACCTTTTTGGTTACGAAAACATATTTGAAATAAGCGATTTACTTAAAATATGACGTTTGGAAATAGAGTTGCATAAACATTTTGAAAACATTATGAAGCGTAGATAAAATACAAGTATTTTGAGAGGTTAATTGATGAGTCGAAAATCGAGGTAGTGAACTTTAAGCGTGACTTTTGAAAATGTCATCGATAATTTGAAAGAGAATTTTGAGTTAAATCATTTGTAAAAGTTTGTTATGAAAATCAATTGTTAATGTATTTTGGAAAACCTTTACTAAAGATTTTTAGAAAAATCCCCGTTTAAAAACAATTCAAGCATAATACTAAGTACGACAAAAACATAAGCAAAATAAAATATTCCAGAGGCCTTATTACAACACAAAATAAACCCAAAATATTAAGAATAATAAAGTGAACGAAATCAGGAAGCTAAAGTTCAATAAAACCATTTCTGAAGTATGGCCTCCACCGAGTTATCCATGGCCCAAGTCCACATCACTGAGCATTACCTACAAGGGTTAAGAGAATAGGGGGTGAGTTACAAGAACTCCGCGTGAAATCCCCTTACCGTTGTTCACTGGGCCAAAATCTCATTAAGCAATTATTTGGGCCTAAGCCCATTTACAATAAAAATAATATAATGAATATAACATGAATATGAATTGCAATTCCCAAACCAAACCTAGTTTCCCATCCACTACACATGTAACACCCCAAACCCAGCCCATGAGTCCTGACCGGATCTGGTATGTCACGAAGTAAAATAATTTGAAGTAATTTGAGTGTCTGGTGAAAACTTGTTAAAAATGTGGCTAAGGTATTTAAACGGGGTTTTGATAAAACTCAGTTGGGATTATTTTTATAAACATGGTTGGGTTGATAAACCCTTTGAAAACATTTGATCATGTAAAATTTAAAATTTGTCATGGTTATAGTTGACTTGGTGTATGTTGTTACCCGATGGTAACATCTTTGAAAACCCGTAGAAGTTATTAAGTTTGAAAAGTTACTTTTAACCGGTTTACATAACATTTAGAAATTTCATTTGTGATATAACATAAGTAAATAAAACAATAAAATAAACATCCAAATAATAAGTAGCGGCCTTATTACAATCCCAAAATAAAAAAAGACTTAGAAAATAAATAATATTAACTATGACAAAATAAATTCAAATCCAACGATAAGCATGGCCACCTCGAGTCCTCTCCGGCTCCATCTCCGCGATCTACTCATCTGCAAAATGGTAAGGGAAGGGGTGAGTCACCAAGACTCAGTCACCCGAAAAATACAACTCATACACAATTTATTAATAAACATGCAAATATGCAACCCCACTAACCATCCGTACTCCTTAACTACCCCGTGTGGTCAAAACCACTGGTGGTCAAAACCACTGGTGACTAGTGTCACAATTTAAATGATGGGGCCAAACCATCGTGTGGTCAAAACCACGATGACCATAGGTCACAAAATATCATAATGAAGTCAAAACCACTGGTGGTACCAAACCAGGACTTAGTCACAATTATCATCGGTGTGGTCAAAACCCTTTGGTGGCCAAGTCACAATAAATCGATGGGGCTAACCCATCTTGTGGTCAAAACCACGGTGACGATCCATAAGATCATCCCCTCCTCTCACCAATCCCACCATCAACATGCTTACATCATAAATATCATACATCATGCATTTAACAGCATATGATGGCATACACATACATCATAGATCATGAGATAGGGGACTTACCCGAAATCCATGCTTATGTCCACAAGCACTACCACAATGATAAAAAGAACAATATAGTCATGTAAACTAATAAAGTGTGTAGCGAGTTTTTTTTACACATCTGTTACTAACGCATATCCTAGATCCTGAGGATTCGATCTATGATGCTAGATCATTGACCCTATAATCGGCCAACAATAGGGTTAGAGACTTTGGCCTATTCGGCCAAACCAAATAATACCAAAGGCACTTGCGGCACTTACCTTAAACGGATTTGATTTCCAAACAAATCCCGAAGCCTTAATTAGCCCCTAAATCCATGTCACATATTAGTTTCGGCATTTAAACATAAACTTTTTAACAAATGGCCCTTGGCCGAATGTAACCATTCACTTACCCCACTTACCGAAATACCAAAATTATCACTTGAGTCTTCGAAATCCCTACCAAAAAACATGTTAAAAATTGGCTTGCACAATCACACATAATCAAGGCCTATGGCCGAATGTAACTTACCTCCTTACCTTGGGGAATCAAATCCCGAAAGATCTCCTTACTCCTTTAATGCTATCCTCTCTTGACTACAAAACAAAACGTGAAACCAAAGTCTTAATAAGGTTCGGCCAACCCAAAAATACATGGTTAAGCCTCATAGTTTCGGCTGGCCAAATCAATGATAAAAGAATTAACTTAGAGAGATCCCTTACCACACTATTGAAATCGGCAGCACCTTGGTTAGGAATTTGAGATTCGGCCTAAGCCCCTTTATGGAAGAGATATTCGGCTAGTAGAAAAAAGGAAAGTGAAATTTTAGTAGAAGGGAGGTAGGTTCGGCCAAGTAAAAGAAATAAGAAGCAAGGAATTTTTGAAGAATTTTGTCTTCTATGGCTAGGGAGAATTTGGCCAGCAACAAGAGAGAAAAAAAGAGAAGAATAATTGAAGACTTTTTGGCACTTCTTTGCTATACAAAACTGAATATGGATGGCCTCCCATGGAGTCCCATATTCGGCCAACACCCCTCCCTTTTGGGATAATTCCAGCCTTTAATTATAAAAAATAAAGCATGGTTTATCATTCATCTTTATCTCCTAGCCACTCTTCAACAATTTAAAAGAAAATAAACTACTAACAACTACCCTTCCAGTGAATATGTGCAAAAATTAATCTTTATCCTCATCAATTTAAGAGTCCAACATGCAACCATCCACTCCCTTTCCATGCACGCCGACTTGCATGAAAAATAAAACAAATTGCGCTCCTTGATTGAACACAAGACCTTCGCCATGACCCTCTTATAACGCCCCATGCCATTCCTCCCAATTGACTTTCATGTCATAAAACCCCACCATTTATTTATAAGACCTTCCTTGGCCGATCACCCCAAAAAATAAAATGCCAAAACGCCACTCCAACAGCTCGAACCTATGACCTGCGCCATCATCACCTCCAAGCCCAAGCCACTCCACCAACTCAACTTTCATGTCTAAACCTTACCCACAAAATTTTTTAAAGCCTTCTTAACTTGACCCCCTTCCTTTAACGCCAAAAAGCCCAAAAATAAAACGCCTCCCCCTTGTAACTCCCACGACTCGAACCTCTTCCCTTGAAACACCCTTAGACGCTACCTTCTCAGCACCTAAGTGGCGCATGGAAGCCACTTTACCAAGCTATTTCATGTGTCAAACTTCTCACAAAATTTCTCTTATCCCCTATCTCACCTAGCTTCCCCCTTCTCAAGTGCTTAAAATAAATTTTAGCCCTAAGTCCAATTAGTCCGGGGTCATGACTAGACCTTTAAATATATCAGGCAATCAAGCATACATATCTCTCAAGCACACACATGGGAAAAATAAGTAAATTTCAAACAACCCCTAATTTAGGATGTTACAGTTCTCCCCCTTAAAATAATTTTGGCCTCAAAATTACTCGGATCGAGAAGAGTTAGGGTATTGTTGCGCATCACATCCTCGGGTTCCCATGTGGCCTCCTCCGTACCATGGTTTCGCCATAACACCTTCACCAAAGGCTTGACTTCCCTACGAAGAATGTTGACATCTCGATCCGAATCTGTATCGGCTCCTCTTGAAAGACAAGTCCGAGTTCACTTCAATTTACTGCAAAAGGCACTACATGTGATGGATCCGATCGATAGCGTCTCAGCATCAAAACATGGAAGACATCATGGATCGGCTCAATTCTCACTGGTAACTCAAGGTGGTAAGCTACCGGTCCCACACTTTCAAAGACCGCAGTATGCGGTCCAAGCCGAATCTAGGGCTTAGCTTGCCCTTCCGGCCAAACCTCTGGACCTTCTTCCAAGGTGATACCTTCAAGAAGACCTTATCACTCACTGCATACTCAATATCTCTACGTTTAAGATTAGCGTAGGATTTTTGCCTGTCCGATGCCTCCTTAAGATGACCCCGAATTACTCTAACCTTATCCTCCGTCTCTGCCACTAACACTGGACCCAACATCCGACGTTCTCCTAGTTCCGTCCAACATGTAAGAGTACGGTATTTCTGACCATACAGCGCCTCATACGGTGCCATCTGAATACTTGCTTGATAACTATTGTTATAAGCGAACTCAGCCAAAGGTAGGTACTCCTTCCAGAATCTCGACATAAACCAATGATCTCGATCTGAGATAATGGACACAGGTACTCCATGTAACCGCACTATCTCTACGATGTACAACTTGGCTAATCTTTGAGGCGAGTAGTCAACCCTTCTGGTATGAAATGGGTGACTTAGTCAACGGTCTACTACCACCCAAAGCGCATCTTTCTTCTTGGGCGTGAGGGAAGCCCTTACGAAATCCATAGTAATCTCCTCCCACTTCCTTGTGGAATCTTTCTTGGTATACTGACCACGATGGCAATTGATGCTCGGCCTTAACTTGTTGGCATGTCGGACACTTGCCCACTAACTTGGTTACTTCCGCTTAAGACCCGCCACCAAAAGCGCTCCCTTAAATCCGATACATCTTCTTGCTTCCGGTGCATAGCGTCGTCTTGCTACAAGCTTCTTTAAGGATTATTTGCCTCAACTCATCATCCTTATGCATGCATACTCTCTCCGAAAGTACAACACTCCATCTTGCTCAAGTGAAACCCTCGGCCTCACCATTACGTGCTTGCAACCTTGAGTATTCAAAGCTTCATCAGTCAAGCGCCTTCTTTGACCTCATTAATCCAAGGCGGCTTCACTTGTAATTTAAGCCAAAGGCTCCCATCCTCATAGAGACTTAGATGGCGAACATAGCTCGCAAATCCGCTACCACCTTCGGCTCAATGCATCGGCTACCACATTAGCCTTCCGGATGGTACTCGATTGAGCGATCGTAGTCCTTCAACAACTCAATCCACCTCGCTACCTCAGATTTAAATCTTTACGAGTCGGAGGTACTTGACTTTTATGATCTGTGTACACTACCGACTTCTCCCCATACAGGTAGTGCCTCTAAATCTTCAAGGCAAAAACTACTGTCGCCAATTCTAAATCATGTGTCGGGTAGTTACTTTTGTGAGGCCTCAACTACCGTGACGTATAAGCGACCACCTTCCCTTCTTGCATCAATACCGGCCCTAAACCAGTATGTGATGCATCATAATATCTGATGAACTCCTTCGCGCCTGCAGCTAAATCAAGACTGGTGCTTCTGTCAAGATCCACTTCAGCTTATTGAAACTCTCTTGCTGCTTCTCAAACCACACAAACGGAACCTCTTTTCTCAACAGCTTAGTCAACGGTGCTGCGATTAAGGAGAAATTTTCCACGAATCTCCTATAATATCCTGCCAACCCCAAAAAACTATGAATTTCCGTAACCGACTTTGGTGGCTTCCACTCCAACACCGCCTCAATCTTACGGGGATCCACCCTGATTCCCTCGGTTGAAACAACATGTCCTAGAAAAGTTATCTCCTTGAGCCAGGACTCACATTTGCTGAATTTGGCGTACAACTGTTTCTCCCTTAGAATTTGCAGGACCACATGAAGATGTACGCATGCTCCTCTTCTGACTTCGAGTACACCAAAATGTCGTCTATGAATACCACAACGAATCGATCCAGATTGGGTTGGAAAACCGAGTTTATCATGTCCATAAACGCTGCCGGTGCATTCGTCAAACCAAAAGGCATTACGAGAAACTCGTAGTGTCCATACCGAGTACGGAATGTCGTCTTGTGGACATCAGCCTCCTTCACCTTAAGCTGATGGTAACCTGACCTAAGGTCAATCTTGGAGAACACCGATGCTCTTTTGAGTTGATCAAGCAGATCGTCAATCACAGGCAAAGGATCTGGTTCTTTATTGTCGACTTGTTCATGTAGATAGTCTATACACATCCTCATTGTCCCATCATTCTTCTTGACAAAAAGCACTGGAGCTCCCCAAGGAGGTACACTTGGTCGGATCTATCCAACAATTCCTGAATCTGCACCTTCAACTCTACTAATTCTTTTTGGCGCCATCAGATACGGAGCTATAGATACAGGCGCGGTTTCGGGTAGTAAGTCGATACAAAATTCAACCTCACGGTCTGGAGGTAGACCCGAAAGTTCCTCTGGAAACACATCAACATAGTCCCTTATAGTCCGGACATCTCCCACAGCAACATCCTTAGCTTCCAAGGCACAGACATGCACCACATAAGCTTCACAACCCTTCCTAACCATCCTTTCCGCCATTAATGCCGAAACCAAATTAGATAGGCAATCTCTCCTTTTACCTATCATCACCACCTCATCACCTTCCTTGTCTTTAATACCATGCGCTTAGCTTCAATCCGAGCTAGCACGATACTTCACTAGCCAATCCATCCCGAGAATTAGGTCAAACTCCTGGAATGGTAGTTCCATCAAATCGACCAAGAACACGACCCCTTGGAGTTCTAGAAGTGCGTTCTATAGAGTTTACTTACTTCTATAGAGTGACCTAGGGGCTTAATACAATCATCTTCCTAGAAGTAAGCTCAGAGTCTAGATGCAGAGTTTCCACTACGCTACTAGCAATGTATGAGTGGGTTGAGACAATGTCAATCAAAGTATTATAGGGCACACCAAAGATCAAGAACATACCGATTAGCCCTCCTCTTGATGCCTCGCGGTATAGACTAGACCAGGTTGCCTAGCCTCAGTACCACCGGTACCTCTCCTCGGTGCCCCACGACCTCTGCCAACACCATTACCTCCTCTTCCTACACCACGACCCTTCTAAAATTTGTTGGTTATCCCTTCTATTTGGTGCACGATCCTAACCCTCAGATCTCAGTCTAGCTACTTTCTTCGGATAATCCCTAACTCGATGCTCTAAGGACCCACACTCAAAGCATCCCCGATTACCATTCCAACACTCTCCCGTGTAAGACTTGCCACACCGAGTACACCGGGGCGGCCATTAAGAATTAGCAGCAGCATGCCTAGCAGCTTGATCTAACCCACCAAACCTTGTCCTCTTCTGCTGATTACCAGAAAACTTTGAAGGTCCGGAGCTCCTCTTATTCCAATTTCTATCTTGTCTAACCGACTGTCTTACCCCTTCAGCAACCTTTGATTTCTCCACTAGGACAGCGAACTCCCGTTCCTGTTGTGGAGCTATCATCATCCTCAGCTCATCTCTCATCCCATCCTCAAATCTAACACAGCGTTCATGCTCGGTACCCACAATAGCACGAGCATACCTACTCAACTAGAGAAATTCGGCCTCATACTTCGGCATCGTCTTATTGACTTGAACCAGATTCAAGAAAGCCTTCCGTTGTGCATCCACGTAGCTAGTTTCGATATACTTCTTTTGATAGGCATCCTTGAAGAATTCCCAGGTGAGATTTTTTGCCACCGTTCCATCCCTTACAGTGAGCCACCACTGATATGACTCATCCTGAAGTAGAGAGATGATGCCCTTCAACTTCTCCTCAGCTGTAAAATTTAGGTCATCCATGATCCTTTCTGTTGCTTCCAACCAGTACTCCGCCGCACTGGGTGCCACTCTGGAAACTCCCCTAAATACTTTTGCTCTGTTAGCCCAGAGCCGTTCAACCATGGATTTACGGGGCTCCTACACCCGCGCCAGCCTCAGCAACTCGTTTCAATACCCGTAATACAGCTTGAGATACAATATCATTACCACCCGTTTGATCTTGAAATTCAGTTTCCGCCGCCGGTAGATCCGAGATCTCATTGCCAGACCCATGACCAGACCCTGCTGGCTCCGACAAGGTCATCCTTCCTCTACCACGGCCACGGGGCAGACGTCCACGACCTCTCGCACTCATTTCTAATGATTGCGTTTATCTGTTTAAGAATTTTATGCATTAGTACCTTGTTTCACTTGATTATCCGCGAAGAAATTTTATGATAGGAGTTTTAGAAGTGGTTCTTTCGCAATCATACATACACATAGTTTTCCATTCATTCATTCAAAGAGACGTTGTAGTTTTCATTGTGATTGTTTTTTCACTACCCAGGGGTATTTTCATAATTTGTCCTACAGGGGTATTTTTGTAATTTCTCAAAACTAATAGTTTTCGGATGATTTTGTCAAAAAGTATTTTGAAACTCTTAAATTCCTTGGGTATTTTGAAAAATTTTAAAATCCGGAGGTATTTGGTAATTTTAGACCTCGAGGGTATTTTGGTAATTTTCACAAATCAAAATTTGAATTTGTAAAGTTAATAAATCGGGGATATTTCAAAAGTTGTAAAACTTGAGGGCTATTTTTGGGATTTGCATTTTTCAAGATAGTGATGTTGCAAAATTTTGAAATCAAGGTCATTTTGGTAATTTTGTTGGTTAGGGGCAATTTTGTAATTTCACCACGAGGGTATTTTAGTAATTTTTCCTAGTCGGGCTTTTTCATAAAAGATTTCCAAAATTTAGTTCTAAGTGATTTCACAAAAGAATGATATTTTAAAATTTTCTATTTGGAAATTTTCTTACGGAGGGTATTTTGGTAATTTATAAGCTAGGGGTATTTTGGTCATTTTTCAAACTAAGGGGTATTTTGGTCATTTTTTTTCTCTTTTTTTTCTTTTTTTAGCAAGGTTTTAATTACTTCAAAAACAAAACGGCTAGTCCCTTTCGGGTTTTAGTTATCAAATTTAGCCTGTGAGTGTGTCGTCTTAGCTAGGATGAACCATTACTACGCACCAGGTAGGATTCGAGTGAGTAGGAGGTGAGTCACTAGGACTGCTTAAATACCAGACTCCCACCGAATCCAATCCTAGACATGCGTATAACGATTGCCACATCCCTTGCTCAGTGACAACTCACAGGGTTGTTTAGGGAATTATTAAATCTTATGCACGGTTTGTTGGGGTATGCTAACCTTAGGGTTCAACAATTTCTATTCTAATAGTCTACGTTCCCAATTTACTCTTCTACCCCTCATCAAATACTCACAAAGAAAATAGATAGAAGTACTTACCTGGGCGGATAGGTGCCGGAGACTTGGTGCCATGCTGTTCAAGCCAAAAACGGTTTCAAAACATTCCAACATATTCCAATAAGGCCTACTAACACAAAGACAAAACATTTTGGGCCTTGGGCCCCCTACAGCCGAGTTTTGAACCGGGCTCTGATACTAAAAATTTAACATCCCAAACCCGGCCCATGAGTCCTGACCAGATCTGGTATGTCACGGAGTAAAATAATTTGAAGTAATTTGAGTGTCTGGTGAAAACTTGTTAAAAATGTGGCTAAGGTATTTAAACGGGGTTTTGATAAAACTCAGTTAGGATTTTTTTATAAACATGGTTGGGTTGATAAACCCTTTGAAAAAGTTTGAACATGTAAAATTTAAAATTTGTCATGGTTATAGTTGACTTGGTGTATGTTGTTACCCGATGGTAACATCTTTGAAAACCCGTAGAAGTTATTAAGTTTGAAAAGTTACTTTTAACCGGTTTACATAACATTTAGAAATTTCATTTGTGATATAACATAAGTAAATAAAACAATAAAATAAACATCCAAATAATAAATAGCGGCCTTATTACAATCCCAAAATAAAAAAAAGACTTAGAAAATAAATAATATTAACTATGACAAAATAAATTCAAATCCAACGATAAGCATGGCCACCTCGAGTCCTCTCCAGCTCCATCTTCGCGATCTACTCATCTGCAAAATGGTAAGGGAAGGGGTGAGTCACCAAGACTCAGTCACCTGGAAATTACAACTCATGCACAATTTATTAATAAACATGCAAATATGCAACCCCACTAACCATCCGTACTCCTTAACTGCCCCGTGTGGTCAAAACAACTGGTGGTCAAAACCACTGGTGACTAGTGTCACAATTTAAATGATGGGGCCAACCCATTGTGTGGATAAAACCACTGATGACCATAGGTCACAAAACAAAACGTGAAACCAAAGTCTTAATAAGGTTCGGCCAACCCAAAAATACATGGTTAAGCCTCATGGTTTCGGCTGGCCAAATCAATGATAAAAGAATTAACTTAGAGAGATCCCTTACCACACTATTGAAATCGGCAGCACGTTGGTTACGGATGTGAGATTCGGCCTAAGCCCTTTATGGAAGAGATATTGACTAGTAGAAAAAAGGAAGTGAAATTTTAGTAGAAGGGAGGTAGGTTCGGCCAAGTAAAAGAAATAAGAAGCAAGGAATTTTTGAAGAATTTTGTCTTCTATGGCTAGGGAGAATTCGGCCAGCAACAAGAGAGAAAAAAAAAAGAAGAATAATTGAAGAATTTTTGGCACTTCTTTGCTATACAAAACTGAATATGGATGGCCTCCCAAGGAGTCCCATATTCGGCCAACACCCCTCCCTTTTGGGATAATTCCAGCCTTTAATTATCAAAAATAAAGCATGGTTTATCATTCATCTTTATCTCCTAGCCACTCTTCAACAACTTAAAAGCAAATAAACTACTAACGACTACCCCTTCCAGCCGAATATGTGCAAAAATTAAGCTTTATCCTCATCAATTTAAGAGTCCAACATGTAGCCATCAACTCCCTTTCCATGCACGCCAGCTTGCATAAAAAATAAAACCAAATTGCAGCTCCCTTGATTCGAACACAAGACCTTACTGCCGCAACCCTCTTATAACGCACCATGCCATTCCTCCCAATTGACTTTCATGTCATAAAACCCCACCATTTATTTATAAGACCTTCCTAGGCCGATCACCCCAAAAATAAAATACCAAAACGCCACTACAGCAGCTCGAACCCATGACCTGCGCCATCATCACCTCCAAGCCCAAGCCACTCCACCAACTCAACTTTCATGTCTAAACCTTACCCACAAAATTCTTTAAAGCCTTCTTAACTTGCCCCCCTTCCTTTAACGCCAAAAAGCCTAAAAATAAAATGCCTCCCCCCTTGTAACTCCCACGTCTCGAACCTCTTCCCTTGAAACACCCTTAGACGCCACCTTTTTAGCACCTAAGTGGCGCATGGAAGCCACTTTGCCAAGCTATTTCTTGTGTCAAACTTCTCACAAAATTTCTCTTATCCCCTATCTCACCTAGCTTCCCCCTTCTCAAGTGCTTAAAATAAATTTTAGCCCTAAGTCCAATTAGTTCGGGGTCATGACTAGACCTTTAAATATATCAGGCAATCAAGCATACATATCTCTCAAGCACACACATGGGAAAAATAAGTAAATTTCAAAAAACCCCTAATTCAGGATGTTACAACACACCACCCGTACCAACCAACACACCTGTGAGGAGCTTTAGTCCCCCACCCCGCCAACACACCAAACGTAGGCATTAAGCCATTTATATCAAATTTGTGGACAATCCACCAGATTAACAAAATTTACATGGCATTGCCATTTTTCAGATTTGTGGCAGAGCCACCAAATTTATATAGCAAAGCTACCAAAACTTCTCTTCATCATTATCCCATCCCATGCATTCATGTATGTGCATCATACATATCAAATCATGATATTTATAAATATAATAACAATAATGAAAAATTCAGAAATTTATGACAAACAAATTGGCCCAATAACACTTTGAAAATCGGCCCATTAGAGCAATATATCAAATTGACATATTTTATCACATATCCATTCGGCCCATTTAGTCACATATCAAATTGGCCTATTTAGTCACATATCAAATTGGCCTATTTAGTCACATATCAAATTGGCCCATTTAGTCACATATCAATTCGGTAATCTTACCCACTAAGGGTATTTCAGAAATTCGGCTCATAGGGGCATTTTCATAAATTGGTAATATTACCCACTAAGGGTAATTTGGTAATTTCACAATCCAGACTTAACTACTAATTTGGGCATAAAAATTTAAACTGTCCATCTGCGTCGTACTGACCAAATTGACTATAACGTGAGTTAGAAAACTTGAAATCTAAATCCATAAATTTTTCTTGAAACTAGACTCACATATCTTTTTACTAAAATTTTTCCAGAATTTTTGGCTTAACCATTTAGTACAGTTTATTCCTTAAATTTTCCCTTGTTTCACTGTCCAACAATTCTGACCTCTCCTTCCTTAATTTCAAATATCTCACTGTACGGTTTTCATATACTGCTCCCACTTGTTTATATTTAACATAGGCTCACTAAGGAATCCATACATATAAATTATATCACATAATTCACTTTGTACAATTTTATATGATTTTTCCAAGACCGGTAAGGGAACCACGAAATCATTCAGAACTAGTCTCACTAAAATTAACATATCTCAGAATATAAAATTCCTTTTCCTTCTCGGTTTCTTCCTTATCAAAATAGACACAGTAAGATTTTTTGATATCTCATTCACTTTCTAATTCTCTTTCTCCTAGTTTTCGTGATTTTTTAAAAACACATCACTTTTTTTAACTGAAACTATTTTATTACAAAATATAATTACCACTAGATCATACGCACGCCAGAGTGATTACGGATGCCGATTTTTTGTTTTCTTCAGTATTTCAATCGATTCATAGAATATTTCATACAAACTTCAGAGAAGTGTGAGATTGCACACCATTTCAGATATGTATATGGAAGGTACGTGATTACACACCTTATTACGGGATCCGTAACATGATACTCTCCGCGACACCTAAAGATACGATCGGTCAACAATTAGTCCAAAACCCAATTTACAACTTCATCCAAGTATTGCGTTGATTAACAATCTATATCACTTACCAGCAATCCGAGTCTCTTATTATGGGTGATAGATCGAGTGATTTAATCCCTAAAAATATAGTCGATTAGTCACAACCACTATCTCGTTAAGCAAAATAACCGGTCAACGGAAAGATCCAAAAAGAACAATGAGGAATCTCTTACCTTAATGATATTAGTTCCGAATTCTAACGATTGTACAATGGCTATGGATGAGTCAAAGTTTTAGCCTTCCACTATAACTCAATTGATCAGGCGAGTGAGTGTCAACACAAATGAGTAGAAATGATTAAAAGAAAGGAGAAGATGTATCAAGGTGTTTGGAGTGTTTCAGTCAACACCAAAAGAGATATGAATCAAAGAGAAATGTGAGTATTTCAGTAATAAGAAGAATGGTGAAAGATGGATTAAGGTTTCGACACCCAAGGAAGAAGTGAAGAAAATATGCTCACTAATGGCTTATAAATTCGGCACAAAGCAAAAGAAGGAATTTGGAGAAAAACACAAAATAGTGCAAAAGTAATTTTTGCCTAACAACACCAAAATTCTACCAAATGACCAAGCAAAATTCAGCTACCTCCATTTCCCCCAAAACCGTGCACATACATGACTATAATGGTCAAAAGTTGGCCAACCATACCTTTCATAACACTTCCCTTGAAAAAGGCCACATGTTCCCCTTACTTGCCCTTTTCTTTTGATTCCCTTCCATCCATTCTTCCTTATTATATTTCCTTAGCCACCTTGCCTTATTAAAAAGTCCACATTGCCTTATTTTCTTCCTCAATCTCCTCTCCATCACCTCAATCTCCTCTCCATCTCCATGATTTCCTACATGAATCCCTCCACTTGTCCATTTATCACCTCTTCTCCTTTTTGGCAAAAATAAAACTCCCTTGCTTTCCATGAGATTCGAACCCTAGTTCTCCCATCAGCCAATTCACACCACTTGCCACTAAGCCACAAGCTCCTCTTCTGTCTCCTAAATGTGCCCATTTATTCCTACCTCCTACTTTCATCAGCCATATCCACTAAAAATCCAAAAATGAAAATTCTTCCTATGGCCTAACTTGAACCCGAGACTTCATAAAAACCTCGTAACCTTCCAAATTCACTTAACTAATAAGTCTAATTTGTAACAACGCCATTCTCTTATTCTCAATTAGTGTAAACAATCCTACGCCCAAGGCCCATTGGGCCCAATCCTACTAGGTCTAATTTTGGGATGCTACATTATTCTTTCAGACAATTGAAACCAAATTTAAAGAATTATCTGACACACGATTTAGAGTTGGCCGCTATTGTTTTTGCATTGAAAATTAGGCGACATCATTTATTCGGTGAAAAGTGCCACATCTTTACCAATCACAAGAGTTTTAAGTATATAATAACTCAAAAAGATTTGAATTTGCGACAGCAAAGATGGCTTGAGTTGTTGAAAGATTACGAGTTAGTGATAGATTATCATCCGAGAAAAGCGAATGCAGTCATGAATGCTCTGAGTAGAAAATCTTTATTTGCTTTGCGAGCGATGAATATGCAGTTAACCTTGTCTAAGATGGTTCAATTTTAGCTAAGTTAAAAGCTAAACCATTAGTTATTAAACAAATTTGTGAAGCTCAGAAGTGTGATAATGAATTGCAAACTAAAAGAGTCCAGTGCAAGTCGACTACTGATTCAGAACATCAGATCAGATCTGATAATTATTTATTGTTTCGAGGTAGAATTTGTGTCTTGAGAAACTCGAGCTTATTCGAGAAAATTCTACGAAGCACACAGGTGGTTTTTATCTATTCACCGGGAGTACTAAGATGTACAATGATGCGAAACAATTGTCTTTGGTGGTTGGGTATTTAACGAGACATTTTAGAATTTGTGTCAAGATGCTTGGTTTGTCAACAAGTTAAAGCGAATATCAAATGTCTTCAAGACTACTATAGCCGGTGATGATACTAGAGTTGAAATGGGATAGAGTTACAATAGATTTCGTATCGGGTTACACCTATCTCAGAAAAGAAAGATGCTATCTAGGTTGTTGTTGATCGTTTGTGAAATTGGCACGTTTCATTTTGGTACGTCATGAGACTTTTTGCTTGATGATTAGTTGAATTGTACATCTCGAGATTGTTAGATTGCGGGTGCCGTTTCTATTATTTGGATAGAGATCCGAGGTTTACGTCGCGATTTTGGAAGAAATTACAAGAAGCTTTAGTGTGATTACACTTTAGTCTGACATTTCATCTGTAAACGGATGGTCAATCCGAGAGATTGATATAGATTGTTGA
Source organism: Gossypium rotundifolium (assembly GCA_025506655.1). Taxonomy (NCBI): domain Eukaryota; kingdom Viridiplantae; phylum Streptophyta; class Magnoliopsida; order Malvales; family Malvaceae; genus Gossypium; species Gossypium rotundifolium. Next base: position 71,353,165 of record CP106729.1, read on the forward strand.
AGATATGCTTTGTTATTGTGTTTTAGAGTTTGAATGTAACTGGGAAAAGTATTTACCATTGGTTGAATTCGCGTATAATAATAGTTTTCAATCGAGTAAAAAGATGGCACTGTATGAAGCTTTATATGGTCGTAAATGCCAAACTCCATTGCACTAGACCAAACTTTGTGAGAAAAAGATTCATGGGGTTGATTGGATCAGAGAGACCGAAGAGAAAGTGAAAGTAATTCGTGATATGGTGTGTAGCGGATGGAGGGTTGATTGTAGAAATCCCCACGGTGTGATGGTTGGTACGATGGTGTGTAGAGGATGGATTTCTAGGTTTGGGATGGGCCATGTTGCATGAAAATAATCTGTTGCCATTGTGTATTGGCCATGGACCATAATGTGTTTGTGGGCCTCAAGGCTTTTATGTGTTTTCGGGATTTGCACGCTGAGTCATGGTGACTCACCCATTTTTTCCCAACTTTTCAGATGAGCAGTAGATCGTGGACATGGGAGCCGAGGCGGACTCAAGGGCCCATCAAGTTGTATATTTTCATAGACTGTTTTCAGTTTTTCATTGAGTTTTAATTTTGGGATTATTTTTGTAATAAGGCCTCCATAACTTAGGTTATCGATCTATAATTTTTTTATGTTACAATTTATAAGCTTATGTTTTCAAAGTCTTAATTATAAGTTAAATAAAAATGAGCTTTTCAAGCACATTCAATGCGAATGTTAAGGTTCCTTTCAAAAATGTCACAATTAAGGATTAGTCAGTTAAAATAAACTGAGATTTTCAAAACCCCTTTAATGCAAAGTTTTCAACATTCAACCCGTAGCATACCAGATCCGGTCATGACGTATGGGCCAGGTTTGGGGTGTTACAACCTCAATCTCCTCTCCATCTCCATGATTTCCTCCATGAATCCCTCCACTTTTCCCCTTATCATCTCTTCACCTTTTTGGCAAAAATAAAACTCCCTTGCTTTCCATGAGATTCAAACCCTAGTTCTCCCATCAGCCATTCACACCACTTGCCACTAAGCCACAAACTCCTCTTGTGTCTCCTAAATGCACCCATTTATTCCTAAGTCCTACTTCCATCACCCATATCCACTAAAAGTCCAAAAATGAAAATTCTTCCAATGGCCTAACATGAACCCGAGACTTCATAGAAACCTCGTAACCTTCCAAATTCACTTAACTAATAAGTCTAATTTGTAACAATGCCATTCTCTTATTCTCAATTATTGCAAGCAGTCCTATGCCCAAGGCCCATTGGGCCAAATCCTACTAGGCCCAATTTTGCGATGTTACAATTCTACCCTCCTTAAAGAAATTTAGTCCTGGAAATTTCCAATCAACTACTAAACGCATCGCTCTAAACACACCACTATGCTTTCGCTGCGCACTATGATCTAAATAACACTAATGTACTTTTAACATAATCTTGAATCCTCTTTCACACAACCAAACATCTAACAACAAAAGCAAGTAGTTATCTACCAATTATAACTAAAATTTTCTACAATCAATCATCATGTCCAACCAAAACATACCTGATGTAACACCCCAAACTCGGCCCAAACGCTACGACCAGATCTGGCATGCTACGGGTTGAATGTTAAAGTTAAAGTTCTCAATTTACTTTAAGGAAAGCATGGATTTGAAAAAATAACTTTCCGTAGCATGTTATCTTTGAAAACTTTTCCGTTGGCTTTGGAAAACTTCGGTTCATGTTAACGAGATAGTTATTAAATGTGGGATTTTGAAAGAAACCTTAGCTTTTGCATTGAGCGTGTTTGAAAAGCCCTTTTCATTTCTCTTTATAATTAAGTCTTTGAAAATATAAATTTATAACCCATGACCATGAACAACGATAAGCGAAAAGTTTAGCTAAGAGGCCTTATTACATACTAACGAAAATAAATCCCAAAAAAAAATAAATAAAACAAAGGGAAACCAGAAATAAGTTCACTTAAATAAAAGACTTTATGGCCCCTCGAGTCAGCCTCGAATCAGTGTGTAAATCCCTGGATCACATAAGCGCCCTGAAGCCCATAACCACATTCTGGGCCCTGGCCTACACAAAATGGCAACAGAACAAGTACATGCTGAATGACCCAACCCAACCTAAAATTCCATCCTCTACACGCCAACCCTTACCAGCCATCACACCGCGGGGATTTCTACAATCAACCCTCCATCCACTACAGGCCATCTTGGCAGTCGTGCTGCCAGTTATAATGCCGATCACTATGTGACCTTAAAATCAAATGTGGCAGAGCCACCGATCACCATGTGACCTTATAATCAAATGTGGCAGAGCCACCGATCACAAAGTGACCTATTGAGCATGCTCTTTCCCTTCATCATATTAACCCCATTCCATGCATACATACATGCAAAAACAAGAACAATATACCATCTACAAGATAATCAGGTTATCACATACATCGATACACATAGAGAATTTGCTATGTTTACGTACCTGGCATCCCTAGCCTAACCCCTACGGGTTATTCAACTGTCCATATAGCCTTTTTGACTTTTCAGGCCATATCATGTTTAATACAGAAAAACTTATGTGATAAAGATCTACACACCTGATTATTGACAAGATGATACTTTCTATGTTGACACTATCAGTAGCTGCTATGACTGCTAACTTCCTACGGCTTTGTTCTGAAGTCGGTGCACAACCCGGTGGCCAATCTCTGACGACAAACACCAAATGCTTCTTGAACTTAGGGTTTAGGTTTATGGGCCCAACCCTCTCCTTCATCGATCGATATTTGATTCCATCAAAAGACTTTATCAGTTGCTGCCATCATAACATATGGTTGTTAATCCACAACATATGGTTAAGATCTCAAACACGATAATTAAACCTAACAAAAATCTAAAGAGAACCCCTTACCTTAAAATCCCGAAGGAGATAGAGTTTGGAAAACTAATGATTTTCGGCTTTTAGGATCTAGATGATTTGTTTCACTTCGATTCCCAAAATGTCACCCCAAAAGAAAACGCAAGAAAATAGAAAGTGTTAGACCAAACGATAGCCTCAACAAGCCAAGTAGCCATTTGGCTTTGGCCCCCAAGACTAAAAGAGAAAAGAAACAGAAGAAATCGACACTTATCTTAACACCAATCAGATTTGGCTACTCCAACAAGTTTTGGCTTCAGCGAAAACCAAAAGAAATATGGTGCAAAGGGATCTATGGAGATTCGGCTTAATGAAGAAATCGACATAGAAGGAAAGAAAAGAACAATGAACATTCGACTTTACGGAAAAGAATGGAGAAGAGAATTGGAATTAAGGGTCTCAATTTTTTTTAGAAAGAAACGATTGAGAAGAGAGGAGTAGAATGGAATGAAAAAGGAACACTAGAAACGGTAAAGAAAAGAAGATTTCGGTAGACTAGAGGTAAGTTCGTCTTTAGTAGAATAATGAGGAAAGAGAATGGGAGAATGAAGACCCAAATGTCGAAAATGAAGAGATATTCCCCTCACTTAAACACAATTTTGGCACTACTACACAAAAGCCAAAAATGCCCAGTCTGAAACCTCAAAACACATCCTATCAACAGGGAAATTTCGGCACCCCTTAGCCACATCAAAACCGATTCCCTCCTCCCTCAAAGAGTTTGAAATTCGACCACATCCTTGCTCCTTAGATAACTCCTTACGTTTCTCCCCTATCTTTATCTGATCACACCTCTACAAGTGGCTTAGATAACACCACCTATTCCCCCCTTTATCTGCCACATTATCAACCACATTATCCGCATTATCCACCTCCTTCAGTTCCCTAATTTCAAGCATTCAAGCCGAACTCCACTACTGCTCCCTGCTAATGCCAAAATTAATTAAAATGAATGGGTAACAATCGACTTGAACCTTGGACCTCTTCACGCCTCCTTATAACCCTTATGTGACTCCACCTTCCACTGGGCTACAAGCCCATTTTTTGTCTTAAAGCACAAATTATATCTTTTAAGTCCTAACCCTATTGGCTCTCCACTGAAGTGCCCAATGATAAATTTTTGCTAAGGCTTCTGCCTAACTCCGAGCCCATTCTGGACCCCTAAAACACTCTAACTAGCATATTAAGCACAACAACACATCACAGCACATCAAATGCAAAGCCCCACAAATTCAGGATGTGACAGTTCTACCCCATTAAAGAAATTTCAGCCTCAAAATTACCTGGTCAGAATAGATGCGGGTACTATTGCCGCATTGCTTCCTATGGTTCCCACATAGCCACCTCAGAGCCGTGTTTCCGCCATAGAACCTTAACCAACGGAACCACCTTCCTACGCAAGACCTTGACATCACGATCTAAGATTTTCGCTGGTTCCTCTTCAAAGGATAGGTCAGGTCTCACTTCAATTTCTTCCACAGGCACCACATGAGATGGATCCGAACAATAGCGTCTTAACATAGAGACATGAAATACATTGTGAATCTAACTTAACTCTGAAGGTAGCTCAAGCTGATAGGCTACCGATCCCACTCGTTTCAACACCCGATAAAGTCCGATGAATCTAAGACTTAATTTACCTTTCCATCCAAACCTTAGTACTTTCTTCCACAGCGACACCTTTAAGAACACCCTGTCACCTACTGCTAACTCTATGTCCTTATGCTTCAAATCTACATAGGACTTTTGTCTGTCTGACGCTTCCTTTAATCGAGCCCGAATTAACTCAACTTTCTCCTCTGTCTCGGTAACCAATTCTGGCCCCAAAATCTAACGTTCCCCTAACTCCATCCAATGGGTTGGTGTATGGCACCACTGCCCATACAATGCTTCATAGGGCACCATCTGAATACTAGACTGGTAGCTATTATTGTAAGCAAACTCCACCACTGGTAAAAACTCTTCCCAACTACCCCTGAAATCAATGACACAACCTCTCAACATGTTCTCTAAGATCTGAATTACTTGTTCAGACTGACCATCGGTCTGAGGATGAAATGCTGTACTAAAATCTAATTTCATACCCAACGCTTGATGCAACGCCTTTCAAAATCACGACATGAACCTCGGGTCCCTGTCTGATACGATTGATAACGTTACTCCATGTAGCCTCACTACCTCCGCTATATATAACCTAGCCAATTTTTGTAGAGAGTAATCGACACGTACAGGTATGAAATGAGCAGACTTCGTCAAGCGGTCAACAATCACCCAAACTAAATCTTTCTCAGTAGGCGTGAGAGGTAGCCCACTAACAATATCCATTGTGATTCTTTCCCATTTCCACTGTGGAATCTTCACCGGCTGCAACAACCCTGATGGTAACTGATGCTCCACCTTTACCTGCTGACAGGTCAAACACTTACAAATTCGGTCACCTCTCACTTCAGGCCCAGCCATCAGAACTGTTCTCGCAAATCCAAATACATCTTACTCCCTCCAAGATGCATAGCGTGTGGACTACCATGCGCTTCTAGCAAAATCTTACGCCTCAACTCAGGATATTTTGGTATGCAAATTCTTCCTCAAAAACATAATAGCCCTTCCTCATTCACACCGAATTCTATTAGCCCATCACTTGATCCTACCCGAAACTTCTCCTTTAGCAACTCATCGATCTGCTGCTTCTCTTTAACCTGACTGACCCAAGAGGGTTTCACTTGAAGTTCAACTATTAAACTCCCATCATCATATAAACTGGGGAGAGCAAACATTGTTCTCAAGTCAGAGATTACTCTACGACTTAGAACATCCGCCAGCACATTAGCTTTACCCGGATGATAGTCGATCGAGCAGTCATAACCCTTTAACAACTCGATCCACCTCCGTTGACTTAGATTCAACTCCTTTTGGGTCAAAAGGTATTTTAAGCTCTTATGATCGATATAAATGGTAGATTTCTCCCCATACAGATAATGTCTCCAGATCTTCAAAGCAAAAACCACTGCAGCCAATTCCAAATCATGGGTGGGATAATTTCATTCGTGCGATCTTAACTGTTGAGACGCATACGCAACAACCTTTCCACCTTGCATCAATACGCATCCTAGCCCCGTGTGTGTAGCATCACAGTAAATCACGAACTCCTTTCTGGCCCCCGACTGTATCAACACTGGAGCCTCTGTCAATATCCCTTTTAACCTCTCAAAATTTTCTTGCTACATGTCAGACCAAACAAGCGGAACCCCTTTTTGCAACAACTTAGTCAACGGTGCCGTAATCAATGAAAATCCTTCAACAAACCTTCTGTAATACCCGGGCAGACCAAGAAAACTCTAGATTTTCACTACAGACTTAGGCGGCTTCCAATCCAACACCACTTCAATTTTTTGAGGGTCAACTCTAATCCCCTGTACCGACACAACGTGGCCTAGAAAAGTAACTTCCCTTAGCCAAAATTCACACTTACTAAATTTGGCATACAACTGCTTCTCCCTCAGAATCTGCAAAACCACTCGAAGGTGTGAATCATGTTCCTCCTCTGATCTTGAATAAACCAGGATGTCATCTATAAATAACACGACAAACCGATCCAAGTAGGGTTGGAACACTCTGTTCATCATGTCCATAAATGTTGTTGGCGTACTGGTCAATCCAAATGGCATCACCATGAATTCGTAGTGACCATAGCGAGTCCTAAAAGCCATCTTATGAATATCGCCTCCTTGACCCTAAGTTGAAGGTACCTTGACCTCAGATCTATCTTTGAAAAGACTGAAGCCCCTTTACCTGATCGAACAAGTCATCGATCCTCGGCAACGGGTATTTGTTCTTGATTGTCAACTTATTCAACTAGATATAGTCAATGTACATACGCATTGATCCATCCTTATTCTTAACGAATAACACCAGCGCTTCCCAAGGTGACACACTTGGTCAAATAAACCCTCTATCTAGCAACTCTTGTATCTGCGCTTTTAACTCCACCAATTCTTTCGGTGCCATTCTATACAGGACGATAGATACTAGCGCTATTCTCGAAAAAATATCAATACCAAACTCCACTTCACGGTTTGGAGGTAATCCTGGAATGGAATTTACCACATCAAACACACCTTTGTGTCTGGCTAGTAGCAGCAGGTCTCTTACCCCGACTCGGCCCATCTGACCTAGGTCTCTTTTGAGTACGCCCAGTTGCCCCTTACGATCTAAAATTCCTCTTCCACCCCTATCTCTATACCAATTCAGTTTTTCTATCTGCTTTACCTCCTCAGCTATCTTAGCTTTTTCCACAAGAACAGTAAATTCCCTCTCCCGCTGCGGGGCTATCAATACACGTAGATCATCCCTCAGATCGTCTTCAAATCAAACACAACGTTCATGGTCTGTGGCCACTATCCCTCGGGCATAACGGCTAAGGCGTGAGAATTCTACCTCAAATGTAGCCACCGGCGTACATCCTGAACTAGATTCAGAAATGCTCTGCACTATGGATCCACATAACTTGACCAATGTATTTACTCTGAAACACCGTTCTGAAGAAATCTCATGTGATACGGTTAACCACCAAACCATCATTAACCGTAAGTCACCATTGATACGCTTCGTCCCGCAGGAGAGATACAACCCATTTTAATTTTTCCTCTTGGTGAAATCAAAATCATCCATTATCGCTCAACCGCCCAACCAATACCGGTTGTACTCGAGGCTATGCCAAAATTCCCTAAATATTTACATCCCATTGGCTCTATGTCGCTCGACCTGATTTTTGAGCTCCTATACCCATACTTGCCCGGTAACTCTCTCTAAAACCCGTAACATTGCACGAGATACCACATCATCTTCGACCGTCGGTCTTAAAATTACGCCTCCATGACTTGTGGGCGGCATCTCATCTCTAACCCATGGCCGATCCTCTTGGTTACGACACGACCATCCTACCCCTACCACTGCCAAGGAACTAACTGTCGGGGATGTTAGGACGGTGAAGGAATTTCTTGATGTTTCCCAGAAGAGCTTTCGGGATTACTTCCGGACCGTGAAGTGGAGTTTGGTATTGATCTTTTTTCAGGAACAGTGCCAGTATCTATCACCCCATATAGTATGGCGTTGAAGGAATTGGTGGAGTTAAAAGCGTAGATATAAGAGTTTCTTGATAAAGGGTTTATTCGAAGAAGTGTGTCACCTTGGGGAGCGTTGGTGTTATTCGTTCAGAAGAAGGATGGATCAACGTGTATGTGTATTGACTATCGCCAGTTGAATAAGTTGAAAATCAATAACAAATACCCGTTGCCAAGGATCGACGACTTGTTCGATCAGTTGAAGGGGGCTTTAGTCTTTTCAAAGATATATTTGAGGTCAGGGTACCATCAGCTTAGGGTCAAGGAGGTGAATATTCATAAAACAATTTTAGGACTCATTATGGTCACTACGAATTCATGGTGATGCCATTTGGATTGACCAATGCTCCAGCAGCGTTTATGGACATGATGAACCGAGTGTTCCAACCCTACTTGGATCGGTTTGTTGTGGTATTTATAAATGACATCTTGGTTTATTCAGGATCAGAGGAGGAGCATGATTCACATCTTCGAGTGGTTTTACATATTCTGAGGGAGAAGCAGTTGTATGTCAAATTTCTTAAGTGTAAATTTTGGCTAAAGGAAGTTACTTTTCTAGGCCACATTGTGTCGGTAGAGGGGATTAGGGTTGTCCCTCGAAAAATTGAAGCAGTGTTGGATTGGAAGCCACCTAAGTCTGTAGCAAAAATCTAGAGTTTTCTTGGTCTGGCTAGGTATTACAGAAGGTTTGTTGAAGGATTTTCGTTGATTGCGGCACCATTGAGTAAGTTGCTGCGAAAAGGGGTTCTATTTGTTTGGTCTGACAAGAAGCAAGAAAATTTTGAGAGGTTAAAAGGGATATTAACAGAGGCTCGATGTTGATAGACCCGAGGCCAAAAAGGAGTTCGTGATTTACTGTGATGCTTCACACACGGGGCTAGGATGTGTATTGATGCAAGGTGGAAAGTTTGTTGCGTATGCGTCTTGGCAGTTAAGACCGCACGAATCAAATTATCCCACCCATGATTTTGAATTGGCGGCAGTGGTTTTTACTTTGAAAATCTAGAGACATTATCTGTACGGGGAGAAATCTGTCATTTATACCGATCATAAGAGCTTAAAACACCTTTTGACCCAGAAGGAGTTGAATCTAAGGCAAAGGAGGTGGATCGAGCTGTTAAAGGATTATGATTGCTTGATCGAGTATCATCCGGGTAAAGCTATGGTGGTGGAGGATGCTCTAAGTCATAGAGTAATCTCTGACTTGAGAGTAATGTTTGCTCACCTCAGTTTATACGATGATGAGAGTTTAATAGCTGAACTTCAAGTGAAACCCTCTTGGGTCGGTCAGGTTAAGGAGAAGCAGCAGACCGATGAGTTGCTAAAGGAGAAGTTTCGGGTAGGATCAAGTGATGGGCCAATAGAATTCGGTGTGAATGAGGAAGGACTATTATGTTTTTGAGGAAGAATTTGCATGCTAAAAGATCCTAAGTTGAGGTGTAAGATTTTGCTAGAAGCGCATGGTAGTCCATACGCTATGCACCCTAGAGGGAGTAAGATGTATCGGGATTTGTGAAAATAGTTCTGGTGGCTGGGCCTGAAGCGAGAGGTGACCAAATTTGTGAGTAAGTGTTTGACGTGTCAGCAGGTAAAGGTGGAGCATCAGTTACCATCAGGGTTGTTACAGCCGGTGAAGATTCCACAATAGAATGGGAAAGAATCACAATGGACTTTGTTAGTGGGCTACCTCTCACGCCTACTAAGAAAGATTAGGTTTGGGTGATTGTTGACCGCTTGACTAAGTCTGCTCATTTCATACATGTACGTGTCGATTACTCTCTACAAAAATTGGCTAGGTTATATATAGCGGAGGTAGTTAGGCTACATGGAGTACCGGTATCAATCATATCAGACAGGGACCCGAGGTTCACGTCGCGATTTTAGAAGGCGTTGTATCAAGCGTTGGGTACGAAATTAGATTTTAGTACAGCGTTTCATCCTCAGATCGATGGTCAGTCTGAGGAGGTAATTCAGATCTTAGAGGACATGTTGAGAGTTGTGTCATTAATTTCAAGGGTAGTTGGGAAGAGTTTTTACCATTGGCGGAGTTTGCTTACAACAACAGCTACCAGTCTAGTATTCAGATGGCGCCCTATGAAGCATTTTACGGGCGGAGGTGTCGTGCACCTAACTGTTGGACGGAGTTAGGGGAACGTCAGATTTTGGCGCCAAAATTGGCTACCGAGACAGAGGAGAAGGTTGAGTTAATTCGGGCTCGATTAAAGGAAGCGTCGGACAAACAAAAATCTGATGCTGATTTGAAGCGTAAGGACATAGAGTTTGCAGTAGGTGACAAGGTGTTCTTAAAGGTGTCACCGTGGAAGAAAGTACTAAGGTTTGGACGGAAAGGTAAATTAAGTCCCAGATTCATCGGACCTTATCGGGTGTTGAAACGAGTGGGATCGGTAGCCTATCAGCTTGAGCTACCTTCAGAGTTAAGTCAGATTCACAATGTATTTCATGTCTCTATGTTAAGACGCTTTCTTTCGGATCCATCTCATGTAGTGCCTGTGGAAGAAATCGATGTGAGACCTGACCTATCCTTTGAAGATGAACCAGTGGAAATCTTAGATCATGATGTCAAGGTATTGTGTAGGAAGGCGGTCTTGTTGGTTAAGGTTCTATGGCGGAATCACGGCTCTGAGGATGCTACATGGGAACCAGAGGAAGCAATGTGGCAGTAGTACCCGCATCTATTCTGACCAGGTAATTTCGAGGCTGAAATTTCTTTAAGGGGGTAGACCTGTCACATCCTAAATTTTTAGGGTTTTGCATTTGATGTGCTGTGATGTGTTGTTGTGCTTAATATGCTAGTTAGAGTGTGTTACAGGTCCAGAATGGGCTCAGAGTTGGGCCGATGCCTTAGCAAAAATTTATTGTTGGGCCCTCCAGTGGAGAGCCAGCAGGGTTAGGACTTAAAAGATATAATTTGTGGTTTAAGACACAAAATGGGCTTGTAGCCCAGTGGAAGGTGGCGTCACATAAGGGTTATAAGGAGGTATGAAGAGGTCCAAGGTTCGAGTCACATGTTACACATTTATTTTAATTAATTTTAGCATTAGCAGGGAGCAAGCAGTGGAGTTCGGCTTGAATGCTTGAATTAGGGAATTGAAGGAGGTGGATAATGCGGATAATGTGGTTGATAATGTGGCAGATAAAATGGGGAAGAGGTGGTGTTATCTAGGCCACTTGTGGAGGTGTGATCAGATAAAGATGAGGGAGAAAGGTTAGGAGTTATCTAGAGAGCAAGGAGGTGGTCGAATTTCCAACTCTTTGAGGGAGGAGGGAATCGATTTTGATGTGGCTAAGGGGTGCCAAAATTTCCTTGTTGATAGGATAAGTTTGAAGGTTTCAGAATGGGCATTTTAGCTTTTGTATAGTAGTGCCAAAATTATTTTAAGTGAGGGGAATATCTCTTCATTTTTGGCATTTGGGTCTTTATTCTCCCATTCTCTTTTCTCATTATTCTGCTAAAGTGGAACCTACCTTTGGTCTGCTAAAATCTTCTTTTCTTTACCGTTTCTAGTGTTCCTTTTTCCTTCCATTATACTCCTCTCTCCTCAATCGTTTTTTTCTCGAAAAAAAATTGAAACTCTTAATTCCAATTCTCTTCTCCATTCTTTTCCTAAAAGTCGAATGTTAATTGTTCTTTTCTTTTCTTCTTTGCCAATTTCTTCATTAATTCGAATCTCCATAGATCCTTTTGCACCATCTTTCTTTTTATTTTCGCTGAAGTCGAAACCTGTTGGAGTAGCCAAATCTGATTGGTGTTAAGGTAAGTGCCGATTTCTTCTGTTTCTTTTCTCTTTCAACCTTGGGGGGCAAAGCCAAATGGCTACTTGGCTTGTTGAGGCTATCATTTGGTCTAACACTTTCTATCTTCTTGTGTTTTCTTTTGGGGCGACATTCTAGGAATCAAAGTAAAATAGATCATCTAGATCCCAAAAGCCAGAAATCATTAGTTTTCCAAACTCTATCTCCTTCGGGATTTCAAGGTAAGGGTTTCTCTTTAGATTTTCGTTAGGTTCGATTATTGTGTTTGAGATCTTAACCCTATGTTATGGATTAACAACCATATGTTATGATGGTAGCCACTGATAAGGTCTTTTGATGGAATCAAATATTGATCAGGCAAAGGAGAGGGTTGGGCCCGTAAACCTAAACCCTAAGTTCAAGAAGCATTTGGTGTCTACCGTCAGAGATTGGCCACCGGGTTGTGGATTAGAACAAAGCCATAGGCAGTTAGCAGTTGTAGCATCTACTGATGGTGTCAACATAGAAAGTATCATCTTGTTAGTAATCAGGTGTGTAGATCTTTATCACATAAGTTTTTCTGTATTAAACATGATATGGGCTGAAAGCCGGAAAAGGCTATGTGGACAGTTGAGTAACCTGTAGGGGTTAGGCTAGGGATGCCAGGTACGTAAACATAGCAAATTCTCTATATGTATCGATGTATGAGACAACCTGTTATCTTGTAGATGGTGTATCGTTCTTGTTTTTGCATGTATGTATGCATGGAATGAGGTTAATATGATGAAGGGGAAGAACACGCTTAGTAGGTCACTTAGTGATCGGTGGCTTTGCCACATTTGATTATAAGGTCACATGGTGATCGGTGGCTCTGCCACATTTGATTATAAGGTCACATAGTGATCGGCATTATAACTGACAGCACGATTGTCAAGATGGCATGTAGCGGTTGGAGGGTTGATTATAGAAATCCTCGCGGTGTGATGGCTAGTAAGGGTTGGCGTGTAGAGGATGGAATTTTAGGTTGGGTTAGGTCATTTAGCATGTATCTGTTCTATTTCCATTTTGTGTGGTCCAGGGCCCAGAATGTGTTTATGGGCCTCGAGGCGCTATGTGATCAGGATTTACCTTTGAGTCTTGGTGACTCACCTTTATTTTCTTAACCTTTCAGGTGAGCAGTATATCATGGATATGGGAGTCGAGGCGAACTCGAGGGGCCATAAAGTCTTTTATTTAAGTGAACTTATTTTTGGTTTCCCTTTTTTTTATTTTTTATTATTTTTTTGGGGGGTTTATTTTCGTTAGCATGTAATAAGGCCTCTTACCTTAAATTTTCGGTTTACCGTTGTTCTTGTTCATGGATTATAAACTTATATTTTCAAAGACTTAATTATAAAGAGAAATGAAAATGGGCTTTTCAAACACGTTCAATGCAAAAGCTAAGGTTTCTTTCAAAAAATCCCAGATTTAATGACTATTTGGTTAACACGAACTGAGTTTTCCAAAGACAACACACAAAGTTTTCAACATAACGTGCTACCGGAAAGTTATTTTTTCCAAATCCATGCTTTCTTTAAAGTAAACAGAGAACTTGAACTTTAACATTCAACCCGTAGCATACCAGATCTGGTCGTAGCGTTTGAGTAGGGTTGGGGTGTTACATTTTGGTATTAGAGCCAGGTTTTGATCCTGGGACCTGTGGGTTAATGTAACACCCCAAACCCGGCCCAAACACTTTGACCAGATCTGGCATGCTATGGGTTGAATGTTATGTTGAAAACTTTGCCTATTGGCTTTGGAAAACTCAGTTTATGTTAACCAGATAGTCATTAAATGTGGGATTTTTGAAAGAAACCTTAGCTTTTTTGTTGAACGTGTTTGAAAAGCCCATTTTCATTTCTCTTTATAATTAAGTCTTTGAAAATATAAGTTTATAATCCATGAACATGAACAACGGTAAACCAAAAATTTAAGCTAAGAGGCCTTATTACATGCTAACGAAAATAAACCCCAAAAAAAAATAAAAAATAAAACAAAGGGAAACCAAAAATAAGTTCACTTAAATAAAAGACTTTATGGCCCCTCGAGTCTACCTCGACTCCCATATCCACGATCTACTACTTACCTGAAAGGTTAAGAAAAAAAAGGGTGAGTCACCAAGACTCAGTGTGTAAATCCCTGGATCACATAAGTGCCCTGAGGCCCATAACCACATTCTGGGCCTTGGCCCACACAAAATGGCAACAGAACAAGTACATGCTGAATGAACCAACCCAACCTAAAATTCCATCCTCTACACGCCAACCCTTACCAGCCATCACACCGCGGGGATTTCTACAATCAACCCTCCATCCACTACGCGCCATCTTGACAGTCGTGCTGTCAGTTATAATACCGATCACTATGTGACCTTAAAATCAAATGTGGTAGATCCACCGATCACCATGTGACCTTATAATCAAATGTGGCAGAGCCACCGATCACTAAGTGACCTATTGAGCATGCTCTTCCCCTTCATCATATTAACCCCATTCCATGCAAAAACAAGAACAATATACCATCTACAAGATAACAGGTTATCACATACATCGATACACATAGAGAATTTGCTATGTTTACGTACCTGGCATCCCTAGCCTAACTCCTACGGGTTATTCGACTGTCCACACAGCCTTTTTCGGCTTTTCAGCCCATATCATGTTTAATACAGAAAAACTTTTGTGATAAAGATCTACACACCGACATCGACAGATGATACTTTCGTGGTCGACAATATCGAGTCGCTATGATCGCTAAGCGCCTACAACTTTGTTCTGAAGTCGGTTCACAACTCGGTGGCTAATCTCTAACGGTAGACATCGAACGCTTCTTGAACTTAGGGTTTGGGTTACGAGCCCAACCCTCTCCTTCGCCTGATCGGTATTTGATTCCATCAAAAGACCTTATTAGTTGCTACCATCATAAGATATGGTTGTTAATCCATAACATACGGTTAAGATCTCGAACACGATAATCAAACCTAACGAAAATCTAAAGAGAACCCCTTACCTTGAAATCTCGAAGGAGATGGAGTTTGGAAAACTAATAATTTCTGGCTTTTGGGATCTAGATGATCCATAAAACTTCGATTCCCGAAATGTCGCCCAAAAAGAAAACCAAGAAGATAGAAAGTGTTAGACCAAACGATAGCCTCAACAAGCCAAGTAGCCATTCGGCTTTGGCCCCCAAGACTGAAAGAGAAAAGAAATAGAAAAAATCAGCACTTACCTTAACACCAATTAGATTCGGCTAGTCCAACAGGTTTCGACTTCAGCGAAAATCAAAAGAAAGATGGTGCAAAAGGGATCTATGAAGATTCAGCTTAATGAAGAAATCGGCAAAGAAGAAAAGAAAAGAACAATGAAAATTTAGCTTTTAGGAAAAGAATGGAGAAGAGAATTGGAATTAAGGGTTTCAATTTTTTTCTAGAAAGAAACGATTGAGAAGAGTGGAGTAGAATGGAAGGAAAAAAGGAACACTAGAAACGGTAAAGAAAAGAAGATTTCAATAGACTAGAGGTAGGTTCGGCTTTAGTAGAAAAATGAGAAAAGAGAATGGGAGAATAAAGACCCAAATGCCAAAAATGAAGAGATAATCCCCTCACTTAAACACAATTTTGGCACTACTACACAAAAGTCGAAAATGCCCATCCTGAAACCTCCAAACTCATCCTAGAAGTTAGGCCCGAATTTGGTGTGTCACGTATAAAGGATTTGTGATTCATACTAAAATAAGTTTTGTTAAAATCAAGAAAAACAAGTTTGATTTGAGACATTTGATAAAATACTACTGACCTCAAAGATTGATTGATAAATCGAAAAATTTGAACTAATGCTCTCATAAAACCGCCTTTGCGATTGTTGAAAACTTGTTTGAGAATTACACCCTCTTTATTAAAACCCAAAACACTTAAGCAATTGTTATCTACTTGAAAACGTAATTATCTTTAAAAACCTTTTTGGTTGCGAAAACATATTTGAAATAAACGATTTACGAAAATATGACATTTGGAAATAGTGTTGCAGAAACATTTGAAAACATTGCGAAAACGTAGATAAAATACAAGTATTTTTGAGAGGTTAATTTATGAGTCAAAAATCGAGGTAGTGAACTTTAACTGTGACTTTTGAAAATGTCGTCGATAATTTGAAAGAGAATTTTCGAGTTAAATCATTTGTAAAAGTTTGTTATGAAAATAATTTGTTAATCTATTTTGGAAAACCTTTACTTAAGATTTTTAGAAAAATCCCCGATTAAAAACAATTCAAGCATAATACTAAGTACGACAAAAACATAAGCAAAATAAAATATTCCGAGGCTTTATTACAACACAAAATAAACCCAAAATATTAATAATAATAAAGTGAACGAAATTAGTAAACTAAAGTTCAATAAAACCATTTCTGAAGTATGACCTCCACTGAGTCATCCATGGCCCAAGTCCACATCACTGAGCATTACCTACAAGGGTTAAGAGAAAAGGGGGGGTGAGTTACAAGAACTCAGTGTGAAATCCCCTTACCTTTGTTCACTGGGCCAAAATGTCATTAAGCAATTACTTGGGTCTAAGCCCATTTACAATAACAATAATGTAATGAATATAACATGAATATGAATTGCAATTCCCAAACCAACGTAGTTTTCCATCCGCTACACACCACCCATACCAACCAACACACCTGTGGGGAGCTTTAGTCACCCGCCCCGCCAACACACCAAATGTAGGCATTAAGCCACTTATATCAAATTTGTGGACAAGCCACCGATTAATAGAATTTACATGGCATTGCCATTTTTTAGATTTGTGGCAGAGCCACCAGATTTATGTAGCAAAGCTACCGAAACTTCTCTTCATCATTATCCCATCCCATGCAATTCATGTATATGCATCATACATATTAAATCATGATATTTACAAATATAATAACAATAATTAAAAATTTAGAAATTTATGATAAACAAATGGCCCAATAACACTTTGCAAAATCGGCCCATTAGAGCAATATATCAAACCAGCCTATTTTATCACATATCCATTCAGCCCATTTAGTCACATATCAAATTGGCCCATTTAGTCACATATCAAATTGGCCCATTTAGTCACATATCAATTCGGTAATCTTACCCACTAAGGGCATTTCAGTAATTCGGCCCATAGGGGTATTTTCGTAAATTGGTAATATTGCCCACTAAGGGTAATTTGGTAATTTTGCAATCTAGTCTTAACTACTAATTTGGGCATAAAAATTTAAACTATCTATCTACGTCGTACTGACTAAATTGACTATAACATGAGTTAAGAAATTCGAAATCTAAATCTATAAATTTTCCTTGAAACTAGACTCATATATCTTCTTACTACAATATTTCCAGAATTTTTGACTGAACCATTTAGTACAGCTTATTACTTAAAGTTTCCCTTGTTTTACTGTCCAATGATTCTGACCTCTCCTTACTTAATTTCAAATATCTCACTGTACGGTTTTCATATACTGCTCCCACTTGTTTCTATTGAAAATAGTCTCACTAAGGAATGCATACATATAAATTATATCCCATAATTCACTTTTTACAATTTTATATGATTTTTCCAAGACCGATCAGGGAACCACAAAATCATTCAGAACTAGTCTCACTAAAATTAACATATCTCAGAATATAAAATCCATTTTCCTTCTCCGTTTTTTCCTTCACAAAATAGACACAGTAAGATTTTATTTGATATCTCATTCACTTTTAATTCCCTTTCTCTTATTTTTCGTGATTTTTCAAAAACATGTCACTGTTTCTAACCGAAACTATTTTATTACAAAATATAATTACCACTACGATCATATGCACGCCAGAGTGATTACGGATGCCGATTTTTGGTTTTCTTCGATATTTCGACCTATTCACAGAATATTTCAAGCAAACTATCAGAGAAGTGTGAGATTACACACCATTTCAGATATGTATACGGAAGGTACGGGATTACACACCTTATTACTAAATCTGTAACACGATACTCTTCGCGGCACCTAAAGATACAATCAATCAACAATTAGTCCAAAACCCAATTTACAACTTCATCCAAGTATTGTGATTGATTAACAATCTATATCACTTACCAACAATCCGAGTCTCTTATTACGAGGGATAGATCGAGCAATTTAGTCCCTAAAAATATAGTCAATTAGTCACAACCACTATCTCGTTAAGCAAAATAATCGGTCAACGAAAAGATCCAAAAAGAACCATGAGGAATCCCTTACCTTAACGATATTAGTTCTGATTTCTAACGATTGTACAATGGCTACAGATGAGTCAAAGTTTCGGCCTTCCACTATAACTCAATTGATCAAACGAGTGAGTGTCAGCACAAATGAGTAGAAATGATTAAAAGAAAGGAGAAGATGTATCAAGGTGTTTGGAGTGTTTCGGTCAACACCAAAAGAGATATGAACCAAAGAGAAATGTGAGTATTTTGGCAACAAGAAGAATGATGAAAGATGGATTAAGGTTTCGGCACCCAAGGAAGAAGTGAAGAAAATATGCTCACTAATGGCTTGTAAATTTGGCACAAAGCAAAAGAAGGAGTTTGGAGAAAAACACAAAATAGTGCAAAAGTGATTTTTGCCTAACAACACCAAAATTATACCAAATGACCAGGCAAAATTCAGCTACCTCCCTTTCCCCCAAAACCATCCACATACATGACCATAATGGTCAAAAGTTGGCCAGCCATTCCTTCCATAACACTTCCCTTGAAAAAGGCCACATGTTCCCCTTACTTGCCCTTTTCTTTTGATTCCCTTCCATTCATTCTTCCTTACCATATTTCCTTAGCCACCTTGCCTTATTAAAAATTCCACCTTGCCTTATTTTCTTCCTCAATCTCCTCTCCATCTCCATTGTTTCCTCCATGAATCCTTCCACTTGTCCCCTTATCATATCTTCGCCTTTTTGGCAAAAATAAAACTCCCTTGCTTTCCATGAGATTCGAACCCTAGTTCTCCCATCAGCCAATTCACACCACAAGCTCTCTTGTGTCTCCTAAATGCGCCCATTTATTCCTAAGCCCTACTTCCATCAGCCATATCCACTAAAAGTCCAAAAATGAAAATTCTTCCTATGGCCTAACTTGAACCCGAGACTTCATAGAAACCTCATAACCTTCCAAATTCACTTAACTAATAAGTCTAATTTGTAACAATGCCATTCTCTTATTCTCAATTATTGTAAACAGTCCTACGCCTAAGGCCCATTGGGCCCAATCCTACTAGGCCCAATTTTGGGATGTTACAATTCTACCCTCCTTAAAGAAATTCCGTCCTCAAAATTTCCAATCAACAACTAAACGATCGCTCTAAACACACCACTATGCTTTCATCGCAAGACTGATCTAAATAACACTAATGTACTTTTAACATAATCTTGAATCATCTTTCACACAACCAAACATCTAACCACGAGTGAGCATTTATCTACCACTTATAACTAAAATTTTTACATTCAATCATCATGTCCAACCAAAACATACGACTTGATGGTGATGAAACAATCCCGAGCCTTATGCTCCTTAGACCGCATCTCATGCATGCTCTCGACCTCCTCCAAGATTCACCCGAATGACATCTTCCACAATAATCGCAAACTAGAAAGTTTGGACGTGCCTTGACACGCTTCACAGAACGAGACTGCGACCCTAAAGAACCATGATCTCTTTTCCTCTTATAGTCCACGCACCCAACTCTAAATGCCTCACTGATTCCTTTAACCTCCTCCAATACTTTCTTAACTATCTGAGTCATCTCATCAACCTTAACTCATTCATGAGATCTCATCTTAGCCACTGGCGAAGCCAATGTCTCCCTTTAGAAACATGCCTCGGTGCCGAAGATCTAGCCCTAGCACCTCGGCCTCTACCACATCCACGTTTATTGCGTCCACATCCTCTAGCGCTCGTATTCACTAAAGTCAATTTAATCTTATTAAGAGTCTTATGAATCAATATGCTGTTCAATGTTTATTAAACAATGTTTTATGAAGTATAGGAAGTAAAGTTGTTTTCGCAAACGCATCCTATAGTTTCAATCTCTATAGTTTCAATACCTAAAAAGTTCTAAAGTATTCCTACAATCATATCACAATAATCATAGTTATATAATGATAACATACTTACTTGACTTGGTGCCGGATATCCTTGGTGCCATACTTCCTTTAGAACATGCATTTATAAATTAAAAATCAAATACCTTTGGAGAAACGTTTTTGAACCCAAACTACAGCCGAGTTTTGAAACTGGACTCTGATACCATAAAATGTAACACCCAAAACTTGGCCCAGAATTTAGGCCCGAATCTGGTGTGTCATGTATAAAGGATTTGTGATTCATACTAAAATAAGTTTTGTTAAAATCAAGAAAAATAAGTTTGATTTGATACATTTGATAAAATACTACTGACCTTGAAGATTGATTGATAAATCGATAAATTTGAACTAATGCTCTTATAAAACCATCTTTGCGATTGTTAAAAACTTGTTTAGGATTTACACCCTCTTTGTTAAAACCCAAAACACTTAAGCAATTGTTATCTACTTGAAAACGTAATTAACTTTAAAAACCTTTTTTGTTGCGAAAACATATTTAAAATAAACGATTTACGAAAATATGACGTTTGGAAATAGAGTTGCATAAACATTTTGAAAACATTGCGGAAACGTAGATAAAATACAAGTATTTTTGAGAGGTTAATTGTTGAGTCGAAAATCGAGGTAGTGAACTTTAACTGTGACTTTTGAAAATGTCATCGATAATTTGAAAGAGAATTTTCGAGTTAAATCATTTGTAAAAGTTTGTTATGAAAATCAATTGTTAATGTATTTTGGAAAACCTTTACTAAAGATTTTTAGAAAAATCCCCGTTTAAAAACAATTCAAGCATAATACTAAGTACGACAAAAACATATGCAAAATAAAATATTCCAGAGGCCTTATGACAACACAAAATAAACCCAAAATATTAAGAATAATAAAGTGAACGAAATCAGGAAGCTAAAGTTCAATAAAACCATTTCTGAAGTATGGCCTCCACCTAGTCATCCATGGCCCAAGTCCACATCACTGAGCATTACCTATAAGGGTTAAGAGAAAAGGGGGTGAGTTACAAGAACTCAGTGTGAAATCCCCTTACTGTTGTTCACTGGGCCATAATCTCATTTAGCAATTATTTGGGCCTAAGCCCATTTACAATAAAAATAATATAATGAATATAACATGAATATGAATTGCAATTCCCAAACCAAACCTAGTTTCCCATCCGCTACACATGTAACACCCCAAACCCGGCCCATGAGTCCTGACCGGATCTGGTATGTCACGGAGTAAAATAATTTGAACTAATTTGAGTGTCTGGTGAAAACTTGTTAAAAATGTGGCTAAGGTATTTAAACGGGGTTTTGATAAAACTCAGTTGGGATTATTTTTATAAACATGGTTGGGTTGATAAACCCTTTGAAAACGTTTGATCATGTAAAATTTAAAATT
This sequence comes from Gossypium rotundifolium, assembly GCA_025506655.1. NCBI lineage: Eukaryota > Viridiplantae > Streptophyta > Magnoliopsida > Malvales > Malvaceae > Gossypium > Gossypium rotundifolium. The sequence goes on from CP106729.1 coordinate 71,374,516, forward strand.
TGTCATGGTTATAATTGACTTGGTGTATGTTGTTACCCGATGGTAACATCTTTGAAAACCCGTAGAAGTTATTAAGTTTGAAAAGTTACTTTTAACCGGTTTACATAACATTTAGAAATTTCATTTGTGATATAACATAAGTAAATAAAACAATAAAATAAACATCCAAATAATAAATAGCGGCCTTATTACAATCCCAAAATAAAAAAAGACTTAGAAAATAAATAATATTAACTATGACAAAATAAATTCAAATCCAACGATAAGCATGGCCACCTCGAGTCCTCTCCGGCTCCATCTCGCGATCTACACATCTGCAAAATGGTAAGGGAAGGGGTGAGTCACCAAGACTCAGTGTGTAATCCCACACCCGGAAAATACAACTCATACACAATTTATTAATAAACATGCAAATATGCAACCCCACTAACCATCCGTACTCCTTAACTACCCCGTGTGGTCAAAACCACTGGTGGTCAAAACCACTAGTGACTAGTGTCACAATTTAAATGATGGGGCCAACCCATCGTGTGGTCAAAACCACTGATGACCATAGGTCACAAAATATTATAATGTGGTCAAAACCATGGTGGTACCAAACCTTTGGGACATAGTCACAATTATCACCTGTGTGGTCAAAACCTTTGGTGACCAAGTCACAATAAATCTGATGGGGCTAACCCATCTTGTGGTCAAAACCACTGGTGACAGTCCATAAGATCATCCCCCTCCTCTCATCAATCCCACCATCAACATGCTTACATCACAAATATCATACATCATGCATTTAACAGCATATGATGGCATACACATACATCATAGATCATGAGATAGGGGACTTACCCGAAATCCATGCTTATGTCCACAAGCACTACCACAATGATAAAAACAACAATGTAGTCATGTGAACTAATAAAGTGTGTAGCGAGTTTTTTTTACACACCTGTTACTAATGCGTATCCTAGATCCCGAGGATTCGATCTATGATGCTAGATCCTTGACCCTATAATCGACCAACAATAGGGTTAGGGACTTTGGCCTATTCGGCCAAACCAAATAATACCAAAGGCACTTGCGGCACTTACCTTAAACGGATTTGATTTCCAAACAAATCCCGAAGCCTTAATTAGCCCCTAAATCCATGTCACATATTAGTTTCGGCATTTAAACATAAACTTTTAACAAATGGCCCTTGGCCGAATGTAACCATTCACATACCCACTTACCGAAATACAGAAATTATCACTTGAGTCTTCGAGATCCCTACCAAAAAACATGTTAAAAATTGGCTTGCACAATCACACATAATCAAGGCCTATGGCCAAATGTAACTTACCACCTTACCTTGGGGAATCAAATCCCGAAAGATCTCCTTACTCCTTTAATGCTATCTTATCTTGACTACAAAATAAAACGTGAAACCAAAGTCTTAATAAGGTTCGGCCAACCCAAAAATACATGGTTAAGCCTCATGGTTTCGGTTGGACAAATCAATGATAAAAGAATTAACTTAGAAAGATCCCTTACCACACTATTGAAATTGGCAGCACCTTGGTTAGGGATGTGAGATTTGGCCAAGCCCCTTTATGGAAGAGATATTCAGCTAGTAGAAAAAAGGGAAGTTAAATTTTAGTAGAAGGGAGGTAGGTTCGGCCAAGTAAAAGAAATAAGAAGCAAGGAATTTTTGAAGAATTTTATCTTCTATGCTAGGGAGAATTTGGCCAGCAACAAGAGAGAAAAAAAGAGAAGAATAATTGAAGAATTTTTGGCACTTCTTTGCTATACAAAACTGAATATGGATGGCCTCCCAAGGAGTCACATATTCGGACAACACCCCTCCCTTTTGGGATAATTCCAGCCTTTAATTATCAAAAATAAAGCATGGTTTATCATTCATCTTTATCTCCTAGCCACTCTTCAACAATTTAAAAGAAAATAAACTACTAACAACTACCCTTCCCAGAATATGTGCAAAAATTAATCTTTATCCTCACCAATTTAAGAGTCCAACATGCAGCCATCAACTCCCTTTCCATGCACGCCAGCTTGCATAAAAAATAAAACCAAATTGCAGCTCCCTTGATTCGAACATAAGACCTTACTGCTGCAGCCCTCTTATAACGCCCCATGCCATTCCTCCCAATTGACTTTCATGTCATAAAACCCCACCATTTATTTATAAGACCTTCCTAGGCCGATCACCCTAAAAATAAAATGCCAAAACGCCACTCCAACAGCTCGAACCTATGACCTGCACCATCATCACCTCCAAGTCCAAGCCACTCCACCAACTCAACTTTCATGTCTAAACCTTACCCACAAAATTCTTTAAAGCCTTCTTAACTTGGCCCCCCTTCCTTTAACGCCAAAAAGCCCAAAAATAAAACGCCTCCCCCCTTGTAACTCCCACGACTCGAACCTCTTCCCTTGAAACACCCTTAGATGCCACCTTCTTAGCACCTAAGTGGCACATGGAAGCCACTTTGCCAAGCTATTTCTTGTGTCAAACTTCTCACAAAATTTCTCTTATCCCCTATCTCACCTAGCTTCCCCCTTCTCAAGTGCTTAAAATGAATTTTAGCCCTAAGTCCAATTAGTCTGGGGTCATGACTAGACCTTTAAATATATCAGGCAATCAAGCATACAAATCTCTCAAGCACATACATGGGAAAAATAAGTAAATTTCAAACAACCTCTAATTCAGGATGTTATAGTTCTACCCCCTTAAAAGAATTTCGGTCTCGAAATTACCTGGATCAGAAGAGTTGGGGGTATTACTGTCGCATCACATCCTCGGGTTCCCATGTGGCCTCCTCCGTACCATGGTTTCGCCATAACACCTTCACCAAAGGCACTGACTTCCTATGAAGAACTTTGACATCTCGATCCAGAATCTGTACCGGCTCCTCTTCGAAAGACAAGACCGAGTTCACTTCAATTTTTGCAATCGGCACTACATGTGATGGATCCGATCGATAGCGTCTCAGCATCGAAACATGGAAGACATCATGGATCTGGCTCAATTCTGCTGGCAACTCAAGCTAGTAAGCTACTAGTCCCACACGTTTGAAGACAGGTATGCGGTCCGATGAATCTAGGGCTTAGCTTGCCCTTCCGCCAAACCTCAAAGACCTTCTTCCAAGGTGATACCTTCAAGAAGACCTTATCACTCATCGCATACTCAACATCTCTGCGTTTAAGATCGTAGAGGATTTACTCTCGTCTGATGTCTCCTTAAGACGAGCCGAATTACTCTAACCTTATCCTCCATCTACGCCACTAACTCGACCCAACATCCGACGTTCTCCTAGTTCCGTCCAACATGTAGGAGTACGGCATTTCGACCATCTGACGCCTCATATGGTGCCATCTGAATACGCTGATAACTATTATTATAAGCTTAACTCACCAAAGGTAGGTACTCCTCCCAACTACCACGAAAGTCCAAAACACGCCCTCAACATGTCTTCCAACACTTGGATTACTCTCTCAGATTGTCCATCAGACTGCGGGTGAAAAGCCGTGCTGAAATTCAACTTCGTGCCTAACTCCTAATGTAAGGCCTTCCAAAATCTCGACATAAATTGAGGATCTCGATGAGATATAATGGACACAGGTACTCCATGTAACCACACTATCTCTGCGATGTACAACTTGGCTAATCTTTGAAGCGAGTAGTCAACCCTTACTGGTATGAAATGGGCTGACTTAGTCAATCGGTCTACTACCACCTAAACTGCATCTTTCTTACTGGGCGTAAGGGGAAGCCCACTTACGAAATCCATAGTAATCTCCTCCCACTTCCGCTGTGGAATCTTTACTGACTGTAACAACCTTGATGGCAATTGATGCTCAGCCTTAACTTGCTGGCATGTCAGACACTTGCCCACTAACTTGGTTACTTCCCGCTTAAGACCCGACCACCAAAACTGCTCCCTTAAATCCCGATACATCTTGCTGCTTCCCGGGTGCATAGCATACGTACTGCTATGAGCTTCTTTAAGGATTCGCTGCCTCAACTCATCATCCTTAGGCATGCATATTCTCTCCTAAAAGTACAACACTCCATCACTGCCCAAGCTGAAACCCTTGGCCTCACCATTCTATACTTGCAACCTTCGAGTATTCAAAGCTTCATCAATCAACTGCCCTTCTTTGACCTCATTAATCCAAGAAGGCTTCACTTGCAATTCTGCCAAAAGGCTCCCATCCTCATAGAGACTTAGATAAGCGAACATAGCTCGCAAATCTGCTACAACCTTTCGGCTCAATGCGTCAGCTACCACATTAGCCTTCCTCGGATGGTACTCGATTGAGCAGTCGTAGTCCCTCAACAACTCAATCCACCTCCTCTACCTCAGATTTAAATCTTTCTGAGTCAGGAGGTGCTTCAGACTTTTATGATCTATGTACACTCACCGACTTCTCCCCATATGGTAGTGCCTCCAAATCTTCAAGGAAAAACCATCACGCCAATTCTAAATCATGTGTCGGTAGTTACTTTGTGAGGCCTCAATCGCGTGGACGCATAAGCGACCACCTTCCTTCTTGCATCAATACACGGCCTAAACCAAAGGTGTGATGCATGCAATATCTGATGAACTCCTTCACGCCTCAGCTAAATCAAGGCTGGAGCTTCACAAGATCCTCTTCAGCTTATCAAAACTTTCTTGCTACTTCTCAGACCACACAAATGGAACCCCTTTTCTCAATAGCTTAGTCAACGGTGCTGCGATTAAGGAGAAATTTTCCATGAATCTCCTATAATATCCACGCCAACCCGTAAAACTCGAATTTCTATAATCGACTTTGGTGGCTTCCACTCCAACACCGCCTCAATCTTACGGGGATCCACCCTGATTCCCTCTCTGAAACAACATGTCCTAGAAAAGTTACCTCCTTGAGCCAGAACTCACATTTGATGAATTTGGCGTACAATTGTTTCTCCCTTAGAATTTGCAGAACCATATGAAGATGTGCGTCATGCTTCTCTTCCGACTTTGAGTACACCAAAATGTCGTCTATGAAGACCACGATGAACCGATCCAGATAGGGTTGAAAACCCGATTCTTCATGTCCATAAACGCTGCCGGTGCATTCATCAAACCAAAAGGCATTACGAGAAACTCGTAGTGTCCATACCAAGTACGGAATGCCGTCTTGTGGACATCAGCCTCCTTCACCTTAAGCTGATGGTAACCTGACCTAAGGTCAATCTTGGAGAACACCGATGCTCCTTTGAGTTGATCAAACAGATCATCAATCCTGGGCAAAGGATACTGGTTCTTTATTGTCAGCTTGTTCAGCTGCCGATAGTCTATACACATCCTCATTGTCCCATCCTTCTTCTTGACAAAAAGCACTAGAGCTCCCCAAGGAGATACACTTGGTCGGATCTATCCAACAATTCCTGAATCTATGCCTTCAACTCTACCAATTCTTTTGGCACCATCCGATACGGAGCTATAGATACGGGCGCGATTTCGGGTAGCAAGTCGATACAAAATTCAACCTCACGGTCCGGAGGTAGACCCGAAAGTTCCTCTGGAAACACATCAACATAGTCCCTTACAGTCCGGACATCTTCCACAGCAACATCCTTAGATTCCAAGGCACAGACATGCACCACATAAGCTTCACAACCCTTCCTAACCATCCTTTCCACCTTTAATACCGAAACCAAATTAGATAGGCAATCTCTCCTTTTACATATCATCACCACCTCATCACCTTCCACTGTCTTTAATACCATGCGCTTAGCTGTGCAATCCAGGCTAGCCTAATACTTCACTAGCCAATCCATCCCGAGAATTAGGTCAAACTCGAGAACGGTAGTTCCATCAAATCAGCCAAGAACACGACCCCTTGGAGTTCTAGGGGTACGTTCCTATAGAGTTTACTTACTTCTATAGAGTGACCTAGGGGCCTTAATACAGTCATCTTCCTAGAAGTAAGTTTAGAGTCTAGATGCAGAGTTTCCACTACGCTACTAACAATGTATGAGTGGGTTGAGCCAATGTCAATCAAAGTATTATAGGGCACACCAAAGATCAAGAACATACTGGTTCGCCCTCCTCTTGACGCATTGCAGCATAGACTAGACCAGGTTGCCTAGCCTCAGTACCACCGGTACCTCCCTTCGGTGCCCCACGACCTCTGCCAGCACCATTACCTCCTCTTCTTGCACCACGACCCCTCTGAGGCCGTTGGTTATCCCTTCTATTCGGTGCACGATCCTGACCCTCAGATCTCAGTCTAGCTGCTTTCTTGGACAATCCCTAACTCTATGCTCCAAGGACCCACACTCAAAGCATCCCCGATTACCATTCCAACACTCTCCCGTGTGAGACTTGCCACACCGAGCACACGGGCGGCCATTGAGGATTAACGGAAGAAGAGCCTAGCAATTGATCGACCCACCAAACCTTGTCCTCTTCTGCTGATTACCGGAATACTTTGAAGGTCTGGAGCTCCTCTTATTCCAATTTCTATCTTGATTCCGTCTAACCGACTATCTTACCCCTTCAGCAACCTTTGATTTCTCCACTAGGATAGCGAACTCCCATTCCTGTTGTGGAGCTATCATCATCCTCAGCTCGTCTCTCATCCCATCCTCAAATCTAACACAGCATTCATGCTCGGTACCCACAATACCACGAGCATACCTACTCAACCGGAGAAATTCGGCCTCATACTCCACCACCATCTTATTGACTTGAACCAGATTCAAGAAAGCCTTCTGCTGTGCATCCACGTAGCTAGTTCCGATATACTTCTTTTGGTAGGCATCCTTGAAGAATTCCCAGGTGAGATTTTCTGCCACTGTTCCATCCCTTACAGTGAGCAACCACTGATATGACTCATCCCGAAGCAGAGAGATGATGCCCTTCAACTTCTCCTCAGCTGTAAAATCTAGGTCACCCATGATCCTTTCTGTTGCTTCCAACCAAGATCTGCCAAGATGGGTGCCACTGAACTCCCTAAATACTTTTGCTCCGTTAGCCCAGAGTTATTCAACCACGGATTTACGGGCTCCTGCAGCTGCGCCAACCTCAGCAACTCGTTCCAATACCCGTAAGACAGCTTGAGATATGACATCATTACCACCCGTCTGATCTTGAAATTTAGTTTTCACCGCCGGTAGATCCGACATCTCATTGCCAGACCCATGACCAGACCTGCTGGCTCCGACAAGGTCATCCTACCTCTACCGCGGCCACGGGGCGGACGTCCACGACCTCTCGTACTCATTTCTAATGATTGCGCTTATCTGTTTAAGAATTTTATGCATTAGTACCTTGTTTCACTTGATTATCCGCGAAGAAATTTTATGATAGGAGTTTTGAAAGTGGTTCTTTCGCAATCATACATGCACACAGTTTTCCATTCATTCATTCAAAGAGACGTTGTAGTTTTCATTGTGATTGTTTTTTCACTACCTGGGTATTTTCGTAATTTGTCCTACAGGGGTATTTTTGTAATTTCTCAAAAATAAAAGTTTTCAGATGATTTTGTCAAAAAGTAATTTGAAACTCTTAAATTCCTAGGGTATTTTGAAAAATTTTGAAATCCGATGGTATTTCGGTAATTTTAGACCTCAAGGGTATTTCGATAATTTTTCATAAATCAAGGTGAATTTGTAAAAGTTAATAAATTAGGGATATTTCAAAAGTTGTAAAACTTCGAGGGCTATTTTTGAGATTTGCATTTTCTAAGATAGTGATGTTGCAAAATTTTGAAATCAATGTCATTTTGGTAATTTTGTTGGTTAGGGGCAATTTTGTAATTTCACCACGAGGGGTATTTTAGTAATTTTTCCTAGTCTAGGCTTTTTCATAAAAAGATTTCCAAAAATTTAGTTCTAATTGATTTCACAAAAAGGATATTTTGAAAATTTTCTATTTGGAAATTTTCTTACGGAGGGTATTTTGGTAATTTACAAGCTAGGGGTATTTTGGTCATTTTTCAAACTGAGGGGTATTTTGGTCATTTTTTTCTCTTTTTTTTTCTTTTTCTTTAACAAGGTTTTAATTACTTCAAAAACTAAACGGCTAGTCCCTTTCGGGTTTTAGTTATCAAATTTGCTTTGTGAGTGTCGTCTCGGCCGGGATGAACCAGTTACTACGCACTGTAGGATTCGAGTGAGTAGGAGGTGAGTCACGCTTAAATACCAGGCTCCCACCGAATCCAATCCTAGACATGCGATAACGATTGCCACATCCCTTGCTCAAGGACAACTCACGTGGTTGTTTAGGAATTATTAAATCTTATGCACGGTTTGTTGGGGTATGCTAACCTTAGGGTTCAACAATTTCTATTCTAATAGTCTACGTTCCCAATTTACCCTTCTACCCTTCATCAAATACTCACAAAGAAAATAGATAGAAGTACTTACCTGGGTGGATAGGTGCTGAAGACTTGGTGCCATGCTGTTCAAGCCAAAAACAGTTTCAAAACATTCCAAAATATTCCAATAAGGCCTACTAACACAAAGACAAAACATTTTGGGCCTTGGGCCCCCCACAGTCGAGTTTTGAACCGGGCTCTGATACCAAAAATGTAACACCCCAAACCCGGCCCATGAGTCTTGACCGGATCTGGTATGTCACGGAGAAAATAATTTGAAGTAATTTGAGTGTCTAATGAAAACTTGTTAAAAATGTGGCTAAGGTATTTAAACGGGGTTTTGATAAAACTCAGTTGGGATTTTTTATAAGCATGGTTGGGTTGATAAACCATTTGAAAAAGTTTGATCATGTAAAATTTAAAATTTGTCATGGTTATAGTTGACTTGGTGTATGTTGCTACCCGATGGTAACATCTTTGAAAACCCGTAGAAGTTATTAAGTTTGAAAAGTTACTTTTAACCGGTTTACATAACATTTAGAAATTTCATTTGTGATATAACATAAGTAAATAAAACAATAAAATAAGCATCCAAATGATAAATAGCGGCCTTATTACAATCCCAACATAAAAAAGACTTAGAAAATAAATAATATTAACTATGACAAAATAAATTCAAATCCAACGATAAGCATGGCCACCTCGAGTCCTCTCCGGCTCCATCTCCGCGATCTACTCATCTACAAAATGGTAAGGGAAGGGGTGAGTCACCAAGACTTAGTCACCCGGAAATTACAACTCATACACAATTTATTAATAAACATGCAAATATGCAACCCCACTAACCATCCGTACACCTTAACTACCCCGTGTGGTCAAAACCACTGGTGGTCAAAACCACTGGTGACTATTGTCACAATTTAAATGATGGGGCCAACCCATTGTGTGGACAAAACCACTGATGACCATAGGTCACAAAACAAAACGTGAAACCAAAGTCTTAATAAGGTTCGGCCAACCCAAAAATACATGGTTAAGCCTCATGGTTTCGGCTGGCCAAATCAATGATAAAAGAATTAACTTAGAGAGATCCCTTACCACACTATTGAAATCGGTAGCACCTTGGTTAGGGATGTGAGATTCGGCCTAATCCCCTTTATGGAAGAGATATTCGGCTAGTAGAAAAAAGGGAAGTGAAATTTTAGTAGAAGGGAGGTAGGTTCGGCCAAGTAAAAGAAATAAGAAGCAAGGAATTTTTGAAGAATTTTGTCTTCTATGGCTAGGGAGAATTCGGCCAGCAACAAGAGAGAAAAAAAGAGAAGAATAATTGAAGAGTTTTTGGCACTTCTTTGCTATACAAAACCGAATATGGATGGCCTCCCAAGGAGTCCCATATTTGGCCAACACCCCTCCCTTTTGGGATAATTCCAGCCTTTAATTATCAAAAATAAAGCATGGTTTATCATTCATCTTTATCTCATAGCCACTCTTCAACAACTTAAAAGCAAATAAACTACTAACAACTACCCCTTCCAGCTGAATATGTACAAAAATTAAGCTTTATCCTCATCAATTTAAGAGTCCAACATGCAGCCATCAACTCTCTTTCCATGCACGCCAGCTTGCATAAAAAATAAAACCAAATTGCAGCTCCCTTGATTCGAACACAAGACCTTGCTGCCGCAACCCTCTTACAACACCCCATGCCATTCCTCCCAATTGACTTTAATGTCATAAAACCCCACCATTTATTTATAAGACCTTCCTAGGCCGATCACCCCAAAAATAAAATGCCAAAATGCCACTCCAATAGCTCGAACCCATGACCTGCGCCATCATCACCTCCAAGTCCAAGCCACTCAACCAACTCAACTTTCATGTCTAAACCTTACCCACAAAATTCTTTAAAGCCTTCTTAACTTGGCCCCCCTTTCTTTAACGCCAAAAAGCCCAAAAATAAAATGCCTCCCCCCTTGTAACTCCCACGACTCGAACCTCTTCCCTTGAAACACCCTTAGACGCCACCTTCTTAGCACCTATGTGGCGCATGGAAGCCACTTTGCCAAGCTATTTCTTGTGTCAAACTTCTCACAAAATTTCTCTTATCCCCTATCTCACCTAGCTTCCCCCTTCTCAAGTGCTTAAAATAAATTTTAGCCCTAAGTCCAATCAGTCCGGGGTCATGACTAGACCTTTAAATATATCAGGCAATCAAGCATACATATCTCTCAAGCACACACATGGGAAAAATAAGTAAATTTCAAAAAACCCCTAATTCAGGATGTTACAACACACCACTCATACCAACCAACACACCTGTGAGGAGCTTTAGTCGCCCACCCCGCCAACACACCAAACGTAGGCATTAAGCCATTTATATCAAATTTGTGGACAAGCCACCAGATTAACAGAATTTACATGGCATTGCCATTTTTCAGATTTGTGGTAGAGCCACCAAATTTATGTAGCAAAGCTACCAAAACTTCTCTTCATCATTATCCCATCCCATGCATTCATGTATGTGCATCATACATATCAAATCATGATATTTATAAATATAATAACAATAATGAAAAATTCAGAAATTTATGACAAACAAATTGGCCTAATAACACTTTGAAAATCGCCCATTAGAGCAATATATCAAATTGACCTATTTTATCACATATCCATCCATTTAGTCACATATCAAATTGGCCTATTTAGTCACATATCAAATTGGCCTATTTAGTCACATATCAAATTGGCCCATTTAGTCACATATCAATTCGGTAATCTTACCCACTAAGGGTATTTCAGAAATTCGACTCATAGGGGCATTTTCATAAATTGGTAATATTACCCACTAAGGGTAATTTGGTAATTTCACAATCCGGACTTAACTACTAATTTGGGCATAAAATTTAAGCGTCCATCTGCATCGTACTGACCAAATTTACTATAACGTGAGTTAGAAAACTTGAAATCTAAATCCATAAATTTTTCTTGAAACTAGACTCACATATCTTTTTACTAAAATTTTTCCAGAATTTTTGGCTTAACCATTTAGTACAATTTATTCCTTAAATTTTCCCTTGTTTCACTGTCCAACAATTCTGACCTCTCCTTCCTTAATTTCAAATATCTCACTGTACGGTTTTCATATACTGCTCCCACTTGTTTATATTGAACATAGGCTCACTAAGGAATCCATACATATAAATTATATCACATAATTCACTTTGTACAATTTTATATGATTTTTCCAAGACCAATAAGGGAACCACGAAATCATTCAGAACTAGTCTCACTAAAATTAACATATCTCAGAATATAAAATTCCTTTTCCTTCTCGGTTTCTTCCTTATCAAAATAGACACAGTAAGATTTTATTTGATATCTCATTCACTTTCTAATTCTCTTTCTCCTAGTTTTTGTGATTTTTTAAAAACACATCACTGTTTCTAAGTGAAACTATTTTATTACAAAATATAATTACCACTAGATCATACGCACGCCAGAGTGATTACGGATGCCGATTTTTTGTTTTCTTCAGTATTTCAACCGATTCATAGAATATTTCATACAAACTGTCAGAGAAGTGTGAGATTGCACACCATTTCAGATATGTATATGGAAGGAACCTGATTACACACCTTATTACGGGATCCGTAACATGATACTCTCCGCGACACCTAAAGATACGATCGATCAACAATTAGTCCAAAACCCAATTTACAACTTCATCCAAGTATTGCGTTGATTAACAATCTATATCACTTACCAGCAATTCGAGTCTCTTATTATAAGGGATAGATCGAGTGATTTAATCCCTAAAAATATAGTCGATTAGTCACAACCACTATCTCGTTAAGCAAAATAACCGGTCAACGAAAAGATCCAAAAAGAACCATGAGGAATCTCTTACCTTAATGATATTAGTTTCGATTTCTAACGATTGTACAATGGCTATGGATGAGTCAAAGTTTCAGCCTTCCACTATAACTCGATTGATCAGGCAAGTGAGTGTCAACACAAATGACTAGAAATGATTAAAAGAAAGGAGAAGATGTATCAAGGCATTTGGAGTGTTTCAGTCAACACCAAAAGAGATATGAATCAAAGAGAAATGTGAGTATTTCAGCAACAAGAAGAATGGTGAAAGATGGATTAAGGTTTCGACACCTAAGGAAGAAGTGAAGAAAATATGCTCACTAATGGCTTGTAAATTTGGCACAAAGCAAAAGAAGGAGTTTGGAGAAAAACACAAAATAGTGCAAAAGTAATTTTTGCCTAACAACACCAAAATTCTACCAAATGACCAAGCAAAATTCAGCTACCTCCATTTCCCCCAAAACCGTGCACATACATGACCATAATGGTCAAAAGTTGGCCAACCATACCTTCCATAACACTTCCCTTGAAAAAGGCCACATGCCCCCTTACTTGCCCTTTTCTTTTGATTCCCTTCCATCCATTCTTCCTTATTATATTTCCTTAGCCACCTTGCCTTATTAAAAAGTCCACATTGCCCTATTTTCTTCCTCAATCTCCTCTCCATCACCTCAATCTCCTCTTCATCTCCATGATTTCCTCCATGAATCCCTCCACTTGTCCATTTATCTTCTCTTCTCCTTTTTGGCAAAAATAAAACTCCCTTACTTTCCATGAGATTCGAACCCTAGTTCTCCCATCAGCCAATTCACACCACTTGCCACTAAGCCACAAGCTCCTCTACTGTCTCCTAAATGCGCCCATTTATTCCTACGTCTTGCTTTCATCAGCCATATCCACTAAAAATACAAAAATGAAAATTCTTCCTATGGCCTAACTTGAACCCGAGACTTCATAAAAACCTCGTAACCTTCCAAATTCACTAAACTAATAAGTCTAATTTGTAACAACGCCATTCTCTTATTCTCAATTATTGTAAACAGTCCTACGCCCAAGGCCCATTGGGCCCAATCCTACTAGGTCCAATTTTGGGATGTTACATTATTCTTTCAGACAATTGAAACCAAATTTAAAGAATTATCTGACACACGATTTTGAGTTGGCCGCTATTGTTTTTGCATTGAAAATTTGGTGACATCATTTATTCGGTGAAAAGTGCCACATCTTTACCAATCACAAGAGTTTTAAGTATATAATAACTTAGAAAGATTTGAATTTGCGACAACAAAGATGGCTTGAGTTATTGAAAGATTACGAGTTAGTGATAGATTATCATCCGAGAAAAGCGAATGCAGTCATGAATGCTCTGAGTAGAAAATCTTTATTTGCTTTGCGAGCGATGAATACGCAGTTAACCTTATCTAATGATGGTTCAATTTTAGCTAAGTTAAAAGCTAAACCATTAGTTATTAAACAAATTTGTGAAGCTCAGAAGTGTGATAATGAATTGCAAACTAAAAGAGTCCAGTGCAAGTGGACTACTGATTCAGAACATCAGATCAGATCTGATAATTATTTATTATTCCGAGGTAGAATTTGTGTCTTGAGAAACTCTGAGCTTATTTAGAAAATTCTACATGAAGCACACAGTGGTTATTTATCTATTCACCCAGGGAGTACTAAGATGTACAATGATCTGAAACAATTGTACTGGTGGTTGGGTATGAAACGAGACATTTTAGAATTTGTGTCAAGATGCTTGGTTTGTCAACAAGTTAAAACTGAATATCAAATGTCTTCAAGACTACTATAGCCAGTGATGATACTAGAGTTGAAATGGGATAGAGTTACAATAGATTTCGTATCGGGGTTACACCTATCTCCGAAAAAGAAAGATGCTATCTAGGTTGTTGTTGATCGTTTGACGAAATTGGCACATTTCATTTTGGTACGTACAGACTTTTTGCTTGACAGATTAGTTGAGTTGTACATCTTTGAGATTGTTAGATTGCACGGGGTGCCAGTTTCTATTATTTCGGATAGAGATCCGAGGTTTACGTCGTGATTTTGGAAGAAATTACAAGAAGCTTTGGGTACGCAGTTACACTTTAGTACAGCATTTCATCTGTAAACGGATGGTCAATCTAAGAGATTGATATAGATTCTTGAAGATATGCTTTGTTGTTGTGTTTTAGAGTTTGAATGTAACTCGGAAAAGTATTTACCATTGGTTGAATTCGCGTATAATAATAGTTTTCAATCGAGTAAAAAGATGGCACTGTATGAAGCTTTATATGGTCGTAAATGCCAAACTCCATTGTACTAGACCAAACTTTGTGAGAAAAAGATTCATGGGGTTGATTGGATCAGAGAGACCGAAGAGAAAGTGAAAGTAATTCACGACAGTTTGAAAGTAGCTTCAAATCGGAAGAAATCGTATGCAGATGTGAAATGTAAAGACATTGAATTTAAAATCAACAACAGAGTATTTTTTTAAAGTATCTCCATGGAAGAAGATTGTTCAAGTTGGTCACAGAGGAAAATTAAGTCATTGACTTATCGGGCCGTATGAAATAATTGAGAGAATATGACCAGTAGCATATCGACTAGCTTTACTGTCAAAGTTAGAAAAGATTCACAGTGTATTTCATGTGTCAATGTTACACCGATATAGATCAAATCTGTCACACATAATTTCTGCTACAGAGATTTAAATTAAGCTAGATATGACATATAATGAAGAATAAATCAGAATTTTAGCTTGAGAGATTAAACAGTTAAGAAATAAAAGTATAGATTTAGTGAAAGTAATTTGGAAATGTCATGGTGTTGAAGAAGCTACGTGAGAACCCGAGGAAGCTATGAGAATGCAATACCTTAACCTATTTTCTGGTAAGATTTTTGGATACAAAAATTCCTAAGAGCGGAGAGTTGTAACAACCCTTTTTTTAGTCAAATCAGAACAGTAGTTTTGGGACCAAAAATCTGAGGTTGAAATATTTATTTTATTATTATTTTAATGTCTACAGTATGATAGTATGATTGTGTAAAAATTTCGTTAAGAAATTTTATCGTTTGACTGCTTAATTTGATAAAAATGACTATATCGCGTAAAGTGTAAAAGTTATGTTCTAATAGCTAAAGGTGTCTAATAGCTATGGAATCTTAAAGTGGAGGTCCTTATGTGGTAATCAAACCATTTTAATTGTGAGTGGACATTTATGTTCATGATTAAGTGATTTTAATGGTTTAAAATAAGGTTAAAAGTGAAAATTAATAATTAAATTAAAACAAGGTATCATCTTGTTTCTTCCTACCTATCATTGAAATTTAGACTTAGAAAAGCCATGGAAATTGCTTGAAGCATTCAACCAGCTATCCCTTATGCATGTGAGTGATTTTTGTCTCTTTTTTAATGATTTCCATGTTTTCGGAGTTGTTGTAGCTTAATCTAGCTAGCCCAGGGACTAATTTGCAAAATTGTTAAAGGTTTAGGGTTTTACCATTGATGGATTGTTTGTATTTTGATGTTTGATAATAGAAAATGAAGGGTTGTTGTTAGATAAACAACATTTATTAAGTGATTTTTGATAAAATTGTCAATTAGGGATCTTTTTGTGAAATATGAAAATTTTGTGGTAAAAATGTGAAATAAATGAAAAACATGGGCTACTATGTTAATAAAGGAAATCGACTAGCATGGGTAGGGACTTAATTGCATGAAATTATATTTTTATGAGCTAGGCACTAAATTATGAAGATGTTAAACTATTGGGGAAAAATGTAATTTTGCCATAATGTGATTTTTGGGCTAAATTGAATAGAATGATAATTAAATAAGTTAAATTTTATTAAATATAGATCAATAAAAGCAAAGTTCAGATTTAGATCGGGGGGAAAATAAAGTATTAGATTAGTCGATCTATTTTGTCATTTTTGCGATTGAGGTAAGTTCGTATGTTAATAAGTATTAATATAATTGTGTTTTAAATGCTTTATTATTGAATTAATTATGAGTATTACCTTAGGGATATGTTCGATGAAGATTCAGAAATGTGAAATCTCGATTGAACCTTAGGAATAGATTAGGATACAAATGACATGTCATTAGGGGTTATGTGTTTTGGGTGCTAGTTTGTACGTCCTACATGTGGCTGAGTTGTCGACATCCATTGCGAATTCTCGTCACCTTGTTTGAGCAGCACCATGTAGCTACGTCTTGACGTCAACTTGTGTGAGCAGACCAGTTGATAGCTCGAGAGTGAGGATTATATGAGATATGAGATTGAGATAACTTCAGCTATGTATTGGAACTTAGGGTACAAGATTCCGAATATCCGATATTATTCCAAATGGTTTAACGGGTATATCAATGATATGGATGACTATGAGATTGATACGAGTTAATACAGGTGTGTACATGTACCATAAAAGCATTGAATAGAAGAAACTTGTGAAATTCATATATAGCCTTGTGAATGAATATGTGATAGGTTTGTGGATCAATATGAGTTATATTATGATATGTTTAATGGCTTAATTTGTATATATAAGGTAAGTTGAGTTTATTACTATATGAACTTACTAAGCTTTATAGCTTACCCTATTTACTTTTTCGTGTTTTATAGTGATTATCGAAGCCCGCTCTAATTTGGGAGTCATCGGAGATCTCATCACACTGTCAAGTTTTCATTTTGGTACTTTTAAGTTTGTGTATTTGGTTATATGGCATGTATAGGAGTTATGGTCATTTTGGTATATATGTTAGTAATGGATTTAGCCATTTGATTTGGCTTGTGAATGATGAATGGTTAGTTATGTGTATAGCCATGTGATTTGGCTTATTTTGGCATGCCTGGTGATGTATATATATATGTGCAAATGGACTTTTGATATGTTGTGTATAATCTCTATATAAATGCTTGTTGTGAATTGGTATTTGGAGTACCAAATAGTTGAAATTTGAGATTGGTATGCTTGTAGTTTTAGGTAAAGTGGTATATAATTGAAAGTGACCAAATTGATGATTTGAGAATGTGGATTTGGTATGAAATTGAATGGCTTTTTGTGGTACTTGTGTGTATTGTAATTGATGGTATTGATATAGCATGAATTGAACTTGGTTTAGATGAGTTTAAATGCCATTCGAAGATGTGGTCATATGCAAATTTGGTTGGTGTAGGTGAATGTAATTTGGTTGAGAAAGATGGCTTGGAAAATAGCCTATTTTTGTACACACGGGTGTGTGTCTCAGCCGTGTTTGACACACAGTTAGGTGACACACCGTGTGTCCCCTGGTTTAAATTAGAAACCAATTCAGTATGGTCCACACGGTCTAGCACGGGCATGTGACTTGGCCGTGTGGCATAAGTCAATATACCCTATAGTTTTGGCATGGCCTAGCACACGGCCTTGCACACGGGCGTGTAGTTGGTTGTGTGACCCAAGTCAGAGAGTTATACGGGATCAGACATGGGCTAGAACACGACCATGTGATCCCATTTTTAATGTCCACACAACTTGTGACATGAGTGTATCTTTGGCCATGTGAGGCACATGGCCGGGCCACATGGCGTGTCCCCTGTATTTTGAAAATTTTTCTAAGTTTTCAAATATTTGCTAAGTTATCGGTTTAGTCCCGAACCACTTATAATGCATGTTTTGGGCCTCGTAGGCTCGTATTAGGGACTGCATGATT
The DNA here is from genome assembly GCA_025506655.1 of Gossypium rotundifolium. Lineage (NCBI taxonomy): Eukaryota > Viridiplantae > Streptophyta > Magnoliopsida > Malvales > Malvaceae > Gossypium > Gossypium rotundifolium. The sequence continues at coordinate 71,392,433 of CP106729.1, forward strand.
AATTGTGAGTGACTTTTATTTCAAATTGAGAATTGTATGTGAAATGCATGTTCGTTTAAGTAATAAGTCCAGTAATGCTCTGTAACCCTATTTCAGCGAAAGACACGGGTTAGGGGTGTTACAATAACTATGGAAGGTATTGCATAAACTAGACCTTATAAGGATTAAGATGGAAAAGTAGAGGAACCAACAAGTGGGTAAGGTTCTTAATCCTTTTGTGTACGTAAGAATATGTAAATGAAGTTATGGACTTGACAACCATTTTAAGGGTTCTGTATGTATGAGGTTAAGCTATGAGTATTGAGTTTAGCCCATGATTTTGGTTGTAATGCTTAGCTGATAGAAGAATGGAAGCTCTGGCATTCGAGGAAGCTAAGCTGTGGAAACAATAAAGCTTCAGGTGAGTTCCAAACTACAAGCCTATTATTATAGTCTATGTTGTTTGAGTATGTCATGTTTGTAGAAACTTGAATATGATGATATGTGCATACATTGCATGACAGTGGGAAAAACCTTCAGGAGATAGAAGAATTTAAGATGGGAAATAGGGAATGAACCTATTAGATACCACCTTGGACGAAGCTTTAGGCCTTGCGGAGGGAACACTACAATGTTCAAGTGTCAATGTTAGGTGGTTTAAAGGAGGTAATGAGAGGAGGATTCGGGAAATGAAAATCATGGAAAGGTATTATCCGTGACGGCAGTATCAGTTGGCCTTTCGGGATGACACCATGATGACAGTGTAACACCCCAAACCCGGCCTAAACGTTAAGACCGAATTTGGTATGTCACAAGGAAAGGTTGTTTAAAAGAACTTTGTAATATTAAGGAATCATCGAAATTTTGAAAGATTTTCGTTTCGTGTTTCCATATTGAAAATAACATCCAGTTTAAGAGTTTCTTACCAACTTTTATCTAGAAGAACTATTAGTCGAAAAATGGTTTTGAGAGGTGAAAACAAAAAACTAGTGGTCATTGAAACGTGGTATTTTGAAAATAGTTTTTGGGGTTTTTAAGTAAATTTTCGAGTTGAGTTATTAATCAGTTTGTTATCCACTTGCTGATATTTTGGGAAAAACGTTTATTTATAATTTAAGGAAAAACCTTGTGTTTAGCAGTTCATAATATAAAATCAACCCCATTAAAAGAAAAAACCCAAATTAAAGTTATGGAGGCCTTATTACATAACAACATCCCAAATTAAAACAAGTTTAAATAATGAAGACGAGTTTACGTAAGAAGTAATGCATGGCCACCTCGAAGTCCACCTCAGCTCCCAAATCCATGGTTAAGAGTTACCTGCAATAATAAGCAGAGGGGTGAGTCACCAAGACTTAGTGTGTAATTCCCCTTACAAACGCAATTTGTCTGAAGCCCACAGATGCACATTGGGCCTTAGCCCCCACAACCCAACATAATACAAGTGTATGGAATGCAACCCAAGCCAACTTAGTTTTTCCATCCTCTACGTCACCGGAATCAGCCAAATGCCTGTGGCACTAAGCCACAGTGGTTCCAAACCACCATGATACCAAATCAATGTGACAGAGTCACGAAATATAATATGTGGGGCCAACCCACTATGGTACCAAACCATTGTGACAATCACTGATAAATATATGTGGGGCCAACCCACTGTGGTACCAAACCACTATGATAATCACTGATAGATATATGTGGGGCCAAACCACGGTGGTACAAAACCACTGAGACATAGTCACTGAATAAAATATGTGGGGCCAACCCACTGTGGTACCAAACCACTGTGACAGTTACTGAATCGCATTTCCCCTTTCAAGCATATCTCAAAGCCCATGTGAACATGTTATCATATTGAGATGAATGCAAACGTACTACCAATGTACAATAGATAATTGCATTATACATAGATACATTCGAAAGTAAAATCATAGAAGTACTTACCCGGTGTCTCCAACCTCACCCACAAGGGTATCTCGAATGTCTATACAGTCTTTCTGGCTTTCAGCCAACATAGTTATTAACACAAAATAATAATAAAAGTGTGAGCATTACACACCTGATTACGCGTAAAACTAGACTCTCTACGTCGACGCTCTCACTAGCAAGGATAACAGCGATTTGCCTATCCCAGGCAGGCGTCCACTCTATACCATACCCGCGAAAAGTCCCAAATCGTCGACATAGCACTAAGGCCCCTTAGACGGACCCTCCTTGGATCGGCTAGTGTAACACCCCTAGCTCGTATCCGTCGACGGATTAGGGTTAAGAGGTATTACCGAACTAGACTCGATTCATCACATTCATTTATTACAATTCATACTTAAAATTTTAACTGTAACTCTTTAACATTCCAATCTTATTCACAATCACATTTCACTATTTCATTAAAGCAAATACGCATCTTTGATTCCCAATATTCAACAAATAACTCATAAGCCCACATTCTTATTTCATGCAATCAAGACTTATATTACAAATCACGCTCTTAATTCAATTTCATCATTTCACATAATTTATGCAAATTTTGAATCAAACTCTATATCAAAACCAATTCAAACATGTTTCATACTTCAATAGTCTGAACCAATTAATCAACAAATCTTTGGCATTCAAATATTTTATACATGTTCAAGCATTTACCATTCACTTTATAAATATATAAATAAGATGATTATAAACACGTCTATTACCTTAGTCAAATATCAGCATATCATTTCATACCTTATATAAAAATGTATATTAAGACATACAAACCCAAAGAACTCTGTTGACTATCCATTCACATATGTGACATTAGTACACTATAGCATAACCGAACATGTCCATGATGCTAATACAATATGCGCATAATTCTCAAAGACAAAGCCATATCAAACCATGACTAACAAATTTATGTAATCATATTATTGACAAGCATTTGGGACTAAGCCGAATCACAAGTTATGCACACTAGGCAAGGTTAAGAAATTCCACACAACTTGATAGATATACCTATATCTATATTACACATAAGTAAACATCTCCCTATAACCACATACTATTTAAATAGTCTCTATACTGATGATTATTAAATCACAACCACGCTAAAGATTCTTAGACATAAGGATAATTACATAACATATCGAAAGCATATGCTCAATAGCTAACCTGAAATGCAAAAGTACAACAATTCCATTACCATATATTCGGTCTTCTATTTGACTCTTCTATAATTAACCCAAATATTTATAAACTTTTCCTTTCTCAAAGCCGAATCATATAATCATGAAAACATGCATCAAAACCCTGTTCATCTCTCAAGCATAACATACACACCTATTATATCAAAAATTTAATAAACCATAAATCTATAACATTTAAGGGCAAGCCAATTTCGCATGGCTTTTATACATTAACAAAACATCATTCCAATATTTAACTAGCCTATACATGCCTTTGATTCAAGAACTAGCTTAAAATATACCAAAAAGGGATGATAATGTGGTTGACTTCACCAACGATCCTCTGAGCCCGTAGCTTGATCTAAATCTATAAAATAGAACAATGCACACACACGGAGTAAGCTTACTAGCTTAGTAAGTCTTAAGCAAATTCTATATAACAATCAAACATTTTAATCAATATATTTATGGCATTGAACATAAATATTTCAATATGTACATTATCACTCTATTTCCATAAACATATACATTATCAAATCACATAAATATCATATATATTCGCATAATTCTAGTCACATGAATACATCATACATATCATTCACATATACTTATTTGTACACATATACAAACACATCCAAAATTTCTTACACCACTAACCTTTCCACTTATAACCTATTCTTCAAAATAATGTTTTTAAACTCAATTTCATACACATATAATGTTCATACTTGACTCAAATGATGATATACCAACTTACCCCATTTCTTACTAACATAGAAGGCTTATACTTACTCGAGCTTTTAGCTCATTTCATTAGACATGTCTCACCCTGTATGATTCACTAATTCTCTATTTATAATGTATCACCGGCATTAAGCCTATTAGGCATCAAAGCCCGAAATACACACCGGCATTGAGCCTGCTAGATCAGAGGTTCGAGATTTAAACACTGGCATTTAGCCTGCTAGGTGATAAGCCCAATATAATTCACCGGCACAAGGCCTGATAGGCATTAAGCCCGATATAGATCACTAGCACTAGGTCTGCTAGGCATTTAGCCCGATATATATATATCACCGGCACAAGGCCTGCTAGGCTGCCCGAGTATCAATAGAACTAAACCATTTCACTTACATTTCTTGATACCAAAATCACATATATCACATATGTTTCATTATACTATCAAATATCATTTACAAATATACTTAACCACATTACATTACTAAAGATCAAATCACATTTTATATTAACTAACATTCGGAAATCATATATATTCATGCTTATAAATTTCAAATTTCAACATTTAATAGATTCATAAAAAATTCTTTGACATATATTTGCTTAAGGACTTACCTCGACTATCGACGGACAACGTAGACCGACTATTCGATAACCTTCGCCTTTCCCCGATCCAAATCTGTTTTTCTTTGTTCTTGATCTAAACACATTAAAATTTAGCTCATTCAAGCACATTTCATCTCAATTTAGTCCCAAAACACATAAATGGGCAAATTACCATTTTACCCCTAATGTTTCACATTTTTACAATTTAGTCCTATTTACACAAAACACAAAATACACAAAATTTCACTACACCACCTAAGGGCCGAATGTTCATAAGGACTAAACTAGTCCATTTATTTCATTTATTTTGCATTTTAACCCCTCAAAAATTTATTCTTGCAATTTAGCCCAAAATACTCAAATTCATCAAAAATCCAAGAACAAAACATATTAATCTAACACATATATTTCATAATTCATCCTTAAACATCATAAACAACTAATTATATACCATAGCTCAACTCAAAATATCCACCAAATTCAAAAATTAAAGCATGGGTCTTGATAATTTCTAAGCAACGATCACAAAAACATAAAAATGATCAAAAACCGAAGTAAAACACACCTTGAATTGAGCTAGACATGGCCGAATACTCCAAAGCTTTTAAACCCTTTATTTTTATCTAACATTCGGTAATGAAGGTTGAAAAACAAAGAAAATGGTTTTTAATTTCATATAATATAACATATATTTACATTATTATTAGTTTACTATTTTAACCTTTATTAAATAATAAACACAACATATAACTTAAGGTCACATTTGACCTTTTCCGCCCACTATCATTGAAAATGGGATATTTTCCCATGAGAGACCTCATATTAAAAAGCCACCATCAAATTAATACTTACACTTTATTTTGTAACTTTTACATTTTATGCGATTAAGTCCTTTTTCTAAAATAAACACAAAAATGATTAAATTTTCCTACGAAACTTTCACACACTTTAATTTACATATAATAAGCATAGAATATATTATTTAAATATTTCTCGGACTCAGATTTATGGTCACAAAACTACCGTTTCGATTAGGGTCAAATTTAGACTGTTACAGCTAGCACTCATATCCATGATAAGAGTCTTGATCAGTACTTAGAGAACACGTTTGGTTGTCTAACAAAGAAATTTGGTTAAGGCAACGAAAAGGGAAATGGGAAGTAGACAACCCAAAATCAAGAGAATCACCTTACCTCAAGAACCCAAACGGAATGGTAAGGTTCAGCAACCGACGGTCCTTCATCTTCGGACTACTATTGTTTGGCTAATGGAGTTTCCAAGAGTAAGAGTTCCAAAACGAGAGAGAAGAGAAGGGGTTAGCCGAAATCTAACCATCAAAACAAAATAACCATTCGGCTATGGCCATACAGAACAGAAAAAGAATGAGAAAAAAATGAGAGAGTCTCCCTTACCTTGCACGATAGGACCCAACTGAAGAGGAGACTTTCGGCAATCTAACAAGCCCTTCTTTTCTTGAGGTTCGGCTAAAAAACACAGGTTGGAAGAAACAAACTTAATTATCTTCAAGAGGAATTCAGCTTTTTTTTTATGAGAAAGGGAGTGAGAAGAATGGTCATAAGTAAAGATAAAAAGAAAAGAGTCTTACCTTGATTCCACAAAAGAGTCAAATGGTAACCAAGGAAATTCAGCACTGGCAGAAATAATAGGAGACACCCCAAGTTCGGCTAAAGAAGAGATGAGATTAGAGAAGGTTTTGCCTTTTGAAAAGAAGGAAAGAAAAGGTGGAAGAGATGAAAGAGGATTCAGCTAAAAAAACAAAGGAAGTAGAAAGGAAAGGTGAAGGAGAAGAAATGCCCGAATGGTCACACCACTTTCGGCTAGAGTCAAAGAAGCAAAAAAGATTAATAGAAAAACTAACAGTTTCAACACAGAGAAATAGGGAAATCATATGAGAGAAAAGAGAGAACTCAATGAGACATGAGAAAATCGGCACTCACCCCCTTAATGACCGAATATGCTAAAATGAAATGAAACAATTGCCTAAGACCTATGGAATTTTGGCACACTCACCTATCCTAGCACTAAATCGAAATTCCCCTTTTCAAACTCCCCACATTCGGCCAACACCTCCACCAACTCCAAATCCCTTTTTTTCTCTTTACTTTACTCCCTACTCACCATTTGAACTAGAAGACCAAGTCTTTCTCCACAAACTCCTCCACACCTTCCATTCAAAATAATTTGATTCATTCAAACCTCTACCAAGAAGAGTCTAGCCGAATGCCAACACCTTACCTCCCTAACCTCAAAAATAAAGTCCCATGCTGCAGCAGAAGGGATTCGAACTCCTCCCCCTTCTGGTCCTACAAATGACGCCTTCCCTCTTGCACTGCTAATGACGTCACCACCACTTGGACACAAGCTCCTTTGTGTCAACCACTACACACAAATATTCTTAAAGCCTACTTCAACCAGTTCTCCCCCTTAAAGTGTCCAAAAAGCAAAATTTTACCAAGGCTCTAGCTTGACCCTAAGCCTCCCCAGGACGCCTAAAGATACCAAAATAACATGCAGAACAAGCCAAGCACACGAAAATACATACAATACAGAACCCCTGATTCTAGGATGTTATAGTTCTACCTTCTTAAAGAAATTTCGACCTCGAAATTTACCTGATCAAAAGCGGTGAGGGTATTGCTGTCCTATCACATCCTATGGCTCCCACATGGCTTCCTCTGAACTATTATTCCGCCACAACACTTTAACCAATGGAACTGTCTTCCTTCTCAATACTTTAACATCTCAATCTAGGATCTGAACTGGTTATTCTTCAAAAGATAAGTTAGGTCTTACTTCAATTTCTTTCACCGGCACTATGTGAGATGGATCTGAACGATAGCGCCTTAACATTGAAACATGAAATACATCATGTATCTGTCTCAATTCCAGAGATAACTCCAGCTGATATACCACTAGTCCCACACGTTTCAACACTCGATAAGGCCCGATGAACCTAGGGCTCAACTTGCCTTTTCGTCCAAATCTTAGGACCTTCTTCCAAGGTGAAACTTTCAGAAAAGCCTGATCCCCACTAAGAACTCAATTTCCTTATACTTCAGATCTGCATACGATTTTTGCATGTTGGAAGCTTCCTTCAACATAATCCAAATCAACTTAACATTTTCTCCTGTCTCTGAAACCAATTTTAGAAACCAATTTTAGTTCTATCCAGCAGGTATGAGTACGACACTTACGACCATACAATGCTTCATAGGGTGTCATCTTAATGCTGGATTGATAGCTATTATTGTAAGAAAACTCTGCCAACGGTAGAAAATCTTCCCAACTACCCCTGAAGTCAATAACACAACCTCTTAACATGTCTTCCAGAATCTGAATTACCCTCTCTAATTGACCATCAGATTGAGGATGAAACGTCGTATTGAAATCCAGTCTTGTACCCAATGCTTTGTGCAACTCCTTCCAAAATCACGACGTAAACCTAGGGTCTCTGTCTAATATGATCGACACTGGTACCCCATGAAACCTGACAATCTCTGCTATATACAATTTAGCAAACTTCTGCAATGAGTAGTCGACATGAATAGGTATGAAGTGAGCAGACTTCGTCAACCGATCGACAATCACCCACACCGAATCATTCTTAGTAGGCATAAGGGGTAGCCCACTAAAAAATTCCATAGTTATCCCTTCCCACTTCCAAAGTGGAATCTTTACTGGATGTAGCAACCCCGAAGGGAACAGATGTTCTGCCTTCACCTGCTGACACGTCAAGCACTTACTCACAAACTCGATAACTTCTTGCTTTAGACCTGGCCACCAAAACTGTTCTTACAAATCTCGATACATTTTACTCCTGTCGGGGTGCATAGCGTATGGACTACTGTGCGCTTCTGCAGAATCCTCTATCTCATCTTGAAATCCTTCGGCATACAAGCCTTCCCATGAAAGCACAATACCCCATCACTACTCAAACTAAAATCTTCTGTCTCACCACCTTCCACTTGATGAAATCTAGAACTTAACGATTCATATGACAACTATTTCTCTTTAATCTGACTCACCCATGAAGGCTTCACTTGAAGTTCAGCTAACAAGCTTCCATCATCATATGAGCAAACAATGCCCTCAAATCAGATATCGCCTTATGGCTCAACGTATCCGCCACTATGTTAGCTTTACCTGAGTGATATTCAATCGAGCAATCATAGTCTTTCAACAATTCAATCTACCTCAGCTGTCTTAAATTTAATTCCTTATGGGTAAGGAGATATTTCATGCTCTTATGGTTGTTGTAGATAATCGACTTCTCTCCATACAAGTAGTGTCTCCAAATATTCAGAGCAAACACTACTACAACCAACTCTAAATCATGAGTGGGATAGTTCACTTTATGTGGTCTCAATTGTCGAGACGCATATACCACCACTTTCTCATCTTGTATCAACAAACATCCTAACCCTGTGTGTGACGTATCATAGTAGACGACAAATTCTTTCCTAGCCTCAAGCTGATTCAACACTAGTGCCTTGGTCAAAATTCTCTTCAATTTCTCAAAGCTTTCCTGCTGCTTATTAGCCCAAACAAATGGTACCCCTTTCCGTAACAACTTGGTTAAAGGTGCAGCTATCAACGAGAATCTCTCAACGAGCCTTCTGTGGTACCCAGCTAATCCCATAAAACTTCAAATTTCTACCACTGACTTCGATGGTTTCCAATCCAAAACAGCTTCAATCTTTCGGGGATCGACCCTAATCCCCTCAGAAAACACAACATGCCCCAGAAAGGTAACTTCCCTTAACCAAAATTCACACTTGCTGAATTTCGCATATAGCTGCTTCTCTCTCAAAATCTGCAGAACAATCCAAAGATGAGAATCCTGTTCCTCTTTCATCCTTGAATATACCAAGATGTCATCTATAAACACTACGACAAAATGATCCAGGTAGGGTTAGAATACCCTGTTCATCATATCCATAAACGCAGGTGGTGCATTCGTCAACCTAAATGGCATCACTAGGAACTCGTAGTGACCATAACGAGTTCAAAAAGCTATCTTATGAATATCCGCCTCCTTGACCTTAAGCTGATGATAACCTGACCTCAAGTCTATCTTCGAGAAGACCGAAGCGCCTTGCAATTGATCGAACAAGTCATCAATCCTTGGCAACGGGTATTTATTCTTAATCGTCAACTTGTCCAATTGCCTGTAGTTAATGCACATCCTCATCGACCCATCCTTTTTCTTGACAAACAACATCAGTGCTCCCCACGGACACACACTTGGTCGAATAAATCCCCAGTCCAACAGTTCATGAATCTAGGCTTTAAGTTCCACTAGCTCCTTCGGTGCCATCCTATACGAGGCAATAGACACCGGAGCTGCTCTCGAAAGAAGATTAATGCCAAACTCTACTTCACGAACCGGAGATAACCCTAGAAAATCTTCTGGAGAAACATCTAAAAAATCTGTCACCGTTCTAACGTCTCCTACAGATAGCTCATTGGCTTCGAAAGCACTAACAAAAGTTAAGAATGCCTCACACCCTTTCCGCACCATCCTTTCAACCTTTAAAGTAGACACGACATTGGAAAGATAATTCCTTCTCTCACCTAACACCAACACCTCCTTATCTTCAAGAGTCTTCAACATCATGCGCTTAGCAGCACAATCCAAGTTTGCATGATACTTGACAAACCAGTCCATGCCTAAGATCAAACCGAACAAGCCGAATGGAAATCCCATCAAGTCAGCAGAAAAACTATCCCTTTAACTTCTAAAGGCACACTTCTAAAAGTCTGTTTACCACTACAGATTGTCCTAAAAGGCTAATCAAAGTCATATATCTAGAAGCAACCTCAGATCCTATGTTTAAAGTTCCAGACACAATACTATCAACATAGGAATGTGTAGACCCAATATCTATAAGTGTTGTAAAGGGCAAACCAAAAATAAGGAATGTACCAGTTTGATGTCCACGGCATCGCCCTCCTCTCAGCGTCTAGCTGCATAAACCAACCTAGGCTATCTCACATTTGTATTCCCAGCACCTCTGCCGGTGCTCCACGCCCTCGACCAAAACCATTTCCTCCTCTGGCCGGACCATGACCTCTTGGTGGTTGCTGAAAACATCTTCCAAACTATACATAACCCTGACCTACTTGCCCCGCCCCATCTGGTTCTCGTGGACAGTTCTTTATCCGATGATCCATAGATCCACACCTGAAGCATCCTCTATTACCTACCCAGCACTCCTCCGTATGAAATTTCCCACATCGAGTACACTATTGAGATCGACCAACTGCAACAGGCTTTACAACTCGACTTGGCCCATCAAACCTAGGCCTTTTCTGGAAACCCCAGCAGATCCTGACGACCTAAAGTTCCTCTTATTCCTACCCCTATCCTTGTCTCGATTTTGCCTCTCAGGCTACTTTACCTCTTCAGCTATCTTTTCCTTCTCCACCAGAGTGGAAAACTCTCTTTCCCGTTACTGAGCTATCAGTACCCGCAACTCATCCTTCAGACCATCATCAAATCAAACATAGCGCTCGTAATCAGTTGTGACGATACCCCGAGCATAGCGACTTAGACGCAGAACTCCGCCTCATACTCATCCACTGCCTTATTCCCCTAGACCAAGTTCAAAAATGCCCTCCTTTGAGCGTCCACATAACTCGCCCCAACATACTTTCTTTGGAATGCTGCCTTAATGAAATCCCAGGTAATGCGGTCAGCTACTGTACCATCCCTTACCGTGAGCCACCATTGGTATGCATCATCTCAAAGGAGAGACACTACCCCTTTCAACTTCTCTTCCGCGGTACAATCGAGATCGTCCATGATTCGCTCCACCGCTTTCAGCCAGTACTCAGCTACGTTAGGAGCCACACTAGAAATGCCCCTAAATATCTCAGCCTCATTAGCTCAGAGTCGCTCAAAAATAGATTTTCGAGTTGCTGATCCCATGCTTGCTCCAGCAACCCGCTCCAAAGCATGCAACATAGCTTGAGACATAGCATCGCCTCCACCAGTTTGGTCCTAAAATCTCATTTTCGTAATTAGTGATGCCGACACTTTACATTTCGACCCATGCTCTGATTCCAAAGGTTTTGCCTCAACACCCAGGCCTCTACCACGGCCGCGCATACCACGTCCACGTCCTCTAGCGCTCATAACTACTGATTCAACTTAATTTGATTAAAACTTTTATGAATTAGTATTTTTTCCATTGTTTATTACTGAATAATCTTATGAAAATAGCATTTGAAGTAAGTTTCCGCAAGAAATATTTCTAAAGATCTCAATTTCAAAAGTTGTATTTCTTAAAACTATCTATCAGAATATTTCATGACAATTCAAGTAATAATCAAAAAAACTTACGTTGCATATTGGTGCCGGTGACTCGGGTGCCATACTTCCAGAAAACATGTATTTTTCTAAACCATTTTCCAAACCAACTTTTGAAAACATTTTGAACCCCAAACCCACAGCTGAGTTTTGTAAACCTAAGCTCTTATACCAAAATTGTAACACCCCAAACCCACCTAAATGTTACGACCAGATCTGGTTGTCACAAGGAAAGGTTCTTTAAAAGAACATTGCAATATTAAGGAATCATCAAAATTTTGAAAGCTTTTTGTTTTGTGTTTCTATCTTGAAAATAACATCAAGTTTAAGGGTTTCTTACCACCTTTTATCTAGAAGAACTATTAGTCAAAAAATGATTTTGAGAGGTGAAAACCGAAAACTAGTGGTCATCCGAAACGTGTCATTTTGAAAATAGTGTTTGGGGTTTTTAAGTAAATTTCTGAGTTGAGTTATTAATCAGTTTGTTATCCACTTGCTGATATTTTGGGAAAAATGTTTATTTATATTTTAAGGAAAACCTAGTGTTTAGTAGTTCATAATATAAAATGAACCCCATTAAAAGTAAAACCCAACTTAAAGTTATGGAGGCCTTATTACATAACAACATCTTAAATTAAAACAAGTTTAAATAAAGAAGACGAGTTTACGTAAGAAGTAATGCATGGCCACCTCGAAGTCCACCTCGGCTCCCAAATCCGCGGCTAAGAGTTACCTACAAGAATAAGCAGAGGTGTGAGTCACCAAGACTCAGTGTGTAATTCCCATTAAAAACGCAATATGGCTTGAAGCCCAAAGATGCACATTGGGCCTTAGCCCCCACAAACCAACATAATACAAGTGTATGCAATGCAACCCAACCCAACCTAGTTTTTCCATCCGCTATGTCACCGGAATTAGCCAAACGCCTGTGGCACCAAGCCAATGTGGTTCCAAACCATCGTGATACCAAATCACTATGACAGAGTCACGAAATATAATACGTGGGGCCAACCCACTGTGGTACCAAACCACTGTGACAATCACTGATAAATATATGTGGGGCCAACCCACTATGGTATCAAACCATTGTGATAATCACTGATAGAATATGTGGTGCCAAACCACTACGGTACCAAACCACTGAGACATAGTCACTAAGTAAAATATGTGGGGCCAACCCACTGTGACTGTAACTGAATTGCACTTCTCCTTTCAAGCATATCCCAAAGCCCATGTGAACATGTTATTATACTGAGATGAATGCAAACATACTACCAATGTACAACAGATAATTACATCATACATACATACATTCGAAAGTAAAATCATAGAAGTACTTACCCGGTGTCTCCAACCTCACCCACAAGGGTATCTCGACTATCTATATAATCGTTCCAATTTTTAGCCAACACAGTTATTAACACAAAATAATAATAAAAGTGTGAGCATTACGCACCTGATTCCGCATAAAACTAGACTCTCTACGTCGACGCTCTCACTAGTAGGGATAACAATGATTTGCCTATCCCAGGCAAATGTCAGCTCTCTACCAAACCCCAGTAGAAAGTCTCAAACCTCCAACACAGCACGTCTTTTAAACTTAAGAGTAGAGACCACGGGTTCACTATCCTTAGGCCCCTTAGACGCACCCTCCTTTGATCGGCTAGCACTCATATCCATGATAAGAGTCTTGATCAGTACTTAGAGAAAATGTTTGGTTGTCTAACAAAGAAATTTGGTTAAGGCAACGAAAAGGGAAATGGGAAGTAGACAACCTAAAATCAAGAGAATCACCTTACCTAAAGAACCCAAATGAAATGGTAAGGTTCGGCAACCAACAGTCCTTCAGCTTCGGACTATAATTGTTCAACTAATAGAGTTTCCGGAGTAAGCGTTCCAAAACGAGAGAGAAGAGAAGGGGTTAGCTGAAATCTAACCATCAAAACAAAATAGCCATTCAGCTATGGCCACATAGAACCGAAAAAGAATGAGAAAAAATGAGAGAGTCTCTCTTACCTTGCGCATTAGAACCCAACTGAAGAGGAGACTTTCGGCAATCTAACAAGCCCTTCTTTTACTAAGGTTCGACAAAAAATACATGTTTGAAGAAATGAATTTAATTATCTTCAAGAGGAATTTGGCTTTTTTTGTCGAAAAGAGAGTGAGAAGAATAGTCATAAATAAAGATAAAAAGAAAAGAGTCTTACCTTGATTCCACAAAAGAGCCGAATGTTAACTAAGGAAATTTGGCACTGACAGAAATAATAGGAGACACCCCAAGTTTGGCTAAAGAAGAGATGAGATTAGGGAAGGTTTCGGCTTTGAAAAGAAGGAAAGGAAATGTGAAAGAGATGAAAGAGGGTTTGGCTAAAAAAAACAAAGGAAGTAGAAAGGAAAGGTGAAGAAGGAGAAATGCCCGAATGGTCACACCACTTTCGGCTAGAGTCAAAGGAGCAAAAGAGATGAATAGAAAAACTAACAGTTTCAGCACAGCAAAATTGGGAAACCATATGAGAGAAAAGAGAGAGCTCAATGAGACTTGTAAAAATTGGCACTCACCCCTTAATGACCGAATATGCTAAAATGAAATGAAACAATTGCCTAAGACCTATGGAATTTTCGGCACACTCACCTATCCTAGCACTAAACCAAAATTCCCCCTTTCAAGCTCCCCACATTCGGCCAACACATCTACTAACACCAAATCCCTTGTTTTTCTCCTTGCTTTATTCCCTACCCACAATTTGAATTAGAAGACCAAGTCTTCCTCTATAAACTCCTCCACACATTCCATTCAAAATAATTTGACTCATTCAAACCTCCACCAAGAAGAGTCCAACCGAATGCCAACACCTTACCTCCCTAAGCCCAAAAATAAAGTCCCATGCTGCAGTAGAGGGGATTTGAACTCCTCTCCCTTCTGCTCTTACGAATGACACCTTCCCCCTTGCATTGCTAATGACGCCACCACCACTTGGACACAAGCTCCTTTGTGTCAAGCAGTACACACAAATGTTCTTAAAGCCTGCTTCAACCAGCTATCCCTCCTTAAAGTGTCCAAAAAGCAAAATTTTACCAAGGCTCTAGTTTGACCCCGAGCCTCTCCAAGACCCCCAAACATACCAAAATAACATGTAGAACAAGCCAAGCACACAGAAATACATACAATGCAGAACTCTTTAGTCTAGTATGTTACAAATAGTATATGGCGTAAGACCATAGATGAAAGAAGTTATGACAGTGTACTATGTGGTACATAGTGTATGACCATGGATAAAAGATGTCATAATAGAATGGAACACAATATAAGGTATACGATGTAAAACCATAAATGAAAAATGCTACAGAAGCTAGTTATGATGAGTAAAACCATGGATGAAAGACTCCATGGCATCATAAGATAGTATGCTAGGATGGTGAATCAGTGTAAGACCATGGACGAAAGACTCCATGGAATCCACAGAGATAGTATACTAGGATAGTAAACACAGAATAGAGATAGTCTACCGAGATAATAAATACAAGTAAGGCCATCGGGATAGTAAATTGGGTAAGTCCGTCGAGATAGTAAACACGAGGTAGGTCAGACAGGATAATAAACATAGGGTAAGTTTGTTGAGATGTGAGAAATAATGTGAAAAGGGTATAAGACCATAACTCAACTACGACAACCCATAGGTCCGCTAGAACCACAAGCATGGGGTATACTATCTGTGAGCCAAGGATGAGAAATCATGTAGGTGGAAGAAGAGTTACGGGAAACTATATGTATGGCAAGCGAGTCATGAGGAATCCGCTAAAAGTAATACAATCGATAGAGGTAAATGTGAATGCCTACAATGAATGGGTGAGAACCCAATAAGAATTTGAGGAAGTTAGGTAGTACATAACTGGCCTAATTATGATGATGTAAGAGAGGAAGTTACCTGAGGATCACAAGAAAGGATCAACAGCCAAGAGCTACCACGAACTGCTCTATGAAGTTCTATGCAAGAGGTGAACTCCTTGGAAGGATGAAAAAGTGTTCCCCAAGGATGAGGATTCTGTCAAGGTTCAGAATGTTTGATTTCCTTATGGGGTAAAGTCTATTTTGGGTATACCACCACAAAGATAACTCGTTAGGGAGGAAATGGGCAAGGAAGATGACAGACTCTCATAGTTGCATGGACAATAACTTATGGATTCACCAAAAGGGTGAGGCCTACTGAAGGTTAGCACAATACGATAATGTTAATAAGTCCTTCGAGACTAATGTAGATGAAGATGGAGTTCGCCTAGGATTGGTTCGACTATGGAAATCCGCTAAGGAAGGTAGGTCCCAAGAACCTAGGACGGGTAAACGAGAAAGCTAATATGGAGGTACAATATGGGAAAACAAGTTTATAGTTAAGTAATTTAGATGTCACCAAACACCCTGTATGTGGGGTGTATGAAAGAAAAAAGACGAAATGTAAGGATAAGACTCATAATAAGCTGAGTAGTATGGAGGACCGGGTGGAGTCTGCCACCCTGATAAAGAACACTTGCCTTGAATAAGTAGGGAATTAGTTTGTGTAGTTTATTTTACATTTATTACCCTTGTGTGATAGGGTTTATTTATAGTGTTGTAAAGAAACTCACTAAGATCCTTTGAACTTACAAGAGTTTGTCTGATGTTCGCAGGACTTCTGAGTTTGATCAAGGACTCAGAAGAGGGACCAAGCCAAATAAAGTGATGAGATCGAGTTCCACAAGTAGTTTAATCCATGATCATAGGGAAGGGGTACCATTGAAGGCTTTGTCTTGGGGTCAATAATAACGAAGCCAAACATCATCCTTAGAATCTTGATTATAGGGCAGATAGTCCTTAGTTAAATTCTAAGAGTTATTTTGTAAACAAATAAACTTATTAGAAACAAAAATTGTGAGGATCTAAACATTCACTGGTTTAAGGCATTTGTTGTATTATTAGTTTTTAGCTTTAGTCTGCTTTATAATAGTTTAGGAAAATAATAAATTAAGTATAGGTAAAATTGGTCCATTATGACACTTTATACCCGAATCTAATGGACATGTCAAACAAGTCAAGCTTGGGGTGTTACAATTTAGGTGTATCAGAGCATATATTTAGTCGGTCCTCTGACCTAGAAGAGTTGAAAGAAGTACCACTATGTGTAAATGATTGAACTGGCTAAATCTCTCGAGTCCTCAATATTGTTAAGAGAATACATGCAGTTCGTAGATCCATACACCAAGATTGGCGAATTAAAAAGGTAAGTACCATTAGTTGTATACGAAAAGTTTCATAGAAAGTATAAATACATATATGTGGTGGTACAAATTCCAGTAAATGCATGTTGAAAGGATACAAAGAAACTATAAATTAGGAAATACAAGTAGACGAATGTGGAAAGGATAAGTCAGTACATAGATTAAAAAACAAATGTTAGAGAAAGGAAATACAAAAGTAGTGTAACATTATTTTAGTTGCCAAGTATGCAATCGTGTTGACAGTATCTTGATTATTGGATGATCATTAGGAAGAAGTAGAAATGACCTCGCTGGTCCTTGGGGATGTAGAACCCAAGTATGACATTAGCAATCGTACGGGAAGAGCGTAGGATTCGTATTGAAATAGTGGCATAGTGGTGGATATACTTGGTTGTAATGTTGTATCCTAATAAGGAAAGCCCTTGTGTCAGGTTTGGTTGGGGGATAATGGAGAAAGGTGAAGCGGGAGGTGAGTGGTACTAGCATGATTTCCCCACCATGTTACCATAGGAGCCACAGTGAACTAGGTCTAGGGAAGGAACCTCTCTAGTTCTTGAAAACAACTATTGCCACATTTTAGGCAGACCAAAAGTAAAACTAGTATATTATCCCCTATGATAGAACTTCTCATCCAAAAGAGGACGAGGTAGCCAATAAAAGAACATGGTCGACACTTTTCTCGATTCACACTGAGACCACAAGTAAAGAAAGGAAAATAAATTTCTTAGGGTAACAGGCAAACCCCCATATAGTATTAGGTTGGTGGACCTGGAAAAACATAAGTTGAGGAAATTAGTTCTAGAAATTTTTAGTATTGGAATAGCAAGGAAAATTGCACTCTAGTAAGAAGGAAATAGGAGAAAATGAAAGAGAGATGGAAGATTGATTAAGCAAAGGGCTTCTAGGTTTATGTACTTCCCTTTAACATTCTGGGTTATTTATAACCGAAAGGGGAGAGTGAAAAGTTATGGAAATTTAATGAGTGATAAGAAACAGTTCAAACCCATCAATGATGATAGGAAACTTGTTAGAATTAGGAAAATGAAGTGTCTTTTGGCAGTCCCAAGATGAGAATAGTTGCCAACTATGACCAATAGAATGTAACCTCCTAATAAGAAAGAACCAGTCAAAGGACTTTTCAAAAACAACCCTCTTTGAGTAAGGCAAAAAGCCTTTGTTACCATTGGAGTAGGATAATGGGGTTAGAGTAGTTGTTCTGATACTCAACTAAGATAGTAGTAAAAGATGAGTCAAGAGCATGCTTTGCTGCCCTGTGATGTGAAATGATTGACCCATCAGACATGTAATGTTAGATTATAAGTAAGCCCTAGAAATTTAAAAGACTTCACAAGGAAGAAAGCAAGCATTAAGTCAAGTGGTGCTTATCATCAAATCATCCGCCAAAGATAGAGGCTTGAAGAAAAGACTATAGATCAAAGTAGCATAGTAGAAAGATTGAAAGTCGCCAACAAATGGGCAATTGGGATTCTCCAATATTAAGGATCTGAAAGATGGGAATAGTTAGAGCATAAGAAATTCTAGGATTAACGAGAGGTTCCGCCAATGATAAGGAAGAAGAGTTAGTAAACAGGCAATGTTTGCAATGAAGTGCTCGCCAAATTAAGATAGTGAGGAGACACTATGGGACGGAGAACTCCATATCGGAGTAACTAGATGTTCACCAGGGAGGTGAAACTTCTATTTCGCTAGGTATTAAGAATCCACCAATAGGGAGGAGCTGAAAGGAAATAAGAATGTACAAAATGGAACCAAGTTAAGAGAACAAGAAAAAAAAATGATAGGCGAATATGTAAGCAAACCTCATGAGTATAAGAATAAAGAAGGGTTTCCTAAGTTTTCTTCCGAGGTTGGAATGACAGAAAAATTTCAGGGATAATTTTTTAGGGGGAGAGTTGTAACACCCTAATTTTTAATAACCTTGAAATTTGAGAACTAAATTAAAAGAGACCACAAGTTGGTGGCCTTTATTGAAAGGGATGGGAAGCTGGAAACCGAATTGGACATGGTTGAGGTTTACTTCTGGTTCGACTAGAATAAAACTCGTCAGTTCCTTAATGAGAGACATTATTGATTCCTAACATTATTCCCAGATGAGATCATTATAAGGTATCTAACTATACTACTGTAATCAGATATCTTTACAATTCAAATATTATTCCACTGTCTAATGCTGCCATTATTGATTCCTCTTTATCCCATCACTAATAGAAATCAATTAAGTAGAACTTCCAGTTAATACATTATTTATGTAACATACCTAAATATCTTGTTTCATCGAAGTCAACTTCTTCTTTAATAGTAACTTTGCATAATCCAAAGAACTTTCAAAACAATTCGATATCTCTTCTAGTACTGTCTTTACTGTTGACTCATTCTCTTATTTAACAATAGTATTAATCCTTCAATCACGAAACTTTGTAATTTCACACTTGTGAGCTTATTTAATTTAAATCTTACGGATTTCATTGTAATGCTATACTGATAAGGGGGTGAGGACCGTAAAGCCTCAAATTTAACTCTCAAATATACATGCACATAACATAACATTTATCAACAACATAATATTATGAACCTTTATTCATACCTTTATGGATTTCAACTCATCATAAACACATTTTCCCTAAAATATTTGAGTACCACTTTCTGAACTATCAGAATTAGCTCTATTGAAAAACATATCTATCTAATTAAAATAATTTTCGTTAGAGTTGGGAGATATTATACTATCACAAGTTCTATATGGCATGTATAGCTAGACTCACATATGCTACGTTAGTCCTAGAATTGACTAAATCGTAGCTCTGATACCAATAAATGTAACACCCTCACCTTTATTCACTATTAAAATAGGGTTACAAGGTATTACCGATCAATACACATCATTTATCCAACATAACTCATATAGTTAAGCATTTATATTCAAACACCATTCAACACAATCACATTGTCCCTTATAAGGGCCTACAAGGCCTTAAACATACATTAAAAGTGGTTCGAGACTAAACCGATAACATATAAAAATTTTGGAAACTTAAAAAAATTTCAAACATATAAGGGTTACACGCCCGTGTGAACAGGCCGTGTGCCTCACACGACTTCAAACACGCCCATGTCTCAGGCCGTGTGAACACAGGGCATACATACTGGCTTGGGTCACACAATCGACTACACGCCCATGTGTCTAGCCCGTGTGCCCTTTGAAATGGCCACACACGCCCATGTACCAGGCCGTGTACTAGGCCATGCCAATCCTGTAGGGTATACTAACTTGTGCCACACAGCTAGTCACATGCCCGTGTGTGAGGCCGTGTGGAGCATACTGACTTCAATTCAATTTCAAAACCAGGGGACACATGGTC
The DNA here is from genome assembly GCA_025506655.1 of Gossypium rotundifolium. Lineage (NCBI taxonomy): Eukaryota > Viridiplantae > Streptophyta > Magnoliopsida > Malvales > Malvaceae > Gossypium > Gossypium rotundifolium. The sequence continues at coordinate 71,412,883 of CP106729.1, forward strand.
GTGTAGCATGACCATGTGTCGCACACGACTGAGACGCACACCTGTGTCTTTGCCCGTGTAGACAAAAATAGGCCATTTGTAAAGCCAATTTGCCACCCTTACTCATACTCACCTAAACAACCAAAATGGTACCATATCTATCCACAATTAAACAACCAAATCAATCTCAAATCATCACATTATAGACCATTTCAATGCCAATCTATTTAAAGCTTATACCATAATCATTTACTTAACTAAATCACATACCAATCAACAAGATTCATAAGCCAAGATTCACATAAATATCATATACTATGTCAACCGACTTTATTAACCAATTTGGCATTCAAATATCAAACTAAAACCAAGTACATCTCAAGCTATTACACAACACATACCAAATGGCCATTTGACTATCTTAAACCATCATTAAGCTTACCAAAATAACCCATATCACATGGGAATATATATGTATACTTTAAACCACATAACTTAATCATGCCATTTCAAATAGCCAAAAACACTTCCAACAACCAAGCCAAAGTAACCATAGTCTATACTTATCAAAACTTACATCATTATTAGACCAAATCTTATGGCTAAATACATATCAAGCACATATGATTCAATCACTAAAAATACTTATACTCAACAAATAACCACAAAACCTATACATCCTATATAACCAATATCACAAAGTTTATAAGCTCCAAATTATAGCTGGATAGTGTGATATGATCTCCTATGACTTCCAACCTGAGCGAGCCTTCGAATCACTATAAACATAGAAAAGATAACAAAGTAAGCTATAAAGCTTAGTAAGCTCGTATGATAATAACTCATCTCATCAAATAAACACAATTTAAGTCATTATAAATAATATAATATAACTTGTATAATTCCATCATTATATCAAATATCCATTCACATAGTTAACCAATTATACATAACATCACCATATACACATTCACTACAAACCTTTTCATGTCTCAAAACATGATCAAATACCATCTCATTAAACTTTCTCTATTTAATACTCGAATAGGTTTTGTACGTACCTGTATTGCCTCGTACTAACCTCTTTCTCAACCACATTCATTTACCCGTTGAACCATTTGAAATAGAATTTAGATACTCAAAGATATCAACTGATAAGTGACTATTCCATGGCCCGAAGCCAAATCAAGGTAACTTATCCCGGAGTACCTATACCATGGCCCGCAGCCAAATCAAGGTAACTCCTCTTCGAAATACCTATACCATGGCCCGTAGATAGATAAAGGTATCACTTGCAACCATAGTGCCAATATCAAGGCCCGAAGCCAACAGAATAATCTAATGACATGTCACTGGCATCCTAACTAATCCTAAGGTTCAACCGGGAATTTACACTTGTCGATTTCATCGTCGAACATGTTCGTAGAGTCGTATTCACAATTCAAACATTATCTATATCTCATAAGCACATTTATGTGATATCAAGCATTTAACATATACTTATAATGAAATTACACATACAAACTTACCTCGTTCGCTGTAACGACGAATTAGGTCGACTAATTTGATATTTTGTTTTCCCCTGTTCTAGGTCCAAATCTCATTTTTCTCAATCTATATAATATCAAAATTTACTTATTTAATCATCATTTCATTCAATTTAGCACAATTTACATATTTTGACCAAATTACATTTTTGCCCCGATTATTTTACATTTTCTCAATTTAATCCTTTTTTGACTTTTTTGTTAAAATTGACTTTACAAAGCTTGTACATCTAACAACAATGATTTATTTTCCATCATCAACTAGGAAAATATTCATGCATTCAAAATGGCAACATTCAAATACTTTAACAGTTTTGAAATCGAGATACGTGCTAGCTAGATTATGTTGCAACGATCTCAAAAATGTAGAAATTATTAAAAACGGAACAAAAATGGAGCTTCAATTGAGCATCAACATGACCGAACCCTAGCAAGGTTTCTTCCATGGTTTTTGACCTCCATATTCGGTGGAAGATGAAAAATAACAAAGATGATATCTTTGTTTCCATTATTTTATCATACCAAATTAATAAATTACATATTTATCCATTAATAATAGCATCAAATTCAATTGATAAAGTGCCCATAATTGTCCATTCTCTTTATAAATGGAAGACTTACCATTTAAGCCAACATATTTATAAACCATAGCAATTAGACACCTTTTTCTTATAGAACTCAAATTTTATAATTTATGCGATTTAGTCCTATTTACCCAATTAAGCATTTAAACGGTAAAATTTCTTTACGAAACCTTCACATAATAATTCTATCATATTGTAAACTTTAATAAAATAATAAAATAAATATTTTGACTTTGAATTTGTGATCCCAAAACCGCTGTTTTGATTTGACCCAAAAACAGGCTGTTATAGAAGGCCTTACATGAATCATATTTCATAAGGATTAAGATGGAAAAGTAGGGAAACCAACAAGCGGATAAGGTTCTTACCGCTTCTGTGTACATAAGAATAGATAAATGAAGTTATGGACTTGAGATCCATTTTGAGGTTTCTTTTGTATGGGGTTAAGCTAAGAGAATTGGGATTAACCCAAGATTTTGGTATGTATTGTTTGCATAAACATGAAATATGATGATATTTTCATGCATTGCATGACTTGGGAAAAACCTTCATCGAATTGATAAAGTTATGATGGGAAATGGTGAATGAACCTATTAGATACACCTCGGGTGAATCTTCGGGCCTTGTGGTGGGAATACTGCGATGTTCGAGCATCAAAGGTTAAGTGGTTTAAAGAGGGTAATAGGAGGAGGATTCAGGAAATCCAGCTTTCTATTTCTTTCTTATTTCAACTCAGGATTTTACTTACACCAAAGTGTATGGGTCACGCATATATAGCCTACTATCCATTCAGGATTTAGGTATGGCACAAAATGAATGATTGTTTAAAATTACCTTCCTTTCCACACTATGGCAAGGTAGTTATAGGTGAGGAGTAGGGTTTGAGTTTACTAAAAATAGTTTAAAATTACCTTCCTTCCCTCTCTCATGTGGCCAACCATGTATCAAGGAAAAGGGATGACCAAGTCTTCCATTTTGAATTTGAAGCTAAAGATTGCTATGTAGTGGACAGTTTCAATAGGTAAGTTGTTGGGTTGAATTTTGGATGTTTTCTAACTTCAAGGGCCTTTATTTAAATATCCTAAAAACACTTTATTGGCAGCCAATATCAAGTGTCGAAACTGGGCTTTTAATTCCCCTTGTTAGACAATTCATTAGTCCAAAACTTGGCAGACATGTCCATATTTTTATCACCTTTCTTTACTGGGTCAAGTAGTCAATCCCTATGCCCAAATTGCACGGTATTGTCGTCCACATGGATAAATTGTGCATGACCAACTTTTATTTATTTACATAATGACTCCATAGCCTACCTATATAGTGAAAAATACACACACTAATAAATTGACATGAATTAATATAAAATATGCCTGAAAATCATGTAATTAAGCATTTCACTTACATTTTAATTTCATGTCTAAAATTAATAATTAAGTAAAATTCACTTATTTTAATAATAATTACTTGAGATAAACATAATAATTAAGTAAAAAGGTGGTAAAAACATATTTAAAAACCCTATATAATTTTGAGTTTACACACCCCCAAACTTAAACCATTTCTCGTCCCGAGTAATGTTCATGCACGGCACAACTATTGCTAAGACAATTTTGCAAAATGATAAAGTAGCATCAATCTTCGCACATAATAATGCATCAATAAAATCATGCTAAAAAATACTCTTTATTGATAAGTAGCTCGAATGCAAATATTATTTCTAACTTTATACTAAGTATGTTATAATGTCAACATGAATCATAGTTTGCATGAATAGTCAAAGTCATACATAACATTCACCGATCAACATGCTTTCTTTATCAACTAAATACGACAATCCCAAGGTTTAATTATTGTCTTCATATGTTGAACTTAGTATTTCCTATCCACTATTGTAGTCGGTATAATTATCTAATCAATAGGTCTTTTATTAGGTTGTAATGGGGCTAGGCTAAAGGTAGAGATAAAGAGAAGTGATTTTTAGATTCAAAACATCTTAACCCTAACCTTGTCTTAGATCTTTTGTGTCACAACCTACATATAATTGGATCTTTGGAATACCCCAAACTTATTTCAAACTTATGCTCCACTTTTATTTTCTTGAAATTTGAGCAAACTTTGCTCTTTATTTTTGAAACTTTGAGCACTTTTTTATTTGCTCTTATTTTTCTGCGTTTGAGCAAGCTTCTTTCTTTTCAAAAAGTTGAGAAAACTTTTCTTTATTCATTTTTTTTTTGAATATGTGAAGAACATGTATAGTTTTTTTCATTGTTCTCCTCAAACTTTGTTCACCAAGATAAATTTTTGGTTAAGATAGGTGCGAAAGAATAGGATAAAGTTCAAAAAGATGTTAATGTGGCTTATAATGTTGGTTTTTTTTTTTTTGCAATAAATAGGACATTAAGCTCAAAATTATGTTTCAAGGGTTAAATTTCATACGGTCAGTTTGAAAGGCTCAAACGATCAAAAGAAAGTGTGCCTATATCATAATAGAATCTTATACCTCTTAAGATTTCAGCTAAAAAAAGTTACTAAGTTAATTATAAATACTTAAACCTTCATTGTAACACCCCTTGTCCGTGTTCGAGCTGAAACAGGGTTTGGGGCATTACATAGCTAACCTTGCTTAAACATCTAAAATAGGGTTATAAAATTTTTTTGAACCCTATCGCTCGCACATATTCGGCATAGGAGGCCCTAATTACACTTCCGAGAAGTATTGAAATCTTTTCGGGAACTTTCACGAGTTTGAGAAACTTTTTAATCAAAACAGAGGCCACATGCCTGTGTAGGCCTAGGGACACGCCCGTGTGCCCCTAAGTCATGCCCGTGTCTTCCATCCGTGGTCGACACTGACTAATTTCACACAGCCTTAACACGCCTATGTCACTAGCCCGTGTGCCAAACCATGGCATTCTGATTTATCCACACGGTCTATACACACGCTTGTGAATTTCAGCCGTGTTGTGATTTAAATCCCAAGTGCAAGGTGCAGACTTCACATGGCCTGGATGCACATCCATGTGCTAGCCGTGCCTCTCACACGGTCTAGACCCACGCCCATTTGTCTACCTAAGTGGGCAATTAGCATGCTATATACCAAGCCCTTGCCACCCTAGAATGCACACATACATACTTCCACTTCCAAATTCATTTACTTACACCACTATTCACAAGGAATAGTCAAAGACATGTGCCTATCTTCACTACTGTAAGTATAAATCCAATGCCACACCCTCGAGGTGGTCTTACATGGAGTCACCTCTAGATGTCAATGCCATATCCCGGATATGGTCTTATATAGGATAACTTCTAAGTGCCAATGCTATATTCCGGATATGATCTTATATGGAATTTCCTATCATGTATCAGTGCCATATCCTGAATATGGTCTTATAGGATTTTTATAGTCATTACCGAAGCCATATCCCGGATATGGGCTTATACGGGATCTCAACTCAGTGCCAAGCCATGTCCCGGACATGGTCTTATATGGGACCTTATCTATTTCATATCTCAATGATAGTATTTCTATACTCAATATGGCCCATTAGGATTTCAACATCTCATTCATATTAACTACTCAATTTGGTAGTGCATCATGTATTAATATAATGCCATGCATTCTTCAACATGCTAATTTAATTGTTACTTAAATCACATACAAACTTACCTCGATTTCAAAATGAGCTAGCTTGTCAATCTAGTCCAAGAATTTGTTCTTTCCCCAATCAAGGCGGGTCTCAGTTCTTCTTGCTCTATAAAAGCAATTTAACTCATTTTTATATTAATAAAAGCCTTCCAAAAATCATGTTTAGGCAAAATTTACTATTTTGCCCCTAAACTTTGGCAAAATAACCATTTTACCCCTAGGCTCGGAAAAAATTTCTAATATTATTCCTACCTTCAACAAGCCCAGGTGAACACTTAATACTCTTATAGCTATCATCAAAACTCAACATTTTACATACTTACTACAAATTTTGTAACATTTCCATCAAGGTCCTATTTGGTGTTTTCATGCTAACACCTTTCACAAAAGTTGTTCATCTACTAACTAAGACTCAATTTCTTTCATAAAAATGCAAAAAATAACAATCAAGGCTCTCATGGCAAAACTCTAAACTCTTTACCATATTGCACACTAGTCCCCTCATATGAAAGCTTAAGCTTTAGGGGTCTTAAAAGTACAATTATATTAAAGAAAAGTTCACTAGAACACTTACTTGTGAATAGATGAGTGTGTTGAAATTTTGAATCTTTCTACCCCCTATTTGCTACTAATTTTTGGTGGAAGAGAATAGGAGAAAAGTTGATATTTTTTCTCTCCTTATTTTATTAAAACAAGTCAAATAAGTCACCAACTATCACAAACTTTGACCAACATAGTCCATCATTGTCTCCTATGGCTGACCATGCTAAATTTAAGGGTCTAATTGCCTTTTAAAGACACCCAATTAATAATCTATGGCTATTTGGTACTTTTAGCCTATAGAATGGAACTTTTGTACTGTATGCGATATAGTCCTTTTTCGCGATTAAACATGAAATCGCTAAAATTAAAGCACCAAAATTTTCATGCACATATGCTATCATGTTCTAACTCATAATATAACATGAAAATAAATCTCTCTAATCTTGAATTAGTGATCTCGAGATCACTATTTCGATTGGCCCCCAAATCGGGCTGTTACAATTCTCCCCCTTAAGGTTTTTCGTCCTCGAAAATCATATCGGTGAAAATATTGTTATATCGGTTTCACATCATTTCTTCGTCTACCCATGTAGCCTCTTCTATTCCGTGTCTTTTCCATAGGATTTTCACTAGGGCTATAATTTTGTTCCTTAACTACTCGACCTCACGAGCCAATGTTCTAACTGGTTCTTCACCATAAGTCAAATCCGATTGGATCTCTATCTCTGTCGGTACTAAGAATGTGAAGAGTATGAACGATATTGGCGCAACATAGATACATGAAAGGCGTCAAGAATCTTTTCTAGCCCAGGTGGCAAGGCTAACCGATAAGCTACCTGTCCTATCCTTTCGATAACTTCATAAGGTTCGATAAAGCACGGACTTAATTTGCCCTTCCGCTAAAATCTGAGGACTTTCCTCCAATGTGATACTTTCAAGAACACTTTATCACCGAGTTTGAATTCTATCTCTTTCCTTTTTAAATCCGAATAGGACTGCTGTCTATCAGAGGCGACTTTTAGGCAGTCACATATCACTTTTACTTTCTCTTCAGTTTCCTTAACAAAGTCAACCTCGTGTATCTGTTTCTCTCTAAGTTTTGACCAACATAAGGGCATTCGACACTTACACCTATACAGTGCCTCATAAGGCGCCATCTTCAAACTTGACTGAAAGCTATTGTTATAGGCGAATTCCACCAATGGTAAGTATTTCTCCTAATTACCATGAAATTTCAAAACACAACACCGAAGCATGTCGTCTAGTATCTGAATTACCCTCTCTGACTGCCCATCAATTTGTGGATGGAAGGCCTGATGAAATTTAATTTCGTGCCCAATGCTTCTTGTAGCTTTTTCCAAAATCGTGACGTGAATCTCAGATCTCTATCTGAAATGATCGATAATGGTACACCATGAAGTCTTACTATCTCAGACATGTACAAGTCTACCAATTTATCAAGTGAATAGTTGATTCGCACTGGTATAAAGTGGGATGACTTAGTGAGTCTATCAACCACTACCCATACTACATCTTTCCTCTTAATAGTCAACGGTAAGCCCGTCACGAAGTCCATAGTAACACGATCCCACTTCCACTCAGGGTCATAAGGGGTTGAAGTAAACTCGAAGGTACTTGATGTTCAACCTTCACTTGCTGACAAATCTGGCATTTCGATTCAAATTCATAAATATCTTTCTTCATACCTAACCACTAATACCATCTTCTCAAATCATGGTACATCTTTATGCTGCCTGGGTGTATATTCAAACACCCGTTATGTGCTTCATACAAAATTTTGCGAATAAGCTCATCATTCCTGGGTACACAGACTCCATCTCAAAATGTTAGACATCCATCAAGATTAACTTGAAAGTCTGTCCCAATGCTCGACTCACATAAAACTCTCTTGGCTTGCAAACTGTTACCGTCCTTTTGAGTTTCACAAATCTCTTGGAGAAACAATGCTTTAGCCCTCAACTTGCCTATCATCTAACAAGGTCATCTGAGTACTCATGGATTTTAGTGTAAATAATGATTTTCAACTCAAAGCATCGGCGACAACATTTGTCTTTCTCGGATGGTAGTCAATTACCAACACATAATCTTTAATCAGCTCTAACCATCTTCGTTGCCTCAAATTCAATTCCTTTTGAGTCATAAAATAATTTAGGCTTTTGTGGTCAGTGAAAATCTGACACCTTTCACCATATAAATGATGTCTCCAAATTTTTAGTGCGAACACGATTACGGCCAACTCTAAATCATGAGTCGGGCAGTTCTTCTCGTGCGGCTTCAATTGCCTAGAGGAGTATGCAATCACTTTAACCTCTTGCATAAGTACAGAACCTAATATGTTCAAGGACGTGTCACTGTAAACCATAAATTCTCTCCCCAGCTCTGGTTACACCAGAACAAGAGCCTCAGTCAATAGTGCCTTCAGTTTCTCGAAACTCTATTGGCACTTTTCTGTCAAAATGAGCTTCACATCTTTTTGCAAAAGTCTCATCATCGAGGTAGCTATCATGGAAAACCCCTTGACAAAAAGCCTATAATAGCCGGCTAGGCCTAGAAAACTCATCACTTTAGTTACGCTCCTCGGAGATTTCCATTCCACAATTGTAGAAATCTTACTCGGATTGACTCTAATCCCATCTCCCGAGACAATATGTCCCAAAAATCCCACTTTCTTAAGCCAAAATTCACTCTTACTAAATTTGGCATACATTTGTTTTTCTCTCAAAACATGTAGAACCATACACAAATGCTTGGCATGATCGTTCTCATCTCAAGAGTAGATCAGTATGTTGTCGATGAAGACCGCAACAAATCTATCCAAGTACAGTTGAAAAATGCGATTCATAAAATCCATGAAGATCACGGGGGCATTCGTTAGACTGAAAGGCATGACCAAAAATTCATAGTGCTCGTACATAGTCCTAAATGTATTTTTGGCACATCTGAGTCCTTGACTCTCAACTGATATTACCCTGACCTCAAATCTATCTTGGAAAATACTGTAGCTCTCTTCAGTTGGTCAAATAGATCATCGATCCTCGGTAATGGGTACTTATTCTTCACTGTCACTTTATTGAGTTGCTGATAGTCTATACATAGTCTCATGGAACCATCTTTCTTCTTCACAAATAGAACGGGAGCACCCCACGGAGAAAAATGCGGCCTCATGAAACCCTTATCTGTTAATTATTGCAACTGTGCTTTCAACTCCTTCAGTTCAGTTGGGGCCATTGTATATGGAGAAATAGAAATAGGGGCAGTACCCGAAACTAATTCAATTCAAAATTCAATCTCTATATCCGGAGGTAGCCCTAGCAACTCTTCCGGAAAACATCTAGGTACTCGCATACTATAGGTACTGACTCAATTTTCAACTCAGTCTCTTTAGTGTTCAATACAAAGGCAATATACGTCTCATGTCACTTCCTTAGATACCTTTGAGCCGACATGGTCGATATCATTATTGGTGACCTATTCGGCTCATCTGATTGAACATGAATAAAATTACCATTTCCATCTCTCAACTCGATATGTTTCTTCCCGCAATTGACAATTACACCATGGGTAACTAACCAATCCATCCCGAGGATGACATCAAACTTGTCAAACAGTAATAACATAAGATCGACCGAAAAAAAATGACCCTTAATCATCAAAGGGCACCCTTTACAAACTCTATCAACCAACACACACTCACTTAGGGGATTAGATACTCTTATGATGAATTCAGTACACTCTATAGGCATGCTCATGCTAGAGACTGATTTCATATAGATGTATGAGTGGGTAGATCCGGGTCAATTAAAGCTATAACACGAGTATTATAGAGAGAAAAGATACTCATGATCGTGTTGAGGGAAGATGTCTTTTCACGAGCACGAATGGCATATGCCCTCGTCGGTGCTTTACCCTTAACTCTAGCAGCTTTTTCTTTAGAAGAATTCTTGCTTCCCATCTAAATCCGGGTTTCCCAATGGTGTTACCCTAGTGGAACTTCCCGATATTGCATTCTGAGGCTTTTCTTTCTCGTCCACCTTGGGAAAATCTCTAATAAAGTTTTCTAAGGATCCACATATGAAGCAGGCTTTCTCATTAGCCTGACACTCACCATAATGGTGCCTGCCACACTGAGGGCATTCCGATCTACTCGGTCGAACGTTTCTCACACTAGCAACTGATGTGGTTTGCCCTTTCGATCCTGAGAATTACTTGCCCTTACTTCGGGTTGAAAACCCCTAAAGTGACTGATCGAGTAGTGAAATCCCTCGATTTCTTAGATGAAGATTGGTGAGACTTATTCAGTTGCCTCTTCCTCCAGTCATGAGACTCATACTCAGCTCTTCTATTCTCTTTAGCCAACTTCTGACTTTATAGGCTGTATCCACCAACAATACAAATTCTTTTTGTTCGAGAACCCCCATGTATAGGCCGATATCTTCATTCAATTCATCCTTAAATCTCTTGCACATCATGGTCTCGGAGACACACACTCCTGTGCATACTTGCTAAGCCTTACGAACTCTCATTCATAGTCGGTCATTGACATACGGCCTTGCTTCAGTTCCAAAAACTCCTATCTCTTGTGGTCGATGAACCTCTGGCTGATATACTTCTTCCGGTATTCCTCTTGGAAGAATTCCCAACTAACTCTCTCCCTTGGCACCATCGACACCAGGGTGTTCCACCATCTATAAGATGAATACCTCAAGAGAGACACCACACACTTTAAGCACTCCTCAGGTGTGTAGGATAACTCATCAAATACCCGGATGGTATTCTCGAGCCAAAATTTTCCTTTTTACGGGTCATCATTCTTATTCGCTTGAAGTTCCTCGGCTCCTTGTTTTCGGATCTTATCCACTGAAGGCCTTTCTCTTCTCACCACCTCAACCACTTGAGGGGCTACTAGAGCGAGTTGAGGAATTGGTGGAGGTGGAGGGGGTTGAGCATTAGGATTTGCTCGGATATACTCCGTATACCAATTGCTCATCATATGGAGAAAGTCTTCTCGAGCCTCTTCCCCCTGACTCAAGGTCTTGGGTCTACTATTAGCTGGTGCTGTCCCTTGAGCGGGAGCCGACGCGTTACTCGTAGCATCATCAGGTATAGTTTTTTCTAGATCAAAATCCATATACTACATAAAACACAATTTTATACGTCAGGAGCCATCACACTATCATTACTCAAACACTCTTACATATAGAATGTATAGTTAGACTCGTACTTACACTATGTTAGTCCTAGAATTGACTAAATCGTAGCTCTGATAGTAATAAATGTAACACCGCTTGCCCATGTTTGAACCGAAATAGGGTTTGAGGTATTACATAGCTAACCTTGTTTAAACATCTACAATAAACTTATAAAATTTTGTTGAACCCTATCGCTCGTACATATTTGGCCTAAGAGGCCCTAATTACACTTCCGAGAATTATCAAAATCTTTCTGAGAACTTTCACGAGTTCGAGAAACTTTTTAATCAAAATAGAGGCCACACGCCCGTGTAGGCTTAAGGACACGTCCGTGTGCCCCTAAGGCATGCCCGTGTCTTCCATCCGTGGTTGACACTGACTAATTTCACACGGCCTTGACACGCCCATGTCACTAGCCCGTGTGCCAAACCATGGCACTCTGATTTATCCACACGGCTTGTACACACGCCTGTGTATCCTAACCGTGTGGGGATTTAAATCCCAAGTGCAAGGTGCAGACTTCACACGGCCTGGGTGCACGTCTATGTACTAGTCGTGCCTCCCACACAGTCTAGACCCATGCCCGTGTGTCTACCTAAGTAGGCAATTAGCAGGCTATATACCAAGCCCTTGCCACCCTAGAATGCACACATACATACTTCTACTTCTAAATTCATCTACTTACCCACTATTCACAAGGGTTAGTCAAAGACATGTGTCTATCGTCACCTGTAAGTATAAAGCTAATGCCACATCCTCGAGGTGGTCTTACATCGAGTCACCTCTAGATGCTAATGCCATATCCCGGATATGGTCCTATATGGGATAACTTCTAGGTGACAATGCCATATTCTAAATATTATCTTATATGGAATTTCCTATCATGTATTAGTGCCATATCCCGAATATGGTCTTATAAGATTTTCATATTTATTATCGAAGCCATATCCCAAATATGGGCTTATACGGGATCTCAACTCAGTGCCCAGGCGATGTTCCGGACATGGTCTTATACGGGACCTTATTTATTTCATATCTCAATGATAGTATTTCTATACTCAATATGGCCTATTAGGATTTCAACATCTCATTCACATTAACTACTCAATTTGGTAGTGCATCATGTATTAATATAATGCCAAGCATTCCTCAACATGCTAATTTAAATATTACTTAAATCACATACAAATTTACCTCGATGTCAAAATGAGCTAGCTTGTCAATCTAGTCCAAGAATTTGTTCTTTCCCCGATCAAGGCGGGTCCTCAGTTCTTCTTGCTCTATAAAAGAAATTTAACTCATTTTAATCACTATATTAATAAAAGCATTCCAAAAATCATGTTTAGGTAAAAATTACTATTTTTCCCCTAAACTTTGGCAAAATGACCATTTTGCCCCTAGGCTCGAAAATTAATTCTAATATTATTTCTACCTTCAACAAGCCTGGTTAAACACTTAATACTCTTATAGCTGTCATCAAAACTCAATATTTTACATACTTACTACAAATTTTATAACATTTCCATCAAGGTCCTATTTGGTGTTTTCATGCTAACACCTTTCACAAAAGTTGTTCATCTACTAACTAAGACTTAATTTCTTCCAAAAAAATGCAGCAAATAACAATCAAGGCTCTCATGGAAAAACTCCAAACTCTTCACCATATTGCACATTAGTCCCCTCATATGAAAGCTTAAGCTTTAGGGGTCTCAAAAGTACAATTATCTTCAAGAAAAGTTCACTAGAACACTTACATTGTGAATAGATGAGTGTGCTAAAATTTTGAAGCTTTCTACCCCCTTTTTGTTGTTAACTTTTGGTGGAAGAGAAGAGGAGAAAAGTTGATATTTTTCTCTCCTTATTTTATTAAAACAAGTCAAATAAGTCACCAACTATCACAAACTTTGACCAACATAGTCCATCATTGTCTCCTATGGCCGACCATGCTATATTTAAGGGTCTAATTGCCTTTTAAAGGCCTCCAATTAATAATTTATGACTATTTGATACTTTTAACCTATAGAATGGAACTTTTGCACTATATGCGATTTAGTCCTTTTTGCGATCAAAACATGAAATCGCTAAAATTAAAGCACCAAAATTTTCATGCACACATGCTATCATGTTCTAACTCATAATATAACATGAAAATAAATCTCTCTAATCTTAGATTAGTGATCTCGAGATCACTATTTTGATTGGCCCCTAAATTGGGCTGTTACAATTCTCCCCCTTAAGGATTTTCATCCTCGAAAATCATATCGGTGAAAAGATTGGGATATTGGTTTCACATTATTTCTTCAACTTCCCATGTAGCCTCTTCTATTTCGTGTCTTTTCCATAGGATTTTTACTAAGGCTATGATTTTGTTCCTTAACTACTTGACCTCACGAGCCAAAGTTCTAACTAGTTCTTCACCATAAGTCAAATCTGGTTGTATCTCTATCTCGCTTGCAGTCCTGAGACATGTGAAGGATATGAACGGTGTGGCGCAACATAGACACATGAATGACGTCATGAATCTTTTCCAGCTCAGGTGGTAAGGATAACTGATAAGTTACCGGTCCTATCCTTTCGATAACTTCATATGGTCCGATAAAGCACGGACTCAGTTTGCCCATCCGGTAAAATCTGTGGACTTTCCTTTTAACATCCCGAATTTGGGCCTATTGGGTTGCAATACCCCAAAAATCTCAAAACTTTTAATTTCTATGCATGGGAGTTAATGTGTATATGTAGCACTTAGAATAATAATATTAAGGTATTATCGGGATTATTTGAAGCCTTAGAGTTAGGGGAGACCATAGGGGAAAATTTATTTTTCTTACTTAGTGGACCCTAGTCTCAAGCGTGAGGCCTCATAAACTAATTAAGAGAAGAGAGGACACAAGTGGGCTTGTGGCCTAGTGGCAAAATGGTGCCACTTAAAGAGTAAGGAGGTGGTGTCAACTGAGGAGGCCCAAACTCAGGTAGCATGCAGCCCAATTCTTTTAATTAAAGTTAGCTAAATTTTGGCATTTAGGTGGAAAAGGTTGGACGGCAACAAGGCTTAGAAATAGGGGGATTTTTTATGGATAATGAGTTTGATAATATGCTAATAAAGAGAGGAAGAGATGTTGTTGTCTAGGCCTCTTTTGGAGGTGTTCTTGGATAAAGATAATGGAGGAAGTTTAGGAGCTATCTAGGAAGCAAGTGATGGCCGAATTTGGGACACTGTGTGCAAGAGGGGACGGCTAGGTAGGATTAAGGGGTGCCGAAATTTCCCTTTGTTTATTAATTAGTTTTAGTTTTCAAAAGAGGGCAATCTCGACATTTGGTTGTGTGGGTGCTGAAATTCTTTTTAAATAGAGGGGATATCTCTTCAATTTTGGTATTTGGTCCATATTTTCTTTTTCCATTCTCTCATCCTCAGTTTTATGCAAAAGTCGAAAGTCCATTATTCTGTTCTCTATTCTTTTTCTTTTTTCTTTCAAAAGTTAAAATCTCCCAATTGTTCTCAACATCTTTTTCTTTCAAAAGTCGAAACTCTAAACTCTCTTCTCATCCCCATAGCCAAATACCCTAATGTCCATTCTTTTTCTCTTCTCATCCCCATAACCGAATACCCTAGTGTCCATTCTTTTTCTTTCTTTTTCTTCCTGCCAACTTCTTCAATAAAAGCCAAAATCTTCTTGCCGATTCTTTCTTTAAAAGTCGAAAACTCCATAGATTTCTTTGAATCATCTCTCTTTTTGATTTTCATAAAAGCTAAAATCTTCTCTCAAGAGTTAGCCGAAACCCCATATTAAGGTATGTGTCAACTCTTGTTATTCCTTAAGATCTCTTTCGGTTGTTAGGGGCCAAGGCCGAATGGCCACTTGATTTGTTAAGGCTGTCGATTAGACTAATACTTTCTATCTTTTTATGTGTTAGGCGACATTCGAGAAGTGAAGAAGATCATGTAGATCAAAAAGCCGGAATCGTTAGTTATTCAATCTTATATATCTCTCTTTTCGAGATTTCAAGGTAAAGGGTTCTGTTTAGATTTTCGTTAGATTCGCTATCGTAATTGTGATCTTAACCATATGTTGATGGTAGCAACTGATAAGGTCTTTTAATGGAATCAAATATCAATCAGGCGAAGGAGGGGATTGGATATGGTAAACCAATCCCTAAGTTTAAGAAGCGAGCGGTGTCAGCAGTTCGGGATTGGCCACCGGGTTGTGGACCGGCTTCAAAACAAAATCTTAGACTGTTAGCAGTCGTAGCGGCTACTGATAGTGTCGACATAGAAAGTACTATCCTATCGATAACCAAGTGTGTAGATCTCTCTCACACTAGTTAAGTTATATCATATGTATGTTATGGGCTAAAAGCTGGAAATAGGCTGTATGAACAGTCGTGTTACCCAAAAAGCGTAGGAAAAGGATGCCAAGTACGTAATCATAGAAACTTCTCTATGTGTATCGAAGTATGTGAAAGTATGTGATCTTTTTAGATAGTTTAATGTTCTAATTTTCGCATGTATGTATGCATGGGATGGGATTGATATGATGAAGGGGAGCAGGTCACGAGGCGATCGATGGCTTTGCCGCATAAGTCACATAGTGATCGATCTTTATGACAGGCGGCGTAGCTGTCGATATATATTATTAAGTTCGCATAGTGAACGGTGGCTTTGCCACATAGGTCACATAGTGATCAATATGGTGTGTAGCGGATGGAGGGTTGATTGTAGAAATCCCCAAGGTGTGATGGTTGGTACAGGAGTGTGTAGAGGATGGACTTTTAGGTTTGGGATGGGCCATGTTGCATGTAATATATTCTATGCCATTGTGAATAGGCCTAGGCCCATAATGTGTTTGTGGGCCCAATGTGTTTATATGTTTTCGGGATTTGCACACTGAGTTTTGGTGACTCACCCGTTTATTTTTCTCAACATTTAGATGAGAAGTAGATCGTGGATATGGGAGTCGAGGCGGACTCGAGGGGCCATCAAGTTTTTTTTTTTGTCTTCATAGACTATCTTCGGGTTTTCTTTAAGTTTAAATTTGGGACTATTTTTTTTTGTAATAAGGCCTCCATAACTTAGGTTATCGTTTAATATTTTTTTTATTTATTCTACACATCTCATAACCTTATGTTTTCGAAGTCTTAATTATAAAGTGAAATTAAAATGGGTTTCTCAAGCATGTTCAACGTAAAATTTTATAAAATATCACAAATAAATGATGAATCGGTTAAAATAAACTAAGATTTTCAACAAAGCAAAGTTTTCAACATTCAACCCGCAGCATACCAGATCCGGTCATGACGTGTGGGCCAGGTTTGGGGTGTTACATTTTTGGTATCAGAGCCCAGTTCAAAACTCGGGCAGTAAAGTGAGTCCAATGGTGATTTGTAAAAGTGATGTAAGTTAGGAAAAGTTCAGTTGAGATATGGCCTTCGAGTCTACCGGCACCCGATTCGCGTAGGTAAGTATTATAAAGTCTTGATATGATATGTATGTTGGGTTTGATGGGTTTCATGGAAGTAGACTAGTATGATAATATTAATGGACCTTAGGCCTAGATTAAACAATTCTTCAAATCTCATAGGAGTTAATTCTAATTAAACATGTCCGTGGACAAGTCACAGGGTTAGGGTGTGGTAATAGGCATACGCATGTCTATGATTGTATCCAGAGAGAGCTTGGTATTTAAGCAGCCCTAGCGGCTCACCTCCTCTTTTCTAGAATCCTACCTGGTGCATAGTATTTGTTCACTCTAACCGAGAGGGCTTGTCAACGGGCCAAACTATAACTAAAACCCGAAAGGGACCACCAACCCTTTTTTGTAAAATTATCCTTAGTTTTGTAAAATTTTAAAATCCCCTTGATTTGTAAAAAATTACCAAAATTTATAAAATTACTAAAATACCCCCGATTGACAAAATTACTGAAATACTCTCAGATTGTAAAATTACCAAAATATCCCTATCTTGTAAAATCACCAAAAAACCCTATTTTGGGAAATTACGAAAATACCTATGTAGGATAAAATTATGAAAATACCCCTGGGTAGTGAAATGACAAAAATACCCTTAGGTGATAAATGTGAGTTCATGGATGCTACTTGTATGTTGATGTGTGATGATTGAATGTATGTGAATCCTAGAGCTAAGAAGTACAGACCTGAGAACTGAACCTTGTAGATAGTGTACGAAGTCGAAAGAACTACTGTTAAAACTACTTTCCATAAGATTGTTCGTTATAAATCAGAGGAAGAAATTAATAATTCATAAAATTCTTAATCAGATAAACGTAAATAGGTAGAATGAGCACTAGAGGACGTGGTGTGCATGGCCGAGGTAGAGGCAGGATTATTGTGTTCAGAATCGGTAGGGTCCGATCACGAGTCGAGGAATGAGGTACCAGTGCCACCAGATGTGGAGGCAGAATTCCAAGATCAGACGGCCGGAGATGATGTGGTATCTCAGGCGATGTTGAGGGTTTTAAAGAGGGTAGCTGGGGCAGGCATGGGCACAAGAACCCAAAAATCTATGTCGGGGCAACTTAGATCCAATGGGGCAGAAGTGTTTAAGGGAATTTTCGGTGTATCCCCTAGTACAGCTGAGTATTGGTTGGAAGCGGTCGAACGCATAATGGATGATTTGGATTTTATGGAGGTAAGAGAAATTTTGGATCATCAGGGACAACTGAGAGTACTTAAAAAAGACCTAGGTCGGATGGACCGAGACGGGCTGAGAGACATGCTGCTGCTAGCTAAACACGGAAGTGTGCTCGATGTGGTAAATTACATGTAGGTAAGTGTTGGGCAGGCAGTGGGAAGTGCTTTAGGTGTGGATCTTTGGACCATCAGATAAAAGACTGTCCACAGCCATGAAGCAATGTATTACCCGTAGGGCAGGACAATGGTCAGCCAGATAGAGGAGGTTAGCAACCACCAAGGGGCCATGGACAAGCCAGGGACGATATTGGTAATGAATGCGGTCATGGAGCACCAGGTAGAGGTGCAGGTTATGCTGAGGTGGGGCAGCCAGCTTTGGTCTATGAAGCTCATCGCCAAGGGGATGAAGATGCTCCAGATGCGAATATTAGTGCGTACCCTGCTGTAGTATATTGAGTGTTTATTTTTATAATTAGAGTGCATAGCGAAAGCGTAGCGATGAGACTTGGGTAGTACAATTGATAGTTAGTTGAAAATTTTGAGGACAAAATTTCCTTAAGGAGGGTAGATTTGTAACATCCCAAATTTGGGCCTAGTTGATTGGGCCTATTGGATTGTAACGCCCCAAAAATCCTAAAACTTTTAATTTATGCGAATAGAAGTTAATATGTATGTGTAGCACTTAGAATAATAATATTAAAGTATTATTGGGATTATTTGAAGCCTTAGAGTTAGGGGAGACCATAGGGGAAAATTTATTTTTCTTACTTAGTGGACCCTAGTCTCAGGCATGAGGCCTCATAAGCTGATTAAGAGAAGAGAGGACACAAGTGGGCTTGTGGCCCAGTGGCAAAATGGCACCACATAAAAAGCAAGGAGGTGGCATCAACTGAGGAGGCCTAAACTCAGGTAGCATGTAGCCCAATTGTTTTAATTAAAGTTAGCTAAATTTTGGCATTTAGGTGGACAAGGTTGGATGGCAACAAGGCTTAGAAATAGGGGGATTTTATGTGGATAATGAGTTTGATAAAGTGCTGATAAAGGGAGGAAGAGATGGTGTTGTCTAGGCCTCTTTTGGAGGTGTGCTTGGATAAAGATAAGGGAGGAAGTTTAGGAGCTATCTAGGAAGCAAGTGGTGGCCGAATTTGGGACACTGTGTGCAAGAGGGGGATGGCTAGATATGATTAATGGGTGCAGAAATTTCCCCTTGTTTATTAATCAGTTTTAGTTTTCAAAAGAGGGCAATCCCAACATTTGGTTGTGTAGGTGCCAAAATTCTCTTTAAATAGAGGGGATATCTCTTCAATTCCGGTATTGGGTCCCTATTTTCTTTTTCCATTCTCTCATCCTCACTTTTATGTAAAAGTCGAAAGTCTATTATTCTATTCTCTATTCTTTTTCTTTTTTCTTTCAAAAGCCGAAATCTCCCAATTGTTCTCAACATCCTTTTCTTTCAAAAGCTGAAACTCTGAACTCTCTTCTCATCCCCATAGCCGAATACCCTAGTTTCCATTCTTTTCCTTTCTTTTTCTTCCAGCCAACTTCTTCAGTAAAAGCTAAAATCTTCTTGCCGATTCTTTCTTTAAAAGTCGAAAACTCCATAGATTTCTTTAAATCATCTCTCTTTTTGATTTTCGTAAAAGCCGAAATCTTTTCTCAAGAGTTAGCCGAAACCCCCATATTGAGGTAAGTGTCGACTCTTGTTATTCCTTAAGATCTCTTTCAATTTTTAGGGGCTAAGACCGGATGTCCACTTGGTTTGTTAAGGCTATCGATTAGACTAATACTTCCTATCCTTTTACGTGTTGGGTGACATTCGAGAAGTGAAGAAGATCGCGTAGATCTAAAAGTCAGAATCGTTAGTTCCTGAATCTCATATATCTCTCTTTTTGGGATTTCAAGGTGAGGGGTTCTCTTTAGATTTTCGTTAGATTAGCTATCGTAATTTCGATCTTAACCATATGTTGATGGTAGCAACTGATAAGGTCTTTTGATGGAATCAAATATCGATCAGGCGAAGGAGGGGACTGGATCTGTTAAACCAATCCCTATGTTTAAGAAGAGAGTAGTGTCAGTAATTCGGGATTGGCCACCGAGTTATGGATCAGCTTCAGAACAAAATCTTAAATCGTTAGCAATCGTGGCCATCGATAGTGTCGATATAGAAAGTCATCGTCTGTCAAGAACTGTGTGTAGATCTCTATCACACTAGATAAGCTATATCATATGTATGTTATGGGCTAAAAGCCAAAAATAGGCTATCTAAACAGTCGTGTTACGCGAAAAGGGTAGGCAAAGGATGCCAGGCACGTAATCATAGAAACTTCTCTATGTGTATCGAAGTATGTGAAAGTATGTGATCTATTTAGATAGTTTAATGTTCGGATTTTCGCATGTATGTATGCATGGGATGGGATTGATATGATGAAAAGGAGCAGGTCCTGAGGTGATCGGTGGCTTTGCCACATAGGTCACATAGTGATCGCTCTTTATGATAGGCAGCGCAGCTGTCGATATATATTATTAAGGTCACATAACGATCGGTGGCTTTGCCACATATGTCACATAGTGATCGATATGGTGTGTAGCGGATGGAGAGTTGATTGTAGAAATCCCTACGGTGTGATGGTTGGTACGAGGGCGTGTAGAGGATGGACTTTTAGGTTTGGGATGGGCCATGTTGCATGTAATATATTCTGTGCCATTGTGAATGGGCCTAGGCCCATAATGTGTTTGTGGGCCCAAGGCATTTATGTGTTTTCGGGATTTGCACACTGAGTCTTGGTGACTCACCCATTTATTTTTCCTAACATTTCAGATGAGCAGTAGATCGTGGACATGGGAGCCGAGGCGAACTCGAGTGGCTATCAAGTTTTTTTTTATCTTCATAGACTATCTTTGATTTTTATTTAAGTTTAAATTTGGGACTATTTTTTTTGTAATAAGGCCTCCATAACTTAGGTTATCTTTTAATATTTTTTTATTTTATTTATTCTACACATATCACAACCTTATGTTTTCGAAGTCTTAATTATAAAATGAAATTAAAATGGGTTTCTCAAGCATGTTCAACGCAAAATTTTAAAGTTTCTCAAAATATTACAAATAAATGATGAATCGGTTAAAATAAACTTAGATTTTCAAAACCCTACGAAGCAAAGTTTTCAACATTCAACCCGTAGCATACCAGATTCGGTCATGACGTATGGTCTGGGTTTGGGGTGTTACATTCCTCCAAGGTGATACTTTCAAGAACACTTTTATCATCGAGTTTGAAATCTATCTCTTTCCTTTTTAAATCCGAATAGGACTTCTATCTATCAGAGGCGACTTTCAGGTAGTCACATATCACTTTTACTTTCTCTTCAGTTTCCTTAACGAAGTCAACCCCGTGTATCTATTTCTCTCTAAGTTTTGACTAATATAAGGGCATTCAACACTTACACCCATATAGTGCCTTATAAGGCACCATCTTCAAACTTGACTGAAAGCTGTTATTGTAGGATTCCACCAATGGTAAGTATTTCTCCCAATTAACATGGAATTCCAAAACAAAACACCGAACCATGTCGTCTAGTATCTGAATTACCCTCTCTAACTACCTGTCAGTTTATGGATGGAAGGCTGTACTGAAACTCAGTTTCATTCCCAATGCTTCTTGCATCTTTTTCCAAAACTGTGATGTGAATCTCGGATCTCTATCTGAAATGATCGACAATGGTACACCATCAAGTCTTAATATATCAGACATGTACAAGTCTGCCAACTTATCAAGTGAATAGTTGATTCGCACTGGTATAAAGTGGGCTGACTTAGTGAGTCTATCAACCACTACCCATACTGCATCTTTCCTCTTAGAAGTCAGTGGGAAGCCCGTCTCGAAGTCCATAGTAACATGATCCCACTTCCACTCAAGGATCATAAGGGGCTGAAGTAAACCCCAAGGTACTTGATGTTCAACCTTCACTTGCTGACAAATCAGGCATTTCGATTCAAATTCAGAAATATCTTTCTTCATACCCAACCACCATTACCATCTTCTCAAATCATGGTACATCTTTATGCTGCTTGGGAGTACATTCAAACACCCGTTATGTGCTTCATACAAAATTTTGCGAATAAGCTCATCATTCTTGGGTACACAGACTCGATCTCGAAATGTTAGACATGCATCAAGATTTACTCAAAAGTCTGTCTCAACGCTCAACTCACATAAAACTCTCTTAGCTTGCAAACTATTATCGTCCTTTTGAGCTTCACAAATCTCTTGGAGAAACAATGGTTTAGCCCTCAACTCAGCTAAAATGAACCATCATCTAACAAGGACATCTGAGTACTCATGGCTTTTAGTGCAAATAATGACTTTCTGCTCAAAGCGTCGGTGACTACATTAGCCTTTCTCGGATGGTAGTCAATTACCAACTCATAATCTTTAATCAGCTTTAACCATCTTCATTGCCTCAAATTCAATTCCTTTTGAGTCATCAAATAATTTAGGCTTTTATGGTTAGTGAAAATCTGACACCTTTCACCATATAAATGATGTCTCTAAATTTTTAGTACGAACATGACTGCGGCCAACTCTAAATCATGAGTCGGTTAGTTCTTCTCTTGCGGCTTCAATTGCCTAGAGGCGTATGCAATCACTTTAACCTCTTGCATAAGTACAGAACCCAATCTGTTCAAGGACGTGTCACTGTAAACCATAAATTCTCTTCCTAGCTCTGGTTGCACCAGAACAAGAGCCTCAGTCAACAGTGCCTTCAGTTTCTCGAAACTCTGTTGACACTTCTCTGTCAAAATGAACTTCACATCTTTTTGCAAAAGTCTCGTCATCGGGGTAGCTATCATGGAAATCCCCTTGACAAAAAGCCTATAATAGCCGGCTAGGCCTAGCAAACTCCTCACTTCAGTTACGCTCCCCGAGGATTTCCACTCCACAATTGCAGAAATCTTACTTGGATCGACTCTAATCCCATCTCCCGAGACAATGTGTCCCAAAAATCCCACTTCCTTAAGCCAAAATTCACTCTTACTGAATTTGGCATACAATGGTTTTTCTCTCAAAACTTGTAGAACCATACTCAAATGCTTGGCATGATCGTTCTCATCTCGAGAGTAGATCAGTATATTGTCGATGAAGACTGCAACAAATCTATCCAAGTACGGTTGAAAAATGCAATTCATAAAATCCATGAAGATCATGGGTACATCGTTAGACCAAAAGGCATGACCAAAAATTCATAGTGGCCGTACCTAGTCCTAAATACGATTTTCAACACATCTGAGTCCTTGACTCTCAACTGATATTACCCTGACCTCAAGTCTATCTTGGAAAATACTATAGCTCTCTTCAGTTGGTCAAATAGATCATCGATCCTCGGCAATGGGTACTTATTCTTCACCATCAATTTATTGAGTTGCTGGTAGTCTATACATAGTCTCATGGAACCATCTTTCTTCTTCACAAATAGAACAGGAGCACCCCACAGAGAAAAACTCACCTCGCGAAACCCTTATCTGTTAATTATTGCAACTGTGCTTTCAACTCCTTCAGTTCAATTGGGGCCATTCTATATGGAGCAATAGAAATAGGGGCAGTACCCGGAACTAATTCACAAAATTCAATCTCTCTATCCAGAGGTAGCCCTGGCAACTCTTCCGGGAAAACATCTAGGTACTCGAATACTATGGGTACTGACTCAATTTTCAACTCAGTCTCTTTAGTGTTCAACACAAATGCAAGAAAAGCCTCATTCCCCTTCCTTAGATACCTCTGAGCTGACATGGTCGATATCACTATTGGTGACCTATTCGGCTCATCTGATTGAACATGAATAAAATTACCATTTTCATCTCTTAACTCGATATGTTTCTTCCCACAATTCACAATTACACCATGGGTAACTAACCAATCCATCCCGAGGATGACATCAAACTTGTCAAACAGTAATAACATAAGATCGACCCAAAAAATGACCCTTAATCATCAAAGGGCACCCTTTACAAACTCTATCAACCAACACACACTTGCTTAGGGGATTAGATACTCTTATGATGAATTCAGTACACTCTATAGGCATGCTCATGCTAGAGACTAATTTCATGCATATGTATGAGTGGGTAGATCCCGGGTCAATTAAAGCTATACGACGAGTATTATGGAGAGAAAAGATACTCGTGATCGCGTCGAGGAAGATGCATTTTCACGAGCACGAATGGCATATGTCCTCGCCGGCGCTCTACCCTCAACTCTAGCATCTTTCTCTTTAGAAGAATTCTTGCTTCCCATATAAATCCCCGGGTTTCTCAATGGTCTTACCCTAATGGAACTTCCCGATTTTACATTTTGAGGCTTTTCATTCTCGTCCACCTCGGGAAAATCTCTGATAAAGTGGTCTAAGGATCCACATATGAAGTAGGCTTTCTTATTAGCCTGACATTCGCCAGAATGGCACCTACCACACTGAGGGTATTTCGATCTACTCAGTCGAACGTTTCTCACACTAGCAACTGATGTGGTTTGCCCTTTCGATCTCGAGAATTTCTTGCCCTTACTTCGGGTTAAAAACCCGCTGAAGTGACTGATCGAGTAGTGAAATCCCTCGATTTCTTAGATGAAGATTGGTGAGACTTATTTAGTTGCCTCTTCCTCTAGTCACGAGGCTCGTACCCATCTCTTCTCTTCTCTTTAGCCAACTCCTCTACTTTATAGGCTCTATCCACCAACACTACAAATTCCTTTTGTTCGAGAACCCCCACGTATATGCAAATATATTCATTCAATTCATACTCGAATCTCTTGCACATCATGGTCTAGATAGACACGCACTCTCATGCATACTTGTTAAGCCTTACAAACTCTCGCCCTTAGTCGGTCACTGACATACGGCCTTGCTTCAGTTCCAAAAACTCCTTTCTCTTGTGGTCGATGAACCTTTGGCTGATAGACTTCTTCCGGTATTCCTCTTGGAAGAATTTCCAACTAACTCTCTCCTTGGGAACCATCGACACCAGGGTGTTGAATCTCTCAAGAGAGACACCACACACTTTAAGCACTCATCGGTGTGTAGATAACTCATCAAATACCCGGATGGTATTCTCGAGCCAAAATTCTGCTTTCTCCGGGTCATCATTCTTATTCGCTCAAAATTCCTCGACTCCTTTCTTTTGGATCTTATCCACCAAAGGCCTTTCTCTTTTCACCACCTCAACCACTTGAGGGGCTACTAGAGTGGGATGAGGAATTAGTGGGGGTGGAGGGGGTTGAGCATTAGGATTTGCTCGAATATATTCCGTATACCAATTGCTCATCATATAGTGAAAGGCTTCTCGAGCCTCTTTCCCGTGACTCAAAGTCTCGAGTCTACTATTAGCTGGCGCTGTCCCTTGAGCAGAGCCGATGCGTTACTCGCAGCATCATCAGCTATAGTTTTTTCCAGATTAAAATCCATATACTACATAAAACACAACTTTATATGTCAGGAGCCATCACACTATCATTACTCAAACACTCTTACATATGGCATGTAAAGCTAGACTCGTACTTACACTACGTTGTCATAGAATTGACTAAATCGTAGCTCTGATACTAATAAATGTAACACCCCATTCCCATGTTCGAGCTGAAATAGGGTTTGAGGCTTACATAGCTAACCTTGCTTAAACATCTATAATAGGGTTATAAAACTTTGTTGAACCCTATCGCTCGCACATATTCGGCATAGGAGGCCCTAATTACACTTCCGAGAAGTATCAAAATCTTTTGAGAACTTTCACGAGTTCGAGAAACTTTTTAATCAAAACAAAGGCCACATGCCCGTGTAGGCTTAAGGAAACGCCTGTACCCCTAAAGCATGCCCATGTCTTCCATCCGTGGTCGACACTGACTAATTTTACATGGCCTTGACACGCCCATGTCACTAGGCCGTATGCCAAACCTTGGCATTCTGATTTATCCACACGGCCTACACACATGCCTGTGTATCCAAGCCATGTTGTGATTTAAATCCCAAGTGCAAGGTGCAGACTTCATACGGCCTGGGTGCATGTCTATGTGCTAGTCGTGCCTCCCACAAGGTCTAGACCCACGCCTGTGTGTCTACCTAAGTGGGCAATTAGTAGGCTATATACCAAGCCTTTACCACCCTAAAATGCACACATACATACTTCTACTTCTAAATTCATCTACTTACCCCACTATTCACAAGAGAGTCAAAGACATGTGTCTATTATCACCTGTAAGTATAAAGCCAATGCCACATCCCCAAGGTGGTCTTACATTGAGTCACCTCTAAATGCCAATGCCATATCCCGAATATGGTCTTATATGGGATAACTTCTAGGTGACAATGCCATATTTCGAATTCGGTCTCATATAGAATTACCTATCATGTATCGATGCCATATCCCGAATATGGTCTTATACGATTTTCATATTCAATACCGAAGCCATATCTTGGATATGGTCTTATACGGGATCTCAACTCGGTGCCGAGGCCATGTCCTGGACATGGTCTTATACGGGACTTTATCTATTTCATATCTCAATGATAGTATTTCTGTACGCAATATGGCCCATTAGGATTTCAACATATCATTCACATTAACTACTCAATTTGGTAGTGCATCATGTATTAATATAATGCCAAGCATTCTTCAACATGCTAATTGAAAAAATGTAAAAGTAACATATTTTAACCCCATATTTAGCATGCTTTTGGATGACTTAGCCCTTGATTTATGTAAAGAGGTTCTCTTAATCATTTCTTTTCATGTTTTATACTCAGGAAAGCACCAGAGGATGAAAAGAATGAGAAACAGGCTTAAAACGGGCCAATTTGGGCCAAAGTGGAAATCGACACGGCCTAGACTTCAATCCACACGACCGTGCCTCGACAATTAACTAAGACACAGCCATGCCATGATTTACACCACTGTGCCCCAATTGACAGAATGGGACACGGTCTGAAGATGATTTACACAAGCGTGCACCATGGTCATGCCCCCACCGCGGAAGGGAGCAATTCTACTCGGATTTGGATACTTTGAGGCGAAGAAACACATTCCAAAGCCTATTAAAACACTGAGTAGGAAGTATACTTGAATTAGGATGCTTAGAGGCCAAATAAAGCATTCCAAAAGTCTATATAAACACCCTAAGTGTAACCTGAAAAGGGGGTGGAGCAGAGGCCGAGACATTCGAAATACGGCAGAAGCCAAACTTTTGTCGGAATCAATCGAAGATAGCCAGTTGATCCATCTCAAGAAGCCAGAATTCTACTCAAGACAACAGACCGCTCCTTCAATTCCTTCAGGGGGTTTTAGGGATTTCTTATGTTTTGTTTCATCTTTTCTCTTGAGATGTTTTCTTTATTTGATATGAACTACACCCTTCAGATACCTGAAGGGGATGAAGCCTAGATGAATTTTATTATTGTTTTCTGAATTATATGATAAATACTTGATTTGTTCTTAATTATGTGTGCTTAATTCTTGTGTTAATGTTTCTGGGATATTAATTCAAGTCAGATGTTCTTAGGTGGAGGAGGAATAGACCCTGCCTAAGAATAGATTTAGCATAATTAAGCGGAGTCGTTTTCGCGCCTAGAGATAGGGTGACGAGATTTTTCCGGATTAGGGTGAAACCTAATATGGGATTTTATAGTTCGATTTACTGCTTCTAGGGGGTTATTAAGTGAGAAAGAGATTTCTGTTAATTAACCAAGGGTTAGGCATTATTCACCTCAACAAAGGGTTTAATATACATTAGGGAGTCTTACGGATCAAGTCAAGTGAATAAATTGTATGGTTTAGTGTTAGATAATAAGTGAAGTCTAGGTGGATTCTTCCTGATGGTATCATTATGATCAATTGAGTTTCTCTTCAAGTTATTTCCCAATTCATTCTTTTTGTCTTTGCATCTTAGTTTAGTAATTAATTAGTTAATCAACCAAATCATTTAATATTTAGGCTAAATAATAGAAAGAAAGTGAGTATTAGTACTCTTAGTTCCTTTCAATAATCCGGTCTTGCCTAAGCTATACTACTATTCAATAGGTACACTTGCCTTAAAGTCATTGTCAGAGTTAGTTTTCAGGTTCGATCATTCTCTTTATAAATTTTAAAACTCGATAAAACAACGATCAAGTTTTTGGCACCGCTGTTGAGGAACTAAAATATTAAGAAAACTCTATTTTTATTACTTTAGCCATTATTTTTATTTTTATTTTATTTTCACAATTTATTTTATTATTTTAGTCTCGCTAAATTTTCTTTCTTTTCCTAGTAGGTACCATTAGTTTATGACTAGAAGGAACCCAACGGGAACTCTAGCATACGATAGTGATATCGAAGCGACCGCACATAGGAATCGCAGAGAAATCAGATGAGCCTTAAATTACCAAGAAGAACAACAACAAGGCGAATCCAATCCTACTGAAGGGATGGACAAGAATAATCCACCACGAGATATGGTAGAAAATAATGTTCCACGTACTATGTATGATTATGCTAAACCTAGTTTAATAGGAGCAGAATCTAGTATTGGTAGGCCTGCTATAGCTGCTAATAATTTTGAATTAAAGCCTAATACTATACAAATGATTCAACAATTTGTTCAATTTGATGGTTTGCAAGACGAAGATCCAAACACTCATATAGCTAATTTTTTAGAGTTCTGTGATACTTTCAAAATAAATGGCATTTCTGATGATGCCATTCGTCTTGATTATTTACCTTTTCATTAAGGAATAAATCCAAATAGTGGTTAAACTCGTAACCATGTGGGTCAATGACTACATGGGACCAAATGCCAAAAAATTTTTATTAAAATATTTCCCACTGGCCAAAACGGCAAAATTACGGAATGATATCTCTTCTTTTGTGCAGATGGATTTTGAGACATTATACGACGAATGGGAGAGATATAAGGATCTCTTAAGAAGGTGTCCATACCATGGTTTACCCTTATGGCTACAAGTCCAAACTTTTTATAACGGTGTGAATCCCTCAACGAGGCAACTAATTGATTCAGTCGCCGGTGGAACTCTAAACAACAAAACTCTTGAAGTAGCCTACGAATTTATTGAATAGATGTCGCTAAATAATTATCGGTGGCAAGTTACAAGGATAAAACCGACAAGATCGGACGGAGTTTTTAGCATTGATGCAGTAACCATGCTATCGAATCAGGTAGAGATGATGAATAAAAAGCTTGATAGTTTGTGTTCTTCGCAGGTACATCCAGCAATGCAGTACAATATTGGAACTGTGGCAAATCCTGAGTACCCACCCTACCAACCAAGCACAGAAAGCGAACAAATGAACTATATAGGTAATAATTTCTGATCAAATAATAATCCTTATAGTAATACTTACAATCCAAGTTGGAGGAACCACCAAATTTTTCATGGGGTAGTCAAGGAAATCAAAGACAACAACCTTCCAAAATTTTCAAAATCAGCCATATATGCAAGAGAAGAAGCCAAACCTCGAAGAGATGTTGACAAAGTTCATGGCAACCACAAAAAATTATCTACAAGATACTGAGAAAACACTTAGAAGTCAACAAACATTGGCTGAAGAGACCAAGAATAGATTAGGGAAACTTACTAAGTCAGTAGGGGAAGTCACTAAAGCAGTCAAACAACTTGCAAAATTAATGTCCGAACGACCGCAAGGGCGTCTACCAAGCAGCACTGAGATCAACCCAAAGGAGCAAATCCAAGCCATAACAGCTCAGGAAAATGTAAGGTTAGATGAACCCATCTCAACAAGCGAAAACAAGGACGAAGAAGGCAAAATTGAGGAAAGACAAGAAAAGCCAAAACCGATAATCAAAGAGTACCAACCCGAATACCTTACCTCAGAGTAATAAATAGAGATGATACAGGGGAACAGTTTGGTAAGTTTCTTAAACTCTTAAAGAAATTACATATTAACTTACCGCTTCTTGAAGCTCTTTTTCAAATGCCAGATTCGAGAAAATTTTTAAAACAACTCCTAACGAACAAATGCAAATTAGATGAAGAGCCACATGTGGAATTAAACGCAGTATGCTCAGCAATGTTACAGAATAGACTACCACAAAAGCAAAAAGATATAGGGAGTTTTACTATCCCTTGTTTAATTGGTAGTTTAATAATTGATAATGCGTTAGCTAATTTAGGGGCAAGCATTAATGTCATGCCTTATACATTGTTTAAACAACTAAGTTTAGGGAAATCCAAACAAACTAGGATGAGTTTTCAATTAGCTAATAAAATTGTTAGAATTTCTAGGGGTATTATCGAAGATGTTCTTGTAAAAATTGACAAATTCATTTTCCCAGTAGATTTTGTTGTCTTACACATGGATAAGGATAATTCAATCCCCTTAATTTTATGAAGACCCTTCCAAGCAACTGCTAGGACTAAAATTAATGTTGCCACAGAAGAACTCATTCTTCATGTAGGTGATGAATCAATCAGTCTTCAAGCTCTTGACTCGACCAGGACTACAATCAATGAAGGTAAAAAAGTCAATTTAGTTGATGATCAATTTGAGCAACCTTCATTACAAGAAATACCACAAGGATACAAACCTGAGCCGATGCACGGCTCTAGTGCCAACAAAGAAGAATTATATGAGGAATGAAACCTTAGGGGTGACAAACTATAAGAATGGAAGACATGATTCAAAGAGGAATAGGAACCGCACGAAGTAAAACCTAAGGAACCCCAAGAAGAGCTCATAGGAACATCAAACCACTTCAAAATAGGAGATAAGGTATGGACGAACAAAGCAGATCCACGAACAACCAAGGAATCCCTCTTGAGGAACGAAATATCTTCCTATACGAAACAGCCAAGGTAAATAATCAAACATTCAGCACTTTTAAGGGGAATGCTTCTCACTTAAACTTTATCAAGAAAATAGAACTACAAGCATGAGGAAGATATTCAAACCTTTAAACCTCCATGATTTTTCAAATCCAAGGAAAGTCTAGCTTAAGACTATAAATGAGCACTTCTCGGGAGGCAACCCGAGCACTAACATAATATATCTTTACATTTTGCTTTCAATTTCTTTTCCTTTCTGATAATTTAGTTTTAAATTAAAACAAAAGTGTAGATTTCATAGCCACATGGCCTTGCACACGGCCGTGGCCGTGTGGACCACCAGAATCCCCATACTGACATAGCAGAGGCAGTACAAATCAAATCCCACCTAATTCTCAATGTCATGGATCCAACCACTCCCCCATGGGCACGGGTAAAGTGGCACAGCCGTGTCTATGATCGTGTGAAGCTACTGGCTTACAAGACACGGGAATGACACACCCATGCTACCCAATCGTGTCAACATACTGACTTATCACACACGGGCGTGGCTGGCTAAAAACCGGCCGTGTGAATCAACACATCCTTGGTCCACGGGCATGGGCAAGCACCAGAAAGAAAGAATCTATTTAAACCCACCCCTTCCCATTCTTACTAACAATTCTTCTTCCTTTTCTTCCTCCCCTTTCGCTCAAAATTCTCCCCTCTTCTTAACAAACTTTTTCCAACCCTTGAGCCACACCAAAGTCATGTCGAAGAAGCGTAAGAAGGCAAGCATAGTCTCCGATGGAGACCCCGACACATAAGTTCATGCTGGCCGCTTCATTCGAACACCAAGCCAAAGGTCTTTGAGACCATTTAGTTTTTATTTTTCTTTTCTCTTTTGCTTCAATTTCCTTATCTTTACTTCTCTTCTACTTAATTTAGTTTATTTTGTTTTAGTTCCTTGGTTTTAGGTTCTAAAGGCTGATTGGGAATCAAGCCACTTTCACCACCATCAATACCTCCGCATCCTTAGAAATCACCCCCACCTTGCGAACCATCTGTCAATAAGGACTCTTCAGTCTATTAGTCTTTTCTTTTAATTTTATTTTTCTTCTTAGTCTCATTCTTTTTATTTTCTTTAGTTTTAATTATATTATTATTATATTTTTAATGTTTCTTTAGATTTCTTGGCTACATCTTGCAGGCTTCCAATTTCTTCATCTAGTATAGAGATTGTCGGTAGCCACCCCACCAAGCCCATGGAACACTCCACCACTGCTCCTCCAAGCCCCATCTTCTACCACGACCACCGCCAACTCCCAGAGTCATCCAAAATTTAGGAAGTGTTACTTCTCCCCTTCTCTTTTGATTTATTATCACATGGTTATTTATCTTTGTACATTGAGGACAATGTACATCTTAAGTGTGGGGGGTAAAAGTACCTAACTTTTTGCTTTATTCCAAAATCCTGAAGTTTAGTCTTGTTCCTAAGTAATTTTCTCATATTATCAATTAGAGTGAAATTTTTGATGATTTATGATTTTTATTGATATGTTTTTAAGTAAGTCATTGATAATTGTGCATTGATGATTAAATTTGAAGAATACTAGAGAATCAAGCATGATTAGTCTACTTTTTAAGAATAAAAAATTTCCTAGGTTATTAAATTGAATTTGAATATTACCTTGAGGTTTGAAATTTATAGGAATTGATGTCAAATACCCATAATTTTTGTGAGATTTTGAGCCTTATAGAGCATATATTCTTTTTCGTGCTCACTTTATTGATTATGAGTGTATCAACACTGAATTGTTATTCTAGAACTTGCCTTGATTATACATGTTGAAATCACATTATTGATTTGATATACTGAGATGATAAAGGCACCTAGGTTTTAACCCATTCACTCCACTAAAAAGCCTACCTTCACAAATTAACCCTTAGTGAACCCATTTGATCCTAACAACCCTTTTTATTAATTTACCGCTAATATCAAACCAAAACCCTTTGTATTTATTATCACCATTCCTTTGACTACCCTTCTATTGAGAATCAATTTGATCAGTTGCCTAATTTCTTTATTTCAGTTGATATAATTATTTCTTATATTATGTATTTACTTGATTTGTTCTTAAAAAAATGAAGTATATTCATTATTAGTTCTATGTTTTAAGAGCTTGTACGTTTAAATTCAGCATCTTGAAGAAGAAGCTCGTATTATTAGTATTTTCATGTGATGTAATTATTCAGATTATTAGTTCAATTATTTTTATAAAAGTTAGGCAACTTGTCATTTACATCTCAATTCTAAACCTTCTAATTCAGCCTTTATCAACACCTTTAACCTAAGCACTGTTACAACCCTGATAAAAGACCTTTTGATTTGTGTATCATCTCATATTACAGTGGTGGAAATTTAATTTTCAAGGAAGCCTATGGGATTAACTTTTCAGGTTCAACTTATGAGTGCTTATTCTTGAACCTTAAACACTTCAAGTGCTTTGAGTGAATCTTTAGTGAGGATGTCAATCCTTGTCGATTTTAAATTAAAGGTAATTATTTAGATAAGAGGAGACACCTATGTTTTCGTGCTACAAATATATGACTTATATTGTTTGAATCTTTAAGAGTCTTTGAGTTAAATTATCCATGTATAAATTATCTATGAATTATGATGAGGCATTATTGATAGGAATTGCGCATTATGGAAAGTTCGTTTTAATTATAAGTTGAGAATTTTGCTTGAGGACAAGCAAAAGCTTAAGTGTGGGGGTATTTGATAAACCGTAAAAGTAGCATATTTTAACCCCATATTTAGCATGCTTTTGGACAATTTAGCCCTTGATTTATGTAAAAAGGTGCTCTTAATCCTTTCTTTTCATGTTTTATACTCAAGAAAGCACCCGAGGAAGAAAAGAACGAGAAACAGGCTTAAAACGTGCCAATTTGGGCCAAAGTGGAAATCGACACGACCTGGACTTCAATCCACACGACCGTGCCTCGACAATTAACTAAGACATGGCCATGCCACTATTTACACGGCCATGTCCCAATCGATAGAATCGAGACACGGCCTGAAGACGATTTACACGGGTTTGTACCATGGTCGTGTCCCTGTCACGGGAGAGAGCATTTCCACTCGGATTTGGATACGTTGAGGCGAAGAAACACATTCCAAAGCCTATTCAAACACCGAGTAGGAAGTATGCTTGAATTGGGACACTTAGAGGCCAAGTAAAGCATTCTAAAAGTCTATATAAACACCCTAAGTGTATCCTAAAATGAGGGGTGGAGTGGAGGTCGAGACATTCAAAATTTGGTAGAAGCCAAAACTTTTGTAGGAATCACTCGAAGATAGCCAGTTGATCCATCTTAAGAAGCTGGAATTCTACTCAAGACGGCGGACCTCTCCTTCAATTCCTTCAGGGGTTTTAGGGATTTCTTATGTTTTGTTTAATCTTTTCTCTTGAGATGTTTTCTTTATTTGTTATGAACTAAACCCTTCAGGTACCTGAAGGGGATGAAACCAAGATGAATCTTATTATTTTTTTCTAAATTATATGATAAATACTTGATTTGTTCTTAATTATGTGTGCTTAATTCTTGTGTTAATGTTTCCAGGATATTAATTCAAGTCAGATGTTTTTAGGTGGAGGAGGAATAGACCCTGCCTAAGAATAGATCTAGCATAATTAAACGGAGTCATTCGCACGCCTAGAGATAAGGTGACAAGATTTTGTCGGATTAGGGTGAAACCTAATATGGGAGTCCATAGTTAGATTTACTGCTATTCTAGAAGGTTTTTAAGTCATAAAGAGATTTCCATTAAGTAACCTAGGGTTAGATGTTATTCACCTCGAGAGAGGGTTTAATATACATTAGGGAGTCTTACGGATCAAGTCAAGTGAATAAATCATATGGTTCAGTGTTAAATAATAAGTGAAGTCTAGGTGGTTTCTTTCTGATAGTATCATCGTGGTCAACTGAGTTTCTCTTCAAGTTATTTCCCAATTCATTCTTTTTGTCTTTGCATTTTAGTTTAGTAATTAATTAGTTAATCAACCAAATCATTTAATATTTAGGCTAAATAATAGAAAGAAAGTGAGTATTAGTGCTCTTAGTTCCTTTGGGTTCAATAATCCGGTCTTGCCTAAGCTATACTACTATTCGATAGGTACACTTGCCTTAAAGTCGTTGTTAGAGTTAGTTTCCAGGATCGATCATTCTCTTTATAAATTTTAAAACTCGATAAAACAATGATCACTAATTTAAATGTTACTTAAATCACATACAAACTTACCTCGATTTCAAAATGAGCTCGCTTATCAATATAGTCCGAGACTTTGTTTTGTCCCCGATCAAGGCGGGTCTTCGGTTTTCTTGCTCTATAAAAGCAATTTAACTCATTTTAATCTTTATATTAATAAAAGCATTCCAAAAATCATGTTTATGCAAAATTTACTATTTTGCCCCTAGACTTTGGTAAAATGACCATTTTGCCCTTAGGCTCGAAAGTAAATTCTAATTGTATTTCTACCTTCAACAAGCCCAGGTGAACATTTAATCCTCTTATAGATGTCTGATGAACTGTAAAAGAAATATATTTTAGGCCCACATTTAGTAGGCTTTTGGATGATTTAGCCCTTGTTTTATGTAAAATGGTGCTCTTAATCCTTTCTTTTCATGTTTTTTACTTAGGAAAGCACCCGAGGACGAAAAGAATGAGAAACAGGCATAAAACGGGCCAATTTGGGCCAAAAAGGAAATCGACACGGCCTAGACTTCAAGCCACACGATCGTGCCTCGATAATTAACTAAGACACGGTCATGCCACCATCTACACGGTCGTGCTCCAATTGTCAGATTCGAGGCATAACCTAAAAATGATTTATACGAGCGTGTACCATGGCCATGCCCCTGTTACGGGAGAGAGTAATTTCACTCAGATTTGGATACTTAGAGATAAAGAAACACTTTCCAAAGTTTATTCAAACACCGAGTAGGAAGTATACTTGAATTGGGACACTTAGAGGCCAATCAAAGCATTCTAAAAGTGTATATAAACACCTTAAGTGTAACCTTAAATGGGGCGTTAGGCAGTGAGCTAGGCCAAGGAGCCGAGCCAGGAAGATCATGTTTTATGGAATCACTCAAAGATAGCCAAGTGAATCCATCTCAAGGAGCCGAAATTCTACTCAAGACGGTGAATTTCTCCTTCAATTCCTTCAGGGGGTTTTAGGGATTTTCTATGTTTTGTTTTATCTTTTCTCTTGAGATGTTTTCTTTATTTGTTATGAACTAAACCCTTCAGATACCTGAAGGGGATGAAACCTAGAAGAATCTTGTTATGAATTTTGAATTATATGATAAATACTTAGTTTGTTCTTAATTATGCATGCTTAATCCAAATCTGGTGTGCTTAGGTGGAGGAGGAATAGACCCTGCTTAAGAGTAGATTCAGCATAAATAAGCGGAGTTGATCGCACGCCTAGATATAGGGTGACGAGATTTTGCTAGATTAGGGTGAAACCTAATATGGGAATCCATAGATCGATTTACTGCTATTCTAGGGGGTTATTATAAGCGAATGAGAGTTCCACTAATTAACCTAGGGTTAGACGTTATTCGCCTCGAGAGAGGGTTTAATATATGTTAGGGAGTCTTACATATCAAACTAAGTAAATAAATCATATGGTTCAATATTAAATAACAAGTAAAGTCTGGGTGGATTCTTCCTGAGGGTATAGTTGTGATCAATTGAGTTTTCTTCGAGTTATTTCCCTATTCATTCTTTTTGACTTTGTCTTTAGCTTAGAAATCATTAAACTAGATTAAATCAACCAATCATTCCATATTTTAAGCTAAATAATAAAAAGAAAGGAAGTATTAGTACTTTTAGTTCCTTTGGGTTTGATAATATGGTCTTGCCTAAGCTATACTACTGTTCGATAGGTATACTTGCCTTTAATTGTTGTCAGAGTTAGTCTCAAGGTTCAATCTCATTCATTATAAATTTTAAAGTTCTGATTTCAGTGATCACTATCATCAAAACTCAACATTTCACATACTTACTACAAATTTTGTAACCTTTCCATCAATGTCCTATTTGGTGTTTTCATACTAACACCTTTCACAAAAGTTGTTCATCTACTAACTAAGACTCAATTTATTCCATAAAAATGTAGCAAATAACAATTAAGGCTCTCATGGAAAAACTCTAAACTCCTCACCATATTGCACTTTAGTCCCCTCATATGAAAGCTTAAGCTTTAGGGGTCTCAAAAGTACAATTATCTTCAAGAAAAGTTCACTAGAACACTTACTTGTGAAGAGATGAGTGTGCTAAAATTTTAAAGCTTTCTACCCCCTATTTGCTGCTAACTTTCGGTAGAAGAGAAGAGGAGAAAAGTTGATATTTTTTCTCTCCTTATTTTATTAATACAAGTCAAATAAGTCACCAATTATCACCAACTTTGACCAACATTGTCCATCATTGTATCCTATGGCTGACCATGCTAACTTTAGGGGTCTAATTGCCTTTTAAAGACCTCTAATTAACAATCTATGGCTATTTGGTACTTTTAGCCTATAGAATGGAACTTTTCCATTGTATGCGATTTAGTCCTTTTTTGCGAGTAAACATGAAATCGCTAAAATTAAAGCACCAAAATTTTCATGCACATATGCTATCATGTTCTAACTCATAATATAACATGAAAATAAATCTCTCTAATCTCGAATTAGTGATCTCGAGATCACTATTTTGACTAGCCCCTAAATCGGGCTGTTACATTCATACATGTCTATTTCTAAAGAAATCAAACTTTCATGGAAAATAGTATTTAAGACTAAGATCATACAAGAATTTCATCACTCAAGATAACAAACAAATAACTTAAATAAACTAAAAAATCATGCTTGCATTGGAACAAACTCATGAACAAAAATTATTTCTTAATATTTATTTATTTCAACATATTTAAGCAAAAAGATTGAAACATACTTCAAAATTCATGCGAAATACCTTATTAAAAATTCAAGTGAAACGCCTTCCCCATTTAAAAATAAGCAATGTCTTCATTGCGAAAACAAAGTAATGAATGAAAACTAAACACCAGGTAGGATTGCAAGAAAGGAGAGGTGAGTCATAAAGACTGCTTAAGTACCATGTCTTTCTCACAACCCAATCCTAGTGATTATGTCAAATAGTCGAGTTTTAAAATTTATAAAAAGAATGATCAAACATGTAGACTAACTATGACAACTATAGATGCAAGTGCACCTATCAAACAGTAGTATAGTTTAGGCAAGAATATCTTATCGAACCCAAGGGAACCTAAAAGTACTACTACTCACTTTCTTTCTATTATTTAGCCTGAAATATGGAGTGATTGGTTTATGAAACTAATGAAATATTTAAACTAATTGCAAAGACAAAAGAATGAATTGGGGAAAGACTTTAGAAAAACTCAATTGATGAAGATGATACCCTCAGGAAGAATCCACCTATGACTTCACTTATTATTTATTCCCCAAACCATATGATTTCTTTACTTAGCTTGATCCGTGAGACTCCATAACCTATATTAAACCATCTCTCGAGGCGAATAATGTCTAACCTTAGGTTAATTAGTGGAACTCTCGTTCTCTTATAATAACCCTCCAAGGAAGTAGTAAATCGATCAATGGATTCCTATATTAGGTTTCGCCCTAATCCGGCAAAATCTCGTAACCCTATCTCTAGGCGCCCAATCAACTCCGCTCAATTATGCTAGATCTACTCTTAGGCAGGGTCTATTCCTCCTCCACCTAAGCACATCAGATTAAATTAAGCAACATAATTAAGAACAAACTAAGTACTTATCATATAATTTAGAAATCAAATAACAAAATCCGTTATAGGTTTCATCCCCTTCAGGTATCTGAAGGGTTTAGTTCATAACAAAATAAGAGAACATCTCAAGAGAAAAGATAAAACAAAACTTAAAAAATCCCTAAAACTCCCTGAAGGAATTGAAGGAGAGATCCTCCGTCTTGAATGGAGCTCCAGCTTCTTGAGATTGATCAACTGGCTATCTTCAAGTGATTCCTAAAAGATGAAAGCTTCGGCAAAAGCCTCTGCCAAAAATTGTCTGCCATTCAATGTCTGCCTTGGGTTGTTTATATATAGGCTTTTGAGATGCTTTACTTGGCTCCTAAGTACCTCTCTCCAGTAGAATTATTATTAGGGTGTTTAAGTAGACTTAAGAGTATGTTTCTTTGGCTTCAAGCATCAAATTTTGAGTGAAATTGCTCATTCTCGCGATAGGGGCACGCCAATGGCATACGCTCATGTAATTCAGGGTTGGGTCATGCTTGATTCTATCATTTTGGGCACGATCGTGTAAGTCAGGATTCAGGCTGTGCTTCAGGTCTATCGATTGGAACACGTCCATATAGATCGCTTGACACGCCCGTGTGTTGTAATGAGATGATACACAGCCATGTGTGACGGAGTTAAGGCCGTGCTCTAGGTAATCAGCGAGGCACGGTCGTGTGGGCTTTCGGCCAGAACGTGTCGAATTCTTGGTTGGCCCAATTTAGTCTATTTTAAGCCCGTTTTACGTTCTTTTTATCCTTAGGTGCTTTCTTAAGTATAAGACATGAAAAGAAAGGATTAAGAGCACCTTTTTACATAAATCAAGGATAATTCATCCAAAAGCATACTAAATATGGGATTAAAATATGTTACTTTTATGGTTTATCAAAAACCCCCACACTTAAGCTTTTGCTTGTCCTCAAGCAAAATTCTCAACTTACAATGAGAACGAACTTTCCATAACTTACAAATTTCATCAATCATGCCTTATCATAATTCATAGATAATTTATACATGGATAATTCAACTGAAAGAGCCCTAAAGATTCAAACGAGATAAGTCATGATTCTGTAGCATGAAAACATAGGTGTCTTCCCTCATCTAAATAATTACCCTTGATTCAAAACTGACAAGGACTAACATCCTCACTAAAGATTCACTCAAACCACTCAAAGGTGTTCAAGGTTCACAATAAGGCACTCAAGAGTCGAACTTGAAAAGTTAATCCCATAGGCTTGCCTAAAAATCAAATCTCCACCACTGTATATGAGATGATACACAAATCAAAAGGTCTTAATCAGGGTTGTAACGGGGATAAGGTTAAGGGTGTGGATACAGGTTTAATTAGAGGGTTAGAATCGAGATCGAATTGACTAATTACCTAATCTAAAAACAATAAACTGAATATGAATATTAACATCGACTGAAAACTAATAATACCACTATTGATAATTACTATATAATAAAGAGTATTTTCATCACTTAAAATTGTATAATACTTTAATACGAACTTTTTATTCAACAATTGGAGTTTAAGTGCTCTAAGCTCTTTTATATACTACTAATATTGAATATACTCGAATTTTTTTTAGAACAAACTACTAAAATATTACATCATAAATGATAAATGTAACTACTGACCTAATATAATTCGGTAACTTAATCAAATCAAACCTCGATTAAAGGGTAGTCAGAAGAATGGTGATAACAAATAGAAAGGGATTTTGGGTTAATATTAGTGGTTGAGTCAATAAAAAGGTTGTTAGGATTCAACGGGGTTCACTAGGGGTTAATTTGTGAAGGTAGGCTTTTCATGGAGTAAGTGGGTTAAATCCTAGGTGCCTTTATCATCTCTGTATATCAAATCAAAAGTGTGGTCTCGACATGTATTAACGAGGCAAGTTCTAGAATAATAGTTCAAAGTTGACACACTTGTAATCAATAAAGTGAGCACAAAAAAGAATATATGCTCTATAAGGCTCAAAATCTCACAAAAATTATGGGTGTTTTTGACATCAATCCCTATAAATTTCAAACTTCAAAGTAATACTCAAATTCAGTTCAACAACCTATTAATTTTTAATTTTTAGAAGGTAGACTTATCATGCTCGATTCTCTGGTATCCTTCAAATTTAATCATCAATGCACAATTAACTATGACTTATTCAAAGACATATCAATAAAAATCATAAATCATTAGAAATTTCATCCTAATTAATAAAATAAGAAAAATGCTTAAGATCAAGACTAAATTCAGGGTTTTGAGAATAATGCAAAAAGTTAAGCACTTTTACCCCCCACACACTTAAGATGTACATTGCCCTCAATGTACAAAGTTAGATAATATTTTATAGTAAGAAAATCAAAATAGAGGGAGAGAGTTGCACTTCCTGAATTATGGATAAAATCCTTGGAGGATGTTCCAGGACGAATGTGATGTCTAGGTATAAATGATGCTTTCGTTCCTTGAGTGATATATTTAATCTCTTTAATCTACGAAGTCATCAAATAGATTTTAGGGAGTGGACGTTGTTATTGAAACTTGGGTTTAGATAGCCAGTTATAAGGTGAAATCAATAGTTCTAATGAAACTCTTTAGTCTTTAAACAGTCAATTAAAATATAAGCAAAATAAAAATAAAATAAAGGTAGAAATAAAAGTAGAAGTGACAATAACAATAAAAGTAAAAAATAAATAAAGTAGAAAGAAAAGGACTTAAAGGTCCTTTGCACTGGCTGCGTCAAGTGGTGGTGGTTGAGGTCCACGAGTGAACGGCACGGCTTGTTAAGGGCGTGGGGTTTTTGGGCATGGTGGTGCTGCGGGCTTGTGGTTGGTTTTGGTTGGTATTTTGAGAAGAACGGTCGAAAGGATGTGGGTTGGAGGGGAGAGGGATGATTTGGTGGCTGAATTAGAGAAGGGGGAGGTTGGAATCTAATTTTAGGGTTTGTATTTGAGGAAAAGGACGGTTAGATTAATATATAGGGTCTGAGGCACGATCATTCTCCACGCCCGTGTCATTTTTAAATTTGCCCGTGCTTTTAATGATTTTGGGTTTTAGGCGCATTCAAGTGGATTTGCCACGGCCATGTTGATGTTGCCACGCCCGTGTGTTGATTCACACAGTTGGGTCAAACAGGCGTGTGTCTTCCGTGCTCGATAAGTCAGTATGTTTGCATGGTCATGGGGCACGGCTGTGTTCTAGCCGTGCTCAATAAGTCAGTAGCTTCACAAGGTCATTGGGGACGACTGTGGAAAGCCCATGCTAGACAAGTCAGTAGCCTCGCACGGTAGAATGGCACGGGTGTGTCTGGTACCACAGCCCATGTTGTTGAAATGAATTTTTCCCTATTTATGCACGGATCCGGCCATGCCCGTGGTGTGTCCCCTATCTTGTACACGATCGTGGGCACGCCCGTGTTCAAGGCCGTGTTAATAATCCTGCATTTCTATTAGATTATTTTAGAAAAATTTTAAAAGGATAAAGTTAATGTTAGTGAGTTAGCACTCGGGTTGCCTCCCAAGAAGCACGTGTTTATAGTCTTAAGCTAGAATTTCTCTATTTTCAATTCTAAAAGAGGGTTCGTGGAGCAGAAGCTCCTCTCTCACATCTCCAGATTCTGCATCATTATAAATTTTAAGTCGGTGACCATTTACCTTGAATGTGCCTTTTGTGGGATGAGTTACCTCAATGGTGTCGTATGGAAAGATTGTTTTGATCATGAATGGGCCCGACCATCTTGACTTCAGTTTTCCCAGGAATAGTTTAAGCCTTGAATTGTATAGTAGGACCAGGTCTCCTACTTCGAATTGTTTTGATCGCTTGAGATGAGCATTGTGGCGTCGCTTTGTTGCTTTCTTGTACAGTTTTGAGTATTCATAGGCTTGTGTTATCCATTCATCCAGCTCGTTCATCTATATCATTCTTCTCTTTCCTGCAATTGTGAGGTCAGTATTCAAAAATTTTGTTGCCCAAAAAGCTTTGTGTTCTAGCTCAAATGGTAGATGATGACTTTTCCGTATACAAGTTTGTATGGGAAGTTCCTAGAGGTGTTTTGAATGTCGCTCAGAGGCCCATAAAGCATCATCTACTTTAACTGCCCAATCTTTTCTATTTGATTCAACCGTTTTTTCTAGAATGCGCTTAAGTTCTCGGTTTGCTACCTCAACTTGCCCACTAGTT
Source organism: Gossypium rotundifolium (assembly GCA_025506655.1). Classification (NCBI taxonomy): domain Eukaryota; kingdom Viridiplantae; phylum Streptophyta; class Magnoliopsida; order Malvales; family Malvaceae; genus Gossypium; species Gossypium rotundifolium. Next base: position 71,455,886 of record CP106729.1, read on the forward strand.
TGAGGATGATATGGGGTGCCTGTTCTATGGCATACTCCATATTTCTTTAGAACTTTTTCAAATTGTGCATTACAGAAATGAGTACCCCTATCACTAATGATGGCTTTCGATGTCCTGAATCGGGAAAATAGTTTCTTGAGAAATTTAACTACTACCCTATCATCATTGGTAGGTAAGGCTTCCGCTTCTACCCATTTTGACATGTAATCGACTGCTATTAGAATGTATTTATTTCCAAATGAACTAAAGAATGGTCCCAAAAAATCAATACCCCATACATCAAATATCTTACATGACAACATATATGTTTGAGGCATTTCATCACGTTTAGAAATATTACCTGTTCTTTGGCATTTAACACATGAGGTAGCAAACCTGTTGGCATCATTAAATAGAGTGGGCAGTAAAACCCTAATTTGAGTGTTTTGTGTGCTATTTTAATACCACTATAGTGTCCTCCTGATGGTCCTGAATGATAATGTTCTAGGATTTTGCTTGCCTCTGTCTTTGTAACGCATCTTCAAATTATCTGATCTGCACATATGCGAAAAAGAAATGGATCTTCCTAAAAATAATTTTTCACATCAACAAGGAATCGCTTCTTTTGATGATGTGTGAATTTTCTTAGTAAGACGTTAGCCGCTAAATAATTCGCAATATTTGCAAACCAGGGTACTTTAGACTGTGTTATAGAAAAGAGGTGTTCTTCGGGAAATGAATCATTTATTTCATGTTCATCAAGCTCTTTGGTGTGTGGATTTTTGAGTCTTGAAAGGTGATCTTCCACAAGATTCTTGGCTCCCTTTTTATCCTGTATTTCCAAGTCAAATTCCTGTAAGAGTAAAATCCATCATATGAGTCTAGGTTTTGCATCAGGTTTGGTTAAAAGATAACGAAAAGTTGAATGGTCAGTGTAAACAACAAATTTAGATAATATTGGATATTGTCTAAATTTTTCAAAAGCAAAAACTATAGCTAGCAGCTCTTTCTCAGTCGTGGTGTAATTTTCTTGCGCCGATGTTAATGTTTTGCTAGCGTAGTAAATTGGCTGAAAATGCTTGTCTCTTCGTTGTCCCAAAATTGTGCCTATTGCAAAGTCACTTGCATCACACATTAGTTCAAAGGGTAAATTCCAATCAGGTGCGTTTATAATTGATGCATTTATTAATTTATCTTTAAGGACATTGAATGCATCTAAACATTCCTAAATGAAATTAAATGGAACATATTTTTCTAGTAATTTTTTCAAAGGCTTAGCTATTTTAGAGAAGGCTTTAATCAATCTTCTATAAAAACCTGCATGTCCTAAAAAGCTTCTAATAGCCTTCACTGAACTAGGGGGAGGTAATTTTTCTATGGTTTTAACTTTTGCTTTATATACCTTAATCCATTTTCTAGAAATCTTATGTCCTAAATAATCCCTTCTCTAACCATAAAGTGGCATTTTTTCAGATTCAAAACAAGGTTTGTTTCCTCACATCTAATTAGAACTCGTTTTAAATTTTTAAGGCAAAGCTTGAAAGAATTACCAAATACTGAGAAATCATCCATGAATACCTCCATGATGTCTTCTACGAGTTCATAAAAAATTGCCAACATGCAACGCTGAAAAGTGGCAGGAGCATTACATAATCCAAAAGGCATTCTATGATAAGCAAATGTATCATATGGGTATGTAAATGTCGTCTTCTTTTGGTCTTCAAGAGCTATGGGGATTTGGAAGTAGCCGGAGAGTTTGTCCAAGAAGGAGTAGTACATATGCCCGGATAGTCTTTCTAACATTTGATCAATGAAGGGTAGAGGAAAGTGATCTTTTCTTGTGGCATCATTCAGCTTTCTATAGTCTATCTGCACTCTCCAACTCAGAATCGTTCTTGTGGGAATTAACTCATTCTTTTGTTGAGCACTACCGTCATTCCTCCTTTCTTTGGAACTACCTGCACAGGACTTACCCAAGTGCTGTCAGGAATAGGATAAATTATTCCTGCATCTAGAAGTTTAATTACCTAGGCTTTGACCACTTCTTTCATGTTAGGGTTTAATCGTCTCTAAGGTTGCACACACGGTTTATATTCTTCTTCCATTAAAATTTTGTGGGTACAAAACGCGAGGTTTATTCCCTTGATGTCAGAAATTTTCAAGCTATGGCTTTCTTGTGTTCTCTTACTACCTTTATCAGCTCCTCCTTTTCCTTGGGTTCTAGTTCTGAAGAGATGATTACTGGTAACGTAGAATTTTCCCCAAGGAATGCGTATTCTAAATTTTTTGGTAACTGTTTTAATTCCAACTTGTGCGGCTCTTCAATGGAGGGTTTTTATTTTAATACGTCATCTTCTTCAATGTTTTCTTCTTTCATTTGTTTGAATGATGATGTATTCAAACTGATCTCATTAACTTCATCTTTTTCCTCCTCTCCTTAAGGCGGACATAGTTCCATCGTGTCATCCTGCAGGATTTTCTGTAATGAATTTTTAATAATATGATCAGTAGTGTCAACAAAATAATAGGAATCATCTTGCTCTTTAGAATATCACATGGCATCATAAATTTGGAAAATAATTTCTTCATCATCTATCCTTAGTGCTAATTTGCCATCACCTACATCAATAATAGCTCTAGCAGTGGCTAAAAAAGGACGCCCTAAGATTAAAGGAATACTGATGTCCTCATCCATGTCTAACACAACGAAATCAACAGGGAAAATAAACTTATCAATTTTCACCAAGACATCTTCAATAACTCCTCTAGGATATTTAATAGATCTATCAGCTAATTGAATACTCATCCTAGTGGGTTTTGGTTCCCCAAGATCTAGCCATTTAAACAATCGGTAAGGCATTAAGTTGATACTAGCACTTAGGTCTGCTAATGCTTTCATAATGTTTAAACTACCAATTAAGAAAGGAATAGTGAAACACCCTAGATATTTTAACTTCCATGGTAGCCTATTTTGGAGAAGGGCTGAACACTCTTCATTAAGTTCCATCTTTGATACTTCCTCAAGCTTACTTTTGTTTGTAAGAAGTTCCTTTAAGAATGATGCATACTTTGGCATTTGGGAAATAGCTTCAACAAAAGGTAAGTTAATATATACTTGTTTATAGATTTCAAGGAACTTACCGTATTGAGCATCCAGTTTTTCTTTCTTCAATTTTTCTGGATATGGAATTTGTGTTCTATTCTCTTTAGGCAATGTATTGTCGTTCTCAACTTCTACACTTTTTTTCTTGGTAACCTCATGTAGTGTCTTTCTTTGTGGTTCAACTAGCTCTTTGCCACTCCTTAGTGTGACTACCCTTACTTGCCCTATGTCTTTGGAAAAAATTTCGTCCGTATTTCACATACTATTTCAATAAGTATTCCAACTGAAGTAATGAGCTCTCCCACCTGAGTCTTGATTCCCTTGAGTGTGATTTGCTATTCATCAAGTGTTGCTTCGTCATTTGGAGGCGAGATTCTATAGTTGCCATGAATTTTGTCAGCATCTCTTCAAGGTTTGATTTCTTTTCCTATTGATAGGGTTGATTTTGGTAATTTGGAGGAGGTTGTTGCCTTTGATTTCCTTGATTCCCTTTTCCTCCTCACGAAAAATTTGGGTGGTTCCTCCAGCCTGCATTATAAGTGTTACTATAAGGATTATTATTAGATATGAAATTATTGCTTATATAGTTTGTTTGCTCATTGTCTGCGCCTGGTTGTTAGGGTGGGTACTCAAAATTTGCCACATTCCTACTCGCTTCGCATTGCATTACTGGATGTACCTGCGAAGAACATAAGTTATCAAGCTTTTTATTCATCATCTCCACCTGTGTTGACAGCATTGTCACTGCGTCTATGTTAAAAACTCTGGCTGATTTTGTCAGTTTGGCTCTTGTAATTTGCCATTTATATGTGTTCAATGACATCTCTTCAATAAAATTGTAAGCTGCTTCAGGAGTTTTTTTATTCAAAGTTCCACCGGCTGATGAATCAATCATTTGCCGCGTTGAAGAATTCACACCGTTGTAAAAAGTTTAGACTTTAAGCCACAAAGGTAATCCATGGTGTGGACATCTTCTCAAGAGGTCCTTGTATCTCTCCCATGCATCATATAATGTTTCTGCGTCATTCTGCACAAAAGAAGATATGTCATTCCTAAATTTGGCCGTTTTGGCTAGTGGAAAATATTTTAAAAGAAATTTTTTGGTCATTTGATCCCATGTGGTGATTGACCCTCGTGGTAATGAGTTCAACCACTGCTTTGCTTTATTCCTTAATGAAAAATGAAATAACCGAAGACGTATGGCATCATCAGAAATGCCATTTATTTTGAAGGTATCACAGAATTCTAAAAAATTAGATATATGAGTATTTGGATCTTCATCCTACAAACCATCAAATTGAACAAATTGTTGAATCATTTGTATTGTGTTAGGCTTTAATTCAAAATTATTAGCAGCTATAGCAGGCCTGACAATACTAGATTCTGCCCCTCCGTCAAATTAGGTTTAGCATAATCATGCATAGTACGCGGAGCATTCTGTTCTTACACATTTGGTGGTGGATTGTTTTCGTCCATCCCATCAGTAGGATTGGATCTGTCTTGTTGTTCTTTTCTTTGGTAATCTAAAGCTCATCTAGTTTTTCCGCGATTTCTATAAGTGGTAGCTTCAATGTCACTTTCGTATGCTAAAGGTCCTCTCGGGTTCCTTCTAGTCATAAACTAAAGGTACCTGCTAGAAGAAGAAAGAAAGAAATTTAGTGTAAATAAGAAATTTAACCTAAACTAAAAATAAATGTAAATTGCAAAAAAATAATAAAATAATGGCTAAAGTAATAGAAATATAGCTTTCTTAATATTTTAGGAGTCCCCGACAACGATGCCAAAAACTTGATCGTGTCAAACAGTCAAGTTTTAAAATTTATAAAAAGAATGATCGAACACAGAGACTAACTATGACAACTATAGATGCAAGTGCACCTATCGAGCAAAGAGTATAGCTTAGGCAAGAATATCTTATCGAACCCAAGGGAACCTAAAAGTACTACTACTCACTTTCTTTCTATTATTTAGCCTAAAATATGGAGTGATTGGTTTATGAAACTAATGAAATACTTAAACTAATTGCAAAGACAAAAGAATGAATTCAATAAAGACTTTAGAAAAACTCAATTGATGAAGACGATACCCTCAGGAAGAATCAACATATGACTTCACTTATAATTTATTCCCCAAACCATATGATTTCTTTACTTAGATTGATCCGTGAGACTCCCCTACCTATATTAAACCTTCTCTCGAGGCGAATAACGTCTAACCTTAGGTTAATTAGTGGAACTCTCGTTCTCTTATAATAACCCCATAAGGAAGCAGTAAATCGATCAATGGATTCCCATATTAGGTTTCACCCTAATCTGGCAAAATCTCGTAACCCTATCTCTAGGCGCCCGATCAACTCCGCTCAATTATGCTAGATCTACTCTTAGGCAAGGTCTATTCCTCCTCCACCTAAACACATCAGATTAAATTAAGCGACATAATTAATAGCAAACTAAGTACTTATCATATAATTTAGAAATCAAATAACAAAATCCATCATAGGTTTCATCCCCTTCAGGTATCTGAAGGGTTTAGTTCATAACTAAATAAGAGAACATCTCAAGAGAAAAGATAAAACAAAACATAAGAAATCCCTAAAACTCCCTGAAGGAATTGAAGGAGAGATCCTCTATCTTGAATGGAGCTCCAGCTTCTTGAGATGGATCAACTGGCTATCTTCAAGTGATTCCTTAAAAGATGGAAGCTTTGGTAAAAGCCTCTGTCAAAAACCGTCTTCCCTTCAATGTCTGCCTTGGGTTGTTTATATATAGGCTTTTGAGATGCTTTACTTGGCTCTAAGTACCTCTCTCCAATAAAATTATCATTAGGGTGTTTAAGTAGACTTAGGAGTATGTTTCTTTGGCTTCAAGCATCAAATTCCGAGTGAAATTGCTCATTCTTACGGTAGGAGCACACCCATGGCACACGCCCGTGTAATTCGGGGTTGGGCCGTGCCTTGATTCCGTTGTTTTGGGCACGGTAGTGGCACTACTGTAAGTCGATTCAGTAGTGCTTGTGTCATCGATTAGGACACGACCATTTAGATTGCTTAACATGCCATTGTGTGGTAATGAGATGATGCACGACCGTGTGTGCCAGAGTTGAGGCCGTGCTCTAGGTAATCAACGAGGCACGGTCGTGTGGGCTTTGGGCCAGGCCTTGTCAAAATCTTAGGTTGGCCCAATTTAGTCCGTTTTAAGCCTATTTTACGTTCTTTTTATCCTTAGGTGCTTTCCTGAGTATAAGACATGAAAAGAAAGGATTAAGAGCACCTTTTTACATAAATCGAGGATAATTCATCCAAAAGCATACTAAATGTTGGATTAAATATGTTACTTTTATGGTTTATCACCTAGACATGCTCATTCCCATTACCACATCACTTTATTTTTATATGGAGAGGAATTGAACTTATTTTATTCATTCTTTCTATTTTATTACGTGGAAGCAAAATACTAACTAATAAATAAAAATAAACACCTAAAAAGAAATAAAAACTAAAGAAAAGAACTCCTTTTTTTATTTATTTGACTTATTCTCCTCATCTTCCTCATTAGATGCTTCATCCTCGTTTCTTTTATCATATTCCTTCCATGAATCGAAGATATAATTAGGGAAGTCAAGAACAAAATGGTTAGAGATATTTTTAAAAGTATTTCTTACTAAATCATCTCTAAATTTTGCATATTTCTAATAAGCTTGTTGTTGATTATGCATAAACTTCATCATATCCATCATAGTTGAGAATTCCAATTTCTTCACAGTATTTGAAGAAGTGGGTATTTGAATAGTCAACTCAGGACCAATATTTGGTTCTACCAGCTCATCAGTATTTGGCTCATCACTTGGTTTAGAAGTTTCCGGTTCCTTTATTGGTTCAGTCTCATTCAAATCATCCTCAAATGCTACCTCTTCCGTTACAGTAATTGAATTAGCTTTAGTTTCTGACTTGTTCGAAGAATCATCGATTTCTAGTTTTGTTGGCTCACTTGGTTCAATTAGGTTTAATTCATGGACATTCTACACTAACCTTTCAAGATCATGGGTTGTAATACAACCTTGAACATATGGGCCCTTCAAGTTTGCTTTTGTCTTAACTTTGGCCCTTAAGGAAAGTGAAGTTATCAAGGATGGGAAGTAAGCACTTTCAGTCTTCTCGCTAGCACAATAATGCCTCACTTCAAGGATAATCTTCCCAACATTGATAGACCTTTCTGTCATAATTGCATACAACAAAAGAATTTGCTCCCTTGAGATGGTGAAACTATGTGAGATAGGATGAAACTATATCAAACAATGTAAAACCATACCTTATCCAACGACTTTAAATATTCCCTTTGGCAAGAATGAATACCACACTTCCTTATAATCCATTGGGATCTCGGATTTGTCACAACATTAAGTACTTGTTGAAGAAAATCCCATTTTATGTTTGTCATCATGGCAAAGTATTCATCTTATTCAACATCAGGTAGGTTAAACAAATCAATAATGGATTTATAAGTTAGGGGTACCTTCTTCATGCGAACAAGAACTACAATAACATCTGGCTTAGTCAAATTTGCATAGAACTCTCAAACTAACTCCTCTTAGGGTAATGATCGTGCATCGCAAAAATAATTCCAATTGAGGGCATCAATCATCTTTCGAATAGGTAAGGGCACAACCATCTTATCATTGCTTTCCAATTTGAAACCTTTTTCGACATCATATATTGATTCTTGAATATTGAATCAAACCTTTCTTTCACTTCCTCATCTTGTATCACAATGGGATTTTTGACAGAGGTCCTAGAAGATTTAGTCCTTTTGCTAGATGTGGACATTTTTCTCAAAAAATAAGCAAAATTTTGGTAATAGCGAGGGAATATGTAACACCCCTTACCCGTATTCGACACCTAAACCGGGTACAAGGTATGACCGTACTTAACTTGCTCAAACATAGAACATCGATCCATAAAATTTCATTTCAAATTAAAACTTTTCATCCGAGACATTAATGCCCTTATAATAGGTCTATGAGACACTAAACTTGCACACGGAATGGTTCGGGACCAAACCAAAAACTTTTGAGCACTTATAAAATTTTGACACAAAACAGGGCCACACGTCCGTGTCAAAGGGACACGCCCGTGTGGGAAGCCGTGTAATCACACAAACCCATGTCTCTAGTCCATGTGGATTTTATTTTTCATTTCAAACCTCTAGGGGTTTTCACATGACTTGACACACGCTCGTGTCCATAGCCCATGTCCCTCACACGGCCATGACACGCTCTTATCTTCACCTATGTGTGAAAACCTTGACATTCTATTTATGACATCATTATCTCAATAAGGTCACACACCAAGGCACACACCCATGTCCTTAAACTATGTGTTGAATTAAATTTCTAATTTTAGCTACAGAATTCACACGGCTCGGGCACATGCCCATGTATTAGGCCGTGTTTCCCTCATGGTTGAGACACACGGCAGTGTCTCATCCCGTGTGTTTACTACTAGGCATATTGGGTTACCAACTTAACATGTAGGGGTACACACGGCCTACCAACATGCCCATGGGGCTAGCCGTATGTCACACACAGCCTATACACACGCCCGTGTGACTGTCCGTGTGGACAATTGTAAGCTATCTACCAAGCCAATTGCCACCCTAAAATACAACCACACTTATACCATTTCATTTTAACACTCTACATGATCAAAAGACACTCCTAATGCCTAAAATCAAGACATCCATACATAGGTTTACACTACATTCATCATGCATATTCTTTACTCAATTATCATCCCAAACACACAAGCATGCACTTCATGAACTCCTTCACCATTGAAAATATATAACTTATCATGTTTTTGCCAATTTCCAATGGCCATTTACAAAATGAATTGAATAGCATTAATAGCCACACATTGGCTAACCTATATGACATATCACCAAAATAACCAAGTTCCTATACATGCCATACTCAAAATTTATCAAACTATGTTATACCAAAGAGAAGTTGATAGTGTGATTCCAAACTCGACCTCCCACGATCCCCGAGTTAGCTTGGCGATACTACAAGGAAAAAGGGAATGAGAGAGGTAAGCATAAAGCTTAGTAAGTTTGCATGAAATAAATAGCAACATAAAGGCTCACAATGTCATCCATCCATTACATTGAATAAAAACACAAAATCTCAAGCACATTGCCATAACTTACTCATGCTTACTCTTACCAATTACATGTCATGTCACATATCGTAAACATTTCTCGTGAATTACTCACATGTACCTATATCACTTCATCACATAGCTTTAGCACTAATTCCATCCCTATTATAAGCTTAACTATTTATCCCGATGAATCACTTGGAATACCCGAGGATACACAATCATCATCGTACACATAAACACGACGCCAATGCCATATCCCAGATATGGTCTTACATGGGATTACAACTCGATGCCGATGCCATATCCCAGATATGGTCTTATACTGGATCCCATATCAATGTCTACGCCATATCCCAGATATGGTCTTATACGATTTTCATATTCGATGCCGATGCCATATCCCAAATATGGTCTTATGGGGGATCTCAATTCGGCCGAGGCCATGTCCCAGACACTGTGATAAACCGTAATATGTTCATATTTTCAATCCCATATTTAGCGTACTTTTGAATAATTTATTCCCTGAATTGTGGAATTCGGTGCTCCTAATCCTTTAATTTCATGTTTTATACTTAGAGAGCACCGGAGGATGAAAGGAACGATAAACGGGCCAAAACAGAAAAAATGGGCCAAAGTACGAATTGCACATAGCCTGGGCATGAGACACATGGTCGTGCCTCTTTATTATATTCGACCACAGCTTGGACTTGATTCACACGGCCATGCCACACGGGCGTGTCCCTGCCATGACCTATTTTAGTTTCAATCGGATTAGGGTACTTAGAGGCAAAGAAAGACATTCCAAAAGCCTATATAAACACCCTGGAGGCCAACCTTTAAGGGGCGTTCAGCAAGGCTAAGGAGCCAAGCCAGAGAGGCCGAATTGTGGGATTCACTTGTAGAAAGCTAGTTGATCCATCCCAGAAGCCGGAATCACACTCAAGACTGAGGATCTCTCCTTCAATTCCTTCAGGGGGTTTTAGGGTTTTCTATATGTTTTTTCAATATTTTCTTCTGAGATGTATTCTTTCATAATCATGAACTAAACCCCTCAACTACCTTAGGGGGATGAAACCTAAGACGGATCTTGTTATTGTTTTCTGAACTATATGATAAATACTTCATTTGTTCTTAACTATGTGCTCTTAATACTTGCTTTGATATTTCAGGATATTGATTCAAGTATTGATGTGCTTAGGCAAAGGAGTAATATTCCCTGTTTAAAACTAGATCTATCATAGTTAAGCTAAGTTGATCACAACCCTAGGATAGGATGACGAAAATCTTCCAGATTAGGGTCAAACCTAATATAGGATTCCATAGATCGAGTTAATACAATTCTAAGGGTTTTAATTAGAAAGAGATTTCAATTAATCACCCTAGGGTTAGACGTTAGTAGCCTCGAGACAGGAATTAATATAAATTAGGGAATCCTACGGATCAAGTCAAGTGAATAAATCGTCTGGTTCAGAGTTAGATAACAAGTGAAGTCTAGGTGGATTCTTTCCCTGGTATTGTCTTAATCAATTTTTTTCCCACAAGTATTTCCCCAATTCCTTCCCCAATTCCTTCTCTGTGTCTTAGCATCTTTAGGTTAGTAGTACTTAATTTTAGATTAAACAACAATTCTCTTAATTCTTAGGCTAAATAATAAGAAGAAAGCTAGTATTAGTACTTTTGGTTCCCTTGGGTTCGACAATTCGGTCTTGCCACTAAACTATACTACTGTTCGATAGGTGCACATGCCTCAACCGTGGTGATAGTTAGTTTCTAAGCTCGATCATTCATTATATAAATATTAAGACTTTTTCCACCACTATCAAGTTTTTGGCGCCGTTGTCGGGGAGCTAAAATATTAAGAATGCTCAATTTTTATTACTTTAGCCATATTTTATTTTTGCAAATAAATATTATTTTTACTTTTCTAAATTTTCTTCTTTGCTTCTAGCAGGTACCTAGTTTATGACTAGAAGGAACCCGACAGGACCCTTAATTTATGATAGTGATATTGAAGGTACTGTTCACAAAAATCGTAGAGAAATAAGGCGAAGCTTAAATTACATAGAAGAAGAGCAAGAAGACGAAACCAATTCTACTGAGGAGATAGCTCATAACAATCTGCTACCTCCTGTAGTTGCCGCAAACCCTGTGAATCAAAATCATGCTCCTCGTACTATGTATGATTATGCTAAACCTAATTTAACAGGAACTGAGTCAAGTATTGTTAGACCTGCTATTGCTGCAAATAATTTTGAACTGAAACCTAACACAATTCAGATACTACAACAAATTGTTCAGTTTGATGTGTTGCAAGATGAATATCCAAATAATCACTTGGCAAATTTCCTAGAATTTTGTGATACCTTGAATATAAATGGCATTTCTGATGATGCCATCCGTCATTGGTTATTTAACTTTTCATTAAGGAATAAAGCCAAACAGTGGTTGAATTGTCTTCCACGAGGATCAATCACTACATAGGATCAATTGACCGAAATTTTTTTATTAAAATATTTTCACCTGCCAAAACGGCCAAATTAAGGAATGATATCTCTTCTTTTGTGCAGATGGATCTAAAAACACTATACGATGCATGGGAGAGATGCAAAGATCTATTGATAAGGTGCCCACACCATGGATTACCCTTGTGGCTATAGGTCTAAACTTTTTACAACATTGTGAACCCCTCGATTAGGTAATTAATCGATTCAGCCACCGAATAATAAAACACCTAAGGCGGCCTACGAAGTTAATTGAAGAGAAGTCACTGAACAACTATTAGTGGCAAGTTATAAGTATAAGGCCAACAAAATCAGCCAGTGTTTTCAACCTCGATGCAGTAACCATGCTATCAAACTAGCTAGAGATGTTAAATAAAAAGATTGATGGTTTATGTGGATCTTTGTAGGTATATTCAGTTATGTTGTACAATACGAATGGAGGATGGATGAATAATACAAATGATAAACCATAATATACAAATATTTTAATCCTACATTTAGCATACTTTTGGATGATTTATCCCTTTAATTATGTAAATAGGTGCCCCTAATCCTTTGTTTTCATGTTTTATACTCCGGAGAGCATCGGAGGATGAAAAGAATGAGAAACGGGCTGAAAATGGAGTAAATGGGCTGAATTACAAAATTGGCATGGCTTGGGCCCAAGACCACATAGTTGTGCCTCTTTAACAGACCCGACCACGGCCTGGCTTCGATTTACATCGACCTGTGCCATGGGCGTGTCCCTAACGTGACCTGTTTGAATTCTATTCGGAATAGGGTACTTAGAGGCAAAGAAAGCCATTCCAAAAGCCTATATAAACACCTTGGAGGTCAACCTTAAAGAGGGCATTTAGCTAGGCCAAGGAGCCAAGCTAGAGGGGCCAAATTGTGGGATTCACTCGAAGAAAGCCAGTTGATTCATCTCAAGAAGCGGAATCATACTCAAGACTGAGGATCTCTCCTTCAAATTCCTTCAGAGGTTTTAGGGTTTTCTTTATGTTTTTTTTTTATATTTTCTTCTGATATGTATTCTTTTATGATTATGAACTAAACCTTTCAAATACCTGAAGGGGATGAAACCTAAGACGATCTTGTTATTGTTTTTGAGTTATATGATAAATACTTGATTTGTTCTTAACTATGTGTTCTTAATTCTTGTTTTGATATTTCAGGATATTGATACAAGCATTTTATACTCTTAGGCAGAGGATGAATAGACCCTGTTTAAGACTAGATCTATCATAGTTAAGCGGAGTTGATCACAACCCTAGAGATAGGATGACAAAAATCTATCGGATTAGGGTCAAACCTAATATGGGAGTCCATAGATCGAGTTAAAGCAATCTAGGTGTTTAAATTAGAAAGAGATTTCAATTAATCAACCTAAGGTTAGACATTAGTAACCTCGAGAGAGGTATGAATATAGATTAGGGAATCCTACGGATCAAGTCAAGTAAATAAAACGTTTGGTTTAGAGTTAAATAACAAGTGAAGTCTAGGTGGATTCTTCCTCGGGTATTGTCTTAATCAATTGGTTTTCCCACAAGTATTTCCCCAATTCCTTCCCCAATTCCTTCTCTGTGTCTTAGCATCTTTAGGTTAGTAGTTACTTAGTTTTAGATTAAACAACAATTCTCTTAATTCTTAGACTAAATAATAAGAAGAAAGTTAGTATTAGTACTTTTGGCTCCATTGGGTTCGACAATCGGTCTTGCCACTAAACTATACTCTTGTTCGATAGGTGCACATGCCTCAATCATGGTGATAGTTAGTTTCTAAGCTCGATCATTCATTATATAAATATTAAGACTTTTTCACCACTATCAAGTTTTTGGCACCATTCTTTCGGGAGCTAAAATATTAAGAATGCTCAATTTTTATTACTTTAGCCATATTTTATTTTTGCAAATAAATATTATTTTTACTTTTCTAAATTTTTTTCTTTTCTTCTAGCAAGTACCTCTAGTTTATGACTAGAAGGAACCCGACAGGACCCTTAATTTATGATAGTGATATTGAAGGTACTGTTCACAAAAATAAAGAGAAATAAAGTGAAGCTTAAATTACATAGAAGAAGAGCAAGAAGACGAAACCAATTCTACTGAGGAGATAGCTCATAACAATCTGCTACCTCCTGTAGTTGCCGCAAACCCTGTGAATCAAAATCATGCTCCTTGTACTATGTATGATTATGCTAAACCTAATTTAACAGGAACTGAGTCAAGTATTGTTAGACTTGCTATTGCTGCAAATAATTTTGAACTGAAACCTAACACAATTCAGATACTACAACAAATTGTTCAGTTTGATGTGTTGAAGGATGAAAATCCAAATAATCACTTGGCGAATTTCCTAGAATTTTGTGATACCTTCGAAATAAATGGTGTTTGTGATGATGCCATTCGTCTTTGGTTATTTACATTTTCATTAGGGAATAAAGCCAAACAGTGGTTGAATTGTCTTTCACGAGGATCAATCACTACATGGGATCAATTGAATGAAAATTTTTTATTAAAATATTTTCTGCCGGCCAAAATAGCCAAATTAAAGAATGATATCTCTTCTTTTGTGCAGATGGATCTAGAAACACTATACAATGCATGGGAGAGATACAAAGATCTATTGATAAGGTGCCCACACCATGGATTACCCTTATGGCTACGGTCCAAACTTTTTACAACATTATGAACCCCTCGATTAGGCAATTGATCGATTCAGCCGCCGGCGGAACCCTGAATAACAAAACACCTAAGGCGGCCTACGAGTTCATTGAAGAGATGTCACTGAACAACTATTAGTGGCAAGTTATAAGTACAAGGCCAACAAAAGCAGCCAATGTTTTTAACCTCGACGCAGTAACCATGCTATCAAATCAGCTAAAGATGTTAAATAAAAAGATTGATGGTTTATGTGGATCTTTGCAGGTACATTCAGTTATGTACAAACATATTGGCTGAATTAGATAAATTGCTTTATATTCAGTTCTAATTTGCAGGAAATATGTCAACATCTAGAGTAAAACGCTTAGCCCCAAGTAAGAAGAGAAAGGCGCCAGGTTCCTCTTCGCTAGTGCCTCCACCAAACCTCGACACTCGTTCCTTAGATTCCCCCAAGCAACACACGAAGAGCGCTACATGGAGATCCGAAAGAGACCTATCGGCACTGGGAGACGCATTGACTAGAATGCAGTGAGGCAAATCAGACTTGAAACTTATATTCAGGCACTTCTCTCAACTGGCCCTTGGGAAAACTTTTTCGCCATCGATGAACCCACATTTTTGGAACTTACCCTCGAGTTCTGTGCCACATTCACACTACTGCATGAATGACGACTTTGATGATGCAGCACCATACAATTACGCACAGGGGCACGATCGTCAACTGAGCATACCTCAATTCGGAACGGCAATTGAACTTTACACACCAGGATTCATAGAAGAAAACCCACTGGACGATTTGAACTAAGAGCTTGACTATGCTCCGCTCAAATGCTGGCAAAAAGTACAACCCATTACAAGCAACTATAGCCCCAGTCGTTCTAAGGCGACCGCCCTTTCCCCAGCTCTCAGGTATATTCATGCTATTCTCGCTCATACCATTACAGGCCGCAAAGAAAGCACTAGCGTCGTTAATAAACAAGACATCTACTTCTTATCATGCATGTCCGAATGACATGTTTTTGATGTGGCATATTTTATTGCATGCACAATACAGCATCAAACAGAGGCACACAGAAAGGGAATCCTATCAATGGGACCATACATAACGCGATTGGCTCGGCACTTTGGACTCCTCAACACCGATCATCAGAGGTCCTCACTTACACTGATCAGACATATGACACCTCAGGGAATCTAGACAATGTTACACATGAAGATGATCAAACATCATCGAGGGACTGACCCCTCAATACAGATTAGCCACAGATGATGAGGTACCCGCAGAAATTACTGATGATGTCCCACCAGCTCCGAGCCAGTAGCCAACATATTCAGCAACCTCGTTGACAGATATCTCGGCATGCCTCACACAGTTCGAGTAATACTATACCCAGCAGTTTACTGACACTGCTCGACGTTTTGATGGGATCGAGGCCACCCTGCAATAAATCTGCCATCACTTTCATATATCACCACTAACACCTCCACAGGATCTAGTTGACGATGAGGACCTCTGAGTCCTCATAAATTTTTATTTGACATTTACATTTCTGTATTTTAAAATTTTTTTATTGGATGTTGCTTTTAGATTTAAACTTTCATTAGTATTGCATGGTTTTTATTTTCAATTTTTCTACCATTGGCTATCTAACCTCTTAAAAAATCCATACTCAATTATATGCTACAAGATTATTAACCAAGTGACTTTGTAGAATCTATCACACATCTATATAAAAGTCACATATGGAATGCATCTTGGACCTCATCCGCAATTAGGGAAGTGTCACTTTCTCCCTTCTCTTTGATTTATCCCATTACTATCAATATTTATCTTTGTACATTGAGGGCAATGGACATCTTAAGTGTGGGGGAATAAAAGTGCCTAACTTTTTGCATAATTTTCAAATTAATGCCTAATTTTTCATTGTTTTCAAAATCCTGAATTTTAAACTTGTTCAAAAGTATTTTTTCTCATATTACTAATTAGGATGAAATTTCTAATGATTTATGATTATTATTGATATGTTTTAAAGTAAGTCATAGTTAATTGTGCATTGATGATTAAATTTGAAGGATACTAGAGAATCGAGCATGATAAGCCTATTTTTCAAAAATTAAAATTTGATAGGTTGTTGAACTAAATTTAAATATCACCCTGAAGTTCAAATTTATAATGATTGATGTCAACACCCATATTTTTTTGTGAGAATTTGAGCCTTATAGAGAATATATTCTTTTTCATGCTCACTTTAATTGATTATGAGTGTGTCAACTTTGAATTTTTATTCTAGACCATGCCTCGTTTATGCATGTCGAGACCACATTAATGATTTGATATACTGAAATGATAAAGGCACCTAGGTTTTAACCTATTCACTCCACTAAAAAGCCTACCTACATAAATAATAGTGAACCCATTTGATCCTAACAACTCTTTTTATTGAATTACCCGTTTGATATTAACACAAAACCCTTTGTATTTGTTATCAACATTCTTTTGACTACACCTCTATCGAGAATTGATTTGATTAGTTGTCGAATTAGGTTATTTCAATTATCAAAGTTCCTTCTATTATGTTTTTTTTAGTTTGTTCTTAAAAGAAAAAAAAATCCAAGTTTATTCAATATTAGTAGTATATAAAAGAGGTTAGTGCATTTAAACTCCAATTATTGAAGAAAAGCTCGTATTATAGTATTATCAAATTTCAAGTGATGAAAATACTCTTTATTATAGAGTAATTATCAATAGTGGTATTATTAGTTTTCATTCAAAGTAAGTATTCATATTTAGTTCAGTGTTTCTAGTTAAGTAATTTGTCAAGTCAGTCTCGATTCTAACCCTCTAATTCAGCCTTTATCCACACCTTTTAACCCTAGCCTCGTTACAACCCTAATTTAAGACCTTTTGATTTGTGTATGATCTCATATACAGTGGTGGAGATTTGATTTTCAGGCAAGCCTATGGGATTAACTTTTCAGGTTCGACTCTTGAGTGCCTTATTGTGAACCTTAAACACCTTTGAGTGATTTGAGTGAATCTTTAGTGAGGATGGCAGTCCTTGTCAGTTTTGAATCAAGGGTAATTATTTAGATAAGGGGAGACACATATGTTTTCATGCTACAAAATCATGACTTATCTCATTTGAATCTTTAGGGCTCTTTGAGTTGAATTATCCATGTATAAATTATCTATGAATTATGATGAGGCATGATTGATGAATATTATGAATTATGGAAAGTTCGTTCTAATTGTAAGTTGAGAATTTTGCTTGAGGACAAGCAAAATCTTAAGTGTGGGGGTATTTGATAAACCATAAAAGTAACATGCTTTTTGATGATTGGGCCCTTGATTTATATAAAAGGTGCTTGTGATCCTTTCTTTTCATGTCGTATACTCAGGAAAGCACCTGAGGAGAAAAAGAATACAAAACGGGCTTAAAACGGAGTAATTGGGCCTTAGCAAGAAATCAACACGGCCTGGCACAAAGCCTGCACGACCGTGTCTCACTGATTACTTAGAGTGCGACCTAACTCACGAGTTGCACAGCTGTGCATCATCTCATTATCACATACGGGCGTGTTAATTGATTACATGGTCGTGTCCCAATCGACAAAATCAAGGCACGGCCTGAATCCTAACTTACACGACCGTGCCCAAAATGACAGAATCAAGGCATGGCCCAACACCGAATTACACGGGCGTGTGCTATGGGCGTGCCCCTACCATGGGAATGAGCAATTTCACTCTAAATTATATGCTTGAAGCCAAAGAAACATACTCCTAAGTCTACTTAAACACTCTAATAGTAATTCTACTTGAAAAAGGTACTTAGGAGCCAAGTAAAGCATCTCAAAGGCCTATATAAACAACCCAAGGCAGACATTGAAGAGGACGATTTTTTGGCAGAGGCTTTTGCCAAAGCTTTCATCTTTTAGAAATCACTTAAAGATAGCTAGTTGATCCATCTCAAGAAGCCGGAACTTTATTCAAGACGGAAGATCTCTTCTTCAATTCATTTAGGGGGTTTTAAGGATTTCTTATGTTTTGTTTTATATTTTCTCTTGAGATGTTTTCTTATTTAGTTATGAACTAAACCCTTCAGATACCTGAAGGGGATGAAACCTATGATGGATTTTGTTATTTGATTTCTAAATTATATGATAAGTACTTAGTTTGTTCTTAATTATGTTGCTTAATTTAATCTAATGTGCTTAGGTGGAGGAGGAATAGACCCTACCTAAGAGTAGATCTAGCATAATTGAGTGGAGTTAATCGGGCGCCTAGAGATAGGGTTACGAGATTTTGCCGAATTAGGGTGAAACCTAATATGGGAATCCATTGATCGATTTACTGCTTCTTGAGGGGGTTATTATAAGAGAGAGTTCCACTAATTAACCTAAGGTTAGACATTATTCACCTCGAGAGAGGGTTTAATATAGGTTAGGGAGTCTCACGGATCAAGCTAAGTAAAGAAATCATATGGTTTAGGGATAAATAATAAGTGAAGTCATAGGTGGATTCTTCTTGAGGATATTGTCTTCATCAACTGAGTTTTCCTAAAGTCTTTCTCTGATTCATTCTTTTGTCTTTGCATCTAGTTTAGTTTTTCATTAGTTTCATAAACCAATCACTCCATATTTTAGGCTAAATAATAGAAAGAAAATGAGTAGTAGTACTTTTAGGTTCCCTTGGGTTCGATAAGATACTCTTGCCTAAACTATAATACTGTTCGATAGGTGCACATACCTCTATCGTTGTCATAGTTAGTGTACAAGTTCGATCATTCCTTTTATAAATATTAGAACTCGATTGTTTGACACGATCAGACATCTTGAAGAAGAAGCTCGTATTATTAGTTTTAAGTATTTAATTGATGTAGTATTCAGGATTAGTTCATTTTTCTAGTTAGGTAAATTTCAATTCCATTTCGATTCTAACCCTCTATTTCAGCCTTTATCCACACCTTTGACCTAAGCCCTGTTACAACCCTTTAAAGACCTTTTGATTTGTGTATCATCTCATTTTATTGTGGTGGAGATTTAATTTTAGACAAGCCTATGGGATTAACTTTTCATGTTTCACTGTTGAGTGCTTTATTTTGAACCTTAAACACCTTGAGTGATTTGAGTGAATCTCTAGTGAGGATGTCAAATCTTGTCCATTTTGAATTAAAGGTAATTATTCGGATAAGGGGAAACACCTATGTTTTCGTGCTATAAACTTATGACTTTGATTGTTTGAATCTTTAGGACTCTTTGAGTTAAATTATCCATGTGTAAATTATCTATGAATTATGATGAGGAATTGTTGATGAAAATTATGAATCAAGGGAAGTTAATTTTAATTGTGAGTTGTGAATTTTGCTTGAGGACAAGCAAAAGCTTAAGTGTGGGGGTATTTGATAAATCATAATATACACATATTTTAATCTCATATTTAGCATACTTTTGGATGATTTATCCCTTTAATTATGGAGATATGTGCTCTTAATCTTTTGTTTTCATGTTTTATACTTAGGAGAGCACCAGAGGATGAAAAGAACGAGAAACGGGCTGAAAATGGAGTAGATGGGACGAATTACGAAATTGGCACGGCTTGGGCCCAAGACCACATAGCTGTGCCTCATTAATAGACCCGACCACGGCTTGGCTTGGCTTCGATTTACACGGGCGTATGCCATAGGCGTGTCCCTGACATGACCTATTTGAATTCTATTCGGAATAGGGTACTTAGAGGCAAAGAAATCCATTCCAAAAGCCTATGTAAACACCCTAGAGACCAACCTTAAAGAGGGCGGTCAGCTAGGCCAAGAAGCCAAGCCAGAGGGGCTGATTTGTAGGATTCACTTGAAGAAAGCCAGTTGATTCATCTCAAGAAGCCGAAATCATACTCAAGACTGAGAATCTCTCCTTCAATTCCTTCAGGCGGTTTTAGGGTTTTCTTTATGTTTTGTTTTATATTTTCTTCTAAGATGTATTCTTTTATGATTATAAACTAAACCCCTCAAATATGGGAGATCTAGTATAGTTAAGTGGAGTTGATCGCAACCCTAGAGATAGGATGACGAAAATCTGCCGGATTAGGGTCAAACCTAATATGAAAGTCCAAAGATTGAGTTAATGCAATTCTAAGGGTTTTAATTAGAAAGAGACTTCAATTAATAAACCTAGGGTTAGACGTTAGTAGCCTCGAGAGAGGTAGTAATATAGATTAGGGAATCTTACGGATCAAGTCAAGTGAATAAATCGTCTGGTTTAGAGTTAAATAACAAGTGAATTCTAGGTGGATTCTTCCTCGGGTATTGTCTTAATCAATTGGTTTTTCCCTCAAGTATTTCCCCAATTCATTCTCTTTGTCTTAGCATCTTTAGCTTAGTAGTTATTTAATTTTAGGTTAAACAACAATTCCCTTAATTCTTAGGCTAAATAATAAAAAGAAAGTTAGTATTAGTACCTTTGGTTCCTTTGGGTTCGACAATCCGGTCTTGCCACTGAACTGTACTACTGTTCGAGAGGTGCACTTGCCTCAAGTCATTGTGACAGTTAGTTTTTTAGGCTAGATCATTCATTTATAATTTTTAAGACTCCGACACACGATCAACAAAATATCAGCCTTACAAATCGAGCGTTGAAAATGAGTAAATTCACAATTTTAGACCTCAAAATAACCCTTATAGTAGTATTTACAATCCAGGTTGGAGGAACCATCCCAATTTCTCATGGAGTGGTCAAGGAAACCAAAGACAACAATCCTACCACAAGAAAAGAAGCCAAACCTTGAAGAGATGCTGACAAAATTTATAGAGGTGTCAGAAACCCATTTCCAAAATACTGAAATGATATTGAATAATCAGCAAGTATCGATTCAAGGGCTTAAGGATCAAATTGGACAACTAACTAAGTTAGTGTTTGAAAGGCGACCAAAAAGTTTACCTAGGGAAAAAAAGCGGTGAAGGTAGTTACACTAAGAAGTGGAAAGGAGTTAGTTGAAACAAAGAAGAAGATACCACACGAAACTGATAAGGCAAAGGATGAGGAAGTTGAGAATGTAACACCGGTACACGAAGACTGTAAACCACTAATCCCATATCCGGAAAAGTTGAAGAAAGATCGATTAGAGGCACAATACAATAAATTTCTTGAACTTTTTAAACAATTACAGATTAACTTACCGTTTGTTGAAGCTATTTCACAGATGCCGATATATGCAAAATTCCTAAAATACCTTCTAACTAATAAAAGGAAGTTTGAAGAGATATCAATCGTGGAACTTAACGAAGAATGTTTAGCCATCCTCCAAATTAAACTACCAACCAAATTAAAAGATCCAGGAAGTTTCACTATTCCGTGTTTAATTGGTAGTTTAAATATTGAGAAAGCACTAGGTGATTTAGTTGCCAGTATTAATTTAATGCCTTATAAAGTGTTCAAGCAGCTTAGTCTTGGGGAACCAAAATCGACTAGGATGAGTATTCAGTTAGCTGACAGATCTATTAAATATCCTAGGGGAGTTATTGAAGATATTCTAGAAAAAGTTGATAAATTTATATTCCCTGTTGATTTTATTGTGCTTGACATGGATGAGGACGTTGAGGTACCTTTAATTTTAGGGTGTCCCTTTTTAGCTACTGCTAGGGCTGTTATTGATGTAGGTGATGGTAAACTTGCGCTAAGGGTAGGTGGCGAGGAAAATATTTTTCAAATTTACGATGTTATGTTATATTCTAGAGAACAAGATGATTCCTGTTATTTTATTGATGCCTTTGATAATTTTATTCAAGACTCTTTGTAGGAAATTATACATGACGACAAGATGGAACTGTGTCTTACCCAAGGTGAGGAGGTAGATGATGATATTGATGAGTTGAATTCGAATACATCTTCCTATAGACAGAAGAAAAAAGAGGGCATTGAAATCAATGATGAACTAAAACAAAAACCCTCTATTGATAAGCCATCGAAATTAGAATTAAAACAGTTGCACAATCACTTAGAATATGCTTTCCTCGGGGATAATTCCACATTACCAGTAATCATTTCTTTAGATCTGGAACCCAAAGAGAAAGACGAGCTGCTACAGGTACTAAAAGAGCATAAAAGGGTCATAGCTTGGAAATTTTTTGACATTAAAGGTATAAGTCCATCATTCTACACCTATAAAATTTTAATGGAAGATGAATATAAACCATGTGCGCAACCTCAAAGACAATTGTATCCCAACATGAAGAAAGCTATTAAGGCTAAGGTAATTAAACTTCTAGACGCTGGAATCATTTATCCTAGTTCTAAAGTACTTAGGTAAGTCATGTGCAGGTCATTCCTAAGAAAGGAGGCATGACTATTATAGCCAACGAAAAGAATGAATTGATTCCTACAAGAATAGTCACAGGTTGGAGAGTCTGCATTGACTATAGAAAGTTGAATGATGGCATCAGAAAAGATCACTTTCCTCTACCCTTTATTGATCAGAAGGTAGAAAGATTATCTGGGCATATGTACTACTACTTACTTGACGGACTCTCCACCTACTTCCAAATCCCAATAGCCCCCGAAGATCAAGAAAAGACAACATTTACATGCCCATATGGTATGTTTGCTTATTGTACAATGCCTTTTGGATTATGTAATGCCCCTGTTACTTTTTAGCGCTGCATGCTAGACATCTTTGATGAACTCGTGAAAGATATTATTGAGGTATTTATGGATGAAATTTCAATATTTGGTAATTCTTTCCATCTTTGCCTTAAAAATTTAAAATGAGTACTAATGAGATGTGAGGAAACAAACCTTGTGCTTAATTGGGAAAAGTGTCACTTAATGGTTCGAGAGGGGATTATGTTAGGACAAAAAATTTCTAGTAAAGGGATTGAGGTAGATAAAGAAAAGGTTGAAACCATAGAAAAATTACCTCCTCCTAGTTCAGTTAAGGCTATTAGAATTTTTTTAGGACATGCTAGATTTTTTAGAAGATTTATTAATGATTTTTCTAAAATAGCTAAGCCTTTAACAAAATTACTAGAAAAAGATGCACTATTCAATTTTGATCAGGAATGTTTAGATGCTTTTAATATCCTCAAAGATAAATTAATAAATACTCTAATTACAATTGCACCTGATTGGAATTTACCCTTTGAACTAATATGTGATGCGAGTGATTTTGCAGTAGGTGCAGTTTTGGGACAGCGAATAGACAAGCAATTTTAGCCGATTTATTACGCTAGCAAGACATTAACTGCCGCACAAAAAAATTACACCACCATAGAAAAAGAATTTCTAGCTGTGGTTTTTGCATTTGATAAATTTATACAATATTTGCTACTATCTAAAGTTGTCGTTTACACTGACCATTCAACTCTTCGTTATCATTTAACTAAATACGATGCAAAACCTCGACTCATAAGATGGACTTTACTCTTGCAAGAATTTGATTTGGAAATTGAGGATAAGAAAGGATCTGAAAATCTTACAGCAAATCATCTTTCTAGGCTTTAAAATCCATATATAAAGAACTCAACGAGTGTAACATCCTAAATTAGGGCCTTTGCATTTTATGTCTTTGTGTGTGAATGCTATGTTGGACATGCTAGTTTAGGGTACTTTAGGATCCAAGAATGATTTAGGGGTATGCTGGAGTCTTGGCAAAAATTTACTTTTTGAGCACTTTTAAGGGAAGCTAGCTGAATTAGGCCTTAAGGGGTATTTTTTTGTGTTGGATGGCAAAAAGGAGTGCCTTAGTAAAGTGGCAAGGAGGCGCCACTTAAAGGTTGAGGTAGGTGATGCCATAAGGGAGTTGGAGGGAGCATGTTTAAGTCGCGTGGTACTCATTTTGAGATTTCTTTTTGGCATCAAGGGGAGTAGAGGTAGAGTTCAGCTGGGATGCTTGAAGAGGGGAGAGTTGAATGGGTCAAAAAATTCAAATGTATGGACAGGAGTAAAAAGTGGGTTTTGGAAGCTTTCAAACAAATTCGAATTAGTGATCAAGAGGAAATTAAGGAGAAAAAGAAGGGATTGAAGGGGTGTGGGGTGCTAGCTGAATTTCGAAAAGGGTTAGGTGATGTTAGGAATTCGATTTTAGGTGTGTGAGAGTGTGTCAAAAATCCAAGAGGGGTTAGCTTTAGGTGCTAAACTTTTGTGGTGTTAGTTTCGGCATTTGAGTGTAAGACATTTTGAGCAACGTGGTCCATTTTCTTTGAATAGCCAAAATTCTCAAGAGCAAGTATTCATTCTTCTTTAGTTAAAACCAAAAATCAATTCTTTTTTCTCATCCTCTCTTTGCATTTTGGCAACTTAGGTTCTTTACTTTGTCAACAAAGGCCGAAACCCCATTCTCTATTTCTTCTTTCTATCTCTTCTATTTCTTGTTTAGCCGAACTTTCATTCACTCCTAGTTCTCCTTTTCATTTTTGTTTCCTCAGTTTATTCTCTTCTCCCCCTTTTCTCTTCTTCATCCATGCTTTGTGTTGGCTGAATCCACAAAGGCTATTAGGTATCAATTTCTTTATAGTCGAAACTACCATTACCTTTCTTCTTTTTCTTCAAACTATTACCTTTTTCCTATTTTTATCAAGTGTCGAATACTCTTTGGTTTGCCATTCACTTTTGGGATACCTGCTGATTTGGTAAGCTTCATCTTTGTTGAACCTTCATTCCTCCTTTGGCCATGCTAAATCTTTCTTTTTCGACCGAATAGAGGAGGGGTGTTTCTTTGTAGTACTATAATCTTTTGGTCTGACTATTTGAACTTGTGGGCGTCTAAACTCGTGTTATTTCTTTTGGGAGTAGAAGCTGAATCGAATCACCCTTTTTGCTGGAAGCGCAAGTCGAATCCTCGGGTGTTATTCATTAGGAGTTAGGGTAATAGGCGATCTCTCTTATTTCATTATCTCTCTTTCAGGTTGGTAGCCAAAGTCGAATGGCCAATTGGCCTAATGTTTGGATGCTTGGCCGAATATAGGTGGAAGTGATGTTGCATTCTTTTTGGAGATTTTTGGGATTCGCTTGACTTGTGAACCAAGCCTAAAGCTTTCGATCCTTTTTTTTTGTCGATCTAGGTAAGGAGATCTATTCAGCTAAACGTGTAAATCTATTCATATCTTGCTCTATGTGTTAAGTCGGTCTTCTGACCAAGATCTGTTCCATAGACTCGAATGCCAGCAATTCTATGGAGGGGGTTGGACCCGTAAACCCAACCCCTAGGTTTAAGAAGCGAGCAATGTCAGCAGTTCGAGATTGGCCATCGGGTTGTGGGCCGGCCTCTGAGCAGAGTCGTAGGTAGATAGGAGTGGTTTTGATTAGTGATAGTGTCAATGTTGAGAGTGTAATATTACATTCTATCAGGTGTGTAACTCACACACACTTCGTATGTTATTTTTGTAACATCCTGAGTTGTTGGGCCTGTGCGTTTAATGTGTGATTATGTTTAATGTGTTAATTAGAGTGTTAGGGGTCCAGATTAGGCTCGAGGTTGGGCTAAGGCCTTAGCAAAATTAGTTATTGGACACTCTAGAGGAAATCCAGTTCAGTTAGGACTTTAAAAAAATGATTATTAGCGTTTAAAGTACCAAAATGGGCTTGTGGCCCATGGTTAAGTGGCGCTACATGGAACCATGAGGTGGCGTCATTAGCAGATGAAGAGGGCCCAAGTTCGAGTCACTTGAAGCTCAATTCTTTTAATACAATTTTAGATAATTGGTGGCTTTTAAATGGATAGAGTGGGACAACATAGGGGCTTGAAAATAAGAGGATAATAACATGTGGATAATGTGCTGATAAAGGGAGGAAGAGATGGTGCTATCTAGGCCTCTTTTGAAGGAGTGATCGGATAAAGATAAGGGAGGAAGTTTAGGAGTTATCTGCTAAGCACAGTGGTGGCCAAATTTCCAACTCTAGGGGGGTGCCGAAATTCTCTTTAGATAGAGGGGATATCTCTTCAATTCTGCTATTTGGTCCCTATTTTCTTTTTTCCATTCTCTCATCCTCACTTTTATGCAAAAGCCGAAAGTCTATTATTCTGTTCTCTTTTCTTTTCTTTCAAAAGCCGAAACCTCCCAATTTTTTGCTCAATATCTTTTCTTTCAAAAGTTGAAACTCTGAACTCTCTTCACATTCCCATAGCCGAATACTTCCTATTCCCTTTTGCTGATTTCTTTACTAAAGCTGAATCTACATAGACTTCTTCCTATCATCTTCTCTTCTAATCTTCTCAAAAGCTAGAATCTCTAAGGGGTAGTCAAATTCTTTGTGTTAAGGTCAATGCCGATTTTCCTATCTCTTCACTTTCTCTTTCAATTTTTGGAAGACAAAGCCGAAAAGCTAATGGGTTAATGGTTTTGTATAATTTCTTGTTGGGCCACATTCAGGAATTTAGGTAGATCGCCTAGATTTAAAAGCCGAAAATGCTTGTCTCAGAGACTCAATCTCTTTTTGGGGTTTCAACGTAAGGGTTTAATTCTTCCTATGTTGTTTATAGGTTGTTTTTCATTATTCCTACCTTAACTTAATGTTGCGTTAAGCAATCATCATAGTATCTTCTGACCAAAGATCACTCATGGACTCGAATGTCAGCAAATCAAAGGAAGGGGTTGGATCTGTAGTTTTAGCCCCAAAGTTCAAGAAACGCGCGGTGTCAGCAGGTTGGAATTGGCTGCTGGGTTGTGGACCAGCTTCGGAGCAAAACCTTAGGCAGTTAGCAGTCATATCGACTTCTGATATTGTAGACATAAAAAGTACTGTCGTGTCAGTAATCAGGTGTGTATATATATATCAACTAGTTAAACTGTACTATGTATATGTTATGGGCTAAAAGCCAGAAATTGAGGCTGTATGAACAGCCGTAATACCTTGAAAGGGTAGGCAAGGGATGCCATGTACGTAATCATAGAAACTTCTCTATGTGTATCGAAGTATGTGAAAGTATGTGATTTGTTTAGATAGTTTAATGTTCTGATTCTTGCATGTATGCATGCATGGGATAGGATTGATATGATGAAAGGGAGCAGGTCGCGAGGTGATTGGTGGCTTTGCCACATAGGTTACATAGTGATCAGACTTTATGACAGGCAACACAGCTGTTGATATATTATTAAGGTTGCATAGCGATCGGTGGCTTTGCCACATAGGTCACGTAGTGATCGGTCTTTATGACAGGCAGCATAGCTGTCGATATGGTGTGTAGCGGATGGAGGGTTGATTGTAGAAATCCACACGGTGTGATGGTTGGTACGGGGGTGTGTAGAGGATGGACTTTTAGGTTTGGGATGGGCCATGTTGCATGTAATATATTCTGTGCCATTGTGAATGGGCCTAGGCCCATAATGTGTTTATGGGCCCAAGGCTTTTATATGTTTTTGGATTTGCACACTGAGTCTTGGTGACTCACCCTTTTATTTTTCCCAACTTTTCAGATGAGCAGTAGATCATGGACATGGGAGCCGAGGCAGACTCGAAGGGCCATTAAGTTTTTTTTTTCTATCTTCATAGACTATTTCTATTTTTTTCCTTTAAGTATTAATTTGGGATTATTTTTGTAATAAGGCCCCATAACTTAGGTTATCGATTTATTTTTTTATTTTATTTTTATTTTAATACATCTTACAAACTTATGTTTTCAAAATCTTAATTATAAAGTGAAACTAAAATGGGTTCCTCAAGCATGTTCAACTCAAATTTTAAGGTTTCTTCAAAATATCACAATTAATGATTAATCGATTAAGATAAATCAAGATTTTCAAAACCCTTCAAAGCAAAGTTTCAACATTCAACCCGTAGCATACCAGATCCGGTCATGACGTATAAATGGGTTTGGGGTGTTACATTTTTGGTATCAGAGCCAGGTTCAAAACTCGGGCTATAAAATGGGTCCAGTAGTGATTTGTAAAAGTGATGTAAGCTAAGAAAAATTCAATTGAGATATGGCCTTCGAGTCTACCGGCACCCGATCAACGCAGGTAAGTATCCTAAACTCACTATGTGTTGTGCATGTTGGGCTAGATGGGCTCTCTAGGGACGTAGGCTAGTATGCTAGAGTTTATGGACTTTAGGTTTGGAATAAACAATTCTTCAAATTTCATAAGACTTAATCTCTAATTAAATATGTCTGTGAATAAGTCACAGTGTTAGGGTGTGGTAACAGGCATGCGCATGTCTATGATTGGATCCAGGAAAAGCTTGGTATTTAAGCGGCCCTAGCGGGTCACCTTCTCTTTTCCGAATCCTACATGGTGCATAGTGGTTCTTCACTCTAACCGAGAGGGCTTGTTGATGGGCCAAAACTTATAACTAAAACCCGAAAAGGACCAGCCACCCTATTTTTGTAAAATTATCCCTAGTTTTGTAAATTTCTGACATACCCTTAATTTGTGGAAACTTCTCAAAAATACCTGGATTTGTAAAAATTACCAAAATTTGTAAAATTATCGAAATACCTCCAGTTGGCAAAATTACCAAAATACCCTCAGATTATAAAATTACCAAAATACCCCTATATTGTAAAATCACCAAGATACTCTATTTTGGAAAATTACAAAAATACCCTTATAAGATAAAATTAAGAAAATACCCCTGGGTAGTGAAATGACAAAAATACCCTTACGGGATGAATATGAGTTCATGGATGCTACTTGTATGTTGATGTGTGATGGTTGGATGTATGTGGATTCTAGAGCTAGGAAATACAAACCTGAGAACTAAACCTCGTAGATTTCAAATTCGAAAGAACTACTGTTAAAACTACTTTCCATAAGATTGTTTGTTATTAATCAGTGGAAAAAATTAATAATTCATAAAAATTCCTAATAAGATAAACGTGAATCGGTAGAATGAGCACTAGAGGACGTGGGGTTCGTGGCCGAGGTAGAGGTAGGATTGCTGTGTCAGAACTCGTAGGGTCTGGTCACGAGTCAGGGAATGAGGTACCAGTGCCACCAGCCATGGAGGCAAAATCCCAAGATCAGACGACCGGAGATGATGCGGTATCTCAGGCGATGTTAAGGGTGTTAAAGAGGGTTGCTGGGGTAGGCATGGGCATAGGAGCCCGAAAATATCTATCGGAGCGACTTAGAGCTAATGGGGTAGAAGTGTTTAGGGGAATTTCTAGGATAGCCCCGAGTACAACTGAGTATTGGTTAGAGGCGGTCGAACGCATAATGGATGATTTAGATTTTACGGAAGAAGAGAAGCTGAAAGGAGTAGTGTCCCTTCTCCGGGATGAAGCTTATCAATGGGTGGCTTACGGTTAAGGATGGTACCGTAGCTGACTGTATCACATGGGATTATTTCAAAGCGGCGTTACAGAGCAAGTACATTGGAACGAGTTATGTGGCTACGCAGCGTAGAGCGTTCCTGAATCTGGTTCAGGAAAGTAGGTCAGTGGCAGCGTACGAAGTGGAATTCTTGCACTTGAGCCGTTATGCTCGAGGGATGGTAGCCACAGAACGTGAACGGTGTGTTCATTTTGAAGACGGCCTGAAGGATGATACACGTGTATTGATAGCTCCACAGCGGGAGAGGGAATTTACTATGGTTGTGGAGAAAGCTAAGATAGCAGAGGAGGTGAGACGGACGAAAAAACTAAACCAGGATAGAGATAGGGGTGGAGGTAATAGAAATTTTAGATTATCAAGAGCAGCTGAGCGTACTCAGAAAAGACCTAGGTCGGATGGACCGAGAAGGGCTAAGAGACCTGCTGCTGCCAATCAAAAAGAAGTGTGCTCGATGTGGTAAATTTCATGTAGGTGAGTGTTGGGCAGGCAGTGGGAAGTGCTTTAGGTGTGGATCTATGGACCATCAGATTAGAGACTGTCCACAGCCATGGGGCGATGTAGGACCAACAGGGTAAGGAAATGCTCAGCCGGGTAGAGGAGGTCAATAGCCGCAGAGAGGTCGTGATCCAACCAGAGGTGCTAACGATTTCGATCGAGGCCGTAAAGCACTAGACTGAGGTGCAAGAAATGTTGAGGCGAGACAGCCATGGTTAATTTATGCTGCCAGACGTTGAGAGGAGGCCGACGCACTGGATGTTATAACCGGTACATTTTAATATTTGGTTTGCCTTACATTGCATTGATTGACATTAGGTCGATGCATTCATATGTTGCTAGTAGTGTGTCTGGAACTTTAAGTTTAGATTCTGAGATTACCCCTAGGGCGATGACTATAATTAGCCCATTAGGATAATCTATGGTGTAGATAAACTCTATCAGGAGGTACCCGTAGAAGTTTAGGGAATAGTTTTCTAGACGGATCTAATGGAATTATCGTTCAGGGAGTTCGACTTAATATTAGGCATGGACTGGCTAGTGAGGTATCAAGCTAATTTAGATTGTGCAGCCAAGCGTATGGTGTTAAAAACCCTCGAGGGTGGTAAAGTGTTGGTGTAGGAGAAAGGGGGAACTGTCTGTCAAATATGTTGACTACCCTAAGTGCAGAAAGGATGGTGAGAAAAGGATGCAAGGCAGTTTTAATGTTTGTCCGGCTCTAGAAGCCAAGGACCCAACTGTTGGGGACATTAGTACGGTGAAAGAATTTCTTGATGTTTTCTCAAAAGAGCTTTCGGGATTACCCCGAATCGTGAATTAGAGTTTTATATTGATCTTCTTCCGAGAATAGTGCCAGTATCTATTGCTCCATATAGGATGGCACCAAAAGAGTTGGTAGAGTTGAAAGCACAAATACAAGAGTTGTTAGATAAAGGATTTATTAGACCAAGTGTGTCACCTTGGGGAGCGCTGGTGTTGTTTGTTAAGAAGAAGGATGGATCAATGCGTATGTGCATTGACTACCGTCAGGTGAACAAGTTGACTATCAAGAACAAGTATCGGTTGCCAAGGATTGATGACTTGTTCGATCCACTGAGAGGGGCGTCAGTGTTCTCAAAGATAGATTTGAGATCAGGATACCATCAGCTTAGGGTCAAAGAATCGGGTATTCATAAGACAGCTTTCAGGACCCGTTATGGCCATTACGAATTTTTGGTAATGCCATTTGGGTTGACTAACGCACCAATAGTGTTTATGGATTTGATGAACTAAGTGTTCTAGCCCTATCTGGATCGGTTTGTTGTGGTATTTATAGATGATATCTTGGTTTACTCAAGATCAGAAGAGGAGCATGATTCACATATGCGAGTGGTTTTGTAGATTCTGAGGGAGAAGCAGTTGTATGCCAAATTTAGTAAGTGCGAGTTTTGGCTAAGTGAAGTTACTTTTCTAGGCCATGTTGTGTTGGCAAATGGGATTAGGGTTGACCCTCGAAAGATTGAAGCGGTATTGGATTGGAAGCCGCCTAAGTCCATGGCAGAAATTCAGAGTTTTCTTGGTCTGGCCGGGTACTATCGAAGGTTTGTTGAATGATTTTCTTTAATCGCGGCACTATTGACTAAGTTATTATGGAAAGGAGTTCCGTTTATTTGGTCTAGTAAGCAGCAAGAGAGTTTTGAGAAGTTAAAAAGGATTTTGACGAAGGCTCCAGTATTGATTCAGCCGGAGGCTGGAAAGGAATTCTTAATTTACTGTGATGTGTCACACACGGGACTAGGATGCGTGTTGATGCAAGATGGAAAGGTTGTTGCGTATGCATCTCGGCAGTTAAGACCGTACGAAGAAAATTATCCCACCCATGACTTAGAGTTGGCGCCGATGGTTTTTACTCTAAAGATTTGGAGACATTATCTGTCGGGGAAAAATCTATTATTTATACCGATCATAAGAGCCTAAAATACCTTTTGACCCAGAAGGAGTTGAATTTAAGGCAGAGGAGGTGGATCGAGTTGTTAAAGGATTATGATTGCTCGATTGAGTATCATCCGGGTAAAGCTAATGTGGTGGCGGATGCCTTAAGTCGTAAAGTAATCTACGATTTGAGGGCAATGTTTGCTCACCTTAGTTTGTACGATGATGGGAGTTTGTTGGCTAAACTTTAAGTGAAACCCTCTTGGGTTAATCAGGTTAAGGAGAAGCAGTAGACAGAGGAGTAGCTAAAGGAGAAGTTTCATGTAGGATAAAGTGATGGATCGACGGACTTCAGTATGAATGAGAAAGGAATGTTATGTTTTTAAGGGAGAGTTTACATGCCAAAAGATCTAGGATTGAGGCATAGGATTTTGCAAGAAACGCATGAAAGTTCATACGCTATGCACCTCGGAGGGAGTAAGATGTATTGGGATTTATGGATCGATTGTAGTGGCTTGAAGTGGAGGTAATCGAATTGGTGAGTAAGTGTTTGACCTACCAGCAGGTGAAGGCAGAGCATCAGTTACCATTAGGGTTGCTGTAGCCAGTGAAGATTCCACAATGGAAGTGGGAAAGGATCACAATGGACTTTGTTAGTGGGCTACCCCTCACGCCTACTAAGAAAGACTCAGTCTGGGTAATTGTTGATCGCTTGACGAAGTCTGCTCATTTCATAACAGTACGGGTCGATTACTCTTTGCAGAAATTGGCTAAGCTATATATAGCGAAGGTGGTGAGATTGCATAGGGTACCAATATCAATCATATCGGGCAGGGACCCGAGGTTCACGTCGCAATTTGGAAGGCTTTGCATCAAGCATTGGGTACAAAGTTGGATTTTAGTATAGCGTTTCATCCTCAGACCAATGGACAGTGTGAGTGGGTAATTTAGATCTTGGAGGACATGCTGAGGGGATGTGTCATTGATTTCAGAGGTAGTTGGGAAGAGTTTTTACCTTTGGCGGAGTTTGCATACAACCACAACTACCAGTCTAGTATTTAGATGGCGCCCTATGAAGCATTGTACGGGTGAAAGTGTCGTACTCCTACTTGTTGGACGAAATTAGGGGAACGCCGATTTTAGGTCCGAGTTGGTTACTGAGATAGAGGAGAAGGTTGAGTTAATTCGAGTTTGACTAAAGGAAGCGTCGGACCGACAGAAGTCCTATGCAGACTTGAAGCGTAGGAACATAGAGTTTGTAGTGGGTGACAAGGTGTTCTTGAAGGTGTCGCCATGGAAGAAAGTACTGAGGTTTGGACGGAAGGGTAAATTAAGTCCCAAATTTATCGGGCCTTATAGGGTGTTCAAACGAGTAGGGCAATTAGCCTACCAGCTAGAGCTACCTTCTGAGTTAAGCCAGATTCACAATGTATTTCATGTCTCTATGTTATGATGATACCATTCAAATCCGTCTCATGTAGTGCCTGTGGATGAAATCGAGGTGAGACCTGACCTATCCTTTGAAGAAGAACCAGTGGAAATCCTGGATCGTGATGTCAAAGTGTTGCGAAGGAAGACGATTCCATTGGTTAAGGTTCTATGGCAGAATCGCAGTTCTGAGGATGCTACATGGGAACGGAGGAGACGATCTTGGCGTGATACATTCCATCTGTTTTGATCAGGTAATTTCGAGGCTAAAATTTCTTTAAGGGGGTAGAACTGTAATATCCTGAGTTGTTGGGCCTGTGCGTTTAATGTGTGATTGTGTTTAATGTGTTAATTAGAGTGTTAGGGGTCCAGATTGGGCTCGAGGTTGGGCTAAGGCCTTAGCAGAATTAGTTATTGGACACTCTAGTGGAAAGCCAGTTCAGTTAGGACTTTAAAAATTATTATCAGCGTTTAAAGTACCAAAATGGGCTTGTGGCCCAAGGTTAAGTGGCACTACATGGAACCATGGGATGGCGTCATTAGCAGATGAAGAAGGCCTAAGTTCGAGTCACTTGAAGCTCAATTCTTTTAATACAATTTTAGCTAATTTCAGGCTTTTAAATGGATAGAGTGGGACGATATAGGGCTTGAAAATAGGAGGATAATAACATGTGCATAATGTGCTGGTAAAGGGGGGAAAAGGTGGTGCTATCTAGGCCTCTTTTGAAGGAGTGATCAGATAAAGATAAGGGAGGAAGTTTAGGAGTTATCTGCTAAGCACAGTGGTGGCCGAATTTCCAACTCTAGGGGGTGCCGAAATTCTCTTTAAATAGAGAGGATATCTCTTCAATTCCTATATTTGGTCCATATTTTTTCTTTTCTTTCAAAAGCCGAAACCTTCTAATTTTTCCTCAACATCTTTTCTTTCAAAAGCTAAAACTCTGAACTCTCTTCTCATTCCCATATCTGAATACTTCCTATTCCCTTTTGCCGATTTCTTCACTAAAGCCGAATCTACATAGACTTCTTCCTATAATCTTTTCTTCTGATCTTCTAAAAATCCAGAATCTCTAAGGGGTAGTCAAATTCTTTGTGTTAAGGTGAATGCTGATTTTCCTATCTCTTGACTTTCTCTTTCAATTTTTGGAAGACAAAGCCGAAAAGCTAATGGGTTAATGGTTTTGTCTAATTTCTTGTTGGGCGACATTCGGGAATTTAGGTAGATCGCCTAGATTTAAAAGCTGGAAACGCTAGTCTTGGAGTCTCAATCTCTTTTTGGGGTTTCAAGGTAAGGGTTCAATTCTTCCTATGTTGTTTTATCGGGTTCTTTTTCATTATTCGTGCTTTAACCTAATGTTGTGTTAAGCAATCATCATAGTATCTTCTGACCAAAGATCACTCATGGACTCGAATGTCAGCAATTCAAAGGAAGGGGTTGGATCTGTAGTTTCAGCCACAATGATCAAGAAATGCGCAGTGTCGGAGTTCGAGATTGGCCGTCGAGTTGTGGACCAGCTTCAGAGCAAAACCTTAGGCAGTTAGCAGTCGTATCGACTTCTGACGATAGTGTCGATATAGAAAGTACTATCCTATCGATAATCAGGTGTGTAGATCTCTATCACACTAGTTAAACTGTACTATGTATATGTTATGGGCTAAAAGCCGAAAATTGAGGTTGTATGAATAGTCGTAATACCCAAAAAGGGTAGGCAAGGGATGCCATGTACGTAATCATAGAAACTTCTCTATGTGTATCGAAGTATGTGAAAGTATGTGATCTGTTTAGATAGTTTAATGTTCTGATTCTTGCATGTATGTATGCATGGGATAGGATTGATATGATGAAGGGGAGTAGGTCGCGAGGTGACCGTGGCTTTGCCACATAGGTCACATTGTGATCGGACTTTATGATAGGCAGCACAGCTGTCGATATATTATTAAGGTCGCATAGTGATCGGCGGCTTTGCCACATAGGTCACATAGTGAT
Source organism: Gossypium rotundifolium (assembly GCA_025506655.1). Taxonomy (NCBI): domain Eukaryota; kingdom Viridiplantae; phylum Streptophyta; class Magnoliopsida; order Malvales; family Malvaceae; genus Gossypium; species Gossypium rotundifolium. The sequence goes on from CP106729.1 coordinate 71,491,370, forward strand.
CGGTCTTTATGATAGGCATCACATCTGTCGATATGGTGTGTAGCGAATGGAGGGTTGATTGTAGAAATCCCCATGGTGTGATGGTTGGTACGAGGGTGTGTAGAGGATGGACTTTTAGGTTTGGGATGGGCCATTTTGCATGTAATATATTCTGTGCCATTGTGAATGGGCCTAGGCAAATAATGTGTTTGTAGGCCCAAGGCGTTTATGTGTTTTCGAGATTTGCACACTGAGTCTTGGTGACTCACCCTTTTATTTTTCCCAACTTTTCAGATGAGCAGTAGATCGTGGACATGGGAGTCGAGGCGGACTCGAGGGGCCATCAAGTTTTTTTTTCTATCTTCATAGACTATTTTCGTTTTTTCCTTTAAGTTTAAATTTGGGATTTTTTTTGTAATAAGGCCCCCATAACTTAGGTTATCGATTTATATTTTTTTTAATTTAATACATCTTACAAAATTATGTTTTCAAAGTCTTAATTATAAAGTGAAACTAAAATGGGTTCCTCAAGCATGTTAATGCAAATTTTAAGGTTTCTTCAAAATATCACAATTAATGATTAATCAGTTAAGATAAATCGAGATTTTCAAAACCCTTCGAAGCAAAGTTTTCAACATTCAACCTGTAGCATACCAGATCCAGTCATGACGTATGGGCCGGGTTTGGGGTGTTACAATTTTGTTAAAAGCTATTATGTCTGAAAGCCAAATTGATGTTATTAGTCTCTAAAATACCCTTGTGGGTAAAAGCGAGGACTCTTGGTAAGTCTACTATGTGTTGTTATCAGTGAATGCATGTATTAAAATCCTGAATGTGCCATGTTAGTTAAGTGTTAAACATGAACATACCATTAACTATGATACATGAACATGAAATTGGGTTATGAGGTGAAGAGGGAGGAAGAATGCTCTTTAAGATTGTCACTAGTGGTTTGGTACCACATGTGGGTTAGCCCCACATAATCTTATATCTTGTGACTAAGTCTCAGTGGTTTGGAACCACCAATGGTTTGGTACCACATATATGTTATTTAGTGACTCGTCCCAGTGGTTCGGTACCATAGTGGGTTGACCCCACATATGTTCATTCCGAGTTTGTCACCAGTGGTTTGGTACCACAAGTTGGTTGGCCCCACGTATTCTCTTTTGTGACATTTGTCACCAGTGGTTTGGAACCACCAGTGGTTAGGTACCACCAGTGGCTAGGTGCCACATATTTTTGGGTAGTTTCAGGAGACATGGTGGATGGACATAATAGGGTGGTTGGGTCACATTACATGCTTGCATAATATAAGAATTTTTGTGAGAGCCCAAAGTTCATTTGGACGGGGATTTACACACTGAGTCTCGGTGACTCACACTCCGTTAAAATTTGTAGGTAATCCTTAGACCGCGGATATAGAGCCGCGGTGGACACGAGGTGGCCATGCATAATGTTTTAAGTAATTTTATCTTTAATATTTATTTTGGATTATTTCTACTTTAATTTGGCTTTTTGGTATTGTAATAAGGCCATTTAAATGTTAATTTTGGGTTTTATTTATTTTTATTAACTCTCTTTATTTTATTTCGGATTATTAAGGCTTGCCTAATAAATTGATGAAATGGATGATTTTAGAACTTAAGAACTGTGAGATTTTACAATTGGCTAACTAAAATTTGGACTTTGGTAGCAAAGTAACTAAAATTTCAAACTAAGACTCAAAGTTGCTTTCAATTGATCACTCAATGTAAATTCTGTTTCTGCAAAATTAAATTTTTTTTTTGTTTCTTTTCCTGTGACATGCCAGATTCGGTCATAGCATTTTGATCGGGTTTGGGGTGTTACAATTGTGGTATTAGAGCCAAGTTCAAAAGCTCGGTTGTGTGTATAAGGCCTAAAATACTTTCAATAGATAGCTTGGGAAATGGTTTCAATAAAATGTTTTCAGGAAGCATAGCACTTGAGTCTCCGGCACTGATCTGTGATGGTAAGTTTTCTAACTATCAAATGTATGATGTGATGGTATTATTTATATGATTATGTTGAGATATGATTGCCAGTGTTAGAAAATCTTACTCTAGAGATTGAAACCTATAGGAATGTACGTACTCGCGAAAGAAACTACTCTGAATATATACTCATAAGGCAGTTCTGTAATAAACAGTGGAAGAAACTAATTCATAAAATTTCTCCTACATTAGATTAAATCGAAACGTTAGTCATGAGCACTCGAGGATATGGGCGTAACGTAAGTGGTCGTGGTAGGGGTTGGATTACTGTATTGGAACCAGCAGGGTCTGGTCAAGGTCAGGAAATGAGGTATCGCTAACGCCAGTTGCGGAAGCAGAGTTTCAAGGCCAAACGGGTGAAGACGATGCAATGTCGCAGGTAGTGTTGCGGGTTCTAGAGAGAGTTGTTGGGGCAGGCACGGGCACAGGGGCTCGAAATCCTGTGGTTGAATGACTCCGAGCCAAAAGGGCAGAGGTATTTAGGGGTGTTTCAAGTGTAGCTCCCAATGCAGCTGAATACTGGTTAGAAGTAATAGAGCATATAATGGGTGATCTTGACTTCACGACAGAGGAGAAGTTGAAAGGGATCGTGTCTCTTCTTCGAGACGAGGCCTATCAATGGTGGCTCACGATCAGGGATGGCACGATGGCTGATGATATCACCTGGGATTTCTTCAAAACAACATTCTAAAGGAAGTACGTCGGATCAAGTTATGTGGATGCGCAGCGTAAGGCATTTTTGAATCTGGTTCGGGGAGTAAGTCGGTGTTTGAGTATGAGGCAAAATTCTTATGTCTAAGCTATTATGACCGGGGTATTGTGGTCACGGACCTTGGGCGCTGTGTTTGGTTTGAGGACGGGCTGAGAAATGAGCTGCGAGTGTTGATTACTCCACAGCGAGAAAGGGAATTTGTTATTCTTGTGGAAAAGGCTAAGGTAGCCGAGGAGGTGAAGCAGTCCGAGAAGTAGAATTATGAGAGAAATAAGAATAAGAGAAGTTTTGGGCCATTAGGGGCTCTTGGGGTTTTAGAAGAGGAGTAGAGTAGGTGGGCGAGTCAAGCTGTGAAGCCTGTTGCTGCTCAGTGGCCACCGCAGTGTGCTCGATGCGAAAAGTTTCATTTGGGAGAGTGTTGGACAGGTAACAGAAGATGCTTCGAGTGTGGGTCGATGGATCATCGGATAAGGGATTGCCTATGGAGGCCAGTCAGAGCCCAGTTTGAGGGTCAAGGTCGTGCACAATTTAGAAGAGGTGGTCATCAACCATAGAGAGGTCGTGGCCCAGCCAGGGGAGGTAATGGTTTCGGTCGAGGCCATGGAGCATCGGGAAGAGGTGCTGGGAATATCGATGCAAGATAGCCTGGGTTGGTCTATGCTGCTAGGCGCGGAGAGGAGGATGACGCATCGGATGTCATAACCGGTACGTTCCTAATTTATGGTTTACCTTATATTGCTTGGATTGATATTGGTTTGACGCACTCTTATGTTGCTAGTACTATAGCGGAACCTTGAACTTAGACTATGAGACTTCTTCTAGGGAGATGACTGTAGTTAGCCCTCTAGGACAAATTGTAGTGGTGAACAAACTGTATAAGGATGTCCCCTGGAAGTTCAAGGGGTGGTTTTTTCGGCTGATTTGATGGAACTGCCATCCGGGAGTTCGATTTGATCTTAGGTATGGATTGTCTTGTGAAGTATCAAGCAAATTTGGACTGTGTCGCTAAGCGTATGGTGTTAAGAACCGTTATGGGTATAGAGGTGGTGGTGATAGGCGAGAGAAGGAATTACCTATCTAAAGTGGTATCCGTTTTGAAGGCCAAGAGAATGGTGAGAAAAGGATGTAGGGCGTTTATGGCTTATGCTTATGCTTTGGAGGTCAAGGAATCAACTGTGGGGGACGTACGAACGGTGAAGGAATTTTTGATGTTTTCCCAAAAGAACTCCCGAGATTACCACTAGATCGTGAAGTGGAGTTTGGTATTGATCTTCTACCGCGAACAGCGCTAGTATCTATTGCCCCTTATAGGATGGCGTCGAAGGAGTTAGTGGAGCTGAAAGCACAGATTCAGGAACTATTAGATTGGGGTTTTATCCGACCGAGTGTATCGCCTTGGGGAGCACCGGTGCTATTCGTTAAGAAGAAGGACGGATCAATGTGAATGTGTATTGATTACTGTTAGTTGAATAAGTTAACGATCAAAAATAAGTATCCATTACCGTGGATAGACGATTTGTTCGACCAACTTAAGGGAGCATTAGTCTTCTCCAAGATAGATTTGAGGTCGGGGTATCACCAACTTAAGGTCAAGGAGGCAGCTATTCATAAGATGGCGTTTCGTACTCGTTATGGTCACTAGGAATTCTTGGTAATGCCGTTTGGATTGACCAACGTGCCAGTAGCGTTTATGGATATGATGGATCGGGTTTTTCAATCATATTTGGATCGATTCGTCGTAGTGTTTATAGACAATATCCTGGTGTACTCGAAGTCTGAAGAGGAGCATGAATCACATCTTCGAGTGGTTTTACAAATTCTAAGGAGAAGCAGTTGTTCGCTAAGTTCAGGAAGTGCGAGTTCTGGCTAAGGGAAGTTACCTTTTTGGGTCATGTGGTGTCTGCTGAGGGGATTAGGGTGGACCCTCAGAAAATTAAAGTTATGTTAGATTGGAAACCGCCGATGGAGGTTCGAAGTTTCTGGGATCAGCCGGGTACTACAGAAGGTTTGTTAAGGGATTCTCATTAATTGCAGCACCCTTAACTAAGTTATTGCTGAAAGGGGTACCATTCGCCTGGTCAGTTAAATAGCAGGAAAGTTTTGAAAAGTTGAAGAGGATCTTGACAGAAGCTTCGGTGTTAATTCAGCCAGAGGCAGGAAAAGAGTTTACCGTCTACTGTGATGCGTCGCACACGGGGTTAGGATGTGTGCTGATGCAAGAGGGGAAGGTAGTAGCGTATGCTTCTCGACAGTTGAGACCCCACGAGGTAAATTATCTGACACATGACCTAGAGTTAGTTGTAGTAGTGTTCACCCTAAAGATCTGGAGACACTACTTGAATGGAGAGAAGTCCATCATTTATACGGTTCACAAGAGCTTAAAATACCTCCTTACCCAGAAGGAGCTAAATTTAAGACAGTGGAGGTGGATCGAGTTGTTGAAGGATTATGACCGCTCAATTGAGTACCATCCGGGTAAGGCTAACGTGGTGGTCGACGTGTTAAGCCGTAAGGTAATATCAGACTTGAGAGCAATGTTTTCCTACCTTAGTTTGTATGATGACGGAAGTTTAATAGCAGAACTGCAAGTGAACCCGACATGGGTGAATCGGGCTAAAGAGAAACGATTATCAGATGATGTCTGGAGCGCTCGACTTCTGTAAGTGTATAATGGTGGTTTAGAGGAGTACAGTTTAAACAGTGATGGAGTTTTATGTTTTCGTGGGAAGGTTTGCATGCCAAAAGATGTGGATTTGAGGCATAAGATTCTTCAGGAAGCACATAGTAGCCCATACGCTATGCATCCTGGAGGTAGTAAGATGTACCGGGATTTGCGGGAACAGTTTTGGTGGCCGGGTCTAAAGCGAGAAGTAACTGAATTGGTGAGTAAGTGTTTGACGTGTCAGTAGGTAAAAGCAAAACATCAGTTGCCTTCGGGGTTGTTGGAACCAGTCAAGATTCAGCAGTGGAAGTGGGAAAGGATTACGATGGATTTTGTTAGTGGGCTACCCCTTACACCTACTAAGAAGGATTCAGTATGGGTGATTGTGGATCATTTGACGAAGTTTACTCATTTTATACCTGTGCATGTGGATTACTCTCTTTAGAAGTTGGCTAAATTATATATAGCAAAGATTGTAAGGTTGCATGGGGTGCCAGTGTCGATCATTTCGGACAGAGACCCTAGATTTATATCGAGATTTTGGAAGGTGTTGCATCAAGCGTTGGTACAAAGTTAGATTTCAGTACAGCGTTTCATCCACATTCTAATGGGCAATCGAAGAGGGTAATTCTGATCTTAGAGGATATGTTGAGGGGATGTGTTATAGACTTCAGAGGTAGTTGAGAAGAATTTCTACCGTTGGCGAAATTCGCATATAACAATAGCTACCAATCTAGTATTTAGATGGCACCGTATGAAGCGTTGTATGGTCAAAAGTGTCATACACCTACATGTTGTATAGAGTTGGGTGAGCATCAGATGTTGGGTCCAGAGTTGGTTTCTAAAATGGAAGACAAGGTTAAGTTAATTCAGGGCTCGACTGAAGGAAGCATCGGACAGACAGAAGTCCTACGCGGATCTAAAGCGTAAGGACATAGAGTTTGAAGTGGGTGACCAGGTGTTCTTGAAGGTGTCCCCTTAGAAGAAAGTGCTTAGGTTTGGGAGGAAGGGCAAGTTAAGCCCCAGCTTATCGGACCTTATCGCTTGTTGAAACATGTGGGACCAGTAGCCTATCAGCTCGAGCTACTTTCAGAGTTAAGTCAGATCCATGGTGCTTCACTTCTCGATGCTTAGATGCTATCGTTCGGATCCTTCTCATGTTGTATCAGTAGAAGAAATTGAAGTAAGTCCAGACTTATCTTTTGAGGAGGAACCAGTGCAGATCTTGGATCGAAATGTCAAGGCATTGCTAAGGAAATCAGTTCCTTTGGTGAAGGTGTCGTGGCGGAACCTTGGATCGGAAGAAGCTACGTGGGAGCCAAAGGATGTTATGCAGCAGCAATACCCTCAACTCTTTTGACTAGGTAATTTCGAGGCCAAAATAATTTTAAGGGGGTAGAACTGCAACATCATAAATTAGGGGCTTTGTATTTTGTGTTTGTGTGTGAATGCTATGTTAGACATGCTAGTTTAGGGTACTTTAGGATCTAGGAATGATTTAGGGGTAAGCCGGAGTCTTGGTAAAAATTTGCTTTTTGAGCACTTTTAAGGGAAGCTAGCTGAATTAGGCCTTAAGGGGTATTGTTTGTGTTGGATGGCAAAAGGAGTGCCTTAGTAAAGTGGCAAGGAGGCGCCACTTAAAGGTTGAGGTAGGTGACGCCACAAGGGAGCTGGAGGGAGTAGGTTCAAGTCATGTGGTACTCATTTTGAGATTTCTTTTTGGCGTCAATGGGAGCAGAGGTAGAGTTCGGCCGGGATGCTTGAAGAGGGGAGAGTTGAATGGGTCAAAAAAATTCAAATGTATGGACAGGAGTAAAAAGTGGGTTTTGGAAGCTTTCAAACAAATTCGAATTAGTGATCAATAGGAAATTAAGGAGAAAAAGAAGGGATTGAAGGGGTGTGGGGTGCTAGCCGAATTTTGAAAATGGTTAAGTGATGTTGGGCATTCTGTTTTACGTGTGTAAGAATGTGTCGAAAATCCAAGAGGGGTTAGCTTTAGGTGCTTAACTTTTGTGGAGTTAGTTTCGGCATTTGAGTGTAAGACATTTTGAGCAATGTGGTCTCTTTTCTTTGAATAGTAGAAATTCTCAAGAGCAAGTATTCATTCTTCTTTAGTCAAAACCAAAAATCAATTCTTTTCTCTCATCCTCTCTTTGCATTTTGGCAACTTAGGTTCTTTGCTTTGTCAACAGAAGCTGAAACCCCATTCTCTATTTCTTCTTTCTATCTCTTCTATTTCTTGTTTAGCCGACCTTCATTTACTCCTAGTTCTCCTTTTCATTTTTGTTTCATCGGTTTCCTATTTTCTCTTCTTCATCCATACTTTGGGTTGGCAGAATCCACAAAGGCCATTATGTATCTATTTCTTCATAGCCAAAACTACCATTACCTTTCTTATTTTTCTTCAAACTCTTACCTTTTTCCTATTTTTATCAAGTGTCAAATACTCCTTGGTTTGCCGTTCACTTTTGGGACACCTACCGATTTGGTAAGCTTCATCTTTGTTGAACCTTCATTCCTCCTTTGGCCATGCTAAATCTTTCTTTTTGGTCGAATAGAGGAGGGGTGTTTCTTTGTAGTACTCTAATCTTTTGGTTTGACTATTTACACTTGTGGGCGTCTAAACTCATTTTATTTCTTTTGGGAGTAGAAGCCGAATCAAATCACCTTTTTTGTGAGGAGGGCAAGTTGAATCCTCGGGTGTTATTCGTTAGGAGTTAAGGTAAAAGGTGTTCTCTCTTATTTTGTTATCTCTCTCTTGGGTTGGTAGCCAAAGCCGAATGGCTAATTGGCCTAATGTTTGGATGCTTGGCCGGATATAGGTGGAAGTGGTGTCGATTCTTTTTGGAGATTTTTGAGATTCACTTGACTTGTGAACCAAGCATAAAGCTTTCAGTTTTTTTGTCGATCTAGGCAAGGAGATCTATTAAGCTAAATGTGTAAATCTATTCATATCTTACTCTATGTGTTAACTCGGTCTTCTGACCAAGATCTGTTCCATGGACTCAAATGCCAACAATTCTAAGGAGGGGATTGGACCCGTAAACCCAGCCCCTAAGTTTAAGAAGCGAGCAGTGCCAGCAGTTCGAGATTGGCCACCAGGTTGTGGGCCGGCTTCTGAGTAGAGTCGTAGGCAGATAGCAGTGGTTTCGATTAGCGATAGTGTCAACGTTAAGAGTGTAATAGTACGTGTTATCAGGTGTGTAACTCTCACACACTTCGTATGTTATTTTGTTAAAAGCTATTATGTCTGAAAGCCGAAGTGACGTTATTAGTGACTAAAATACCCTTGTGGGTAAAAGCGAGGACTCCGAGTAAGTCTACTATGTGTTGTTATCAGTGAATGCATGTATTAAAAGCTTGAATGTGCCATGTTAATTAATTGTTAAGCATGAACATACCATATTAACTGTGATACATGAACATGAAATTGGGTTATGAGGTGAAGAGGGAGGAAACATGACCTTTTAGACTGTCACTAGTGGTTTGGTACCACAAGTGGGTTAGCCCCACATAATCTTATATCTTATGACTAAGTCTCAGTAGTTTGGTACCAAATATTTGTTATTTAGTGACTCGTCCCAGTGGTTCGGTACCACAGTGGGTTGACCCCACATATGTTCATTCCGGATTGTCACCAGTGGTTTGGTACCACAAGTGGGTTGGCCCCATGTATTTTCTTTTGTGACATTTGTCACCAGTGGTTTGGAACCACCAGTGGTTAGGAACCACCAGTGGTTAGGTGCCACAAATTTTTGGGTAGTTTCAGGAGACATGGTGGATGGACATAATAGGGTGGTTGGGTCGCATTACATGCATGCATAATATATGAATTTGTGTGAGAGCCCAAAGTTCATTTGGACGGGGATTTACACACTGAGTCTCGATGACTCACCCTCTCCATTAAAATTTTGTAGGTAATCCTTAGACCGCGGATATAGAGCCAAGGTGGACTCGAGGTGGCCATGCATAATGTTTTAAGTAATTTTATCTTTAATATTTATTTTGGATTATTTCTACTTTAATTTTTCTTTTTGGTATTGTAATAAGGCCATTTAAACTTTAATTTGGGGTTTTATTTATTTTTATTAACTCTCTTTATTTTATTTCGGATTATTAAGACTTGCCTAATAAATTGACGAAATGGATGATTTTCAAAACTTAAGAACTATGAGACTTTACAATTGGCTAACTAAAATTTGGGCTTTGGTAGCAAAGTAACTAAGTTTTCAAACTAAGACTCAAAGTTGCTTTCAATTGATCATTCAATGTAAATTTTGTTTCTACAAAATTAAATTTTTTTTTGTTTCTTTTCCGGTGACATGCTAGATTCGATCGTAGCATTTTGACCGGGTTTGGGGTGTTACAACGAGAGTGAGATAAACGGCTCGTTTCCTAAAGAACAACTCTTTTCTATAACCGACTCTGAGGTACTTTGGTTTGTAGATATTGCGAATTATTTAGCTGCTAACATCCTACCAAAAAGGTTAACACGTCATCAAAAGAAGCGATTCTTTGCTGATGGAAAAAACTATTTTTGGGAGGACCCTTTTGTTTTCCGTATATGTGCAGATCAAGTAATTCGGAGATGTGTTACAAAGGCAAAAGCAAGCAAAATCCTAGAACATTACCACCCAGGACCTTTAGGAGGACATTACAGTAGGACTAAGATAGCACATAAAATGCTCGAATTAGGCTTTTATTGGCCAACTCTATTTAAAGATACCAATAGGTATGTTGCTTCATGTGATAAATCCCAAAGAATAGGTAATATCTCTAAACGTGATGAAATTCCTCAAACGTATATACTATTATGTGAAATATTTGTTGTATGGGGTATTGATTTTATGGGTTCATTTCCTAGTTCATTTGGAAATAAATACATCTTAGCAGTAGTAGATTACATGTCAAAATGGGTGGAAGCTCAAGCTTTACCTACTAACGATGCTAAAGTAGTAGTAAGGTTTCTTAAGAAACTCTTCTCTCGATTTGGAACACCCAGAGCAATTATTAGTGATAGGGGTACTAACTTTTGTAATACTCAATTTGATAAAGTCTTAAAGAAATATGGAGTGCACCACAGGACAGCTACCCCTTATCATCCTCAAACCAGTGGACAAGTGGAAGTAGCAAATTGAGAACTTAAGTGCATTCTAGAGAAAAAAGTATAATCAAACAGAAAAGATTGGGCATTAAAAGTAGACGACGCTTTATGGGCTTATAGAACAGCTTTTAAAACTCCCATAGGAACATCCCCATACAAACTTGTCTACAGGAAAAAGTTGTCATCTACTATTTGAGTTAGAACACAAAGCTTTTTGGGCTATAAAGTTTTTAAATTATGATCTTAAAATTGTAGGTGAAAAAAGGATGATGCAGTTGAACGAGCTTGATGAATAGTGAGCTAATGCCTATGAGAACTCACGACTATATAAGGAGGCAACAAAGTGACGCCATGATGCTTATTTAAAACAACTAAATCAATTCAAAGTAGGAGATTTAGTCCTGCTATACAATTCAAGGTTAAAATTGTTTCCTGGAAAGCTGAAATCAAGATGGTCAGGTCCATTCGTAATCAAAACTATTTTTCCCTACGGCACAATAGAGGTAACTCATCCAACTCGTCATACATTCAAGGTAAATGGTCAGCGACTGAAAATTTATAATGGTGAAGATTTTAGGGATATGAGAGAGGAGCTTCAGCTACGTGAACTCATTTAGAAATGAAACAAGGTAAGTCTAGCTTAAGACTTTAAACGAGCACTTCTCGGGAGGCAATCCGAGCACTAACTTCACTAATGTCATATTTTCGATTTTTATCACTTAATTACAAATTATCCAATTTAATAAAGCGCAGGTTTCCCTATTACATGGCCTTGACGGGCATGGGAGAAGCAAATAAAGCTAGGCACGCCTGTGCAATACGGGCGTGGGACGTAACACAGGTAGGCCAAACCCCTAAACATTCGAAATGCACTGGCTAAAAATGATTCACACGGGCGTGTGACTCACCCGTGTACCCTTATTTCTTTATAAATCTATTACTATTCATCATCTTTTCCCCCAAATTCATCTTCCCAAACCCTGGCCGTTCCTCTTAAAGTAAACCACCATCTTCCCCTATTCCAGTCACCAGCATCCCCTCTCCTCACCACCATCAACACCCCCTAATTCCCTTCCTTCTTTCACCCTTACTTTATACACCGTCCACGTCCCTGTAAAGACAACACACCCGTGTGTCACCACCATGCCCATGCTCCGACCACCACCTCAACCATGCCACTTTCCTCAACAACTCCACCGGTTACCTTTCCTTTTCCCCATTTTTATTTCATTCATCTTTATTTATTATCATTACGATTTTATTTAGTTAAATAGTCAATTTATCTTTATTTCTTACCCTCATTATTAGATTGTTAGTTTATCGTCTAGTTCCTGTTAAGTATAGCAAACAATCTTTATGCTAATTCTTTAAGAATAAAATGTAATTCTTCATGGCATTAGGATAGGATAATATATGTCTTGGATGGAAATAATACTTGAATTTTTGAATATCTTTTATCTTCAGGAACACAATGACTCCACCACATGGTCGAAAAATTGTCGTGCCCACTTCCAAAAAACGAAAGGGACATGGTGCAACCTTCTCAAATGCCTCCGCCAAAATATGACACCCATTCCTACGATTTCCTCCCATAACTCAAGAGGATCTTTATCAGATACTACGCGCAAGACCTCACAGCGTAGGAAGGTGTATCGATTGGACCTCCCTAGAGCAGGTCCAGCTAGCCGACGAGGTTCGGGCCTTATATTCACAGACCCGTGGGGGCAATTTTTTGACATCATCGATCCTACATACCTAGAGCTCACTCTGGAACTCTGGTCTACTTTCCACCTCCAGACAGTGATGACTAACTTCGATGACTCTGGAAGCATCCAATTTCACCTCGAAGGTCACGTCCGTGAGATGAGTGTCCCACAATTCAGAACTTTTTGGGACTTTACACTGACAAATTTATGGAAGATGACGAGTTCGAGAATCTCAAACGCCAAATCCATAACTCTCCGGTTGCCTGGTGGAAAGACCTAGTCCCCGTTTCAGCCACATATGACCCTAGTCACTCCAAAGCGATAGCTCTCGCCCCACCCCTAAGGTACATACACGCCATCCTAGCTCATACGCTGACAGGGTTGAGAGAGAGCATAGGCATTATAAACACTCACGACGCCTACTTCCTATGGTGCATGGCGAATGGGCACATCTTCGAATTAGCCTACTTCATAGCTCGCACCATCCAACATCAGACAGAGCACCATAGGAAAGGGGTCATCTCCATGGGTCCCTACATCACATGTCTGGCTTGGCATTTTGGGCTACCAGACATCGCCACTCAGTCCTCCTCACTCACACTGATAGGACAGATGTCCCTATAAGGCATCTAGACGATGCTCCATAAGAGGATGATTGAGCGTCATCGTGGATTTGATCCTCCCCAGTATAGGCTTTCACAAGCCACCGAGGACCCAGAGGACATTATTGATGATGTCCCTCCACAGCACGAGGATCCACCTTCAGTGCCATGCCCTCCTCGCCGACCAGGTCATGCGACAGCTTCTCATTTAGACATATCTAAGTGCATAACACAATTCGAGCAGCACTGCTTCCAGTGCTTCGATCACATCGACGCCACTCTCCACTAGATATGTCAGCACCTTCACATTTCATCGCCGCCCCCATGTCGCGGCCCAGCTGATGACGAGGACCTTTGAGTCCTTTTATTGTCTTTATTTTTCATTTTTTATATTTATTTTTTATTTTTGTATTTATTTTTAGTTTATTTTCATTTTTAATTAAACTTTTTACGTTTCTTGTTTAAAACTTTTGTTAGTACAGTTTAACTTCATTTATCATTGGCTGTCTAACTCTCGAATATCTCTAACAACATTCATTAAATAGTACTCCCTAAAAATTTGATTGATGACTTTGTAGTTTAAAAAGGTTCAATGTGCCATTCCAAGAACAAACACATCACTGGAGTATTCACCACCACATTCACTTATGCCTAAGTCATCATCATTAATCATCCTTCAAGGATTTCATCCAAAATTTAGGAAGTTTCGCTTCTCTCCCTCTCTTTTGATTTTATTACTATATCGTTATTATCTATCTTTGTACATTGAGGGAAATGTACATCTTAAGTGTGGGGGGTGAAATTTATTTAGAAAAGTTCCTAACTTTTTGCATTATTCTCAAATCCCGAATGATATCTTATCTTAAGTAATTTTCTCATATCACTAATTAGAATGAAACTTTTGTTGATTTATTATTTTTATTGATATGTTTTAGATTATGTCATAGTTAATTGCGCATTGACAATTTAAACCTTAAGATACTATGGAATTAAGCATGATAAGTCTATTTTTCAGAATTAAAAAAATTTTTCTAGGTTGTTGACCTAAATTTGAATATTACCTTGAAGTTTGAAATTTACAAGGTTGATATCAAAAACCATAATTTTTGTGAGATTTTGAGCCTTTTAGAGCATACATTCTTTCGTGCTCACTTCATTGATTATGAGTGTGTCAATATTGATTTGTTGTTCTAGAACTTGCTTCGATTATACATATTGAGACCACATCATTGATTTGATATACAGAGATGAAAAAGGCACCTAGGTTTTGACCCATTTACTCCACTAAAAGCCTACCCTCACAATTAACCCCTAGTCAACCCCTTTGACCCTAACAACCCTTTTATTGACTCACCCACTAATATTAACCTAAAACCATCTTGTATTTGTTATCACCATCTTTCTTGACTATTCTTCTATCGAGACTTCATTTGATCAGTTGCCTAATTATTTTATTTTAGTAGTTGAATTGATCTTATATTATGTACTTATTTCGATTTGTTTAAAAAACATTGGAAAGTTATTCATTATTATTTCTATGTTGTTTGAGCTTAAGCAATTAATTTCATATTTTGAAAAGAAGCATGTATTATTAGTATTATAAGTTTTTAATTGATGTAATTATTCAGGATTAGTTCATTTTTCTAGTTAGGTAAATTGTCAATTCAATCTCGATTCTAACATTTTAATTTATCCTTTATCCACACCTTTAACCCAAGCCCCATTACAACCCTTTAAAGACCTTTTGATTTGTGTATCATCTCATTTTATAGTGGTGGAGATTTGATTTTCATGCAAGCCTATGGTAATAACTTTTCATGTTTGACTGATGAGTGATTTATTTTGAACCTTAAACACCTTGAGTGATTTGATTGAATCTTTAGTGAGGATGTCAATCCATGTCAGTTTTGAATCAAAGGTAATTATTTAGATAAGGGGAAACACCTATGTTTTCGTGCTACAAACTTATGACTTTGATTGTTTGAATCTTTAGGACTCTTTGAGTTAAATTATCCATGTGTAAATTATCTATGAATTATGATGAGGCATTATTGATGAGAATTATGAATCGAGGGAAGTTAATTCTAATTGTGAGTTGAGATTTTTGCTTGAGGACAAGCAAATGCTTAAGTGTGGGGTTATTTGATAAACCGTAATATGTTCATATTTTAATCCCACATTTATCATACTTTTGGATGATTTATTCCCTGAATTGTGGAATTTGGTGCTCCAATCCCTTAATTTCATGTTTTATACTTAAGAGAGCACCAGAGGATGAAAAGAATGAGAAACGGGCCAAAAATGGAGAAAATAGGCCAAATTACGAACTGCACATGGCCTGGGCCCGAGACACATGGCCGTGCCTCTTTAGTAGATCCGACCACTGTCTGTACTCAATTCACACGGTTGTGCCACAGGCGTGTCCCTACCATGACCTGTTTTAGTTTCATTCAGATTAGGGTACTTAAAGGTAAAGAAAGACATTCCAAAAGCCTATATAAACACCCTAGAGGCCAACCTTCAAGGGGTTCAGCTAGGCCAAGGATCCAAGCCGGAGAGGCCGAATTGTGGGATTCACTCGAAGAAAGCCAGTTGATCCATCCCAGAAGCTGGAATCACACTCAAGACTGAGGATCTCTCCTTCAATTCCTTCAAGGGTTTTAGGGTTTTCTATATGTTTTGTTTTATATTTTCTTCTGAGATGTATTCTTTCATATTCATGAACTAAACCCCTCAAATACCTGATGGGGATGAAACCTAAGACGGATCTTGTTATTGTTTTCTGAACTATATGATAAATACTTGATTTATTCTTAACTATGTGTTCTTAATTCTTGCTTTGATATTTCTCGATATTGATTGAAGTATTGATGTGCTTAGGCAGAGGAGGAATATTTCCTATTTAAGAGTAGATCTAGCATAGTTAAGCGGAGTTGATCGCAACCCTAGAGATAGGATGATGAAAATATTCGGATTAGGGTCAAACCTAATATGGGAGTCCATAGATCTAGTGAATGCAATTGTAGGGGTTTAATTGAGAAAGAGATTTCAATTAATCAACCTAGGGTTGGATGTTAGTAGCCTTGAGAGAGGTATTAATATAAATTAAGGAATCCTACGGATCAAGTCAAGTGAATAAATCGTCTGGTTCAGAGTTAGATAACAAGTGAAGTCTAGGTTGATTCTTCCTCGGGTATTGTCTTAATCAATTGGTTTTCCCATAAGTATTTCCCTAATTCCTTCTCTGTGTCTTAGAATCTTTAGCTTAATAGTTAGTTAATTTTAGATTAAACAACAATTCTCTTAATTCTTAGGCTAAATAATAAGAAGAAAGTTAGTATTAGTACTTTTGGTTCTCTTGGGTTCGACAATCTGGCCTTGCCACTAAACTATACTACTGTTTGATAGGTGCGCTTGCCTCAATCGTGGTGATAGTTAGTTTCTAAGCTTGATCATTCATTATATAAAATTTAAGACTTTTTCCACCACCATCACATTGTCTTATACAGGACCTTACCAGTCTCATGTCTTGATGATGATATCCTCTCACTTCTTAAAGTCCAACCGGGACTTAAACATCCTAAATTTTCATCATTTTCTCATTTAACACTATTACTCAATTTTGTATAAATAATATACATCTTCATGAATATCAAACATTTTAAAACTTAATAACATGATGTTGAATTTGTTACACACAAACTTACCTCGGTACCAAAATATGAAATTTTGCGATCTAATCCGAAACCTTGCCTTTTCCTTGGTCAAGGTTAATTCCTCATTCTTCTTGATCTATAATAACAAATTAGCTCATTTAATTACCGCATTAATCAATACATTTCAATAATCATACTTTGGAAAAATTACTATTTTATCCTTAGACTTTCACAAAATTATGATTTTACCCCTAGGCTAGTAAATCAATTCTTATCAAATTTCCTCCTTTGACAAGCCTAGCTGAATATTTATTATCATAGCAACTCTCAATACTTATTATTTCACACATTTACCACCTATTTTACAACCTTTACAAAAAGGTCCTTTTAGGTGTTTTCATGGTAACACCTTTCACAAAAGTTGTTTATTTAACAACTAAAACTCATTTTCTTCCATAAAATTCCAGAAATCAGACTAATGCTCTCATGGTAAAACCCTAGGTTCAACCATTTTGCAAACTAGTCCCCTCATTAGCTAGCTCAAGCTACAAGGGTCTCAAAAGTACAAAAATTATCAAAGAATGACCATTAAAACACTTGCAAGTGAAAAAGCTTGGATGAAATTTTTGAGTTCTTAAACCCTTATTTTGCTGCTAATTTTTGGTAGAGAAGATGGAGAGAAAGAAGATATCTTTCTTTTCTTTATTTTATTAATACAAGTGATAAATCGTAATATATACATATTTTAATCCCACATTGAGCATAGTTTTGGATTACTTATTCCCTAAATTGTGGAATTTAGTGCTCTTAATCCTTTGTTTTCATGTTTTATACTTAGGAAAGCACCTGAGGATTAAAAGAACAAGAAATGGCCCGAAAATAGAGAAAATGGGCCAAAGTACAAATTGCACATGGCCTGGGCCCGAAACACACGGCTGTGCCTCTTTAGCAGATCTAACCACGGCCTAGCCCGAATCACACGGGCGTGTCCCTACCACGGTAAAGAAGAGTTTCACTCATATTAGGGTACTTAGAGGAAAAGAAAGACAGTCCAAAAGCCTATATAAACACCCTAGAGGCCAACCTTTAGGGGCGGTTCAGCTAGGCGAAGGAGCCAAGCCAGTGGGCTAGAATTGTGGGATTCACTCGAAGAAAGCTAGTTGATTCATCTCAAGAAGCTGGGATCATACTTAAGACTGAGGATCTCTCTTTCAATTCCTTCAGGGGGTTTTAAGGTTTTTCTTATGTTTTGTTTTATATTTTCTAAGATGTATTCTTTTATGATTATGAACTAAATCCCTCAAATACCTGAGGGGGATGAAACCTGAGACGAATCTTGTTATTGTTTTCTGAGCTATATAATAAAAACTTGATTTGTTCTTAATTATGTGTTCTTAATTTTTTTTGATATTTTAGGATATTTATTCAAGTATTGATGTGCTTAGGTAGAGGAGAAATATTCCCTGTTTAAGAGTAGATCTAGCATAGTTAAGAGGAGTTGATCGCAACCCTAGAGATAGGATGACGAAAATTTGTCGGATTAGGGTCAAACATAATATGTGAGTCTATAGATCGAGTTAATGCAATTCTAGGGGTTTTAATTAGAAAGAGATTTATATTAATCAACCTAGGGTTAGACGTTAGTAGCCTCGAAAGAGATATTAATTTAAATTAGGGAATCCTATGGATCAAGTCAAGTGAATAAATCGTCTGGTTCAGAGTTAAATGACAAGTGAAGTCTAGGTGGATTCTTCCTCGGGTATTGTCTCAATCAATTGGTTTTTCCCACAAGTATTTCCCCAATTCATTCTCTTTGTCTTGGCATCGTTAGCTTAGTAGTTAGGTAATTTTAGGTTAAAAAACAATTCATTTAATTCTTAGGTTAAATAATAAAAAGAAAGTTAGAATTAGTACTTTTGGTTCCTTTGGGTTCAGCAATCCGGTCTTGCCACTAAACTATACTACTGTTGGATAAGTGCGCTTGCCTCAAGTCGTTGTCATAGTTAGTTTTTAGGCTAGATCATTCATTATATAAATTTTTAGGACTCTGACACACGATCAAGTTTTTGGCGCCGTGGACGGGGAACTAAAATATTAAGAACGCTCAATTTTTATTACTTTAGCCATATTTTATTTTTGCAAATAAATTTTATTTTTACTTTTCTAATTTTCTTTTTCTTTTTATCTGTTCCCAGCAGGAACCTCTACTTTATAGAAGGAACCCGATAGGACCCTTAATTTACGATAGTGACATTGAAGGTATTGTTTGCAGAAATCGTAAAGAAATAAGGCGAAGCTTAAATTACATAGAAGAAGAGCAAGAGAATGAAATTAATACTACCAAAGAGATGGCTGAGAATAATCCACTTCTTCAAGAGTTGGCCGAAAATCATTCTCCTCGAGCTATGTATGATTATGCTAAACCTAATTTAACAGGAACTAAGTCGAGCATTGTTAGGGTTTGAACATAATTGAAATGAAAGCTTAAAAGAAAAATTAAAGTCCAATGGCCTTATTACAAAATATTAAACCCAAATTAAAATAAATCTCAAAATAAAGTAAAACAAAAATTTACTAAGGTTTGGGAGAAGTACACCAATGTATGGCCACCACAGAGTCTTCCGCAGCTCCAAATCCTCGATGTTGGGGATCACCTGTGAGGTTAAAGCAAAGGGGTGAGTTACGAGAACTCAGTGTGTAATCCCCTAATCAATCATCAACTGGCCTAAGCCCATACAGAAGCAGACTAGGCCGAAGCCCTATTCACCAACAATCTGGGCCTTAGCCCTATAAACATGATAATGTAGACAAAGTATGTAGCCTAACCCAACAATCCATCTGCTACACAACCCCGTACCAGCCTTACACACCTGTGGGGACCAAGTCAACCCACCCAGCCCTACACATCAATATGGCAGACAAGCTGCTTGTAACATCCTTAAACGGGGCCTTTGCATTTTGTGTGATTGCATGTAGATAGTATAGTCATCATGCTAGTTTGGGGTGATTTAATGGTCTAGGCATGAGCTAGGAGTAGGTTAGAGACTTACCAAAACTTTTTTTTGGGCACTTAGAAGGGGGAGCCTAATGTGATAGGAGTTAAGGGTGGTTGGTGGTAGGTTTTGACACAAGAAGTGCCTTGGTAAGGTGGCAAGGAGGTGCCACTTAAAGCACAAGGAAGTGACGCCTCAGGGGAGCTAATAGGGACTTGGTTCGAGCTGTGAAAATCCCCCTTTAAGTTGTTCTTTTTACGCCAAGGGCATGAGATGTTGGATTCGGTTTGGACTCTGGTGGATGAGTATTGAAAGGGGTCAACAGATTTGGATATGGGGAAGAGAGAAATTTTAGGAGTGTGCTGAATTCAAATTGATATGGTGATAGGAAGATAGAGGGGACGACACAAGGTAGGTGTTAGTTGAATTCTATTGAAGAGTTTGGGGGGGAGGGGACTCTCGGTTTTGGCTCTTGATGAGGGTGCCAAAAATTGGTTGCTATAGGTAGTATTTTCGGCATTTAGGTGGGTTTCATATTTTTTAGTCGAGCTTTTTCCTCTCAAACTCTCTTTTGCCTAAAACCACCTAAGCTTTTCTCCTCTTTTCTCTTCTTTTGACCATAGTTGAAACCCTCTGAAGCTTTAACCTTTGTCGAAAACTTTGATGCTCTCCTTTCTCTTCATTCAACACTTTAGCTGAATATCTTTTGCAAAAGGGGCACCTTTCTTTTTCAAATCTTTTCTTTTCTTTGCAGAACGAATTCGGCTTTTGGGGCAAGTTCTCTATGCTATTGGTCGAATCTCCCTAACCCTTCCTCATCTTGTTTTCTCTCTTATTTCTTTTGTTCTAATTAACTTTTTTTTGCGATTGAGGGCCGAAGGTAGTAAGTCTATATTAGTTTGATGCTTGGCCGAATGTAGGAGGGCTGGTGACGCTTTCTTGAGGATTTTGGGATTCGTTCACTTGGGAAGTAAATCTAGAATTTTGAGATTTGTCGATCTAGGTAAGGGTTTCGTTTTAAGTGTTATGTTAATCTCTTAGATTTGATTTCATCGTTTTAATTCGGTCTAGTGACTAAAGGTTGTTTATGGACTCAACTACCAGCAAAGCATTAAGAGGGGTTACACCTGTAAACTCAGCCCCTAAGTTGAAGAAGCAAGCAATATCAGCAGTGCGAGATTGGCCACCGGGTTGTGGACCGACATCGGAGCAAGATCATAGGCAAATAGTAGTAGTCTCGAGTAATGATAGTGTTAAAGTAGAGGGTGTGATATTACGAGTAATCAGGTGTGTAACTTTTACACACTTCATACGCTTAATATGCTATTAGTGTGTTTTTGGTCAAAAGCCGAAGTAACAGTAGAAAACACTACGTTACCCTTATGGGTATAAGCAAGGACTCGGGTAAGTCCATTATGGTGGATAACGTGATTGATCTATATTAAACCTGCATCTGCCATGTTATATTTTCTTAAAGTGTTAAGCATGATCATATGGAATTGAAAAGCATATACATGGAAAATGGGTATGATGAGAGGAGGGGGAAGGTATGATTTATCGACTGTCCCCAGTGGTTAGGTACCACATGGGTTGGCCCCACATATCATTAATCTGGGACTAAGTCTCAGTGGTTTGGAACCACCAGTGGTTAGGTACCACATATGTGTATTATTTGTTACTCGTCCAAGTGGTTTGGTACCACAGTGGGTTGGCCCCACATAATGATATAAGGGATCGTCACCAGTGGTTAGGTACCACAAGTAGGTTGGCCCCACATATGAACATTTGTGACTTCGATCACCAGTGGTTAGGTACCACCAGTGGCTAGGTGCCACAAGGGGTAGACTTGGGGAATTCGGATGGATACCTAGGTTGGATGGGTTGCATGACATGATATTTGCATATGAATCTGCGTAAGTGCTTAACGTCTTTTGGGATGGGGATTTACATACTGAGGTTCAGTGACTCACCCCTTCCATTACCTTTTTGTAGATGATTCCTAGATAGTGGATATGGAGCCAGGATGGACTTGAGGTGGCCATGCTCAATACTTTGTTTTTCTTTATTTTATTGATTATGTCTGATTTATTTTGTTTCTACTTTAAGTTTGGATTTCAGTTTTGTAATAAGGCCACATAGATTTTACTTTGGGATTGTTTATTCGTTTTAAATTCTTTTTAAATCTTCCTAACGTTAAGGGCATGCCTAGTGTGCTATGAAAGGGACGGTTTTTCCAAAACTTGAATAAATTCTTTTGGGTTTTCTTCTGAAGTTTTGCATCGGAAAATTAGCGAATAAGGGATAACAACAAGGCAACTCTATTTTGCCAAGCTAAGTTCCAAAAAGTTTTAACAGTTCACTCAAACCAAACTCAATTTATTTTAAATATACAAAAGTTTACTTCCCAACTCAATACAACAAGCTGGTTTCCAAAAGTGTTTTCTTCCACGTGACATGCCAGATTCAGCCACATTTGGACTGGGTGTGGAGTGTTACATTTTGGTATCAGAGCCGGTTCAAAAGCATGGTTGTGGGTGCAAGGCCCAAAATATTTTCAATAAAGGGTTTGTAAAATGATTTTTATAGAAATGCACATTTCAAAAGCATGGCACCTGAGTCTCCAACACCGATCCACCCAAGTAAGTACCCTAATTCTTGATGTGATATATATGTTGGGTTTAATGGGTTTTATAGGGACATAGATAGTTATGCTAGGGCTCATGGACCTTAGGCCTAGTTACTCAACCTCTTAAATTACATAAAACTTAATTTCCCTAAATAAACATGTCTGTGAACAAGCCATAAGGGTTAAGGTGTGGTAACAGGCATACGCATGTCTAGGATTGGATCCAGGAAGAGCTTGGTATTTAAGCGGTCCTAGTGACTCACCTCCTCTTTTCTGGAATCCTACCTGGTACGTAGTGACTATTCGCCTTAACCACAAGGACTTGTTGACAGGTTAAAAATTTATAACTAAAACCCGAAAGGGACCAGTACCCTATTTTTGTAAAATTACTTATATGACCTTAATTTTTTTTAAAAATGTCCACAATACCCTAGGTTGAGGTAATTTACCAAAATACCTTTAATTAAAACACCCTTGTTGAAAAATTACCAAAGTACCCTTATTTAAGAATTTTTAAATTATCCCTAATTTACAAAAGTTACCAAAATTTGCAAAAGTACCAAAACACCCTCGGATTGTAAAATTATTGAAATACCCCTATTTTGAAAATCACCAAGAAACCTTATTTTGGAAAATTACAAAAATAACCCTATAGGTTAGAATTACGAAAATACCCCTAGGTAGTGAAATGATGAAAATACCCCTAGGTGATGAATGTGAATTCATGGAGGTACTTGTGTGTTGGAGGCATGTATTAGTGCTCTAGTAGATGTTGATTGAATGTGAATTTTAGAATTAGGAAATACAGACTTGAGAATTGAACTATGTAGATATGGTTCGAATTCGAAAGAACCACTGTTAAAACTTCTTCCCATAAGGTTGTTCATTATTAATCAGTGGAAGAAAGAATTATTAATTCATAAAAATTTCTAATCAGATAAATCACGAGTGGTAGAATGAGTACTCAAGGACGTGGGTGTAATGTGCGTGGTCGTGGTAGGGGTAGGATGATTGTGTCGGAACCAGTAGGATCTGGTTATGGGTTGAGAATGATGTGCCACCACCGCCAATAGTGGGCGCTGAGTTTTAGGAGCAAACGGGTGGTGATAATGCAGTGTCACAGGAAATGCTACGGGTTTTGGAGAGAGTTACTGGAGTAGGCGTAGGTATTGGGGCTCAGAAATCTGTGTCCGAACGACTCCAAGCTAATGAAGCAGAGGTATTTAAGGGAGTTTTGGGTTTATCTCCCAATACTGTTGAGTACTGGTTAGAGGCGACAGAGAGCATAATAGATGATCTGGATTTCATGACTGAGGAGAAGTTGAAAGGGATAGTGTCTCTTTCCAGGATGAGTCTTATCAGTGGTGGCTCACGGTTAGGAAAGGTGCTATGGCCGATGATATCAATTGGGATTTCTTTAAGGCGGCTTACCAAAGGAAGTACGTTGGGTCTAGTGATATAGATACGCAGCGTAAGGCGGTTTTGACTTTGATTCAAGGGAATAAGTCGGTATCGGAATAAGTCAGTATCTGAATCCGGTATGCTCGGGGTATCGTGGCTACGGAGCATGAGTGTTGTGTTAGGTTTGAGGACGAGCTAGAGGATGAGCTACGGGTGTTGATTGCTCTATAGCAAGAGAGAGAATTTGCCGTTCTTATGGAGAAAGCCAAGATTGCTGAGGAGGTGAAGTAAACCAAGAAATAGAATCAGAACAAGAATAGGGATAAAAGGAGTTTTGGGACACCAGGGTCTGCTGGGAGTTCTCAGAAAAGGGCTAGATTTGGTGAACCAAATCAAGCTACAAGGCCAGCTTCTTTGCTCAATGGCCACCACGGTGTGCTCGATGTGGGAAGTCTCATTCGGGGGAGTATTGGACAAGTAATAGAGGGTGCTTCGAATGTGGGCCAATGGATCACCGGATAAGGGATTGTCTGCGGAGGCCAGTTAGGACACAGGTTGAGGGTCAAGGATGTAAACAATTCAGGAGAGATAGTCAGCAACCGTAGAGGGGTCGAGGTTCAGCCAGGGGTGGAAATGGTAACGGACGAGGCCGTCGAACACCTGGTAGGGGTACTAGAAATACTGATGCAAGACAGCCAGGGCTAGTCTATGCAGGGAGGTGTCGAGAGGAGGGTGACGCACCTGATGTCATAACTGGTACGTTTTTAATTTTTGGGTTGCCTTATACTACTTTGATTGATGTTGGTTCGGTGCACTCTTATGTTACTAGTAGTATAGTGGGAACTTTGAACTTAACCTATGGGACTTTTGCTAGGGAGATGATGGTAATTAGCCCTCTAGGACACTCTGTGGTAGTAAACAAACTATATAGGGATGTACCTCTAGAACTTCAAGGGGTAGTGTTTCAGGCTGATTTGATGGAACTGCCATTCGGGGAGTTCGATCTGATCATAGGGATGGATTGGTTAGTAAGGTATCAAACGGGTCTGGACTGTGCAGCAAAATGCATGGTCTTGAGAATAATCGAGGGTGAAGAGGTGGTGATGATAGGTGAGAGGAGAATCTACCTATCTTGTATGGTATCTACTTTGAAGGCTAAGAAAATGGTGAGGAAAGGATGTAAGGCGTTTGTGGCTTATGTTTGTACCTTAGAGTTTAAGAAATCAACTATAGGGAATGTGCGAATGGTGGAAGAATTTACCGATGTGTTTTCAGAAGAGTTTTTGGGTTTGCCTCCAGATCGTGAAGTTGAGTTTGGTATAGACCTTCTACCAAGAACAGCACCAGTGTCTATTGCCCCACAGAATGGCGCCAAAGGAGTTGGTGGAGCTGAAGGCGATTCAAGAATTGTTGGATCGGGGTTTTATCCATCGAGTGTACCGCCTTGGGGAGCGCCTGTTCTTCTTGTTAAGAAGAAGGACAGGTCGATGCGATGTGCATAGATTACCGATAGCTAAATAAGTTGACGATTAAGAATAGGTATCAGTTACCAAGGATAGATGACCTATTCGACCAACTTAGGGGAGTCTCTATCTTTTCAAGATAAATTTGAGGTCGAGGTATCACCAGCTTAAGGTCAAGGAGGTGGATATCCATAAGATGGCGTTTTGTACTCGTTACGGTCACTATGAATTTTTGGTGATGCCATTTGGGTTGACCAATGCACCAGCAGCATTTATGGATATGATGAATCGGGTGTTTTAGTCGTATTTGGATCGGTTCATCGTAGTATTTATAGATGATATTCTGGTGTACTCAAAATCGGAGGAGGAGCACGATGCATATCTACGGGTGGTTTTACAGATTATAAGAGAAAAGCGGTTATACGCAAAGTTTAATAAGTGCGAGTTCTGGTTAAAGGAAGTTACCTTTTTGGGTCATGTGGTGTAAGCTGAGGGGATTAGAGTGGACCCTCGAAAGATTAAAGCTATATTAGATTGGAAACCACCGAAGTCTGTGACGGAGATTCGGAGTTTTTTGGGTTTAGCAGGATATTACAAATGGTTCATGGAAGGGTTTTCTTTGATTGCAGCACCGTTAACCAAGTTGCTAAGGAAAGGGGTTCTGTTTGTGTGGTCAGATAAACAACAAGAGAGTTTTGAGAAGTTAAAAAGGATTTTGACGGAAGCTCCGGTGCTGATTCAGCCTGAAGTAGGAAAGGAGTTTACGGTCTATTGTTATGCATCGCATATAGGGTTAGGATGTGTGCTGATGCAAGAGGGGAAGGTAATGGCGTATGCTTCTCGACAATTGAGACCTCACAAGGTGAATTACCAGACGCATGATCTGGAGTTGGCTGCAGTGATTTTTTCCATAAAAATTTAGAGACATTACTTGTATGAAGAGAGGTCTATTGTGTACACATATCATAAGAGTTTGAAATACCTCCTTACCCAGAAAGAGTTGAATTTAAGGCAGCGAAGGTGGATCGAGTTGTTGAAGGATTATGACTGCTCGATTGAGTACCATCCGGGTGAGGCTAATGTGGTAACTGACGCTTTGAGCTACAAAGTGGTAGCAGATTTAAGAGCCTTGCTTGCCCACCTTAGTTTGTATGATGACGGAAATCTGCTAGCAGAACTGCAAGTGAAGCCAACATGGGTAAACCAAATTAAGGAAAAACAACTGGCAAATGAAGTCTTAAGCGCTCGATGTTTGCAAGTGCAGAGTGGTGGATTGGAGGGGTATAGCTTGGGCAGCGATGGAGTGCTATGTTTTCAGGGGAAAGTTTGCATGCCTAAAGATATAGAGTAAAGGCAGAAGATTCTTCAGGAGGCACACAGCAGTCCATACGCTATGCATCCTATAGGTAGTAAGATGTACCAGGATTTACGGGAGCAATTTTGATGGTCGAGCCTAAACGAGAGGTAACTGAATTTGTGAGTAAGTGTTTGACATGTCAATAGGTCAAAGCCGAACATCAGTTACCCTCAGGATTGTTGCAACCAGTAAAGATTTCGCAATGGAAATGGGAAAGGATCACGACGGATTTTGTTAATGGGCTACCCTAACGCCTACTAAGAAGGATTTGGTCTGAGTAATTGTTGACCGTCTAATAAAATCTACCTATTTCATACATGTACGTGTAGATTACTCCTTTCAGACGTTAGCTAGATTATATATAGCGGAGATTGTGAGGTTGCATGGGGTGCCAGTGTCGATTATTTCGGACAGAGACCCTAGATTTATGTCAAGATTCTGGAAGGCATTGCATCAAGCATTGGGTACAAGGTTGGATTTTAGTATGGCATTTCATCCCCAGTTCGATGGGCAGTCAAAGAGGGTAATTCAGATTTTGGAAGATATGTTGAGGGGTTGTGTCTTGGATTTTAGAGGTAGTTGGGAAGAGTTTCTACCATTGACAGAGTTCGCATACAATAATAGTTACCAGGCAAGTATTCAGATGGCACCATATGAAGCGTTATATGGACGGAAGTGTCGTACCCCTACGTGTTGGACAGAGTTGGTTGCTGAAACAGAAGATAAGGTTAGGCTGATTCGAGCTCATCTGAAGGAAGCTTCGGACAGGCAAAAGTCCTATGCCGATCTTAAGCGGAAGGATATAGAATTTGCAGAGGGTGACAGGGTTTTCTTGAAGGTGTTGTCGTGGAAGAAAGTGCTGAGATTTGGTTAGAAAGGCAAGCTGAGCCCTAGGTTTATCGAGCCTTATCATGTGTTGAAGCGTGTGGGACCAGTAGCTTATCAGCTCGAGTTACCATCAGAATTGAGTCAGATCCATAATGTGTTTCATGTTCCTATGCTTAGACGCTATCGTTCAAACCCGTCCCATGTTGTACCGATAGAATAGGTTGAGGTAAGCCCAGACTTATTTTTTGAGGAGGAATCGGTGTAGATCCTGGAGTAGGATGTCAAAGTATTGCATAGGAAATCAGTCCCTTTAGTGAAGGTATTGTGGCGAAACCATCGATCAGAAGAAGCCACATGGGAGCTAGAGGATGTTATGCGATATCAATACCCTCAACTCTTTTGATCAGGTAATTTTGAGGACGAAATTATTTTTTTAGGGGGTAGAACTTTAACATCCTTAAATGAGGCCTTTCCATTTTTTGTGATTGCATGTAGATAACATGGTCGCCATGCTAGTTTGGGGTGATTTAAGGGTCCAGGCATGAGCTAACAGTAGGCTAGAGACTTTTCAAAATTTTCTTTTTGGGCACTTAGAAGGGGAGCCGAATGTGATAGGAGTTAAGGGTGGTTGGTGGTAGGTTTTGACACAAGAAGTCCCTTGGTAAGGTGGCAAGGAGGCGTCACTTAAAGCACAAGGAAGTGACGCCTCAAGGGAGCTAATAGAGACTTGGTTCGAGCTGCAGGAATCCCCTTTAAGTTATTTTTTTTTGTATGCCAAGGCCAGGAGATGTTGGATTCGGTTTGGACTTTGGTGGATGAGTATTGAAAGAGGTCAACAGATTTGGATAAGGGGAAGAGAGAAATTTTAGGAGTGTGGTGAATTCAAATTGGTATGGTGATAGGAATATAGAGGGGATGGCACAAGGTAGGTGTTAGCCGAATTCTATTGAAGAGTTTGAGGGGAAGGGGACTCTCGGTTTTGGCTCTTGGTGAGGGTGTCAAAAATTGGTTGCTAAAGGGTAGTATTTTTGGCATTTAGGTGGGTTTCATATTTTTCAATCTAGCTTTTTCCTCTCAAACTCTCTTTTGCCGAAAACCACCTAAGATTTTCTCCTATTTTCTCTTCTTTTAACTATAGTCGAGACCCTCTGAAGCTTTAACCTTTGTCAAAAATTTTAATATTCTCCTTTCTCTTCATTCAACACTTTAGCCGAATATCTTTTCCGAAAGGGGCACCTTTTTTTCATCTCTATTCTTTTCTTAGTAGAATGAATTCGACTTTTGGGTTAAGTTCTCTGTGTTATTTGCCGAATCTCCCTAGCCCTCCATCATCTTGTTTTCTCTCTTATTTCTTTCATTCCAATTAACTTTTTTTTTGCGATTGAGTGCTGAAGGCAGTAAGTTTATATTATTTTGATGATTGGCCGAATGTAGGAGGGGTGGTGACGCTTTCTTGAGGATTTTTGAGATTCGTTCGGCTTGGGAAGTAAATCTAGAATTTCGAGATTTGTCGATCTAGGTAAGGGTTTCGTTTTAAGTGTTATGTTAATCTCTTAGATTTGATTTCATCATTTTTATTCGGTCTAGGGACCAAGGGTTGTTTATGGACTCAAATACTTGCCAAGCGTTAGGAGGAGTTGCACCTGTAAACCTAGCCCCTAAGTTCAAGAAGCGAGCAGTATCAGCAGTGCGAGATTGGCCACTGGGTTATGGGCCAACATCGAAGGAAGATCATATGCAGATAGCAGTAGTCTTGAGTGACGATAGTGTTGAAGTAGAGGGTGTAATGTTGCGAGTAATCAGGTGTGTAACTTTTACACACTTCATACGCTTAATATGCTATTATTTTGTTTGGTTAAAAGCCGAAGTAACAGTAGAAAACACTATGTTACCCTTGTGGGTATAAGCAAGGACTCCGGGTAAGTCCATTATGGTAGATAACATGATTGATCTATATTAAACATGCATGTGCCATGTTATATTTTCTTAAAGTGTTAAGCATGATCATATGGAATGGAAAAGCATATACATGGAAAATGGGTATGATAAGAGGAGCGGGAAGGTATGATTTATCATCTGTCACCAGTGGTTAGGTACCACACGAAGGTTGGCCCCACATATCATTAATCTGTGACTAAGTCTCAGTGGTTTGGAGCCACCAGTGGTTAGGTACCACATATGTGTATTATTTGTGACTCATCCCCACATAACGATATAAGGGATCGTCACCAGTGGTTAGGTACCACAAGTGGGTTGGCCCCACATATGAATATTTGTGACATTGGTCACTAGTGGTTAGGTACCACCAGTGGCTAGGTGCCACAAGGGGTAGACTTGGGGAATTCGGATGGATACCTAGGTTGGATGGGTCACATGACATGAATATTTGCATATGAATTTGTGTAAGAGCTTAACATCTTTTGGGATGGGAATTTGCACACTGAGTCTCAGTGACTCACCCCTTCCGTTACCTTTTTGCAGATAATTCCTAGATCGTGGATATGGAGCCGGGATGGACTCGAGGTGGCCATGCTCAATACTTTGTTTTTCTTTATTTTAATGATTATTTCTGATTTATTTTGTTTCTACTTTAAGATTGGATTTCAGTTTTATAATAAGGCCACTTAGATTTTACTTTGGGATTGTTTATTCGTTTTAAATTCCTTTAAAATATTCCTAACGTTAAGGGCATGCCTAATATACTATGAAAGGGACGATTTTTCCAAAACTTGAATAAATTCTTTTGGGTTTTCTTCTGAAGTGTTACATCGGGAAATTAGCGAACAATGGATAACAAAAAGGCAACCCTATTTTTCCAAGCTAAGTTCCAAAAAGTTTTAATAGTTCACTCAAACCAAACTCGATTTTTTTTAAATATACGAAAGTTTACTTCCCAACTCAATACGGTAAACTGGTTTCCAAAAATGTTTTCTGCCACGTGACATGCTAGATTCGGTCATAGCACTTGGACTGGGTTTGGGGTGTTACCTTTTAATCACAAAATTTGTTACGAAGCCACCAGAAGAACAGAATATATGTGGCATAGCCACCAGACAGAATGTGGCAGAGCCACTAGAATACACTTATTCGATCATCAATATCCCAAACCCATGTGAAATGTCATGTATGCAAAGCACATATCGAAATGATGTATGAAATAAATTACCATCATGAACAGTTAAACATAATACACAAAATCGTACTAATTAACCCCTAATGGTATAACGATAATTTACCCACCAAGGGTATTTCAGTAATTTACCTACTATGGGCATTTCAGTAATTTACCCACCAAGGGTATTTTGGTAATTTACCCACTATGGGCATTTCGATAATTTACCCACCAAGGGTATTTCGGTAATTTATCCTTCTAGGGGTATAACAGTCATTTACCCTCTAAGGGTATTTCGATAATTTTACCCTCTAGGGGTATTTCAGTAATTTCGCATTTAACGGCCTCTTCGAAGGCCTACTGTCACCTCGAGCGAAACAGGACGCTTTTTGGGTCTCTACGGAACTATTGGGCCTAAAATTCATTTTAGGCCCATTCGGGCCCACACACTCGTGTGGCCCATTGCGCGTGATTTCGGTTTCAAATTTGAAGATTTCGCATTCGAACCTACCGTTTGATAGTTTTCCAACAATTTTACCCAAGTGGACCGGATAGCCCATTGGGCCTATTTGGCCTGCTTTGGCTCGATCAGGCCCGTTACAGCCTCAGTTTTGCGAGAGTGCTTGTGACACTCTCAACGACTTACCATCATTATTCGCATTTTTATTTACCACTACGAGCGTTCGTACACTCGAGTGGTCATAGATTCAGATTTTTTGACTTTTTGGCTTTTGGCCGATTCGCCTAACACCACGCGCAATCATACAAAGGGTGTGAGATTACACATCTATTTACGATTTACAGCACTCTGAACTTTTCCAATCACCCACAAATATTAGCCTTCCTTCTGAAGAGGGTTTTCGATCCACTTCTACCGTTCAGAGATCTGCCCCTCAACAATAAGACAATATCCCAAAGTAGTTGAACCAACACGACATGAGTTTGCCACCTAGAGAATTTGACCCTTACCAAAAGAGAGCAAGAGGGGTTCAAAAATAGAGAGAGTGAGCAGATTGACCTTACAAAAAGAATGAGAGTTTCAGCTTTAGAGAGAAGAAAAGAGAAAGAAAAGATGGAAAAGAAATAAGAGAAAAGATATTACCTTTTGAACACAGACGAACTGAATAGACTAGAAGAGGTAAAGTGAGGGATTGACTTTACTAGAGAGAAAAAGAGAAATAGAAAGAAAGGAAAAGAACCAAAGGGAAAAGAAGCATTACCTTTGTAACACCCCAAACCCGGACAGGACACCACGTCCGAATCTGGTATGTTACGGGGGAAACATGTTTGTGAGAGGTTAAATTTTTCGCTAAAAGCCGAGTGAAAACACAGTGTATTTTGAAGGCAATTTGAGTAGACTTGTTTGAAATCAGATGGAGTATGTGAAACCCGGAGATTCTTGAAATCTTAACCAGACTGTGTGGCTAAATGAGTTTAAACCATTTAAACCTTAATAGTTTCTTAGTGTTATTTAAAACCTTATTAGACTTAGGAGTAATACAAGTTTGATTTGAAAATCACTTGAATTTGCTTACTATAAAGACATAGTGTGATACCCGATGGTATGGTTTAAAATCACATTGCGTTAAAATTTTGAAATCATTATCTTTCCAAGTTTTAGTAAAATTTATACCAACTTGTTTTGTTAAGGCATATTAAAATCTAACTAAAACATAAACATCACCAAAACATAAATTAAAGGCCTTTACAAATCCAATATAAAACCCAAATAAAGTAAATAAGCTAAAGTACCCAAATTCAATAGTCCTTTATTAAAGCATGGCATGTGCACCCCGAGTCCATCCGGCCCATGTCCGCGTCACGAGTCACCGAAATGTCAAAGGAGAGGGTGAGTCGAGTGACTCGAAGTGTAAACCCCGCCCCAAAAACAACATGCTAACACACATCATACAAAGCAACATAATTAATGCAACCCGATCCTAACCATCCATATCGCCTTTTCTACCCGTGTGGTACCAAACCTTTGGTGGTGCCAAACCACCGGTGACATATAGTCACAATGTGTTACCAAAACTTTGGTGTCCCAAAGACACAATATCCGTCAATGTGGTACCAAACCACTGGTGTCCCAAAGACACAATTGTGCTACCAAAGCACCGTGACCAAGTCACAAATCCGATGATGGGGCCAACCCATCGTGTGATACCAAATCACTAGCGCGATCCCATATCTCATGTGGGCCAACCCACGGTGGTTAAACCACAGGACAAGTAGCAATGAGGTGCTAAACCTCGGTGACCCAAAGTCACAAAGTGTGCTACTAAAGCAACGTGCTCGTCAAGACAAAATATCACCGCCCTCCACTCGTATCACCCATCAACATACCATACTCATGTAATCATGTATATCATATAATCATGCATATCATGCTATTATGTGTAACCTCATATCCCATGTCACATATAGCCACGACCATGGTATCACATAGATCATCAAGTAAACTCATAATAATAATCTTGACTTACCCGAGTCCGTAATCATACCCATTAGGGTACCATATCAATCATCACCGTTTCATTAATCATCACACGTGTTATTAATCATATTACTAAATGTATGTGTTAGTTTACACACAGTAAATACGAGTCTAGAAATCGACAAAAGCAATCTAAGTCCCTTGAGTACTAGCTTCTACAATCGGCCAAAACATAGGGTTAGACATCTACACATTCGCCAACACCATTTAGACCAAAAAGGGTTTGTCGAAAGCCCTCACCTTTCACCGATTTGGTTTCCTACCAAATCCAGAACCAAAGAGTGGTTCCCTTAGACAATCGGCCCACCTATCAAGAAGGAAACATTAATCTCTTGAAGCTTTGACTAACCAAGAACTAAGAGAATGAACTAACAACAACCAATCACTTAACCTCCACTTACTAATCAAGCGGCGTAAGAAAACGGCTCCTCTTGCTTGCTTTGAAACCTTTGATGTCCTATAATGAAGAGATTAACAACGATTAACTCACTTCAATCCACAACCATCATAAGCTTTAATCTAATCGAAATCAATCATAAAACTAGAGAAAGAAAACATGACCATTCGCCAAGGACTTACCCCAACACCAACCACCAAGAATTCGCCACAAGAACCCCTAGGAGAAAAGGGACATTCGGCCAAGAGCTTTTGAAATGGAAGATAAAAAAATTATATGAAATGGATGGGAACAAATACTTACGGTTTTGAAAGAAATCGCTTAATGAAATGGTAAGGCACAAATGAAAGATTCGCTAGGATTATTGAGAAAAGCAAATGAGAGTTTGAGGGAAGAAGATGATATGGTTTCGGCTTACTAGTAATGGAGAAGTCAAAATAGAGAACTGGGTTTAGAAGTAGTATGATTTCGGCACAAGTATGACAAGAGAAAATGAATGAAAGTGTGAGAAGAAAAGATACCCGATTAGAACCACACAAATGAAGAAAGAAGGATAGATGCAAGAGTGTATTCGACACACACAAGCCAAGTGAACAAGACAATTTTGGCAACTAAAGAGACTTGGTATTTCGGTTCAAGAAGTGAAGAAAAAGATGAGAGAATTCTTTAGAACTTCGACTTTGGTGTTTCCCAAAATGAAAGAGTTTGGTTTGGTCTCCTAATGACCGAATATGCATCACATTCCAAAAGGAACATTCGCCTACTCACTCCCCACTTCCCAAAACCGCCATACACTCCCCACTTCCCTAACATTCGCCATATCCACCCAAACACTCCACTCCACACATTTCAAATGTGTTTACCAAGTCTTACTCCTACAATCACTCTCCACCTTACTTTTGAGCGGTTTGACTTAGTCCAAGGTAGAATTCCACTTGCCTTCTACCTCTTCCTCCATGCCGTCAAAATGGGTGACAAAATGGGAGCTCTACGACTTGAACTCCGGACCTCCCTCACCAGTAGATGGCGCCACACCAAGCTCCTCCCTTGCCACTCGCCACTCTTCACTTGTGCAATAAAACACCAAAGAAAACCCTTATACCCTAGCTCTATGACTCCCGACTTAACACCCAAAACCAAAATTTTCCCATTCACTCAGTATACACCGAGGCTACAATTAAGCCTCGATACTACACAAACAACAACACAAGACACTAAACACATGTAATATCATGTAACAACAAAATGCCCCTAACCCGGATATTACGGTTCTACCCCTTAAAAATAATTTCGACCTCGAAATTACCCGATCGAAGAGTTGTGGGTATTCTTTGTCTCATCATATCCTCGGGTTCCCACGCCGCTTCTTCCACGCCATGATTCCATAAAGGACCTTAACCAAAGGCACGGACTTCTTACGCAGAACCTTCACATCCCGATCTAAAATCTATACAGGCTCTTCCTCCATGGACATATCTGGGTTTACCTCGATCTCTTCTACTGCCATCACATGTGACGGATCGGAACGATATCGACGAAGCATCGAAACGTGGAACACGTCGTGAATTTGACTTAGCTCAGCTGGCAACTCGAGCTGATACGCAACTGGTCCCACTCGTCTTAGTACCTTATACGGCCCAATAAACCTCGGACTTAGCTTGCCTTTCTTCCGAACCTTAATACTTTCTTCCACGGTGAGACTGCAGAAAACCCGATCTCCCACAAACAAACTCAATATCTCTCCGCTTAAGATTGGCATAGGACTTCGCGGTCGAAGCTTTCTTCAATCGAGCTCGAATCAACTTAACCTTGTCTTGGTCTCAAAGAACCAACTCTGGTCCCAATAAGCGACGCTCACTTAACTCATCCAACAAGTCGTTGAACGACACTTCCTACCGCATAACGCCTCATAAGGTGCCATCTTGATACTTGCTTGGTAGTTGTTGTTGTAAGCGAACTCGACCAGCGGTAGATACTCCTCCCAACTACCCTCAAGTCCAAAACACACCTCAAGCATGTCCTCCAATATCGTATAACTCTTTCCGATCGCCGTCGATCTGCGGATGAAATGTCGATTGAAATCTAACAGTGTACCCGAGCTCGATGCAAAGCCTTCCGAACCTTGGCGTGAATCGGGATCCCTATCCGAGATGATCGTCTGGCACCCCGTGCGCCTCACTATCTACGATACATACATCTGACCGCCAACCTCAAGTGAGTAATCCACCTCACCGAATAAAGTGAGCTGATTTAGTCACCGATCCACAACTACCCAAATCGAATCCTTCTTGCTCGGTGTAGCGGTAATCCACCGACGAAATCCATAGTGATCCTTTCCCACTTCCATCGTGGAATCTTCACCGGTCAAGCAACCCAGACTGACAATCGATGCTCGGCCTTGACTACCGACAAGTCGACACTTACCCACAAACTTCTGGTCACCTCCTTTTCGAGACTTACCACCGTAATCGTTCCCCGAGATCCTTATACATTTTGCTACCTCCGGGATGCATAGCGAGGGGCTGCTATGAGCATCTGAAGAATCTTTTGCCTCAATTCACATCTCTCGGCATACAAGCCTCCCCGAAACACAGAACCCCATCTTTGGACAAGTCAGAACCCTTCAAACCCTCATTCTCGCACTTGTGTCCTCTCAGGCGCTCAAAACCTCATCCAACAAGCGCTTTTCTCGATCTGCTCAACCCAAGTAGGCTTAACTCAGTAGCTCGCGAGAATACTCCGTCGTCATACAAACTCAAGTGGGCAAACAACGCCTCAACCAAACAACCTTACGGCTCAATAAATGCGCCACAACATTAGCCTTGCGGATGATACTCAATGGAGCAATCGTAGTCTTTCAAGAGCTCAATCCATCGTCATTGTCTCAGATTCAAGTCTTTACGAGTCGAGGTACTTCAGACTCTTATGGTCCGTAGACTATCGATCTTTCTCCGCACAAGTAATGCCTCCATATCTTTAAGGCAAATACTACATTTGCTAACTCCAGATCGTGCGTAGGGTAATTTACCTCATGTGGCCTCGGTTGTCGGGATCGTAAGCCACAACCTTCCCTTCTTGCATCAAGACACAACCCAAGCTCAGATGTGATGCATCGCAAGACATCAGTAAATTCCTTACCACCTCGGGTTGAATCGTAACCGAGCTTGATTAAAATCTTCTTCAACTTGTCGAAGCTCTCCTGTTGCTTCTCGGTCCAACTAAACGGAACTCCCTTTCTCAATAATTTGGTCATTGGCCTGCGATCAGCGAGAAACCCTCTACAAATCTTGGTAGTATATCGCCAAGCCCGAAAACTCGAATCTCCGCTCTTGACTTAGGCGACTTCCAATCCGAGCGGCCTCTATCTTTCGAGGATCCACTCTAATCCCTCACCGATACTATATGACCCAAGAATGTCACCTCCACGAGCGAACTCAGCATTCTTGAACTTCAGATGAAATTGTTTCTCCCTTAGAATCGCAATACTACCCGCAAATGAGCATCATGTTCCTCCTCGGTCCTTGAATATACCAAGATGTCATCGATAAAACCACTACTGAATTGATCTAGATATCGTTGGAACACCTGTTCATCGATCCATGAAAGTCGCCGGTCGTTAGTCAACCCGAACGGCATAACCAAGAACTCAAAGTGCCCATACCGAGTACGAAATGCCGTCTTACAGATATCCGCCTCTTTTACCTTCAACTGGTGATACCCAGACCTTAGGTCGATCTTCGAGAAAACCGACGCCCCCTTCAGCTGATCAAACAAGTCATCTATCCGAGGTAGTGGATACTTGTTTTTGATCGTCAGTTTATTTAGTTGGCGGTAGTCTATGCACATCCGCATAGTACCGTCTTTCTTCTTTACAAAGAGTACCGGCGCTCCCCATGGCGAAATACTTGGCCTGATAAAGCCTCGGTCCAATAACTCCTGGATTTGAGCCTTAAGCTCCACTAACTCTTTAGGTGCCATCCTGTACGGAGCAATGGATACGGGTGCGCCTGCAATGATCTATCCCAGAACTCTACCTCCGATCCGGTGGCAAACCCTAAGCTCCTCAGAAACACATCAACAAATTCCCCAACCGTCCGAACGGTCTCCCAGTGATCTCCTTAGCCTCCAAGGCATACACATGCACCATATATGCTTTGCAACCCTTTCTAACCATTTTCTCGGCTTCGAGCGAGATACCACATTGGATGATAGTTTCTCCTATTACCGATCGTAACTACTTCATCACCTCACGGTATGTGTTCAGAACCATGCGCTTAGCGCGTGATCCAACCGCTGATACTTACCCGGCCAATCCATTACGAGAATTAGATCGAACTCCCGAATGGCGTTCCATCGATCGCCTCAAATACTACCCTTGGAGTTCTAGAAGTGCGTCTCTATCGGTTTATCTACCACTACTGAGTGACCTAGAGGCTTATTACGGTCATCGCCTAGAAGATATCTCGAATCTAAATCCATTGTCTCTACTATACTCGGCAACATAAGAGTGCGTAGACCCCACATCAATTAAAGTAGTATAAGGAGAACCAAAACCAAAACGCGTCTGGGTTATGACGTCCGGTGCGTCGCCCCTCTCGGCGCCTCATGACATACACTAGCCCATTTGCTGGCCTCGAACTACTGCACCTCACCTTGGGTGCTCCACGGCCCGACAGGCTGTACCTCCTCGCCATTACCTCGGCCCTCTGCGGTGGTCCATTATTTACGTATTGATTACGGCCCCGATTCTCGGTGAATTCTAGCCAACTTGCGCAGACGGGTCCCTCACACGGTGGTCCAACGAGCCACACTCAAAACAACCTCTACCATCGGTCCAACATCCTCCCGGTGAGCCTTTCCACAACGGTTACATTGCGGCGGTCCCTCGCCTAGCAAGACAACAAACCTACCGGTGATTCGCCCACTCGGTCTAGCCCTCTTCTGCGATTACGATGACCCGAAGACCCAAAACTCCTTTTATGCGGTTCCTATCCATACCACGCCTCCACGGACTCTTTAATGCCCTCGGCAACCTTCGCCTTTTCATCGAACCGCAAATTCACGCCTCATTGGGCGCAATCAACAATCTTAACTCGCCTCGTAGGCCATCCTCAAACGAACGCACCTTTCCTCTTCTTGGTAGCCACCATACCCGGCATCTGATTCACCTCGAAACTCGGCCTCATATTCCGATCTGATTTGCTCCCACGGACTAACGTCGAAATGCTTTCCTCTGCTCATTTATGTAATTAGCTCGACGTACTTCTTCCGATAGCGGCCGAAAATAGTCCCAAGTCGGATCTTCCATTGCGGTATTATCACGGACCGTGAGCCACCATTGGTATGACTCATCTCGAGAAGTGATCGATCCCTTTAATTTTTCTTCTGCGGTCGGTCTAGATCATCCATGATCCGCTCCGCGCTTCAGCCAATACTCAAGGATCTTTGAGAGCAACACCGAGACACCTCGGAAGAATTCAAACCCCATTTGCCGAAGTCGCTCGAGCATGATTTTCTAGCTCCTACGCCTCCACTGCTCGGCTACCTCTCTAAAACCCGCAAAGATCGCTCAGTGACCTTTGCATCATCGCCGTGCATTCTCGAACTCACCACCTCCGGTGGTGGCGGGCAGGTATCTCATTCTCTGAACCCTGCCCAGAACCTACGGGCTCAGAAACAGTCATCCTACCGCGACCACGTCCACGACCACGTCCACCTCGGGTACTCATGACTAAATCTCGTCTGGTTAAAGAATTTTATGTATCAGTCATTATTCCACTGTGTTTAAAGCAAAGTTTTATGAATTTTAAAGAAGCTTTGTTTTCGCGAGTCCACAGAGTCCTATTAGTCTCAGTCTCTAAAGTAGTCTTACTAGCCATCCAATCATGTCAATCACAACAAATAGTACGGGGTACTTACCTGGGCGAACTGGTGCCGGTGACTCGGTGCCATGCCCTTCAAACCATACTTTAAAAATGAATACTTGAAAATTATAGTTTTAAAACATTTTGGGCCTCGGGCCCCACAACCAGCTGTTGAACACAGCTCGATACCACAAATGTAACACCCAAACCCGGACGGGACACCACGTCCGAAACTGTATATTACGGGAAACATGTTTGTGAGAGGTTAAATTTTTCGCTAAAAGCCGAGTGAAAACACAGTGTATTTTGAAGGCAATTTGAGTAGACTTGTTTGAAATCGATGGAGTATGTGAAACCCGAGATTCTTGAAATCTTAACTGCATTGTGTGGCTAAATGAGTTTAAACCATTTAAACCTTAATAGTTTCTTAGTGTTACTTAAAACCTTATTAGACTTAGGAGTAATACAAGTTTGATTTGAAAATCACTTGAATTTGCTTACTATAAAGACATAGTGTGATACCAGATGGTATGGTTTAAAATCACATTGCGTTAAAATTTTGAAATCATTATCTTTCCAAGTTTTAGTAAAATTTCTACCAACTTGTTTTGTTAAGGCATATTAAAAATCTAATTAAAACATAAACATCACCAAAACATAAATTAAAGGCCTTTTACAAATCCAATATAAAACCCAAATAAAGTAAATAAGCTAAAGTACCCAAATTCAATAGTCCTTTATTAAAGCATGGCATGTGCACCCGAGTCCATCCCGGCCCATGTCCGGCTTCACGAGTCACTGAAATGTCAAAGGAGAGGGTGAGTCGAGTGACTCGATGTGTAAACCCGCTCCCAAAAACAACATGCTAACACACATCATACAAAGCAATATAATTAATGCAACCCGATCCTAACCATCCATATCGCTTTTTCTACCCGTGTGGTACCAAACCACCGATGGTGCCAAACCCTTTGGTGACATATAGTCACAATGTGTTACCAAAACACCTGGTGTCCCAAAGACACAATATCCGTCAATGTGGTACCAAACCACTGGTGTCCCAAAGACACAATTGTGCTACCAAAGCACCGTGACCGAAGTCACAAATCCGATGATGGGGCCAACCCATCGTGTGATACCAAATCACTAGCGAGACGATCCCATATCTCATGTGGGGCCAACCCACAGTGGTTAAACCACGAGGACAAGTCGCAATGAGGTGCCAAACCTCACGGTGACCCAAAGTCACAAAGTGTGCTACCAAAGCACCGTGCTCGTCGGCACAAAATATCACCGCTCCCTCCACTCAGATCACCCATCAACATACCATACTCATGTAATCATGTATATCATATAATCATGCATATCATGCTATTATGTGTAACCTCATATCCCATGTCACATATAGCCACGACCATGGTATCACATAGATCATCGGTAAACTCATAATAATAATCCGACTTACCCGAGTCGTAATCATACCCATTAGGGTACCATATCAATCATCAACATTTCATTAATCATCACAGAGGTTATTAATCATATTACTAAACAGAAGTGTGTTGGTTTACACACCTGGTAAATACGAGTCTAGAAATCCTGACAAAAGCAATCTAAGTCCCTCGAGTACTAGCTTCTACAATCGGCCAAAACATAGGGGTTAGACATCTACACATTCGGCCAACACCATTTAGACCAAAAAGGGTTTGTCGAAAGCCCTTACCTTTCACCTGATTTGGTTTCCTACCAAATCCCGAACCAAAGAGTGGTTCCCTTAGACAATCGGCCCACCTATCAAGAAGGAAACATTAATCTCTTGAAGCT
The DNA here is from genome assembly GCA_025506655.1 of Gossypium rotundifolium. Classification (NCBI taxonomy): domain Eukaryota; kingdom Viridiplantae; phylum Streptophyta; class Magnoliopsida; order Malvales; family Malvaceae; genus Gossypium; species Gossypium rotundifolium. The sequence goes on from CP106729.1 coordinate 71,532,165, forward strand.
TTGACTAACCAAGAACTAAGAGAATGAACTAACAACAACCAATCACTTAACCTCCACTTACTAATCAACTGACAGCAAGAAAACGGCTCCTCTTGCTTGCTTTGAAACCTTTGATGTCCTATAATGAAGAGATTAACAACGATTAACTCACTTCAATCCACAACCATCATAAGCTTTAATCTAATCGAAATCAATCATAAAACTAGAGAAAGAAAACATGACCATTCGCCAAGGACTTACCCCAACACCAACCACCAAGAATTACCACAAGAACCCCTAGGAGAAAAGGGACATTCTACTCAAGAGCTTTTGAAATGGAAGATAAAAAAATTATATGAAATGGATGGGAACAAATACTTACGGTTTTGAAAGAAATCGCTTAATGAAATGGTAAGGCACAAATGAAAGATTCGCTAGGATTATTGAGAAAAGCAAATGAGAGTTTGAGGGAAGAAGATGATATGGTTTGACTTACTAGTAATGGAGAAGTCAAAATAGAGAACTGGGTTTAGAAGTAGTATGATTTCGGCACAAGTATGACAAGAGAAATGAATGAAAGTGTGAGAAGAAAAGATACCAGATTCAAATTTTACACAAATGAAGAAAGAAGGATAGATGCAAGAGTGTATTCGCTACACACAAGCCAAGTGAACAAGACAATTTTGGCAACTAAAGAGACTTGGTATTTGGTTCAAGAAGTGAAGAAAAGATGAGAGAATTCTTTAGAACTTGACTTTGGTGTTTCCCAAAATGAAAGAGTTTGGTTTGGTCTCCTAATGACCGAATATGCATCACATTCCAAAAGGAACATTCGCCTACTCACTCCCCACTTCCCAAAACCGCCATACACTCCCCACTTCCCCAACATTCGCCATATCCCCCAAACACTCCACTCCACACATTTCAAATGTGTTTACCAAGTCTTACTCCTACAATCACTCTCCACCTTACTTTTGAAGCGGTTTGACTTAGTCCAAGGTAGAATTCCACTTGCCTTCTACCTCTTCCTCCATGCCGTCCAAAATGGGTGACAAAATGGGAGCTCTACGACTTGAACTCTGGACCTCCCTCACCAGTAGATGACGCCACACCAAGCTCCTCCTTGCCACTTTGCCAGCTCTTCACTTGTGCAATAAAACACCAAAGAAAACCCTTATACCCTAGCTCCAACAGCCTCCCGACTTAACACCCAAAACCAAAATTTTCCCATTCACTAGGCATACACCGAGGCTACAATTAAGCCTCGATACTACAAACAACAACCAAGACACTAAACACATGCAATATCATGCAACAACAAAACATTTCTAACCCGGATATTACAACCTTGATCACAAAAGATCCGAATACACAAGGTAGATTCGGCAGGCAAAAGAATACCCAGCTTTAGACTAGACAATGTTCGGCTATTAGCAAAAGAGAAGAGGACAGATTCAGATGGAAGAAGAAAGGTGATTCGATTAATGAGGAAGAGACTAGAGAAGAAAAATGAGTAGGGGTTTTGGCTATAGTGTAAAAGAAAAAGCAAATGGGAGGAGATTGAGGGTAAGTTTCAGCCAAGGGTGATTAGCTAACAAGCAAAAGCAAACAAAGTATGACAACCAAGTGAATGAGAGAAAGAGAAAGAAAGAAAACAACTGAGACCGAGAAATTTGGCAATAGCACAAATGAATAGAAAAGACCCGAAATGAAAAGGTCAAAAATGCAACATTACTCTCGAAAAGAGAATTGAGCAAAATGGTACCCTACACACACATGACCGAATATGCTCCCTAAGTGATCGATCTCTCCTCTTTTCTTCTTTTGACCGAAATTCCCCCATGAACTTCCCTTTTTTTCGGCCAACTCCTCCACTCTCACATATCCCATGATTCACTCCATGATTCTCTCCTCAAATTCCTCTCCTCCTCTCATTCAAATGGTTAAACCAAGTTCTCTCTCTCTCCTATAGAGTTCTAGCTGAACTCTACTTCTTCCACTAGCTTAGCACAAAATAAAAACTCCCCACATGCTGGTTGTGGGATTCGAACACCACAGTTTGCTTCCCTATTAACGCCATCACCACCTTGCCACACACTCCACTTGTGTCTCCTAAATACACCCAATTTTACTTAAGTCCTACTTCCAGTAGCCCTCTCCCCTAAAGAGCCAAAAACCTAAATTTTTCCTATGGCCTAACTTGGACCCGGGACTTCATAGGAACCCCGTAACCTTCCAAAATCACTTACCTAATAGGTCCAACTTGCATCAATGTCGTTCTCATGTTCACAAAAATTTTAAATGCTCTTACGCCCAAGGCCCAATAGGCCCAATTCTACTAGGCTCAATTTCGGGGCATTACATGATATCAAAAACCAATAATTTTTGTGAGATCTTGAGCTTTTAGAGAATATATTCTTTTCGTGCTCACTTTATTGATTATGAGTGTGTCAACATTAATTTGTTATTCTAGAACTTCCTTTGATTATACATGTCAAGACCACATCATTGATTTGATCTATAGAGATGATAAAGGCACATAGGATTTAACCCAATTACTCCACTAAAAGCCTACCTTCACAATTAACCCCTAGTGAACCCCTTTGATCCTAACAACCCTTTTATTGATTCACCCACTAATATTAATCCAAAACTCATCTTGTATTTGTTATCACCATTTTTCTTGACTAGCCTTCTATCAAGATTTGATTTTATCAGGTGCCTAATTATTTTATCTCAGTAGTTGAATTCATCTTATATTATATATTTACTTTATTTGTTCCTAAAAAATTGATGTATATTCATTATTAGTTCTATAATTAAGTGATCTTATACGTTTAAATTCCACATCTTGAAGAAGAAGCTTGTATTATTAATATTACAAGTTTTCAATTGATGTAATTTATTTTTCTAGTTAGGTAAATTGTCAAGTCGATCTCGATTCTAACCCTTTAATTTAGCCTTTATCCACACCTTTAACCAAGCCCCATTACAACCCTTTAAAGACCTTTTGATATGTGTAACATCTCATTTTATAGTGGTGGAGATTTGAATTTCAGGCAAGCCTATGTGATTAACTTTTCATGTGTGACTGATGAGTGGTTTATTTTGAACCTTAAACACCTTGAGTGATTTGAGTGAATCTCTAGTGACGATGTCAATCCTTGTCAAATTTTGAATTAAAGGTAATTATTCGGATAAGGGGAAACACCTATGTTTTCGTGCTACAAACTTGTGACTTTGATTGATTGAATTTTTGGGACTCTTTGAGTTAAACTATCCATGTATAAATTATCCATGAATTATGATGAAACATTATCGATGAATATTATGAATTGAGGAAGTTCATTTTAATTGTGAGTTGAGAATTTTTGCTTGAGGACAAGCAAAAGCTTCAGTGCGGGGGTATTTGATAAATCGTAATATATACATATTTTAATCCCACATTTAACATACTTTTGGATGATTTATTCCTTAAATTGTGGAATCTGGTGCTTTTAATCTTTTATTTTCATGTTTTATACTTAGGAGAGCACCGGAGGATGAAAAGAATGAGAAACGGGCCGAAAATAGAGAAAATGGGCCAAAGTACAAATTGCACATGGCCTGGGCCCGAAGCACACGGTCGTGCCTCTTTAGCAGATCTGACCACAGCCTGGCCCCGAATCACATGGGCGTGGCACACGTGTGTCCTGCCGTGGTAAAGAAGAGTTTCATTTGGATTAGGGTACTTAGTGGCAAAAAAAACACATTCCAAGAGCCTATATAAACACCCTAGAGGCCAACCTTTAGGGGGCGATTTAGCTAGGCCAAGGAGCCAAGCCAGAGGGCCAGAATTGTGGGATTCACTCGAAGAAAGCCAGTTGATTCATCTCAAAAAGCAAGGAACATACTCAAGACTGATGATCTCTCTTTCAATTCCTTCAGAGGGGTTTAGGGTTTTTCTTATGTTTTATTTTATATTTTCTTCTGAGATGTGTTCTTTTATGATTATGAACTAAGCCCCTTAAATACCTAAAGGGGATGAAACCTAAGACGGATCTTGTTATTGTTTTCTGAGCTATATGATAAATAGTTGATTTGTCCTTAATTATGTGTTCTTAATTCTTATTTTGATATTTCAGGATATTGATTCAAGTATTGATGTGCTCAGGTAGAGGAGGAATATTCCCTGTTTAAGAGTATATCTAGCATAGTTAAGCGGAGTTGATCGCAACCCTAGAGATAGGATGACGAAAATCTACCGGATTAGGGTCAAACATAATATGGGAGTCCAAAGATCGAGTTAATGCAATTCTAGGGGTTTTAATTAGAAAGAGGTTTCAATTAATCAACCTAAGGTTAGACGTTAGTATCCTCGAGAGAGGTATTAACATAAATTAGGGAATCCTACGGATCAAGTCAAATGAATAAATCATCTGGTTTAGAGTTAAATAACAAGTGAAGTCTAAGTGGATTCTTTCTTGGGTATTGTCTCAATCAATTGGCTTTTCACATAAGTATTTCCATAATTCATTCCCTTTGTCTTAGCATCTTTAGATTAGTAGTTTGTTAATTTTAGGTTAAACAACAATTCCTTTAATTCTTAGGTTAAATAATAAAAAGAAAGTTAGTATTAGTACTTTTGGTTCCTTTGGGTTCGACAATCTGGTCTTGCCACTAAACTATACTACTGTTCGATAGGTGCGCTTGCATCAAGTCGTTGTCTCAATTAGTTTTTAGGCTAGATCATTCATTATATAAATTTTTAAAACTCTGACACACGATCAACAAGTCAATTAAATCCACCTAATCCAACAACTTTGACCAATTTTGACATTGTTTGTCCCCTATGGCTGGCCACTCCATCTTCTAAAGTTCTAATTGCACAATACGGGCCTCTAATTATTATTCTACAGCTATTAGACACCTTTAGCTTGTAAAATAGAACTTTTGTACTTTATGCGATTTAGTCCTTTTTCGCAATTAAGCATGCAATCGCTAAAATTAATGCACCAAAATTTTCATGCATTCCTGTAATCATGCTATAACACATAAAATAATATAAAAATAATTTTATTTGACCTCGGATTAGTGGTTTCGAAACCACTATTTCAACTAGCCCCTAAATTCGATTATTGCAGAAGAAAAATAAAAATGGATGAAAGCAAATGCGATGGTGATCAATTTGTAGCTGTGACACGGCGTAGAGGCTACTCCGCAAAGTTCATACGGCAAAAATACTAGGGGCTTATGACATGGAAGAAATTTTAGGTAGAAATTTTGGGATTTAGGCCAACGGCTAAGAAGGAAAAGAATAAGTGGCTAGGTTTTGAGCTAATAGCTTAAAGGCTTGTAAAAATTATGAAGGTAGAGAGGGGTTTATATAGTGGTGAATTAGAGAAAATTTGTAGCTAATATTTAGCTAATTTAAGAGACTTGGTGGCAAGGTAATCTTTTAGCTAAAATTTAGATAATTTTTGAGTTACTTAGGTGGCAAGTAAGATGGAGGGATGATATGGTAGCAAAAATTAGGGTTTTAAGGAACCTTAGGGATGACACATGGGGTAATTTTTTCTCCTATTTGCTGTTTCAGGCCTTGAGCCCAAACTTTATTAAAAATTGGGTTACATAAAAATAAACAAACTTATTAGTACTTGGGCCAAATTGACCCCCCTTTATTAAAATAAATAAAACTAACATTAAAAAAAAAGATTAAAATTAAAATTAAAGAAAAAGATAAAAATAAAAATAAAAATAAAGCTAAGGGTAAAATTTTTTAAAATTTATTATAAATTTTCTTCTTAAAAGATTACATAAAATTAATTCCCAGGAAAGGTTGGAGGGGTCACAATGGTCCTGCTTAAGTTCTAATCTCCTTAGAAAGAATTAATTAAATGTACTAATTTAAGAAAATAATCTCAAAATTTTTATTAATAAGAAAGTTTATGAAAAAATAAGGGTCTAATAATTTGAACGAGGTTTTAATTCGCTCAACTTCACCATCTTACTAGTGTTTAAGGCGTTGACCATTTACTTTAAACGTACCTCATGGTTTTCGTACAGTTCTATAGCTCCATATGGATAAACTTTGTAGATGATATAAGTTTCTTTCCATCGAGATTTAACTTTTCAAGGAAATAATCTTAGCCTCGAATTAAATAACAACAACACTTTCTAACCTTCTTTGAACTCATGAGGTTGAATACGACTGTCATGTCATTTCTTATATTTTTCCTTACACATCTTTGCACTTTCATATGAAAATAACCTCAACTCCTCCAACTCATCGAGTTGTAATAGCCTTCTCTCACCGACTTGCTTAAGATCAAAATTCAATTGCTTCAAAGCCCAGTGAGCTTTGTTCTCCAATTCGAGCGGCAAATGACATGCCTTTCTAAAACCTAACCGATAAGAAGTCATCCTTAATGGCATCTTAAAAGTAATTCGATAGGACCATAGTGCATCATCAAGCCTTCGAGACCAATCTATTCTTTTAGGGTGCACTACCCTCTCAAGTATACCTTTGATTTCTCGATTCACCCTTTCAACTTGCCCATTTGATTGTGGGTGATAGGCAGTAGCAATCTTATGCTTCACGTCATACTTATCAAGCAACCACTTAAGCCACTTATTTACAAAGTGAGATCCTTCATCACTAATTATAGCTCTAGGAGTCCCAAACCATGTAAATATGTGCTTATGTAGGAATCGCATGACTACCTTAGCGTCATTAGCCTTGGCTTCAACCCACTTGGATACGTAATCCACAACTACTAAAATATACTTGTTACCATACGAAGAAGGAAATAGGCATAAGAAATCAATGCCCCATATATCGAAAAGTTCTATCTCTAAAATATTTGTCAAGGGCATCTCAGTCCTCCTTGATATGTTTTCGATTCTTTGGCATTTATTGTAGTTTCTCACACATGCATAAGCATCCTTGAACAATGTAGGCCAAAAGAATCTAGGCTGTAAAATCTTCATTGCTATTCGTGAACTACCAAAGTGTCTCCCACTCGGAGATGAATGACAGTGGTACAAAATTTCGTCGATCTCAGTCCTAGCTATGCACTTCCTGATTATGTTATCTACACATTGTTTAAACAAAAATGGGTCACCCCAAAAATAGTATCGACTATCATGAAGGAACTCTTCCTTTGTTGGTACATCAATTCTTGAGGAATTATTCTATATGCTAAGTAATTGGAAAAACCAGCAAACTAAGGTGTTTCATAGATTCGCCTTACCTCGAAGATATGCTCATCGAGAAAATTCTCATTAATTGGAATAAATGAAGAAGTTTCTTCATTTTGTTCCAACCTTGACAGATGATCAACTACTTGATTTTCAACACCTTATTTGTCTTGGATCTCAAGGTGAAATTCTTGGAGTAACGGTATCCAACAAATTAGCCTCGTTTTAGTATCTTTCCTCTTGAGTAAGTACTTAATGACAACATGGTCGGTAAATATTGTAACTTCGGTACCTATAAGATATGAACAGAACTTGTCAAAAGAAAAAACTATAGCAAAGAGTTCTTTTTTAGATACAATATAATTGATCTGGGCTCCTATTAAATTTCTACTTGCATAGTAGATAGGATGAAAGACTTTGTTCCTCCTTTGGCACATCACAACTCTAATAGTGAAATCGCTTGCATCACACATCAAGTCAAAAGACATCTTCCAATCAGATGTAACAATTATTGGAGCTGAAATTAATCGATATTTTAATTTTTAAAAGCTTCTAAACATGCTTTGTTAAAATTAAAAACATCTTTTTCTAAAAGCATACATAAAGGTTTATAAATATTTGAAAAATCCTTTATAACCATCATGACGTAAAAAGCTTCTAACTCCTTTCACACTAACTAGAGGTGGTAATCTCTCAATTACATCCACCTTTGCTTTATCCACTTCAATCCCATCTTTTGGAAATATTATGCCCTAAGACAATTCCTCCTTAACCATAAAATGACACTTCTCCTAATTAATGATGAGATTAGTCTCTTTGCATCTTTTGAGTACTTTAGCCAAATTATTCAAAAAAATATTGTAAGTATTACCAAACACAGAAAAATCATCCATAAAAACCTCAACATAATTTTCAACCATATCAGTGAAAATTGCCATCATACATCGATGAAATGTGGCAAGTGCATTATATAAGCTAAAAGGCATTCACTTAAAAGAAAGTGTAACATATGGACATGTAAAGGTAGTTTTATGTTGGTCTTCCGAGGCTACAACTATTTGATTGTATCCTGAATATCCATCTAAAAAGCAATAATAGTCATTACCTACTATTCAATCTAATATTTGATCCATAAAAGGTACAGAAAAATGATATTTACAAGTGGCTTTGTTCAGTTTTCTATAGTTAATACATATTCTCCAACCCGTGACAGTTCTCGTTGGGATCAACTCATTTTGTTCATTCTCAACAATCGTGATCCCACCTTTCTTCAATATTCATTGCACCAGACTTACCCAAGAACTATCTGTGATGGGTTAAATAGTTTCCGCATCTAACCATTTAATTACCTCCTTTCAGAACACTTCCTTCATGATATGGCTAAGTCTCCTTTTCCTATCAATCTTACCTTTCTCACCTTCCTCTAAAATAATTTTATGCATATAGAAGGAATGGCTTATACCTTGTATATTAGCTGTGGTCTAACCAATTACCTTTTTTAATTTTTTTCAAGACAGCAATCAATTGCCCCTAGTGATGTTCTATCAATTCTACTAAAATAATCACAAAAAAGTAGAAATATTACCAAGATAAACATATTTTAAGTGAAATGGAAGTACCTTTAGTTCGAGTTTAGATGGTTCCTTGATTGACAATTTGGGTTGTGTAAATTCCCAAACTTCCAATTCTAGCGGTTCGAACCGCGGTGGTTGAATATAACTCCTCGGATTGGTTTCCATCAAAGCCAAACCTTTATTACCTTTTTCATCCTTGAATGGTTTAGACTACAATGGGTCTTCTTTTAAATTACTTCCCATAGAAACTAAGGTTTCTAATTCCTCCATTACTGAACACTCTTTCATAAATCGAGAAACTTCATCACTTTTAGAACGTTAAATGTTATCTTATAATCTTGAACTCGTATCATGAGTTCGCCTTTTTACACATCTATCAATGTTCTTTTTGTGGGTAGGAAAGGTCTCCCAAGGATGATCAGGACTTCCTTATCTGCTTTAAAATCCAATACAATGAAATCAACAGGAAAAATAAAATTATCAACTCTTACCAAAACATCCTCAATCTTTCCTTCGAGATATGCTAATAATCGATCCGCAAGTTGAAGTGTTACCGTAGTGGGTCTTACATCACCTATTCCTAACAGCTTGAAAAAAGATTTGGGAATCAAGTTGATCCTTACTCTTAAGTCACACAAAAATTTACTGCAATATGATTCACCAATGTTGCAAGGTATCGTAACGCTTCCAGGATCCTTCAGTTTTGGAGGTAGTTTGTTTTTTAAAAACTCACTACACTCCTTTGTCAAAGCAACAGTCTCATACTCACTAAGTCATTTCTTCTTGGAGAAGATTACCTTCATAAACTTTACGTAATTGGGCATTTTTTCTAAAGCCTCTACCATCAGAATTTTGATGTGTAATTGCTTTAAAATATCCAAGAACTTCTTGAATTGTACCTCTTATTGATGCTTATTTTGCTGAAGTCTTTGAGGATATGAAACTCTATGTTGATATGGACAACTTTTCTGAGGAGGTAAATCTGCAAAAAAGGGTGTTAGCTTTTCAAAGTTCACTAGTTTAGGGTTTACCTCATCAGATTTTTCAGCATCTGATTTATCTATTGTAGGAACTTCAACTGTCAGTTGACTTTCATCCTTTCCAGTAGGATCATCTTCAACCACAACCTTCTCGGGCTCCAAAGTCTTACCACTTCCTAACTCTATCACTTTTCAATGTTCCTTACCGAGATTTCTCAAATTTTCTATATCGCTCAATAAGGCTCCTTGTGGTCAACTATAAAGCTAAACAGTTAATTAACCCATCTGATTCTCAAGGTTTTCAACATTGCTGCTTGACTTTGGATCAAGGCATCATTGATTCAGCTAGGGGTGGTTTTGGGGCCCTTGGGTTTAGTTGGGTCTATTTCCTTGATTACTCTAGGAAAAATTTGGATGGTTCCACCACGATGGTTGTAGAAATTGGAATGCGGTCCTTGTCCATTTCTATTCTAATACTAGTTCCTTACATAGTACATTGATTTGGGATTCTAAAGGAAATTCTTGAAAGAATGACCATCTCCACAATATATGCAAAAAACTACATTATATTGACTTGGAAATTGAGTTACAAAATTATTCAAACCATTAGTGATAAATTATTTTAACATAGAGGAAATAGAAGATTCCTGAGCAGAGAATGAAGTCAACGCGTCCACTTCATGCATTCCAGCTACTCGTCTTCCTGAAAATGATCGGTTTGTCATTCATTGGTAGTTATTAGTTGCAATCCATTCAAATATCTCATAAGCCTTGTTATAAGACTTAGACAAAATCACACCATTCATAGAAGCATCCACCATTAATCTTGTATGTGTGTTGAAACCATTCTAAAATTCTCCAATTAGATACAATGAGGATTCCCATAATAAGGACACTTACAAACTAGTTCCCTGAATTGTCCCCAAGCCTCATACAAAGACTCATTATCCAATTGTTGGAAAGTAGATATCTCACTACACAATTTTGCATTCTTACTTAGTGGAAAATATTTAACCAAAAACCTTTATGCTAATTCTTGCCAAGTATATATTGAACTCAGTGGCAATGAATTTAGCCATGCTCGTGCTCGATCTCACAATGAGTATGGAAATCGTTTCAACCTCAGTGCATCTTCAGTCACACCAGCTAACTTGAATGATTCACTTAGCTCCATGAATAATCGAAGGTGTAAGTCTGGATCTTCCGTGGGCATCCCACTGAACTGGCCTACCCTTTAGAGCATTCGAAACATCACTGGTGTCAATTCAAATTGGTATGCCTCGATATCCAGCCATTTAATTCTAGAATTTAACTCATTGAAGAGTGGCACAGTGTATTTTCTAATGGCACGATCCTTATCTGTAGCAATAAGGATTGGATTGTGCACTTGATTGAATCCATTACCTTGTTCTTCATTTTGATTTCCAAGGTCCATCTCGGCATGTCTTTGAGTAGATCTCTCACATCTTCTTTGTCTAAAAGTCCACTCAATTTCAGGGTCCATGAGTAATAGATCAATTATTTGATCTATGCTCATAAAACACCTGAAAAATAAATAAAGAATAAATTAGTGGAGTTTAAATTAAATAAAAGAAAAGAAACAAATTGTAAAAATAATATCACAAAGAAGATGATTAAGGCAACAGTCCTCGGCAATGGCGCCAAAAACTTGTAACGAATTCATAACGTGTTTACGAAAGTGTACGTAGTCATCCAAGTAATAAGTAAGTAATATGAGTTATCGTCTCCACAGGGACTGTAAAAGATTAACCAATTTAATTGCAAAATTATAATTAACAAATTAATGTAAAATAAAATTCAATAATTTTAGGATGGTGATGTTTTAATTAAATTAAAAGCAAAGAATGATCCCTATGCAATTTCTAATCTAAATGAAAATTTACCTAAATGTATGGCTGAGGACTTTAGAAACAAAAACAATCAACTTTAAATGAGCTAGGATAATTTTATTAATTAATTCAATTTACTTTCATCATGCTAGCATGCTCGAAATTACTTCTATGGCAACTCGATCTCTTATGGGTTTGGAAACCGAATTAAGTCCTCTCGGATCTTTTACTTAGTTAAATATGCATTTTACAAATCATATTAGACTAAGGGTTTCTTAGATTTATGCAAGGTCACAGGGACATTTACATTTGCAATAGTTTAATTACATAAATCTAAAAACCATGCAAGATAATAAAGCTAACTAAAGTTATTATGAACCTTAACTTAGTCGGGTTTAATGACCTAAATTAAGTATTGCACTTTTCAATTGTGTCTACTACCCGTCGTCTAGTTAGGATCACTCAGCTAATCTGAGTGCACCAATCACGTAAGAATGAAATGCAACATGATATTAATTGAAAACATAATCGACTGAGGCACAAAGATGTTAACATCATTTAAGTAAATCTCATCAATTAAATATAATTATCACAGTAAATAGAATTTAGAAGAACATAGTTGATGTCAAAAACATTAAACTCAAAGCAAACATGTTTAAAATAAATAACAAGAGGAAAGAGTAAACTCTATTTAGTTTAGAAGCCTTCGAGATCTATTCTGACTAAGGTGCTTTACTTTGCTCAATTCAATAGCCTTTCGGATTTGTTCTGACTGATGTGCTCCTCCGTTCAAATGAAAGCTTCTTTTGTAAAAGGGTTTAGAAGGTAGTCGACTGAGGAGTGCTTTTGACAAAGCTTTTGAGGCTAAAGATGGAGAGGGGATGGACGACTATGCAAGGGAAAAAGATAGAAGGGTTTGAGAGTGATAAACCGTAAAAGTAACATATTTTAATCCCATATTTAGTATGCTTTTGGGTGAATTTATCCTTAATTTATGTAAAAAGGTGCTCTTAATCCTTTCTTTTCATATCTTATACTCAGGAAAGTACCTAAGGATAAAAAGAACGTAAAACGGGCTTAAAATGGACCAAATTGGGCCAACCCAAGAAGTCGACACGGCCTGGGCTTCCTTTCACACGGTCGTGCCCCAATATTTGGATTGCACACGGTCACACCCTGATTTACATGACCGTGCCTCGTCGACAAAAAGCCCAACACGGCTTGTTCCTGATTTGTATGGCCGTGCCTCAATCAACAGAATCAAGACACGGGTTGGACCACGACTTACACGGGCGTGCCTTGATCGTGCCCCTACCGCAGGAAAGAGCAATTTCATTCGAGAAAGGATACTTAGATGGAAAGAAACACATTCTAAAGCCTATTCAATGTAACACCCCAAACCCGGCCTAGAAGTTAGGCCCGAATCTGGCGTGTCACATTAAAAGAAGTTAAAAAGCTAAGCAATTGTTTAGAAAAGTTTTATCAAATTTTTGAACTCGAGTTCGTTGTTTGATTGAGTAAAACGTGATTTACTAAATGGACGTTTAAAAGTTGTTATTATTTTGAAGAATTGTTTTGTTATGGAAGTTGAACTTGCATCGTTGAATAAACATGATATTTTAGAAAATGATTGCTAATGTTTTAAGAAAACCTCCGTATTTAAAAGTTTAACAGTTATAAATGAAAACTTAGAAACAATAAACCAATGGCCTTATTACAAAATATTAACCCAAAATAAATAATCCAAAAGAAAAGGCAAAAATCAAAATTACTAAAGTTCACGAGTAGTATCTCCTATGTATAGCCACCCCGAGTCCTCCACGACTTCCAATCCTCTATCGCTGGAAATTACCTAAAACATTTAATAAAAAGAGGGGGTGAGTTTACGAAAACTCAATGTACACAACCCTCGTCGGTAAGAACATGCATCACAACAATCTGGATCGAAGCCCATTACAGTAACGGTGGCAATTGGGCCTTAGCCCAAAATAGCCTGGGTTGAGCCTTAACCTATATCATATGTCACAAACAGATAATGTATGCAATGCGTTGCAAACCCAGTAACCTAATTTTCCATCCTCTACACACCAACCCGTACCAACCATCACACAGGTAGGGATTTCTACAATCAACCTCCATCCGCTACACACCAAAGCGATAGTCGATCGCCTATTCCTATTAATTAGGAATCATTGAATGTGGCATAGCCACCCATCACTATTTGACCTAACATTTGTATATGTGGGATTTCCACCACCGATCACCAAGTGACCTATCATGCACTTCCCCTTCAATATCATATTCCCACCCCATGCATACACATAAAGAAAATATCATGTAGTCATATATATTTTACGATACACATAGGAGTTCTATGTTTACGCACTGCATCCTTGCCAACCCTTTTAGGGTTCCATTCAACTGCCTATCTGACCTCATTACGGCTTTTAAGCCCATAACATATATATAGTCATACATACATGTTTATTAGTGTGTTAGAGATCTACACACAATCACGCTAATCAACCTCTAAGGGTATAACGGTAATATTACCTACCGAGGGTATTTCAGTAATTTACCTACCAAGGGTAATTCGATAATTTCACAAACTAGGGGTATTTGGTAATTTTACAAACCAGGAGTATTTCAGTAATTTTACAAACCAGGGGTATTTCGGTAATTTTACAAACTAGGGATATTTCAGTAATTTAACAAATCAGAGGTATTTTGATAATTTCACAAACTGGGGGTATTTTAGTAATTTCACAAATTAGGGGTATTTCAAAAATTTCACAAATCGGGGCTATTTTATATAATTTCACAAATTGAGGGTATTTTAGTAATTTCACAAATCGGGGGTATTTCGATAATTTCACAAATCGGGGGTATTTCGATAATTTACAAATCGGGGGTATTTGGGTCCCTTTCGGGTTTTAGTTATGAGCTTTGGCCCATCAACAAGTCCTTGCGGCTAAAGTGAACAGACACTACGCACCAGGTAGGTTTCCAAAAAAGAGGAGGTGGGCCACTAGGGCCGCTTAAGTACCAAGCTCTCCCTAGATCTAATCATAGACATGCGTACGCCCGTTGCCACACCCTAACCCAGCGACTTATTTACAGGCATGTTTAATTAGAATTAAGTCTTATAGAATTTACGAGTTGTTCAAACTAAGCCTAAGGTCCATAAACCCTAACATATATGTCTACATCCCCATAAGCCCAAATCACTCCTTTACGGCCCATTAGGCCCAAATCTCATCATATGGCCTATTAGGCCCAAAACAAATCAAATTCATGTATCATGCATGACTAGTTCATTTCGTATAACCAACCAAACCATTTCATCAAACTTAGCCTCAGGGCTCACCGGGCCCATTTAGCCACTTTCGGCTTTGCAGATTTCATGTGTGTAGTGTTTGTACACATCTGGTAACCATGCGCGCTGCAAACCCCTTAGTGACGAACCTACAATTGACATCACCTAACGATTAATCATAACTTAATATACACTTATCGAAAATCGAAACCTCACCGTAACCTTACCGTGCACCTCACGTTATAGTAGCCCTTCCTTTGCTACTATTGGCGATTATCCTCTAGGTTTGCACCCAAACGCCCACCAAGGTATATTAACTCTCCTCATAGAATGCTCTATATATAGCTAGCTTTTCAGCTTCCTTCTTTGTATCTTACCGATGTGGGATCCCTCCGTTAGCAGAGTTTAAATCCTACTCAAACTCTTCTCGTCCAATCCACAAAATAAATACTCCCTTGCTTGTCATGAGATTCGAACCCAAGCTCCATTGCACCTTTAATGACATCACTTTGCCGCTACACCACATACTCCACTTGTGTTATTTTTTTCCACATTTTATTCTTAAAGCCTACCTACTAACTCCTAGGGTTTTATTCACCTAAAACCCAAATTTTTCCTAAGGCCTAACTTGAACCCGAGACTTCATATAAGTCTCCTAACCTTCTAAAATCACTCACCTACCAGATCCAACTTGCCTTAAATCCATTTCCTATTCCCAAAAATTTTAAATGCTCCTACGCCTAAGGCCCAACGGGCCCAATCCTACTAGGCCCAACTTTGGGATGTTACAAATATACCCTCCTTAAAGAAATTTCATCCTCAAAATTTCTAGTCAGAGAAACAATGCACATCCTAACCTACCACACTACACTCATGTCGCAAGACTGATTCTAAAACAAGAATACACTTTCTAACTTAAGCTTGAAACCTCTTCACACAACCAAATATCTATCTGAGTAAGCAAACAAGTATTTAACACTTATACATAAAAATTTTCCATTCAAACATCACATCCAAAACATACATGTAATAAATACGATTATTATAGCATATAATAATAAGTAAGGGGACTTACGGATTTGGTGCCGGAGACTCGGGTGCCATACTTACAATAAAGATACTTTTTTTAAAAAAAACCAAATTTCAACTAATTTTAAAAAACACTTTCAAACCCATTCCACAACTAAGTGTTGCAATCTAGGCTCTGATACCATAATTGTAACACCTCAAACTCGGCCTAGAAGTTAGGCCCGAATCTGGCGTGTCACATTCAAGGAAGTTGAAAAGCTAATCAATTGTTTAGAAACGTTTTATCAGATTTTTGAACTCCGAGTTCGTTGTTTGATTGAGAAAAGCATGATTTACTAAATGGTCATTTAAAAGTTGTTATTATTTTGAAGAACTCTTTTGTTATGGAAGTTTAACTTGCATCGTTACGTAAACATGATATTTTAGAAAACGATTGCTAATGTTTTAAGAAAACCCCGTATTTATAAGTTTAACAGTTATAAATGAAAACTTAGAAAAAATAAACCAATGGCCTTATTACAAAATATTAACCCAAAATAAATAATCTAAAAGAAAAAGCAAAAATTGACATTACTAAAGTTTACGAGTAGTATCTCCGATGTATAGCCACCCCCGAGTCCTCCACGGCTCCCAATCCTCTATCACTGGAAATTACCTAAAACATTCAATAAAAAGAGGGGGTGAGTTTACGAAAACTCAGTGTGCACAACCCTCGTCGGTAAGAACATGCATCACAACAATCCGGGTCGAAGCCCATTACAATAACGGTGGCAATTATGCCTTAGCCCAAAATAGCCTCGGTTGAGCCTTAACCTATATCATATGTCACAGCAGATAATGTATGCAATGCGATGCAAACCTAGCCCAACCTAATTTTCCATCCTCTACACACCAACCCGTACCAACCATCACACCGTGGGGATTTCTACAATCAACCCTCCATCCGCTACACACCAAAACGACAACCGCACTGCCTATTCCTATTAATTAGAATCCTTTGAATGTGGTATAGCCACCGATCACTATGTGACCTAACATTTGTATATGTGGGATTTCCACCAACGATCACCAAGTGACCTATCATGCACTTCCCCTTCAATATCATATTCCCACCCCATGCATACACATAAAGAAAACATCATGCAGTCATATATATTTTCCGATACACATAGGGAGTTCTATGTTTACGTACATGGCATCCTTGCCTAACCCTTTTAGGGTTCCATTTGACTGTCTATATAGCCTCATTACAGCTTTTAAGCCCAAAACATATATATAGTCATACATACAAGTTTATTAGTGTGTTAGAGATCTACACACAATCCCGCTAATCAACCCCTAAGGGTATAACGATAATTTTACCTACCGAGGGTATTTCTGTAATTTACCTACCAAGAGTAATTTGGTAATTTCACAAACTGGGGGTATTTCGATAATTTCACAAATCATGGGTATTTCAGTAATTTCACAAATCGAGGGTATTTTTGAGAATTTCACAAATCGAGGGTATTTTACTAATTTCACAAATTGGGGTATTTCGGTAATTTCACAAATTAGGGGTACTTCGGTAATTCGTAAATCAGGGGTATTTCGATCCTTTTTAGGTTTTAGTTATGAACTTTGGCCCATCAACAAGTCCTCACGGCTAAAGTGAACAGACACTACGCACCAGGTAGGTTTCCAGAAAAGAGGAGGTGGGCCACTAGGGCTGCTTAAGTACCAAGCTCTCCCTAGATCCAATCATAGACATGCGTATGCCCGTTGCCACACCCTAACCCAATGACTTGTTCACAGGCATGTTTAATTAGAATTAAGTCTTCATGGAATTTACGAGTTGTTCAAACTAAGCCTAAGGTCCATAAACCCTAACATATATGTCACGTCCCCATAAGCCCAAATCACTCCCTCACGGCCCATTAGGCCCAAATCTCATCATATGGCCTATTAGGCCCAAAACAAATCCAATTCATGTATTATGCATGACTAGTTCAATTCGTATAACCAACCAAACCATTTCATCAAACTTAGCCTCAGGGCCCACCGGGCCTATTTACCCACTTTCGGCTTTGTCAATTTCGTGTGTGTAATGTTTGTAGACACTTGGTAACCACGCACGCTGTAAACCCTTTAGTCACGAACCTACAATCGACATCACCTAACGATTAATCATAACTTAATATACACTTATGAGAAATCGAAACCTCACCGTAACCTTACCGTGCACCTCAGGTTATAGTAGCCCTTCCTTTGCTACTATTGGTGATTATCCTCTAGGTCTGTACCCAAACGTCCACCAAGGTATATTAACCCTCATCATAGAATGCTCTATATATAACTAGCTTCTCACCTTCCTTCCTTGTATCTTACCGATGTGGGATCCCTCCGTTAGCAGAGTTTAAATCCTACTCAAACTCTTCTTGTCCAATCCGCAAAATAAATACTCCTTGCTTGTCATGAGATTCAAACCCAAGCTCCCTTGCACCCTTAATAACGTCACTTTGCTACACACCACGCACTCCACTTGTGTCATTTTTTTCCACATTTCATTCTTAAAGCCTACCTACTAACTCCTAAGGTTTTATTCACCTAAAACCAAAATTTTTCCTAAGGCCTAACTTGAACCCGAGACTTCATAGAAGCCCCCTAACCTTCCAAAGTCACTCACCTACTAGATCCAACTTGCCTTAAATCTGTTTTCTTATTCCCAAAAATTTTAAAAGCTCCTACGCCTAAGGCCGAATGGGCCCAATCCTACTAGGCCCAACTTTGGGATGTTACAAATCTAGCCTCCTTAAAAAAATTTCGTCCTCGAAATTTCCAGCTATAGAAACAGTCGCACATCCTAACCTACCACACTACACTCACGCTGCGCACTCTGATTCTAAAACAGTAATACACTTTCTAACTTAAGCTTGAAACCTCTTCACACAACCAAATATCTAACACAGAAGCAAACAGGTATTTAACACTTATACATAAAAATTTTCCATTCAAATTACATCAAAAACATACACAGAATAAATACAGTTATTATAGCATATAATAATAAGTAAGGGGACTTACGAATTTGGTGCCGGTGACTCGGTTGCCATACTTACAATAAAGATACTTTTTTTAAAAATCAAATTTTAAATAACTTTGAAAAACACTTTCGAACCCATTCCACAGCCGAGTGTTGCAACCTAGGCTCTGATACCATAATTGTAACACCTCAAACCTAGCCTAAAAGTTAGGCTCGAATCTGGAGAGTCACATTGAAGGAAGTTGAAAAGTTAATCAATTGTTTAGAAAAGTTTTATCGGATTTTTGAACTCCGAGTTCGTTGTTTGAATGAGAAAAACGTGATTTACTAAATGGCCATTTAAAAGTTTTTATTATTTTGAAGAACTTTTTGTTATGGAAGTTTAACTTGCATCATTGCGTAAACATGATATTTTAGAAAACGATTGCTAATGTTTTAAGATAACCTCGTATTTATAAGTTTAACAGTTATAAATGAAAACTTAGAAAAAAAATAAACCAATGGCCTTATTACAAAATATTAACCCAAAATAAATAATCTAAAAGAAAAGGCAAAATCAAAATTACTAAAGTTCACGAGTAGTATCTCGATGTATAGCCACCCCGAGTCCTCTACGGCCGCCAATCCTCTATCATTTGAAATTACCTAAAACATTTAATAAAAGAGGGTGAGTTTACGAAAACTTAGTGTGCACAACCCTCGTCGGTAACAACATGCTTCACAACAATCTGGGTCGAAGCCCATTATAGTAACGGTGGCAATTGGGCCTTAGCCCAAAGTAGCCTCGGTTGAGCCTTAACCTATATCATATGTCACAGCAGATAATGTATGCAATGCGATGCAAACCCAGCCCAACCTAATTTTCCATCCTCTACACACCAACACGTACTAACCATCACACCGTGGGGATTTCTGCAATCAACCCTCCATCTGCTACACACCAAAATGACAGCCGCACTGCCTATTCCTATTAATTAGGAATCATTGAATATGGCATAGCCACCGATCACTATGTGACCTAACATTTGTATATGTGGGATTTCCACCACCGATCACCAAGTGACCTATCATGCACTTCCCCTTCAATATCATATTCCCACCCCATGCATACACATAAAGAAAACATCGTGCAGTCATATATATTTTCCGATACACATAGGGAGTTCTATGTTTACGTACTTGGCATCCTTGCCTAACCCTTTTAGGGTTCCGTTTGACTGTCTATATAGCCTCATTATAGCTTTTAAGCCCATAACATTATATAGTCATACATATTGGTTTATTAGTGTGTTAGAGATCTACACACAATCACGATAATCAACCCCTAAGTGTATAACGCTAATTTTACCTACCGAGGGTATTTTAGTAATTTACCTGCCAATAGTAATTCGATAATTTCACAAACTGGGGGTATTTCGATAATTTCACAAATCAGGGGTGTTTTGGTAATTTTACAAATTGAGGGTATTTTTGATAATTTTACAAATTAAGGGTATTTTAGTAATTTCACAAATCGGGGGTATTTTGGTAATTTTACAAATCAGGGGTATTTCGGTAATTAGCAAACCGGGGGTATTTCGGTCCTTTTCAGGTTTTAGTTATGAACTTTGGCCCATCAACAAGTCCTCGCGGCTAAAGTGAACAGACACTACGCACCAGGTAGGTTTCTAGAAAAAATGAGGTGGGCCACTAGGGCTGCTTAAGTACCAAGCTCTCCCTAGATCCAATCCTTGACATACGTATGCCCGTTGTCACACCCTAACCCAACGACTTGTTCACAGGCATGTTTAATTAGAATTAAGTCCTCGAAATTTACGAGTTGTTCAAACTAAGCCTAAGGTCCATAAACCCTAACATATATGTCTACGTCCCCAAAAGCCCAAATCACTCCCTCACGACCCATTAGGCCCAAATCTCATCATATGGCCTATTAGGCCCAAAACAAATCCAATTCATGTATTATGCATGACTAGTTCAATTTGTATAACCAACCAAACCATTTTATCAAACTTGGCCTCAGGGCCCACCGGGCCCATTTAGCCACTTTCGGCTTTGCCGTTTTCGTGTGTGTAGTGTTTGTACACACCTGGTAACCACGCGCGCTGCAAACCCCTTAGTCACGAACCTACAATCGACATTACCTAACGATTAATCATAACTTAATATACATTTATCAGAAATGGAAACCTCACCGTAACCTTACCGTGCACCTCACGTTATAGTAGCCCTTCCTTTGCTACTATTGGCGATTATCCTCTAGGTCTACACTAAAACGCCCACCAAGGTATATTAAACCTCATCATAAAATGCTCTATATATAACTAGCTTCTCACCTTCCTTCTTTGTATCTTACCAATGTGGGATCCCTCCGTTAGCAGAGTTTAAATCCAACTCAAACTCTTCTCGTCCAATCCGTAAAATAAATACTCCCTTGCTTGTCATGAGATTCAAACCCAAGCTCCTTTGCACCCTTAATGATGTCACTTTGCCACACACCACACACTCCACTTGTGTCATTTTTTTCCACATTTTATTCTTAAAGCCTACCTACCAACTCCTAAGGTTTTATTCACCTAAAACCAAAATTTTTCCTAAGGCCTAACTTAAACCAGAGACTTCATAGAAGCCCCCTAACCTTCCAAAATCACTCACCTACTAGATCCAACTTGCCTTAAATCTATTTTCTTATTCCCAAAAAATTTTAAACGCTCCTACGACTAAGGCCCAATGGGCCCAATCCTACTAGGCCCAACTTTGGGATGTTACAAATCTACCCTCCTTAAAGAAATTTCATCCTCGAAATTTCCAGCTATAGAAACAGTCGCACATCCTAACCTACCACACTATACTCATGCTGCGCACTCTAATTCTAAAATAGTAATACAATTTCTAACTTAAGCTTGAAACCTCTTCACACAACCAAATATCTAATATAGAAGCAAACAGGTATTTAACACTTATACATAAAAATTTTCCATTTAAACATCACATCCAAAACATACACAGAATAAATACAGTTATTATAGCATATAATAATAAGTAAGGGGACTTACGAATTTGGTGCCGGAGACTCGGTTGCCATACTTACAATAAAGATACTTTTTTTAAACCAAATTTTAAATAACTTTGAAAAACACTTTCGAACCCATTCCACAGTCGGGTGTTGCAACATAGGCTCTGATACCATAATTGTAACCCCTCAAACTCGACCTAGAAGTTAGGCCCGAATCTGGCGGTCACATTGAAGGAAGTTGAAGAGCTAATCAATTGTTTAGAAAAGTTTTATCAGATTTTTGAACTCCGAGTTCGTTGTTTGATTGAGAAAAACGTGATTTACTAAATGGCCATTTAAAATTTGTTATTATTTTGAAGAACTATTTTGTTATAGAAGTTTAACTTGCATCGTTGCGTAAACATGATATTTTAGAAAACGATTGCTAATGTTTTAAGAAAACCCGTATTTATAAGTTTAATGCTTATAAATGAAAACTTAGAAAAATAAACCAATGGCCTTATTACAAAATATTAACCCAAAATAAATAATCTAAAAAAAATGCAAAAATCGAAATTACTAAAGTTCACGAGTACTATCTCCGATGTATAGCCACCCACAAGTCCTCCACGGCTCCTAATCCTCTATCGCTGGAAATTACCTAAAACATTTAATAAAAAGAGGGGTGAGTTTACGAAAACTCAGTGTGCACAACCCTCTTCGGTAAGAACATGCATCACAATAATGAATTGAAGCCCATTATGAGTAATCTGTGGCAATTGGGCCTTAGCCCAAAATATCCTCGGTTGAGCCTTAACCTATATCATATGTCACAGCAGATAATGTATGCAATGCGATGCAAACCCAGCCCAACCTAATTTTCCATCCTCTACACACCAACCCGTACCAACCATCACACCGTGGGGATTTCTACAATCAACCCTCCATCCGCTACACACCAAAACGACAACCCAGACTGCCTATTCCTATTAATTAGGAATCATTGAATGTGGCATAGCCACCGATCACTATGTGACTGTAACACCCCAAACCCGGTCAACACACCATAGAATCTGGTATGTTACAGGGGAAAAAAGATTTTTGGGAAAATAGGTTTAAGTTTAGATGTTTGATGAAAACACTTCGCGAAGTTGTGTATTTGAAGAAAAACTCGAGTAGACTTGATTAAAATCGTTGGTGTATTTGAAAACCGAAAATTTGAAAACTTAATCGATGTGTAGGTAAAACTAGTTTATTTCTTTTAGAAGTTTAATATGTTTCTTATTATTGTTACTAAACATTTTGACTTAGTAGAAAATCGAGTTTAAGTTAGAAAAAACATTTGAGTCCCCTTTATTCCAAACATTAGTGTGATACCCGATGGTATAGTTTAAAATGTCGCTTTTGTAGTTTTGAAATCGTTGTCTTTCCAAGTTTTAGCTCATTTTAACTCAATTAATTTGTTAAGGCATAGTAAACATCTACTTTAAGCATAAACAAAGCAAAACATAATTTTAAAAGGCCATTTACAAACCCAAATAAAACCAAATAGTAATAAATGAGCTAATGTACCAAATTTTATAAAGCCTGAGCAAACCCTTATTTAAGCATGGCATGAGCACCTCAAGTCCATCCCGGCTCCATGTCCGCGTCTAAGTGTCACCTAAAAAGTCAAAGGAGAGAGTGAGTCGCAAGACTCAGTGTATAAATCCCTCTCCCGGTATAACATGCCAACACACATCATAACAAAGTAATGCAAGTAATGCACCCGATCCTAACCAACCATATAACCTTTTCTACCCCGTGTGGTACCAAACCACTGGTGGTGCCAAACCACTGGTGACCCAAAGTCACGATATCCATAATGTGGTGCCAAACCACTAGTGACCCGAAGTCACAAATAATCCAATGATGGGGCCAACCCATCGTGTGATACCAAATCACTAGCGACAATCCCGTATCTCATAAGTGGGGCCAACCCACGGTGGTGTCAAACCACAGGGACGAGTCGCAATGAGGTGCCAAACCTCTGGTGTCCCAAAGACACAGTGTGATACCAAATCCTTTGGTGACCGCGATCACAAATCCGATGATGGGGCCAAGCCATCGTGTGATACCAAATCATTGGTGTCAATCCGTATAATCAAGCGTGGGGCCAACCCACCGTGGTACTAAGCCCTTTGGGACGAGGCGCCGAGGTGCCAAACCTCGGTGACCCAAAGTCACAAAATATCGTTTGTGGTACCAAACCTTTGGAGGTGCCAAACCTCACGGTGTCCCAAAGACACACAGTGTCCCAAAGACACGGATATCATACTCCCCTCCTCTCATATCACCCAATAGCATATCACACTAAATGCAAAATCGTTGCAATCATGCTATCATGCTCACATGCTTAATATGGCATCTCAAAGTATGTACACCAATAATCATGAGATCACATACCATTACATATATCATAATGAAACGGACTTACCCGAATCCGTATCCATACCTCAATGGATATTAAATCAGTCAACCACACTGTTTCATTTACACAATCAGGTTATCACATTACTCAGTTAAGAAAGTGTGTTGGTTTACACACCTGAAATAGCGAAGGTTAAATCCTAAGAACCGGTCTAAGTCCCTTGATCACCTCGACAACCCCGATCCTACAATCGGCCAACAATGGATTAATCATTATACCATTCGGCCAAAAATAGATAACCCAAGGAGTTGCGTTAAGCCTTACCTTTGCAAATGGTTCGGTTTCCAACCAACCCGAACCAACACTGGTTCCTTCTGATAATCGGCCTCCCCTCTAAAACACAAATCATTAGTCTCATCAATCTTTGGCTTAACAACTCTAAAGAAACCATTAAAGCAACCTCTTACCACCACTTACCGATTGCTTAACAGAGTAGGAAGGCTCTCCTTGCTTGATTTCGAACTCCAAAGGCCCTATATGAAAAATGATTACCAAACCAACGTTAACTCCTTCTAATAGATACCGAAATCGGCCCTTAAACATACTAGAAATCGGCAAAGTACGGAAAAGGAGAAATGGCCATTCGCCAACACTTACCTTCTACTAGGTGATTGAAACAAGAATCTAACAAGAGGAATAGGTTAACAGGGATGGCTAAAAGGTTTTGGAAAAGAAAGAAAATAAAAAGATGAATGGAGGGTGCCTTGGTTAAAAGAAAAAGAAGATGGAGGATGTAGGTTTTTGGAAAGATGTGTTACGGTCAAGAAGGGAGAGAGACTAGATTCGGTTCACGAGCAATGGAGAAAAGAAAGGTTACAAGTTTCGGCTTACAATGGTTCCAAGAGAGGAAAAATATGAACAAAAAGGAAAAAGAAAGTATGAGAAGCTAGTTGTAGGCTCAAGTTGAAAAGAAAACAAAAAGCTGGTTTCGGTTTAACACAAATGAAAAGAAAAGAAAAGGGGAGGCATTTGGTTTAACAACAAAATTGAAAGACACCAAGTACTTTCGGCAAGGGTAAGATTGTTGAAGCTTTGGTTTAAGGAGAACAAATGAAAATGAAAAGAGATGAAAGCACTTGGGGTTTGGTTTCAAGAAATAAAAAATAAAATGGGTGAAATTTGACTAAAAAAAGACCAAAAGAGAGACTTGTTTGACACTAGCTAAGACCGAAAATGCACAAATTGTCTAAGTGGAATTTTGGCACTCTCCTCCCCAACACTTACCAACCAGCCACAACTCCCCAAAATCTCCTCAAAACCGCCAACCTCCCCAAACACTCCCAAGCCACTAATTCAAATTACCTTGACCAAGTCTTCCTCCACAATTTGCTCTCCACCCACCATTTGAATAGGAAGACTTAGTCAAGGTAGAGTTTGAAGCGCCTACAACTCCTCCCTTCCATCTTGTCAAAATAGGAGCCAAAATGTGGGATTTTCGCGGCTTGAACTCGGGACCTCTCCCCTTGCCATTGGGCCAAACCAAGCTCCTAGTGGCGCCTTACTTACCGCTCCACCAAGGCTCCTCATGTGATAAAAATTCACCTAAAATATTTATAAACCCCAGCTCCTTCAGCTCCTATCACCTAAAGCCCAAAACTAAAATTTTCCCACCTACTCAGGCTCACCCCTAGCCTACAACTAAGCCTCGAAACCACACAAACAACAACATAACAAGCCATTAACATGCAAACAATGCCAAAATAAAAATAGCCCTTAACCCGGGATATTACAGTTTTACCCCCTTAAAATAATTTTGACCTCGAAATTACCTGATCAGAAGAGTTGCGGGTATTGCTATCTCATCACATCCTCAGGTTCCCAAGTAGCTTCCTCCACGCCATGATTCCGCCAAAGAACCTTAACCAAAGGCACAGACTTTTTGCGCAGAACCTTCACATCCCGATCTAAAATCTGTACAGGCTCTTCCTCCATGGTCAAATCTGGGTTTACCTCGATCTCTTCCACTGCCACCACGTGTGACAGATCAGAGCGATATCGCCTAAGCATCGAAACGTGGAACACGTCGTGAATCTGACTTAGCTCTGCTGGCAACTCGAGCTGATATGCAACTGGTCCCACTCGTCTCAGTACCTTATACGGCCCAATAAACCTCGGACTTAGCTTGCCTTTCCTCCCAAACCTTAATACTTTCTTCCAAGGTGAGACCTTCAGAAAAACTTGATCCCCAACAGCAAATTCAATATCTCTCCGCTTAAGATCGGCATAGGATTTCTGTCGGTCCGAAGCTTCTTTCAATCTAGCCTGAATCAACTTAACCTTGTCTTCGGTCTCAGCAACCAACTCTGGCCCCAACAACTGACGTTCACCTAACTCTGTCCAACAAGTAGGTGGCGACACTTCCTACCGTCTACAGCGCCTCATATGGTGCCATCTTGATGCTCGCTTGGTAGCTTGTTGTTGTAGGTGAACTCATTAACGGTAGATACTCCTCCCAACTACCTCTCAAGTCCAATACACAACCTCGTAACATGTCTTCCAAGATCTATATAACCCTTTCATTGCCCGTCGATCTGCGGATGAAATCCGTCTTTAAAATCAATCGTACCCGAGCTCGATGCAACATTTTCTAGAACCTTGGCGTAAATCGGGATCCCTATTCGAGATGATCGATACTAGCACCCGTGCGGTCTCACTATCTCGACACATCTGACCGCCAACCTCTCAAGTGAGTAATCCACCTCACCGGAATAAAGTGGGCTGATTTAGTCGATCGATCCACGATTACCCAAAGCGAATCCTTCTTGCTCGGTGTAGAGGCAATCCAGCGAAATCCATAGTTATCCTTTCCCACTTCCATTGAGGAATCTTCATTGGTGAAGCAACTCGACGGCGAAGCGATGCTCAACCTTGACCTGCGACATGTCGACACTTCCTACAAACTCTGTCACTTCCTTTTTGATCCGGCCACGGAGGCGATCTCGAGATCCCTATACATTTTACTACCTCCAGATGCATAAGCGTAGGGCTGCTATGTGCATCTGAAGAATCTTTTGCCTTAACTTCGGTGTCTCTCGGCATACAAGCCTTCCCGAAAAACACGACACCCCATCACTAGACAAGCAGTAACCCTCCAAACCATTATTACGCACTTGTGTCCTCTGCGCCAAAACCTCATCCAACAAGCGCTTTTCTACGATCTGCTCAACCCAAGTAGGCAACACTGCAGCTCTGCGAGAATACTCCGTCGTCATACAAACTCAAGTGGGCAAACAACGCTCTTAAATTGAAATAACCTTACGGCTCAGCGCGTACGCCTGGCGTTAGCCTTGCGGATGATACTCAATTGAGCAATCGTAGTCTTTCAATGGCTCGATCCATCTGCGACATCTCGATTCAAGTCTTTACGAGTCGGAAGGTACTTGAGCTCTTATGATCCGTGTAGACTATCGATCTCTCTCCGTACAAGTAATGCCTCCATATCTTCAAGGCAAAGACTACTGACCGCTAACTCCGGATCGTCGTTGGATAATTTACCTCATGTGGCCTCATTTGCCGAGATCGTAAGCCAACCTTCCTTTCTTGCATCAGACACAACCCAAACCCGTATGTGATGCATCGCGATGCGTGAATTCCTTACCGACCTCGGGTTGAATCGAGGCGGAGCTTGGTCAAAATCTTCTTCAACTTGTCGAAGCTCTCCTCTTCTCAGTCCAAATAAACGGAACCCCTTTTCTTAATAATTTGGTCATCGGCGCTGCGATTAATGAAAACCCCTCTACAAATCTTCGGTAGTATCCTGCCAAACCCAGAAAACTCCGAATCTCAGCTACTGACTTAGGCGGCTTCCAATCCAAAACCGCCTCAATCTTTCGAGGATCCACCCTAATCCCCTCAATCGATACTACATGACCCAAGAACGTCACCTTCCTAAGCCAGAATTCGCATTTCTTGAACTTAGCATAGAGTTATTTTTCCTCAAAATCGCAATACCACATAAATGTGCATCATGCTCCTCCTCGGTCCTTGAATATACCAAGATGTCGTCGATAAAACCACTACGAATGATCTAAATCTTTGTTGGAACACCCTATTCATCATATCCATAAAAAGGTGCCGGTGCGTTAGTCAACCCAAGCGGCATAACTAAGAACTCAAAGTGCCCATACCAAGTATGAAATGCCGTCTTGCGATATCCGCTTCCTTCACCTTTAGCGGTGATACCGGACCTTAAATTAATCTTGAGAAAACCGGCGCACCTTGGTGATCAAACAAGTCATCTATCCGAGCGGTGGATACATGTTTTGATCGTCGACTTATTCGGTTGGCGATAGTCTATACACATCCGCATAGTACAAGTCTTTCTTCTTGACAAAAGAGTACCGGCGCTCCCAAGGCAAAACACTTGGCCTAATAAAGCCTCGGTCCAACAACTCCTGGATTTGAGCCTTAAGCTCCACTAACTCTTTAGGCGCCATCCTGTACGGAGCTATAGATATGGGCGTAGTTCCGGGTAACTGATTTATCCCGAACTCTACCTCATGATCTGGTGGCAAACCCGGAAGCTCCTCAGGAAATACATCAACAAATTCTCTAAGCGTCAAGCTGTCTCCAAAGCAGACTCTTTAGCCTCCAAGGCATACACGAACCACATATGCTTCACGTACTTTTCGACCATCTTCTCGGCTTTGAGGCGAGATACCATATTAGACAGATAATTTCTCCTATTACCGATCGAGCTACCTCATCACCCTTAGCTATTTTCAGAATCATGCGCTTAGCCGCAGCGCAAACAACACGCTTTGGTACTTAACCACTAGTCCATCCCGAGAATCGGATCGAACTCCCCAAATGGCGGTTCCATCGGATCGACCACGAATACTACCCTTGAAGTTCTAGAGTGCGTCTCTATCGACTTATTTACAACTCTGAGTGACCTAAAGGGCTTATTACGGTCATCGCCTAAAAGATATCTCGAGTCTAAATCCATGGTCTTCACTATGCTACTTGCAACATATGAATGTGTTTAACCCACATCAATCAAAGCGATAAATGGAGAACCAAAGATTAAAAGCGTCTGGTGATGGCGTCCGGTGCTTCGCCCTCCTCTGGCACCTCGCCGCATACACTAGCCCGGTTGTGCGGCCTCGTAGAACTACTGCTCCTACGCCGGTGCTCCACGGCCCGACGAACCATTACCTCCTCGCCATTACTCGGCCCCTCTGCGGTGATGGTCCGTTATTCTGTCTTCGTACGTACGACTATCGGACTGAATCCTAGCCAACTTACGCAGACAGTCCTTCACACGGTGATCCAGCGAGCCACACTCAAAACAGCCTTTTCCACCCGTCCAACATCCTCCCCAATGAGCTTTCCCACAATGGTTACACTGCGGCGGTCCCTGCCTAGCAGCAACAAACCTACCCGACTGATTCGGCCCACTCGGTCTAGCCCTTTTCTGCGGATTACCTGACGACCCAGAAGATCCAAAACTCCTCTTGTGTCGGTTCCTATCCATACCTTGCCTCACAGACTCTTTAATACCATCGGCCACCTTCGCCTTTTCAACCAGAACAGCAAATTCCCGCTCCTGCTGGGGCGCGATCAACAATCTTAATTTGTCTCGCAGGCCATCCTCAAAACGAACGCACCTCTCGTGTTCAGTAGCCACCATACCCCTGGCATACCGACTCAACCTCAGAAACTCGCCTCGTATACGACTAATTGATTTACTCCCACGAATTAACCTCGAAATGCTTTCCGTTGCTCATTAATGTAGTTAGCTCCCGTACTTTTACGATAGCGACCCATAAGTAGTCCCAAGTCGGATCTTCATTGCGGTATTGTCCGAATAGTGAGCCACCTTTGGTATGACTCATCTCGAGAATGATACTATCCCTTTAATTTTTCTTGATGATCGAGTCTAGATCGTCCATGATCCGTTCGTCGCTTGTACCAATATTCAAGCGATCTAGGAGCAACACCGAGACACCCGAAAGAATTAGCTCCATTTGCCCGAAGTCGCTCGAGCCTGATTTCCTAACTCCTGCGCCCCCACCTACTCCAGCTACCCTTTCTAACACTCGTAGCATCGCTTTGTGACCTGCGTCATCCCGATCATTCTTGAAACTCACCACCTCCGGTGGTGGCGGAATCAGTATCTCATTTTCGACCCTCACCAGATCCTACGGGTTCAGAAATTGTCATCCTACCGCGGCCTCGTCCACGACCACGTCCACCTCGGGTACTCATGACTAAATCTCGTCTGATTTTAAAGAATTTTATGCATCAGTAATTATTCCACTGTTTTAAAGCAAAGTCTTATGAATATTAAATAAGCTTTTGTTTTCGCGAGTCCACTCAGTCCTATCAGTTTTAGTTTCTAAAGTAGTCTTACTATCACTAGCCATCCAGTCACATCTCATCAATATCACAAACAATAGTAAGGGGTACTTACCTGGGCGGATTGGTGCCGGAGACTCGGTGCCATGCCTTTCACACCATACTTTTTAAAACATAACACTTAAAACAGACTTTTGAAAACATTTTGGGCCTCAGGCCCACAGCCGAGCCTTTGAACTTAGCTCTGATACCACAATTGTAACACCCCAAACCCGGTCTACACACCACGACCGAATCTGGAATATCACAGGGGAAAAAGGATTTTTGGGAAAATAGGTTTAAGTTTAGATGTTTGATGAAAACACTTCGCAAAGTTGTGTATTTGAAGAAAAACTCGAGTAGACTTGATTAAAATCTGTTGGTGTATTTGAAAACCTGGAAATTTGAAAAACTTAATCATATGTGTAGGTAAAACTAGTTTATTTCTTTTAGAAGTTTAAGATGTTTCTTATTATTGTTACTAAACATTTTGACTTAGTAGAAAATCGAGTTTAAGTTAGAAAAAAACATTTGAGTCCCCTTTATTCCAAACATTAGTGTGATACCTGATGGTATAGTTTAAAATGTCGCTTTTGTAGTTTTGAAATTGTTGATTTTCCAAGTTTTAGCTCATTTTAACTCAATTAATTTGTTAAGGCATAGTAAACATCTACTTTAAGCATAAACAAAGCAAAACATAATTTTAAAAGGCCATTTACAAACCCAAATAAAACCAAATAGTAATAAATGAGCTAATGTACCAAATTTTATAAAGCCTGAGCAAATCCTTATTTAAGCATGACATGAGCACCTCGAGTCCATCCCGGCTCCATGTCCGCGTCTAAGTGTCACCTGAAAAGTCAAAGGAGAGAGTGAGTCGCAAGACTTAGTGTATAAATCCCTCTCCCGGTATAACATGCTAGCACACATCATAACAAAGTAATGCAAGTAACGCACCCGATCCTAACCAACCATATCACCTTTTCTACCCCGTGTGGTACCAAACCCTTGGTGGTGCCAAACCCTTGGTGACCCAAAGTAACGATATCCATAATGTGGTGCCAAACCACTTTGGTGACGAAGTCACAAATAATCCAATGATGGGGCCAACCCATCGTGTGATACCAAATCACTAGCGACAATCCCGTATCTCATAAGTGGGGCCAACCCACGGTGGTGTCAAACCACGAGGGCGAGTCACAATGAGGTGCCAAACCTCGGTGTCCCAAAGACACGGTGTGATACCAAATCACGGTAACCGCGATCACAAATCCGATGATGGGGCCAACCCATCGTGTGATACCAAATCATGGCGTCAATCCGTATAATCAAGCGTGGGGCCAACCCACCGTGGTGCTAAGCCTTGGGACGAGACGCCGAGGTGTCAAACCTCTGGTGACCCAAAGTCACAAAATATCATTTGTGGTACCAAACCTTTGGAGGTGCCAAACCTCGGTGTCCCAAAGACACAGTGTCCCAAAGACACGGATATCATACTCCCCTTCCTCTCATATCACCCAATAGCATATCATACTAAATGCAAAATCGTGCAATCATGCTATCATGCTCACATGCTTAATATGGCATCTCAAAGTATGTACACCAATAATCATGAGATCACATACCATTACATATCTCATAATGAAACGGACTTACCCAAATCCGTATCCATACCTCAATGGATATTAAATCAGTCAACCACACTGTTTCATTTACACAATCAGGTTATCACATTACTCAGTTAAGAAAGTGTGTTGGTTTACACACCTGAAATAGCGAAGGTTAAATCCTAATAACCGGTCTAAGTCCCTTGATCACCTCGACAACCCCGATCCCACAATCGGCCAACAATGGATTAATCATTATACCATTTGGCCAAAAATAGATAACCCAAGGAGTTGCGTTAAGCCTTACCTTTGCAAATGGTTCGGTTTCCAACCAACCCGAACCAACACTGGTTCCTTCTGGTAATCGGCCTCCCCTCTAAAACACAAATCATTAGTCTCATCAATCTTTGGCTTAACAACTCTAAAGAAACCATTAAAGCAACCGCTTACCACCACTTATCGATTGCTTAACGGAGTAGGAAGGCTCTCCTTGCTTGATTTCGAACTCCAAAGGCCCTATATGAAAAACGATTACCAAACCAACGTTAACTCCTTCTAATAGATACCGAAATCGGCCTTTAAACATACTAGAAATCGGCAAAGTACCAGAAAGAGGAGAAATGGCCATTCGGCCAACACTTACCTTATACTAGGCCGATTGAAACAAGAATCTAACAAGAGGAATAGGTTCGGGTAAAAGGTTTTGGAAAAGAAAGAAAATAAAAAGATGAATGGAGGGTGCCTGTGTTAAAAGAAAAGAAGATGGAGGATGTAGGTTTTTGGAAAGATGTGTTACGGTCAAGAAGGGAGAGAGACTAGATTAGGTTCACGAGCAATGGAGAAAGAAAGGTTACAAGTTGGGACACAATGGTTCCAAGAGAGGAAAAATATGAACAAAAAGGAAAAGAAAGTATGAGAAGCTAGTTTAGGCTCAAGTTGAAAAGAAAACAAAAAGCTGGTTTGGAGAATAAAGTTTAACACAAATGAAAAGAAAAGAAAATGGGAGAGAGGTATTCGGCTAACAACAAAATTGAAAGGCACCAAGTACTTTCGGCAAGGGTAAGATTGTTGAAGCTTTCGGTTTAAGGAGAACAAATGAAAATGAAAAAGAGATGAAAGCACTTGGGGTTTCAGTTTCAAGAAATAAAAAAATAAAATGGGTGAAATTCGGCTTACCAAAAGACCAAAAGAGAGACTTGTTTGACACTAGCTAAGACCGAAAATGCACAAATTGTCTAATTGGAATTTCACACTCTCCTCCCCAACACTTACCAACCAGCCACAACTCCCCAAAATCTCCTCAAAACCGCCAACCTCCCCAAACACTCCCAAGCCACCTAATTCAAATTACCTTGACCAAGTCTTCCTCCACAATTTGCTCTCCACCCACCATTTGAATAGGAAGACTTAGTCAAGGCGAGTTTGAGCGCCACAACTCCTCCCTTCCATGCCGTCAAAATAGGAGCCAAAATGCGATTTTCACGGCTTGAACTCAGGACCTCTCCCCTTGCCATTGATGCCAAACCAAGCACCTAGTGGCGCCTTACTTACCACTCCACCAAGGCTCCTCATGTGATAAAAATTCACCTAAAATATTTATAAACCCCAGCTCCTTTAGCTCCTGTCACCTAAAGCCCAAAACTAAAATTTTCCCACCTACTCAGGCTCACTCCTAGCCTACAACTAAGCCTCAAAACCACACAAACAACAACATAACAAGCCATTAACATGCAAACAATGCCAAAATAAAAATAGCCCTTAACCCGGGATATTACAATTCTACCCCCCCTTAAAATAATTTTGACCTCGAAATTACGTCGAGAAAGAGTTGCGGGTATTCTTTGTCTCATCACATCCTCAGGTTCCCAAGTAGCTTCCTCCACGCCATGATTCTGCCAAAGAACCTTAACCAAAGGCACAGACTTCTTGCGCAGGACCTTCACATCCCGATCTAAAATCTGTACAGGCTCTTCCTCCATGGTCAAATCTGGGTTTACCTCGATCTCTTCCACTGCCACCACGTGTGACGGATCGGAGCGATATCGCCTAAGCATCGAAACGTGGAACACGTCGTGAATCTGACTTAGCTCTGCTGGCAACTCGAGCTGATATGCAACTGGTCCCACTCGTCTCAGTACCTTATACGGCCCAATAAACCTCGGACTTAGCTTGCCTTTCCTCCCGAACCTTAATACTTTCTTCTATGGCGAGACCTTCAGAAAAACTTGATCCCCCACAGTAAATTTAATATCTCTCCGCTTAAGATCGGCATAGGACTTACATCGGTCGAAGCTTCTTTCAATCTAGCTGAATCAACTTAACCTTGTCTTGGTCTCGACAACCAACTCTGGCCCCAACAAGCGGCGTTCACCTAACTCGTCCAACAAGTAGGTGGCGACACTTCCTACCGTATAGCGCCTCATATGGTGCCATCTTGATGCTCGCTTGGTAACTGTTGTTGTAGGCGAACTCAGCTAACGGTAGATACTCCTCCCAACTACCTCTGAAGTCCAATACACAACCTCGTAACATGTCTTCCAAGATCTGTATAACCCTTTACATTGCCCGTCGATCTGCGGATGAAATCGTCTTTGAAATCCAACAGTGTACCTAGAGCTCGATGCAACGCTTTCCGAACCTTGGCGTAAATCTGGGATCCCTATCCGAGATGATCGACATCGGCACCCGTGCGACCTCACTATCTCGACACATACTGACCGCCAACCTCTCAAGTGAGTAATCCACCTCACCGGAATAAAGTGGGCTAATTTAGTCGATCGATCCACGATTACCCAAATGAATCCTTCTTGCTCGGTGTAAGAGGTAATCCTTGACGAAATCCATAGTTATCCTTTCCCACTTCCATCGAGGAATCTTCCTTTGGTGAAGCAACCACGATGGTAAGCGATGCTCGACCTTGACCTGCGACATGTCGGACACTTCCTACAAACTCTGTCACTTCATTTTTCGATCCGGCCACCGTAGGCGATCTACGAGATCCATATACATTTTACTACCTCCAGGATGCATAGCGTAGGGGCTGCTATGTGCATCCTGAAGAATCTTTTGCCTTAACTCAGTGTCTCTCGGCATACAAGCCTTCCCCTGAAAAACACAGCACCCCATCACTAGACAAACTGTAACCCTCCAAACCATCATTCTGCACTTGTGTCCTCTGCGCGCTCAAAACCTCATCCAACAACTGCTTTTCTCTGATCTGCTCAACCCAAGTAGACTTAACCTACTGCGCTGCGAGAATACTCCGTCGTCATACAAACTCAAGTGGGCAAACAACGCTCTTAAATGAAACAACCTTACGGCTCAACGCGCCACGCCTGGCGTTAGCCTTGCCCGGATGATACTCAATTGAGCAATCGTAGTCTTTCAATTATTTCGATCCATCTGCTACTGTCTCGATTCAAGTCTTTCCGAGTCGGAAGGTACTTGAGACTCTTATGATCGTGTAAACTATCGATCTCTCTCTGTACAAGTAATGCCTCCATATCTTCAAGGCAAAGACTACGGTACCGCTAACTCCGGATCGTCGTTGGATAATTTACCTCATGTGGCCTCGGTTGCCGAGATCGTAAGCCACAACCTTCCCTTCTTGCATCAAGACACAACCCAAACCCGTATGTGATGCATCGCAATATATCGTGAATTCCTTACCAACCTCGGGTTGAATCGAGCCGAGCTTGGTCAAAATCTTCTTCAACTTGTCGAAGCTCTCCTGCTGCTTCTCAGTCCAAATAAACGGAACCCCTTTTCTTAATAATTTGGTCATTGGCTCTGCGATTAATGAAAACCCCTCTACATATCTTCGATAGTATCCTCCCAAACCAGAAAACTCGAATCTCGACTCTTGACTTAGGCGGCTTCCAATCCAAATCGCCTCAATCTTTTGAGGATCCACCTAATCCCTCAACCGATACTACATGACCCAAGAACGTCACCTCCTAAGCCGAGATTCGCATTTCTTGAACTTCGCATAGAGTTGTTTCTCCTCAAAATCTGCAATACCACCATAAATCGCATCATACTCCTCCTCGGTCCTTGAATATACCAAGATGTCGTCGATAAAAACCACTACGAATGATCTAAATCTTTGTTGGAACACCCTATTCATCATATCCATGAAGGTCGCCGGTCGTTAGTCAACCCAAGCGGCATAACTAAGAACTCAAAGTGCCCATACCGAGTGCGAAATGCCGTCTTGCGGATATCCGCTTCCTTCACCTTTAGCGGTGATACCCGGACCTTAAATCGATCTTGAGAAAATCGGCGCACCCCTTCAATCGATCAAGCAAGTCATCTATCCGAGGCAATGGATACTTGTTTTGATCGTCGACTTATTCGATTAGCGGTAGTCTATACACATCCGCATGGTACCATCTTTCTTCTTGACAAAAATACTGGCGTGCCCCAAGGCGAAACACTTGGCCTAATGAAGGTTCGGTCCAACAACTCTTGGATTTGAGCCTTAAGCTCCACTAACTCTTTAGGCGCCATCACATGCGGAGCTATAGATACTTGGCGCGATTTGCAATGATCTATCCGAACTCTACCTCACGATCCGGTGGCAAACCGGAAGCTCCTCAGAAATACATCAACAAATTTCCTAAGCTGTCTCAACTGTCTCCACAATGAGACTCTTTAGCCTCCAAGGCATACACATGAACCACATATGCTTCACGACCCTTTCGACCATCTTCTCGGCTTTGAGCGAGATACCACATTGGATAGATAATTTCTCCTATTACCGATCGAGCTACCTCATCACCCTTAATTTGTTTTTAGAATCATGCGCTTAGTGCAATCCAACCGCTGGTACTTAACCGGCCAGTCCATCCCGAGAATCGATCGAACTCCCAAATGGCGGTTCCATCGGATCGCCCACGAATACTACCCTTGAAGTTCTAGAGGTGCGTCTCTATCTGACTTATCTACAACTACTGAGTGACCTAAAGGGCTTATTACGGTCATCGCCTAGAAGATATCTCGAGTCTAAATCCATGGTCTTCACTATGCTACTTGCAACATATGAATGTATTGAACCCACATCAATCAAAGCGATAAATGGAGAACCAAAGATTAAAAAGCGTCTGGGTGATGACGTCCGGTGCATCGCCCTCCTCTCAGCGCCTCGCCGCATACACTAGCCCCGATTGTCTAGCCTCAGAACTACCAGCTCCTCTGTCCGGTGCTCCATGGCTCCGACCAGAACCATTACCTCCTCTGCCATTACCTCGGCCCCTCTGCGGTGGTGGTCCGTTATTCCTGTACTGTGTACGGCCCTAACTCTCGGACTGAATCCTAGCCAACTTGCGCGGACAGTCCCTCACACGGTGATCCAGCGAGCCATACTCAAAACAGCCTTTTCCACCCATCCAACATCCTCCCCAATGAGCTTTCCCACAACGGTTACATCATGGCGGTCCACGCTTAGCGACAACAAACCTACCGACCGATTCGCCCACTCGGTCTAGCCCTTTTCTCTGATTACGGCGACCGGAAGATCCAAAACTCCTCTTGTGTCGGTTCCTATCCATACCTTGCCTCACAGACTCTTTAATACCCTCGGCCACCTTTGCCTTTTCAACCAGAATAGCAAATTCCCGCTCCTGCTGAGGCACGATCAATAATCTTAATTCGTCTCGCAGGCCATCCTCAAAACGAACGCACCTCTCGTGTTCAGTAGCCACCATACCCACAGCATACCGACTCGACCTCGAAACTACGCCTCGTATTTCGATCGATTTACTCCACGAACTAACCTCGAAATGCTTTCGTTGCTCATTAATGTAGTTAGCTCCCGTACTTTTTCGATAAGCGACCCAAAATAGTCCCAAGTCGGATCTTCCGCAAAGATTGTCTCGAACAAGTGAGCCACCATCGGTATGACTCATCTCGAGAATGATACTATCCCTTTAATTTTTCTTCAGCGATCGGTCTAGATCGTCCATGATCCGTTACGTCGCTTCCAGCCAATATTCAGCAGTGCTAGGAGCAACACCCGAGACACCCCGAAAGAATTCAGCCCCATTTGCCCGAAGTTGCCTAGGCACAGATTTCCTAACTCCTGCGCCTCCACCTACTCCAGCTACCCTTTCTAACACTCGCAAACATCGCGCTGTGACAACTGCGTCATCGATCTGCATTTTGAAACTCACCACCTCCAGCTGGTGGCGGAACCAGTATCTCGTTCTCTGACCCCTGACCAGATCCTACGGGTTCAGAAATTATCATCCTACCGCGGCCTCGTCCACAACCACGTCCACCTCGGGTACTCATGACTAAATCTCGTCTGATTTTAAAGAATTTTATGCATCAGTAATTATTCCACTATTTTAAAGCAAAGTCTTATGAATATTAAATAAGCTTTTGTTTTCGCGAGTCCACTCAGTCCTATCAGTTTTAGTTTCTAAAGTAGTCTTACTATCACTAGCCATCCAGTCACATCTCATCAATATCACAAACAATAGTAAGGGGTACTTACCTGGGCGGATTGGTGCCGGAGACTCGGTGCCATGCCTTTCACAACATACTTTTTAAAACATAACACTTAAAACAGACTTTTGAAAACATTTTGGGCCTCAGGCCCACAGCCGAGCCTTTGAACTTAGCTCTGATACCACAATTGTAACACCCCAAACCCGGTCTACACACCACGACCGAATCTGGTATGTTACAGGGGAAAAAAGATTTTTGGGAAAATAGGTTTAAGTTTAGATGTTTGATGAAAACACTTCGCGAAGTTGTGTATTTGAAGAAAAACTCGAGTAGACTTGATTAAAATCTGTTGGTGTATTTGAAAACCCGGAAATTTGAAAAACTTAATCAGATGTGTAGGTAAAACTAGTTTATTTCTTTTAGAAGTTTAAGATGTTTCTTATTATTGTTACTAAACATTTTGACTTAGTAGAAAATCGAGTTTAAGTTAGAAAAAACATTTGAGTCCCTTTATTCCAAACATTAGTGTGATGCAGATGGTATAGTTTAAAATGTCGCTTTTGTAGTTTTGAAATCGTTGTCTTTCCAAGTTTTAGCTCATTTTAACTCAATTAATTTGTTAAGGCATAGTAAACATCTACTTTAAGCATAAACAAAGCAAAACATAATTTTAAAAGGCCATTTACAAACCCAAATAAAACCAAATAGTAATAAATGAGCTAATGTACCAAATTTTATAAAGCCTGAGCAAATCCTTATTTAAGCATGGCATGAGCACCTCGAGTCCATCCCGGCTCCATGTCCGCGCCTAAGTGTCACCTGAAAAGTCAAAGGAGAGAGTGAGTCGCAAGACTCAGTGTATAAATCCCTCTCCCGGTATAACATGCCAACACACATCATAACAAAGTAATGCAAGTAATGCACCCGATCCTAACCAACCATATCACCTTTTCTACCCCGTGTGGTACCAAACCATTGGTGGTGCCAAACCTTGGTGACCCAAAGTCACGATATCCATAATGTGGTGCCAAACCCTTTGGTGACCGAAGTCACAAATAATCCAATGATGGGGCCAACCCATCGTGTGATACAAAATCACTAGCGACAATCCGTATCTCATAAGTGGGGCCAACCCACGGTGGTGTCAAACCACGAGGGGCGAGTCGCAATGAGGTGCCAAACCTCGGTGTCCCAAAGACACAGTGTGATACCAAATCACGGTGACCATGATCACAAATCCGATGATGGGTCCAACCTATCGTGTGATACCAAATCATGGCGTCAATCCGTATAATCAACTATGGGGCCAACCCACCGTGGTGCTAAGCCCTTTGGGATGAGGGCGAGGTGCCAAACCTCTGGTGACCCAAAGTCACAAAATATCGTTTGTGGCACCAAACCCTTTGGAGGTGCCAAACCTCGGTGTCCCAAAGACACAGTGTCCCAAAGACACGGATATCATACTCCCCCTCCTCTCATATCACCCAATAGCATATCATACTAAATGCAAAATCGTGCAATCATGCTATCATGCTCACATGCTTAATATGGCATCTCAAAGTATGTACACCAATAATCATGAGATCACATACCATTACATATCTCATAATGAAACGGACTTACCTGAATTCGTACCCATACCTCAATGAATATTAAATCAGTCAACCACACTGTTTCATTTACACAATCAGGTTATCACATTACTCAGTTAAGAAAGTGTGTTGGTTTACACGCCTGAAATAGCGAAGGTTAAATCCTAAGAACCGGTCTAAGTCCCTTGATCACCTCGACAACCCCGATCCTACAATCAGCCAATAATGGATTAATCATTATACCATTCGGCCAAAAATAGATAACCCAAGGAGTTACGTTAAGCCTTACCTTTGCAAATGGTTCGGTTTCCAACCAACCCGAACCAACCTTGGTTCCTTCGATAATCGGCCTCCCTCTAAAACACAAATCATTAGTCTCATCAATCTTTGGCTTAACAACTCTAAAGAAACCATTAAAGCAACCTCTTACCACCACTTACCGATTGCTTATGAGTAGGAAGGCTCTCCTTGCTTGATTTGAACTCCAAAGGCCCTATATGAAAACGATTACCAAACCAACGTTAACTCCTTCTAATAGATACCGAAATCGACCCTTAAACATACTAGAAATCGGCAAAGTACCAGAAAGAGGAGAAATGGCCATTCGGCCAACACTTACCTTCTACTAGGCCGATTGAAACAAGAATCTAACAAGAGGAATAGGTTCGACTAAAAGGTTTTAGAAAAGAAAGAAAATAAAAAGATGAATGGAGGGGTGCCTTCGGTTAAAAGAAAAAGAAGATGGAGGATGTAGGTTTTTGGAAAGATGTGTTACGGTCAAGAAGGGAGAGAGACTAGATTCGGTTCACGAGCAATAGAGAAAAGAAAGGTTACAAGTTTGACTTACAATGGTTCCAAGAGAGGAAAAATATGAACAAAAGGAAAAAGAAAGTATGAGAAGCTAGTTTGACTCAAGTTGAAAAGAAAACAAAAAGCTGGTTTGATTTAACACAAATGAAAAAGAAAAGAAAAAGGAGAGGCATTGATTTCTAACAACAAAATTGAAAGACACCAAGTACTTTCGGCAAGGGTAAGATTGTTGAAGCTTGAGGTTTAAGGAGAACAAATGAAAATGAAAAGAGATGAAAGCACTTGGGGTTTCGGTTTCAAGAAATAAAAAAATAAAATGGGTGAAATTGCTTTTGACAAAAGACCAAAAGAGAGACTTGTTTGACACTAGCTAAGACCAGAAAATGCACAAATTGTCTAAGTGGAATTTTGGCACTCTCCTCCCAACACTTACCAACCAGCCACAACTCCCTAAAATCTCCTCAAAACCTAGCCAACCTCCCCAAACACTCCCAAGCCACCAATTCAAATTACCTTGACCAAGTCTTCCTCCACAATTTGCTCTCCACCCACCATTTGAATAGGAAGACTTAGTCAAGCGAGTTTGAAGCGCCTACAACTCCTCCCTTCCATGCCATCAAAATAGGAGCCAAAATGTGGGATTTTCGCAGCTTGAACTCAGGACCTCTCCCCCCTTGCCATTGACGCCAAACCAAGCTCCTGGTGGCGCCTTACTTACCACTCCACCAAGGCTCCTCATGTGATAAAAATTCACCTAAAATATTTATAAACCCCAGCTCCTTCAGCTCCTATCACCTAAAACCCAAAACTAAAATTTTCCCACCTACTCAGGCTCACTCCTAGCCTACAACTAAGCCTCGAAACCAAACAAACAACAACATAACAAGCCATTAACATGCAAACAATGCCAAAATAAAAATAGCCCTTAACCCGGGATATTACATGACCTAACATTTGTATTTGTGGGAGTTCCACCATCGATCACCAAGTGACTTATCATGCATTTCCCCTTCAATATCATATTCCCACCCCATGCATACACATAAAGAAAACATCATGCATTCATATATTTTCTGATACACATAGGGAGTTCTATGTTTAACTATCTGGCATCCTTGCCTAACCCTTTTAGGGTTCTATTTGACTGTCTATATAGCCTCATTAGCTTTTAAGCCCAAAACATATATATAGTCATACATACAAGTTTATTAGTGTGTTAGAGATCTACACACAATCGCACTAATCAACCCCTAAGGGTATAATGATAATTTTACCTACCGAGGGTATTTCAGTAATTTACCTACTAAGGGTAATTTGGTAATTTCAAAAACTGGGGTATTTCGGTAATTTCACAAATCAGGGGTATTTCAATAATTTCACAAATTGAGGTATTTTTGATAATTTCACAAATTGGGGCTATTTTAGTAATTTCACAAATTAGGGGTATTTCGATAATTTTACAAATGAGGGGTATTTCGGTAATTTGCAAATTGGGGGTATTTCGGTAATTTCACAAATCAAGGGTATTTTGATAATTTCACAAATCGAGGGTATTTTAGTAATTTCACAAATCAGGGGTATTTCGATAATTTCACAAATCGGGGGTATTTTGGTAATTTGTAAACTGGGGGTATTTCGGTCCCTTTTGGGTTTTAGTTATGAACTTTGGCCCATCAACAAGTCCTCACGGCTAAAGTGAACAAACAATACGCACTAGGTAGGTTTCCAGAAAAGAGGAGGTGGGCCACTAGGGCCGCTTAAGTACCAAGCTCTCCCTAGACCCAATCCTAGACATGCGTATGCCCATTGCCACACCCTAACCCAGCGACTTGTTCACAAGCATGTTTAATTAGAATTAAGTCTTATGGAATTTACGAGTTGTTCAAACTAAGCCTAAGGTCCATAAACCCTAACATATATGTCTACGTCCCCAAAAGCCCAAATCACTCCCTTACGGCCCATTAGGCCTAAATCTCATCATATAGCCTATTAGGCCCAAAAGAAATCCAATTCATGTATCATGCTTGACTAGTTCAATTCATATAACCAATAAGACCATTTCATTAAACTTAGCCAAAGGGCCCACCGGGCCCATTTAGCCACTTTCGGCTTTACCGATTTCGTGTGTGTAGTGTTTGTACACACCTGGTA
Source organism: Gossypium rotundifolium (assembly GCA_025506655.1). Lineage (NCBI taxonomy): Eukaryota > Viridiplantae > Streptophyta > Magnoliopsida > Malvales > Malvaceae > Gossypium > Gossypium rotundifolium. The sequence continues at coordinate 71,575,505 of CP106729.1, forward strand.
ACCACGCGCGCTGCAAACCCCTTAGTCACGAACCTACAATTGACATCACCTAACGATTAATCATAACTTAATATACACTTATCGAAAATCAAAACCTCACCGTAACCTTATCGTGCACCTCACGTTATAGTAGCCCTTTCTTCGCTACTATTGACGATTATCCTCTAGGTCTGCTCCCAAACACCCACCAAGGTATATTAACTCTCCTCATAAAATGCTCTATATATAGCTAGCTTCTCACCTTCCTTCTTTGTATCTTACCGATGTGGGATCCCTCCGTTAGCAGAGTTTAAATCCAACTCAAACTCTTCTCGTCCAATCCTCAAAATAAATACTCCCTTGCATGTCATGAGATTCAAACCCAAGCTCCTTTGCACCCTTAATGATGTCACTTTGCCACTACACCACACACTCCACCACACACTCCACTTGTGTCATTTTTTTCCACATTTTATTCTTAAAATCTACCTACTAACTCCTAGGGTTTTATTCACCTAAAACCAAAATTTTTCCTAAGGCCTAACTTGAACCCGAGACTTCATAGAAGCCCCCTAACCTTCCAAAATCACTTACCTACTAGATCTAACTTGCATTAAATCTATTTTCTTATTCCTAAAAATTTTAAACGCTCATACGCCAAGGCCCAATGGGCCCAATCCTACTAGGCCCAACTTTGGGATGTTACATTCAAACACCCCATTAGGAATTAGAATTAAATTAGGATACTTAGGGGCTAAGTAAGGCATCACAAAGTCTATATAAACACCTTAGGAGGCAATTTGGAAGGGGAGTTCGGTAGAAGCTAAAACAGGGCTTCAGGTTTTAGTAGAGTTTTCTCGCAGAGCTTTACTTGTTTAGGGAATTACTCAAAGATAGCCAGTTGATCCATCTCAAGAGTCGTAATTCTACTCAAGATAGAGGATCTCTCCTTCAATTCCTTGAGGGGGTTTTAGGATTCCTTATGTTTTGTTTTATCTTTTCTCTTGAGATGTTTTCTTATTTTATTATGAACTAGATCCTTCAGATACCTGAAGGGGATGAAACCTATGATAGATTTTTTATTTAATTCTTTCAGGTTTATATGATAATAATTAGTTTATATGATAGCTTCTCACCTTCCTTCTTTGTATCTTACCGATGTGGGATCCCTCCGTTAGCAGAGTTTAAATCCAACTCAAACTCTTCTCGTCCAATCCTCAAAATAAATACTCCCTTGCATGTCATGAGATTCAAACCCAAGCTCCTTTGCACCCTTAATGATGTCAATTTGCCACTACACCATACACTCCACCACACACTCCACTTGTGTCATTTTTTTCCACATTTTATTCTTAAAATCTACCTACTAACTCCTAGGGTTTTATTCACCTAAAACCAAAATTTTTCCTAAGGCCTAACTTGAACCCGAGACTTCATAGAAGCCCCCTAACCTTCCAAAATCACTTACCTACTAGATCTAACTTGCATTAAATCTATTTTCTTATTCCCAAAAATTTTAAACGCTCCTACGCCAAGGCCCAATGGGCCCAATCCTACTAGGCCCAACTTTGGGATGTTACATTCAAACACCCCATTAGGAATTAGAATTAAATTAGGATACTTAGGGGCCAAGTAAGGCATCACAAAGTCTATATAAACACCTTAGGAGGCAATTTGGAAGGGAGTTCGGAAGGTGTCAGAGGCTTGTGTTTTAGTAGAGTTTTCTGGCAGAGCTTTACTTGTTTAGGGAATTACTCAAAGATAGCCAGTTGATCCATCTCGAAGAGTCAGAATTCTACTCAAGATGGAGGATCTCTCCTTCAATTCCTTCAGGGGGTTTTAGGGATTCCTTATGTTTTGTTTTATCTTTTCTCTTGAGATGTTTTCTTATTTTATTATGAACTAGATCCTTCAGATACCTGAAGGGGATGAAACCTATGATAGATTTTTTTATTTAATTCTTTCAGTTTATATGATAATAATTAGTTTATATGATAGCTTCTCACCTTCCTTCTTTGTATCTTACCGATGTGGGATCCCTCCGTTAGCAGAGTTTAAATCCAACTCAAACTCTTCTCGTCCAATCCGCAACATAAATACTCCCTTGCTTGTTATGAGATTTGAACCCAAGCTTCTTTGCACCCTTAATGACGTCACTTTGCCACTACACCACACACTCCACTTGTGTCATTTTTTTCCACATTTTATTCTTAAAGCCTACCTACTAACTCCTAGGGTTTTATTCACCTAAAACCAAAATTTTTCCTAAGGCCTAACTTGAACACGAGACTTCATAGAAGCCCCTAACCTTCCAAAATCACTCACCTACTAGATCTAACTTGCATTAAATCTGTTTTCTTATTCCCAAAAATTTTAAATGCTCCTACGCCAAGGCCCAATGGGCCCAATCCTACTAGGCCCAACTTTGGGATGTTACATTCAAACACCCCATTAGGAATTAGACTTAAATTAGGATACTTAGGGGCCAAGTAAGGCATCACAAAGTCTATATAAACACCTTAGGAGGCAATTTGGAAAGGGAGTTCGGAAGAAGCTGAAACAGGGCTTCAGGTTTTAGTAGAGTTTTCTGGCAGAGCTTTACTCATTTAGGGAATTACTCAAAGATAGCCAGCTGATCCATCTCGAAGAGTCAGAATTCTACTCAAGATGGAGGATCTCTCCTTCAATTCCTTCAGGGGGTTTTAGGGATTTCTTATGTTTTGTTTTATCTTTTCTCTTTAGATGTTTTCTTATTTTATTATGAACTAGATCCTTCGGATACCTGAAGGGGATGAAACCTATGATAGATTTTGTTATTTAATTCATTCAGTTTATATGATAATACTTAGTTTGTTCTTAATTATGTTGCTTAAATTTATCTGATATACTTAGGTGGAGGAGGAATAGACCCTGCCTAAGAGTAGATCTAGCATAATTAAGAGGAGTTGATCGGGCGCCTAGAGATAGGGTTACGAGATTTTGTCGGATTAGGGTGAAACCTAATATGGGAGTCCATTGATCGATTTACTGCTTCCTTAGGGGGTTATTATAAGAGAACAAGAGTTCCACTAATTAACCTAAGGTTAGATATTATTCGTTTCGAGAGAAGGTTTAATATAGGTTAGGGAGTCTCACGGATCAAGCTAAGTAAAAGAAACCATGTGAATTGAAAGCTTGATAATAAGTGAAGTCATAGGTGGATTCTTCCCGAGGGTGTCATCTTTATCAACTAAGTTTTCCAAGGTCTTTTCCCAGTTTATTCTTTTGTCTTTGCATTTAGTTTAAGTATTTCATTAGTCTTAGATAAGTTAATTAATCACTCCATATTTAAGGCTAAATTGTAGGAAGAAAGTGAGTAGTAGTACTTTTAGGTTCCTTGGGTTCGATAAGATATTCTTTTCTGAGCTATACTCTTTGCTCGATAGGTACGCTTGCCTCTATCATTGTCGCATGATCGATCTCTGTGTTCGATCACTCTTTTATAAATATTAAAACTAGACTGCTTTTGCAATGATCAAGTTTTTGGCGCCGTTGCCGGGGACACTAAAATATTAAGAAAACTCTATTTCTATTACTTTAGCCAATTTTTTGTATTTGCAATTTATTGTTATTATATTATTCTTTATCATTATTTCTTTTTAATTTGCTATTTTTTTTTTCTCTATTTTGCTTTTGGCAAATAATTTTAGTCTATGGAAAAGATGGCACTGAATAATTATCTGTGGCAAGGCATGGAGGCAATTCCTACTAAAGCAACTAGTGTTTTCAACCTCGACGTGGTCACCAGTTTATCTAATCAGTTAGAGATAATGAATAAAAAGATTGATGATTGGTATAGTCCTCGCAGGTACATCCAGAAATACAATATGATTTAAATCTAGGAGGCGTGGCGAATCCTGAGTACCCACCCTACGGATATAGCATGGAAAACGAGCAAGCTCACTATACAGGTAACTATTCTAGATATCAAAATAATTTTTATAGTGACACTTATAATGCAGGTTGGAAGTACCATATCAATTTCTCGTGGGATGATCAAAATAGCCAAAGATCAGAATTTCCTCCAGATTTTCAACAACCACCTCACCAACAAAAAGAGGAGCTGAATCTTGAAGAGATGCTGAAAAAATTCATGGCAAACATAGAAAATTGACTCCAAGAAACTAAGAAACAAGTAAAATCAACGAGAACTGATTCGGGGAACTTACTAAGTCAGTCAAGGTAGCCACTAATGCGATCGAACAACTCGCAAAGTTGATGTCGGAATAACCGCAAGGACGTCTACCTAGTAACACTGAGATCAATCCAAAGGAGCAAAATAAAGCTATCACAGCTCATTCCAGTAAGAGGTTAGATGAACCCAATCCAATACAAAAAGCCAAGGTAGACGAAGGTAAGATAGAGGTGACACAAGAAAAGTCGAAACTGATAATTAAGAAGTACCAACCTCGCATACCTTATTCTAAAGCAATGAAAAGAGACGATTCAGAGGAACAGTTCGGTAAGTTTCTTAAACTCTTAAAGAAATTACATATTAACTTACCTCTTCTTGAAGCTCTTTTTCAGATGCCAGACTCGAGGAAATCTTTAAGACAGCTCTTAACAAACAAACGCAAATTAGATGAGGAGCACCATGTGGAATTAAATGCAGCATGCTCAGCAATGTTATAGAACAGACTACCACAGAAGCAAAAAGACACAGGGAGTTTTACAATTCCATGTTTAATTGGTAGTTTATCTATTAATAATGCGTTAGCTGATTTAGGGTCAAGCATCAATGTTATGCCTTATAAAATGTTTAAACAACTAGGTCTAGGGAAACCCAGATAAACTAGGATGAGCATTCAGTTAACTGATAAAACTATCAGAATTCCTAGGTGTATAGTAGAAAATGTTCTAATCAAAATTGATAAATTCATATTCCCAGCAGATTTTGTTGTTTTATACATGGATGAGGACAGCATGATTCCTTTAATTTTAGGAAAACCCTTTCTAGCAAATGCCAAGACTAAAATTGATGTTGGTACAGGAGAACTCATTCTTCGTGTAGGTGATGAATCAATCAGTCTACAAGCTTTTGACTCGGCCAGGACATCAAATGATGAAGGTGAGAAAGTAAATTCAGTTGATAATCAAATTGTTCAACTTTCACCACAGAAAACACCACAAGGCTACAAACTTGAGCGAATCATAGGCTCCAAGTCGTAAAAGCTCATAACAGTAAATTGTTAGTAGATCCAAACCCAAAGGAAGAACCTATGGTAAGAAAAGGTAAGGTTAAGGTGTACCATGATTTACCAAAATAAAAAATTACAGAGTACCAACCTCGTATGCCATATCCCGATATAATAAAGAAAGACCACACAGAGGAAGAATTTAGTGAACTCACACTTCGTGTAGACGACGAAACAATCACACTTCAAGCTCTCAACTCAGCTAGGACATCGAGTAAGAAAGGTACAAACGTTAATTCTTTTGATAATCATTTGGTTCAACCTTCTTCACAGGAAGCATCACGAAATCACTTAGATGAGCTAGATCCTAGACCTCGTGCCAACAAAGAAGAAATATATAAGGAGCAATGCCTTAGGGTTGACAAACTAAAAGAGTAGGAAACACAAATCAAAGAGGAACAGGAATTGCACGAAGTAAAACCAAAGGAGACCTCAAATGAGTTGATAGGAACAACAAATCACATCAAAATAAAGGATCTGGTATTGTTGGAAGACCCTCGAATCACCAATTCAAACCTCAAGGTAAATGAAGAAATCACTTTTGAGGTACTTAATGTCTTCCTACACGGCATAGTCGAGGTAAGCAATCCCAAATTCAACACTTTTGAGGTAAACATTACTCGACATAAACTATATATCCATAACCGAAGTGATCGCATAAGAAAAGATTTTCACCTCCTCAAACCACCATGACCATACGAATGACAGGTAAAGTCTAGCTTAATACTATATACGAGCGCTTCTCGGGAGGCAACCCGAGCACTAACCCTATTTTTACATTTTTTATTATATTATATTATTTTTTATTTTTCCTTTTAGCACCTAACCATAAACTAACCAAATGGCAGATTTCTAGGCCACACGGCCCTACACACAAGCATGCCCGTGGCTGTGTGAAAGCCAGGGGATGAAGCATGGGTGTGCCAGAAATTGTGCACAATTTTTTTCCCAAACACGGGTAGCGATAATAGTCCACGCCTGTGCCAACGCCCTATCTGAGGTTACTGACTTGCTAAGAATGGGCTCAACACGGCCAGGTCTTCCAACCGTGCCAACATTCTAACTTATCAAACACGAGAGGAGCACGCCCATTTTGAATGACTGTGTGAAGAAAGACACGGGCGTGCCACTACATCCACGGCTGTGCCCGAACACCTTGGACGCGCCCAAAATAAAATCCCTATACACGGGCTACATCTCTATTTAAACCTCATTCCCCCTTTTTCTAGTTGTCTTTCATTTTCCATTATTTATTTTTATATTTATTTTAGTTTTATTTCATTATTATTATTATTATCCTTCTTTCTTTATTTTATTTTCTTTCCCTTATTCTTTACGATATTTAGATTTAGCTTAGGATTCAATAAAATTAGGATGGCTACTTCGAGGATTCAATTTCAGATGGCTCGAGACGCTTCCCCACGTTCACCTCCAAACCTATCCGATTTCATTTCATTGACTTCATCCAAAATTCAGAAAGTTCACCTCTCTCCCCATCTTATGATTTTATGATTATTTTGCTATTATCTATCTTTGTGCATTAAGGGCAATGTACATCTTAAGTGTGGGGGGGTTAACTATAGTATTATTTGAAAATCCCTGAATTATGCCTTGTTCTAAAGTAAAGTTTCTCATACTATTAATTAGGATGAAATTTCTATGATTTATGATTTTTATTGATATGTTTTAGAGTAAGTCAGAGTTAATTGTGCATTGATGATTAAATTTGAAGGATACTAGAGAATCGAGCATGATAAGTCTACTTTCTAAAATTAAAAAAAAAATTGATGGGCCGTTAAACTGAATTTGAGCATCACCTCGAAGTTCAAAATTTATAAGGATTGATGTCAAAACGCCCATAATTTTTGTGAGATTTTGAGCCTTGTAGAGCATATATTATTTTTCATGCTCACTTTTATTGATTATGAGTGTATCAACTTTGAATTGCTATTCTAGAACTTGCCTCGTTTATGCATGTCGAGACCACATTAATGATTTGATATATTGAGATCATAAAGGCACCTAGGTTTAACCCGATTCACTCCATTAAAAAGCCTACCCATACAAATTAACCCCTAGTGAACCCCGTTGAATCCTAACAACCTTTTTATTGACTCACCCACTAATATTAACCCAAAATCCCTTTGTATTTGTTATCAACATTCTTTTGACTACCCCTCTATCGAGAATTGACTTGATCAATTGCCAAATTAGGTTATTTCAATTATCAAAGTTCCTTCTATTAAGTTTTACTTAGTTTGTTTGTAATATCCCGGGTTAAGGGCTATTTTATTTTGGCATTGTTTGCATGTTAATGACTTGTTATGTTGTTGTTTGTGTGGTCTCGAGGTTTAGTTGTAGGCTAGGAGTGAGCCTGAGTAGGTGGGAAAATTTTAGTTTTAAGCCTTTGGGTGAGAGGAGCTGAAGGAGTTGGGGGTTATATATATTATTTGGTGAGTTGTTGCACAAGAGATGAGCTAGCAAAGTGGCAAGGCATGCGCCACTTGGAGTTGGTGGTTGGCATCAATTGGAAGGGGGGAGAGGTCTTGAGTTCAAGTCGCAGAGTGCCCCCTTTTTGTTTCATTTTGACGGCATGGGGAGGAGGAGTTGTTGGTAGTTCAAACTCTACCATGGACTTAGTCAACACATTCAAATGATGGGTGGAGAGCAAATGGTGGAGGAAGACTTGGTCATAGTCATTTGAATTAGTGGCTTGGGAGAGATTGGGGGGAGGTTGGCCGGTTTTTAGGAGATTCTTTGGGGGAGTTTGGCCGGTTGGTGAGTGTTGTGAGGGAGTGAGGAGAGTGCCGAAATTTCCACTTAGGCAAATGTGCATTTTCGGTCACAATTTTATTTTGGTAAGCTAATTTTCGTTTAGTCAAAAGCTAGCAAAAGATCTCTTCATTTGCAAATAGCCTAAGCCGAAAAGAACCTTCCATTTTTGCTCCTTGAAACCGAAACACAAAGCAACTTTATTTGCTAAACTTTGCACTCTTTCTACATTTTGGTGAAGCCGAGTGTTCTTTTGCATTTTTCCTTCTTCGTCATTTGTGTAAACCGAATTTGGTATTGTCTTTTTTCCACATTTTTCTTTCTTTGTTGAGCATTGGTAGCCAAAGCTTTCATCTCCAAAACACTCTCTCCAATTCTTTTTCTTGTTCAAAACCGAACATACCCTTCTCTCTATTCATCTCTTATTTCTTTCTTCTTCTCAGAGCTTGAGCCGATTTTTCTCTATTGTTTTCTCTTCATCTCTTTTGTGTGCTGTAACCTCCATTTCTTCTCATCTCTACTCTTTTTCTTTCCACTCAAAACCGAGCATAGGTGTATGTTAAATACCTAGGCGAACCTCCTTCCATCTTGATTAAAGGGTGCTAGTAGAACCATCATCCCCTTCATAGAAATTTCCTTCTTCTATTTTTCTTCCATCTTGGCGATTGTGAGGTGTGGTGTGGATCATTTTGGGTTTTGTTTTCAAGCGTTGTAAGGGGTAAGTTCTTGGCTGAATGGCCATTTCTCTTTTTCTCCCTAGGGTTATGTTGATTTCGGGTTGGTTAGGCCTATGTGGATTTTGGTTGGAGTTAATCTTTTGTTTAACATCTCATTATAGGGCTTTTAGGATTCCAAGCAGTCAGCAAAGCTTTTATCTGGATTCAATTGTTTGGTAAGTGATGGTGAAATGGTGGCTCATGGTCTATTTGGTTAGTTTCGATTAAGTATAAGGTTTCAAAATGATTTATTGTTCTCTTTGATGGTGTAGTCGATTAGTGGAGGAACCACTGTTGGTTCGAGACTTGGTTGGTAATCGATTCAAGGGTAGGTAAGAGATCGAAGATTAACCCCTTTTTTGTGTAAATGGTTTTGGCCGAATGAGTTAAGTGCTAATCCCTTGTTGACCGAATATAGGCTCAGGGTTGTCGAGGTGATCAAGGGACTTTGACCCGTTCTTAGGATTAACATCTTTACTATTTCAGGTGTGTAAACCAACACACTATCTTAACTAAGTAATGTGATAACCTGTTTGTGTAAATGAAACAGTGTGGTTGACTATTTTGATACCCATTGAGGTATGGATACGGATTCGGGTAAGTCCATTTCATTATGAGTTATGTGATGATGTGTGATATCATGATTTTTGATCGTTGAGATGCCATATTAAGCATGTGAGCATGATAGCATGATTGCACGATTTTGCATTTAGTATGATATGCTATTGGGTGATATGAGAGGAGGGGAGTATGATATCCGTGTCTTTGGGACCTTGTGTCTTTGGGACACGGAGGTTTGGCACCTCCGTGGTTTGGTACCACAATGATATTTTGTGGCTTTGGGTCACGGAGGTTTGGCACCTCGGCGTCTCGTCCCAGTGGCTTAGTACCACGGTGGGTTGGCCCCAGCTTGATTATCGGATTGGCGCCCGGTGATTTGGTATCACACGATGGGTTGGCCCCATCATCAATTTGTGATGCGGTCACGGTGATTTAGCATCACTGTGTCTTTGGGACACGAGGTTTGGCACCTCATTGCGACTTGTCCTCGTGGTTTGACACCACCGTGGGTTGGCCCCACTTATGAGATCTGAGATTGTCGCTAGTGATTTGGTATCACACGATGGGTTGGCCCCATCATTGGATTATTGTGACTTGGTCACCGGTGGTTTGGCACCACATTATGGATATCGTGACTTTAGGTCACGGTGGTTTGGCACCACCGGTGGTTTGGTACCACACGGGTAGAAAAGGAGATATGGTTGGCTAGGATCGGGTGTATTACTTGCATTATTTTGTTATGTGTGTGTTGGCATGATATCTGGGAGAGGGATTTATACCTTTGAGTCTTGCGACTCACTCTCTCCTTTGACTTTTCAGGTGACACTTAGACGCGGACATGGGCCGGATGGACTCGAGGTGCTCATGCCATGCTTAAATAAGGAATTGCGTAGACTCTTATGAAGCTTGGTACATTAGCTTATTTATTTCTATTTGGTTATTTTGGTTTGTAAAAGGCCTTTTAAAATTATATTTTGTTATGTTTATGCTTAAAGTAGATTTTTAATATGCCTAACAAATTAATTGGGTTAAAATGTGCTAAAACTTGGAAAGATAATGATTTCAAAACTACAAAAGCGACATTTTAAACTATACCATCGGGTATCACACTAAGTTTTGGAATAAAAAAGAACTCAAATGTTTTATAACTTAAAACTCGATTTTTCTACTAAGTCAAAATGTTTACTAACAATAATAAACAACTCAAACTTCCAAATAAGACGAACTTGTTTTACCTACACATCGGTGTAAGTTTTCAAAATCTCTGGGTTTCCAAAGTACACTATCGATTTGTTTAAAATCCCTTTCGTTTTTCTACAAGATCAAAATATGGCAAAATGATTCATCAAACTTTTAAACTTAAACCTAAACCTCTCAAAATTCTTTTTCCTGTAACATACAGATTAAATTCGTGGTGTGATGACCGGGTTTGGGTGTTACAATTGTGGCATCGAGCTATGTTCAAAGGTTTCATTTGTGGCCCGAGGTCGAAATGTTTTAAAACTATAGTTTTTGAGTATCTTGTTTTAAAAGTATGGTTTGAAAGGCATGGCACCGAGTCTCCGCACCAATCGCCTGTAAGTACCCCGTACTATTGGTTGTGATATGATTGGATGGCTAGTAAGACTACTTTAGAAACTACAACTGATAGGACTAGGTGGACTCGCGAAAACAAAGCTCCTTTAATATTCATAAGACTTTGCTTTAAAACAATTGGAATAATTCTTGATGCATAAAATCCTTAAATTCGGCCGAGATTTAGTCATGAGTACCGAGGTGGACGTGGTCGTGGACGTGGTCGCGGTAGGATGACGGTTTCTGAACCCATAGGATCTGGTCAGGGGTCAAAAATGAGATACCGGTTCGCCACCAGCTGGAGGTGGTGAGTTTCAAGAGCAGACTGGGGATGACGCAGTGTCACAGGTGATCTTTGCGAGTGTTAGAAAGGGTAGCTGGAGTAGGTGGAGGTGTAGGAGCTAGGAAATCATGCTGGCGACTTGAACAAGCAATTTGAATTCTTTCGGGTGTCTCGGTGTTGCTCCTAACCTTTGTTGAATATTGGTTTGGAAGCGACAGGCGGATCATGGACGATCTAGACGACTGCTGAAGAAAAGTTAAAGGGATCGTATCACTTCTCGAGATGAGTCATACCGTGGTGGCTCACGGTTCGTGATAATATTTGCAGCAGAAGATCGACTTGGGACTATTTACGGCCGCTTATCGGAAGAAATGCGTCGAGACTAACTACATAAATGAGCGTGAAAAGTATTTACGAGGTTAGTTCAGGGAGCAAATCGTCGTGAGTACGAGGCGAGTTTCTCGGTGAGTCGGTATGCGGTATAGTGGCTACCGAACATGAGAGGTGCGTTCGTTTGAGCATGGCTGCGAGATTTAATTAAGGTTGTTAATTGCGCCTAGCAGGAGCATGAATTTGATTACGGTTGAAAAGGCGAAGGTAGCCGAGGGCATTAAAGAGTCGTGAGGCAAGGTATGGATAGGAACCGACACAAAAGGAGTTTTGGATCTTACGGGTCATCGGGTGTCGATGAAAAGGGTTAGACCGAAGTGGGCGAATCGATCGGTAGGTTTGTTCTTTGCTAAGCGGGGACCGCCATGATGTAACCGTTGTGAAAAGGCTCATTGGGGAGGATGTTGGGTGATGGTAGAGGCTATTTTGAGTGTGGCTCATTTGGACCACTGTGTGTGAGGGATGTCGCGCAAATTGGCTAGGATTCATCAGAGAGTCGGCCGTATCAAGTATAGGAATAATGGACCACCACCGCAGAGGGGTGAGGTAATGGCGAGAGGGGTAATGGTTACAGTGGGCCGTGGAGCACCAAAGGCGGAGGTGTAAATAGTTCGAGGCCGACAGTAGGGGTTGGTGTATGTTGCAGGCACCAGAGGAGGGAGACGCACCTGGGACGTCATTACTGGGTACATTTTAATCTTTGGTTCTCCATTTACTACTTTGATTGATGTGGGTTCAACACATTCATATGTTGCAAGTAGCATAGTGAAGACCATGGATTTAGACTCGAGATATCTTCTAGGCGGATGTAGTAATAAGCCCTCAGGTCACTCTGTAGTGGTAGATAAAGCTGTATAGAGGCGATACCTCTAGAACTCCAAGTGGTAGTATTTGAGGCGATCGATGGAACTGCCGTTTGGGGAGTTCGATCGATTCTTGGGATGGGTGGTGGTTAAGCACCAGCGAAGTTGGATCTGTGGCTAAGCACATGGTTACGAGCACACGGTGAGGTGATGAGGTAGTTCGATCGGTAATAGGAGAAATTATCATCCAATGTGGTATCTGCTCTAAAAGCCAGAAGATGGTCGAAAGTATGAAGCATATGTGGTACATGTGTATGCCTTGGAGGCTAAGGAGTCTGCTGGGAGCAGTTGGACGATTAGGGAATTTGTTGATGTGTTTCTGAGGAGCTTGGGTTTGCCACGGATCGGGAGGTAGAGTTCGGGATAGATCATTGCTGAGCTGCGCCAAATATCCATTACTCCGTCTGAGGATGGCACCTAAGGAGTTAGTGGACCTTAAGGCTTAGATCTGAGAATTGTTGGATGAGGCTTTATCGGGCCAAGTGTTTCGCCTTGGGGAGCACCGGTACTCTTTGTCAAGAAGAAAGACGGTACCATGCGGATGTGTATAGACTACCACCAACTGAATAAGCTGACGATCAAAAACAAGTATCCACTGCCTCGGATAGATGACTTGTTTGATCAGCTGAAGGGGGCGTCGGTTTTCTCGAAGATCGACTAAAGGTCTGGGTATCACCAGTTAAGGGTAAAGGAGGCGGATATCTGTAAGATGGCATTTCGTACTCGGTATGGGCACTTTGAGTTCTTAATTATGCCGTTCGGGTTGACTAACGCGCCGGCGGCCTTCATGGATCTGATGAATAGGGTGTTCCAACAGTATCTAGATCAGTTCGTAGTGGTTTTTATCGATGACATCTTGGTATATTCAAGGACTGAAGAGGAACATGATGCCCATTTGTGGGTGGTATTGCAGATTCTAAGGGAGAAACAGTTCTATGCGAGGTTGAAGAATGCGAGTTCGGCTTAGGGAGGTGGCGTTCTTGGGTCATGTAGTATCGGTGAGGGATTAGAGTGGACCCTCGTAAGATAGAGCGATTTTGGATTGGAAGTTGCCTAAGTCGATGGTGAGATTGAGTTTTAGGCTTGGCGGGATACTCTAGAAGATTTGTAGAGGGTTTCTCATTGATGTGACTCAGATGACTAAATTATTGAGAAAAGGGTTACATTTATTTGGACCGAGAAGCGATGGGAGAGCTTCGATAAGTTGAAGAAGATTTTGATTGAAGCTCGGTTACGATTCAACTTTGGTGGTAAGGAATTCCACAGTGTATTGTGATGCATCACATCTGAGCTTGGGTTGTGTGCTGATGCAAGAAGGGAAGGTTGTGGCTTACGCGTCCCGGCAGCTGAGGCCACATGAGGTGAATTATCCAACGCACGATCTGGAGTTAGCGGCTATAGTTTTTGCCTTAAAGATATGGAGGCATTACTTGTACGGAGAAAGATCGATAGTCTACACGGACCATAAGAGTCTGAAGTACCTTCTGACTCGAGAAAGACTTGAATCGAGGCGGTAGCAGATGGATTGAGCTCTTGAAAGACTACGATTGCTCAATTGAGTATCATCCGGGCAAGGCTAACGTGGTGCGGATCGTTGAGCCGTAAGGTTGTTTGGTTTAAGGCGATGTTTGCCCACTTGAGTTTGTATGACGGGAGTATTACAGCGAGCTACGAGTTAAGCCTACTTGGGTTGAGCAAATCAAAGAAAAGCAGTTGTTGGATGAGGTTACGAGTCGCGAGAGGACATAAGTGCGAGCGATGGTTTGGAAGGTTCTGATGTGTCGGGTGATGGAGTCTTTGTGTTTCGGGGAAAGCTTGTATCCGGGGATCTTGAGCTAAGGCAAAAGATTCGCGGGATGCACATAGCGCCCCTACGCTATGCATCCCGGAGGTAGCAAAATGTATAGGGATCTCGAGAACAAATCGGTGGTAAGATGCGAAAAAGGAGGTGACAGAGTTTGTAGGGAAGTGTCGACATGTCGGAGGTCAAAGTGAGCATCGATTGCCGTGCAGGTTGCTTGACCGGTGAAGATCCCACGGTGGAAGTGGGAAAGGATAACTATGGATTTCGTCGGTGGATTACCGCTTACCGAGTAAGAAGGATTCAGTTTGGGTAATCGTGGATCGACTAACTAAATCAGCTCATTTTATTTCGGTGAGGGTGGATTACTCACTTCAGAGGTTGGCGAAGCTGTATGTGTCAGAGATTGTGAGACTGCACGGGTGCTAGTATCGATCATCTCGAATAGGGATCGATTCACGTCAAGGTTTTGGAAAGCGTTGCATCGGGCTCGGGTACAGTTAGATTTTAGCACGGCATTTCATCCGCAGATCGACGAGTTGTCGGAAAAGGTTATCTGAGATCTTGGAGGATATGCTACGAGGTGTGTTTTGGACTTGAGGGTAGTTGGGAGGAGTATCTACCGTTAGCTGAATTCGCCTACAATAATAGTTACCAAGCAAGTATCAAAATGGCACCATATGAGGCGTTATCGGCGAGGAAGTGTCGCTCACCTACTTGTTGGGCGAGAGTTAAGTGAGCGTCGATTGTTGGGACGAGTTAGTTCTTGAGGCCGAAGACAAGGTTAAGTTGATTCGAGCTCGATTGAAGGAAGCTTCGGACCGCGAAGTCCTATGCCGATCTTAAGTGGAGAGATATTGAATTTCTTTGTGGGAGATCGGGTTTTCTGAAGGTCTCACCGTGGAAGAAAGTGTTAAGGTTAGGGAGGAAAGGCAAGCTAAGTCCGAGGTTTATTGGACCGTATAAAGTCTTGAGACGAGTGGGACCGATTGCATCAGCTCGAGTTGCCAGCGAGCTAAGTTAGATTCACGATGTGTTCCACGTTTTGATGCTTGGCGTTATCGCTCGAGATCCATCATGCGTGGTGGCGATAGAAAGATCGAGGTAAACCAGATTTGACCATGGAGGAAGAGCTGTCATGATTTTAGATCGGGATGTGAAGGTTCTGCGAGGAAGTCTGTGCCTTTGGTTAAGGTACTATGGCGGAATCATGGCGTGGAAGAAGCGGCGTGGGAACCGAGGATACGATGAGCACAATACCGCAACTCTTGACGTGTAATTTCGAGGCGAAATTATTTTTAAGAGGTAGAAGCTGTAATATCCGGGTTAAGGGCTATTTTATTTTGGCATTGTTTGCATGTTAATGGCTTGTTATGTTGTTGTTTGTGTGGTCTCGAGGTTTAGTTGTAGGCTAGGAGTGAGCCCTGAGTAGGTGGGAAAATTTTAGTTTTAAGCCTTTGGGTGAGAGGAGTGAAGGAGTTGGGGTTATATATATTATTTGGTAAGTTGTTGCACAAGAGATGAGCTAGCAAAGTGGCAAGGCATGCGCCACTTGGAGTTGGTGGTTGGCATCAATTGGAAGGGGGGAGAGGTCTTGAGTTCAAGCCGCAGAGTGCCCCCTTTTTGTTTCATTTTGACGGCATGGAGAGGAGGAGTTGTTGGTAGTTCAAACTCTACCATGGACTTCGTCAACACATTCAAATGATTGGTGGAGAGCAAATGGTGGAGGAAGACTTGGTCATAGTCATTTGAATTAGTGGCTTGGGAGAGATTGGGGGGAGGTTGGCGGTTTTAGGAGATTCTTTGGGGAGTTTGGCGGTTGGTGAGTGTTGTGAGGGAGTGAGGAGAGTGCGAAATTTCCACTTAGGCAAATGTGCATTTTCGGTCACAATTTTATTTTGGTAAGCTAATTTTCGTTTAGTCAAAAGCTAGCAAAAGATCTCTTCATTTGCAAATAGCCTAAGCGAAAAAGAACCTTCCATTTTGCTCCTTGAAACCAAAACACAAAGCAACTTTATTTACTAAACTTTGCACCCTTTCTACATTTTGGTGAAGCCAAGTGTTCTTTTGCATTTTCCTTCTTCGTCATTTGTGTAAACCGAATTTGGTATTGTCTTTTTCCACATTTTCTTTCTTTGTTGAGCATTGGTAGCCAAAGCTTTCATCTCAAAACACTCTCTCCAATTCTTTTCTTGTTCAAAACCGAACATACCCTCCTCTCTATTCATCTCTTATTTCTTTCTTCTTCTCTGAGCTTTAGCAGATTTTTCTCCATTGTTTTCTCTTCATCTCTTTTGTGTGTCGTAACCTCCATTTCTTCTCATCTCTACTCCTTTTCTTTCCACTCAAAACCGAGCATAGGTGTGTGTTAAATACCTAGGTCGAACCTCCTTTCCATCTTGATTAAAGGGTGCTAGTAGAACCATCATCCCCTTCATAGAAATTTCCTTCTTCTATTTTTCTTCCATCTTGGCGATTGTGAGGTGTGGTGTGGATCATTTTGGGTTTTGTTTTCAAGCGTTGGAAGGGTAAGTTCTTGGCGAATGGCCATTTCTCTTTTTCTCCCTAGTGTTATGTTGATTTGGGTTGGTTAGGCCTATGTGGATTTTGGTTGGAGTTAATCGTTTGTTTAACATCTCATTATAGGGCTTTCGGGATTCCAAGCAGTCAGAAAGCTTTTATCTGGATTCAATTGTTTTGTAAGTGATGGTGAAATGGTGGCTCATGGTCTATTTGGTTAGTTTTGATTAAGTATAAGGTTTCAAAAGGATTTATTGTTCTCTTTGATGGTGTAGTCGATTAGTGGAGGAACCACTGTTGGTTCGAGACTTGGTTGGTAACCGATTCAAGGGTAGGTAAGAGATCGAAGATTAACCCTTTTTGTGTAAATGGTTTTGGCGAATGAGTTAAGTGCTAATCCCTTGTTGGCCGAATGTAGGCTCAGGGTTGTCGAGGTGATCAAGGGACTTTGACCCGTTCTTAGGATTAACATCTTTACTATTTCAGGTGTGTAAGCCAACACACTATCTTAACTAAGTAATGTGATAACTTTGTTTGTGTAAATGAAACAGTGTGGTTGACTATTTTGATACCCATTGAGGTGTGGATACGGATTCGGGTAAGTCCGTTTCATTATGAGTTATGTGATGATGTGTGATATCATGATTTTTGATACGTTGAGATGCCATATTAAGCATGTGAGCATGATAGCATGATTGCACGATTTTGCATTTAGTATGATATGCTATTGGGTGATATGAGAGGAGGGGAGTATGATATCCGTGTCTTTGGGACCTTTGTGTCTTTGGGACACGGAGGTTTGGCACCTCCGGTGGTTTGGTACCACAATGATATTTTGTGCCTTTGGGTCACGGAGGTTTGGCACCTCAGCGTCTCATCCGGTGGCTTAGTACCACGGTGGGTTGGCCCCACGATTGATTATCTGAGATTGACACGGTGATTTGGTATCACACGATGGGTTGGCCCCATCATCGGTTGTGACTCCGGTCACGGTGATTTGGCATCACTGTGTCTTTGGGACACGGAGGTTTGGCACCTCATTGCGACTCGTCCACGTGGTTTGACACCACCGTGGGTTGGCCCCACTTATGAGATCTGGGATTGTTGCTAGTGATTTGGTATCACACGATGGGTTGGCCCCATCATTGGATTATTGTGACTTTGGGTCACCAGTGGTTTGGCACCACTAGTGGTTTGGTACCACACGGGGTAGAAAAGGAGATATGGTTGGCTAGGATCGGGTGCATTACTTGCATTATTTTGTTATGTGTGTGTTGGCATGATATACCGGGAGAGGGATTTATACACTGAGTCTTGCGACTCACTCTCTCCTTTGACTTTTTAGGTGACACTTAGACGCGAACATGGAGCCGGGATGGACTCGAGGTGCTCATGCCATGCTTAAATAAGGAATTTCGTAGACTCTTATAAAGCTTGGTACATTAGCTTATTTATTTCTATTTGGTTATTTTGGTTTGTAAAAGGCCTTTTAAAATTATATTTTGTTATGTTTATGCTTAAAGTAGATTTTTAATATGCCTAACAAATTAATTGGGTTAAAATGTGCTAAAACTTGGAAAGATAACGATTTCAAAACTACAAAGGCGACATTTTAAACTATACCATCGGGTATCACACTAAGTTTTGGAATAAAAGAGAACTCAAATGTTTTCTAACTTAAAACTCGATTTTTCTACTAAGTCAAAATGTTTACTAACAGTAATAAACAACTCAAACTTCCAAATAAGACGAACTTGTTTTACCTACACATCGGAGTAAGTTTTCAAAATCTCCGGGTTTCCAAAGTACACTATCGATTTGTTTAAAATCCTGCTCAGTTTTTCTACAAGATCAAAATATGGCAAAATGATTCATCAAACTTTTAAACTTAAACCTAAACCTCTCAAAATTCTTTTTCCCTGTAACATACCAGATTAAATTGGTGGTGTGATGACCGGGTTTGGGGTGTTACATTGTTGTTAAAAAAAATCCAAGTTTATTCAATATTAGTAGTATAAAAGAGATTAGAATAATTAAACTCCAATTGTTGAAGAAAAAGCTCGTATTAAAGTATTATAAAATTTTAAAGTGAAGAAAATACTCTTTATTATAGAGTAATTATCAATAGTAGTATTATTACTTTTCATTCAATGTAAATGTTCATATTTAGTTCATTATTTTTAGATTAGGTAATTAGTCAATTCAATCTCAATTTTAACCCTCTAATTTAGCCTTTATCCACACCTTTTAACCCAAGTCGGTACAACCCTAAAAAAGACCTTTTGATCTATTTATCATCTCATATACAGTAATAGATATTTGATTTTCAGGAAAGCCTATGGGATTAACTTTTCAGGTTTGACTTTTGAGCCTTTTTTCTTGATCCTTAAACATTTTGAGTGCTTTGAGTGAATCTTTAGTGAGGATGTCAATCCTTGTCGATTTTGAATCAAAGGTAATTATTTAAATAAGGGGAGACACCTATGTTTTCATGCTACAAAATCGCGACTTATCCCATTTGAATCTTTAGGGCACTTCGAGCTAAATGATCCATGTACAAATTAACTATGAATTATGATGAGGCATTGTCAATGGGAATTATGAATTTTGGAAAGTTCGTTTTAATTGTAAGTTGAAAATTTTGCTTGAGGACAAGCAAAAGCTTAAGTGTGGGGGTATTTGATAAACCGTAAAAGTAACATATTTTAATCCCACATTTAGTATGCTTTTGGATAAATTTATCCTTAATTTATGTAAAAAGGTGCTCGTAATCCTTTCTTTTCATATTTTATACTTAGGAAAGAACCTAAGGATAAAAAGAACATAAAATAGGCTTAAAACGGACAAAATTGGGCCAACCCAAGAAGTCGACACGGCCTGGGCTTCCTTTCACACGGCCGTGCCCCAATATTTAGATTGCACACGATCACACCCTGATTTACATGACCATGCCTCGTCGACAAAAAGCCCAACACAGTCTGTTCTCGATTTCTATGGCTGTGCCCCAATCAATAGAATCAAGACACGGGTTGGACCACGATTACACGGGCATGCCTTGACCGTGTCCTTACCACGAGGAAAAAGTAATTTCATTCCGGAAAGGATACTTAGAGGCAAAGAAACACATTCTAAAGCCTATTCAAACACCCCATTAGGAATTAGACTTAAATTAAGATACTTAGGTCTATATAAATACCTTAGGAGGCAATTTTGAAGGGGAGTTCGGTAGAAGCCAAAACAGGGCGTCAGGTTTTAGCAGAGTTTTCTGCTAGAGCTTTACTCGTTTAGGGAATTACTCAAAGATAGCCAGTTGATCCATCTCGAAGAGTTAGAATTTTGCTCAAGACGGAGGATCTCTCCTTCAATTCCTTCAGGGGTTTTAGGGATTTCTTATGTTTTGTTTTATCTTTTCTCTTAAGATGTTTTCTTATTTTATTATAAACTAGATCCTTCAGATACCTGAAGAGGATGAAACCTATGATAGATTTTGTTATTTAATTCTTTCGGTTTATATGATAATACTTAGTTTGTTATTAATTATGTTGCTTAAATTTATCTGATGTGCTTAGGTGGAGGAGGAATAGATGCTGCCTAAGAGTAGATCTAGCATAATTAAGTGGAGTTGATCGGGCGCCTAGAGATAGGGTTACGAGATTTTGTCAGATTAAGGTGAAACCTAATATGGGAGTCCATTGATCGATTTACTGCTTCCTTAGGGGGTTATTATAAGAGAACGAGAGTTCTACTAATTAATCTAAGGTTATACGTTATTCTCTTTGAGAGAAGGTTTAATATAGGTTAGGGAGTCTCACGGATCAAGCTAAGTAAAAGAAATCATATGAATTGAAAGTTAGATAATAAGTGAAGTCATAGGTGGATTCTTCCAAAGGGTATCGTCTTTATCAACTGAGTTTTCTAAAGTCTTGTCCCAGTTTATTCTTTTGTTTTTGCATTTAGTTTAAGTATTCATTAGTCTTAGATAAGTTAATTAATCACTCCATATTTAAGGCTAAATAATAGGGAGAAAGTGAGTAGTAGTACTTTTAGGTTCCTTGGGTTCGATAAGATATTCTTGCCTGAGCTATACTACTGTTCGATAGGTGTGCTTGCCTCTATCGTTGTCGCAGTCAGTCTACAGGTTCGATCACTCTTTTGTAACTATTAAAACTAGACTGTTTTGCAGCGATCAGAGAGAACTAAACTGATAGAGAAATGTAGTGAAATGAGGAATGAGGGATGAGGGATGAGGATGAGGATGATTTAGAAGTGAGGGATTGTAACAACCTATTTTCCAGTGGTGTCAGAAATACTGGTTTTAGGGCCACCAAATATGATGAGTAAGTTTGTAAATATTATTATTTAATATTTATGAGTCAAATTTGATTTTAAAAAGGTTTTTGATTTGATAATTTATGTTATTTAAGTGATTTATTAAGTTCAAATGGTAAGACCCTAAAGTCAAGTGATTTTACAAAATGAGGTATTGGGACCTCGTTTCTATAAACTGAGCTGTAAATATTTTTATAATTATTTACTGAGTGTCATTAAGGCGGTATTAAATTTTAATTGAAAATTTTAACATTTCGATAGTTAATTAATTAAAAAGGACTAAATTGTAAAGGGTGTAAAGTTTGATCACTATTTGATATGAGTGATTAAATGGCTTATTGAATAAAGGAAAAGGGATTTAAATGGTAATTAAACCATTTAAGGAGTTAGTGGACTGTTTTGGGTAATTAAAAGCTTGAAAATTGGTTGAATTTTAAATCGACAAAATTGTACTTTTATAATTAAACTTTAATTAAATAAAAGAAAAGCCATTATCACCATTTTCATGTCTTCTTCAACAATTGAAAAGAATAAAAGGGAGCCATTTCAGACCTAGGAAGTTCGGCATGTTCAAAAGCTTAATTGGTATGTCATTTTATCCTCGTTTCTTTTAAGTTTTATATTTTTGAGATTGTTCCAACTAGGTTCAACTAGCCCGTACCTTTGATTTTGAAACTGTTAAAGCTTTTGAATGTTTCCATTGATGAATCAAGTGATTTGATGTTAAATTATGAATTTGAAGTGTTGGTTGGTATTTAAAAGTATTTTTTAAGGTATTTTTAATGAATTTTTTATTAGGGACTAAATTGTTAAAATAGTAAAAATACAAGGGTTTGTTGTGAAATTATTGAAAAAATGGGCTGTATTGAATGCCTTGAATATTCATCTAGCATGGATTTGCATTAAAAACGGTTAATTTGCATGTTTTAGGCTCAGGGATTAAATTGAATAAAAGTAAAATGTTAGGGGCAATTTTGTAAAAATGTCAAAAATGCCTAAACTACATAAAATGAATTATTTTATTGTCTAAATTAATAAATTGAATGAAATTATTAATTTATATCAAGATTGAGTGGAAAATTGAGGAGAATAAAAAATTACCAAAATGCCTCTATACTTTGTTATCTTTGCAATTTAGCTAGGTAAGTTTGTACGTTTAAATAGCATTTTAAATTGTTGCTTTAAAAGCTATTACATTATATTATCATATCATGCCTCAACAGTAAATCCAACAACGTATCAACAACGTTCAGATAATGAAAAGGGATAGCTTCGGCTATCGAATATGAAAAGGGATGGTGACAACCATCAACTATCAAAAGGGATAGTGACGACCATCAACTATCAAAAGGGATAATGACGACCATTGAACATGAAAAGGGATAGCTTCGGCTATCGAATATGTAAAGGGATGGTGACGACCATCAACTATGAAAAGGGATGGTGACGACCATCGAATATGAAAAGGGATAGCTTCGGCTACCGAATATGAAAAGGGATAATTTCGACTGTTGATTAAAGAAAAAGGATGGTTACGATCATCATATAGCACACTTGTGTGAGCTCCAGTAAGGGTTCCATTTGACTTAGCTACGACAAATATGGAAAGGTATGATGTACCAATGATCTAAGTATGAATATTCATGATTGTGAAAGGTATGATTTAAGTGATACTATGTTTATGTACCATATTTTACCATCTGATGATATTACTAAGTTATATGTTTAATCACTAGCTTGTGACTATGGTAAATGTTATGTTTATGTCCTTTGTGTTTTGCAAATGAAATGGTAAGTGTTCAATATGAAGCAAGATAGGTGTGTATGAAACTTATTGCATTAGTGATACATGAAAAACATGATATGTGATGAAAGATGATAAATCCAATTGGATCATGTTCAAGTATAATGGTTATCTATGTTAAGTTCACATGAATTATGTTCAAGTATGCTAACATGTTTTGTTGATGTGCTTAGGCTTGTGCTAAGTGTAACGCGTAGGTTTGTGCAAGTGTACACAGTCGTTATCAAGTAATAAGTAAGTATCGAGTTATCGTCACCATAGAGATTCTATTTGTATTAACTCACTTAATTTGTAAAATTATATTAATAATTTGGTAAATAAAAACACAATATGATTGAGAAGTGATGATTAAAATTAAATATATTACACTAAATGCAATGATCCCTAATGCAAATTATCCTAAATATGCAAACTATATGAATGAAATAGATTTTAGCAAAATTAAACACAATTTGCAACAATTGTAACATAAATAAACCAGGACAATTACTTTAATTAAACTCAATTTATTATCAACATACTTAATAACATTCGGAAAAACATTCCATGGCAACTCAATCTTTCATGAGTTTGGAAACCACATTAGGTCCTTTCGGAATCCTTTACTTAGTAAATACACATTTTAATGATCCTTATTTACTAAGGTTTCTTAGCATTCGTGTGAGGTAATAGGGACGTGATAGGTTTGAAATAGTTTAATCACACAAATCTAAAAACTATACAGATAACAGAGCTTGGTCAGAGTTGTGATGCAACTTACAATTTAATCGGGTTAGGATCTAAATTGAGCGTGCACATTTCAATTATGTGTCCACTAGCTGTCGTCTGTTTAGGATCCCCTTAGCTAATTCAAGTGCATTTCAATCATGTATGAACGAAATACAGACTTGATTTTAATTGAAAACATGATCGATTGAGGCACAAATATTATAAGCATGAATCAAATAAATAGTATTTAATCAAAGCACTCGTCCTAGCTTAAATAAAATTAAGCTAACATTGTTGTAAAAAAGAACAAAGAACACATAGCAAACATTTTTAGACTAAATCAAAGAAAAGAAAGATTAAACCCATATCAAAGTGGCTGTCACCCAAGACTCTGATCGACGAGGCTCCTTCGCTCCTTCACTTTGCTCTTTTGTTGATGGCTCTCTAAGGTGTCCGACCAATGGCTCTTTAACAGGCTTAATTGCTAAAATCTCTATGAAGAGATGATACTAGGTGTGGGGAATGGAAAATGCTAAGAGAATTGTGATAGAAGAGAGAATGATGAAGGATGAGGGATGATGAATGAATGAGTGAGGGGGTCTTATTTATAGGTGATGAGAGGGGGTTAGTTTGCTAAAATCATCAAGCATCTTCAAAGGCTGCCCGACCATGAATTGAGGAAATTAAGCTGATTTTTGCTCAATTTAAGTGCCACAATAACTCAGGACTGGGACTTGATCAAGTGCAAATCTTCAGGCAAATCTCTAACTTCTTCAACATTGCAAGGATCTTGTGCAATTAAACCAAAAAGTGGTTTATGTGGACAACCAAGTGTACCCGAAAATTGGGTTCACTTGGTCTCCAATTTGGACGGTTTTGTAATCCAACAGAACTATCAAACCTGTCCAAAATAAATCAATAAATTAGAGCACCAAAGAATAAAATTTATCCAATTTAAATAATTAATTATAACCCAAATTATTAATGAAATATCTAAAATTAATATTTAAATATAATTTTATATTTTATATTTTATATTTAATTTAATCATGTATGGCCCACTTCATGTCTTAAAAATATAATATGCTCAATTTAATATAAAATAGGCCATTTTATGCATGAAAACTATATAACAAACCATAAAATCACATTTTAATAACTTCTATGTCCTAATTTCATATTTTCACATATTTCATTAATTTATTAAACAATTACTTAGTTTTAACAACAAATTTAAGTAAAAAGGTGATAAATTATAAAGGAAAAATCCTATATATTTTTAGTTTACACTAAATTTATTATTGGATTATATCATGTTTAGTCTTAATGAATTACATCAATTCGATAAGTGTTCAATTGGTAATATGCTTATGTACATGAAAAGGTGGTATAAATAAAAATATGTAATTTCTTATGAAATGGTTTATCATGTAGTTTATTACCAAAGGAGCTACGTTTAAATGTACTAGCTTGTAGTCATGGTTGATATTATGCGTATATCTTGTGTGTTATGCATTTGAAACGGGTAAGGAAAGGTAATGAAATGGTAAATTCATAGTTGAAATGTAATTTGATGAAAGGGAATGATAAGTTGAAAGATGTACTCGTATGCAAGAAATTTATGTATGTTGTGGATGAATATATCTAGTTCATGAACAAAAATGCTAATTAATGAATTAATATTGTTAGCTAAGCTAGAGTAAGCAAAAGCGATGGAAATGAAATAAATGGGAGAGTTCAAAGTCTTATGAAATCCTACTATGCTAGGATTGATAAGTATATATGGTGTTGATAGACTTATTTCATTGTGAGTTGCTGTTTATGGTTTGATAAATCTTGAGGTGTTGGTATAACTTTATATTTAACCTATAAAGTTCATTATTGAAATGGAATGCTATGTTTAAAGTTTATACAAGCTTCCTAAATATTCATTGCTTACGTAGTTCTTTTTTCCCCTTACTTATAGATTATCAGAAGCTCGATCAGATTGGAAGCTAGTCGGAGATCCATCACACTATCCATCAAGTTTATCGGTAGATTTTGATGTCTTGATCAAGGTTATAATGGTATGTGTAGGTGGAATTATGGTATATGTTAGTTTGATGAGTTTGGCATGTATATATCATTGTGGTTGGTGTAACATTGGTACTTGTGAGGCTTTATTGATATGTGTCTTTTGACAATGAATTAATGCTTGTGGGAATGGCTAAAATAGTAGGTGATATATTGTCCACAATATGTTCAAGTTATGGCATGCTTTGTAAAGGTTTGAATAGGTGTGCATGAATCAAATTTGGTATGTATATATATGTTGGTTGTTGGATCTATTTGGAATTGGCTAGGTTGGTGTCATTTAGATGGTTTTGATGCTTAAATGGTTGGTGTTGGAATGGTCAGATGAAATTATACATTGAATGACAAATTTAGTATGTTTGGTTGTGTTTTGGAATATGGTCAATTATGCTATGTTTTGGCATGGAGACAAAATAGATGATAAATAGTAAATATGCACATATTTAGGTTGATTTGATGATTATGTTTGGGGTGCCTTTTGGCATATTGGTTGTATGCATAAATAACCTATTGAATTCATCTTATTATGCATACTTTAGGTATTTTTTAAAGCTTGATTGTATGTGCAAATGTTTTGTAGGTGTGAGCTTGTAATGGGTGAAAGGAATGGCTTTAAATTGGCCTATTTGTTGTCCACACGGCCTAAGACACGGGCGTGTGCCTCAACATTGTGTGACACACGACTAGACGAAACAATCGTGTGTCCCTTATAGCTTACAAAGGGTTGCAAGTCAGCCAGTTACACGGCCTGGCACATGGGCAAGCCAGGCCATTTCGAAGGGTACACGATCTAGCACATAGGCTGTAACAGCCCGATTTTGGGGCTAGTCGAAACATTGGTTTTGAGACCACTAATTTGAGGTTGAGGAAAATTATTTTAGTATTATTTTATGTGTTATAGCATTAATATATGGCTATATGAAAATTTTGATGCTTTAGTTTTAGCAATTGTATGTTTAATTGTGGAAAAGGACTAAATCGCATAAAGTGCGAAAGTTCCATTATAGGTGGTAGAGGTGTATAATAGCCAAAGAATATCAAATTGGAGGTCCTTAAAATGAAATTAGGCCATTAGATGTGTGATGGCCGGCCATAGAGCCTATGGAGACAAGGATATTAAATTATGGTCAAATTTGGTGGAATTAGGTGATGAAATAATGAATAAAATAAGATAAAAAGATGAGATATCATCTTTTACTATTCCTTCTTCTTATACCATCGAACCTTTAGAGGAAATAACGGTTCTTGGAGTTCAAATTTTCAGCAAAAAAAAAAAATCTCTTGCAAGTAAGTGATTTTGGTGGTTTTATTTGATAATTTTTGTAATTTTGGAACCCCCAAAGCTTAAGCTAACTAATAAGGGGACTAAATTTCAATATGGTTGAAAGTCTAGGGACTTGCCATCAGAGAGTTTATGTTGTTTGCTGAGTTTTTATGGAAGAAAATGAATGTTAATGAAATGAGAAACAACTTTTGTGGAAGGTGTTATCATGAAAACACCTAAATGGACTAAGTTGTAAATATTGTAATTTGGTAATAAATGCATGAAATAGTTAGAATTGTGAGTAGTTGTAAGAGTAATAAATGTTCAGCTAGGCTTGTTTAATAAGAAAATGTGATAAAAAATGATTTACGAGCCTAGGGGCAAAATCATAATTTTGCCATAGTACAAGGGCAAAACGGTCATTTTGCCTAAGTAGAGATTATGATGTATTGCGATTAGAAAATGATTGAATAAGTGAATTTTGTTGTTATAGACCAAGAAGAGCGTGGAATCAACCTTGACCGAGGAAAATGCAAGGTTACGGAATAGATTGTTGATTAATGTGTTTTACACCGAGGTAAGTTTATGTGTAAACAATGCATCTTAAATACACATGTTGTTACTTATTAGTGCATTGTATGATTGAGAACATATATGATTCAAATGGATTGAATTTGATAGATAATGAATAATTTCCTTATGAACGTTGAATTAGATATGTAATTGTGGAATATTACTCGTAGTAATTAATGGCGGGCTATACCACCTTAATTATTCTTGTTGGTGGGCTGTATGCGATACCACCTTATTATTCATTTACGATGGGCTATGTGTGATACCATCGTTTATATTATCATTTGGTGGGCTATGTGGGATACCACCATAAATATTCTTGTTGGTGGGCTACGTGCGATACCACCCTGTTAAAGATAAATGGTGGGCTAAGTGCGAAACCACCAAGTGTTTGGTATTACTAAGAATGGCTTATTGTGTAATTGTGATGTGTTGTTTCATGTGATCATGTAGTGATTAAGTACAAGAATGTATGTTAAATAATGTGAGCATTTGGCTTGTGATATGGTTGGAATGTTATAAGAGATGAAATGAGTAAGCATGATCATGGAATGTGGATCGTATTAGCATAGTATATAATGCTATTCATTGTTTTGTATATATTATGATATTTATTGTTTACATGTAAACTTACTAAGCTTAAAGCTTACCCCCTTTCTTTTCCCTTATTTTATAGTGTCAAAGAGCCAGGTCAGGATATGGAGATAAATGAAAGATCACCCACACTATCAGCTCATCTTGGTATATTTAGAACTAGCATTTTGAGTATGGTAATGGCATGCATAGGGACTAGACTAGGTAAATTGTTTTGTTGTTGTGGCCAAATGTGTTGGCTCTTTATAGATGAAATCTTTTGTATATTGTCATAGTAAATGGCTCTTTACTATCAATCAATGGAATGAAAGGTTATTCATAAGTGTGTAGAGTATATGGTTGGGTTGTTTGGGTATGAATTATGCTTGAGTGAATTAGGGTGATGAAAGAGCTTGGAAAATAGCCTTGTTCTTGTCCACACGGGTAGGAACACGAGCGTGTGTCTAGGCCGTGTGTGACACACGGTCAATTGCATGGGTGTGTGATCAGGCCGTGTGTCCCCTTGCATGTTATAATTACAAGTCAGTAAGCTCAGTAGTAAATACACAGGAAGAGACACGGTCGTGTGTCTCAGCCGTGTGGAAGGCACGGACACAGACATGGGCGTGTGCCCAAGCCATGTGAAGTTTGCACCTTAAATTTGGAATTTAAATCGCCACACAAGTTGAAGCACACAGGCGCGTGATAGGCCGTGTGGAACAAGTCAGTGTCGACCATGGGTATAGCACACGGGCATGTGGTTGACTGTGTGATACAAGTCAGTGTCGACCACGGGTGCAAAGCACGGGCGTGTCCCACTTCTCACACGGGTGTGTGGCCCTATTTTATGTCAAAATTTTCTAAGTGCTTAGAGGTTTTTGGTAGGGTTTCACGCATTTTGAGTTTATGTTTAGGGCCTCGTATGCCCATTATAAGGATGTTAGATATGTGATTTGAAAAGTTTTAAATTAGAACGAAACTTGATAGCCCAAAGTTGTATGTACAAGTGATATACGTCCAGTAATGCCTCAAACCCGATTCCGGCGTAGAGTACGGGTAAGGGGTGTTACATAGGCGTGTGGCTTGGTCGTGTGACCCAAGTCAGTGAGTTACATAGGCATGGACATGGGCTAGGACATGGCCGTGTGTCCTACTTCGAATGTCCACATGGCCTGAGACACAGCCATGTGAGTCACACGGCCGTGTGACCTTTGTATTTTAAAATTTTTTTTCTTTTTCTAAAAAAGTATATATGTTTTCGATTTAGTCTCGACTTGTTTCTAAAGTTTTTTTGGGGCCTCGAGGGCTCATATAAGGGAAAATATGTATAATACTGAATAACTTTTTGTATGTTAGATGTTGAGTTATTAAATGATTAAAATTTTGATAGTTTTGAAATATAATCTCTGGTAATGCTATGTAACCCTATTCTAGCGACGGATATGAGTTAAGGGTGTTACAGGGATGGCAACCTATTTATTGGTGAGGAGTAGGGTTTGAGTTTACTAAAAATAATTTAAAATTACCTTCCTTCCCTCTCCCATGTGGCCAGCCATGTATCAAGAAAAAGGGATGACCAAGTCTTCCATTTTGAGTTTGAATTTGAATTTGAAGCTAAAGATAGATATGTAGTGGACGGTTTCAATAGGTAAGTTGTGGGCTGAATTTTGATTGTTTTCCAACTTCAAGGGCCTTCATTTAAATATTCCAAAAACACTTTTTTGGTAGCCAATATCAAGTGTCAAAACTGGGCTTTTAATTCCCATTGTTTGACAGTTCTTTAGTCCAAAACTTAGCAAACATGTCCGTCTTTTTATCACCTTTCTTTACTGGGTCAAGTAGTCAACCTCTATGCCCAAATTGCATGGTCTTGCTGTCCACATAGATAAATTGTGCGTGGCCACCTTTTATTTATTTACATCATGTCTACATAGCCTACCTATATAGTGAAAAATACACACATTAATAAATTGACATGAATTAATATAAAATATGCCTGAAAATAATGCAATTAAGCATAATTTTACATACTTTCTAATTTCATGTCTAAAATTACTAATTAAGTAAAATTCACTTATTACAATAATAATTACTCGAGATAAACATAATAATTAAGTAAAAAGGTGGTAAAAACATATAGAGAAACCCTATATAATTTCGAGTTTACAGTCATCTTCTTCCTGTTTAGAAGGCTTGGTGTTGAAAATATTTTTACCAAACTGGATAAACTCGGGACTATGAGAGACCCTTCCAATACGAGGAATCTCCCTATGTTGTAGATCATTTGTAAGTCTATTTTGGATATCCTACAAACATGCACAATTCTATTTGTGAGTAACACCCCTAACCCGTATCCGTCGCAGGATTAGGGTTAAAGGCATTACCGAACAGATCGAAAACTTTTACAAACATGTCATAATAGAATTCATCAATCGCAATCAAAGTGTCCCTTTTAAAGGTCAACGAGACCTTAATCATGCTTTAAAATAAGGTCGGGACTAAACCTAACACATACTAAAATTCTCAAAAATTTAAAACTTTTCTAAGTTATTGAGGCCACACGCCTGTGTGGGCAGGCCGTGTGCCTTCCACGGCTACCAGACACACCCACATCTCTTGGCCGTGCCAAAACAGAGCTTGTATACTGATTTATCCACATGGCCACCAGACATGCCCGTGTTTCATGGCCGTGTACACTTAGGCTAGCTACTAGCTTATTCACATGGCTACCAGGCACACCCATGTACCACGAACGTGTAAAATTATGCTATCTACTGACTTATTCACACGGCTACCAGGCATGCCCGTGTAGGCAAAACATACCACTTGCAATGCCAAAGTGCCACCCACACTAGGGTCATCTCTACTATCTATACACCAATCCATTTCATGCTCAATTGATATCCAAAAACATATCAAACTAATCAACAAAGTTTTGTATCCAATCTCAATTTCAAACATGCCAATTTGCACAACTAAAACACATATACATTCAAGCATAATTCATTTACATTTACCTTTCAAATGATCATTCCTTGGCTAAAACATACTTACTCATAATGCATTCATATGCTTACAATAGCCTTGTCCATTTCATTAGCTATCAAACCATACCAAATCAGGCATCATATATCAAATTCATTTATGCATATTATCAACATTTATCTAGCCACATCTCATGGCTAATTTCATAACTCAAACTTATTCCAATATGACTAGCCTATACATGCCATATTTAGCTAAATACATATTTCAAAGGTACCAAAACGAGTTTGTGTAGTGTGATGACGATCCTCGACGGTCCCGAGCCTTTAATAGCTTTGACGATCTATAAAACAAATCAAACACACACAAAGTAAGCTTTCAAAAGCTTAGTAAGCCATATACAAATAAACTTATCATAACATGCTCATAATCATATTGATACAATAACATTAATAGTTCTCATTGCAAATTCATCACATATTCTTTTGCTCATTTACTTAGCCAAATCTTACCATATTCTTCAACTCAGTATCACATATACACATAGCCCATTCAAGCATATCTTCACATATTATCTCATCATTTCCATACATATATCCATCATAGTAAGTTCATATAGACACTTACCTTTCATACACACATAGTGTACTTTTCAAACGTACCTGAAATAGATATACAACTCACATAGCCGTTCATTTCTTGGATTTGCCCGTTGAACCGTTAAGGATTTCATAGGATACTCTGAATTCTCGACATAGTCGTACAATGCCAACGTCCCAGACGTGGTCTTACATGTAATCAGATATCGATGCCACTGTCCCAGATAGGGTCTTACACGAATCAAATACGATGCCAATGTCCCAGACATGGTCTTACATAAATCTCAAATCAATGCCACGTCTTAGACGTTGTCTTACATGATTTCACATAACAGGCACCTATGTCATGACATACGCAATTCCTATCTATTCCTAAGTTCACACGGGACTTCTCGGACATTGACACTTTGTCGATTCTATCTCAGAATTCATGTATACATCATCTCATATGCATTCATCATTACCAATAGTTATATGAACATACATAATTCAATACAAATACATTTATTTGCATTTCAACTTACCTCGGATTCAGATATTCGTTCGGACTCGGTTATTTGACTACTTTCACTTTCCTGCGATCTAAGTTCATTTTCTTCGGTTCTTGATCTATACATATTCAAATTTAATCCATTTATTGACTAATTCATTCAATTCAATCCAAGAACACTTATTTAGAACAATTTTCAATTTAGCCCTCACATTTGTACATTTTATCAATTTAGTCCATTTTTCTCAAAACATCAAATATACAAAATTTGTTCACACACATGTATAGCCAAAATTCTTTAAGGACCATACAAATTCATATTTTTCATCAAATTTACAATTTAGTCCCTCAAATAATCATTTTCACAAATTAGCCCTAATTAACTAAATTTATCAAATATTCAAGAACAACATATGTTCATTAAACACATATCTTTCATTTAACACTAATATTCATCACAAAGCTCACCATTTCATCAATGGTACATTATATAAACATCATCAATTCTTCAAATTACAACATGGGCTTGATAGTAGACTAAGCAACAATCTCAAAAACATAAAAATCATCAAAAACCAAAGTCAAAACATACCTTAATCCAAAATCAACCGAAACCTAAGTGTTCTTCTTTCTTTCTCTTTTCTTGATTTTTTGGCAATAAGATGGATGAAATGGCTTATTAATTTAGCCTTTTGTTTTATTAATATCATGTTATTATTCCACTTACAATATTAACCTTAATATAAAACATTAATAACTTTTAAAATTAATGGCATAATTGCCTCATAAGGCCACCATGTTCAATAGCCACAACACATAGCTGCTTTAACAAATAGCATACAAATTTTGCATTTATTACAATTTAACCCTTTTCTCAAATTAAACACACAAATGGTCAAATTTTCATATGAGGCTTCCCACATGCCTAATCACATATCAAAGGCACAGAAAATAATATTAAAATATTTTCTAACTCGGGTTTATGGTTTCGAAACCACTAATCCAACTAGGGTCTAAATTGTGCTGTTTTAATTCTCCCCCTTAGGTATTTTCGTCCCTGAAAATCTTACCATTAAACAGATTCATATATTGCTATCTCATTTGAATCCTATGGCTCCCACTTAGCCTCTTCCACTCTGTGTCGATACCACAACATATTCACTAATGAGATTTTCTTGTTTCTTAACTCTTTCACTTTACGAGCTAGGATACTGATCGGTTGTTCATTGTATGTCATATCAGATCAGATTTCAATCCCAGACAGAGTAATCACATGTGACGGATTACATCGGTATCTACGGAGCATCGATACATGAAATATATTATGAATCTTTTCTAGCTCAGGTGGCAACAATAATCTATACGCAACTGGCCCAATACATTCAATGATCTCATACGGTCCGATGAACCTCGGACTTAACTTTCCATTACGTCCGAATCGGAGTACTTTCTTCCATGGAGACACTTTTAAGAAAACTTTTTCTCTGATTTCAAATTCAATCTCTTTTCGTTTCAAGTCTGCATGAGACTTTTGACGATCAGATGCTGCTTTCAGATTGTCATGGATCACTTACTTTTTGTTTTGTATCTTCTATCAAATCAATCCCATGTATCTTATTTTCACTGAGCTCATTCCAATACAGATGTGTTCGGCATTTACATCCATACAAATCATATAAGATGCCATTTTAATGCTCGACTGAAAACTATTGTTACATGCAAATTCAATTAGTGGTAAATATTGTTCCCACCTACCGCTAAACCCAAGAATGCAGCTTCTTGACATATCCTCGAGAATCTGAATAATCCGTTCAAACTGACCATCCATTTGCAGATGAAAAGCTTCTTGTGCAATTTTGAAATGAAATTTTGTGCCTAAAGCTTCTTGTAATTTCTTCCAGAATCGTGATGTAAACCTCGAATCTCTATCTAACACAATAGATAATGGCACCCCATGCAATCTCACAATTTCATAAATATAAAGCTAAGCTAATATATCAAGCGAGTAATCAGATTGTACCGGAATAGAATGGGTAGATTTCGTCAATCGATCAACTACAACCCAAATCGCATCTTTCTTTCTCAGAGTCAGAGGCAATCCAGAAACAAAATCCATTATCACTCTATCCCATTTCCACTCGAGAATCAGAATTGATTGTAGCAAACCAGACGAAACCTGATGTTCAGCTTTAACTTGCTAGCAGACTAAACATTTCAAAATGAAATCGAATATGTCTCGTTTCATACCGGATCACCAATAGTGTTACTTCAGATCATGGTACATTTTAGTGCTTCCTAGATGAACAGATAGGCGACTATTATGTGCTTCATTTAAAATCAACTGAATCAACTCTGGGTTTCTCGGAACACATAATCAATCTTGGAATCTTAAGCAATTATCAACATCAACTTGAAATTCAAATTCAGAGTTCAAATCACACTGAGATCGTTTCACTAACATTTCATTACCAACTTTTTGAGCATCACATATCTACTGTAAAAACAATGGTTTTGCTTTTAATTCAACTATCGCTGAACTATCATCAGACAGATCTAATTGAGCATTCATAGCATATAATACAAATAATGATTTCCTACTCAGTGCATCGACAACAACATTTGCTTTACCTAGGTGATAATCTATCACAAGCTCGTAATCTTTCAACAATTCTAACCATCTTCTCTCGTAGATACAAATCTTTTTGGGTCATTAGGTATTTCAGACTTTTATGATTTGAAAACACATGACATTTCTCACCGAACAAATAATGTCGCCAAATCTTTAATACAAACACAATCGCAGCTAGCTCAAGATCATTTGTTGGATAGTTCTTTTCATGTGGCTTCAATTGTCTCGAAGCATAAGCTATGACTTTGCCTTCTTGCATCAGTATGCATCCCAGACCATTTAATGAAGCATCACTGTAAATCAAAAACTCTTTGCCTGATTCTGGCTGTACCAAAACTGGAGCTTCAGTTAATAGAGTTCTCAATCGATCAAAACTTTTCTGACACTTATCGAACTATTCGTATCTCACATCTTTCTGAAGCAATCTTGTTAACGGAGTAGCTATCATCGAGAATCCTTTTACAAATCTTTGATAATAAGCAGCGAGTCCCAGAAAGCTATGGACTTCTGACACATTTTTCGGAGGTCTCCATTCCAGAATAGTAGAAATCTTGCTCAGATCAACTTGTATTCCTGATGCTGACACAGTATGCCCAAGAAAACTAACTTCACGTAACCAGAATTCATATTTACTAAATTTTGTATACAATTGCTTCTCTCTCATGGTTTGCAACACATTTCTCAGATGTTTAGCATGTTCAATTTCATCTCTATAATAAATCAACATGTCGTCAATGAATACAACAACAAATTGATTTAAGTACGGTCTGAAAATTTTGTTCATCAGATCCATAAAAATAGTAGGAGCATTCATTAATCTGAAAGGCATATCTAAAAACTCATAGTGCCCTTACCTCATATTGAGAGTAGTTTTCAGAATGTCTAAATCTTTCACTCTCAACTGGTAGTATCCCGATCTAAGATCAATCTTATAAAACATAATGGCTCCTTTTAGCTGATCAAACAAATCTTCAATCATGGGCAACTGACATTTGTTCTTTATGGTCACTTTATTCAACTGACGATAGTCAATGCACATTCTCATCGTGCCATCTTTCTTTTTCATAAACAGAATGGGAGCACCCCAAGGTGAAAAACTCGGTCTAGCAAACCCTCTGTCAGTTAACTCTTGCAACCGTGACTTTAACTCTTTCAACTCTATTGGTGCCATTCTATACGGAGCCATCAAAATAGGTGTAGTACTAAGCAACAGATCAATATCAAATTCAACCTCAAGTATCAGAGGCAATCCTGATAATTCTTTAGGGAATACATCAGAAAACTCACAAACAACTGGCACTGATTCAATTTTCTTTTTAGACACTTTCGAATCAATCACATAAGCAAAATAGGCTTCGTACCCCTTTTTCAATCTTTGAGCTTTCAATACAAATATCACAACATACAATCCATTCAAATCATTAGACTCAACCTGAACTATTGCATTATTTGGACATTTCAAATCAATAGTCTTTCTTTTACAGTTTACAACAGTACCATGCAATGTCAACCAATCCATACCCAGAATGATGTCAAACTCATCAAATTGTAATAGCATCAGATCAGCAAGAAAATAGATATCTAGAAACATTAACGAATAGTTCTTACATACTTTATCAACTAGAACACTTTCACCTAAGGGGATCAATACTTTTATAACAAACTCAGTAGACTCTACAGGAAAAGTCTTACTGGATACTAAGTTCATGCATATATACGAATAAGTAGAACCAGGGTCTATCAATGCAATCACAGAAGTATCATAAAGTGTAAATGTACTCGTTATAACATTTGGAGATAAAGCTTCTTCACGAGCTCGGATAACATACGCTATGGCAGGCGCTCTAGCTTTGGATCTCACAATAGTATCTCTCATAGTTCTTTGACTACCACTAATATTTCTTACATTTCGAGAAGGTCTACCTTTCACTGGAGCATTATCAGATCTCAAATTCTGGATAGTCTCTGGTTTAACAAACTCTAGGCAATCACGGATGAAATGATCTAATGATCCACATCTAAAATAAGCCCGATCATTCAATCTACAACTTCTCGAATGCCTATTTCCATAATACTTACATTAAGGTTTCTCGGATCGAACATTTCCAACACTTGCTATTGAAGTTGCTGGAGCTTTAGAGCTCAACTGTGATCTAGCTCGATCTCTACTCAAATGTCCCACATTAACTCTCGAATGACTTTGTTCATCTCTGAATTTCTTTGAAGTAGACTAAAATGATTTACTCGAAAATCTCTTTTTCACATCTTTAGCTCTAGACTCAGCTTTTATTTTATCTTTTCCGAGTGCTTCAGATTTGCATGCTCGATCAATGAGTACCACAAACTCTTTTATCTCAAGTATCCCCACTAGCAAACGGATATCTTCATTAAGGCCATCTTCAAATCTTTTGCATATTATTGCTTCAGACGATACACATTCCACAGCATCTCGACTTAGCCTCCGAACTCGTTCATATTCAAGTGATGACATACTACTGCTTTAATTCTAAAATTCTTTTCATTTCTGATCGATGAATCTCTTACTAATGCATTTCTTTCGGAACTCACTCTAAAAGAAATCCCAAGTAACCCGTTCTTTTAGAACAACAGAAATTAAAGTTTTCCACCACTGGTAGGCCACGTCTTGTAACAAAGAAACAACACATTTAATACTTTCTTCTGGAGTCAAAGACATCTCATCAAATACCCAGATAGTGTTTTCTAACCAAAACTCAATTTTCTTGGCATCGTCATCACTGGTAGCCCTGAATTCTTTAGCCCCATACTTATGGAGTTTATCGACCAGAGGGTTGTTCAACAGATTCAAATTCATAGTAAGAGGTATATCAGATGTCTAATGGGGATTTAGCGGGGGCAAAGGTTGTGAAACAGTTGGGTTATTTCTCAAAAACTGAGTGAACCACTCACTCATCATTTATAAGAAAGCTTGTTTAGCTTCACCCTCTTGACCGCTCGTAGTCAGTCTCGATTCAGTGGGCATTGTCCCTTGCGCAGGAGCAGGCACATTACTTTCTACATAGTCAGCTACGGCTCTTTCGGGATCTATTACTATATAGAAATCATATTTTACATGCCAGGATTCATCACACTATCACAATTTAGATATATGGCATGTATAGCCGACTTTGACATGCTATGTTAGCCCAAGAATTGGTTAAACCGTAGCTTTGATACCAACCAAATGTAACACCCCTAACCCGTATCCATCACAAGGTTAGGGTTAAAGGCATTACCGGACAGATCAGAAACTTTTACAAACATGCCATAATATAATTCATCAATCGCAATCAAAGTGTCCCTTTTATAGGTCAACGAGAGCTTAATCATGCTTTAAAATAAGGTCAGGACTAAAATGAACACATACTAAAATTCTCAGAAATTTAAAACTTTTCTAAGTTTCTTTGAAGCCCTGCCTGTATGGGTTGGCGTTTACACCGCTACGCTACCAGACACCCATATATATTAGCCGTGCCAAAATAGAGCTTGTATACTGACTTATCCACACGGCCACCAAACAAGCCCGTGTGTTATGGCCGTGTACACTTAGGCTAGCTACTGACTTATTCACATAGCTACCAGGCACGCCCATATGCCACGACCATGTAAAATTATGCTCTCTACTGACTTATTCACACGGCTACTAGGAACGCCCGTGTACCATGATCGTGTAGGCAAAATATACCACATGCAATGCCAAAGTGCCACCCACACTAGGGTCATCTCTACTAGCTACACACCAATTCATTTCATGCACAATTGATATCCAAAAACATATCAAACTAATCAACAAATCTTTGTATCCAATCTCATTTTCAAACGTGCCAATTTGGACAACTAAAACACATATACATTCAAGCATAATTCATCTACATTTACCATTCAAATGATCATTCCTTGGCTAAAACATACTTACTCATAATGCATTCATATGCTTACCATAGCCTTGTCCATTTCATTAGCTATCAAACCATACCAAATCATGCATCATATATCAAATTCATTTATGCATATTATCAACATTTATCTAGCCACATCTCATGGCTAATTTCATAACTCAAACTTATTCCAATATGACTAGCCTACACATGCCATATTTAGCTAAATACATATTTCAAAGGTACTAAAACTGTAACATCCTAGGAATTGGGGTTCTGCATTCTTATGATATCTGTGTGTTTGGCTTGTTCGGCTTGCTTTTTGAATGTGTTTGGGGGTCTTGGGAAGGCTCGGGGTTAAGCCAGGGCCTTAGTTAAATTTCAATTTTAAGGCTTAAGAGGGGATGAGCTTGTAGAGGTAGGCCTTATACATATTTGTGTGTGGTTGATGATACAAAAAGGGAAGTAGAAGAGTGGTAAGTGACGCCTAGGGAGCTCGGGGATGACACCATAAGGGTGGCAGTGAGGGTGGAGGTTCAAGTCACGTATGCCACATTTTGGAGTTTCTTTTTGGTGACAAGATGCAGAGGTGGTGGATTTCGATTTGGACTTTGATGAGTGGGAGTTGAATGGGTCAAATAATTTGAAAGAGTGGACAATAGAAGTTGTAGGAGGTTTGAATGGGTCAAAGTTGTTGGGGATTTCAAAGGAAAGATGAAGAGTAAATGGGGGAGTGAATCGTGGGATGTGGAGAGAGGCAGAGTTGTGGCCGATTGTGGGAAGGTGTGTAAGGTGCATGTGCGGTTTTAGCTTGGTTAGGTGGGGGGCCGAATCTCTTTTGGTTCTTAGGCAATTTGGTGTGCATTTTCAGTCTCTTGTGAGGGGGAGTGATATTTGTTAAGATGCCATTTTGAGAGTAGAGTTAAATGAAAATCACTTTAGAAGCTTTTTAATTTCTTTTGCACTTTTCTTTTAAGCATTGATTCATCTCTTTTCTACCAAAACCATAACACCATTACTCCATTTTCTTCTCCTTCTTGTTTCTTGGTAATAGCTGAATATCAGAGTGAATATTTGTACTTTCTTTCTTTTTTTCCAATTTTGTTCTCTTTCATTTGTGAGCATTGCCGAAATTCTTAGTGACTTCTTCTTCTTTTCGCATCATTTTCTCTTTGAGCTGATCAAGTCCATTTTGATCCTTCATTCTCCTCTCATCTTTTTCCCTTCAACTGAATTTGGTTCCTTCATTTCTCTTCCACCAATTGCTATTTGCTTCTTCATAGCCAAACCTGTAAGTGCCATAGCTAAATCTTATTCTTTGCTTTTACTTTCTCTTCTCTTTTTTTACTCCTATTTCGTGGAAGCTGAATCTCTTTTTGTACCAAGTGAAGGCATCCTTTCCATTATTTTGTGCCAGTAGTCGAATATAGTCCCTTCAATTGACATACTGCTATTTTCGGTAAGAAGCCTTCTTTCTTTTCTTTTTCTTTTCTATTCGTCCTTTTCCCATCTTTCATTGGTTTGGTTAAATTGAAGATTCTAACTCGTTGCTTTTGGGACTTTGGCCGAATGGGTGGTAAGGCGTCTTTATCGATTTGTTTGGCCAAAAGGCCACTTCCTTTGTTCTATTTTGAGAATTGGTTTTAACTTGGTAATTATTTAGGCACTCATTCAGTTCCATAAGCCGAGCCTTCTAGCATTCAACTTTTGTTAATCAAGGTAAGAAACTTCTTCGATTTGGGTACCTATTCTCTTTTTCTTTTCATTTCCTTAACCTAGTTTCCTGATGAAGATTCTTATCGTGGATATGATTGTTAGCTGATTCAAGGGAGGTCTATCTAAGGAGCCTGAGGGAGCAGACTAGTGGTTTCTACTCCTAAGTTTAAAAAGCATGCAGTATCGGTGGTGTGAGATTTTCTAGGGTTGTGGTAGGGAACCGACATCTATTTGGGATAGGCAGATTGCGATTGTTTCTTCTAGTGAAAATATCAACTATATCGAGAGTCTAGACCTTCTCGTTTACAGGTGTATAATTCCCACACTTTCTTTTGTTTTTTATAAAAAGTATTTGTGTTGTTTGAAGGCCAAAAACTCAGTAATGACTATTTAGTCACCCTTGGAGGTAAAAATCGAAATACCAGGTTAGTTATTCTCTGATTATGTCCTATAAATATTTTCGTTAGCGTGAATATATATATGCTTTAAATATTCTATGAATGCTGTTATATGTTACATTCAATTCACTATGATTGCATGTGCATGGGGTTGAGGAATGTTAATGATGTAAAGGGGCAGTGTATATCGGTGAATTTGTCACATTATTCTGATGGCTCGGTGCCATATATGTATATCGATGACTTGGTCACATTGATTCGGAGGAGGGCATGATGTAAAGGGGCATGACTGTCAGCATGGTTGCCAAAGAGGAGTGTAGCGGATGGAAGGTTGATTGTAGAAATCCCCACAGGTGTGCTGAGGTTGGACATATGGAGCGGAGTGTAGAGGATGGATCATTAGGATGGGTTGGGTTTATTATATTGACTATCTGTTATGCCATGGTATTTGGGCTTCGGCCGAATGAATTATGGGGGCTTAGGCCCAGTTATGAATCAGGTGAGATAATTGCACACTGAGTCTTCTTGACTCACCCTTTCTGCTTAAACTTTTGCAGGTAATCCTTAGTTTAGTGGATATAGGCCGGAGAGGACTTTGAGGTGGCCATGCACAGTTTTTAGTAAATTAAATTATACTTTTCTTTAAATCTTCTTTAGTTTGGGATTTCTGCTATGTAATAAGGCCACTAATAATTTGGGTTTATCTTTGGTTTGAACTTCAAACGCTTTAATTTATGAATTAATTGGTATAGTTTTTCTTAAAAAAATATATATATACATGAAAGTTTTTCCAAAATCTAATTAATGATTTATAAACAATATTGTCAACCTCTCAAATTAACTCAAGGTAACAACAAGTGTTTCAAACGTCACCTAAAAGCATGATTTAGATTAATCACATCTTTTATAAATTGAACACTGAGTTTTCAAATGAACTACCAAAAGAAGTTTTCAACAAAGAATTTAAATTTTCTTAGACGAATGCGAAGTTTTCTAAAAATCTTTTTATGTGACATACCAGATCCAGTCGTGGTGTTTGGGCCGGGTTTCGGGTGTTACAAAAATGAGTTGGTGTAGTGTGATGACGATCCTCGATGGTCCCGAGCCTTCAGTAGCTTTGACGATCTATAAAATAAACAGACACACACAAAGTAAGCTTTCAAAAGCTTAGTAAGCCATATACAAATAAACTTAGCATAACATGCTCATAATCATATTGATATAATAACATTAATAGTTCTCATTGCAAATTCATCACATATTCTTTTGCTCATTTATTTAGCCAAATCTTGCCATATTCTTCAATATCAAACATACACATAGCCCATTGAAGCATATCTTCACATATTATCTCATCATTTCCATACATATATCCATATAATAAGTTCATATAGACACTTACCTTTCATACACACATAGTGTACTTTTCAAACGTACCTGAAACAGATATACAACTCACATAGTCGTTCATTTCTTGGATTTGCCCGTTGAACCGTTAGGAATCTAATAGGATACTCTGAATGCTCAGAATAGTCTTGCAATGCCAACGTCCTAGATGTAGTCTTACATGTAATTAGATATCGATACC
This sequence comes from Gossypium rotundifolium, assembly GCA_025506655.1. NCBI lineage: Eukaryota > Viridiplantae > Streptophyta > Magnoliopsida > Malvales > Malvaceae > Gossypium > Gossypium rotundifolium. The sequence goes on from CP106729.1 coordinate 71,617,824, forward strand.
ACTATTCCAGATAGGGTCTTACACGAATCAAATACGATGCCAATGTCCCAAACATGGTCTTACACGTAAATCTCATATCGATGCCAACGTCCCAGATGTGCTCTTACACGAAATCTCAAATAAATGCCAACGTCCCAGATGTGGTCTTACATGATTTCACATAACAGGCACCTATGTCATGGCATACGTAATTTCTATCTATTCCTAGGGTCACACGGGATTTCTCGAACATTGACACTTTGTCGATTCTATCTCGAAATTCTTGTATACATCATCTCATATGCATTCATCATTATCAATAGTTATGTGAACATACATAATTCAATACAAATACATTTATTTGTATATCGACTTATGATAAACCGTAAAAGTAACATATTTTAACCCCATATTTAGTATGCTTTTAGGATGATTTAGACTTGATTTATGTAAAAAGGTGCTTTTAATCTTTTCTTTTCATACTTCTACTCAAGAAAGCATCCGAGGACGAAAAGAACAAGAAACGGGCTTAAAACGGGCCAATTTAGGCCAAAGAAGAAAATAGACATGGCCAAGACTTCAAGCCACACGGCCGTGCTTCAACAATTAACTAAGACACGACCATGCCACGATTTACACGGCTGTGCCCAACCACGATGTACACGGGTGTATGCCATGGCCATGCCCCTGTTATGGGAGAGAGCAATTTCACTCAGATTTTGATACTTAGAGCAAAAGAAACACTTTCCAAAGCTTATTCAAATACTGAGTAAGAAGCAGACTTAAATTAAAACACTTAGAGGCCATTCCAAGAGCCTATATAAACACCCTAAGTGTATCCTAAAAGAGGCAGTGAGCTACGCCAAGGAGCCAAGCCAGAAGGATCACATTTGTGGGAATCACTCGAAGATAGCCAGAAGATTCATCTCAAAGAGCCGAAAATCTACTCAAGACGGCGGATTTCTCCTTCAATTCTTCTAGGAGGTTTTAGGGATTTCTTATTTACTCTTGAGATGTTTTTATTCATTATGAACTAAACCCTTCAGATACTTGAATGGGATGAAACCTAGATGAATATTGCTATTATTTTCTGAATTATATGATAAATACTTAGTTTGTTCTTAATTGTGTTGCTTAATCCAAATCTGATGTGCTTAGGTGGAGGAGAAATAGACCCTGTTTAAGAGTAGATCTAGCATAATTAAGCGGAGTTAATCGAACGTCTAGAGATAGGGTTACGAGATTTTACTGGATTAGGGTGAAACCTAATATGGGAATCCATTGATCGATTTACTGCTATTCTAGGGGGTTATTATAAGCGAATGAGAGTTCCACTAATTAACCTAGGGTTAGACGTTATTACCCTCAAGAGAGGGTTTAATATAGGTTAGGAAGTCCTACGGATCAAGCTAAGTAAAGAAATCATATGATTCAGTAATAAGTAACAAGTGAAGTCTAAGTGGATTCTTCCTGAGGGTATCGTCGTAATCGATTGAGTTTCTTCAAGTTATTTCCCAATTCGTTCTTTTTGTCTTTGCGTCTTTAGCTTAGTAGACATTAAACTAGATTAAATCAACCAATCACTCCATATTTTAGGCTAATTAATAAAAAGAAAGTGAGTATTAGTACGTTTAGTTCCTTTGGGTTCAATAATCCGGCCTTGCCTAAGCTATACTACTGTTCAATAGGTACACTTGCCTTTAAGTCCTTGTCAGAGTTAGTTTCCAAGTTTGATCATTCTATTTATAAATTTTAAAGCTCTGATTTCAGTGATCAAGCTTTTGGCACCGTTGCCGGGGAACTAAAATATTAAGAAGACTTTATTTTTATTACTTTAGCCATTATTTTATTTCGCAATTTATTTTATTCCATTACCTTTTTCTAAATTTTATTTTTCTTTCTTTTTCTAGCAGGTACCTCAAGTTTATGACTAGACGAAACCCGACAGGACCTCTAATATATGATAGTGAAATTGATGCTACCGCCGAGAAATCATAGAGAAACTAGGCAAGTTCTAAATTACATAGAAGAAAAGCGAGAAGACAGATCCAATCCTGCTGAAGGGATGGACGAGAATAATCCACCACGAGATGTGGCAGATGCTCCATGCACTATGTATGATTATGCTAAACCCAATTTGATTGGAGCAGAATCTAGTATTGTTAGGCCTGCTATAGTTGCTAATAATTTTGAATTAAAGCCTAATACAATACAAATGATTCAACAATTTGTTCAATTTGATGGTTTGTAGGACGAAGACCCGAACACTCATATAGCAAATTTTTTAGAGTTCTATGATACTTTCAAAATAAATTGCATTTCTGATGATGCCATTCATCTTCGGTTATTTCCCTTTTCATTAAGGAATAAAGCCAAGCAGTGGTTGAACTCGTTACCAAAAGGGTCAATCACTACATGGGAACAAATGACCAAATAATTTTTATTAAAATATTTTCCACCAGCCAAAATGGCTAAATTACAAAATGATATTTCTTCTTTTGTGCAGATGGATTTAGAGACATTATACGATGCATGGTAGAGATACAAAGATCTCTTGAGGAGATGTTCGCACCACGGATTACCATTATGGCTTCAAGTCCAAACCTTCTACAATGGTGTAAATCCCTCAACGAGACAACTAATTGATTCAGCCGCCGGTGGAACCTTGAATAATAAAACTCCTGAAGTAGCCTACGAATTCAATGAAGAGATGTCGTTGAATAATTATCAGTGGCAGGTTACAAGGACAAAACCGACAAAATCAGCCAGAGTCTACAACATTGATGTAGTAACCATGCTATCAAATCAGGTAAAGATGATGAATAAAAATCTTGACAATTTATGTTCTTCGCAGGTACACCTAGTCATGCAATGCAACACAAGTGGAACTGTGGCGAATCCTGAGTGTCCACCCTACTAAATCAGACGCAAAGAGTGAACAGACAAACTATATAGGTAACAATTACAGATCTAATAACAATCCTCATAGTAACACTTGCAATCCAGGTTAGAGGAACCACCCAAATTTTTCATGGGGAGGCCAAGGAATTCAAGGAAATCAAAGACAACAACCTCCCTCAAATTTCCAAAATCAGTCATATCCGCAAGAAAAGTAACACCGACATTAACCCAAAGGAGTTCAAGCCATCTCAGCTCAAGACAGTAAGGAGTTAGATGAACCAAAATCAATACAAGAAAACAAGGTAGACGAAGGTAAGATAGAGGTAACATAAGAAAAGCCAAAATTGGTAATCAAGGTATACCAACCTCGCATACCTTATCCCGAAGTGATAAAAAGAGACGATTCAGAGGAATAGTTTGGTAAGTTTCTTAAACTCCTAAAGAAAATACATATTAACTTACCTCTTCTTGAAGCTCTTTTTCAGATTCCAGGCGCGAGGAAATTCTTAAGACAGCTCATGACTAACAAACGCAAATTAGATAAAGAGCACCACGTGGAATTAAACCCAGCATGCTCAGCAATGTTACAAAGTAGACTACCATGAAAGCTAAAAGATCCAGGGAGTTTTACAATTCCATGTTTAATTGGTAGTCTAACTATTAATAATGCGTTAGCTGATTTAGGAGCAAGCATAAATGTCATGCCTTATTCATTGTTTAAACAACTAGGTCTAGGGAAGCCCAAGCAAACTAGGATGAGTATACAATTAGCTAAAAAAACTGTTAGAATTCCTAGGGGCATTATTGAAGATGTTCTTGTCAAAATAGATAAATTTGTTTTCCCAGTAGATTTTGTTGTTTTAGATATGGATGAGGATAATACCATCCCCTTAATTTTAGGAAGACCTTTTCTAGCAACTGCCAAGACTAAAATTGATGTTGCCACAGGAGAACTCATACTTTGTGTAGGAGATGAATCAATCAGTCTTCAAGCTCTTAACTCAGCTAGAATAATAATTGATGAAGGTGAGAAAGTAATTACAGATGATAATCAAATTATTCAACTTTCATCACAGGAAACACCACATAACGACAACCCTGAGCTGACTCATAAGTCCCAAAACAACAAAAAAGAATCCTACAAGGGACAAGACCTTAGGATTGACAAGTTTTAAGAGCAGAAGACACACATCAAAGAAGAACCGCACAAAGTAAAACCAGAGGAATCACAAGAAGAGCTCGTAGGAACATCAAACCACTACAAAATAGGAGACCAGGTACTGTTAGACAAAGCAGATCCACACATCACCACAACAGACCTGAAAACAAATGGAGAAATACTTCTTAAGGTACATAATATCTTTCCCCATGGAACAGTCGAGGTAAGCAATCCAATATTTGACACTTTTAAGGTAAACATTTCTTGACTTGAACCTCATCAAGAAAATAAAATTTTAAGCAAGAGGGAAGATATTCAAACCTTTAAACCTCCCTAATTTTTCTAATTCGAGGAAAGTCCAGCTTAAGACTATAAACGAGCACTTCTCGGGAGGCAACCCGAGTACTAATACTATTTACTTTCAAATTTATGTTCAGTTTCTTTCTCTTCCTTCTTTATTTCCTACTAAACTAACCAAAAGTGTAGAACTTCAAGGCCACATGGCCTTATACACAGCCGTGTCCGTGACCGTGTGGATCACTAGAACTATCGTACTGACACAATAGAGGTCGTGCGAATCAAACCCAACCACTCCACGACGTCACGGATCCAACCACTCCCACACGGGCACCAGTAAATTGGCATGGTCATGCTCCACAACGTGTGAAGCCATTGACTTATCAGGCACGGGACAAACACGCCCATGCTGTCCAACCGTGCCAACACACTGCCTTTTTAGGCACGGGCGTGGGTGTGCAAACACACTTAGACACACGGCCATGTGATGCGACCGTGTCATTCAACACACCCTCGGTCTATGGGCGTGGGAACGTGCCAGATTTGAGACCCTATTTAAACCCCACAACCCTCCTCCTTCTCTCCTTATTTTTCTTCTTTCTTTTTCTTTCTATTCTTAGAAAATTTGTCCAGACTCTTGAGCTACACTTGAATCATGCCGAAGAAGCATAAGAAGGAAAGCATTGTATCCTTAAAGGAGACCCCAACACATAAGTTCATGCAGGCCGCTTCATTCAAAAATCGAACCAAGGGTCTTTTAGACCATTTAAATTATTCTTTATGTTTATTTTCCCCTTTATCCTACTTATCTATAACTCTCTTCTGCTTAATATATTTTAAATTCTTTTAGTTTCTTGGTTTTGGGTTCTAAAGGCTGCTTGGGAATCACGCAACACAGCTTTAGAGGTCACACCCACCTTGCGAACCATCCAACAATAAGGACTCCTTAGTCCATTAGTCTTTTCTTCAATTTCAATTTTCTTCTTAGATTCCTTCTCTTTATTTCCTTTGTCTTTAATTATAGTATTAGTATATTATTAATGTTTCTTTAGATTTCTTGGCTATATCTTTGTAGGCTACCCAATTTCTTTATCTAGCACAAAGATCATCGGCAGACACTCTACCAGGCCCATAAAAAATGCCACCACCACCTCCTCTACCTACTTTCTACCACCAAAGACTCCAACTCCCAAAATCATCCAAAATTTAAGAAGTGTTATTTCTCCCCTTTTTTTTTATTACATAATTGTTTATCAATCTTTGTACATTGAGGACAATGTACAACTTAAGTGTGTGGGGGTAAAAGTACCTAACTTTTTGCATTATTCTCAAATCCTGAATTTTAGTCTTGTCCATAAGAAATCTTCTCATATTATTAATTAGGGTGAAATTTCTAATGATTTATGATTGTTATTGACATGTTTTTGAGTAAGTCATTGATAATTGTGCATTGATGATTTATACTTAAAGAATACTAGAGAATTAAGCAAGATAAGTCTATTTTTCAAAAAAATTCTAGGTTGTTGAACTAAATTTGAATATTACCTTGAAATTTGAATTCTACAGGATTGATTCAAATACCCATAATTTTTGTGAGATTTGAGTCTTATAGAGCATATATTCTTTTTCATGCTCACTTTATTAATTATGAGTGTGTCAACACTGATTTGTTATTCTAGAACTTGCCTTGATTATACATATCGAGACCACACCAATGATTTGATATACTGAGATGATAAAGGCACCTAGGTTTTAACCCATTCACTCCACTAAAAAGCTTACCAACATAATTAACCCTTAGTGAACCCATTTGATCCCAGCAACCCTTTTATTGAATTACCCGCTTAATATTAACCCAAAACCTTTTGTATTTGTTATCACCATTCTTTTGACTACCCTTCTATCGAGAATTGATTTGATCAGCTACCGAATTATTTTATTTCAATTATTAAAGTTCTCTCTATTATGTTTCTAGTTTTTTCTTAAAAAAAACCCCAAAGTATATTCAAGTATTAGTATATGATTAAAGGAGCTTATGTATTTAAATTCCAAATTGTTGAAAAAGCTCATATTAAAAAAAGTATTATTATTAGTTTCATTTGATGTAATCATTTATTTTTCAGGTTCGTTATTGTTAGTTAGGTAATTAGTCAAGTTAATCTCGATTCTAAAACCTTCTAATTCAGCCTTTATCCACACCTTTAACCCAAGCCCCGTTACAACCCTGTCAAAGACCTTTTGATTTGTGTATCATCTCATATTACAGTGGTGGAGATTTGATTTTCAGGCTAGCCTATAGGATTAACTTTTCAGGTTCGACTTATGAGTGCTTTTTCTTGAAACTTAAACACTTCGAGTGCTTTGAGTGAATCTTTAGTGAGGATGTCAATCCTTGTCGGTTTTAATTAAAGGTAATCATTTAGATAAGGGGAGACACCTATGTTTTCGTACTACAAAATTCATGACTTATATTGTTTGAATCTTTAAGACTCTTTGAGTTAAATTATCCATGTATAAATTGTCTGTGAATTATGATGAAGCATTGTTGATAGGAATTGTGAATTACAAAAAGTTCGTTTTAATATGTAAGTTGAGAATTTTGCTTGAGGACAAGCAAAAGCTTAAGTGTGGGGGTATTTGATAAATCATAAAAGTAACATATTTTAACCCCATATTTAGTATGATTTTAGGATGATTTAGCCCTAATTGATGTAAAAAGGTGCTTTTAATTGTTCTTTTCATACTTCTACTTAGGAAAGCACCTGAGGACGAAAAGAACAAGAAACGAGCTTAAAACGGGCCAATTTGGGCCAAATAAGAAAATAGACACGGCCTGGACTTCAAGCCACACAGCTGTGCTTCAACAATTAACTAAGACACGGCCATGCCACGATTTACACAACCATGCCCCAATCAACAGAATCGAGACATGACCCAACCACGATTTACACAGGCGTGTGCCATGGCCGTGCCCCTGTTATGGGAGAGAGCAATTTCACTCAATTTGGATACTTAGAGCCAAAGAAACACTTTCCAAAGCTTATTCAAATACCGAGTAAGAAGCAGACTTAAATTAGGACACTTAGAGACCAAGTAAAACATTCCAAGAGCCTATATAAACGCCCTAAGTGTATCCTGAAAGGGGCGGTGAGCTAGGCCAAGGGTCGAGCCAGAAGGATCACATTTGTAGGAATCACTCGAAGATAGCCAAAAGATCCATCTCGAACAGCCAAAAATCTACTCAAGACGGTGGATTTCTCCTTCAATTCCTCTAGGGGGTTTTAGGGATTTCTTATGTTTTGTTTTATATTTTCTCTTGAGATGTTTTTATTCATTATGAACTAAACCCTTCAGATACCTGAAGGGGATGAAACCTTGATGAATTTTGTTATTATTTCTGAATTAGTTGATAAATACTTAGTTTGTTCTTAATTATGCTGCTTAATCCAAATCTGATGTGCTTAGGTGGAGGAGGAATAGACCTTGCTTAAGAGTAGCTCTAGCATAATTAAGCAGAGTTGATCAAAGCCTAGAGATAGGGTTACAAGATTTTGCCGGATTAGGGTGAAACCTAATATGGGAATCCATTGATCAATTTACTGCTATTCTAAGGGGTTATTATAAGCAAACGGGGTTCCACTAATTAACCTAGGGTTAGACGTTATTCGCCTCAAGAGAGGGTTTAATATAGGTTAGGGAGTCCTACGGATCAAGCTAAGTAAATAAATCATATGAATCAGTAATAAGTAACAAGTGAAGTCTAGGTGGATTCTTCCTGAGGGTATCGCCGTAATCAATTAAGTATCCTCAAGTTATTTCCCAATTCGTTCTTTTTTTCTTTGCGTCTTTAGCTTAGTAGTCATTAAACTAGATTAAATCAACCAATCACTCCATATTTTAGGCTAAATAATAAAAAGAAAGTGAGTATTAGTAATTTTAGTTCCTTTGGGTTCGATAATCCAGTCTTGCATAAGCTATACTACTGTTTGATAGGTACACTTGCCTTTAAGTCGTTCTCAGAGTTAGTTTCCAGGTTTGATCATTTTATTTATAAATTTTAAAGCTTTGATTTCAGCGATCAACTTACCTTGGATTCGGATATTCGTTCGGACTCAGTTATTTGACTACTTTTGCTTTCCCGCAATCTAAGTCCGTTTTCTTCGATTCTTGATCTATACATATTCAAATTTAATCCATTTATTCATTAATTCATTCAATTCAATTCAAGAAGACTTATTTAGGGTAATTTGCAATTTAGCCTTCACAGTTGTACATTTTATTAATTCAATCCATTTTTCTTAAAACATCAAATATACAAAATTTATTCACACACATGCATAGCTGAAATTCTCTAGGGACCATACAAATTCATATTTTTCATCAAATTTACAATATAGTCCCTTAAATAATCATTTTTACAATTTAGCCCTAATTAGCTAAATTCATCAAATATTCAAGAACAACATATGTTCATTAAACACATTTCTTTCATTTAACACCAATATTCATCACAAAGCTCACCATTTCATCAATGGCACATTTCATAAACATCATCAATTCTTCAAATTACAACATGGGCTTGATAGTAGACTAAGTAACAATCTCAAAAACATAAAAATCATCAAAAACCAAAGTCAAAACATACCTTAATCAAGCTCAAAATCAACCGAAACCTAAGTGTTCTTCTTTCTTTCTCTTTTCTTGATTTTTCGGTAATAAGATGGATGAAATGGGTTATTAATTTAGCATTTTGTTTGTAACATCCTAAAATTTGGAATTTTATGTGTTGCGTTATTTTGGTTCTAAACTGGTTAAATTATTAATTTTGTATATTTAGGAGGTCCTGAGAAGGTTCGGGGTTAAATTGGACCTTGTAAAGAAATTTGGCATTTAGCACTTTAAGGAGATGGAGTAAGTGATCCTAAAGCATATGGGAATAAATGAGTAAATGGTTAGCATAAGTGAACAATTAGTAAAGAGGTTACGGCATTTAGTGAAGTACCTTGAGCGAAGAGGTTCAAATCCCTTTATGTGCAATTTTTGACTTTTATTTTTGCACTCTTCCATCAAGTGTCGGCCAAGCATGTTATTATGGTAAGTTGGACTTTTATTTTTTTGGTAAAATGGTTAAAGAGATTAAGGAAAGGTTGAAGTTAGGGGGAGGAATCAAAAGAAAATGGCATGTAAGGGGAACATGTGGCTTACTTCATGGAGATTGTTTTGGAAAGTTTGGGTGGCCAAACTTTTGACCATTTGGCTATGAATATGGATGGTTTTTGAGGCAAAGGGGGATGGCTGAATCTTTGCTAGTATTTTTGGTTAGGCTTTAGTGCTAGTTTTGGTCAATTCCATTAGCACCAAGTGTGCCTCTTTTTCAATAAAATTCTACTCTCCTAGCCAAAATTGTCTTGAGTAATTGGTAAAAACTTTAGGTATTGTTTTGGCCAAAATTTCATTATGCAACTTTTGAAACATTTTTCTCTTCTCTCCAAATTTCCCCTCTTGCTGAAACTTCAAAGTGGGCATATTCTCATCTTTTCTTTCTTTTGATTGCCGAATGTACCCCAACCTTTAAGACAAAAACTTGATCTTTCATCTTTCTTGAAAACTAAGCTTGTGAACCATTCTTCTTTTTCTTCTTTTTCTTCTTTTTTGAAAACCCTTCAAACATCTTTTCTTTTCTAATCCTTTTCACCATGGTCGAATATTGTGCCCCTCATTCCTCCGTAGCTGAAATCTTTTCATCTTATCATTAATCTTTCTTTTCATTCGAGTTGTCACTCACCTTTGATCAGTCGGTAAGTGTTCTTTCAACTTTCTTTTTTCTTTTCTTCTCTTATGACTGAATCCATACTTTGGTTTTTGGATGGTCATTATGACCGAGACGATCACCATATTTTTCTCTAATTTGAAATCACTTTTCTTCTCCGTAGAAATATAGTGGAAGGCCAAAACTTGGATTTTTCAAAGTCATCGTTTAATCGCTAGAAATCGATCCTAAAATCTTTAAGGTAAGAGTTCTTCACGGATTCTATAATCAATTTTTATTCGTTAAGATGGTGATGATTAATTGATTTTATTATAGGGACTCTATCGCTCGATCTTTCATCTTGAGATCATACGAATTTTTGTGGTAAGCCGACTCTATTCCTTAAACCAATCATTCATAACAATGTAGTATTAGTTTTGACTAATATTTGATTTCAACTGAGTCAAGCAATATTGAATTGAAACGGATAGTGATTGGAGATCGAAAAAGGAGCGGATTAGCAATTCCTACTCCTAAATTTAAGTGAAGGGCGGTATTGGCGATTCGGGACCACCGGGTTGTGGACCCTCATCCTGTGAGAATTAACTATTCGAGGTCGTTCATAATTTTGAGGCATCAACGATTCAGGATTTCCCTAGGGTTATGAACTGTTAACCGGGGAAAATCGATAAATTATGGTTATTCGTGATTCCAAGGGTGTCGACGATCAAAGAGCATATTACTTACCGTAATTAGGTGTGTATTCTCACACCGTATTCTATGGGTTAAAGACTATTATCATATTGGTAGTAAATCGCTTGATTAAGTCGTATCTTGGTGAATTCGGGAAAAGATTGGTTTAGATCTTGTTATTTGATAAAATTGATAAAATCGATAGTAACACCGTGAAAGATTACAAAAATACCTTTAATGGGCCAAATCGATATATTTTGCTATGTGGGCCAAATCGATATATTTTTCTATGTGAGCCAAATCGATATATTTTGCTGTGTGGGCTGAATCGATATATTTTGATATGTGGGCCAAATCGATATATTTTGTTATGTGGGCCAAATCGATATAATTGCTAAATGGGCCGATCGATGAAATTGCTATATGGGCCAATCTGGAAATTTGCAAAATAGGCCAAGATGATTCTCTACTCAAAGGGCCAACTTGATAAATTGTTATAATGGGCCATAATTTTTGTAATAAATATACGAAAAAATTATTGTGATTCGTTATGCATTATATACATGAATTGGATAGGATGGCAAAATGATGAAGAGAAGTTTTGGTAGCTCTACTACATAATTTTGTGGCCTTGCCACAAATTTGTATAGTGGCAATGCCACGTAAAATCTATTATTTTGGTGGCTTGTCTACAACTAAATTTGCTATAAATGGCTTAATGCTTGCAATTGGTGTGTTGGCGGGGTGGGTTGACTAAAGATCCCTATAGGTGTGTTGGTTGGTACGGGTGGTGTGTAGCGGATGGATTACTAGGCTTGGTTTGGGAATTGCATTTCATATACATGTTATATTTTGATATATTGTTGTTATTGTAAATGGGCTTACGCCCAAATAACTGCTTAATGAGATTTTGGCCCAATGGACAACGATAAGTGGGTTACACACTGAGTTCTAGTAACTCACCCCATTTTTCCCTATCCTTTCAGGTAATAATCAATGATGGAGACTAGGGCATGGATGACTCGGTGGAGGCCATACTACAAAAATGGTTTAATTAGCAAATTTGAATTTCTTTAGTATTTTTAACTACTTTACTATTTGAGTTAAGGTTGTAATAAGGCCTCTAGATTTAGTTTTGTTTTGTTTATTGTTTGACTAATTTATAATTTTCTCTAAGTATTTCAAATGGAAAATTTTCTAAAATCCTAATAAATATTTTCATAAAATGATTAAATAAAAGGGTTTCATAGTAAACTTTTATAAACATATTTTTAATTCGAAAATTTCTCTTAAATTTTATCAATGCTTTTAAGAAATTATTTTCAATTTTTCTCAAACCATTAACAGTACTTTTTTTTAAGCTACGACTTATAAGATTTTTGTATCTCAAATTTATTAAATTATCAATTGATCTTCTATTCAATAATATTTTTAATGGGAATCATTTTAATTGGTCTATTAGTAAAAAAGACTTAGTTGTATTTTCCTCATGTGACATGTCAGATCTGGCCTTAATACCTGGGCCGGGTTTGGGGTGTTACATTTTATGGTATCAGAGCTCGGTTCAAAACTCGACTGTGGTTTGGGTTCAAAGATATTTTCCAAAGCTATTTTAAATTGTAAACGTATGTTTTACAAGAAGTGTGGCATCACGGGTATCCGCAACAACAAGTAAGTATGTTATTGTATGATTATGATTGTTATGATATGACTGTAGGAATAGTCTAGAACTTCTAGTTTTAGGTATTATAGAGATTGAGACTATAGGATGCGATTACAAAAATAACTTTACTTCTTATGTTTCATAAAACATTGTGTAATAAACACCAAAATAGTATACTGATTCATAAGACTTTTACTCATATTTAATCAAATTACCAAATATGTGCGCTAGAGGACGTGGGCGCGGTAGACGTGGCCGTGGTAGAGGCCGAGGTGTTAGGGTTGCGTCTGAAGCGTCGGGTCATATGCCAGAAATAGATGCATCTGCGTCACCCATGACTGAAACTGGATCACAAGACCGTATAAGGGAGGACATCACTTTGTCCTAAGCAATGCTACGGGTCTTAGAAAGGGTTGCTGGGGCTAGAACTGGGTCAGCAGCTCGTGGATCAATTTTAAAGCGACTTAGATCAAATGGTGCCGAGGTTTTTAAGGGCGTCTCAAGCGTAGCCCCAAATGTAACAGAGTATTGGCTCGAGGTAATGGAGCGAATCATGGACGATCTGGATTGCATTGCCGAGCAGAAACTGAGAGGAGCTGTGTCCTTGTTGAGAGATGAGGCGTATCAATGGTGGCTTACTGTTCGGGAGGGCAATCAGGGCGATCGTGTTACTTGGGATTTCTTCAAAACTGCATTTCAAGAAAAGTATATTGGGCTAGCTATGTGGATGCCCGAATGAAAGAATTCTTAAATCTGGTCCAAGGAAGTAAGACTGTGGCAGCTTACAAAGTGAAATTTTGCACCTGAGTCGTTATTCCCGAGGTATAGTGCCAACCGACTATGAACGTTGTGTGCATTTCGAGGACGGGTTGAGTGATGAGTTGTGGGTACTGATTGCCCCACAACAAGAAAGGAATTTTGCCACACTTGTGGAGAAAGCCAAGATAGCTGAAGAGGCTAAGCTCTCGAGTGGTGAAACTGAGAAAAAGATAGAGGCAAGAGCAAAAGGGGCTTTAAGTACCTAGGTCCTGCTAAAAGATTTTAGAAGTGGCTTAGGAGTGATGAGCCAACTCGAGCTAGGGCACCAGCTGCTACAAACCAAATACAGCCATGTGCGGATTGTGGAAAATGACACACGGGTGAATGCTAGAAGGGAACCAGTGGATGTTTCAAATGTGGTTCTAAGGATCATCATCTTAAAAATTGCCCTCAAATGACTACTCAAACTCAGGATGTGCAGCCAGCTAGAGGTGCTCAACAGCCACCGAGAGGCCGTGGGCTAGGTCGAGGTGGAAACGGTAGAGGACGAGGTTAGGGTACATCGGGTAGAGGTACTGGTTTTAGGGGTAATACAGAGGCGAGACAGCTAGGGTTGGTTTATACGGTCAGACGCCGAGAGGATGGCGATGCACCTGATGTGATAACCGGTACGTTTTTCATATCTGATGTACCTGTTACTACTTTGATGGATATCGGATCCACTTATTTGTATGTTGCTAGTCCTGTATCTGGAAATCAGAACATTAGATTTGAGATTACTACTAGAGAGATGATGATAATTAGTCTTTTAGGACAATCTGTGATAGTGATTAGATTATTTAGAGATGTGCCCTTAGAAATTCAAGGAGAAACATTTTTGGCGAATTTGAAGGAATTGCCTTTTAGCGAGTTCGACCTTATTTTGGGCATGGATTGGTTGGTGAGACACCGTGCTAACATTGATTGTACTGCAAAGCAGATGATGCTAAGAACTCTAGAAGATAAGGAACTAATGATGATAGGTGAAAGAAAAAACTATCTATCAAATGTAGTATATGCCCTAAAGGCAGAAAAGTTGGTGCGAAAAGGGTGTGGAGCATTCCTAGCCTTCATTAGTGTGTTGGATGCCAAAGACTTATCGGTGGAAGGTGTTAGAATGGTGAAAGAGTTTTTAGACGTCTTCCCTGAGAAACTTCCTGGATTGCCTCGGGATGGGGTGGTAGAGTTTGGCATTAAACTATTCCTAGGAATGGTTCGGTGTCCATTGCTCCTTATCGAATGGCACCGAAGGAGTTGGCAGAGCTTAAAGCTCAAATTCAAGAGTTGTTGGATCAGGGATTCATTCGACCGAGTGTGTCACCGTAGGGAGCACCAGTCTTGTTTGTCAAAAAGAAGGATGGGTCGATGCGTATGTGAATCGATTATAGGCAGTTGAATAAGTTGACGATCAAGAATAGGTATCCGTTGTTGAGAATCGATGACTTATTCGATCAATTGTGAGGAGCTTCAGTTTTCTCGAAGATAGATTTGAGATTGGGATGTCACCAACTTAAGGTCAAGGAAATGGATATTCATAAGATTGCATTTCAAACTCGTTATGGGCATTATGAGTTATTGGTGATGCCGTTTGGGCTGACAAATGCGCCAGCTGCATTTATGGACATGATGAATCGAGTCTTCCAACCCTATTTAGACCGGTTTGTAGTGGTGTTCATAACTGACATCTTGGTTTTCTCGAAGAATGAGGAAGAGCATGATTCACATTTACGGGTAGTATTGCAGATATTGCGGGAAAAGTAACTTTATGCCAAATTTAGTAAATGTGATTTTTGGTTGAAGGAAGTGACATTCTTGGGACATGTTGTGTCAGCTTAAAGAAATAGAGTTGATCCCCGAAAGGTAGAGGCTGTGTTGGATTGGAAACCACCAAAGTCAGTGGCTGAAATTTAGAGTTTCTTGGGATTGGCTAGTTATTACAGGTGTTTCATTAAGGGGTTTTCATTGATTGATGCACCCCTAACTAAAATTTTGTGCAAAGGAGTACCATTTGTGTGGTCAGATCAGCAGTAAGAGAGATTTGATAAATTGAAGAAGATTTTGATGGAAGCACTAGTATTGATTCAACTTGAGGCTGGAAAAGAGTTTACTGTTTACTGTGATGCGTCACACACGGGCTTGGGATGTGTGTTGATGCAAGGTGGAAAAGTGGTGGCTTATGCATCTCGTCATTTTAGACCACACGAGGTGAATTATCCAACTCATGATTTAGAGTTGGCTGCGGTGGTGTTTGCTTTGAGGATTTGAAGACACCACCTATACGGTGAGAAGTCAATCATCTATACGGACCATAAGAGTCTAAAGTACCTCCTTACCCAAAAGGATTTGAACTTAAGACAGCGGAGGTGGATAGAACTATTGAAGGATTATGACTTCTCAATCGAGTATCATCCCGAAAAGGCTAATATAGTGGCACATGCGTTGAGTCGTAAGGTGATATCAAATTTGAGAGCGATGTTCGCTCATTTCAGCTTGTATGAAGATGGTAGTCTTCTAGTCGAACTTCAAGTGAAGCCTGCATAGGTAAGTCAAATTAAGGAAAAGTAGTTATCAGATGAAAGGTTGGGTTCCTTACTTCAGCAAATGGAAAGTGGTGTGATAGGGGATTTTGGATTGAATGGTGATGGAGTATTGTGTTTTCGCAGAAGAATCTGTATACCCAAAGATTCAAAATTGAGGCAAATGATTCTGCATGAGGCACATAGTAGTCCTTATGCTATGCACCTGGGGAAGTAAAATGTATCGAGACCATCATGAGCAATATTGGTCGCCAGGGTTGAAGCGGGAGGTTACTGATTTTGTAGGCAAGAGCTTGACATGTAAACAAGTGAAAGTGGAACTTCAATTGCCATCAGGATTGCTACAACCGGTGAAGATTCCATTATGGAAATGGGAACAGATAACAATGGACTTTGTTAGTGGGTTACCCTTAACGCCTACTAAGAAAGATTTCGTTTGGGTAATAGTGGATTGGTTGGCGAAGACTGACCATTTCCTACCTGTTTGTATGGATTATTCATTGTAGAAGTTGGCCAAGTTATACGTAGTAGAGATTATGAGGTTACATGGGATACCATCGTCTATTATTTTAGACAGAGACCCTAGGTTTACATCACGATTTTGGAAAGCCTTACATGAAGCTTTAAGAAACAAGCTTAATTTTAGCACGACATTTCATCCTCAGTCAGATGGGCAGTCAGAGAGAGTAATCCAGATTTTGGAAGACATGTTAAGGGGCTGTGTGATTGACTTCAAGGGTAGTTGGGAGGATTTCCTACCATTGGTAGAGTTTGCTTATAATAATAGCTATCAATCCAGCATCCAGATGGCACCTTACGAGGTGTTGTATGGCCGTAGGTGTCATACTCCTACTTGTTTGGACTGAATTGGGGGAACGAAAGTTATTGTGTCCTGATTTGATATTGGAGATGGAAGAAAAAGCAAAGGTAATTCTGGCGCGGTTAAAGGAAGCTTCAGATAGAAAAAAATCATATGCGGATCTAAAGTGTAAGGATATTGAATTTGTTGTGGGAGATCACGTTTTTCTAAAGGTCTCACCTTGGAAAAAGATCTTTAGATTTGGAAGGAAAGGCAAGTTGAGCCCTAGGTTCATCGGACCGTACCGTGTGTTGAAACGTGTTGGGCCAGTAGCTTATTAGATTGAGTTACCTCCAGAGTTGAGTCAGATACATAATGTTTTTCATGTCTCAATGTTAAGGCGTTATCGATCAGATTCGTCTCATATAGTACCGGTAGAGGAAGTTGAGTTAAGACCTAACTTGTCTTTCGAAGAGGAGCCAGTGAAAATTTTAGATCGGGACGTAAAGGTGCTGAGAAGGAAGTCAGTACCTTTAGTCAAAGTTCTATGGCGTAATCACGAAGCAAAGAAAGCTACATGGGAGCCTGAGGAAATGATTCGGCAGCATTATCCCCATCTCTTTTAATCAGGTAAATTTCAAGGATGAAATTTTCTTTAAGGGGGTAGAATTGTAACATCCTAAAATTTGGGATTTTATGTGTTGCGTTATTTTGGTGCTAAGCTGGTTAAATTATTAATTTTGTATGTTTAGAAGGTCTTGAGAAGGTTCGGGGTTTAATTGGACTTTGTAAAAATTTTTGGCATTTAGCACTTTAAGGAGGTGGAGTAAGTGATCCTAAAGCATATGGGAATAAATGAGTAAATGGTTAGCATAAGTGAACAATTAGTAAAGAGGTTATGGCATTAAGTGAACTACTTTGAGGGAAGAGGTTCAAATCCCTTTGTGTGCAATTTTTTACATTTATTTTTGCACTCTACCATCAAGTGTCGGCCAAGCATGTTATTATGGTAAGTTAGACATTTATTTTTTTGCTAAGACGGTTAAAGAGATTAAGGAAATGTTGAAGTTAGGGGAAGGAATCAAAAGAAAATGGCATGTAAGGGGAACATGTGGCTTATTTCATGGAGATTGTTTTGGAAAGTTTGGGTGGCCAAACTTTTGACCATTTGGCTATGAATATGGATGATTTTTGAGGCTAAAGGGGATGGCTGAATTTTTATTAGTATTTTTGGTTAGGCTTTAGTGCTAGTTTTGGTCAATTCAATTAGCATCAAGTGTGCCTCTTTTTCAAAAAATTCTACTCTCTTAGCCGAAATTGTCTTGAGCAATTGGTAAAAACTTTAGGTATTGTTTTGGCCAAAATTTCATTATGCAACTTTTGAAAGATTTTTCTCTTCTCTCCAAATTTCCCATCTTGCCGAAACTTCAAAGTGGGCATATTCTCATATTTTCTTTCTTTTGATTGCCGAATGTACACCAACCTTTGAGACCAAAACTTGATCTTTCATCTTTCTTGAAAACCAAGCTTGTGAACCATTCTTCTTCTTCTTCTTTTTCTTGTTTTTCACAGAACACTTCAAACATTTTTTCTTTTCTAATCCTTTTCACCATAGCTGAATATTGTGCCCCTCATTCCTCCATAGCCAAAATCTTTTCATCTGATCATTAATCTTTCTTTTCATTCGAGTTGTCAATCACCTTTGATCAATCGGTAAGTGTTCTTTAACATTCTATTTTTCTTATTCTTCTCTTATGATCGAATCCATACTTTGGTTTTTGAACGGTCATTTTGACCGAGACCATCACCATATTTTTCTCTCATTCGAAATAACTTTTCTTCTCCGTAGAAATATAGTGGAAGGTCGAAACTTGGATTTTTCCGAAGTCATCGTTTAATCGCTAGAAATCGTCCTAAAATCTTTAAGGTAAGAGTTCTTCAGAGATTCTATAATCACTTTTTATTTGTTAAGATGGTGATGATTAATTGATTTTATTATAGGGACTCTATCACTCGATTTTTCATCTTGAGATCATATGGATTTTTGTGGTAAGTCGACTCTATTCCTACTCCTAAATTTAAGCGAAGGGCGGTGTCGATGATTCGGGACTTCCCACCGGGTTATGGACCCTCATCCTGTAAGAATCAACTATTCAAGGTCGTTCGCATTTTTGAGGCATTAGCGATTCAAGATTTTCCACCGGGTTGTGAACCGTTAATCGGGGAAAACTGACAAATTGTGGTTATTCGTGATTCCAAGGGTGTCGACGATTGAAGAGCATAGTACTTACCATAATCAGGTGTGTATTCTCACACCGTGTTCTATGGGTTAAAGACTATTATCGTGTTGGTAGTAAATCGCTTGATTAAGTCGTATCTTGGTGAAATCAGAAAAAGATTGGTTTAGATCTTGTTATTTGATAAAATTGGTATTAACACCGTGAAAGATTACAAAAATACTTTTAATGGCCCAA
Organism: Gossypium rotundifolium; assembly: GCA_025506655.1. Taxonomy (NCBI): domain Eukaryota; kingdom Viridiplantae; phylum Streptophyta; class Magnoliopsida; order Malvales; family Malvaceae; genus Gossypium; species Gossypium rotundifolium. The sequence goes on from CP106729.1 coordinate 71,636,873, forward strand.
ATTGATATATTTTGCTATGTGGGCTAAATCGATATATTTTGCTATGCGGGCCAAATCAATATATTTTTATATGTGGGCCAAATCGATATATTTTGTTATGTGGCCAAATAGATATAATTGCTAAATAGGCCGATTGATATATGAATATGTGGGCTGATTGATGAAATTGCTATATGGGCCAATCTGAAAGTTTGCAAAATGGGCCAAGATGATTCTCTACTCAAAGGGCCAACTTGATAAATTGTTATAATGGGCCATAATTTTTGTAATAAATATACGAATAAATTATTGTGATTCATTATGCATTATATACATGAATTGCATGGGGTGGGAAAATGATAAAGAGAAGTTTTGGTAGCTCTGCTACATAATTTTGGTGGGTTCAACGGGCAAGTCTGCGATACGAATGGTGTATCCGAGCTATGATCAATTAAGTGAATGAATATCCGATTCAGGTACGTTGAATGTGCATTAAGTATGCATATGACTTTGATTTGAAGAAAGGTATGTTTGAATAGGATAATGTGAATGAGATGCAAGGAAGATTGTGACTGAGCTATGTGCTTCAAATAAGTTTTGAATGGATAAATGTAACCAATGTAGTCATAACTATGAATCAAGCATATACATGATAAATTGTTAAGTGAATGAGATGTGCAAATGTATCAAATTGCATTTATGCTTTTTATGCCAAGTTTATTTGTATATGACTTACTAAGCTTTTGGAAAGCTTACTCTCTCTGTGTGTGTTTTCTCTATTTTATAGGTAATCGAAGCTACTGAAGGCTCGGGATTGTTAATGATCGTCATCACACTACAAAAACTTATTTTGGTACCCTTTTGAAAATGTATATGGCTAATTATCGCATGTATAGGCTAGATAGGTGTTTATGTTTATGAAGTGAGTACGGCTATGTGAATTGGCAAGTTTTTGAATTGATAAATGTTTGAATGAATAAGTTATGAAGCATATATTTAGTATGTTTTGATGCATATGGAATGGTTAAGTTTTGGTTAAGCAAATGGACGATGCATGTTTGCAATGAGGTAGGATTTAGTTTGCAAATTGGTATGGATGGATTTGGTATTGGATGTGTGAATGAAGTGAACCATTTGATATGTTTTGGTTGCCATATATGCATATTATGTTTTGGTATGTATTGCTTGTAGGTGAGAACCAAAATGGGTGGCATATTGGCCTTGTAAAATGTCCTATAATGTCGCACAGTTGAGGCACACGGGCGTGCCTAAGACCATAGGTAAATTGGCAGAATGTGCCTTATATTGTACATGGCCTCGACACTAGTGTGCTTGGTGGCCGTGTGGGAAATGGCAGTTTGTGAACTATTGTACACGGCCTTAGCACACCGGCGTGTTTGGTGATTGTGTTGAGTTTGGCAGTATACCACCACGGGAGGACACACGAGAGTGTCCAATAGCTGTGGGCGAGGCACGGCCTACCCCCACGACCGTGTGTCCCCTGTATTTTAGAAAAGTTTTAAATTTTCATGAAATCTTGTATGTGTTTCTGTTTAGTCCCGACTCAACTTACAAGCATGTTTAAGGTCTCGATGACCTTCTTAAGGGACTTTATGTTTGAGATTGATAAATGACTATGTGATAATTCTGAAAATGTTTTTGATCTGTCTGGTAACGCCTTTAACCCTAATCCAGTGATCGGACACGGGATAGGGGTGTTACATTAATATACTTATTATTTTGCTTAAATTGTATTAAAAGGGAATTGTCTAAAAAATTAAATATAGGTTTTCAAAAATCGATTAACAAATGGATTTCAAAATAAACTTTTACAAATATTTTTAACACGGAAATTGTCTTTCGAATTATCAACAAAATTTTCAAAAGACTCAGATTCTCTTTCGACAAACATCGGTTTCAAAAGTCACGATTTTATAAGAGCATTAGTTCAAATTTATCAATTTATTAATCAATCATCGAGGTCAGTGGTATTTTATCAAATGTATTTTTCTCATGTGACATGCCAAATCTGGCCTTAACGCCTGGGCCGAGTTTAGGGTGTTACAGTATTTGATTCGTGTAAGACACTGTCTGGGATAGTGACATCGATATCTGATTTCATGTAAGACAACGTCTGGGACGTAGCATTGTACGACTATTCCGAGCATTCTGAGTATCCTGTTAGATTCCGAACGGTTCAACGGGCAAGTTCGAGAAATGAATGAATATGTGAAGTGTACATTCGTTCCAGGTACGTTGATATATATGTATGCTTTGTATAAGCATAAAAGGTATGTATGTGCATTAATGCAAATGAGAAGTTGAGATATATGTATGTTTGTGATATGAGCAAATGAGATAATTGAGATGTGATGAATTGGTAAGCAATGGCAAACCAAGTGAGACAAAGGGTTTATTTATGTGCTTGACTTGAAGATATGTTAATGAATTAAAATAGCTATGCTTATGAATGATTTATGCTAAGTTTATTTGTATATGGCTTACTAAGCTTTTGAAAGCTTACTTTGTGTGTGTTTGTTCTGTTTTATAGATTGTTAAAGCTACGAAGGGCTCACAGACCGTCGAGGATCGTCATCACACTACTCAAACTCATTTTGGTGCTTTGAAATGTGTATATAGCTAAATATGGCATGTATAGACTAGTCACTTTGGATTATGTTTGAAATGTGTATAAATAGCTATGTGATGTGGCAAGTTATATGTTGATATTATGCATTTGAGAATTTGGTGTGTGATATTGGTTTTGGTATGATCCCATGACTATGAAATGGTGAAGTTTATGGTAAGCATATGGATGAAATTTGAGTATGTATGTTTTATCAAAGAAATGGTTATATGAAAGGTAAATGTGGATGAATCATGATTGATATATATATATATATATGTTTTAGTTGTGCAAATTGGCATGATTGGAAATGAGATTGGATGTGGAGATTTGTTGATTATTTGACATGTCTTTGGTTGTCAATTGTACATGAAATGAATTGGTATATTGCTTGAAGGGTAGACCCAAGTGTGAGTGGCAATTTGGCCTCGCAAATGGCCTATTTTGCATACACGGCTGTGGCACATGGGCGTGCCTGGTGGTCGTATGAACAATTTAGTAGCTAGCCTAATTTTACACAGCCATGGCACACGGGTGTGTCTGGTGGCCGTGTGGATAAGTCAGTATACATGCTCCTTTTTGGCACGGCCAAGACACATGGGTGTGTCTGGTAGCAATGGGAGGCACACAGCCTACCCACACGGACGTGTGACCTCTGTAACTTAGAAAAGTTTTTAAATTTTCAAGAAATTCCATGTGTTTGGTTTAGTCCCAAACCTATTCTAAAGCATGATTAAGGTTTCGTTCACCTATAAAAGGGACACTTTGATTGCCATTGACGAATTGTATTATGAAATGTCTGTAAAATTTTTGATCTATCTGGTAACGCCTTTAACTCTAATCTTGTGACTGATATGGGTTATGGGTGTTACATACCAGATATTCTTAACAATTCACGCTACATAGACTTAGCAGAATACATCATATCGTCTATCAGATAGATCCTACCACAAAGGCAATCCTTTTATAATTTGCTACAAAGGCCTTTCTTTCATGTCGTGTTTGCGATATGGATTTGCCTAAACTCACATTACATGAGGTTTGCCCATCATCATCCCGAGACACGCAGGGAACCCCATTGGATAGTAACCATCCTTTAGATCCTTTCAGGAAGAGTCATGGCTAGGGGCTTTCCATTTTAGAGTTTTTGTTTAAAGATCGGATGGACCCTCTTTTGACAACTCTGCGGAGAATAGACATAGACCTTCTTTATAGATTATTCATGCAGTAACATCTTAGACTCACTTTGTAGACCCTTCATGCACTTACTATATACATTCCAAGCATACATATATAACCATACTTTAGTATCACATTATTTACACACCATTCATCATACACTTGAACCTATCAATTTCCATATTAGATATACATACTAATCTTAGCAAACAATCATGCATTCACAAATATCCTATGGTAATTACTCATATAGCCATATACATATCATACCATACCTTTTATGATTTCAGTTTCATATTTTTGTTAGTATCCTACGAATATCTTTGTATGAACAGTGCACATGCAAGAGACGACATAGAGACTCACCTAAAACCACAAACAGCAACTTGATTCTCCAAATTCAAACATTCGTCAAGACTTTAGCAATCACTACTTATAAGACATAAGAACACAATTAAAACTCATTCGTATAACTTTTACCACCATCTAAATCCCAAATAACCTCCATGTAAGGCCTTACTTCTTCATCTTACTATTCACACAAAAAACAAAATTACTCTTTCAGAAGTCAACATGCAAGACTATGATACTTACCTAGGATATGAAACAACCTTCTTCATGAACCTAGATCCTTAGTTTCAGCTTAATAAGAGAGATCTACTCTCAGCTCCAAGGCAAATCAACCATAGCATTTTGAATAGAAGAAAGAAGAAAAATCTTTTTCTCTTCAAACCCAAATCAATATATGTATATTTAAAACCCATGTTTTCATAGTGGAACTTGACATGTGTCACAATCTTTCCAAATTTCCTTATAAATCTTTTACAACTGTGGAGAAACGTACACAAGAATCCAACAATTATATATATATATTTAGTTCATCTCTTTATTTTATTCCTAACCACATTGTTAGAACGTAACCCATATTTCCAAAATTTTCTATTTTTTTTTCTAAAATTTACTGTTTTATTTCAAATTAGTCCTTGATTATTCCCAAACTATATTTAAGGCCCCGTAGGCTTGGTTTAAGGCCTATAAGTGCATCTAGGCTATAAATGAAATGTGTATTTGAATATTTTTATTTAATTCAAATTACTATTTTTGTTTGATGTTAAATGATTCAAATTGTACTGTAATACTCCATAACCCTAATTCGGTGATGAAAACGGGTTAGAGGTGTTACAAAATCTTTATGATAAACTCTATTAACTGAATACCAACATGGCAAAGTCAGGTAAATGACTCTTTGAAGGAAAAAGTAAAGATATGGTATCTAATAAACTATGTTAGAAAGGTTCTGAATGTTAAGGATGAGGCGAACTTTGTACAAACAAAAAGAGAAATTGTCAAGAAGGTGAAAGGGCCAGAATGAAATATGTGGCAAAAAACGAGAATAATAATGACCCGATATGGATAAGAGGATGTAGAAGTAATGAATGATTTATGTAGCACACTCTTAAGGAAGTTTTAGTCGATTATGTATGAACTGCGCCATAAAGAATGGTAGAATAAAGTACCCGCCAAAGAAGGACATAGGCCAAAAAATATGTAAAGTGTTTAGTATGCTACGGCGTAATGAAATATGTAATATAGATTTACTAAGTTCTCAAGAACTTACATAAGTTATTTCCTATTTCAGGTTGAAAAGAATCCCGTACGGAGGGATGATGCCAAGGCTACACCAATAGAGTGGCAGTTTGTGCTGATGTGCATACAGTGAATAGAAGTTTACGACGGAGAAGCCTACTCAAAGAATGGGATAAGAAGTCATAATTTATGCCATGAAATACTACAAAATTACAAGTCGTATAAAAATTTATATGGCGAACTCAAGTCTGCGTTTAAGATGTTGATAGTATTAGAAAGAACATATGTTTTCACCCTACTTATTGGTTTATTTGTCCCCTTTTAGTTATCTTTAGCACATATTTTAGCATTTTTAGTTCAGTAAATTGCATTTTATAACTCATTGGATCTTAACCTATTTATCTTTAATTTCGTCATGTTTTGGTACTGATATCGTTGCATGAGTATTTCTAGATTGCTCTAAAAATTATCGTCGCACCTAACAACTGTCCAGATAAGAACAAAAAGGTGTGAGTTGTCCAATCTGGTACAACCAACTTGTACATACAGAGGCGGCATGATTCTGATGGAAGGACACCTGTGCTATTTGGATAAATATTAATATTCACGCGAAAAAGAAAAAAAAAGGTGGAGAGGCTTTTTTGGGGGTATTATCTTTTTCAACCTATTGTTTCAAGTTTTTCAGCTATGGTGACTTAAGCCTCCTACGGGTGAATTGACGTGAAAGGGATGCAGATTAGCCCTTAATAAGGAGCTCTGAGTGCGATACAAGAGGGAGTTGAGAGATCAATTTGAGATTTTCTAGTAATAGTACTTTCAACTTGTTTCTTTTATTTTTTTTTTCTAAACACGGTGATTACTTTCTATTTCAAGTTTGTACGAAACTATACATGATTTCTGGGTGAAATATTATTTTATTTAATCTTGCTTCTACTGTTTAACCTTTGGGTTTGAATGTTTTTAGCATGGAAGTGTTATTGCGATCACTAACACTAGAAAGTGCAGCGACAGTTCAAGCTAACAAGCATGACAATAGAAGATGCTTAAGGATTAGAGGAATTTAATCCACTTATTCTTAATATTGTTCCATTGCCATCATCGAAAGGTGTGGCGAATGTGCATATTTAAGTCTTAGATTAAATATATAAGTTAAGCTTGGTAAGATATTCATTGCAATTTAATGCATTGACAATCACCTATCCTTTTATACCTTGTGAGCACTTAGTATTCTGTTGAATATTGTAATATCCTGATTTTGTGGGACTGTGCATTTGGTACGTTGCATGGGTAAGTTAGTGGGTTAAAGGCTTTGAGGTGTAACACCCAAAACTAAGTCTATGCGTCAAGACGAGATTTGGTTTGTCACACAAATTGAACATCCTTTTTATTCTCTAATGATTTAAGTAAAAATAGTTCTACAAAACCTCTTGAAGATGAAGTTTAGTAAAAACCAAGAAAATGATTTGAAATCGATGAATTTAAGAAACATTTGTTGAAATTTTTATCATTTAGTGTCCAACTATCAAAACCTTAAAAGAGTTTAAAAAGAATTTAGAAAATAGTTATAGAATCTCATATGTTTTAAAAACAAAGAATTTTAAAGAATCATTATAGGATTAACATAAGCCCATATTAAATATCTAAAATAAAATTTAAATCCATCCACACATAAAAACAAAATCCATAAAATATTAATAAAGGCCTTATTACATCATATCCAAAATAGTAATTTAAAGAAAGCTTTTAATAAAAGTTCATAGTTTATAAAACCCATGTTTGTAGTATGGCCTTCACGAAGTCATCCTCGGCCCAAGTCCACGTCAATTTCCATTACCTGAGATGGAAAATTTAAGGGAGTGAGTTACTCAGAACTCAGTGTATAACTCACTTACTATATCCACTGGGCCAGATCATCAAGTCATAATTTTGGGCTTGAGCCCATAAACAGATTTAGCAATATAATAAATGAAATGCATGCAAAATGTAATTTCCCAACCAAACCTAATTTCCATCCGCTACACACCACCCGTACCAACCATCACACCTGTGGGGATCAAGTCAACCCACCTCGCCAACACACCGATCATAGGCATTAAGCCATTTTTATGTTTGGTTATGGTGAACCAACGAACTAGATTGTGACAAAGTCACCGAACTAGAGGCATTAAGCCATTGAAATAATTGTGGCAGAGCCACCGAACTAGAGGCAATAAGCCATTTAAATATTTGTGGCAGAGCAACCGAACTAGAGGCAAGAAGCCATTTAAATATTTGTGGCAGAGCCACCGAACTAGATTTTTGGCAACAGGCCTTTCTTCTCTTCATCATAAATTCCAACCCATGCAAACATGTATGCATAACAGTCTATATTCATATGAAAATTTTAGAAAAAAGCCCAATTTACATGTGAGTCTATATTTCAAGTTTTTATTATGGCCCATAATACAAAATAACATTTAGCCCATTTAACAATCTAGCAACTTTCGGCCCATTTAACGATCTAGCATATTTTTGGCCCATTTACACATGAGACATAAAATTTACAATTTACCAACTAACTCATTGAGGGCGTTTTCATAAATTTCACAACTTTAACCGTTTTCATGTATTTTCACAAAAATACTATTTATCACGTATTTTTTTTATTTTGTCATCTTTATGATTTTTCTCAATACTTAGGGTATAACATCTAACCCGAGATAAGTGTGAAGTTACACACCTGGTTATTGTGAGTACTAGACTTTCCCGCTTGTCAATACCTAAATGTAACACGATAAATTAGAGCACTATCATATTTTAAAACTACACTATTGATAAACGATCTAAATCTTTACCCCCAGGATTTCGAACCACTTCTATTTTTGGTTTCTCATCGATTGTTGATTCATTGCCCGATGAGAATCCACGAATTAACAAAGGTTCGGGAGTACGAATGGCTTCAAACAACTGGTTCTCCTCGGATGAGGGTCCGCAACCCGTTGGAAAATCTTGAATTCCCAAAATAGCCCTTCGTTTATACTTAGGGGATTAGCGGAACCACCCTCTTTCAAGACTATTCAACGCCCTTTTACGCCTATCTTGAATGTCTTTAATGACATAAAATCATTAGTCAAACTAATAACAATCGAATTAGGACTAACGATTTAAAAAAAAAAAGATTGGCTTACCACAATTATCCTTGTTCCATGAAGAACGATCGAGCGATTACGTCCCTATAATGAAATCGATTAAATAACTAACTATACCAATATGACGAATAATATGAGAATCCTTGAATAAACTCCTTACCTTAACTCTTATGATCGATTCCAACGATCCACGATACTCAAGAACACTTTGAGTTTCTGCCCTCCAAAATCACTCTATTGCCCACGGTTGAAAAGAGTTGAGTGAGAAGAATACTTATGTCTAATGGAAGATTCGGTTATGACTAAACAAGAAAATGAAAATGATTCGACACAAGAGTAAACTAGCATTCGACCACGAGAGAAAATATCGAAGAAACTTTAGTTGAGAAAGAAGTAAAAGAATGGAAGATGGAGATGATGATGATTCGATTTTCAAGAGAGAAAAAGAGAAAGAAAAAGAAAGAAAGAAAAAAAAGAAAAGAAAAGAGAAAAGAATTAAGTTTAAGAGAATCGTGCATTCGGCATTTGGGGAGGAAAAATGAGAAACAGAATGGCCTTCTTTCTTTTTGTGTGTTGATAGTTTGGGCACTAGGAAAAATAAAACACTAAAATGATTAGCAAAGAAATGACCAAATGGTCAAAAAGAAAGATGCAATTGTTTCCTCAAGGTTGTTGACAAATTCGACTAGAGAGAAAATAGATGGAGAGAAAATATGTTTTGCCAAAGCCAAAAATGACCAAAAAGAATGTGTTTCTCCAACACACAAGCCTACCAAGCCAATCAACAAAATCGGCCATCCCCCCTAGCCCCTATGCCGTCCACATACATAGTAAAAAGGCCATGAAAGAGTTGCCAAAACATCATCCTAGTCTCAAGCCATATCATTCTCCTTTTTCCTTAAGTTTAAGAAACATTATCCCCCAATTCAAGCCATTCTATCCCCTAACTCAAGCTTTCCATAACCCTTAGTCTTCTTACCAAAAAATAATTAATCCAACTCATCCTAATCTTATCCATAGCCGACACATGCTAGGATAAAGCAAAAAAATAAAAAAATAAAAACTCCCAACTTGCATGCTAGGAGATCCGAACCTCTCCCCTCAAGTCCAACTTATGGAGCCATCACCACTTTGCCAGTTACTCATCTTATGCCATCCTTTAGTACTTAATTAACTTAAGTTTCAAGGTCACCTGATTTCTTTACACTAAAGTACTATTTACTAATTTTTATTCAAATTATAAGTAAACCCAAGCTAACCTCTACTCAAATTTTTAGGATGTTACATGAGGTGTGTATTGGGCTCGGGCTTGAGTTTTAAAACCTGGGTTAGGTGGCTGATAAATAGTGTTAGTAGTAATTAAATTAAAATTATTATGTTTAGTGGCCAATTGGGCTAGTGGCCCAAAAATTGGAGGTGCTTTAAATAGGCATAGGGGTGGCGTCACAAGGGGGAGGAGTTTGGGCCTTGTGTGGCAACTTGGGGCCTAAGTGGATGGGTCAAATTTTGCACTGAGAAGGGAAGGAGGTGGACGATACATTTGCTTTAATTTAGGAGCTTTATTTCTTTTTAATTAAGTGATAAAAAATGATAAAAGAAATGAGAGACTTGGTTTGAAGGTGGTCTCTTCTATAGGTGAGATAAAGATTGGATTATCATGTAGGTTAAGGGCTATCAGGAGGAGGAGAGTTGGCCGAAATTCCAACTGTGTGTGGGTGCTAGTGTATTGCCGAATTTAGTAGCTAGTTATCATCTTTTTTATTTTTATTTTTCTTTCTTTTCTCACCTATACTCTGAGCAAGCCGAAAATTCTCTTCACCTTTGTGCCTCTGCCCTTTTGTTAAAACCGAAACTTCCTAGCATTCTTTTCCTCTTCAACGTATCCCCAAAGGTCGAATCCCCTTTTGCTCATATTCCTTCCTCCATAGCTGAAATATCAAGGTGGTTTCTCTGTATCCCGAAGGTGTATCGTAAGTCGAAACTCTATTATAATCTGGTGAGTTTCGGGATTTCTCTTCTACGATTACTTTATTTCTAACAAGTTCTAATCCAAATCACTTGTTCTAAGGCTTGTCGATTTCCCCTCTCTGTCCATAGAAGCCGAATCATGTCTTGCTATAGTCAGAAGTGCCGTTTGTGGAAAGCCAAAGTCAGGTGGTTGATGGTAGGTTTGGCCGAATGGCCTTTCTTATTCCTTTTTGGTTGGCCGAATGGGTATGGTACTCATTTGATTGCGTTTAAGGGTTTGGTTTAATAAATGGGTGTTGGACATTTTCATAAAGACTTTCGGGATCTAAAAGCTAAGTAAGGGTTTCATTTAAACACTATGTTTATTTATTAGATCTCATTGGTTTGATTGGTTTAGTGACCAAGGGTTATTATGGACTTGAATAGTAGTCAAGCAGTAGGAGGGGTTGGATCTGTATACCCAATGCCAAAAGACAAAAAACGATCTATGTTAGGAGTGCGCGATTGGCCATCTTGGTGTGGGCTAACATCGGAGTTAGATCATAGGCCAATTGTGGTAGTCTCGAGTGACAGTGGTGTAGAAGCAGTAAAAGCGTTAGTACGAAAACCAGGTGTGTAACTCTTACACACTTTCTATGCTAAATATGTTATATGTTGTGTGTTGTTAAAAGCCGGAGTGACGGTAATGGTTACTAAAATACCCTGTGGGTAAAAGCGAGGATGCCGGGTAAGTTATTATTATTTCTAGCGGTAATTGTGATCTATTAAAGCATGTTATTTTGTATATGTAATTTTGTATGTTAAGCATGATCATACTGATATTGTTGGCATAAATATGTGTTATGGGTGATGAGAGGAGGGGAAAGTATGATCTATCAGACTGTCACCAGTGATTGATATCACATAGTGGGTTGGCCCCACATATTATAAAAAAAATTGTGACTAAGTCTCAGTGGTTTGGCACCACCAGTGGTTTGGTACCACATATGTTATTTTCGTAACTTCGGTTACCAGTGGTTTGGTACCACATATAATATCTTTGTAACTTCAGTTACCAGTGGTTTGGCACCACCAGTAGTTTGGTACCACAATGGGTAGATTTGGGAGACATGGATGGATACCTAGGTTGATGGGTTGCATGACATGCATATTTGTATTTGAATCTGTGTAAGGGTATATTTTCTTTTGGGAGGGGGACTTACACACTGAGTCTAAGCAACTCACCCCTTCCATTTTATTTTGCAGATCAGGATTAGATCGTGGATATGGAGCCGGAGTGGACTCAAAGTGGCCATGTACAGCATTTGGTTCATTACAAAGTTTTCTATTCGAACTTAGTTATTTCAATTGATTTTGGTCTTCAGTTATGTAATAAGGCCCCTAAAGTTTATTTTTGGGATGTTTTTATTTAATTGGTTCTTTAACTTTTGTTATGCATACGTAAACCTTATGAATTGGCTATTTTCAAAATCTAACAAAAAGGAAAAACTCGTTTTCCAAAGTGGTCACCAACTAAGTTATAAATGCGAAAGAAACAATAAGGCAATCAAGCTTTTCTAAAACCAAGTATCAATGTGTTTTCCACATTGCAAAATACAATGATGTATCTTCAAAAAAAAATTTACAACAACTTTCTCTTTAAACAAATCAAATCAGTTTTCAACCATTTTATTCCAGTGGCACGTCAGATCTAGTTGTAGCATTTTGACTAGGTTTGGGGTGTTACATTTTGGTATTAGAGCCCGGGTCAAAAGCTCGATTGTGGGTTTAGGGCCCAAAGTATGTTTTAAAAGCTTGTGAAATGATTATTTTTCGGAAAGCATGACACCTGAGTCTCCAGCGCCGATCCACCCAGGTAAGTACCCTAACTTTTGATGTGATATTTATATGTTGGGCTTTGTGGGCTTTAGACGTAGCTAAGCATGTTAGTACTGATGGACCCTAGGGCTAGCTTACACAACTTTTAAAATAACATAAGATTTAAGTCCAATCAAACAAACTTGTGAGTAAGTCACCGAGTTAGGTGTGGCAACCTCCATGCGCATGTCTAGGATTGGATTTAGGAAGAGCTTGGTAATTAAGCAGTCCCAGTGACTCACCTCCTCTTCGCTCGAATCCTACCTGGTGTGTAGTGATTGTTCACCCTAACCATGAGGACTTGTTCACAGGCTAACTCCGATAATTAAAACCCAAAAGGGACCAGCCGCACTGTTTTGTAAGAACCTTAGCTTTGGAATTACCAAATTACCCCTAGATTTGTGAAAACTACCTTAGATTTGGAAAATAACCAAAATACCCCTGGTTTGTAAAATTACCCTTGGCGTATAAAATTACCAAAATACCCTTATTTTAAAAAATCACCCGAAACTTATTTTGGAAAATTACGAAAATACCCTGTAGGTTAAAATTACAAAAATACCCCTGGGTAGTGAAATGATGAAAATACCCCTACTCATGGAATGTGGTCTGTGGATGTTGTTTGTGTGATGAATGTACTTAGAACTAGGAGATAAGCTTGAAACTAAAACTTTAGATAGATTCGAATTCGAAAGAATCACTTTTAAAACTATCTGTCATAAAATTGTTCGTGGATAAACAGTGAACAGAGTTAATAATTCATAAAATTCTAACCAGATAAATGCGAACGAGAAGAATGAGTACAAGAGGTCGTGGACGTCCACCGCGTGGCCGTGGTAAGAGTAGGATGGCCTTGTTGGAGCCAGTCAGGGTCTGGCCATGGGTCCGAAAATGTGATGCCGGATCTGCCGGTGATGGAAGCTAAATTTTAGGATCAGACTGGGGGTAACGATACAGTATCTCTGGTGGTACTGCGAATTTTAGAGAGAGTTATCGGGGCATGCGTGGTTCAGAGCCCAAAATCGGTTCTTTGGCGACTCGAGCTAATGGAGCAGAAGTATTTAGGGGAGTTTCTGGTGTGGATCCCAACATAGCTGAGTACTAGTTAGAGGCAACAGAGTGTATAATGGACAACTTAGACTTCTCGACTGAGGAGAATTTGAAAGGGATAGTATCTCTTCTCCGGGATGAGTCATACCAGTGGTGGCTCACGGTCAAGGATGGTGCAGTGGTCGGTGATATCACTTGGGATTATTTGAGGGCAGCCTATCAGAGAAAGTATGTGGGGATTGTTTATACTGATGTGCAACGTAGGGCGTTCCTAAGTTTGGTGTAAGGGAACAAGTTGGTACCCGAGTTCGAGGCTAAATTTTTGAGGTTGAGTAGGTATGCTCGGGGTATGGTGGCTACGGAACATGAACGCCGTGTTAGGTACGAGGACGGGCTGAGGGATGAGCTGCTGGTGTTGATTGCACCTCAACGTGAAAGGGAATTTGCCTTCTCGTGGAAAAGGCCAAAATAGCTGAGGAGGTAAAGCGGACCGAGAAACGGAATTAGGATAGGGGCAAGGATAAAAGGAGTTTTGGGCCATCAGGGCCTGGGGGAAGTGCTCAAAAAAGGACTAGATTTGATGGGCCGGATCAAGCTGCAAAGCCTGCTGCTGCTGCTCAGTGGCTACCTTAGTGTGCTCGATGTGGGAAGTCTCATTCGAGAGAATATTGGGCTGGTAATAGAGGATGTTTTGAGTGCGAGCCATTGGAGCACCGGGTAAGGGACTGTCGAGGAAGTTAGCCAAGACTCAAGCTGAGGGTCAAGGATGTGGGCAATTCAGGAGAAATGGCCAGCAACCACAGAGGGGTAGAGGTGCATCTAGGGGTAATGGAAATGGTAACGGATGGGGCCGTGGAGCACCTGACTAAGGTGTTGGAGGTACGAATTCTAGGCAGCCTGGGTTGGTCTACGTAGCCAAGCGTCGAGAGGAGGGCGACGCACTAGACGTCATAAGCTGGTACGTTTATAATTTCTGGGTTGCCTTACATTGCTTTAATTGATGTTGGTTCGACACACTCTGATGTTGCTAGTAGTGTGGTAGGAACTTTGAACTTAGCCATTGAGATATCTGCTAGGACGATGACAGTAGTTAGCCCATTAGGACACTCTGTGGTGGTAGACATTTTGTATAGGGATGTACCCCTAGAACTTCAAGGGGTCATATTTCAAGTGGATTTGATGGAACTAACATTTGGGGAGTTCAATTTAATCTTAGGAATGGATTGGTTGGTTAAGTACCAGGTAGAACTAGATTGTGCAGCTAAGCGTATGGTGCTGAAAACGGTCGAGGGTGTAGAGGTGGTAATGATAGGTGAGAGAAGGGATTACCTATCTAATGTAGTGTCGGGTTGAAAGCGGAGAAGATGGTAAGGAAAAGATGTAAGGCGTTTGTAGTTTATGTTTGTGCTTTGGAAAGTAAGGAACCGGCTATAGGAAATGTTCGAACAGTGAATGAGTTTATCGATGTCTTTCTAGAAGTGCTTCCGGGTTTGCCCCCAGATCGAGAAGTGGAGTTCGGTATAGACCTTCTACCGGGAACTACGCCAGTGTCAATTGCTCTGTATAGGATGGTGCCAAAAGAATTGGTGGAGTTGAAAGCACAGATTCAGGAGTTGCTGGATCAGGGTTTTATCCGGCCAAGTGTTTCACCATGGGGAGCACCTGTGCTTTTTGTTAAGAAAAAGGATGGGTCGATGCAAATGTGTATAGATTACCGTCAGTTGAATAAATTGATGATTAAGAACAAGTATCTGTTGCCTATGATAGATGACTTGTTTGACCAGCATAAGGGAGCATCGGTCTTTTCCAAGATAGATTTGAGGTCGGGGTATCACAAACTTAAGGTAAGGAGGCAGATATCCATAAGATGGTGTTTCGTACTCAATACGGGCACTATGAATTTTTGGTAATGCCGTTTGGGATGATGAACGCACCAGCAGTGTTTATTGATATGATGAACCAGGTGTTTCAGTAGTATTTGGATCGGTTCATTGTAGTATTTATAGATGATATTTTGATGTACTCAAAATCAGAAGAGGAGCATGACGCGCATTTGCGAGTGGTGTTGCAGATTCTTAGGGAGAAGCAGTTATACGCCAAGTTTAGTAAGTGCAAGTTCTGGTTGAAGGAACTTACCTTGTTGGGTCACGTGGTGTCAACTGAGGGGATCAGAGTGGACCCTCGAAAGATTGAGGCAGTTTTGGATTGGAAGCCACCGAAGACTGTGGCGGAGATTCAGAGTTTTTTAGGTTTAGCAGGGTATTACCGAAGGTTTGTAGAAGGGTTTTCTCTGATTGCAACACCGTTGACCAAGTTGTTGAGGAAAGGGGTTCTGTTTGTGTGGACGGATAAGCAACAGGGAAGTTTTGAGAAATTAAAAAGGATTTTGACGAAAGCTTGATGCTAATTCAACCGAAGCCTAGAAGGAGTTTGCGATTTATTGTAATACGTCCCATGCAGGATTGGGATGTGTGCTGATGCAATAGGGGAAAGTAGTAGCATATGCTTCTTGGCGTTAAGACCTCACGAAGTAAACTACCTGACGCATGATCTGGAGTTGGCTGCAGTGGTTTTTTCCCTAAAAATTTGGTGACATTACTTGTATGGAGAAAGGTCTGTCATGTATATGGACCACAAGAGTTTGAAGTACCTTCTTTCGCAGAAGGAGTTAAATTTGAGGCAAAGATGGTAGATTAAGTTGTTAAAGAATTATGACTGCTCGATTGAGTATCACCCGGGAAAGGCTAATGTGGTAGCGGATGCCATGAGTCGTAAGGTGGTGGCAGAGTTAAGAGCCATGTTTACTCACCTTAGTCTGTACGACGATGGTAGCTTGTTAGCGGAATTGCAAGTGAAGCCAACATGGATTAACGAGGTTAAAGAGAAATAGTTGGTGGATGGAGTTTTCGGCATATGAAGGTTACAAGTGTAGAATGATGGATTTGAAGGGTATAGTATGAGCAGCGATAGAGTGTTATGTATTCTGAGAAAAGTGTGTATCCTAAGGATGTGGAGTTAATGCAGAAGATTTTACAGAAGGCACATAGCAGTCCATATGCTATGCATTCGGGAGGTAGTAAGATGTACTGGGATTTGCGGGTGTAGTTTTGGTGGTCGGTCCTTAAGCAGGAGGTAACAGAGTTTGTAGGTAAGTGTCTGATATGTCAGCAAGTCAAGGCTGAACATCAGTTGCCATCAGGTCTGTTGCAATCGATTAAGATTCCACAATGGAAGTGGGAAAGGATTATAATGGATTTTGTGAGTGGGCTACCCCTTACGTCTACCAAGAAGGATTCAATTTGGGTGATTGTGGACCGTCTGACGAAGTCTACTCATTTCGTACCTGTGCGTATGGATTATTCTCTTTAGAGTTAGCAAGACTATATGTAGCGGACATTGTGATGCTGCACGGGGTGCCAGTGTCGATTATTTCTGACAGAAACCCTAGATTTACATCAAGGTTCTAGAAGGCTTTGCACCAGGCACTAGGCACAAGATTGGATTTCAGTATAGCGTTCCATCCCCAGTCAGATGGGCAATCGGAGAGGGTGATTCAAGTTTTGGAGGGCATGCTAAAGGGTCGTATCTTGGATTTCAAAGGCAGTTGGGAAGAATTCTTACCATTGGCGGAATTTGCGTATAATAATAGTTATCAGGCAAGTATTCAGATGGCACCATACGAAGTGTTATATGGTCGGAAGTGTCATACCCCTACATGTTGGACGGAGTTGGGGGAGCGGCAGTTCTTGGGTCCGGAGCTGGTTGTTGAGACAGAAGATAAGGTGAAAGTCATTTGAGCTCGATTGAAAGAAGCGGTGGATAGGCAAAAGTCTTACGCCGATCTTAAACGAAAGGATATAGAGTTTGCGGAAGGTGACAATGTTTTCCTGAAGGTGTAGCCATGGAAGAAGGTTCTGAGGTTCGATAGGAAAGCCAAGTTCAACCCTAGGTTTATCGGGCCTTATTAGGTGTTGAAGCGAGTAGGACCAATGGCTTACCAGCTTGTGTTGCCACCAGAATTGAGTCAAATTCACGATGTGTTCCATGTTTCTATGCTTAGACGCTATCGCTCAGATCCGTCACATGTTGTGTCGGTAGGGGAGATAGAGGTGAATCCAGATTTATCTTTTGAGCAGGAACCAGTGCAGATCATAGATCGGGATGTTAAGGTTCTACGTAGGAAATCAGTTCCTTTGGTGAAGGTGTTATGGCAGAACCATGGATCGGAGGAAGTGACATGGGAGCCGGAGGATATTATGCGACAGCAATACCCTCAACTCTTTTCACCAGATAAATTTCGAGGCCGAAATTTATTTTAAGGGGGGTAGAACTGTAATATCCTGATTTTGTGGGTCTGTGCATTTGGTACGTTGCATGGGTAAGTTAGTGGGTTAAAGGCTTTGAGGTGTGTATTGGGCTCGGGTTTGAGTTTTAAAACTTGGGTTAGGTGGCTGATAAATAGTGTTAGTAGTAATTAAATTAAAATTATTATGTTTAGTGGCCATTTGGGCTAGTGGCCAAAAAATTAGAGGTGCTTTAAATGGGCATAGGGGTGGCATCACAAAGGGGAGGAGTTTGGGCCTTGTGTGGCCACATGGGGCCCAAATGGATGGGTCAAATTTCTGCACTGAGAAGGGAAGAAGGTGGACGGCACATTTGCTTTAATTTATGAGCTTTATTTCTTTTTAAATAAGTGATAAAAAATGATAAAGGAAAGGAGAGAGTTGGTTTGAATGTGGTCTCTTCTATAGGTGAGATAAAGATTGGATTATCATGGAGGATAAGGGCTATCAGGAGGGGGAGAGTTGGCCGAAATTCCAACTGTGTATGGGTGCTTATGTACTGCCGAATTTAGTAGCTAGTTATCATCTTTTTTATTTTTATTTTTTTTTTCTTTTCTCACCTATACTCTGAGGAAGCCGAAAATTCTCTTCACCTTTGTGCCTTTGTCCTTTTGTTAAAACTGAAACTTCCTAGCATTATTCTCCTCTTCAACGTATCCCCAAAGGACGAATCCCCTTTTGTTCATATTCCTTCCTCCATAGCTGAATCATCAAGGTGGTTTCTCTATTTCCCAAAGGTGCATCGTAAGCCGAATACTCCACTATAATCTGGTGAGTTTTGGATTTCTCTTCTCTGCAATTACTTTATTTCTATCAAGTTCTAATCCAAATCACTTTTCTAAGGCTTTTTGATTTCCCCTCTCTGTCCATAGAAGCCGAATCCTACCTTGCTATAGTCAGAAGTGCCGTTTGTGGAAAGCCGAAGGCAGGTGGTTGATGGTAGGTTTGGCCGAATGGCCTTTCTTGTTCATTTGTGGTTGGTCGAATGGGTTATGGTATTCATTTGATTGCGTTTAAGGGTTTGGTTTAATAAATGGGTGTTAGCCGAATGTAGGTTGGTGGTGACGTTTTCATAAAGACTTTCGGGATCTGAAAACTAAGGGCTTCATTTAAACACTACATTTATTTATTAGATCTCATCGGTTTGATTGGTTTAGTGACCAAGGGTTATTATGGACTCGAATAGTAGTCAAGCAATAGGAAGGGTTGGATCTGTAAACCCATCGCCAAAATACAAAAAACGATCTGTGTCAGGAGTGCGCGATTGGCCATCCAGGTGTGGGCCAACATCGGAGTTAGATCGTAGGCCAATCGTGGTAGTCTCGAGTGACAGTAGCGTAGAAGCAGTAAAAGCGTTAGTGAAAAAACCAGATGTGTAACTCTTACACACTTTCTATGCTAAATATGTTATATGTTATGTGTTGTTAAAAGCCCGAGTGACGGCAATGGTTACTAAAATACCCCTGTGGGTAAAAGCGAGGATGCCGGGTAAGTTGTTATTATTTCTCGCGGTAATTGTGATCTATGAAAGCATCTTATTTTGTATACGTAATTTTGTATGTTAAGCATGATCATACTGATATTGTTGGCATAAATATGTGTTATGGGTGATGAGAGTAGGGGGAAGTATGATCTATCAGACTATCACCAGTGATTTGGTATCACATAGTGGGTTGGCCCCACATATTATAAAAAAAATTTGTGACTAAGTCTCAGTGGTTTGGTACCACCAGTGGTTTGGTACCACATATGTTATTTTTGTAACTTCGGTTACCAGTGGTTTGGTATCACATATAATATCTTTGTAACTTCGGTTACCAGTGGTTTGGCACCATCAGTGGTTTGGTACCACAAGGGGTAGATTTGGGAGACATGGATGGATACCTAGGTTGATGGGTTGCATGACATGCATATTTGTATTTGAATCTATGTAAGGGTATATTTTCTTTTGGGAGGGGGACTAACACATTGAGTCTAGGCGACTCAACCCTTCCGTTATATTTTGCAGATCAGGCTTAGATCGTGGATATAGAGCCGGAGTGGACTCAAGGTGGCCATGCACAACATTTGGTTCATTACAAAGTTTTCTATTCGAACTTAGTTATTTCACTTGATTTTGGTTTTCAGTTATGTAATAAGGCCGCTGAAGTTTTTTTTTTTTGGGATGTTTTTATTTAATTGGTTCTTTAACTATTGTTATGCATACGTAAACGTTATGAATTGGCTGTTTTCAAAATCTAACAAAAAAAGAAAAACTCGTTTTCCAAAGTGGTCACTGACTAAGTTTTAAATGCGAAAGAAAGAATAAGGCAATCAAGTTTTTCTAAAACCAAGTATCAACGTGTTTTCCACATTGCAAAATACAACAACGTATCTTCAAAAATAATTTTACAACAGCTTTCTCTTTAAACAAATCAAATCAATTTTCAACTATTTTATTCTCGTGGCACGTCAGATCTGGTTGTAGCATTTTGATCGGGTTTGGGGTGTTACAAATATTCACGTTGGGGATCCTAGTTTATCATTATCATATTTTACCTTATTGTTTTCAAGTTATTGCTTCAACAACTAATCTCACAATTTATCTCATTTCTATTTATTTATTGCATTGACATCGATAGACAAAAGACAACCATCCTCGTAGGATCGATATTCGATAGACTCATATCTGTCAGCTATACATGCATCAACAATGTACGCTTGCACATTATTGCTGTGACGTTAAATAGCCGATCAGATGTTAAAGGCAAAAATGTTTATGTTTTTAGTAAAAGTAAGACATATTTGATGAGTATTGTAGTTATTGATTATGAATGTAAGTGTGAAATATGCATTGTACATAAAGATATCCGTAATAATATGCACGAGGTTATTCAATATAAGAGAAAAATAATTTTTTATTAATTCTATGTTGGAATAATTACATAGAAAAGTATAGAAAGAGTTTAAGTATGTTTGTCCTTAGGCATAACACCCAATACTCAGATTCGGTCGATCGAGTCGAGTGGAGGGCGTTAGAAAATAGCTCACATTTAAAGGGGTCAATCGATGCCAGATATCTACATTGCAAACTTGTAACTTTTCCTCGGCTCGAACCCCTAACTTTTCTTCTGATACTAATCTGTAGCTCACACAATTGAATGGTATATTTGAAAGCCAATTCCATGGATTGGGCTCTTGCAAATACGACCCCGACATCTGTATTGTAAATTTAACCATCGTAAAAAATTACAAAATCACTCATCGGCTCATTTCAAATTAAAATGAACTAGAAATTTAAAACAAAAAAAACCTTCAGATGGTTATCCAAAGAAATGCAGATGACACTCATAGTGCAGCTTTTCAAAAAAGAACGAACTTGTTGTGTGTCTAAGTTTTGAATACTTTGGTAGTTTAATAGAAAAAAAGAACGAGGAGAGAGGAAAGGCATGCTTCATAATGTGTTTGAAAAGATGCACTTTCATTGAATAATAATAATGCAAGGCTTTTCTGTGCTCAAAAACGCGTTTCAGAGATCAGCTAAATTCATCAAATGTGTGCTTCAAAGGGTCTTCAGTTATTCGAGAAAGCCTTAAATCTTACTCGGGATCCTCGAGGTTAAGGCACATTAGACATAACTTAAGTAGAAATGGTAAAAAAGCTCATCCAGCTGGGTGAGCTTTCCTGCTAACATGGCAACAAAGCGTGTTTTCCACTAAATACAAGGAAAATATGTCAAGCTTGGTATGCTTTCTTACCATTTACACTAATAGTTTGCCAAAAGTGCCCTGACCTTGAGAATCTTGGGTAAGATTTAAGGTTTCTCTTTTAGAAATTTGATGAAAATGCCTCTCTTTTGAGGCATTCTCAACCACGGGTTTTTCCTTTCCTAATTTCACCCCTCTTCCGCGCCTATAAAAGAGGGACTCTCTCTCCATATTCCATCATCCCTAAACCTATCATCTCTCCCGGCTTACATCCCTACACTTTACAATATTTCTCTCTCTCAATTTTCTTCCCCACTTCAATGTTAGAATATTTTGTCGCCAATAAAATTTTCTGTTTGAGGTATCCTTGAGTCGTTGGTGATCTGATATCGCTCTGAGTCATACACATTTCATATATCCTGCCGAGATGAGATCATTACCTTGGAAACCTATCATGTGGAAGTCAAATTCTAGAGTGATTTTTCTTTATACAATCATGGGTGAAAGTCTGCGTAGAGGTCTCGATCGACGGTCATTATGAGGTCATGGATCAGAGTATAATAGGGGAGTCAATTAACAGTCATTATACAGGCACCGGCTCAAACTTTTCAGATACCCGAAGATGTTTCTTTATAAATACCATATAGAAGTTTTAGGGCATAATCATAAGGAAAAATTGTGGGGCTTCCAGATATAATCGATAGAATGCTTTTCTCTATTTCCACACAACCAGTATCTTTGACCTTCTTTCTTATCTGAAGGTCAGCATTGTCATGGACGCAAGAGAACTCTTAGGCGGGGAGCAACTATTTTGGTAGAGTAAAGGTGATGGTCCTTTTGGGCGACAACAAATGTCATTATTAAACAACTTATTAATAATTACAAACACTGATGTGTCGACCCAAGTTTGACCTATACTTCTGTCGAAACATTGGCTTTCCTCCTTAGAACTCTCTTGTGTCCACCTTGGTGTTAGCCTTTTGGTAAGAATGAAAGGTTAAAGATATCAACTGCTTGGAAATAGAGAAAAAAATTACGTTGATTACATCGAAAAGTCATTCATTTTTCCCTATGGTTATGGTCTCAGTCTTATGTATGGTATGCATAAGGTATCATTTGCGAGTACCCAAAAAGCTTGAACTCGTGACCACATAATGACTATCAAGTGGCCCCTAGTTATACTCGACCCTGTGAGCACATCACGACCACTAACTGAGACCTCCACTTAGACTTCGACTAGTGACCGTATCAAGCACTGTCTGTAATAGCCGAATTTCAGTGAAATCAAAATAGTAGTCTCAGGACCACAAATCCGCGCCGAAATGAAAATTTATTTTTATATTTTTGCTTGATTTGAATTTAGATAAGAATGCCATATGAAAATTTTGATAAGAAAATTTTATCGATTAAGTGTTTAATTACGGGAAGGACCAAATTCCATAAAATGCAAAAGTTGAATTCTAGTAGCTAGAAGGATTAAATAGCTAAGAAATTCAAAACTTAAGGTCCTTTTGGTAATTAGACCATTAATCAAAAGTTATTAGATATTTTTATGAATCATCGAGGAAAAATTAGACAAGGTTAAAGACTAAATTGGAAATAGAAATAATTAAAAGATGATAAATAATTAAAATAGAATTAAAATTATTTTATATCATCTTATTCCCAAGTATTCCATGGAAACCCTAAGAAAGAGAAAACAAGCTTTCTTGGCTTAAATTCATAAGTATTCAAGTCTCGTTTTAGTAATTTTATAATTTTGAAACTAGGATAGTCTAATCTATCTATTTGGAGGATTAATTTGAAAAGTTATCAATGTATAGAAATTATGTCATGCATGAATATGTTGAAAATTTAAAATTCTGAGAAAATGAAAGGGTGTTGATAGATAAACAACTTTTACAAAGTGAATTTTGATGAAAACATGATTTAGGGACTAAATTGTAAACTTGTGAAAATTGAAGAAAAATTTTGAATTTTATAGAATATATGTGCTGTAAATTTTATATTGAAATTTTGGTTAGGCTTGGAATAAGGAGTAAATTGCATGAATTCCAAGCTTAGGGACGAAATTTGAATTTATAAAAAGTTTAAGGGCAAAATGGTAATTTTGCCTAGGATGTAAATTGAGTTCAAATGATATGAAATGTGAGAAATTGATGACTAAATTCATTTAAATAGATCCGGATAACTTGAATTCGAAGCTAGATCGAGAAAAAGAGAAAGTTTCGAATTAGTACATTTTCTTGTACGAACTACTATTGAGGTAAGTTTGTAACAGCCCTAAACCCGGCCTAGATGTTATGGACGAATCTGGCGATGTCACATTGAAGTGTTTTTCGAAAACATAATTTCGTTGGAAAACTCATTCTATATTAAATCTTGTTTATGATCATAACGAAAATTTAAGGGCACCTTGTTCATTTTAAACTCAAGTTGTTTTTAACAGTTTATTGATCAAATTAGTTTATTACCATACTTTAAACAATGTTTCATGCGGAAGCTTTTACAGTATTTTATAAAAATGTAGTGTTTTGAAAAGCATTCATCTTTTGAAAATCCTCGTCCTACTACTATCAGTAAGATTTAAATAATTAAAATCCCAAATTAAAAGTTAAAAATTTAAAGAGGCCTTATTACAAAACAAATACCCATATTAAAATATTATAAATAAAAATCCAATATAGCAAAGAATGCGATTGTGTGGCCACCTCCGAATCCCTCGCAGCACCAATCCGCCTAAGACTGGGGATTACTTGTATAGATAAACAGAAGGTGAGTTTAAGAAAACTCAGTGTGTAACCCCATGTAAGTAAATAGCCAATCATGCCTTAGGCAAGTCCAGTCTGGGCCTAAGCCCAAATCAATAATAGTTCAAATTAGTTGGGCCTTAGCCCATTATAGTATCAGTATTAGTGTGGGCCTTAACCCATTTCAGTGACAGTAGCAGTTCATGTAACAGTCCGATTTAAGGCCTAGTCAGGATAGTGGTGTGAGGCCACGAACCCGAGGTGAAATTATGAGTTTTTCAAGTTTATGCCATGTTTGCACGTTAGTATGAAAGTTTTGTAAAGCAATTTTATTAAGTTGAGGTCAATTGGTCCAAAAAGGACTAAATTGCAAAAGTTGCAATATATGAGTTTCTAGAAGCTTTTTTGCATGAAATAGCTTTAGAATAATAATTATGAGCCCTTAAATAGCAATTTGCCCAAAATTTAATTTTTGGACAAAATTGGCCTTAAGAGACTATTATGGAAATTTTTTAGAGGAAGGGCATTTTGGTCAGTTGGCCTCGTCAGTGATTAAAATAAGATAAAGATGAGAAAATTCACTCATCTTCTTCCTTATTCCGTGTGTCTAAGTTTTGAATACTTTGGTAGTTTAATAGAAAAAGAACGAGGAGAGAGGAAAGGCATGCTTCATAATGTGTTTCAAAAGACGCGCTTTCATTGAATAATAATAATGCAAGGCTTTTCCGTGCTCAAAATGCGTTTCAGAGATCGGCTAAATTCATCAAATGTGTGCTTCAAAGGGTCTTCAGTTATTCGAGAAAGCCTTAAATCTTACTGGATCCTCGAGGTTAAGGCACATTAGACATAACTTAAGTAGAAATGGTAAAAAAGCTCATCCAGCTGGGTGAGCTTTCCTGCTAACATGGCAACAAAGCGTGTTTTCCACTAAATACAAGGAAAATATGTCAAGCTTGGTATGCTTTCTTACCATTTACACTAATAGTTTGCCAAAAGTGCCCTGACCTTGAGAATCTTGGGTAAGATTTAAGGTTTCTCTTTAGAAATTGATAAAATGCCTCTCTTCGAGGCATTCTCAACCACGGGTTTTTCCTTTCCTAATTTCACCCTCTTCCGCTACTATAAAAAGAGGGACTCTCTCCATATTCCATCATCCCTAAACCTATCATCTCTCCCTATTACATCCCTACACTTTACAATATTTCTCTCTCTCTCAATTTTCTTCCCCACTTCAATGTTAGAATATTTTGTCGCCAATAAAATTTTCTGTTTGAGGTATTCTTGAGTCGTTGGTGATCCGATATTGCTCGAGTCATACACATTTCATATGTCCCGCCGAGATGAGATCATTACCTTGAAACCTATCATGTGGAAGTCAAATTCTAGAGTGATTTTGCTTTATACAATCATGGGTGAAAGTCTGCGTAGAGGTCTCGATCGACGGTCATTATGAGGTCATGGATCGAGTATAATAGGAGTCAATTAATAATGTTATATGTGCACAAATCAAACTTTTCAGACATCAAGATGTTTCTTTATAAATACCATATAGAAGTTTTAGGGCATAATCATAGGGAAAAATAGTGGGGCTTCCAGATATAATCGATAGACTGCTTTTCTCTATTTCCACACAACCAAAGATCTTTGACCTTCTTTCTTATCCGAAGGCCAAGATTGTCATGGACGCAAGAGAACTCTTAGGCGGGAGCAACTATTTTGGTAGAGTAAAGGTGATGGTCCTTTTGGGCGACAACAAATGTCATTATTAAACAACTTATTAATAATTACAAACACCGATGTGTCGATTCCACGCTTGACCTATATACTGTCAAACATTGGCTTTCCTCCTTAGAACTCTCTTGTGTCCACCTTGGTGTTAGCCTTTGGTAAGAATGAAAGGTTAAAGATATCGATTGCTTGGAAATAGAGAAAAAATTACGTTGATTACATCGAAAAGTCATTCATTTTTCCCTATGGTTATGGCCTCGCCTTATGTATGGTATGCATAAGGTATCATTTATAGTACCAAAAGCTTGAACTCGTGACCACATAATGACTATCAAGTGGCCCCTAGTTATACTCTACCTCGGAGCACATCACGACCACTAACTGAGTCCTCCACTTAGACATCGACTAGTGACCGTATCAAGCATGCTCTGTAATAGCCCAATTTCGGTGAAATCAAAATAGTAGTCTCGGGACCACAAACCGAGCCGAAATGAAAATTTATTTTTATATTTTTGCTTGATTTGAATTTAGATAAGAATGCCATATGAAAATTTTGATAAGAAAATTTTATCGATTTAGTGTTTAATTACGGAAGGACCAAATTCCATAAAATGCAAAAGTTGAATTCTAGTAGCTAGAAGGATTAAATAGCTAAGAAATTCAAAACTTAAGGTCCTTTTGGTAATTAGACCATTAATCAAAAGTTATTAGATATTTTTATGAATCATCCGAGGAAAAATTAGACAAGGTTAAGGACTAAATTGAAATAGAAATAATTAAAAGATGATAAATAATTAAAATAGAATTAAAATCATTTTATATCATCTTCTTCCCAAGTATTCCATGGAAACCCTAAGAAAGAGAAAACAAGCTTTCTTAGCTTAAATTCATAAGTATTCAAGTCTCGCTTTAGTAATTTTATAATTTTGAAACTAGGATAGTCTAATCTATCTATTTAGAGGATTAATTTGAAAAGTTATCAATGTATAGAAATTATGTCATGCATGAATATGTTGAAAATTTAAAATTTACTAGAGAAAATGAAAGGGTGTTGATAGATAAACAACTTTTACAAAGTGAATTTTGATGAAAACATGATTTAGGGACTAAATTGTAAAGTTGTGAAAATTGAAGAAAAATTCTAAATTTTATAGAATATATGTGCTGTAAATTTTATATTGAAATTTTGGTTAGGCTTGGAATAAGGAGTAAATTGCATGAATTCCAAGCTTAGGGACTAAATTTGAATTTATAAAAGTTTAAGGGCAAATGGTAATTTTGCCTAGGATGTAAATTGAGTTCAAATGATATGAAATGTGAGAAATTGATGACTAAATTCATTTAGATAGATCCGATAACTCAATTCAAGCTAGATCGAGAAAAGAGAAAGTTTTGATTAGTACATTTTCTTGTACGAACTATTATCGAGGTAAGTTTGTAATGTTTCTAAACCCTACTTTAGACGTTATGGACTTAATCTGGCATGTCACATTGAAGTGTTTTTCAAAACATAATTTCGTTGGAAAACCTGCTCTATATTAAATCTTGTTTATGATCATAACGAAAATTTAAGGGCACCTTGTTCATTTTAAACTCAAGTTGTTTTTAATAGCTTTATTGATCAAATTAGTTTGTTACCATACTTTAAACAATGTTTCATGCTAAGCTTTTACAGTATTTTATAAAAACGTGGTGTTTTGAAAAGCATTCATCTTTTGAAAATCCTCGTCCTACTACTATCAGTAAGAATTTAAATAATTAAAATCCCAAATTAAAAGTTAAAAATTTAAAGAGGCCTTATTACAAAACAAATACCCACATTAAAATATTATAAATAAAAATCCAATATAGCAGTAGGTGCGATTATGTGGCCACCTCTGAATCCCTCGCAGCACCAATCCGCCTAAGACGGGGATTACTTGTATAGATAAACAGAAGGTGAGTTTAAGAAAACTCAGCGTGTAACCCCATGTAAGTAAATAGCCAATCATGCCTTAGGTAAGTCCATCGCAGGCCTAAGCCCAAATCAATAATAGTTCAAATTAGTTGGTCCTTAGCCCATTATAGTATCAAGATTGATGTGGGCCTTAACCCATTTCAATGTGATGGAATAGCTCATGTAATAAATTGATTTAAGGCCTAGTCAGGATAGTGGTGTGAGGCCACGAACCCGAGGTGAAATTATGAGTTTTTCAAGTTTATGCCATGTTTGCACGTTGGTATGAAAGTTTTGTAAAGCAATTTTATTAAGTTGAGGTCAATTGGTCCAAAAAGGACTAAATTGCAAAAGTTGCAACATATGAGTTTCTAGAAGCTTTTTTGCATGAAATAGCTTTAGAATAATAATTATGACCCTTAAATAGCAATTTGCCCAAAATTTAATTTTTGGACAAAATTGGCCTTAAGAGACTATTATGGAAATTTTTTTAGAGGAAGGGCATTTTGGTCATTTGGCCTCGTTAGTGATTAAAATAAGATAAAGATGAGAAAAATTCACTCATCTTCTTCCTTATTCCTGCTGAAAATTGGGAGACACCATAGCTAGGGTTCTTCATTTTTTCAAGCTCATAGTAAGTTCATCTTAGCCTGCTTTTAATATTCTTCAGATTTTGAAGTTCTCAGATTAATAATTAGCTAATTTTAGCTATAAAATGAGCTAAGATGCATGTTCAAAAATCTACCCTTGAATGAGATGCTTGTTAAATGATGTTTTATGGAAGTTTAAGAGAGTTTGATGTTAGATAAACATCTTTTCCTTAATGAATTTCATGAAAATGGTAGTAGGGACCATTTTGTAACAGCTTATAAAATTGGTCATACCTACTAGAAATAGTGAGAATTGATGATTGTTATAGAAGAGAAAATGATTCAGTTGAGCATGAAGTTTAAGAAAGTTGCATGAAAATCATTTTTACGAGAATTGGGGCAAAAGTGAAAATATTAAAAAGTATAGGGGCAAAATAGTAAATTTTCCAAAGTATGAGTTATGAGTCAATTTAGTCAATATGGTTTTTAAATTATCTATTTATGATTATAGATCAAAAAAATGAAGCCCGGATCAAAACCGAGGCAAGAATAAAGTCGAGGACTAAATTGCACATCTACATACATTTTGTATATTGAGGTAAGTTTGTATGATTTCTAAGCTTTATGATTATTATCATTAAATTGCTTAATATAATGTACAATAATTGTATGAAATGATCATGTTATGTTCAAGCAATAAATCATGATGATAAGTACGAGCAAGTCCCGATTGGAGATGAATTTCCCAAGATACTCGATCTACCACGCAAGTTATCATGTAAGTCCAAGGCAAGCTTGGCATTGATCAAGATATCATGTAAGTCCAAGGCAAGCTTGGCATTGATCAAGTTAGTAAGCAAGTTATCATGTAAGTCTAAGGCAAGCTTGGCATTGATCAAGTTAGTAAGCAAGTTATCATGTAAGTCTAAGGTAAGCTTGGCATTGATCAAGATATCATGGAAGTCCAAGGCAAGCTTGGTATTGATCAAGTTAGCAAGCAAGTTATCATGTAAGTACAAGGACTCAAGCTTGGCAATGAGTATGTTATCGAGAGCAAGACTTCATATAAGTCCATGTCATGACATGGCCATGAAACCGAGATGAGATAACCCATGTAAGACCATGTCTAGGATATGGCTTTGGCATCATATTATGTGGGAAGAGATTTAGTATCCTCGGTTATTCACAGAAATTCATCAGGCAAATGAGTAAGCTAAAAGAAGATAGCAAGAAAGCTAAGAAAGTAAAGTTAGTATCAAGATGAAGTTAGATGAAGTTGAGTATTATTCATGTTGTGAAGGAGAAAGTAAATATCATAATTATTGTTATTATAGTATCGATCAATGTGATCAAGTGATATGTGTATCATGGTTACCTTACAAGTATGATAATAGTAAGTGTCATGAGACATGTAAGAATCTATATGAGTAAGTAAGCTCTTTAATTGAAATTCATGATACCATTGTTTATGTGAAATGGTTTATATTAAGCAATGATGATGCTATGAGTTGTTACATGCAAAATTACTAAGCTATATGCTTACTGCTGTGATTCTTTCTTTTATGCATTCCGCCAAGCTAACTCGTGGATCATTAAAGTCGAAGCTCGCAACACACTATCAACTCTTATTTTGGTATAGCCAAGTTACTTTACTAAGTATGGCATGTATAGGAAACATTCATTTTGTGGTCATGTTTTAAGAAGGGCCTTTGTAAAGGCTATCGAGTTTGTTATTCTTTTGTATATGGCTAAGTGATTGGCCAAATTTGACTAAGCATGTATGTTTATTGAGATCAATGAAGCATGTTGTATTATTCATAAAATTGGGTTGTTATTGCATCGTTGAATTGTGTATGGATATGGTCTTCAGTTCAGGGTGGCTAGCGGCTTGGTAAATAGCATGTAAGTGCCCACACGGTTGGACACACGGGCGTGTGTCAAGATCGTGTTAACCCTGCACCTTAGTATCATTAATCATAATAGGCCACATGCAAATTCCACGGCCGTGTGTGTATGTCGTGTAAGACACATGGTTTGGACATGGGGTGTGCCTAGACCATATTAATTTAGCCAGTATATCAAGGATTAGCACACGGTCTAAGCCCACGGGCGTGTGATGGTCGTGTGAAATTAGTCAGCAACCTCCCATGGTTGGTAGACATGGGCGTGTCTAAGCCGTGTGGTAATAGTCAGTAGTTCGACACGGTTTGAGGGCTTAGGCATGCTTAAGGGTACATGGGCGTGTTCCAAGTCACACAGGCGTGTGAACCCAGTTTCAAAAATGAGTTATTTGATTTTAATTCTGAAAGTTTTTGGATATGAGTTAAAGGCCTCGTCGGCCCTTGTTATATGTGTTGACTAAGAAAGTGAAGTTTTTAAGTTGGAACGAAATTTTATAGCCCGTAAGTACATGTTTTAGTGAGTTCAAGCATAATAATGTCTCGTATCCAGACCCAGTTTCGGTCTTGGGGGCGTGGTGTTATATTTAGTGGTATCAGAGCTACGATTTAGTCGGTTCTAGGACTAACGTGGCACGAGCATGAGTTTAGCTATACGTGCATACGTAAGAATCTTTTTATAATGATAGTGTGACGACTCCTAACGACTTAAATTATGTTTATACATATAATAAATGGATCCCGAAAGAGATGAGGTGGATGATGTAGAAAGTAACGCACCAGCTCCCGCAGAAGGGACAGTGCTATATGAGAATGAGAATAGACCCACTATGGTGAGTCAAGAAGGAGGAGGAGGAGAAGCTAGAGAAGCATTCCTCTGTAATATCCGGGATTTTGGGCTTGTGCATTATTGCTTAATTGTATGAAGTAGCATGCCTATGTGTGTTTGAATGTGTTGTATAAATTTTTGAGAACTCTAGAGTGTAGGTGAATGCCTTAGAAATTATCAGGTTTTTAGTCTTGAAGTGGAGCCAAGCTTGATAGTCCTTAAGAGAATTTGTAGGAGAAGTAGGACATAAAAATCAGCTTGGTAAAGAGTGGGTGAAGGCGCCACTTAAGGCTTTGGTAAGTGACGCCACAAGCGATTAAAGTGTGGCCTAGGTTCGAGCAAAGCAAAGGGAGCAATTTTTTTTTGCGTCGGCAAAGAAGAGAGTTGGACGGCATTGAGAGACTGGGTGGATGAGCATAAGATGTGATCAAATACTTTTTAAAATTTCTGCTAAGGGCAAGGATAATTCTTGACTCATTTAAATTATTTTAAATAGGAAAAGAAGAGAGAAAGTAGGAGAAAAATAAGGGAGCTAATAAGGGGAAGAGTGTTGGCCAGTCTAGTGACTCTCTTGAGGTGAATTTTGGCCAAGATAGTAGGGGGGATAGCCGAATTTCATAAAAGCATTTTAGCCTCTCTTTCTTCTACTCTTTCTCTCCAAAGCTATCACTCCTCTTCTTTTTTTTCTTTTAACTTGTTCTAGCCGAAATCCCTCCCCAAAGAGCACCAATCTATCAAAAGTCAAATATACCAATCTATCAAAAGCTGAATATACCAATAACCCCTTACCGATTGCTCATTAAACCCCCAAAAGCTGAAACCTATTGATCACTATCTAGTCTACATAACCGAATATCTCAGTGGTGTCAGACAGTAGTGCAGTCGATTTCAATATTAATGGTAAGATCAAATGTTATTCGATTTTCAATCCTTTCTCTTTTAGCTAAAAATCTAGGAACTAATCCCATTAATGTTCTTTGGCCGAAACAATGAAGGATCTTTCGGGATTTCTATTGTAGCCGACTTCTAGGGGAGACCATTCGGATTGGTTATCCAAGGTAAGTAAAGTGTGGTCTAGGCCGAAGGCCATTCATTCAAATGTTGGAATCGGATCTAACATAAATCATGTAGGTATTTCAACATCTCCATTAACAGATAGCGATTTCGGGATTTAGATCCACAAGGTAAGAGGGCATGAACCTTCGGCCAAGGTCATATTTAGTGATTATTGATTGGCCGATTCTAACTTTGAATTTTAGGGAGGAGTATAATCTGTTTCAGTAGACTTTCTGGACTCAGTGAACACATTGGTAACTAGGTGTGTAGCCCCACACTAATTCTTGATAGATTTATGGTATTGATTTAATATATGTGTTAATGAAAATATGAAAGATGTGGCTAAAGGTACCATACGATGGCACAGAGTACTCAGGTACGTTCACCTTTAATACTATGTTAATAGTGTTATGAATATTGAATATGACATATACGTGAATTCGTTATGAACATGGAATAAGATATATGGCATGATTTTGCATGTATTGTATTGTGCATGGGCATAAGGGTGATTATGAAAAGGGAAGTGATCCGTGGTTTTACCACAATATCTCGTGACTCGTGTCACATAATCGAATGTGGTGACTAATGTCACGAATACTATCCGTGACTTTGTCACAATTATCCGTGGCTATGCCACAATTTATAAGGCGATGTGCAAGTCGTCTGCAATGAACGCCTTTAATGGTATGTAGCGGATGGAGGGTCGATTTAGTAATCCCCACAGTGTGATTGGCATGTACGGGTGATGTGTAGAGGATGGTTATTTAGGTTTGGGTTCGGGATTGCATCATTGCCTATACTTGCTATGTATCATTTGACATGCCTAAATTGATTGGGAATTTGTGTTGGTTGTTGCACATTGAGTCTGTTGACTCACCCCTTTGTGGGATATCTTTTTAGGTGACACACAGTAGATGGACCAGGTCGGCAGGAACTTTGGGGTGGCCATGCTCAGCTCAGCATTTATTTTATTTTGAATTTTTTTATATTTAAGTATTTTGGATTTATTTCGGGTTTTGCTTTGATGTAATATGGCCATGACTATTAAACTGTTTATGCATGCATTTTATTTGTTTTAGTATGATACGATTTTTATCCAATCAAAGTTTAAGTAACCTTTCTAAAAAAATAAATTCTAAATGTTTTGACACTTGAACACCAACGATTTTCAATTTAATGGTAAACCCTAAAATAACTCGGCATTTCTTTTAACTTATAGTTTTGAAATATAATAATAAGGTTTTAATAAAATCTAGTCTTCAAGAAAAACACCGTTTTCCCTTCGAACTCAACACAAATCAATTTTTCTTCAAAACCACCCAAATTTTCCAAAGTAACAAACAAGTTTCTGAAATGTTTTACTCAAGGAACAAACCAGATCCGGTCAAGGCTTGTGGGCTGGGTTTGGGGTGTTTCAATTTTGGTATCAGAGCCCAATTTTAAACTTTCGGCCTTGGGTTTAAAGCCCACAACGTTTTCAAAATTGAGCCCAAATAAGTTTTGTGAAAATTTTTGTGAAATAAACAGGTTTTTCTGGCATGGCACCTAAGTCTCCGACTCAAAGTCCACCTGGTAAGTACACCTAACTGTTGTATGATTTATTGTATGACTTGTATGTGGGTATAACAGGAACGTAGATTGGTATATTAAGTTATTGAACCCTAGGATTAGCTTACTCCAACACAGAATTACATAAAACTTTAAAGCCTAATTAAACCAACTTTGTGATCGAGTCGTCGAGTTAGGTGTGGTAACCATTGTGCGCATGTTCAGGATTGGATTGAGGAGAGCACGGTATTTAAGCAATCCTAGTGACTCACCTCCTCTTCGCTCGAATCCTACAGTGCGTGAAGTGACGGCTCACCTTAACCAAGAGGACTCAATCACAAAGCTAAATTCAATAATTAAAACCCTAAAGGACCAACACCTTGTTTTGTGAAATTCTAAAGTCAAACCATTATTATAAAATTCCAAAGTACCTTCATTTAAAAATGACCAAAATACCACTGGTTTGCAAGTTGCCCAAATTACCCTAACCTGTACAAATTACTAAAATACCCTTAGTATGGAAAGTTACTGAAATACCCTCGAATTAAAAATTTCCAAAAATACCCTTGTTTTGAAATGTCACCGGGAACCATAGTTTACAAAAAATTACCGAAATGCCCCTGGCTTATAAAATTACAAAAATACCCCCAGATTATAAAATTACCATATTACCCTTGAATCTTCTTACCAAACCATATTTTTAGATCATACCTTAATAAGTTTGTAATCGTTTTTATTGATGACATACTGATTTATTCCCAAGACAAGAATGAACATGCTGATCATCTACGGATAGTTTTACAGACTCTTCGAGAAAATCAGCTGTATGCCAAATTCAGTAAAAGTGAATTTTGGCTCAAGGAAGTGGGATTCTTGGGACATATTGTCTCGAGAGATAAAGTTCGAGTAGATCCAAGTAAGATCTCAGCTATAATAGACTGGAAACCACCGAAGAACATTACTAAGATTAGAAGTTTTTTGGGCCTATCCGGCTACTATAGATGATTTGTCAAGTGGTTTTCTATGATTGCAACCCCGATGACTAAATTATTATAGAAGAACGTGAAGTTTGAGTGGTCAAAAAGATGCCAACAAAGTTTTGAGAAGTTGAAAGCAATGCTGGCAGAAGCTCTAGTCTTAGTACAACCCGAATCAGGGAAAGAATTTGTAGTCTATAGTGATGCATCCTTAAATGGATTGGGCTGTGTACTCATGCAAGAAGGCAAAGTGATTGCTTATGCCTCAAGACAGTTAAAACCTCATAAGAATAATTATCTGACGCATGACCTAGAATTGGCCGCCATGGTCTTCGCATTGAAGATCTGGAGACACCATTTATACGGTGAACGATGTTGGATTTTCACCTATCACAAAATTTTGAAGTACTTGATGATGCAGAAATAGTTGAACTTAAGAAAAAGAAGATGGTTAGAGTTGGTAAAAGACTATAAGTTGGTCATCGACTGCCATCCAGGAAAGACGAATATAGTCATCGATGCTTTGAGCAGGAAGTCTCGCTTATGTTATGAGCATTGAATTCAAGGATATCTTTATCTGACAATGGCTCCATTTTTGCTGAGTTAAGAGCTAGACCAATGTTTTTTCAAGAGATCTTTAAAGCTCAAAAAGAAGATAGTGAGTTGCAAGTTAAGAAAACTCAAGGCTGAGTCGTGTTGAATCCAACTTTCGATTAATTCGATGGATATTTAATGTTTAGAGATAGAGTTTGTGTGCAAGAAAAGAGGAGCTTATACATAGAATTTTGTATGAAGAATATAACGGTGTTTATCTGTACATCCGGTAGCACCAAATGTATAACTCGTAATGAATCGAATCGACCCTTAATCGGAATGGTGGTTTTGAGACCACTTAATCAACCCGAGAAATATTTAAATATTATATTTAGTGCTTATTATATGTGAATTTATGTGTGTGAAAGTTTTGTAGAAAAATTTTATCGCTTGAGTATCGAATTAGACAAAAGGACTTAATCGCGTAAAATGTAAAAGTGGCATACTAGAGTGTAAAGTGCCTATTTGAGCATGGCTTAATATGAAGCATTAAATGGGTAAATAACCCATTTTTAAAGTTAGTGGGTGGCTTTTGACAAAATATCCATAGTATATATATTGGTTTTATTTTATATTAAAGGTTATATAAATAAATTAATAAATTTCTTTATTATATGTTATAATAACATAAAATAAAGCCATAATATCATCCATTCTCGTAAGGTCAAAGTTGAGAAAGATAAAAGGATTTTTGTTCTTCAAATTTCGGCAATTTGAGGCTTGATTTCAAGGTTAGTTCGATTTTGTTTTAGTAATTTTACGCTTTTGAGATCGTTGCTTCAACCGTAGTTAACCCATGTTGTAATTTTTGAATCTAAGTATGCTTGATGTTCGCCATTGTTGTGTTCATGTGGTTTTGTTATTTGATGATTTTAGATGATAGTTAGGTTAAAATTAGTATGTTATGTGTTGGAAGTTTTGATGAAATTGAGCTTTTAGGGCTAAATTGTAAAATAAATTTTAGAGGGCCTATTTGCAAAATAAATGAAATGTGAGGACTTGTAAGGTCCCTAGAACATTCGCCCTTGCATAGTTTTGGCTAATTTGGTGTATTTTGTGTGTTATGTAAATAGGACTAAATTGCAAAGTTGTGAAATTTAGGGTAAAATAGTAATTTGCCTATTTATGTGCTTAGGGACTAAATTGAGATGAATTGTGGTTGAATGAGCTAAACTTTAATGTGTTTTAGATCAAGAGCAAAGAAAACGAATTAGACCTGGAAAGTCGAATGTTCTCGAATAAGCGGATTCCACGGACTATCGACAACCGAGGTAAGTCCTTAAGCAAGTATAGATTATCGAATTATTATGAATGTACTAAATGATGTTATTAAATAAAGTTTTCTATAAACTCTTATGTTAGCAATGTGAAAGTATTGGTATGGGATTGGTTGAAATTTTATATAAGTGATAGTGAATTTGAAATGAAATGTTGTTATATCTCTAAACGAGTTGGCATGTTAAAGTGACTTGAATAATGTGTGTTTTATGCTATTTTGGGCAGCATTACTGTAAGGTGTATAAGTTGGTAATGACATATTCGGCTTCGTGCCTAGTGTGCTTAGTGCCTAGGTGACATATTCAAGCTTCGTGCCTCAGCGTGCTTAGTGCCGGTGACATATTAAGCTTCGTGCCTAAAGGTGCCTTGTGCGGTGTTTGATTTCGGGCTTTAATGCCTAGCGTGCTTTATGCGGTGATGTGTTTACCAAGGAGAAACCAAATTGAGGTTCAAGGTAAATCAGAACTAATGTGCTTAGTAAAGGCTCAGATAAGTAAGTAAGGTTTGATATGTTTTAATGTTGCTAGAGTTTATTCAATGCCATGAGTACAAGTGATATGTAT
Organism: Gossypium rotundifolium; assembly: GCA_025506655.1. Taxonomy (NCBI): domain Eukaryota; kingdom Viridiplantae; phylum Streptophyta; class Magnoliopsida; order Malvales; family Malvaceae; genus Gossypium; species Gossypium rotundifolium. The sequence goes on from CP106729.1 coordinate 71,674,026, forward strand.
ATTGAGATTACGATTGATGTACACAAGTATTATGTGACCTGAGTTTGAGCTTGAATGTGCTATAATGAATATTTGGTTTCCTAATAGTAGTGCTAAAGGTGTAAGAAATTTTAATATGTTAACATGGTTGAGATAAATGATTTAAATGATTAAGTAATTGCATGTAGTATCATTTTGAGCTTGGGACTTACTAAGCTAGTAAGCTTACGTGTGTGTTTTTGTCTACCTTTGTTTTATAGATCTTGAATCGAACTACAGTGCTCAAGGATCATCCGTGAAGTCAACCACACTATCTTCTTTCTTTGGGTATTGAAAACTTGGTTTGTTATTTAAAAAGGGCATGTATAGGCTAGATTGAACCATATAACTAATGTTTTGTAATAGTGTAAATATGCTAGCCATGCGAAAATGGCTAACTATTTTGAGATAACTTGTTTCGTGTTTTGATGATATTGTTTGATCATGCCATGAACTATTATTTATGCTTGATTATGGTTTAATCATGTGAGAGTGGTATTGACACTTGAACACCAACGATTTTCAATTTAATGGTAAACCCTAAAATAACTGCATTTCTTTTAACTTATAGTTTTGAAATATAATAATAAGGTTTTAATAAAATCTAGTCTTCAAGAAAAACACGGTTTCCCTTGAACTCAACACAAATCAATTTTTCTTCAAAACCACCCAAATTTTCCAAAGTAACAAACAAGTTTAAATGTTTTACTCAAGGAACAAACTAGATGAGCAAGGCTTAGTGGGTGGGTTTGGTATTTCAATTTTGGTATCGTATTGAAACTATCTTGGGTTTAAAGACGTTTTCAAAATTGAGCCCAAATAAGTTTTGTGAAAATTTTGTGAAATATGTATTTTTCGGCATGGCACCTAAGACTCAAAGTCCACCTGTAAGTACACCATGTATGATTTGAGGTGACTTGTATGTGGGTATGTGTAGATTAGTATATTAAGTTATTGAACCCTAGGATTAGCTTACTGGTAATTACATAAAACTTTAAAGCCTAATTAAACCAAATGATATGTAGAAGTTAGGGTGTGGTAACCATATGTCTAGGATTTTCATGACGGTATTTAAACAGTCCTAGTGACTCACCTTGTGAAAACAGTTTCACCTTAACCAAGAGGACTCAATCACGTGCTAAATTCAATAATTAAAACCCTAAAGGGACCAATCACCTTGTTTTGTGAAATTCTAAAGTCAAACCATTATTATAAAATTCCAAAGTACCCTTGATTTAAAAATGACCAAAATAGGTTTGCAAGTTGCCCAAATTACCCTAACCTATACAAATTACTAAAATAGAAGATGGAAATTTTAAATGCCTCGAATTAAAAATTTGAAAATACCCTTGTTTTGAAATGTCAAGGAACCATAGTTTACAAAAATTGAAATATCTTATAAAATTACAAAATACCCCTGATTATAAAATTACCATATTCCTTGAATCTTCTTACCAAACCGTGTTTTAGATCATACCTTAATAAGTTTGTAATCGTTTTTATTGATGACATGATATATTCCCAAGACGAGAATGAACATGCTTGATCATCTAAGATAGCATGGTTTATGCCAAATTTAGTAAAAGTGAATTTTGGCTCAAGGAAGTGGGATTCTTGGACATATTGTCTTGAGAGATAAAGTCAAGTAGATCCAGTAAGATAGGACTATAATAGTGAAATGAGAAGAACATTCTCGAGATTAGAAGTTTTTGGGCCTATCAGAATTATCAAGCGATTTGTCAAGGGTTTTCTATGATTGCAACCCTGATGACTAAATTATTATAGAACACGTGAAGTTTGAGTGGTCAAAAGATGCCAACAAAGTTTTGATAGTTGAAAGCAAGTTGCAAGCTCTAGTCTTAGTACGGATCTAAATTTGGAAAGAATTTGTAGTCTATAGTGATGCATCCTTAGATGGATTGGTACGTGTACTCATGCAAGAAGGCAAAGTGATTGCTTATGCCTCAAGACAGTTAAAACCTCATAAGAATAATTATCTGACGCATGACCTAGAATTGGCCGCCATGGTCTTCGCATTGAAGATCTGGAGACACCATTTATACGGTGAACGATGTTGGATTTTCACCTATCACAAAAGTTTGAAGTACTTGATGATGCAGAAATAGTTGAACTTAAGAAAAAGAAGATGGTTAGAGTTGGTAAAAGACTATAAGTTGGTCATCGACTACCATCCAGGAAAGACGAATGTAGTCATCGATGCTTTGAGCAGGAAGTCTCTGTTTATGTTATGAGCATTGAATTCAAGGATATCTTTATCTGACAATGGCTCCATTTTTGCTGAGTTAAGAGCTAGACCAATGTTTTTTCAAGAGATCTTTAAAGCTCAAAAAGAAGATAGTGAGTTGCAAGTTAAGAAAGCTCAGTGCAAGTCAGGTGTTGAATCCAACTTTCAGATTAATTCTGATGGATATTTAATGTTTAGAGATAGAGTTTGTATGCCATGAAAAGAGGAGCTTATACATAGAATTTTGTATGAAGAATATAACGGGTGTTTATCTGTACATCCGGGTAGCACCAAGATGTATAACGATCTAAAGCAACAGTATTGGTGGTCGAAAATGAAGAAAGACATTTCAGAATTTGTTACCAAGTGCATGATTTGTTAGCAAGTAAAGGCTGAATACCAAGTACCTTCGGGTTTACTTCAACCTATCTTGATTCCCAAGTGGAAATGGGACCATATCACCATGGATTTCGTGACGGGTTTACCGTTGTCTCCGAGCAAGAAAGATACTGTTTGGGTAGTGGTTGATAGACTAACGAAGTCAGCCCACTTTATACTTGTACGAGTGGATTACTCCCTAGACAAGTTGGCAAACTTGTATGTTTCAGAAATAGTAAGACTTCACGGAGTTCCCTTATCGATCATATCGGATAGAGATCCGAGATTCACATCCAGATTCTTGAAGAAGCTACAAAAAGCTTTGGGTACAAAATTGTGTTTTAGCACAGCTTTTCACCCTCAAACTGACGGTCAGTCAAAAAGGTTAATTCAAGTACTCGAGGACATGCTCAGATGTTATGTTTTGGAATTCCAAGGTAGTTGGGAAAAGTTTCTCCTATTGGTAGAATTCGCCTATAATAATAGCTTTCAGTCAAGCTTAAAGATGGTGCCTTATGAGGCCCTATATGGGCATAAGTGCATAACTCTCTTGTTTTGGATTGAACTCAAGGAGAACCAAATTCACGGGGTTGATTTGGTTAAAGAAGCTGAAGAGAAAGTGAAAGTAATTCGAGAATGTTTAAAAACTACATCAGGCAGATAGAAACCCAATTCAGATTTAAAGAGAAAAGAGATTGAGTACCAAGTTAGGGATAAAGTCTTTTTGAAAGTATCACCATGGAGAAAAGTTCTCAGATTTGGCCGTAAAGGCAAGTTAAGTCCACATTTCATTGGACCTTACGAGGTTATAGAGAGAATTGGGTCGATAGCTTATCGTTTGGCTTTGCCATTAGAATTAGAGAAGATAAATGATGTGTTTCACGTGTCAAAGTTACGACGCTACAAATTTGACCCTTCGCAGGTAATTACCCCTTTGGAAATAGAGATTCGTCCTGACATGACTTATGGTGAAGAACCAGTCAAGATTTTTGCTTGGGAAGTTAAGCAACTAAGAAATAAGAGTATTGCCTTAGTAAATGTATTGTGGCAAAGGCACGGAATCGAAGAAGCTACATAGGAATCAGAAGAGAGTTTGAGAAATCAGCATCCAAACTTTTTGCTGGTAAGATTTTCGAGGACGAAAATCCCTAAGGGGGAGAATTGTAACAGCCCGATATAGGGCCTAGTCGGGATAGTGGTGCGAGGCCACGAACCCGAGGTGAAATTATGAGTTTTCAAGTTTATGCCATGTTTGCACGTTAGTATGAAAGTTTTGTAAAGCAATTTTATTAAGTTGAGGTCAATTGGTCCAAAAAGGACTAAATTGAAAAAGTTGCAATATATGAGTTTCTAGAAGCTTTTTGCATGAAATAGCTTTAGAATAATACTTATGAGCTCTTAAATAGCAATTTTCCCAAAATTTAATTTTTGGATAAAATTGGACTTAAGAGACTATTACAGAAATTTTTAAGAGGAAGGACATTTTGGTCATTTAGCCTCATTAGTGATTAAAATAGGATAAAGATGAGAAAAATTCACTCATCTTCTTCCCTGTTTCTGCCAATAATTGGGAGACATAGCTAGGGTTCTTCATTTTTTTCAAGCTCATAGTAAGTTCATCTTAGCCCCATTTTTAATATTCTTCGTATTTTTGAAGTTCTCGTATTAAGAATTAGCTAATTTTAGCTATAAAATGAGCTAAGATGCATGTTCAAAAATCTACCCTTGAATGACATGCTTGTTAAATGATGTTTTATGGAAGTTTAAGAGAGTTTGGTGTTAGATAAACATCTTTTCCTTAATGAATTTCATGAAAAATGGTAGTAGGGACCATTTTGTAACAGTTATAAAATTGGTCATACCTACTAGAAATAGTGAGAATTGATGATTCTTATACAAGAGAAAATGATTCAGTTGAGCATGAAGTTTAAGAAAGTTGCATGAAAATCATTTTTACGAGAATTGGGGCAAAAGTGCAAACATTAGAATGTATAGGGGCAAAATAGTAATTTTTCCAAAGTATGAGTTCTGAGTCAATTTAGTCAATATGGTTTTTAAATGATCTATTTATGATTATAGATCAGGAAAAACAAAACCCGGATCAAAATCGAGGCAAGAACAAAGTCGAGGACTAAATTGCACATTTACATACATTTTGTATATTGAGGTAAGTTTGTATGATTTCTAAGCTTTATGATTATTATCATTAAATTGCTTAATATAATGTACAATAATTGTATGAAATGATCATGTTATGTTCAAGCAATAAATCATGATGATAAGTACGAGCAAGTCCCGATTGGAGATGAATTTCCCATGATACACGATCTACCACGAATGTTATCTTGTAAGTCCAAGGCAAGCTTGGCATTGATCAAGATATCATGTAAGTCCGAGGCAAGCTTGGCATTGATCAAGTTAGCAAGCAAGTTATCATGTAAGTCCAAGGCAAGCTTGGCATTGATCAAGTTAGTAAGCAAGTTATCATGTAAGTCCAAGGCAAGCGTGGCATTGATCAAGTTAGCAAGCAAGTTATCATGTAAGTCCAAGGCAAGCTTGGCATTGATCAAGTTAGCAAGCAAGTTATCATGTAAGTCCAAGGACTCAAGCTTGGCATTGAGTATGTTATCAAGAGCAAGAATTCATATAAGTCCATGTCATGACATGGCCGTGAAACCGAGATGAGATAACCCATGTAAGACCATGTCTAGGATATGGCTTTGGCATCATATTATATGGGAAGAGATTTAATATCCTCAATTATTCACAGAAATTCATCGGGCAAATGAGTAAGCTAAAAGAAGATAGCAAGAAAGCTAAGAAAGTAAAGTTAGTATCAAGATGAAGTTAGATGAAGTTGAGTATTATTCATGTTGTGAATGAGAAAGTAAATATCATAATTATTGTTATTATAGTATACTGATCAATGTGATCAAATGATACTGGTATCATGGTTACCTTACAAGTATGATAATAGTAAGTGTCATGAGACATGTAAGGATCTATATGAGTAAGTAAGCTCTTTAGTTGAAATTCATGATACCATTGTTTATGTGAAATGGTTTACATTAAGCAATGATGATGCTATGAGTTGTTACATGCAAACTTACTAAGCTATATGCTTACATTATGATTCTTTCTTTCTATGCAGTCCCGCCAAGCTAACTCGTGGATCATTAAAGTCGGAGCTCGCAACACACTATCAACTCTTATTTTGGTATATCCAAGTTACTTTACTAAGTATGACATGTATAGGAAACATTCATTTTGTGGTCATGTTTTGAGAAGGGCCTTTGTAAAGGTTATCAAGTTTATTATTCTTTTGTATATGGCTAAGTGATTGGCCAAATTTGACTAAGCATGTATGTTTATTGAGATCAATGAAGCATGTTGTATTATTCATAAAATTGGATTGTTATTGCATCGTTGAATTGTGTATGGATATGATCTTCATTTCAAGGTCGCTAGCGGCTTAGTAAATAGCCTGTAAGTGCCCACACGGTTGGACACACGAGCGTGTGTCAAGACCGTGTTAACCCTGCACCTTAGTATCATTAATCAAAATAGGCCACGGGAAAATTACACGACTGTGTGTGTATGCCGTGTAAGACACACGGTTTGGACATGGGCGTGTACCCAGACGATGTTAATTTAGTCAGTATATCAATGATTAGCACACGGTCTAAGCCCACGGGCGTGTCATGGCCGTGTGAAATTAGTTAGTAACCTCCAACGGTTGGTAGACATGGGCGTGTCTAAGCCGTGTGGAAATAGTCAGTAGTTCTACACGGTTTGAGGGCATAGGTGGGAATGATCAAAGATAGGATTTTCCTCCAAATTTTTAACAACCTTATCCACAGGAAGAGGAATCAAACCTCGAAGAGATTCTGACAAAATTGGTGACAGCTACAAACTCTCGACTTCAAAAGGCTGAAGAAACACTCGATGAACAACAAAGATCAATCAAGGGAATCAAAATTCAGGTAAGAGAAATCATCACGTCAGTTGGACTACATATTGAGATATTATGTGAAATACTGACAGAGATTTTTTCCAAAGGCACACAGTAGGTAAAAGCAGTTGCACTAAGGAGTGACAAAGTGTTAATTGAACCATAAAGAAAGACACCACATGAAATTATCAAGAAAAAGAGTGTAGAATGTGAGAATGATAATCCATTGCCTACAGAGAATAAAACAAAAATTCCATATCTAGTAAAATTGATGAAAGAACAATTGGATGCTCAATACGGTAAGTTCCTCAAACTCTTTAAACAAATACATATTAGCTTACCTTTCGTTGAAGCTATTTCACAGATGCCGAAGTATGCAAAATTCTTAAAGGAACTTCTTACGAACAAAAGGAAGCTTGAGGAGGTATCCATGGTGGAGCTTAACGAAGAATGTTCAACCCTTCTCCAAAATAGACTACCACGAAAATTAACAGATCCAGGGAGGTTCACTATTCCTTACTTATTTGGTAGTTTAAACATCAAGAAAGCATTAGCAGACTTAGGCGCTAGTATTAATTTAATGCCTTACAAATTATTTAAACGGCTAAATCTTGGGAACCAAATCCCACTAGGATGAGTATTCAATTAGCCGATATATCTATTAAATATCCTAGGGGAATTATTGAAGATGTTTTGGTCAAAATTGATAAATTTATTTTTCCTGTTGATTTCGTTGTGTTAGACATGGATGAAGACATTAATGTTCCTTTAATCTTAGGGCGTCCCTTTTTAGCCACTACTAGAGCTATTATTGATGTAGGTAATGGTAAACTAGCTCTGAAAATAGGTGATGAATAAATTATCTTTCAACTCTGTAATGCCATACGATATTCTAATGAACAAGATGATTCCTGTTATTTCGTCGACACTACTGATCATATTATAAAGAATTCATTATAGGAAATTATACAAGGTGACACATTGGAATTGTGTCCGGCTCAAGAAGAGGGGGAAAAAGATGAAGACAATCTGAAAATGTCATCATATGAACAACGGAGAAAAGAAAGCATCAAGAATGATAATGAAATAAAACAAAAACCTTTCATCGTAGAGCCACCCAAATTGGAACTCAAACAGTTACCAAAACACCTAGAATATGCATTCCTTGGACACAATTCTACACTACCAAGAATCATCTCCTCTAATTAAAATCCAAAAAAAGGAGGAACCGATAAAAGTACTAAAAGAACACAAGAAAGCCATAGCTTGGAAAATTTTTGATATCAAGGGAATAAGCCCCACATTCTGCACCCACAAAATTTTGATGGAAGAAGAATATAAACCATGTGTGCAACCTCAGAGACGTTTAAACACCAACATGAAAGAAGTGGTTAAAGCCGATGTAATTAAACGTCTAGATGCGGAATAATTTATCCTATTTTTGACAAAGACTTGGGTAAGTCCTGCGTGTAGTCCCAAAGAAAGGAGGAATGACGGTAGTACCCAATGAAAAAAATGAGTTAATTCCCACAAGAACAGTTACAGGATGGAGAGTCTGCATAGACTATAGAAAGTTGAATGATGCCACCAGAAGAGACCAAGAAAAAACAACATTTACATGCCCATACGGTACGTTTGCTTATTGTAGAATGCCTTTTGGAGTATGTAATGCTCTTGCTACTTTTTAGTGTTGCATGTTGGCAATCTTCGATGAACTCGTGGAGGACATCATGGAAGTATTTATGGATAATTTCTCAGTATTCGGTAATTCTTTCCATCTTTGCCTTAAAAATTTAAAACGAGTTCTAACGAGATGTGAAGAAACAAACATTGTTTTAAATTGGGAGAAATGCCATTTTGTGGTTAGAGAAGGGATTGTATTAGGACATAAGATTTCCAGTAAAGGAATTGAGGTAGATAAAGCAAAAGTTGAAACCATAGAAAATTACCTCCCTAGCTCACCAAGGCTATTAGAAGTTTTTAGGACACGCAGGTTTTATAGAAGATTTATTAAGGATTTTTCTAAAATAGCTAAGCCTACTAGAAAAAGATGTTCCTTTTAATTTCAATCAGGAATGTTTAGATGAATTCAATGTCTTGAAGGATAAATTAGTAAATGCACCGATTATAATTGCACCTGATTAGAACTTGCCCTTCGAATTAATGTGTGATGCAAGTGACTTTGCAGTAGGTGCAGTTTTGGACAACGAAGAGACAAGCATTTTTAGCCAATCTACTACACCACGACTGAGAAAGAATTGCTAGCTGTAGTATTGGCTTTTGACAAATGTAGAAAATATCTAATATTTTCCAAAGTTGTTGTTTACACTGATCATTCAGCTCTTCGTTGTCTTTTAAGCAAACCTGATGCAAAACCTAGACTAATACGATGGATTTTACTCTTACAGGAATTTGACTTGGAAATACAGGATAAGAGGGGAGCTGAGAATCTCGCGGCAGATTATCTTTCAAGACTCGAAAATCCACACATCAAAGAGCTTAATGAACATGAAATAAATGATTCGCTTCCAGAAGTACAGCTTTTTTCTATAACACATTCTAAAGTACCCTAGTTTGCAAATATTGCAAACTATCTAGTAGCTAACATCCTACCAAGAAAATTGACACATCACCAAAAGAAGCGATTCTTTGCTGATGTGAAAAATTATTTTTGGGAGGATCCCTTTCTTTCCCGCATATGTGCAGATCAGGTAATTCGAAGATGCATTACAAGGATAGAGACAAGTAAAATCCTGGAACATTGTCATTCAGGACCATTAGGAGGACACTACAGTGGTATTAAGACAGCACACAAAATACTCAAATCAAGTTTTTACTGGCCCACTCTATTTAAAGATGCCAATAGGTATGTTACCTCGTGTGACAAATGCCAAAGAATAGGTAACATCTCTAAACGTGATGAAATGCCTCAAACATATATGCTATCATGTGAAATATTTAACGTATGGGGTATTGATTTTATGAGACCATTCCCGAGTTTATTTGGAAATAAATACATCCTAGTAGTAGTTGATTACATGTCAAAATGGGTAGAAGCGGAAGCCTTACCTACCAATGATGCTAGGGTTGTACTTAAATTTCTCAAGAGACTATTTTCCCAATTCGGTACACCTAGAGCCATCATCAGTGATAGGGGTACTCATTTCTCTAATACACAATTTGAAAAAGTCTTAAAGAAATTTGGAGTATGCCACAGAACAGCCATCCCTTATCATCCCCAAACTAGTGGGCAAGTTGAGGTAGCAAATCGAGAGCTTAAGCGCATTCTAGAAAAAACAGTTGAATCAAATAGAAAAGATTGGGTAGTTAAAGTAGATGATGCTTTATGGGCTTATAGAACAGCATTCAAAACACCTCTAGGGACATCCCCATACAAGCTCGTATATGGGAAAGTTGTCATCTACCATTCGAGTTAGAACACAAAGCTTTCTGGGCAATAAAAAATTTAAATACTGGCCTTGACCTTGTAGGAAAGAGAATAATGATGCAGATAAATGAGTTAGATGAATAGAGAATGGAAGCCTATGAGAACTCAAGGTTGTACAAAGAAGCAACAAAGTGACATCATGATGCCCGCCTCAAGCGATCAAGACATTTTGAAGTAGGAGACCTAGTCCTATTATACAATTCAAGGCTTAAATTATTCCCTGGGAAGTTAAAATTCATATGGTCAGGCCAATTCGTGATCAAAATAATATTTCTATATGGCACCATTGAGGTAACTCATCCCACAAAAGGTACATTCAAGGTAAATGGTCACCGACTTAAGATTTATAATGGTGTAGATCTTGGAGATACAAGAGAAGAGTTTATGCTTCATGAGCCTTCCTTTAGAACTAAAAACAGGGAGAGTCTAGCTTAAGACTATAAACGAGCGCTTCTCAGGAGGCAACCCAAGCACTAAACACATTAAATTTGTTTTGCAAAGTCTAACAAAAATGCAGGATCACTAACACGGCCTTGAACACGGGCGTGCCCATAACCGTGCATAAATAGGGAAAAACTCTCTTTTCCAACATGGGTTGCGATAAAATCACACAGGCGTGCCTCATAATCGTGTGAGGCTACTGACACATTGAGCACGGCTGGAACACGGGCGTGCACCGTGATCGTGTGAACATACTGACTTATCGAGAACGGGCGTGTCAAATTATCACACGGGCGTGCTAAAGACCCTAAATCGCACCCAATTCCAAGCAATCGCGAAAAGCACGGGAAGTTCAAATTTAACACGGCCGTGTTAGGTGGCCATGTTCCCCTCCTTATATAAGAAAATTAACCAAAAAAAAAAACCTCCCCCATTTTAAACCCTAGACACAATTCTCAGCCTCCTTCCCCAAAATTTCCACCACACCCACACCCTCCACCATCCGAAACTACCTCTCCCTACTTTTTCCTCAGCATAACCAATCAAAAACAAGTCGCACGCCTCAACACAACCGTGCTACCACATGCCACGCCACTGCCACCGCCATGCTTCACCCGTGTTCGTCGCATACAACCATCCCTAGTTCCTTTTTCTTCATATTTTCAATTATTTTCTCTTTATTTAAAAGTTATAGTTGATTTTAGACTCAAAAGACCTGATTCATTTTTAGTTTTTTAGTACTTTCATCTTCTTCTTGATTGATTTATTAATTGTTTCCTTTTATTTTGATTTGAATTCTTTTTAATATATTCTCTGTTTTAGCATTTTATTTTTTATGCTGATTTTTCTTCCCCTTCATTGCAGAGCTGATACTCTATTGACTAAATTTAGTTAAACGTTAAATTATAACTCTCATACACCGTGACTAATCCCAATGAAATCTTTGTTTACCTTTTGTTATTGTATTCAAAACTAAATAATGATTTTAGTTAAGAATTGTTCATAAGATTACGATTTTAGTATTTGTTCTTTAAAGAAGCATTTATCTTGCCTATTGACTGTGATCATTGTTAAATTCATTGTTGTATAAAGGAGGTGTATCTCTTTTTGATTATGTTGCAGGAATTATGTTGTCATCATGTCTTAAAAGGGCTGTTCAAGCAAGAAAAGAAAAGCACCTAGACCATCTTCGGCTAGCGCCTCATCAGAAATTTGACACCGCTTCCTCCAATTTAATCAAAACACTCAGGAAGAATGATATAAGGCACTCCGGGAATGCCCTTTAGGCATCAGAAGATGTATGGACTGGAACGCAATAGAACAAATTAGACTAACAACCGATATTCGAGCCCTCATAGCAATAGAGCCATAGGAGCGGTTCTTCTCTATAATCGAGCCTACTTACTTGGAACTCACACTCGAATTTTGTTCTACCTTCACATTGCAAACAGTGATGGCTCAGTATGACGACCCCGGCACTATCCAATTTCGTCTCGGGAGCACAATACGATGATTATGCATACCACAATTTGGTACGACCCTTGGTCTCTACACTCTAGAATTTATTGAAGAAAATCCTCTGGACGATTTAAACCGTGACCTGCACACCACTCAAATCGCCTGCTGGCAAAGCTTACACCCTACTACAATAAACTATAACCCCAGACATTCAAAGGCGACCGCCCTTTCCCCAGCTCTCAGGTATATTCATGCTATCCTTGCTCACACAATTACAGGTCGCAAAGAAAGCACAGGCGTCGTTAATAAACAAGACGTCTACTTCTTGTCATGCATGTCTGAGGGACATGTTTTTGACGTGGCGTATTTTATCGCATGCGCAATGCAGCATCAGATAGAGGCACATAGAAAGGGCATCATTTCAATGGGGCCATACATAACGCGATTAGCTCGGCACTTTAATCTCCTCGACACCGATCAGCAGAGGTCCTCACTCACACTGATCGGATACATGACACCTCATGGGATACAAACAATGTTACATATGAATATGATCAAACGATATCATGGAACGGACCCTCATCAATACAGACTAGCTACAGAAGAGGAGGTGCTCGAGGACATTCCTGATGATGTGCCACCAGTCTCGAGCCAGCGGCCATCATGTTCAGCGACTTCATTGGCAAATATCTCTTCACACTTCACTCAGCTCAAGCACTATTGTACCCAGCAGTTTACTGGCAATGCTCGACGTCTTGATGGGATCGAGGCCATCCTTCAACCAAATCATCATCACTTTCACATATCGCCACCAGCACCACCCTGGGATCCAATTTAACGATGAGGACTTCTGAGTTCTCATAGATTGTTTTTTGACATATATTTTTCCCTATTTTAAATGTTTGATCAATGATTCTTCTATTAGTATTTCATGTTTTTATTTTTATTTTATTCTTATTTTTATACCATTGGCTATCTAACCTCATAAGTAATCCCTATTCAAAAATTATTAACTAAGTGACATTGCAGAATCAATTACACGCCGCACAAACACATATTCACATAAAAGTCACTCGAGGAATGTATTTTGGACTCCATCCAAAAATTCAGGAAGTGTCAGTTTCTCCCTTCTCTTTTGATTTATCCCATTACTGTCATTATTTATCTTTGTACATCAAGGGCAATGTACATCTTAAGTGTGGGGGTAATAGTGTCTAACTTTTTGTATAATTCTCAAAACCCTGAAATTAGTCTTGATCTTAAGTATTTTTCTCATATTATTAATTAGGGTGAAATTTCTAATGATTTATGATTTTTAATGATATGTTTTAGAACAAACCGTAGTTAATTGTGCATTGATGATTAAATTTGAAGAATACTAGAGAATCAAGCATGATAAGTCTATTTTTCAAAAATAAAAATTGATAGGTTGTTGAACTAAATATGAGTATTACTTTGAAATTTGAAATCTATAGGGATTGATGTCAAAAACACCAATAATTTCTGTGAGATATTGAGCCTTATAGAGCATATACTATTTGTCATGCTCACTTTTATCGATTATGAGTGTGTCAACTTTGAACTGTTATTCTAGAACTTGCCTCATTTATGCATGTCGAGACCACAATAATGACTTGATATACTGAGATGATAAAGGCACCTAGGTTTTAACCCATTCACTCCACTAAAAAGCCTACCTACATAAATAACTCCTAGTGAACCCCGTTGAATCCTAACAACCTTTTTATTGACTCACCCACTAATATTAACCCAAAATCCCTTTACATTTGTTATCAACATTCTTTTGACTACCCCTCTATCGAGAATTGACTTGATCAATTGCCAAATTAGGTTATTTCAATTATCAAAGTTCCTTCTATTAAGTTTTTCTTAGTTTGTTCTTAAAAAAAAAAAAAACTCCAAGTTTATTCAATAAAAGAGCTTAGAGCAATCAAACTCCAATTGTTGAAGAAAAAGCTCGTATTAAAGTATTATCAAATTTTAAAGAGAAGAAAATACTCTTTATTATAGAGTAATTATCAATAGTGGTATTATTACTTTTCATTCGATGTAAATATTCATATTTAGTTCATTATTTTTAGATTAGGTAATTAGTCAATTCAATCTCGATTTTAACCCTCTAATTTAGCCTTTATCCATTCCTTTTAACCCAAGCCCCGTTACAACCCTAATAAAGACCTTTTGATCTGTTTATTATCTCATATACAGTGGTGGAGATTTGATTTTCAAGCAAGCCTATGGGATTAACTTTTCAGGTTCGACTTTTGAGCGCTTTTTCTTGATACTTAAACACTTTGAGTGCTTTGAGTGAATCTTTAGTGAGGATGTCAAACCTTGTCGGTTTTGAATCAAAGGTAATTATTTAAATAAGGGGAGACACCTATGTTTTCATGCTACAAAATCATGACTTATCTCGTTTGAATATTTAGGGAACTTCAAGCTAAATGGTCCATGTATAAATTATCTATGAATTATGATGAGGCATTGTCAATGGGAATTATGAATTTTGGAAAGTTCGTTTTAATTGTAAGTTGAGAATTTTGCCTGAGGACAACCAAAAGCTTAAGTGTAGGGGTATTTGATAAACCGTAAAAGTAACATATTGTAATCCCACATATAGTATGCTTTTGGATGAATTTATCCTTCATTTATGTAAAAAGGTGCTTTTAATCCTTTCTTTTCATGTCTTATACACAGGAAAGAACCCAATGATAAAAAGGACGCAAAACGGGTTTAAAACGGACCAAAGTGGGCCAACCCAAGAAGTCGGCACGGCCTGGACTTCATGCCACATGGCCGTGCCCCAATATTTAGATTTCACAGATCACACCCTGATTTACACGACCATGCCTCGTCGACAAAAAGCCCAACACGGCCTGACCCCGATGTACACGACCGTGCCCCAATTGGCTGACCCGAAGCATAGCCTCTACCCAGATATTGCACAGGCGTGTCATAGCCGTGCCTAAATCAATAGAATAGAGACACGGGCTGTACCACGATGTACACAGGCGTGTCAAGGCCATACCCTATCGCGGGAAAGAGCAATTTCACTTGAAATTGGATGCTTGGAGCCCAAGAAATACAATCCTAAGTCCACTCAAACACTTAAGACAAATTTCACTTGAATTACGAGTGCTTATGAGCCAAGTAAAGCATCCCAAACGCCTATATAAACAATCCAAGGTAGCAATTCAAGATTAAAGAGGTTTTAGCAGAGTTTTCTGCCAGAGCTTTACTCATTTAGGGAATTACTCAAAGATAGCTAGTTGATCTATCTCGAAGAGTCATAATTCTACTTAAGACGGAGGGTCTCTCCTTCCGTTCCTTCAGGGGGTTTTATGGATTTCTTATGTTTTGTTTTATCTTTTCTCTTGAGATGTTTTCTTATTTTACTATGAACTAGATCCTTCAGATATCTGAAGGGGATGAAACCTATGATGGATTTTGTTATTTAATTCTTTCGGTTTATATGATAAATACTTAGTTTATTCTTAATTAAGTTGCTCAATTTAATTTGATGTGCTTAGGTAGAGGAGGAATAGACCCTGCCTAAGAGTAGATCTATCATAATTAAGTAGAGTTGATCGGGCGTCTAGAGATAGGGTTACGAGATTTTGCCGGATTAGGGTGAAACCTAATATGGGAGTCCATTGATCGATTTACTGCTTCCTTAGGGGTTATTATAAGAGAATGAGAGTTCCACTAATTAACCTAAGGTTAGACATTATTCACATCGAGAGAAGGTTCAATATAGGTTAGGGAGTCTCACGGATCAAGCTAAGTAAAAGAAATCATATGAATTGAAAGTTAGATAATAAGTGAAGTCATAGGTGGATTCTTCCCGAGGGTATTGTTTTTATCAACTGAGTTTTCCAAAGTCTTTTCCCAGTTTATTCTTTTGTCTTTGCATTTAGTTTAGGTATTTCATTAGTCTTAGATAAGTTAATTAATCACTCCATATTTAAGGCTAAATAATAGGAAGAAAGTGAGTAGTAGCACTTTTAGGTTCCTTGGGTTCGATAAGATATTCTTGCCAAAGCTATACTACTGTTTGACAGGTGGACTTGCCTCTATCGTTATCATAGTTAGTCTACAGGTTTGATTATCCTTTATAAATTTTAAAACTAGGCTGTTTTGTAGCGATCCGGTACACGGGCATGTTCCAAGTCACACGGCCATGTGAACCTTCTTTCAAAAATGAGTTATTTGATTTTAATTCTGAAATTTTTCTAACATGAGTTAAAGGCCTCATCTGCCCTTGTTATATGTGTTGACTAAGAAAGTGAAGTTTTTAAGTTGGAACGAAATTTTATAGCCCGTAAGTACATGTTTCAGTGAGTTCAAGCATAGTAATGTCTCGTATCTAGACCCAGCTTCGGTCTTGGGTACGAGGTGTTACAGTTCAGTCATGAAATCAAAAATCCTACCCAACCACCCTCTACACTCCACCCCATCCAGCCCAACACTCCATGTGGGGATAAAATCACCCACCCATCCCTACGCTCCAAAAATTAGCACTGATTGCAGCACTAAACAATATTTGCAATAGAGCTGCCAGTACAGTACACTTCCTCCAATCATATTAATCCCAACCCATGCAACATATCACACATGTATGCAACATATATATCGTGGCATGCTCATATACAATCATACATAAGGCATACAGTCATTTTTTATCATAGGGCATAATGGTCATTTTATATTAGTTTGGGGGTTTATGTATACTTACCGGCCCATTAGTAGGTCCACAACCGTCCCGGGTGACCCGTGCAACCTTAATAGTTAAACAGTGAAAATGGGCCCAAGGCCCATAATACGGGCCCATATGGCCCACATAGCCTAGGATTGGTCTCAATCATGAAAATTATACAGTTTTGGCCTAATATTTTCCACATGTTCGTGTGGTTTACCCGTGTAGGGCCTACAAGCCCGTTGGGCCCACACTACACATTTCAGCCCAACATGGCCCAAAATGGCTTAAGACCACGAAATCGCTCATGGTGGCCTCAATAGTCTAACGCTCATGTTTTATGCATTTGGTTTACCACACGAGTGAGTGCACGCTCGTGTAGCGTCAAGTGTCATATTTTTTCAGCTTTTGTCGGTTTACGATTTAGGCAGTGTTTACACACACTTTCCGACTTTTCACCAATATTGTTTATAGAGTGCTATTACACACCTAGGTTCTATTTGCTGAGAGAATTGCCCATGCCTTTGAAACCTACACTTGGCCAACAATCCTCAATTATTCACTTAAGTAGTTACTTAATCGAATATGCATAAGTTATCCCAATTGTTATACTCACAACAACTTACCTTTGATCGAGTGATGAGAGAAGTTTCGCCTACCCAAACGTCAATTACGAACCTTCAACCCCTTCAAAAAGTTATTGGGCACCAACCGAAAAAGAGTAAGCACCTATTCAACAAGCAAAAGGATAATATTATACTATCTTCACATACCAATAACGCGAGAAGGGTACCCACTACGAAGTGTAAGACTTATCGCCAAATAGAGAATGATAACCAGAACAGTAGAGAAGGGAAAGCAGTCAACTATAAGGGAAAGAAATGGATCACCAAAAAGAAATGAAAGGGGAAGGATGATAAAGAGGGAGAAGATTCGACCAAGGGGAAAAGGAAAATATTTGCTCACCTTTTCAGAAGAGTAGTCTTCTGGGAAGTCAAGAGAGAGGACACAGGAACACTAATCGTTAAGAAGTAGTAAGAACAAAATTGGCACAATGAAGGTAAAAGAAAAGAGAATCGGGAAGGAAGAAATAATAGCAATTGTCAAATTTGGGAAAAGAAACGAAGAAGAGGCAAGGAGAGGAAGAAGGTATATTCGACCAAAAAGGTTGTTAAATGCAAAAGAACAGAAGAACCCGAAAACCCCTAACACAATTGGCCTTCAAGAAAAATGAGAGCAAATTAATATAAAGCAAAAACAAAATGTGGAGTATACCACTCTGGCCAAATTTCTTGAGTGCCAGAGTCCAATTTTGGAACAACACTCCCTCTCCGCTCTCTTCCCTTGATTTTCTCCTAAAATCCCTCCTCAAATCTCTCCACCCGATCACACCTCCCCTCAACCACTTCAGTGTTTCAGTCAAACTACAACCTCCCCCATGGCACAGCAGCAAAATAAACACTCCCTTGCCTCCACCAAGATTTGAACCTCATTCCACTGGCATAGGTAACACTCCACTTACCCCCTAGACCAGCACGCTTTTTATGTATTGCTTTACCCACAATAATTTAAAAGCCTACTAACTATAGGCAAGGGTTTATCCCCTAAAAATAAAACTTTTTGCACAAGCCCAGGCTTGAACCCAAGACTTCTCAGACACTCCCAAACACACCCGAATCACTTAAGCACTGAAGTAGGCCAGTATTTTTATGTTACAAACATACAAAAATAGATTCTTAGATTTTTGGGCGTTACAAAGTTCGTGTGACTTAATTGAGCATGTACATATGTTGAATTGAATGCTACATTTGTATAGAATATGATTTATATTTATGTGAATTATTTGGATGTTACAACATAAGAAATGAATACATGCTTGAAACTCTTTGAAAAGGGTTAAATTCCGTTTGAATATTAGATTTCGATAGACAAATGTGATTTCCTTATTGAATGAGGTCATGCTTTTGTTACTGATGAGATTTAGCTCGGACAAGTAATCCTATTGACCTCATTACAGAAAGGATTTAGCCTGGATTGGTAATCCTGATATAAGTCCTCTTGAGCATATGTTACAGATAGGATTTAGCCCGGACGAGTAATCCTAATTCAGCTCTTGTGAGCATATGTTGGAAACAGATTTAGCTTGGACAAGTAATCCTGTTATATGATATGTGGTTCAAGAGTGTGCTTTCTGATTAAGTGCCCTAATGGGTACGGCTGAATATGACAAGACGGGTTATTAAAATTGTACATCTTAAGTGTACTATCTGAATATCCATTGAAATTTCAATAATTCAACGGATAAAAAACTTGACATGATATGAGAATTATGAAATGAAATGAATAATGTCTTGAAAGAATATAGCATGATGAGCTCATCTATGTTTATTTGTGTAACACCTATTACCCATATTCAGCACCAGAACAGGGTACGAGACGTTGCCAGACTTATGCACAAACAATTATGCAATACCGAGACATGACTTTCCACTTAAAATTAAAAACTTTTCGTAACACCTCCTAAACAAGCTTATGAGGCCTAAATCACACATTAGGAATGGTTCGGGATCAAATTGAACTCTTTTAAAGATCTCTAGAAAGACTTAGAAAATTTTAATCAAACAGTCCACATGCCCGTGTGGAGGAAGGGGCACACCCGTATGGCATATCACATACCCGTGTTCCATACCTCTGTGGATTTATTTCTCAATTCGAACCTACAGTGGTTTTCACATGGCCGGACACACGCCCGTGTCCCTCACACGGCACGACACGGCTGTGTGCAAAAACCTTGGTATTCTATTTCTAACGTCATCACCCCATAAATGTCACACGGCTAAGGCACACACCCTTGTCCTTCGACCATTTGGCAAATTAAATTCCTAATTCAAGTGCAGACTTCACACTGCCTAGGTACACACCCATGTACTATGGCCATGTCTTCTACACGGTTGAGACATATGGTCGTGTCTCTGCCCATGTGGTTACTACTGAGCATACTAACTTGCCAACCTAGCATGCAGGAGGACACACAACCTAACCATACACCCATGAGGCTAACCGTGTGTCACACACGGCCTAGACACATGCTGGTATGTCTGCCCTTGTGGACAAGAACAAGGCTATTTTTCAAGCTCTTTCTACCACCCAAACTCATACAAACATATTTCACACCAAACCATCAACTCATTCGTGCATAATTAAACCAAGTAAATCAACCATGCAACTTTCACATTCACGGATAACCTCATCATTTCATAGATTAATAAGAGAGAGCCATCAATTATGGCCTTATACAAAAGAATTCATCTTTGAATAAGCCAACACATCTAGCCAAAACAATATGAAATTCAACTAAGTCTTGTCCCTATACATGCCATACTCAAAATGCTAAATCTAACTATACCAAGATGTGTTGATAGTGTGGGTGATCCTCTGACTATCTCCGTATCTTGAGCTGGCTCTTTGACACTATAAAACAAGGAAAAGGTGAAGGGAGTAAGCTTTAAGCTTAGCAAGTCTATATGTGAACAATAAGCATCAAACCACATACTAATCAATCAAAAACATTACATACTATGTAAAAACAATTCATGTTCTCATAATCATGCTTACTCCTTTAAATCCTTACCACATCCCAAACACATATCATAAGCATTGCTCACATTTACTTGCACTTATGCCCTGCACTTATCACCACAAAGCCACATGTAATTTCACTTAGACAAGTTTCTCGATTAACCTTTCAGAATATTGTTGGATACTTGGTGGTTTCACACACAACCCACCATTTAATAATTTACAAGGTGGTATCGTACACAACCTACCAATGATAATAAATATGATGGTATCACACACAACCCATCGTTAATAAATAACAAGGTGGTATCGCACAAACCCGCCAATAATTACATATTTACGGATATTCATCTGTACCCATATTTCTATTCCGAAGGTTCATCCGAGAGTTTTCTCATTTTCCAATATTTTAAATAAATATCATCAATAATCAATTATATCCACACAATGCATTAATAGGTAAAACATATGTAATAAGGATGTATCGTTTACACATAAACTTACCTCGATACAAAATATGCCAATTGTAATTTAGTCCAAAACCTTGCCTTTTCCACGGTCAAGGTTGATTCCACGTTCTTCTTGATCTATACTAATAAAATTTACTCATTTAATCACTACATAAATCAAGACACTTCAAAATTTCTACTTTGGCAAAAATTATTGTTTTGCCCTTATACTTTGGAAAAATTACGATTTTGCCCCTAGGCTTGTAAATCATTTTTCATCAAATTTCCTCATTTAACAAGCCTAGATGAACATTTATTACTCTTATAACAACTCATAATACCCATTATTTCATGCATTTACTACTCAATTTATAACCTTTACAAAAAGGTCCTATTAAGTGTTTTCATGAGAAATCCTTTCACAAAAGTTATTCATTTAACAACTAAGTTTCATTTTCTTCCATAAAATTTCATAAATCAACACTAATACTCTCATGGAAAAACCCTAAATTTTCAACCATTTTGCAAAATAGTCCCCTCATTAGCTAGCTGAAGCTTTAGGGTCCCAAAAGTACAAAAGTTATCAAGAAAGACCATAAAAATCACTTACTTGCAAGGAGGATAAGTTGCTGAAATTTCTAAGCTTTCAAAACCCCTCTTTTGCAGGTATTTTCGGTAAAAGATGATGAATATGATATGTATTATTATCTTTCTTCTTATTTTAATTTAATTTAATTTATCAATTAAGTCACCAAAACCTTACCTAACTAAAAGACCATGTCTTTTCTTGTCCCTATGGCCGGTGATCACTTCCCCAATGGCCTAATTGCACATTAAAGACCTCCAATTTAATATTATATAGCTGTTAGATACCTCTAGCTTGTAAAATAAAACTTTTGCACTTTATACAATTTAGTCCTTTTTCACAATTAAGCATGCAATCACCAGAATTAATGCACCAAAATTTTCATGCACCCATATAATCATGATATAACACATATAATAATATTAAAAATAATTTCTCTGGTCTCGAATTAGTGGTTGAAACCTCTATTTCGACTAGCCCTATAATCTGGCTATTACAATTTGATATACATGAGACATATGTAACTAACTTGTTTGATTGAGTGCATGTGTTTAGGCAATTTGACAAGTTGATGGTAAACATGTTATTGTATGTTTAAAATTAATAAATGAGATTGGTAAATTTTATTCCTGTTATACGAACTTACTAAGCATATAATGCTTATTAAGTTTTATTTCCTCTGTTTTATAGTACTCAGAAGCTCACAAAGGTTGGTGATTGGTTGGAGCATCATCACATAATCTACAATCTTATTTGGTATAAATAATAAACTTATATTGGTATAATGGCATGTTGTCACACCCCTCACCCATATTCAACTCCGGAATAGGGTTATAGAGTATTACCAGACTTACAATACATTTAAACATACTTTTCTCATACATTAATCAATACAAGCAATCATCATTCAATTTTGATCACTGTCCCTAATACGAGCCTACGAGGCCCTAAACATGCATTGGGAGTGGTTCAGGACTAAACCAGAATCTCGAAAAATTTTTCAACCACAGGTGTCACAGTCCGTGTGGGCATTTGAAATGGGAGCAGATGGTCGTGTCCTAGCCCGTATCCTATCCGTGTCCAAACAAGTGAGCTTACTGACTTGGGTTACACGGCCAACCACACGCCCGTGTGTCTAGCTCGTGTGCCCTTTGAAGTGGCCACACACGCTCATGTGCTAGGCCGTGCCAAACTTGTAGGGTATACTGACTTATGCAACACGGCCAAGTCACAAGCCCGTGTGCTAGGCCGTGTGCAAATTAGGGGGTATACTAACTTGTGCCACACGGCCGATCACTTGCCCGTGTGTGAGACCGTGTGGAGCATACTGACTTCATTTCAATTTCAACACCAAGGGACACACGGCCCTGTAACAAGACTGTGTGTCAGACACGGCTAAGACACACATTCGTGTCTCTACTCATGTGGGCAAAAAAAGGTTATTTACCTAGCCAATTTGCCACCCTATTTTGTGCACACTTACACCACTCATATGGAACAAAAGACATAGCATATCTAATCATCTAAATTGGCCAATTCAAACATAAATTATGCACATTCCATACTTCCATTTTACATATATACAAATCGCCAAAACATACCATAGCAATTGTACCAAACTTTACCTTTTAAACTTCAAAATGGCTAAACTCAAGTATGCATTGTTTAGACTAATTTCACAAGCATACCATTATCCACAACCAAACAATTTGACATTCATAATATCTATAGCTATCAAGAATCACATAACCAACCTCAATTTACATAACAATAATATAACTACATACACATATACAGGAGCAAATTAACTCAAATTAAGCCAACTCTCATGGCTATTAGATACAAACCAAGACATACATTTACAAGCCAAATCAAATGGCCAAAATCATTACCAAAACATAACCAACATGACCAAAGTCCCTATACATGCCATATACTCAAATTACCAAAGTTCATAGATACCAAGATATAGGTGGATAGCGTAAAGCGATCGCCGATGATCCCCGAATCTGAGCTAGCTTCTTAAGACTATAAAACATGGAAAAGTAAACAAAGTCAGCTATGAAGCTTAGTAAGTTCGTAAGTAAAAATGAAATAATCTATTAGCATTTCAAAATAGATAACATAAATTGCATTTAAAGCATCAAACAATGTGTTAACATAAAGTTTTATCACATATTAACTCATAAGTTCTCAACTTCTTTAACTTGTTACTCGAATAGTTTTCCGTACATACATGTACCGATATGTATCTATTTCTCACCAATTCTTTTACCAAACCACTGTGGCTTATAAATGCTTACGGTACGAGTACATCGATTTTTTGATGCCATAGTCCAACTATGGTCTTACACTTATATTGCCATGGCCTTTCCGTGGTCTTACATTCACATGCCATAAACCAGTTATGGTCTTATTTTCTGATTGCCATAGCCTAGCTATGGTCTTATTTAACAACTCATCTTATTTAAATCGTACATTAAATTTAAGATCTCTAAATTTAACTAATGGAATACATACAATCTTAATTCCATCCATCAATTAAATAAATGCACATTTAAGTTCAATTATACGAACTTACCTCGTGTAAGGAATGACGGAACAAACCAACTATTCAATTATTTTACTTTTTCCCCGTTCTAAGTCTGATTTCCTCTTTTCTTGATCTATAAGTAATCAAATTAACTTATTTATTCCTCTATTTATTCAATTCCACCCAAAATATGTATTTAAGCTATTTTACACATTAGCCCCTAAACTTTCTCATTTTTACAATTCTATCCTTATTACAAAAAAATCACAAATTCATGAAATTCAAGACTAACCCATGCCAGCCTAATTACCATTATACCCCTAACAGTCCATATTTTTCATTTTTTTTCACATTTCTTCCACACAATTTATGCATTTCTCAATTTAATTCCTATTTTGCATTTTCACTAAAAATCACTTAACAAAACTTGTATATTTATCAACAAGCATTTATAATCTATCATCAAACATCAAAATACTCATGTATTTATCAATGGAATCATTCAAAATCTTTAATAGTTTTGCAAAATAGTCACTGGGCTAGCTAGACAAAGTTGCAACGATATCAAAAACATAAAAATCATTAAAAACTGAGTCAAAATCACTTACCAATTAAGCACACAAGTGACCCAACCCTAGTTTATTTTCATGGCTTCCTTTTTGTTTGAAGAATCAGTTGAAGAGAAAATTAAAAGATGATGGATTAGTTTTTCTTATTTTATTTTAGCTTAATACATAAATTACTAATTTAACCTTTAATTAAAACATTGAAATTCCCTTTAAAGATGTCTATAAAAGTCCAGTGCAAATGACAATGCTATATTTACCACATAACTACTCCACTATTTAAAATTCAAAGCTATTAGATACCTTTAACTAATAGCACACAAGTTTGACACTTTACACGATTTAGTCCTTTTTACCGAATTAAGCATTCAAACGATAAAATTACTTCACAAAACTTTCACATATACATGCTATCATGCTGTAAACACTTAAAATAATATTGAAACACCCCACACGCGGCCCACGAGCCTAAACCGAATCTGGTATGTTCCTAAAGTAAACCGATTTCAAAATCATTTTTGATACTTAGAGAAAATTGTAAATTTTTAGAAAAACTATTATTTTGAGTGGGCTTAGATTGAAACCCATTTATTTAATCTTGTAAGCCCATTTAATTAAATACATCCAATATAGTTCTTAGCATGAAACTTAACGAGAAGCAAACATAAAGTATAATCCACTTTGGGCCTTAAGGCCTTATTACATCAAGTAAAACCCAAAATAGAATAAAAGTAACTAAAAATAAAATTAAGTCCAAACTAAATGAAATTTTCGCATGTAGCATGGCCACCTCATGGTCCACCGCCCGGTCACACCGCTCATCACCGAAAAAAATTCCCACAATGGGGTGAGTCAATGACTCAATGTGCACACAATACTATCATTCAATAAATCGGGCATTCATGTTTAAATCATCAAGTCCATATAATAATGAAATTATGATGCAACCCAAACCTAATCCTAATGGTCCATCCGCTACACACCACCGTACACGCCATTTACACCGTGGGGACTACTAAGTCAACCCTCCATCCGCTACTCTCCATCAAAGGCATTCGCCCATATACGTTGTGTCATTAGACACTATAATCAAGTTTGTACGTTGTGTCATTAGAAACTATTATAACCGAAGTTACCAAAATTTTGCAATGTGACCGTAGTCAACATATTTAGTTGGTGAGACCGAAGTCAACACCTTCGTTGGTGAGACCAAGTCAAGACCTATTCTCCCCTTTCACATAAATCCTAATGCCCCAAAAACATATATATTGCATAACTTAATTTCATGTTCATATACATATATTCGCATGTTATTAAATAACATATTTCACAATCCTATCAGAAGTAGGAAACGTACCTGGGTACTTTTTGCCACATTTGTGGTACATAGCCACATTCACATTCTTATTCATAATCATATATTAAAATATTTAGCCATAAAATATCGAAGGTTAGTAAGGGTACACACCTGTTTTGCTTAATAGGTTCCTTGAGATCTCGAGAATCCCGATCTAATTTTTAGATCTATTAATTCCTATATTCGGCCCACCAAATAAAACACATTAATAACCCTTTTGGCTTAAAACAAAACCAAATCCTAGTAGGATTTGTAAAAGACTCACCTTGCCGATTTGGTGTTTATACAAATCCGAAAGTTTGGTTTTTCCTCTACCGATATTCGCCAACCTTGTATTTCAATATGGGTTAGTTTTTCGGCTTTTCAAAAATTAAGGAATTGATCTAGATAATCTTACAACCTTTGGCCGAATATTTTAGAGGCTTACCTTATAGATTCCAAATCCCGAAAGTTCCCTTTTTGTCTTGAATATCTATCGAAATCCCTAAAATTCATATGTTAGATCCGATCTAACTTTAATAAGTTATAACTGGCCTTTGGTCGAATATGTCTTACCTTAATTTCCTCGAATCAAATCCCGAACCTCCTCCTTTGACATTCTACCATAGACATAAGAGAGGTTATTTTCTTAAGCCTTGTTTAAGCGAATCGGAAGAACAAGAATTAATTGTTCTTACCTTAAATCCTTGATCTTTGTATTGGTAGTTGTGGAAACTTGAGATCCCTTGTATTATTCGCCATGATCAAGAGTAGGATTAGACTCTTTTACTTTTGGCAACTAGAAAGAAAGGGAATTGAATGGCTTAACCTTACCTTGATGCCTTTAATCACTTGTTTCCTTGACTTGAGTTACTGAGAGATCCGGCTATGGAGATTTAACAGAGATTGGAAGAGAAAGGTTTTGGCTAAGCAATGGCAAAGGGAGGAAAAGAAAAGATGGAGTCCTTGCTTAGGGAAATTTCGCAAAGAGAGGGGAAGAGAGAGCAAAATTTGACAAGGTAGAATGAATGAGAGAAAAGTCTCGCTTTTCCTCTTTTAGCTGAAATTACTAGACCAAGAGTCCAAAACTTGGCCACTATTCTCCCAAGTGATAATTTAATCTCCATTAATTATCACCTAAGTCTTTAATCCATCCTTTAATTCCTCATTTATCTTAGTAGAGAAAATCTTTTATTTATCACTTTATTTTGACAAGTTTTAATAAAATAAAACTCTTCCCTTTAAGCAAACAAGTCGTCCGCCTAGCCTTGGGAAGCAAAATTAAACCTTCAATAATTGCTTTCCAAGTGACTCAAACTCAGGCCATTCCATAAACCCTAAGTGACACTTGAGCCACTTTTCCAAGCTCGATTGTATGTCAAAATTCACCAACTTTTTCTTTTAAGGCCCTCTTGCCCTTATCTCCTATTTTGGGCTTTAAAATTTGTCATTAGGCCTTATTTCTAAGTTTCCTAAAATTTTCGCGCGGCTCTGTAACTTGCCATTTTCCTTACATCTTCGGGTTTCCAAAATGTTCAAGTTTCCAAAATGTTCAAGTTTCCAAAATGTTTATGTTTCCAAAATGTCTAAGTTTCCAAAAATGTCTAAGTTCCCAAAAATGTCTAAGTTTCCAAAAATGTCTAAGTTTCCAAAAATGTCTAGGTTTCCATTTCCATTTTCATTTTCATTTCCATGCATTTCTAGGTTTCCAAAAGTATCAAAATTTATTCATAGTACTTGAAACTTGTCATTTCATACAATTGAACTGAAATGCATAGGCCTATTCGGGATGTTCTGATTCTACCCCTTAAATAAAATTTTGTCCTGAAATTTCCTAACTAAAATAGTTGAGGTATTCTTGTCTCATCGCCTCTTCCGCTCCCACGAAGCTTCTTCTATTCCATGATTGCGCCATAGCACTTTGACTAGAGGAACTATCTTCTTTCGTAGTACTTTCACATCACGTTCCAAGATCCGAATCGGTTCTTCCTCATAGGATAAGTCGGCCTTAGTTCCACCTCTTCAACCCGGTACCACATGAGATGGATCCGATCGATAGCGACGTAACATGGACACATGAAATACGTCATGCATCTGCTGCAATTCTGGTGGCAACTCTAATTAGTATGCAACTGGCCCAACGCGTTTTAGTACTTGATAAGGCCCTATAAATCTTGGGCTTAACTTCCATTTGCGGCCAAACCTCATTACCTTCTTCCAAGGTGAGACTTTCAGGAACACTTGATCTCCCACTTCAAACTCTATTTCCTTTCGCTTAAGGTCTGCGTATGACTTTTGCCTATCAGAGGCTTCCTTTAACCATGCCCGAATTAACTCAACCTTCTCTTCAGTTTCTGCCACCAACTCTAGACCCAAAACTCGGCGTTCTCCTAACTCGGTCCAACAAGTAGGTGTTCTACACTTCCTTCCATACAATGCCTCGTATGGTGCCATCCGAATCTTGGCTTGATAGCTATTGTTGTAGGCGAATTCATTTAAAGGCAAGTAATCTTCCCAACTTCCTCGAAAATCCATTACACGACCTCTCAACATATCCTCCAATACTTGTATAACTCGTTCGACCGCCGATCGATTGTGGATGAAAAGCCGTAGTGAAGTCTAGCTTAGTGCCTAAAGCTTGATGAAGTACTTTCCAAAATCGAGACGTAAACCTTGGGTCTCTATTAGAGATGATCGACATTGGTACTCCATGTAATCTCACAATTTCCGCCACATACAACTTAGCCAACTTCTGAAGGGAATAATCCATTCTGACTGGGATAAAGTGTGCGGACTTGGTCAATCGGTCCACTATCACCCATACCGAGTCCTTCTTAGTAGGCATAAGGGGAAGCCCACTAACGAAGTCCATGGTAATTCTCTCCCACTTCCATTGGGGAATCTCGATTGGTTGAAGCAATCCTGATGGGACTTGGTGTTCAGCCTTAACTTGTCGACACGTCAAACATCTCCCCACAAATTCGGTCACTTCGCTTGGTCGGACCACCAAAATTGTTCCCTTAGATCTCTATCTGACTTGATGCCTCCGGGATGCATAGCACAAGGGCTACCATGTGCTTCCCGAAGAATCCTTTGTCTCAACTCCTTATTCTTCGGCATACAAACTTTACCCTTGTAGCACAATACTCCTTCATTGTTGACATCATAATCCTCTAATCCCCTTCTTGCATACTTGCGCAACTTAGTACTTAAGTCATTATTAGCCAGCTGTCCCTCCTTCACTTCCTTTAGCCATGTGGGCTCGACTTGCAACTCGCCAGCAGGCTTCCATCATCATCTGAGACTTATATGAGCGAACAAAGCCCGTAGATCCGATACAACCTTCGACTTAGGGCATCGGCTACTACATTCGCCTTGCGGATGATACTCTATTGAACGATCGTGAGTCCTTGACAATTCCACCCACCTTCGTTGCCTCAAGTTCAACTCCTTACGTTAATAAATACTTAAGGCTCTTGTGGTGCATGTAGATAATGACCTTTCTCCATAAAGGTAGTGCCTCAAAACCTTAAGGGCGAAAACCACCACTGCTAGCTCTAAGTCATGAGTTGGGTAGTTAAGCTCATGAGGCCTTAGGCTGCCGAGACGCATAAGTAACCACTTTGCCCTCTTGCATTAACACACAACCTAACCCCGTGTATGAGCGTCACAAGACACCACAAATTCTTTTCCCGCCTCCATTGAATTAACACTGGGCTTCACAACACCTTCTAAGCTTTTCAAAGCTCTCCTGCTGCTTAGTAGTCCATTCAAAGGTACTTCCTTCCTTAGTAACTTGGTTAAAGCGCGGCTATTGGCGAGAATCCTTCCAGAACCTTCGTAATAGCGCCAAGCCTAAGAAACTTGGTTCAGCCACGGACCTAGGTGGTTTCAATGCAACACCGCTCGATCTTCCTAGGATCCACTTTTATTCCTTCTGCGGATACCACATGTCCTAGGAATGCTACCTCCTTAAGCCAAAATTCGCACTTCTTTGAATTTGGCATGAGCTTCTTTTCCTTAACACTTCCAACACGACTTGGAGATGCTCATCATGCTCCTCCTCCGACTTGAATACACCAAGATATCATCGATGAACACAACGACGAATCTATCCAAGTAGGGTTGGAAAACCCGATTCATCATATCCATGAATGCGGTGGAGCATTTGTCAACCCAAATGGCATCACCACAAACTCAAGTGACCATATCTTGTCCTAAAAGTGGTCTTATGGATATCACCTCCTTTACCTTCAGCCGATGGTATCCCGACCGTAAATCGATCTTGAAAACACTGCGGCTCCTTGGTGATCGAACAAGTCATCGATCCTTGGCAAGGGATACTTGTTCTTAATGGTCACTTATTTAGCGGCGATAGTCTATGCACATACGCATAGTTTCATCCTTCTTCTTTACAAATAAGACCGGTGCTCCCGGAGACACACTGGGTCGGATGAACCCACTGGTCCAACAGTTCTTGTATCGAGCCTTGAGCTCCACTAACTCCTTTGGTGCCATTCTAGATGGGGCGATTGACGGAAGAGTCATTCCCGGTAGCAAATCAATCCCAAATTCAACCTCCCTGTCTGGGGGTATTCCTGGTAACTCCTCTGGAAACACATCCACAAAGTCCCTTACCGTTCTAACTCCATTAATACCTTCCTCTTTTCCACCTATCGCACTTACAAAAGCTAAGAACGCTTTGCAACCTTTCTTAACCATCTTCTCAGCCTTTAGTGCCGAAACTACATTAGATAAATAGTTCCTCCTTTCTCCGATCATTATTACCACTTCATCTTAGGGTTCTTAGTTCCATACATTTAGTCAGACAATCCAACATGGCTCGTGTTCTACTAACCAATCCATTAAGTATAAGCTCAAACTCTCGAAGGGCAACTCCATTAAGTCCGCTCGAAAGTTCACTCTCTGAATCTCTAGGGTACATTCCGAAGATCTTGTCTACCACTATAGTTTGGCCTAATGGGCTTACTACAGTCATTTTCCTATCAGAGAGTTCAGAGTCTAGGCCTAGTG
The DNA here is from genome assembly GCA_025506655.1 of Gossypium rotundifolium. Classification (NCBI taxonomy): domain Eukaryota; kingdom Viridiplantae; phylum Streptophyta; class Magnoliopsida; order Malvales; family Malvaceae; genus Gossypium; species Gossypium rotundifolium. The sequence continues at coordinate 71,704,766 of CP106729.1, forward strand.
TTTTTACTACACTACTTGCTACATAGGAATGGGTCGAGCCCACATCAATCAAAGCAAAGTAGGGTTTGTCAAAATAAAGAACGTCTGGGTTATATCATCGGCGCGTCTCCATCTTCCCTTCTACGAACCGCATAAACCAAACCGGTTGTCTTGCATCGGTATTAGTATTACCTCTACCTGTGTTCCATGACCTCCGCTGCATACCACTACCACGGCTATTTCGAACCACGACCCGTTGAGGTCAGTTGTCCGCCTCTACCGGTCTGGCTAACATTCTGAACTACCGATCGGTTCTCGTCTGATTGTTTGGGGCAATCCTTAAACATATGGTCCTTGGACCCACACTTAAGACATGCTCCTATCTTTTTCCAACACTCCCCTAGATGCCTCTTTCCGCAATACTCACAAGGACGAATTTGCCCGCCTGTACCAGCTTGTTGATTCCGTGGCCCATCAACCCTAGGCCTTTTATAACCCTTTCCAGATGGCCCAAACCCTCTTTTGGCCTTATTCTTATCCGCGGTCTGCTTAGTAGCATCCTTAATCCCCTCGGCCACCTTGGCCTTTTCTACCAAAGCCGAGAATTCTCGCTCCTAATGCGGTGCTATCAACAGCCTCAGGTCATCTCTCAGTCCGTCCTCAAATCAAACACAGCGTTCATGCTCAGTCGCCACTACCCCTCGAGCATAGCGGCTCAATCTCAAAAATTTCGCCTCATATTCTGCGACAGACTTACTCCCTTGTACCAACCCTAGAAAAGCCTTCCTCTGCTCATCTGTATACCTGGTTCCCACATACTTCTTCTGAAAGGCCTCTTTAACATACTCCCAGGTCAAATTTTCAGCTGTGGTACCATCACGAACAGTCAACCACCACTGATACGCTTCATCGCGTAACAACGCCACCATCCCTTTCAACTTTTCCTCCGAGTCGATCAAGCTCATCCATGATCGCTCGTTGCTTCTAACCAAGACTCAATTTGTCTTGGGTGCCACATGGATACTCCTCAAAACATTTTCGCTCCATTAGCTCGGAGCCGTTCGGTACCGACTTTCGATTTCCTCCATTTCCACCGCACCACCACCAATTCCAAAACTCGAAGACTGACCTGCGACATGACCTCTTCCCGTCCGAGCCTGTTGCTCAACATTAACGGTGGGGGTGGTGGTGGCGGTGGCATCTCATTGTCGGACCCTTGACTGACCTAACGGGTTCGACACGGTTATCCTTCCTCTTCTCGACCACGGCGACCACGTCCTCTAGAGCTCATTTTCTAACGTCGAGATCGATTAAGAAATTTTATGGATTAGTCAATGTTCCACTTATTTATCGTGAAGGAGTTTTATGAGAAGGGATTTTAGAGTGGTTCTTTCAGTATCATACAAACACAGTCTTTTCCATTCTTCCATTCATTCATCAAACAAGTATGAACTTCCGTTCATTCGAGAGAAACGCTGCGCTTTTTTGTTGTTTGTTGTTGTTTTCCTCTACCAGGGGTATTTTCGTAATTTTGTCCTCTGAGGTATTTTCGTAATTTTTTAGAAGAAAAAAAAATCATTTCTTGGGGTTTTTGTCAAAAGTTATTCTTGAAAATTTTGAAGTCTAGGGGTGATTTGAAAAATTTTGAAATTCGGGGGTATTTTGGTAATTTTTCGCAAATCGGAGTAAATTTGTAAAATTTTATAGATTTAGGGTACTTCAAAAGTTGTAAAACTTTGAGGGTTCTTTTCAAAAAGTGTTCCTTCAAAAATGGGGATGTTGCAAAGATTTTGGAAATTAGGGTCATTTTGATAATTTTGTAAGTTAGAGGCAATTTTGTAATTTTTCCAAAATCACGATATTTTGGTATTTTACAAATTAGGGTTTTTTTTGAATGTTTATGAAATGTTGAAATTTTGGTAAAGCTGTTGAGTAGTTAAATATTTTATAAAGCAAGGGCATTTTGGTAATTTCACCCCTAAAGGCATTTTTGTAATTTTCGCAAATCAAGAGTTTTTTTCAGAGAATGTTGTAAAAATAATTTTCTCATATTTAAAAGAAAAGTTTTAAAAGTTTGAAAAACTAGGGTTTGTTGTTTTGTTCTCTCTTCTTTTTTTTTTTTTTAAACATGGCTAATTCCTTTGGGTTTTAGTCATTATGTTTAGCCTATGGCCGAGCCTTCTTGGTCGTGGTGAACCAAAGCTATGCACCAGGCGGGATTCGTGTGGAGAGGAGGTGAGTCATGATCGCTTAAATACCAAGCTCCCACCGAAACCATTCCTAGACATGCGTCTGAGGTTGCCACACCACCGAGCTCTCGAGTTAGGGTGAGCCAAGCTACGCACTGCAGGATTCTGCAAGAGGAGGTGAGTCACTAGGACTGCTTAAATACCAAGCTCTTCGGATCCAATCCTGACATGCGTACAAGGGTTACCACACCTTAGCTTAGTGACTTAGCCATAGGTTGGTTTAGTACATTAAGTCTTATGTGTTTGTGTTTGAGTAGTCTAATCCTAGGGTTCAAATTCCCATCATTCTATTCTATGTTCCATGCCTTTTCTACCCTTATATAAATCATGAGAATCACACATATAGTTAGGGGTACTTACGGTGGATCATGGGTTTGAGACTTAGGGCCATGCCAAAAGCACCTTGTTTTTCAAAAAAATCATTTGGCTCGCTTTGAAAACGTTTTGGGCCTTAGCCCACGTGCCGAGAGTTTAAAACGGGCTCTAATACCAAGTGAAACACACTTTTACCACGAGCTGAACAGGATCTGGTATGTTCCTAAAGTAAATCGATTTCAAAATCATTTTTGATACTTAGAAAATTGTAAATTTTAGAAAACTATTATTTTGAGTGGGCTTAGATTGGAAACCCATTTATTTAATCTTGTAAGCCCATTTAATTAAATACATCTAATATAGTTCTTTGCATGAAACTTAACAAAGAAGCAAACATAAAGTATAATCCACTGGGCCTTAAGGCCTTATTACATCAAGTAAAACCCAAAATAGAATAAAAGTAACTAAAAATAAAATTAAGTCTAAACTAAATGAAATTTTCGCATGTAGCATGGCCACCTCATGGTCCACCGGCCGGTCAATCACCGCTTCATCACACGAAAAAAAATTCCCACAATGGGGTGAGTCAGCAGACTCAATGTGCACACAATACTATCATTCAATAAATCGAGCATTCATGTTTAAATCATCGGTCCATATAATAATGAAATTTTGATGCAACCCAAACCCAATCCTAATGGTCCATCCGCTACACACCACCGTAGACACGCCATTTACCGTGGGGACTACTAAGTCAACCCTCCATCCGCTACTCTCCATCAAAGGCATTCGCCCATATACGTTGTGTCATTAGACACTATAATCAAGTTTATACGTTGTGTCATTAGACACTATTGTAACCGAAGTTACCAAAATTTTGCAATGTGACCGTAGTCAACATATTTCGTTGGTGAGACCGAAGTCAACACCTTCGTTGGTGAGACCGAAGTCAGCACCTATTCTCCCCCTTTCGCATAAATCCCGAATGCCCCAAAAACATATATATTGCATAACTTAATTTCATGTTCATATACATATATTCGCATGTTATTAAATAACATATTTCACAATCTATCAGAAGTAGGAAACGTACCTGGGTACTTTTTGCCACATTTGTGGTACATAGCCACATTCACATTCTTATTCATAATCATATATTAAAATATTTAGCCATAAAATATCGAAGGTTAGTAAGGGTACACATTGCTTTTGCTTAATAGGTTCCTTGAGATCTCGAGAATCCCGATCTAATTTTTAGATCTATTAATTCTTATATTCGGCCCACCAAATAAAACACATTAATAACCCTTTTGGCTTAAAACAAAACCAAATCCTAGTAGGATTTGTAAAAAGACTCACCTTTGCCGATTTGGTGTTTATACAAATCCCGAAAGTTTGGTTTTTCCTCACACGATATTCTACCAACCTTGTATTTCAATATGGGTTAGTTTTGGCTTTTCAAAATTAAGGAATTGATCTAGATAATCTTACAACCTTTGGCCGAATATTTTAGAGGCTTACCTTATAGATTCCAAATCCCGAAAGTTCCCTTTTTGTCTTGAATATCTGTCGAAATCCCTAAAATTCATATGTTAGATCCGATCTAACTTTAATAAGTTATAACTGGCCTTTGGTCGAATATGTCTTACCTTAATTTCCTCGAATCTGAAATCCCGAACCTCCTCCTTTGACATTCGGCCATAGACATAAGAGAGGTTATTTTCTTAAGCCTTGTTTAAGCGAATTAGAAGAACAAGAATTAATTGTTCTTACCTTAAATCCTTGATCTTTGTATTGGTAGAGTTGTGGAAACTTGAGATCCCTTGTATTATTCGCCATGATCAAGAATAGGATTAGACTCTTTTACTTTCAACAACTAGAAAGAAAGGAATTGAATGGCTTAACCTTACCTTGATGCCTTTAATCACTTGTTTCCTTGACTTGAGTTACGAGATCCGCTATGGAGATTTAACAGAGATTGGAAGAGAAAGGTTTGACTAAGCAATGGCAAAGGGGAGGAAAAGAAAAGATGGAGTCCTTGCTTAGGGGAAATTTCGACAAAGAGAGGGGGAAGAGAGAGCAAAATTTCGGCAAGGTAGAGTGAATGAGAGAAAAGTCTCAGTTTTCCTCTTTTAACTGAAATTACTAGACCAAGAGTCCAAAACTTGGCCACTACTCTCCCAAGTGATAATTTAATCTCCATTAATTATCACCTAAGTCTTTAATCCATCCTTTAATTCCTCATTTATCTTAGTAGAGAAAATCTTTTATTTATCACTTTATTTTGACAAGTTTTAATAAAAATAAAACTCTTCCCTTTTAAGCAAACAAGTGCCGTCCACCCCTAGCCTTGGGAAGCAAAATTAAACCTTCAATAATTGCTTTCCAAGTGACTCAAACTCAGGCCATTCCCATAAACCCTAAGTGACACTTCAGGCCACTTTTCCAAGCTCGATTGTATGTCAAAATTCACCAACTTTTTCTTTTAAGGCCCTCTTGCCCTTATCTCCTATTTTGGGCTTTAAAATTTGTCATTCAGACCTTATTTCTAAGTTTCCTAAAATTTTAAGCATGGCTCAGTAACTTGCCATTTTCCTTACATCTTCAGGTTTCCAAAATGTTCAAGTTTCCAAAATGTTCAAGTTTCCAAAATGTTTAGGTTTCCAAAATGTCTAAGTTTCCAAAAATGTCTAAGTTCCGAAAAATGTCTAAGTTTCCAAAAATGTCTAAGTTTCCAAAAATGTCTAGGTTTCCATTTCCATTTTCATTTTCATTTCCATGCATTTCTAGGTTTCTAAAAGTATCAAAATTTATTCATAGTACTTGAAACTTGTCATTTCATACAATTGAACTGGAAATGCATAGGCCCTATTCAGGATGTTACAAATATTAAAATAAATATTTCAACTTCAAATTTGTGGTCCCAAAACCACTGTTATGATTTGACAGAAAATTCTTCTAGTGAATAGGTTAGGGTATTATTTTCTCATAGCTTCCTCGGGCTCTCTGTAACACCCCTCACTTGTATTCAATGCTAGAATAGGGTTATAGAGTATTACCGAACTTATAAAATAATTATACATTCAACTCTGCATAAATTTCACATTTTTCAAGTAATCATCAATCAAATTCAATCACATGGTCACTATTATCAGCCTACGAGGCCCTAAATATGCTTTGAGAGTGGTTCAAGACTAAATCAACAACTCAGGAAACTTTTCAACACTTATAATTTTCTTTCTAAAACAGGGAATACACACCCGTGTGACCAACCGTCTGTCTCACACGACCACCAGACACGCCCGTGTCATAGGCCTTGTGGACATTCAAAATTGGAGCATATGGTCGTGTCTCAGTACGTGTCCCTACCCCGTGTCCAAACAAGTGAGCTTATTGACTTGGGTTACACGGCCAACCACACGCCCGTGTGTCTAGCCCGTGTGACCTTCGAAGTGGCCACACACGTCCGTGTGCTAGGACGTGTGCTAGGCCGTGTCAAACCTATAGGGTATACTGACTTAAGCAACACAGCCAAGTCACACGCCCGTTTTTTAGGCCTTGTGCCAATTAAGGGTATACTGACTTCATTTTAATTTCAACACCAGGGGACACATGGTTGAGACATGTAACACCCCTAACCCGTATCGTCGCTGGACTAGGGTTATGAGGTATTACCAATCGAATCATAACATTTAATTAACCATTTCTCACACATCAACATATCATAGTTAATCAATAACACAAATTCCCTTTAAAAGGTCTACGAGACCTTACACATGCTTTGTAAGTAGTTCGGGACTGAACCAATCACATTTATAACTTTTACGAAACATTAAAAATTTTTCTTCAAAACAGGGCACATGCCCGTGTGGCTAGGCCGTGTTAGCCTTAGACCATATCTTACCCCATGTGCAACATTTACTTGGGCCACACGACTTGTCACACGCTTGTGTGTCTGGCTTGTGTGCAACACTGACTTGAATCATACGGCCTGTCACACATCCGTGTGTCTAGCCCATGTGCAAGTCTGACTTGCTTCGAAATGGGACATTGAAGGACACGGTTGAGACACAAGCCCGTGTGCTCAACCTTGAGCAATTATAGGCCATTTACAAGGCCAAATTGCCACCCATTTTGGTCACTCCTAAAAGCATCACTCTTTACTCAATTGATACCCAATTAATGGTCAAAACCCTACCAAAACATGCACAATTTATGCTACAATATCCTTATTCATTTCCATATACAATTCCAACTCAAAACATGTCCATTTCATGAACCAATTCTATACCAAAAGCATATGATTCACTTATCATTTCAAACCATTTCAAACATGCAATATATTCACCATTTCAACTACCAAATCAAGTATGAAACATACAATTTCTATTTCACTAAAGCATACCATAATGGCCATTTACACAATACTATATATACTGTAACATCCTAAAAATTGAGTATCAATATGTTGCATGTTTTTGGTACTTAGCTTGTGAATGATTCAATTTGTGTGCTTAATATAGTATTGAGAAGGCTCGGGATTTATTCGGAATTAGAATAAATTTTAGTAATGAGTACTTTATTAAAGTGGATCAAGTGACCTTTATGTTTAAGGAAAATTAAGGGTCAAAAACTAGTACAAGATGAGATAGTAGTAAAGTGGAGTTGGCACCATAAGTGTTGCTTGAGGGGAGAGGTTCGAATACCATGGATTGCATTTTGGTGACTTTTATTTTTGCACCTTTATAGCATGTGTCGATCAAGCCTTATTTTTGGTAAGGTTGGACTATTTCTTTATGGCAAGGTGGCTAATGGTTAAGGTAAGCATGGAACTTGGGGAAAGAAAACCTAAACTTATGGAATGTAGGGGGAACACAAGGCACTTCTTAAGGGATGTGTTTTGGAAAGTTGGAATGGCCAAGCTTGTCCATGAACTTGGACGGTTTTGTGGACTAGGAGGTGGCTGAATTTTTGTGGTAGACTTTGGTAAGGATGTGTAGTTAGTGTGTAATCCCATTTTGTCATTTTTGTTCTCCCAAAACACCTTTTCTTTTCATCTTTTTCTCTCATAGCCGAATGTGCTTGATGCTTTGGGTAAACATCTTTGGTTTTCTTCTTTTTGTCTTCTCCTTTTGACCATTTGGTCATATTTTGCCAAACTCTCAAGTGCTTCATTTTGTGCTTCCCTCCTAGTGTCGAAAATATCAAACACAAAAGCCATTTCTTTTTATTCTTTTTTCCTTATTATCGAATGTACCATTGTCCCAAACTCTATTCCTTGCTCTTCTCTTACCTTTGAAAATCAAATTATAAACATCTCATCATTATTCTCTTTCATTCTCCATTTTTCTCATCCTTTAAACACATTTCTTCCTTCATATTTCTTCCATGGCCGAATGTTAGAGACCAGCACCATAGCTAAATCTTTTTCCTTTCTTTTATATATATCATAGCCGAATCTTCCCTTCCTCATAGATTTATTCTTAATCATTTCTTCTATTCAAACTTTGGACCACCAGAAAGAATCATCTTCTTTGTTTTCTTTTTGCTAATTGGTCACCTTGGCCGAGTCTATTGGCTGTCTTATAAGAGTCTTTTAAATCGAATAATCATTCATTCTCTTAGACGATTTCTTACGTTATTTTTTTAGTGAATTAGTGGAGAGCCGAATCATTATCTCTTTGAAGTCATCTTGAAATCATTTGAATTTTGATCATAACTTTCAAGGGATTCTTTTGGAATCATTCAAAATTTTAAGGTAAGTCAAATTCACCGTTTTAAACCAATAGTCTTAAATTTCGATATATTGTTAGGACTAATAATCTCTTTTCAATGAAGGCAAACAAGATTGGGTCGAAAAGAGTGGTGAATAGTATTCAAAAGAGGGGTGGATTCGATATTCCCTCTAGATTCAAGCGAAGGGCTATTTCGACAATCCGAGATTTTCCACCGGGTTGTGGACCCTCCTCTGGTGAAAATCAATTATTTGAAGTCATTCGTACTCCTGAGCCATTGACTGTTCATGGTTCTTCAATGGGTTATGAACCATCAATCGGGGAGAAACCACCAATAGTTGTTTTTTAAAATTTCGGGGGTAAAGATCTAGATCGCTTATCTTTAGTATAAATTTATATTAAGTATTAGTGTTCTAATCAAGCGTGTCACGCATTTAGGTATCAACGAGCGGGAAAGTATAGTTTTCACCGTAATCAAGTGTGTAATTTCACACTTATCTCATGGGTTAGATATTATACCGTAAGCATTAGAATAAAAATCGTAATGCTGGTAAAGTCAAAAAATACGATATATTAACACTTTCTGTGTAAATGCATTAAATCGGTATTAAAGTTATGGAAATTATAGAATTGCCCTTAATGGGCTATTATGTTAAAAAGTGATATTTTGGGCCTCATGTGACAAATGGGCCATACGAATTATTTGATAAATTGGCTAAGTGTGAATATTGTGAAAAGGGCCTCATGTGATAATGGGCCAATTTGCTAGATTGATTAATAGGCGAAATTGTTAAGATCGATTAATGGGCCAAATTGCTAGATTGCTTAATGGGCCAACTTGTATTATGGGCCTTATGTTGAAATTATTATATGAATATTGCTATGCTTTGTGTATGCATACATGATTGCATGGGTTGGGATAAAATTGAAGAGAAGTTCTGGTGGCTCTGCCACAATCTAGTTCGGGTGGCTCTACCACAATCTAGTTCGGGTGGCTCTACCACAATCTAGTTCGGGTGGCTCTTCCACAATCTAGTGGCTCTGCCATAATCTAGTTCGGGTGGCTCAGTCACAAATATTTTAAATGGCTTTATGCCTGCGATTGGTGTGTTAGCGGGGTGGGTTGACTTGATCCCCATAGGTGTGCTGGTTGGTACGGGTGGTGTGTAGCGGATGGAAATTAGCCTTGGTTGGGATTTGCATATCACATGCATTTTATATTTGATATATATTGTACATTTGTAAATGGGCTCAAGCCCAATTAAATGTTTATATAGTTTTGGCCCAGCGGACACGGTAAGTGGGTTACACACTGAGTTCTAAGTAACTCACCCCATTTTCTTACCCTTCTCATGTAATGATAATTGATGGAGGCTTGGGCCGGGGATGACTTCGCGTGGAGGCCATACTACGAATGACTAGTTATATAAACTCTGAACTTCTTTTAAGTATTTTTATTTAAGTTCTATTTCAATTGCGATGTAATAAGGCCTCTGGTATTATTTTTATGGATTTTTATTCGTGGATGGATTTTAATATGTTTTAAATACTAAAAGGGACTATTTTAATTTTATAATCTTTTTCTTAATTTTTCGTATAAAAAGGGTTTTTCTTAAATATTTCAAACTTGTAATAATGTCGTGCAAACTATTTTATAAATTTTGTTTCCAAATCTCTTGTGAATTTAGTTTTAAACTTCTTTAAAAATTTAACCAATTCTTTCTCTGAGTTCAATTTTAAACTCTTATGGTCGAAAAAAACATAGATTTCAAATTAACCTCGATTTTTGATTAACTTCACCTCCAAAATAGTTTTTGAATATCTATTTTCTTTAAATCATTAATGACCAGATGTGTGTTCGAGTTGTGTGGCATGCCAAGTCTGGTCTTAACGCATAGGTCGGGTTTGGGGTGTTACATTTTATGGTATTAGAGCCAATTTCAAAACTCTGCTGTGGTATGGGTTCAACAACAATTTTTGTTTAAAACTGTTTAAATTTCTAGACTTTATGTTTTAAAGTTAGTATGGCACCACGAGTATCCGGTACCAAGTCAAGTAAATATTTGTATATTGAATGTTTATTATTGTGATATGATCATGGGAACACTTTAGAACTTCTATTTTTAAGTGGTGGAAATAGTAGAGATCGAGACTATAGGATGTGATTGCGAAAACAACTCTATCTCTTATAACTCATAAACTATCGTTAATAAACACTGAAATAGTATTCTGATTCATAAAACTTGTAATCAGATTAAACTGAATTTGTCATACCTGCGTCACCCGAGAGTGAGACTGGATCACATGACCATAAGAGAGAGGACAATGCTTTGACTCAAGCAATGTTGCGAGTCTTAGAAAGGGTTGTTGGGACTAGAACTAGGCCAGCAGCTCATGGATCTATATCGAAATGACTTAAATCAAGTGGTGCCGAAGTTTTTAGAGGTGTCTTCGGTGTAGCTCCAAATTTTGCAAAATATTGGCTCGAGGCAGTGGAATGAATCATAGACGATTTGGAGTGCACCACCGAGCAGAAGCTAAGAGGAGCCGTTTCCTTGTTAAGGGACGAGGCATATCAATGGTGGCTTACTGTTCGAGAAGGCACTGAGGCTGCATTGGTTACTTGGGATTTCTTCAAAGCTGCTTTCCAAGGGAAGTATGTTGGGACAAGTTATGTGGATGCCCGGAGGAAGGAATTCCTGAATTTGGTTCAAGAAAATAAGATGGTGGCAGTTTATGAGGCAGAATTTCTTCATTTGAGCCGTTATGCTCGCATAATAGTGCCGACTGATCATGAGCACTGTGTACGCTTTGAAGATGGGCTAAATGATGAGTTGCGGGTACTGATAGCCCCACAACAAGTACAGACTTTTACCTCGCTTGTGGAGAAAGCCAAGATAGCTGAAGAGGCTAAGAACTCAGAACGCCTGAACCGAGAAAGAGTCAGAGGCAAGAGGGATTTTAAGTATACAAGTTCTGCTAAAAGGTTCTAGAAGAGGCCTCGAAATGATGAGCTAGCTCAAGCTGGAGCACCTGTGACTACCAATCAGCGTCGAGACTGTGCTGACTGTGGGAAATGACACCCCGAGGAATGCTGGAGGAGAACTAGTAGTTATTATAAATGTGGTTCCAAGGATCATCAGTATAATAATTGCCCTCGATGGACTACTCCAACTCAGAAAGCTCGTAACCCTGATACACAGCCAGCCAGAGGCACTCAACAGCCATAGAGAGGCCATAGACCAGGTCGTGGTGGTAATGGTGTTGGACGTGGTCAAGGCACACCGGGTCGAGGTAATGGCTTTAGAGGTAACGCGGAGGCAAGACAGCCAGGGTTGGTCTATGCGGTCAGGCATTGGGAAGATAGCGATGCACCTGATGTGATAACTGGTACGTTCTTCATCTTTGATGTACCTGCTTATTTACAGAAATACTTCCATAAAACTCATTTGGGCTCGTTTTGAAAATGTTTTGGGCCTTAGGCCATAGGCTGAGAGTTTAAAACTGGGCTCTGATACCAAATTGAAACATCCCAAACTTGGCCCACGAGCCTTGACTGAATCTGGTATGTTCCCCGGTGTAAACCGTTTCAAATTCTTTTGTTACTTAGGAAAAACTTGTGTGTTTTTAAAGAAAGTTCATTTTGGGTTGGGCTTGAGTTGAAAACAAGTTTATTTCGTTATTCAAAATCCTTTTGATTTAGGTGACAAAACGTTGGGCTTTGAATTAAATTAATTCTACTTAATCTTTTAATAAATATAAAGATTGTATGCTCAATAAATAAAAGTAAAGTAAACGCTACTATGGCCTTATTACATCAAATAATTTCCCAAAACTAAAACCAAAATAAACTATAAATTACTTAAAATTAAATAAAAGTCCAAGTTGTAAATTTCTTCTTTGTGCATGGCCATCTCTAAGCTTCGCCAACCCGGTCCATCATCGTCGTCACCAAACATGTTCCCACAACGGGTGAGTCAACAGACTCAATGTGTACACAAACACTAAGTCTTAACAAATTCAGGCATAACAAATCATATTCATACATATCATAATTTCACATTTAATGATTCAAGATGATGATGCAACCCAAACCCAAACCTAAATGCCATCCGCTACACATCCCCGTACCAACCTGCACACCGTGGGGACTACTAAGTCAACCCTCCATCCGCTACACACCATCGAAGGCAGTCGCTGCAGTCGACGTGCTCATCACCCATATAAAATTTGTGGCATAGCCACCAGATAATTGTGCCATGAGACACCACATTCGGATAATGTAACCGAAGTTACCACATTCAGATAATGTGACTAAAGTCACCACATTTAGATAGTGAGATCGAAGTCATCACATTCACTTCCCCTTTCTCAAATAACCCGAATGCCCCATATTATTCATATCATGCATATCATACTTAAATTCACATTCATGTCACTTTTCACATGTTAAGTATAACATATTTCATAATCCTAGTAGGAGTAGGAAAACGTACTTGAGTACTTTGTACCATAACATGGTACTTTAGCCATATTCTTACACTTTCATATTAACACATTTAATTTAAAACATAGCATTGAACATATTAAAACTTAGGGTAGGGTACACACCTGATTCGCTTAACAATTTCACTTGAAATCCCGAAATTCGATCTACTGCCTTAGATCTTTAACTCCCTACATTCGGCCCATATTAAAGGTTTAATGAAAAACTCATTCGGCCACAAAACCAAATCCTAGTAGGATTTGTACACTAAGACTTACCTTAATGCCGATTTGCTTATCAGTCAAATCTTGAAAACTTTGCTTTTCTTCTCCTTGTATTCGGCCAAACACTAGATCTCTACATAGGTTAGTTTTCGGCTTTTAAGATAATAAGAAAATAGATCTATGTACTAAAGTAAGGCCTTAGCCGAATGCTATAGTGCTTACCTTGCGGATCTTAAATCCCAAACTCATCGAATAACTAGGAACATGCAAATTATGGTGCACCTTCGGAAGCAATTTCACCTTCCTTGTAGTCAACACTAGCAAATCCGAATGATCTTTCCAAATTTTGGCAAACAAGATATTAATGACATTAGTTCCTATGTTGCGGCTTAAACAAGAGAATAAATTAATGGCCATAAAATTCTTACCCTTAATATTGAATTTGACAAACACCTAAGCTTGAAGCCACTTGATATATTTGGCTATGGCCTAAAAAGGCTTACTTCTTGCTTTTGAGGATTAGAAGGAAAGAGAAGGAAGAATAAAGATGGGGATTGGCTAGAGCACAAGGTATTTCGCTTTGGCTAACAAAAAGAAGAATAAAAGCGAGGAAATTGCAGAGAGAGGAAAATCGCTTAAGAAGTTCTAAGAAAGGAAGAGTGAATGAATGAATGGCCTCTTTTCCTTTTATAGTGAAATTACTAACTTAGAATCCTTACTTGACCATCACTCTTCTATTTTGATAGCTTTATCTCTTATTTAGCCGAAATTTTAAAGGAATAAAACTCTTCTCTTAAGAGTCCCTATTGTCGTCCATTGCTTCCTTTCTAAGTAATTAAATAAAAAATCACTTAAAGCCTTAGCTAGATGCCATCCACCCCTTTCCCTTGATGAGAATTTAAACTTGTTCTATTGGACTCCTTGTGGCCATATGAGGCCCAAATTATCCACCTAAGTGGCGTCCTCCTTTGGGCTTTAAGTGGTATCTTGAGCCACTTTTCCAAGCCTGTTTGTGAGTCAAATTTCACATACTTTTTCTCTTAAGGCCACCTTGCCTTAATTTCCTCTTTAAACTTTAAAACTCGACATTTCTAAATCATTTCTAAGTTTCCAAAATTTTCGTTTGGCTCTTTAAACTTGATATTTCCTTACATTTCCAAGTTTCCGAAATGTTCACTTTCCTCTTTTGAATCATTTCTAAATCATTTTCCTAGTTTCCATAAATGTTCACTTTCCTCTTTTGAATCATTTCTAAATCATTTTCCTAGTTTTCATAAATGTTCACTTTCCTCTTTTGAATCATTTCTAAATCATTTTCCTAGTTTCCATAAATGTTCACTTTCCTCTTTTTGAAACTTAACATTTCTAAATCATTTCTTACATTTCCAGGATATTTCCCTTCATTTCCTTACATTTCCCTACATTTCCATACATTTCCATACATTTCCTTATATTTCCATACATTTCCATACATTTCCTTACATTTCCATACGTTTCCTTACATTTCCATACATTTCCATACATTTCCTTACATTTCCAAGGTTCTAAAAATGCACACCACATATCACAGTAAACATGCTATTAAGAAAAAATGCACACAATGGGATTCGAACCTCTTCTCTCAAAGTACTTCACTTGTTGCCATAACCCTTGCACCTTAGGTGGCGTCCCTTGCCACTTTTCCATATCACTTCTTATTTTTAACTTAAAAACCAATAATTGTCCAAAGCTTTCTCTTCCATCCTAGGATTTTAAAAACCCTTAATTCACTTCCAAACACTGCCAAAACCTACTACTCATGAATTATGCACAAACGCATAACCCCTAATCTAGGATGTTACAGCTTATGAACCATCAATCGGGGAGAAATCACCAATAGTTGTTGTTCAAAATTTCGAGGGTAAAGATCTAGATCGCTTATCTTTAGTATAAATTTATATTAAGTATTAGTGTTCTAATCAAACGTGTCACGTATTTATATATCGACAGCGGGAAAGTATAGTTCTTACCGTAATCAGGTGTGTGATTTCACACTTATCTCATGGGTTAGATATTATACCGTAAGCATTGGAATAAAAATCGTAAATTTGGTAAAGTCAAAAAATACGATATATTAACACTTTCTGTGTAAATGCATTAAATTGTTATTAAAGTTGTGGAAATTATCGAATTGCCCTTAATGGGCAATTATGTTAAAAAGTGATATTTTGGGCCTCATGTGACAAATGGGCCATACAAATTATTTGATAAATTGGCCAAGTGTGAATATTGTGAAAAGGGCCTCATGTGATTAATGGGCCAATTTGCTAGATTGATTAATGGGCGAAATTGTTAAGATCGATTAATGGGCCAAATTGCTAGATTGCTTAATGGGCCAACTTGTATTATGGGCCTTATGTTGAAATTATTATATGAATATTGCTATGCTTTGTATATGAACACATGATTGTATGGGTTGGGATAAAATTGAAGAGAAATTCTGATGGCTCTGGCACAATCTAGTTCCGGTGGCTCTGCCACAATCTAGTTCGAGTGGCTCAGCCACAAACATTTTAAATGGCTTTATGCCTACGATTGGTGTGTTGGTGGGGTGGGTTGACTTTATCCCCACAGGTGTGCTGGTTGGTACGGGTGGTGTGTAGCGGATGGAAATTAGGCTTGGTTGGGATTTGCATATCACATGCATTTTATATTTGATATATATTGTACATTTGTAAATGGACTCAAGCCCAATTAAATGTTTATATGGTTTTGGCCCAGTGGACATGGTAAGTGGGTTACACACTGAGTTCTAAGTAACTCACCCCGTTTTCTTACCCTTCTCAGGTAATGATAATTGATGGAGGCTTGGGCCAGGGATGACTTCGCGTGGAGGCCATACTACGAATGATGAGTTATATAAACTCTGAACTTCTTTTAAGTATTTTTATTTAAGTACTATTTCAATTGCGATGTAATAAGGCCTCTAGTATTATTTTTATGGATTTTTATTCGTGGATGAATTTTAATATGTTTTAAATACTAAAAGGGGACTATTTTAATTTTATAATGTTTTCTTTAATTTTTCGTATAAAAAGGGGTTTTTCTTAAATATTTCAAACTCGTAAAAATGTCTATGAAAACTCTTTTATAAATTTTGTTTCCAAATCTCTTGTGAATTTAGTTTTAAACTTCTTTAAAAATTTAACCAATTATTTCTCTGAGATCAATTTTTAAACTTTTATGCCCGAAGAAGAAACATAGATTTCAAATTAACCTCGATTTTTGATGAACTTCACCTCCAAAATAGTTTTTGAAAATCTATTTTCTTTAAATCATTGATGACTAGATGTATGTTCGAGTTGTGTGGCATGCCAAGTCTGCTCTTAACGCATAGGCCGGATTTGGGGTGTTACATATACACATCACATACACAATTTTCACATAGCAAAACATATAACAAAACCAATCCAAAGTATTATCCATTATCAAGCCATATCACATGGCAAGATTTATACAACTCAAAACATTCCACAACCTCACTAGCCTATACATTCCATATACCATAAATACAACATTCAAAAGGTACCGAAATAGATGTCCGATAGTGTGATTGAGTCACTGATGATCCCCGGATCCGAGCTAGCTTTAAATACCACTGTAAAATAGAAAAAAACTTCACACAATAAGTTTTAAAGCTTAGTAAGTTCGTAATATAACACAATTAACTCAACAATTCAAATTCAATATGCAAATTTAACTAACACTTAGTTCAATTCACATCACTACTCAATCTCATCCATGGCTATTACTCACTTTCATACCATACCTATAGGTTCATATACCATCATTTATAATGCTACTCAATCCATCTCTTTTCATCATTCATTCACATAATCTTCCATCTATCTCATACACAATGTAACACCTCAAACCCAGCCTAGAAGTTAGGCCCGAATCTTGCATGTCACAAAAAAAAAAAAACTCGTTTGAAAATTTCGGCCTCTTTGTTAAAACCCAAAACAACTAAAGCAATTGTGTCTATGTGAAAACATAATTATCTTTAATAAACCTTTTCGGTTTCAAATGCATATTTGAAATAAACGATTTGCAAAAAATAGAGTTGCAACAGCATTTTGAAACATTAAGGAAACGTAGATAAAATACAAGTAATTTTGAGAGATTGATTGATGAATCCCAAATCAAGGAATTGAACTTTAAATCCATGACTTTTGAAAATATCGTTTAATAATTTGAAAGAAAGTTTGAGTTAAATCATATATGTAAAAGTTTATTTTGAAATCCATTTGTTAATCAATTTCGGAAAAATCTTTATTTACGTTTTTAGAAAAATTCTCGTTTTAAACAATTTAAGAAAAATAATAAAAACATCCCAACCATAAAGCAAAAATAAAAATAGTTGAGAGGCCTTATTACAACTTAAACCAAAATAGCAAAATAATAAAATAAACAAAAATAGAATTTAACATTCAATAACACCATTTCTAAAGTATGGCCTCCACCGAGTCATCCATGGTCTAAGTCCACCTCACGGAGCATTACCTCTGTGGATTAAGAAAGAAGGGTGAGTTACTTAGAACTCGATGTGTAACCTACTCACCGTTGTTCACTGGGCCAAAATCCATAAAGCAATTATTTGGACCTAAGCCCATTTACAAATGTAACAATATAACAAATATAAAATGCATGTGATATGCAATTCCCAACCAAACCTAAATTTCCATCCGCTACACACCACCCGTACCAAACAACACACCTGTGAGGATCAAATCAACCCACCCCGCCAACACACCAATAGCAGGCACTAGGCCAATTATAATATTTGTGGCAACAGGCCATTGTGATAGAGTCACCGAACTAGATTTTTGGCAACCGGCCATTGTGACAGAGTCAACAAACTAGATTTTTGGCAACAGGCCATTGTGACAGAGTCATCGAACTAGATTTGTGGCAACAGGCCATTCTTCTCTTTGTCAATTATCCCAACCCATGCAGTCATGTATATACATATTTAATGCATAATAATATATTCATAAGGTAAATTTCAACAAAAAGTCCATATTACAAATTATCAATTTGGCCCATTAGTCAAAATAGAAATTTTGGCCCATTTAACGATCTAGCAGACCTTGGCCCATTTAACACATGAGGCCCTTTTCACAATATTCTTACTTGGCCAATTTATCAAATTAATCATATGGCCCATTTAACGATCTAGCAAATTTTGGCCCATTAAACATATTTTGGCCCTCATAACAAAATATATCAGATTGGCCCATAAAGTAATATGTCAATTCAGTTCATTAAACAATTTCGTATTTCGGCCCATTAGGGGCAATTTTGTAATTCAGCCCATTAGGGCATTTTCATAATTTTAATCGTCGAGGGTAATTCAGTTGTGAGAGGGGTATTTCGTAATTTATCCTCTAAGGTTATTGTGGTAATTTCACAACCTAGGCTTAACTACTAATTTGGAGCATAAAATTGAAACTGTCCATCTGCGTCATACTGACTAAATTGACTATAACTCGAGTTAGAAAACTCAAAATCTAAATACATAAATTTTCCTTGAAAGTAGACACATATATCTTTCTCCTATAATTTTCCAGAATTTTTAGCTTAACCATTTAGTACAGTTTATTCCTTAAAGTTTTCCTTGTTTCACTGTCCAATGATTCTGACCTCTCTTTCCTTAATCACAAATATCTTACTGTACGCTTTTCATTTACGCTCCCACTTGTTTCCATTGAAAATACGTTCAGTAAGGAATCCATACATATAAATTATGTCCCATAATTCACTTTTTACAATTTTATATGATTTTTCCAAAATAAAATAGAATACCCCAAAGTCATTTCGAACCAGTCTCACTAAAATTAACATATCTTAGAATATAGTATTCCCTTTCCTTCTCCATTTCTTCCATATTAAAGTAGACACAGTAAGCTTCAATCTGATCTCTTAATCACATTGTAATTCCTGTTATCCAATTTTTTGAGATTTTTCAAATACACGTCACTGTTTCTGACCGAAACTATTTTATTACAAAATACGATTACCACTACGAATATACGCACTCCTGAGTGATCACAGATGCCAGTCATCGGTTTTATTCGGTATTTCTATCGAATCATAGAATATTTCATGTAAACTTTCAAAGAGATGTGAGACTTACTCACCATTTTAAACATATATTCAGAAGGGTACGAGATTACACACCTTATTTGGAATCCGTAACATGATATTCTCCGTGGCACCTAAAGATACAATCGGTCAACAATTAATCCAAAACTCAATTTACCACTTCAACAAATATTTTGATTGATTAAAAATCTATATTACTTACCAACAATCCGAATCTCTTATTACAAGGGATAGATCGAGCGATTTAGTCCCTAAAAATATAATCGATTAGCCACAACCACTATTTCGTTAAGCAAAATAACCGGTCAACGAAAAAGATCCAAAAAGAACCATGATGAATCCCTTACCTTAACGATATTAGTTCCGATTTATAACAATTGTACAATGGCTATGGATGAGTCAAAGTTTCTGCCTTCCACAATCACTCGATTGATCAAAGGAGTGAATGTCAACACAAATGAGAAGAAATGATTAAAAGAAAGGAGAAAGTGTATCAAGGTGTTTGGAATGTTTCGGTTAACACCAAAAGAAATGTGAGTATTCCGGCAACAAAAAGAATGGTGAAAGATGGATTAAGGTTTCGACCCCCAAGGAAGAAATGAAGAAAGTGTGCTCACCAATGGCTTGTAAATTCGGCACAAAGCAAAAGAAATTTGGAGAGTACCAAATAGTGCAAAGAGAAAGGTTTTTGGCCTAACAAGCACAAAAAATTCAATCAAAAGACCATGGAGAATTTTGGCTATCAAGGAAGGTGGGAAGAAAATGAATATGTGGCCAAACAAACGAGAAATAAAATGCACTATTGTGCTAATATGTTTCGGCAAGGAGAGTAGCGAAATTGGGAGAGGATGACACAAAGTTGAATGGGATTTTTGGCCAAAACCAAACTAAGACTTTACCAAAAGCCAAAAAAAAAAACATCAGCTACCTAACATCTCCAAATCGTCCACATGCATCCCCCCTTTGGATAAGAGTTTGGCCACCCATACTTTCCAAAACACCTCCCCCGATACTAGCCTCTTGTCCCCCTTTCTTTTCTATTCCTCTTGATTCCTTTCCCAAACTTTAACCTTGCCATATTCTTTTAGCCACCTTACCAAAATAATAAAGTCCACACTTACCAAAAATACTTCTTGGCCGACACATAAGGAAGGAAAGCAAAAATAATAGTCAAATTTGCAAACAATGGGATTTGAACCTCTTCCCTCAAGGTACATCACTTAATGCCATAACCTCTTTTCCAATAGCTCATTTATGCTAACAAATTACTCATCTATTTCCATAAGCCTTGATGCCACTTACTATCTCTCCTTAATAGGCTAAATCACAAAATTTTACTAAGGCCCAACTCGAACCCAGAACTTCATAGAAGCATCGTAACCTTCCAAATTCACTTAACTAATAAGTCCAATTTGCAATATTGTCATTCTCTTGTTCTCAAAATTTTAAACATTCCTACGCCCACGGCCTATTGGGCCCAATCCTACTAGGCCCAATTTTGGGATGTTACACACAATGTCATCATCCACATAGGTTCTGTACATACCTGTACCATCACGTATTTATCTATCACATTTACCACTTCAATTCTCGGTGCCATAATTCATTCGATCCTCTTTAAACGTTTGATGAACTCACACACTTAGTGCCAATTAATTTGCCAAAGCTAGAATAATATCGCACACTTAGTGCCATTACATTAAACGGAATTTGTCTCGGTATCGCACACGTATTGCCAAATAATACAGCCGATGCTTTCTTTTTCTCGCACACTTAGTGCCATTCATCGCTGCAACGATTCTATTTACGAACACTTACTACCTCATATCTTCAAACTCACATTTCTCATTATCAAACTCCACAATCACATTTCCCTTCATTTCATCACATATGAGCATTATGTAAATAATACATATTATACACGAACTTACCTCAGACATAGAAACAACGATACTAGTCGATCAATAAAGCACTTTGTTCTTGCCTCGATCTAAGCCCGAATTTCCCTTTTCTTGATCTATATAATATCAAATTCAATTCATACAATCTCATCTTTACTCAATTCAATTTACAAACACGCAATTAGGGCATTTTGCACTTTAGCCCTTATAATTTCACACTTTAGTCCGTATTTCACAAAATCACAAAATACACAAAATTTCACATTTTTCATGCATAGCAGAATTTTCATGGAGTTCATTTAAGCCCATATATTTCATTTATTTCAAATTTCAACACAAATTTTTCTCTTCTCAATTAAATCCCAAAAATGCATGTTTACTCAAAGTCACTTTAGAAAATATGTATATCAATCATCAAACACTTAGTTTTCATCATCAAACATCACAAAGCTCACAAAATCAACAATGGCATAACTCAAAATTGTCATTATTTTCATGAATTAAAGCATGGGATTTATAGAACACAAAGCAACGATCACAAAAACATAGAAATTATCAAAAATCGAGCTAAACCCGTACCTTAATCAAGCTTGTGAATATCGAACCCTAAAAACAACTTTTATGGCCTTCTTTTCTTTTGATTTTCAGCTAAGGATGATAAAAGATGATAAAAAGTTGATCTTGCTTTAATAATATGAACTTAATAACCAAATTACTATTTTATCCATTAATTAAAAACATTATAAAATAATTCATTTATTGGTCGTTTAGGTCAAATTCCACTATCAATGGTTTAATATCAACATAAGGACCTTTCATTTAATAAGCCATATCAAATAAGCACTTTTAACTACTAGCACACAGCTTTTGCAATTTATACGATTAGGTCATTTTTCATAAATCGGCACACAAACGATAAAAATTTTAAACAGAACTTTCACACATACTTTATCACATGCCATAAACATTAAAAATAATATTAAATTATTTTTCTGACATAGATTTGTGTTTCAAAACCACTATTTTGACTAGGGACTAAATCGATGTTACAACTCTCCCCTTTAGGATTTTCGTCCCCAAAAATCTTACCGTTGAACAGATTTGGATATTGCTGTCGCATAGCATCTTCGGGTTCCCACGTAGCTTTTTTCACCCCGTGTCAATTCCATAATACTTTTACTAAGGGAATTTTCTTTTTTTCTCAATTCTTTAACCTTACGAGTGAATATACGGATCGATTCTTCTTCATAAGTCATATCAAACTAAATCTCTATCTCAAACGAAGAAATCACATGCGAAGGGTCAGATCGGTATCGCCGAAGCATTGATACATGAAACAAATTGTGGATCTTTTCTAGTTTAGGTGTTAATAACAATCTATATGCAATCGGCCCGATACATTCAATGATCTTATACGGCCTAATGAATCTCGCACTCAATTTGCCTTTTCTGCCGAATCGTAGTATTTTTTCCACGGAGACACTTTCATAAAAACTTTATCACAAATATCAAATTCAATATCTTTTCGTTTCAATTCTTCGTATGATTTTTGTCTATCAAACGTTGCTTTCAGACTATTTCATATCACTTTTACATTCTATTCAGTTTTTTAATCAAATCAATCACGTGGATTTTAATTTTACTAAGTTCAGACTAGTACAGAGGTGTTCAACATTTCCTACCATACAAAGCATTGTACCTTCAAACTCAAGAATGCAACATCTCAACATATCCTCGAGTATTTGAATAATCCGCTCGGATTGATCATCCATCTGTGGGTGAAAAGAAGTACTGATGTGTAATTTTGTACCTAAAACCTCTTGTAGTTTCTTCCAAAACCACGAAGTAAACCTCGGATCTCTATCAGACACAATAGATAGTGGCACCCCGTGCAATCTCAGAATATCAAAATGTATAACTCAGCTAACTTATCAAGCGAATAATCCATTATCACCGGAATAAAATGAATTGATTTTGTTAATCTATCAACTATAACCCAGATTGCATCTTTCTTCCTCAGAGTTAAAGGCAAACTAGAAACAAAATTCATCGTCACTCTATCCTATTTTCCACTCAGGAATCATAATCAGTTGTAACAAATCAGATGGTACTAGATGTTCAGCTTTAACTTGCTGATAGAGAAAACATTTCGAAGCAAAATCAGAGGTAATCTCTTTTCATTCTAGGCCACCAGTAACGTTGTTTCAAATTATTATACATCTTTGTACTTCCAGGATGAACCGATAAGCGGCTGGTATGTGCTTCTTTCAAAATCAGCTAAATTAACTCTGGATTTGTCGAAACACAAATTCGATCTCAAAATCTCAGACAATCATCATCAACAACTTGAAATTTTGAATCAAAGTTCAAATCACACTGAGCTCATTTCACTAGCATTTCATTGTCAACTTTTTGACCATCACAAAATTGCTGTAAGAACAACGATCTTGCTTTCAATTCGGCTAAAAATGAACCATCATCAGACAGAACTAAATGAGCATTCATCGCAAGTAAGGAAAACAACAATTTTTAACTCAAAGCATCAGCAACAACATTTGCTTTTCCCGGATGATAATCAATCACAAGCTCTTAATCTTTTAACAGCTCTAACCATCTTCTCTGTCACAGATTCAATTCTTTCTGAGTAATCAAATATTTCAGACTTTTATGATCTGAAAACACGTGACATTTCTCACCAAAAAGATAGTGGCGCTAAATTTTTAGAGCAAAGACGATCATAGCTAACTTAAGGTTCTTTCCATGTGGTTTCAATTATCTTGAGGCATAAGCTATAACTTTGCCTTCCTACATCAAAACACATCCTAGACCGTTCAATGAAGCATCACTATATATCATAATTTTTTTACCAAATTCTGGCTATACTAGCACTGGAGCTTCAGTCAATAAGGCTTTCAACTGATCAAAGCTTTTCTGACACTTTCCAGACCATTCAAATTTCACATCTTTCTAAAGCAATCTCGTCAATGGAGTTGCAAACATTGAAATCCCTTTTACGAACTGTCTGTAATACCTAGCAAGTCCCAGAAAACTGCGGACTTTGGACACATCTTTCAAAGGTTTCTAATCTAATATTGTAGAAATCTTGCTTGGATCGACTCCTATACCTGCAGCTAACACTATATGCCCTAGAAAACTAACCTCACATAACCAGAACTCATGTTTACTAAAATTTCCATACAACTGCTTATCACGCAGAGTCTGTAACACGATTCTTAGGTGCTCGGCTTGTTTCGTCTAATCACAAGAATAAATCAAAATATTGTCAATAAACACAACAACAATCTATCCAAATAAGGCCTGAATATATGGTCATCAAGTCCATAAATACTGCAAGGGCATTCATTACTCCATAAGGCATAACTAAAAATTCATAATGTCCGTACCTTGTTCGAAAATTAGTTTTCAGCACATCTAATTCTTTGACTCTCAACTGATAATAACTTGATCTCAAGTCTATTTTTGAAAACACTGTAGCCCCTTTCAACTGGTCAAACAAATCATCAATTAGCAGTAGAGGGTACTTATACTTTATCATCACCTTATTCAGCTGTTGGTAGTCAATGCATATCCTCATAGTACTATGTTTCTTTTTCTCAAACAACACAGGAACACCCCAGGGCGAGAAACTTGGTCATGTAAATCCTCTATCTGTCAACTATTGCAACTAAGATTTCAATTCTTTTAGTTCTATTAGAGCCATTCTATACGATCCTATTGAAATTGGAGTCATTCTCGACACTAACTCAATGCCAAACTCAACCTCTCTTATCAGTGGTAATCCTGATAATTCCTCAGGAAACACATCAGGAAACTCACAAACAACTGACACAGATTCAACTTTCTTTTCTGTCACTTTGTATTAATCACATATGCAAGATAAGCTTTACATCCCTTTTTCACATAATTCAGAGCTTTCATCGAAGATACTACAGCTGGTAGCTCATTCAAATCACTAGATTCAATTCAGACTATCTCGTCATTTTGACTTTTCAAATCAATAGTCTTCCCTTCGCAATTCACAATAGCATTATGCAAAGTTAGCTAATACATACCTATAATTTTATCAAATTCATCAAAGGGTATCAGATTAGTTGGGAAACAGATATCTCGAAACATCAACGAATAATTTTTGCACACTTTGTCAACCAGAACGCACTTGCCTAAGGGGTTTGATACTCTAATTACAAATTCCATAGACTCAACAGGCAAAGTCTTACTAGATACTAAGTTCACACATATATATAAATGAGTAGATCCTGGATCTATTAATGCAATCACATCAGTATAAAAAATAGTGAAAGTACCAGCAAATACGTCGAGATATGATGCTTCTTCTCGAGCACGAATAGCATAGACTTTAGTAGGTGCTCTCGCCTCAAATCTCATAGATGTATCTGTTGTTCCTCTCTGATTGCCACTCACAATTCCTGTGTTTTCGGGTGGTCTACCCCCAGCTTCCATGTTACTCGGCCTCACACTTTGAACATTATCTTTCTCAGTTAACTCCGGGCAATCCGAATGAATTGATCTCGTGATCCACATTTATAACAAACTATATTATTATACTTGCTCAGTATTCACCAATATGATGTCTCTCACACTGTCTACACTTAGGCTTATTGTTTCTAACACTGCCAACACTTGATTCCATTGGAATTTGAGCTTTAGGACTCATATATTATTTCACACAATCTCTATTCGAATGTCCAATTGAAGCATTTGAGGGACTGGTTGCATCTCTAAATCTCTTTGGCGAAGAGTGATACGACTTACTCATCGACCTTTTTCTCATGTCTCTAGCTTCTGAGTCTACTTTCTTCTTTTCTTTACTACGCTCCTCGGCTTTACAAGCTCTTTCAACCAATACCACAAATTCAGTCAAGTCAAAAATTTCAACCAGAAGTTTAATATCTTCATTCAACCCTTCAGTGAATCATTTACACATAGTAGTTTTTATCGAAACACATTCTTGTGCATGCTGGCTCAATCTAAATTCTCGCTCATATTCCGTAACAGACATATAGCCCTAATTTAGCTTAAGGAACTCTTTGCATTTTTGATCTATAAACCGTTGACAGATATATTTCTTCTAAAATTCAATTTGGAAGAAATCCCAGGTGATTCGTTCTCTCAGAACTATAGATATCAATGTTTTCCACCAATAATACGCCTTATCTTTTAACAGTGAAACAACATACTTAAGACATTCATCAAGAGTACATGATAATTCATCAAACACTCTAATGTTATTCTCAAGCCAAAATTTAGCTCGCTTAGCATCATCATCAATTGTGGCCCTAAACTCTTCGGCCCCATACTTAGGAATCTTATCAATTGAAAGTTTACTCAATCGAATCGAGTCTATAACTTGTGGAGCTATTGGAACTTGTGGGGTAGAGGTTGTTGAGCAGTCGAATTCGTTCGAACAAACTCCATGAACCACTCGTTCATCATTTGAAAGAAGGCTTGCTTTGCCTCTCCCTCATGATAACTAGTAATCGGCATAGATTCAGCTGGCGCTATCCCTTGAGCTAGAGCAAGGCATTACTATCACCATTCATTAGCTACAGCTCGATTGGGATCTATTTTCTATACGAAAACACATTTTTTAGCTATCAAGAATCATCACACTATCCCAGATATATATATGGCATGTATAGATAAACTCTCACATGCTACATTAGTCCTAGAATTGACTAAACTGTAGCTCTGATACCAATCAATCCTCTAACCCATATCCATTGCTGGACTAGGGTTACAAGGTGTTACAAATCGAATCATAACATTTAAACAACCATTGCTCACACATTATCATATCATAGTTAATCAATAAAAAAAGTCCCTTTAGAAGGTCTACAAGACCTTAACCATGCTTTGGATTTAACATACTAAACTAATGGGCCTTTGCATTTGATGTGTGTTATGCTCAATATGATAATTAGAGTGTTTAAGGGGTTCAGATTGGGCTCAGGTTTGGGTTGAGGCCTTAATCAAATTTTCTACTTGGGCACTTTAGTGGAAAGCTAGATAGGTCTGGGCTTAAAAGATATTGTTCACGAATTAAAACACAAAAATGGGTTAGCGGCCCAGTCGATAGTGGTGTGACAAGTAGTAAGGGGATTCAAGGTTCGAGACGCATTACTCATTTATTTTAATTATTTTAGCATTAAAAGGAGAGGAGAGTGGGGGCAGCTAGGATGCTTTAGAATAGGAAGATTTATCTGTTGGATAATGTGGATATTGTGCTGATAATAGTAGGGAGAGGTGGTGTTATTTAGGCCTCTCTTAAAGGTGAATAAATCAAGATAAAAGGAGAAATGATAGGAGCTATCTGCTGAGAGTAGAGTTGGCCAAAATTCTATCTCCTAGAGGGGGAAGGAATCGATTTCTTCATGTTAAAGGGGTGTCAAACTTTCACCTATTATTTGATTAATAATTAGTTATCAGGAAGGGCAATTTTGGGTTTTGATAAGTAAGTGCCAAAATTCTCTATAAATAGGGGTGGTATCTCTTCAATTCCGATATTTGAACCCTATTCTTTTCCTCATTCTCTGTGCCAAAATTCTCAGTCTTTCTATGTAATTTATGTTCTCTCTTCTTTTCCAAAAGTTGAAACCTCTCAATTCTTTCTCTCATCTTCACTTTCTTTAAAAGCTGAAACTTCTCACTTCACTTTTTTTTCCATTCTTTTCTCTTGTGCCGATTTCTCCATAAAGCTAGAATCTCCTGGAAGTTGCCGATTTCCCTGTAAAGGTAGGTGCCAATTTTTTCTGTTCTTTTTCCCTTCTCTTTCAGTTTTGAGACTATAGCCGAATGGCTAGTTGATTGATAGGTCATTTTTAGTTTAAGTTTTTCTCTAATCACATGTTCTTTTGGGCGGCACTTCGAGAAATCATAGTAGATCGAATCATCCAGATCTTAAAAAATCAGAAGCTGTTAATCTCTAATTATCCTATCGATTTTGGGATTTCAAGGTAAGGGGTTTCTTTTAGATTCCTATTAGATTTGCTATCATAATTGAGATCTTAACTCATATATGGTTTAACAACCCTATTTCGCTATAGTAATTCTGACAAGGACTTTTTGGATCGAATCAAATATGGATTAGGCAAAGAAGAAGATTAGGTCCGTAAACCCAATCTTTAAGTTTAATAAACGAGCAGTGTTCACAGTTTGAGATTGGCCGTCGGGTTGTGGACCAACTTCTGAAGAGCATTTTAGGCAGATAACAGTTGTATCAGCTTCTGACAGTGTCGACATAGAGGGTGTCATCTTAACCGTAATAAGGTGTGTGATTCTTGACACATAAACTTTGTTATGTTATATGTATGCTATGGGCTAAAAGCTGGAAAGAGAGGCTGTATGAATAGTCGTGTTACCCAGAAAGGGAAGGCAAGGGATGCCAGTACGTAATCATAGAAACTTTTATATGTGTATGGAAGCATGTGAAAGTATGAGATCTGTTAGATAACTTGATGTTTTGATTCTTGTATGTGTGTATGCATGGGATGGGATTGATTCATTAATTTATGGAAGGGGAGCATGTCGCGGGGTGATTGGTGGCTTTGCCACAAAGGTTCACATTAGCGATCGGTCTTTATGACAGGCAGCATAGCTGTCGAAATACTAAATGTATTTTCTGAGGTTCGCATTAGCGATAGGTCTTTATGACAGGAAGCACAACTGTTGACATGGTGTGTAGCGGATGGAGGATTGATTGTAGAAATCCCTAAGGTGTGATGGTTAGTATGAGGGTGTGTAGGGGATGGACTCTTAGGTTTTGGGATGGGCCATGTTGCATGACATATTTTGTTACCATTGTATATGGGCCAAGGCCCATAATGTGTTTGTGGGCCCTAGACTTTTATGTGTTTTCAAGTTTTGCACACTGAGTCTTTGTGACTCACCCATTTATGTTTTTCCCACTCTCTGGATGAGCGGTAGAGCCGTGGACATGGGAGCCGAAGCGCACTCGAGGGGCCATCAAGACTATTATTATTTTCATAGACTATCTTTGACATTTTGTTTAAAATATAAATTTTTGGGAATATTTTTGTAATAAGGCCCCATAACTCAGCTTTCCAATTTATGTGTTACTCGCTTTATTTCATTTTCACCCTTAATAAGTCACATGCTTATAAACCTATGTTTTTCCAAAGTCTTATTAATAAAATGAAATGATAAATGTGCTTTTCAAATTCAACGGACGCAAATGATAAGTTCTTCAAACATTTTCACAAATACCATAATTAATGAAAAAAAAACTAAGACTTTTCAAAACCCATCGAAGCAAAGTTTTTAAGATATAACCTGTAGCATACCAGATCCGGTAATGACGTATGGGTCGGGTTTGAGGTGTTACATTTTTGGTATCAGATCCCAGTTCAAAACTCGTGCTGTGAAATGGGTCCAGTAGGAATTTATGAAAGTAATGTAAGTTGAGAAAAGTTTTGGAAGATATGGCCTTCGAGTCTACTAGCACCCAATCCACCCAGGTAGGTACTCTAACATTTGATGTGATATATATGATGGGCTTGATAGGCTTTATGGACGAAGGCTAGTAGGATAGTGTTGATGGACTTTAGGTTTAGTATAAACACTTTTTCAAATCTCATAAGACTTATTTTTTCTTAATTAAACATGTCTGTGAATAAGTCACAGGGTTAGGGTGTAGAAACAGCCATACGCATGTCAAGGATTGGATCCAAGAAGAGCTTGGTATTTAAGCGATCCTAGTGACTCACCTCCTCTTTTCTGGAATCCTACCTAGTGCGTAGTGACTGTTCGCCTTAGCCACGAGGACTTGTTGACAGGCCAAAATTCATAACTAAAACTCAAAAGGGACCAGTACCCTATTTTTGTAAAATTACTTGTATGTCCCTAAATTTGTAAATTATCCAAAACACCCTAGGTTGAGGAAATTTATCGAAATACCCTTGTTTGAAAATTACCAAAGTACCCTTATTTGAGAAATTACTAAATTACCCCTGATTTATGGAAGTTACCAAAATTTGTAAAATTACTAAAATACCCCCAGTTTGCAAATTACTAAAATACCCCTATTTTGTAAAATCACCAAGATACCTTATTTTGGAAAATTACAAACATACCCATGTAGGTTAAAATTACGAAAATACCCCTGGGTAGTGAAATGACAAAAATACCCCTAGGTGATATATGTAAGTTCATGATGCTGTTTGTGTGTTGATGTGTGATGGATTTTGACTGAATGTGTACTCTAGAACAAGGAAATACTGATTTAAGAACTGAACTTATAGATAGAATTTGAATTCGAAAGAACTACTGTTAAAACTACTTTCCATAAGACTATCCGTTATTGATCAGTGGAAGAAAGAATTATTAATTCATAACATTTTTAATAAGATAAATCGCGAACGGTAGAATGAACACTAGATGACGTGGTGTGCGTGGCCGAGGTAGAGGCAGGAGTACTGTGTCAGAACCCGTAGGGTCTGGTCACGAGTCAGGGAATGAGGTGCCAGTGCCACCAGTTGTGGAGGCAAAATTTCAAGATCAGATGGCCGGAGATGATGCTGTATCTCAGGCAATGTTATGAGTATTAAAGAGGGTTGCTAGGGCAAGCATGGGCATAGGAGCCCGGAAGTCTGTGCCAGAGCGATTGAGAGCCAATGGGGAAAAAGTGTTTAAGTGAATTTCTAGTGTAGCTCCTAGTATAGCGGAGTACTCGTTGGAAACAATAGAGTGGATAATGGATGATCTTGACTTTACGATGAAGAGAAGCTGAAGGGAGTGGTGTCTCTTCTCCGGGACGAAGCATATCAATGGTGGCTTACGGTTAAGGAGGATACTATAGCTGACCATATCACCTGTGATCACTTCAGAACGGCGTTCCAAAGTAAGTACATTAGGACAAGCTATGTGGATGCGCAGCGTAGAGCATTCCTGAACTTGGTTCAAGGAAGTAGGTCAGTAGCGACGTATGAAGCAGAATTCCTATGCCTTAGTCGTTATGCTCAAGGGATGTGGCACAGAGCATGAGAGATGTGTTCGTTTGAGGATGGCCTGAAGGACGATCTACGTGTGTTGATAGCTCCACAACGAGAGCGGAATTTGCTGTGCTTGTGGAGAAGGCTAAAATAGTTGAGGAGGTAAAGCGACGAAAAAGTTGAATCGGGATAGAGATAGGGGCAGAGGTAAGAGAAATTTTGGATTGGTAGGGACAGCTGTGCGTACTTAGAAAAGACCTAGGTCGGATGGACCGAGACAGGCTAAAAGACCTACAGCTAACCGAACACGAAGGTGTGGCCAATGTGACAAATTCTATGTAGGTGAGTGTTAGGCAGGCAGTGGGAAGTGCTTTAGGTGTGGTTCATTGGAATATCAGATAAGAGATTGTCCTCAGCCATGAGATGAGGTAAGACCCATAGGGAAGGGAAATACTCAGCCGGGTCGAGGAGATCAGTAGCCACAGAGAGGTCGTGGTCCAGCTAGAGGTGATAATGGTTTCGGTCGCGGTCGTGGAGCATCAGGTCGAGGGGCAGGACACACTGAGGCGAGGCAGTCAGGGTTGGTCTATGCTGCCAGACGTTGAGAGGAGGCCGACACATCGGATGTTATAACCGGTACTTTTTTAATTTTTGGATTGCCTTATACTGCATTGATTGATATTAGGTCGACACATTCATATGTTGCTAGTAGTGTGTCTGAAACTTTAAGTTTAGATTCAGAAGTTACCCTAGGGTGATGAGTAATTAACCCATTAGGACAATCTGTGGTGGTAGATAAACTTTATCGAGATGTACCTTTAGAAGTTCAGGGAGTAGTTTTCCTGATGGATCTGATGGAATTACTGTTCGAGGAATTTGACTTAATTTTAGGCATGGATTGGCTAGTGAAGTATCAGGTCAATGTAAATTGTGCAACCAAGCGTATGGTGTTAAGAACCCCCGAGGGAGGTGAAGTGTTGATGATAGGAGAAAGGGGGAATTGTCTGTCAAACGTGGTAATTGCCCTAAGAGCAGAAAGAATGGTGAGAAAAGGGTGCGAGGCAGTTCTAATGTTTTTAGGGCTTTGAAGCCAAAGACCTAACTGTTGAGGACGTTAGGACAGTGAAGGAATTTCCTGATGTTTTTCCAAAAGAGCTTCCGGGATTACCTCCGGATTGAAAAGTGGAGTTTGGAATTGATCTTCTTCCGGGAACAGCACCGGTATCTATTGCTCCATATAGAATGGCACCGAAAGAGTTGGTGGAATTGAAAGCGCAAATTCAGGAGTTGTTGGATAAAGGGTTTGTTTGACCAAGTGTGTCGCCTTGGGGAGCACTGGTGTTATTTGTTAGGAAGAAGGATGGTTCAATGCGTATGTGCATTAACTATCGTCAATTGAATAAGTTAACCATCAAGAACAAGTACTCGTTGCCAAGGATCGATGACTTGTTCGATCAGTTGAAGGGGGCCTCAGTCTTTTTGAAGATAGATCTGAGGTCAGGGTACCATCAGCTTAAGGTTAAAGAGGTGGATATTCATAAGATGGCCTTTAGGACTCGCTACGGCCACTACGAGTTCATGGTTATGCCATTTGGGTTGACTAACACACCAGTAGCGTTCATGGATATGATGAATCGAGTGTTCCAACCCTACTTGGATCGGTTTGTCGTGGTTTTTATTGATGATATCTTGGTTTATTCAAGATCAAAGGAGTAGCATGATTCATATCTATAAGTGGTTCTGCAGATTCTGAGAGAGAAGCAACTTTATGCCAAATTCAGCAAGTGCAAATTTTGGCTAAAGGAAGTTACTTTTCTAGGTCACGCGGTGTTGACAGAGGAGATTAGGGTTGACCCTCAGAAAATTGAAGCGGTGTTGGATTAGAAGCTGCCTAAGTTAGTGGCAGAGATTCAGAGTTTCCTTGGTTTAGCCGGGCATTATCGAAGGTTTGTTGAAAGATTTTCTCTGATTGCGGCACCATTAACTAAGTTGCAATGGAAAGGAGTTCCATTCGTTTGGTCTGATAAGCAAGCAGGAGAGTTTTGAAAAGTTGAAAAGGATATTGACGGAGGCTTCGGTGTTGATTTAATCGGAAGCTAGGAAGGAATTCATTATTCACAGTGATGTGTCACACACAGGACTAGGATGAGTGTTGATGCATGATGGAAAGGTGGTTGCGCATGCATCACGGCAGTTAAGACCGCAGGAAGCAAACTATCCCACCCATGATTTGGAGTTGGCGGCGGTGGTGTTTGCCTTGAAGATTTGGAGGCATTATTTGTACTGGGAGAAATCTGTCATTTACACGGATCATAAGAGTTTGAAGTACCTTTTGACACAGAAGGAGTTGAATCTAAGGCAAAGGAGGTGGATCGAGTTGTTAAAGAATTATGATTGCTCGATCGAGTATCATCCGGGTAAGGCCAATGTGGTGGCAGATGCTCTAAGTTGTAAGGTGATCTCTGACTTGAGATCAATGTTTGCTCACCTTAGTCTGTACGATGATGGGAGTTTATTGGCGGAAGTTCAAGTAAAACTTTCATGGGTTAGTCAGGTTAAGGAAAAGTAGTAGACTGATGAGTTGCTGAATGAGAAGTTTCTGGTTGGAGCAAGTGATGAATCAATGAATTTAGTGTGAATGAGGAAGGGCTATTATGTTTTCAAGGGAGAGTGTGCATGCCGAAAGATCCTAAATTGAGGCATAGGATCCTGCAAGAAGCGCATGGTAGTCCATACGCTATGCATCCTAGAGGGAGTAAGATGTATCGAGATTTACGAGAGCAGTTTTGGTGGCCAGGCTTAAAACAAGAGGTGATCGAATTAATGGGGAAGTGTTTAACCTTTCAGCAGATAAAGGCGGAGCATTAGTTACCATCAGGGTTGTTGCCACCGGTGAAGATTCCTCAGTGGAAGTGGGAAAGGATCACAATGGACTTTGTTAGTGTACTACCTCTCATGCCTACTAGGAAAGATTCAGTTTGGGTGATCGTTGATCGGTTGACGAAGTTCGCTCATTTTGTACTGGTTCGGGTCAACTATTCCTTGCAAAATTTGGCTAAACTATACATAGCGAAGATTGTAAGATTACATGGAGTACTTATGTCGATTATCTCAGACCGAGATCCTAGGTTTACGTCAAGGTTTTGAAGGCGTTGCATCAAGCGTTGGGTATGAAGTTGGATTTCAAGATGATGTTTCATCCTCGATCGATGGATAGTCCGGCGGGTGATTTAGATCTTGGAGGACATGTTAAGGGGTTGTGCCATTGATTTCTGAGGTAGTTGGGAGGAGTTTTTACCATTGGCAGAGTTTGCGTACAACAACAACTATCGATCTAGTATTGAGATGGCGCCTATGAAGCATTGTATGAGCAAAATTATCGTACTCTACATTTATGCGTAATTAGGGAACGGTGGATTTTGGGTCCGAGTTGGTTACCAAGACGGATGAGATGGTTGAACTAATTCGGGCTCAATTAAAGGAAGCGTCGGACAAACAAAAGTCCTATGCTGATTTGAAGCGCAAGGACATAGAGTTTGCAGTAGGTGACAAGGTGTTCTTGAAAGTGTCGCCATGGAAGAAAGTATTAAGGTTTGGATGGAAGGGTAAGTTAAGTCCCAGATTCATCAGACCTTATCAGGTGCTGAAACGAGTTGGACCAGTAGCGTATCAGCTTGAGCTACCTGCTAAATTGAATTAGATCCATGATGTATTTCACATCTCTATCTTAAGATGTTATCGTTCAAATCTGTCTCATCTGGTACCTGTGGAGGAAATCGAGGTAAGACTTGACCTATCCTTTAAAGAGGAACCAGTGGAAATCTTAGATTGTGATGTCAAAGTATTAAGAAGAAAGAAGGTTCCGTTGGTTAAGGTTCTATCGTGGAATCACGGCTCTGAGGAGGCTACGTGGAAACCGAAAGAAGTGATGCGACAGCTAATACCCTCATCTATTCGGATCAGGTAATTTTGAGGATAAAATTCCTTTAAAGAGGGTAGACTTGTAACATTTTGAAATAATGGGCCTCTACATTTGATGTGTGTTATGTTCAATATGATAATTAGAGTGTTTAAGGGGTTCAGATTGGGCTCAGGTTTGGGCTGAGGCCTTAATCAAATTTTTGCTTGGGTACTTTAGTGGAAAGCTAGATTGGTCCGGGCTTAAAAGATATTGTTCAAGAATTAAAACACAAAAATGGGCTAGTAGCCCAGTGGACAGTGGTGTGAAAAGTAGTAAGGGGATCCAAGGTTCGAGTCGCATTACCCACTTATTTATTGTAATTGTTTTTGGAGTTAAAAGGAGAGGAGAGTGGGGGCGGCTAGGATGCTTTAGAATAGGAAGATTTATCTATTGGATAATGTGGATATTGTGCTGATAATAGTAGGGAGAGGTGGTGTTATTTAGGCCTCTCCTAAAGGTGAAAAGATCAAGATAAAGGAGAAAAGATAGGAGCTATCTGCTGAGAGCAGAGTTGGCCAAAATTCCATCTCCTAGAGGGGGGAAGGAATCGGTTTCTTCATGTTAAAGGGGTGCCAAAATTTCCTCTATTATTTGATTAATTATTAGTTATCAGGAAGGGCACTTTTGGGTTTTGATAAGAAAGTGCCGAAATTCTCTATAAATAAGGGTGGTATCTCTTCAATTCCGGCATTTGAACCCTATTCTTTTCCTCATTCTCTGTGCCGAAATTCTTATTCTTTCTCTACAATTTCTATTCTCTCTTCTTTTCCAAAAGCTGAAACCTCTCAATTCTTTCTCTCATCTTCACTTTCTTCAAAAGCCGAAACCTCTCACTTCACCTTCTTTTTCCATTCTTTTCTCTTGTGCCGATTTCTCCATAAAGCCGGAATCTCCTGGAAGATGTCGAATTCCCTGTAAAGGTAGGTGCCAATTTTCTTCTGTTCTTTTTCCCTTCTCTTTAGGTTTTGAGACTATAGCCGAATGGCTAGTTGATTGATAGGTCATCTTTAGTTTAACTTTTTCTCTAATCACATGTTTTTTTGGGCGGCACTTCGGGAAATCATAGTAGATCGAATCATCCAGATCTCAAAAGCCGAAGCGTTAATCTCACGTATCCTATCGATTTTGGGATTTCAAGGTAAGGGGTTTCCTTTAGATTCCTATTAGATTCGCTATCATATTTGAGATCTTAACTCATATATGGTTTAACAACCCTATTTCGCTATAGTAATTTTGACAAGGACTTTTTGGATGGAATCAAATATGGATAGGCAAAAGAGAGGATTGGGTCCATTAACCCAATCCCTAAATTTAAGAAACAAGCAGTCTCTACTATTCGAGATTGGCCACCGGGTTGTGGATCGGCTTCTGAACAAACATCTTAGGCGATAGCAATCGTGATTGGCTCCGGCGAAGGTCGACATAGAGGGTGTCGTCTTAACCGTAATAAGGTGTGTAGATCCTTGACACATAAGCTTTGTTATGTTATATGTATATTATGGGTTAAAAGTCAGAAAGAGAGGTTGTATGAACAGTCGTGCTACCCAGAAAAGGTAGGCAAGGGATGCCAGGTACGTAATCATAGAAACTTTTCTATGTGTATCGAAGCATGTGAAAGTATGAGATCTATTAGATGGCTTGATGTTTTGATTCTTGTATGTGTGTATGAATGGGATGGGATTGATTGATCGATTTACGGAAGGGGAGCAGGTCGCAGGGTGATCAGTGGCTTTGCCACAAAGGTTCGCATTAGCGATCGGTCTTTATGACAGGCAGCATAGCTTTCGAAATACTAAATGTATTTTCTGAGGTTCGCATTAGTGATCGATCTTTATGACAGGCAGTGCAGCTATCGACGTGGTGTGTAGCGGATGGAGGGTTGATTGTAGAAATCCCCACGGTGTGATGGTTGGTACGGGGGTGTGTAGAGGATGGACTCTTAGGTTTTGGGATGGGCCATGTTGCATGACATATTTTGTTACCATTGTATATAGGCCAAGGCCCATAATGTGTTTGTGGTCCCTAGGTTTTTATGTGTTTTCAAGTTTTGCACACTGAGTCTTTGTGACTCACCCATTTATGTTTTTCCCACTTTACAGATGAGCAGTATACCGTGGACACAAGAGCCGAGGCAAACTCGAGGGGCCATCGAGATTATTATTATTTTCATAGATTATCTTTGACTTTTCATTTAAAATATAAATTTTTGGGAATATTTTTGTAATAAGGCCCCTAACTTAGGTTTCCAATTTATGTGTTACTCACTTTATTTTATTTTCACCCTTAATAAGTTACATGCTTATAAACCTATGTTTTTCCAAAGTCTTATTAATAAAATGAAATGATAAATGGGCTTTTCAAACTCAACCGACGCAAATGATAAGTTATTCAAACTTTTTCACAAATATCACGATTATTGAAACAAACTGAGACTTTTCAAAACCCATCGAAGCAAAGTTTTTAAGATTTAACCTGTAGCATACCAGATCTGGTAATGACGTGTGGGCTGGGTTTGGGGTGTTACATTGGAAATGGTTCGGGACTAAACCGATCACATTTAAAACTTTTACGAAACTTTAAATTTTTTTTCTTCAAAACGGGGTACACGCCCGTGTGCCTAGCCATGTCTTACCTTGTGTGCAACACTGACTTGGGTCACACGACTTGTCAGACGCTCGTGTGTCTGGCCCATGTGCAACACTGACTTGAATCACACAGCCTGTTACACTGCCCGTTTGTCTGACTCGTTTGCAAGTCTGACTTGCATCGAATTGGGACATTGAAGGACACGATCGAGACACACGCCCGTATGCTCAACCGTGTGAGCAATTATATGCCATTTACAAGGCCAAATTGCCATCCATTTTGGGTCATTCCTACAAGCATCACTATATACTCAATTCATGCCCAATTAATGGTCAAAACCCTATCAAAACATGCACAATTCATGCTACAATATTCTCATTCATTTCCATATACAATTCCAACTCAAAACATGCCCATTTCATGAACCAATTCCATACCAAAAGCATATTATTCACATCTCATTTCAAACCATTTCAAACATCCAATATATTCACCATTTCAACTACCAAATCAAGTATGAAACATACTATTTCTATTTCACTAAAGCATATCATAATGGCCATTCATACAAGACCATATATACACATCACATACACCATTTTCACATAGCAAAACATATAAAAAACCAATCCAAAGTCTTATCTATTATTAAACCATATCACATGGCAAGATTTATACGACTCAAAACATTCTACAACCTCACTAGCCTATGCATGCCATATACCATAAATACAACTTTCAAAAGGTACCAAAATAGATGTCCGATAGTGTGATTGAGTCACTGACGGTCCTCGGATCCGAGCTTGCTTTAAATACCACTGTAAAACAGAGAAATACTTCGCACAATAAGCTTTAAAGCTTAGTAAGTTTGTAATATAACATAATTAACTTAACAATTCAAATTCAATATGCAAAATTAACTAACACTTAGTTCAATTCACATCACTACTCAATCTCATCCATGGCTATTACTCACTTTCATACCATATCTATAGGTTCATATACCAGGATTTATAATGCTACTCAATCCATCTCTTTTCATCATTCATTCACATAATCTTCCATCTATCTCATACACATATCATCAACCACATAGGTTTATTACATACCTGTACCATCACGTATTTATCCAACTATCTCATACACAATATCATCAACCACATAGGTTCTGTACATACATGTACCATCACATATTTATCTATCACATTTACCACTTCAATGCTCAATGCCATAATTCATTCAATCTTCTTTAAAAGTTTGATGAACTCGCACACTTAGTGCCAATTAATTAGCCAAATCTATAATAATATCGCACACTTAGTGCCATTACATTAAACTGAATTTGTCTAGGAATCGCACACATAGTGCCAAATAATATAGCCGATGCTTTCTTTTTCTAGCACACTTAGTGCCATTCATCACTGTAATGATTCTATTTAAGCACACTTAGTGCCTCATATATTAGAACTTGCATTTCTCATTATCAAGCTCCATAATCACATTTCCATTCATTTCATCA
Source organism: Gossypium rotundifolium (assembly GCA_025506655.1). Lineage (NCBI taxonomy): Eukaryota > Viridiplantae > Streptophyta > Magnoliopsida > Malvales > Malvaceae > Gossypium > Gossypium rotundifolium. The sequence continues at coordinate 71,743,854 of CP106729.1, forward strand.
CATATGAACATTATGTAAATAATATGTATTATACACGAACTTACCTCGGACTTAGAAACAACGATACTAGTCGATCAATCTAGCACTTTGTTCTTGCCTCGATCTAAGCCCGAATTTCTCTTTTCTTGATCAATATAATATCAAATTTAACTCATTCAATATCATCTTTACTCAATTCAATTTACAAACACACAATTAGGGCATTTTTGCACTTTAGCCCATATAATTTCACACTTTAGCACTTTAGTCCTCATTTCACAAAATAAAATAATACACAAAATTTCACATTTTTCATGCTTGGCCGAATTTTCATGGAGTTCATTTAAGCCCATATATTTCATTTATTTCACATTTCATCACAAAGTTTTCACATTTCTCAATTAAATCCCAAAAATGCATTTTTACTCAAAATCACTTTAAAAAATATGTGTATAAATCATCAAACACTTAGTTTTCATCATCAAACATCATAAAGCTCACAAAATAAAAAATGGCATAACTTAAAATCACCATTAATTTCATGAATTTAAGCATGGGCTTTATAGAACACAAAGCAACGATCACAGAAACGTAGAAATTATCGAAAATCGAGCTAAAACTATACTTTAATCAAGTTTGAAAATGTTGAACCCTAAAAGAAACTTCCATGGCTTTCTTTTCTTTTGATTTTCTTATAAGGATGATAGAAGAGGATAAAAGCTAATTTTGTTTTAATAATATTAACTTAATAACCAAATTACTATTTTATCCATTAATTAAAACATTATAAAATCATTCATTTAATTGCCATTTATGTCAAATTCCACTATCAATGGTCTGGTATCAACATAAGGACCTTTCATTTAATAAACCATATCAAATAAGCACTTTTAACTACTAGCACACAGCTTTTGCATTTTAGGCTATTAGGTCATTTTACACAAATCGTCACACAAACGATAAAATTTTCACACAGAACTTTCACACATACTTTATCACATGCCATAAACATTAAAAATAATATTAAATTATTTTTTGACTTGGATTTGTGGTCCCGAAATCACTATTATGACTAGGGTCTAAACTAGACTATTACAAGACACACGCCCTTGTCTCTGTCTCCGTATGGACAAAAATAGGCTATTTGCAATGCCATTTTGCCACCCTAGTTTTACATACCTGCACAAGCATAATTTGCAACATTTTGTAACTCAATAGGCAGCCAAACCATAACATTTCATACACATATTTGAATACTTATATGCAACCAAAGCATTATACCAAGTTAAGGCAAATCAAAGGGATTTATCTTATACCATAACATGTACCAAAATCACTAGCTCAAGTAACCATAACTATCATCTTTATAACTAGCCTATACATGTCATGTTTACATATATCTATGAGATCAAAGGTACTGATCAGCAACTGGATAGTGTGATGCATATCTCTGACTTTATCCGAATCAAACGAGCTATCGAACCTCTATAAAACACGGAAAAGAAACAGGAATGAGCTTTATAGCTTAGTAAGCCCATATATGATAAACCGTAAAATGAACATATTTTAATCCCACATTTAGCATACTTTTGGATGATTTTTTCCTTTAATTATGGAAATAGGTGCTCTTAATCCTTTGTTTTCATGTTTTATACTCAGGAGAGCATCGGAGGATGAAAAGAATGAGAAACAAGCTGAAAATGGAGAAAATGGGCCAAAGCGAGCCTTGGCCTAAGACCACACGGTCGTGCCTCTTAAGAAGAGTCGATCACGGCCTGGAACCCAAAATGCACGGCCGTACCTCATCAACAGGTTCGACCACAGCCTAGCCATAATTTGCACGGGCGTGTGCCATGGGCATAGCCCTGCCTCAAGAAAGAAGAATTCTATTCGGATTAGGATACTTTCGGGCCAAGTAAGGCATCTCGAATCCTATATAAACACCCTATGAGGCAACTTAAAGGGGGTTGGACGAGAGTTCGACAGAAGCCATCTGTAAGTGTAACAGCCCGATTTTTACCCTAATAAGAAATAGTGGTTTTGGGACCACAAATCTGAGTATATAAAATATTTTTATATTATATTTGGTGTCTATGATTTATGAGGGTGCATGTGCAAAAATTTTTGTGGATTAAATTGACTGCTTTTGTGTTTAATTTAAAGAAAAGGACTAAATCGCGTAAGTGGTAAAAGTAGCCATTTATTAAATATAGTGGGTAAATTGATTTGTCTTCTTTTGTATGAGGATTTAAGTTGTAAATTAACCCTTTTTGCATGTTAGTGGACGGAAATATGTCTTTATAATATATATTATATGTTTGTTTTATATGTTAAAATTATAATAATGATAAAAGCTATATTCTAAGCATATTATAATAAAACAAAAAGAGAAAAGAATTGCATGTTCATCTTTCTTTAAATTTGACCGAAACTAAAAAGAATAAAGAAGAGAAAAAGCTTCAAAGGTTTTTGGCATTTCTTAAGCTTGATTAAGGTATGATTTGGTTTTAGTTTTTTGATATTTTTTACGTTTTTGAGATCGTTGCTTTGAGCTTTAGCTAGCCCATGTGTAAATTTTTGAATTGGTTATGTTTTTCGTGAGATGCCATTGAAGGAGGATTGATATTCTTATTGTTTGATGATGAAATATTAATTATATGTGATAGATTAACTAGTGTTGTTCTTGAATTTTTGATGAAATTGAGAAATTTGGGTTAAATTGCAAAAATAAATTTTTGAAGGACTAAAATGAAAAATAAATAAATCATAGGGACTTGTATGGGCATAGGTAATATTCAGCCCTAAAGGAGTGTGTGCAAATTTTGAGTATTTTGTGTTTTGTACAAAAAGGACTAAATTGTAAAAATTATAAATGTTAGGGGTAAATTGGTAATTTGTATAATTATGTGATTTTGGATTAAATTGAATGAGCTTAATTTGAAATTATCTAGATCAAGAACAAAAAGAGTTAGGATTGGATAAGGGAAAGGCGAAGTTGAATGAATAGTCGGGAAACCCTAATCCGTCGATTTTCGAGGTAAGTTTTTAAGTAATTGGATTGAATCAAACTTTATTCCATGTTAAAATGTACATGATAATGTGTAGTAATAGCCTAAACTTAAAAATACCGAATGTGGCATGTGAAAATATCATGAAATAGCCGAATGTGGTTAGTATATATATGTTTATACATAAGTTTTGATTAATTGGGTTGATCTTATATATATACATGTATTAAGTGATATATATATATATAAATGAAATGAGAGTGGTGTTGTAATTGAATATGTGTGTATATATATATATATATATATATATATATGATGTTGTCGAATGTGATGTTATATTATAGAAGAAATGAGTTGTTGAGAACCTTTAATTATATGTGTACATATGAATGAATATGAAATCATATGTATATTTTTGTAATGATGAGAAAAAAGGTTAACGGCACTATGTGTGCTAGCTTATAAACCGAGCACTGTGTGTTGGAAATCAGTTGTCTGGCACTATGTGTGCGAATTGTGAGTAATAGCGCTAAGTGTGGGATACATGTAACACCCCAAACCCGGCCTATACGTTACGAACGAATTTGGTATGTCACTGGGTGAAGTAAAATCAAGTCTTAGTTATACCTAAGAAAAATCGGAGATTTGAAAGAAAACTTTTTTCCTTATTACTGCTGTGTTTTGGAAACATCGATGTGTAGATTAATGAAACTCCACTTTTACTTTAATATTTAAACTGCCGTGGTGTCGAATTTCATATAAACAGTAACTAATAAAAACCAAAGTACAACTTTGAAAGGCCTTATTACACAACAAAAGTCCCAAATCAAAATAAACTTATAGTAATACTGAGACTATAAAAGAAAGAAAAACGGAATTATGGCCCCCACGAGTCTACCTCGACTCCCGCATCCACGAGCTAATGCTCACCTAAAAAGTTAAGGAAAGGGGTGAGTCACCATGACTCAGTGTGTAAATTCTCCCACATTATACATACAACTTGTAGCCCATAGTCACATATCGACATACAACATATGAATGTGATAAGCCCAACCCAAACCTAGTTTTTCCATCCTCTACACACCAACCCGTACCAGCCCATCACACTGTTTGGATTTCTACAATCAACCTTCCATCCGCTACACTCCATTTCGACAGTCAGGCTGCCAATTATACACGATCACTAGGTGACCAATAATACATCGTGGCACAACCACCGATCACTATGTGGCCAAATAAAATATATATATCATGGCAAGCCACCGATCACAGTGCGACCATATATATAAATATAGTGGCAAAGCCACCGATCACAATGTGACCAATTAATCATGCACTTCCCCTTCATATCAAAACCATACCCCATGATCTACATACAAATCCTAACAAATGCAACATTCTGTTCATAACACATCATTTTGCCATACATACATTCAGCCATGCAAAGAAACGATACGGTCACGTACCTAACAATCCTAGCCTTACCCCTATGGGCATCACGACTGTCTACACAGCCTTTTTTTTGGCTTTTCAGCCCACACAAATGTTAGCACAGATATAGTATAGTGTGTGAAGGTTTACACACTTGGTAACATGCAAAACGACACTCTCTATGTCTACACTATCACTAGTCGTCACAAATGCTATCTGCCTACTATTCTGCTCAGAAGCTAACCTACAACCCGGTGGCCAATCTCAAACAGCAGACACCACACGCTTCTTGAACTTTGGGGCTGGGTCTATGGCAAAATGAAGTGATAGGATTCACTTGATTCCTTGACTTGGAGTTCGATTGCTTCAACTTATCACAGTAGATTCGAATAACACTTAGGGGAATTCGGCACTAGCCCAACAGTGAATAGGATTTGGCAATGATTAAAGTAGAAAAGAACTAGAAGAGAGAGCCATAAAGAAAAATAAAGATACTTCAAATAGAGGCTTAGGCATTTCGGTTTTAGAAGAAACAGAGAAGAAATTTGAGAAAAGATCATTCGGTGATAGGATGAAAGTGGAGATGGGAAAAAGTTAGAAGTTTTCGGTTTTGGCAGAAAAAGAGAAGAAGAAACCCTCAATTGCCGAAAATAGGAGGAGAGAAAAAACTATGCTTTTAGAAAAATAATGGAAATTCGGCATACCCTTAACCACATCTAGCCGATTTCCCTTCTTGCAATCAGTGTCCCCCATTCGGCCACCACCTACACTCAAATCCTATCCCACATTTTCCTCTTATCTATAACATCCCTAACCCTTATCCGTCGCCGGAAAGGGGTTACGAGGTTTTACCGGACTTAACTACTAATTTGGGGCATAAAAATTTAAACTGTCCATCTGCATCATATTAACTAAATTGACTATAAATTGAGTTAGGAAACTCAAAATTTAGACCCATAAATTTTCCTTAAAACTAGACTTATATATCTTCTTACCAAAATTTTTCCTGAATTTTTTTTTGCTTAGCCATTTAGTACAGTTTATTCATTAAATTTTCCCCTATTTCACTAACCAATGGTTCTGACCTCTCTTAACCTAAATTCTAATAACTCATTGTAAAGTTATCATATGATTCTCCCACTTATTTCTATTGAAAATAGACTCACTAGGGAATCTATACATATAAATTATAACTCATAATTCACCTTGTACAATTTTTTTATGATTTTTCCAAGACAGAATAGGGAACCACGAAGTTATTCAGAACCAGTCTCACTAAAATTAAAATATCACAGAATATAAAATTCCTCTTCCTACTCTAATTCTTTCATAAAAAAATAGACACAATAAGATTTAATTCTATATATTATTCACTTTCTAATTCCATTTCTCCTATTTTTGGTGATTTTTCAAAATCACATCACTGCTGCTAACCAAAAACTGTTTCATTGCAAAATATGGTTAACTAGATTATAACATCTTTACTTCATTTCATTTAAACTCTATACATTAACCATACTTATAAATATACCAAAACCAAATCAAATGAAACCATCAAGCCAAAATATAAATTCCAAGATTAACAAGATGGACAAGCCATTTTCGCATGGCTTAAACAAATATATACAACTTCAAAACTAGCAATATCAAAACTAGTCTATACATGCCATATAACCAAATCTCCAAGCATTTATTTACCGAAGCGAGAATTGGATAGTGTGATGAGATCTCCTTCGACTTCCAACCTGAGCCAGTCTTCGAAACTTTATAAACATAGGAAAATTACTCAAAGTAAGCTTTGAAAACTTAGTAAGCCATAAGCAAATAAATCACCATAGAAACATATATAATTTAATTCAAATAGGCCAAATTTGGTTAATCACATACACACGTACAATCACTTTTCTCATATAATCCATGTTCCTCCTTAAATAACTTCACTTACTCATAATTTGTATCATCATTCGTAAACTTTCACCCTTCATAGCCTTAAAGCCAAACACTCACACATTCGATAATATATTTCATAACAACATTATATGGTTGTATAAATATGTATATATCCATACATCACCTTCACATGATAAAATAATAGCATATGCCTCTTAACTTACCAAATTCCTACTTTCATTTCAAGCCACCATCAATCACAAGTTGTTATAATTAAAACATACCTTTTGGGTCATTTACCTTTCCAACCTTAACCACCCGAGCATAACATATGATTGTATACTAGAACATTTTATTATCCTTATCAACATTAATAATAAGAGTCTATTAAAAGCATCAAACATGTATATCTGTTACAAGAATTTAGTAACGTATCGCACACATAGTGTTGTTACTTTAATGTTCCGCACACTTAGTGCCAAGATTCCGTAACGTATCGCATACTTAGTGCCTTTACTTTGAAAATTTGCACACATAGTGCCTTGTAACTGATTTCGCACACTTAGTGCTTGGTTATGAGCTCGCACACTCAGTACCTTTCATAACCTGTCATTCATTCGAATGTACACATACATATACAAGATCCAATCCATAACTTCACATATAAACACATACACATAGATATAACTTTATTATTTTCTATCCAAGTATATATCATATTCTGCCAAGACATTTTCATGTAACTAACCTTTCCTTCAGATATATTCATATCCTAGTTTAGTATCCCTCATATCCTCAGTAATACCCCAAACCCGGTCAATACATACTAAGAACTGTATGTCACTAAGGAAAATAATTTTTGAAAGAATCAATTAACAATTAAATTTTGTGAAAAACTCTTTGTAATTTTTATTTGTCGAAAATAAGTTAAAATTGAAATTTACTTTGAAATTACATAAAACTTTAAAACTTAGTTGATAAATCATATGATAGAAAACATTTATATCTTTTTAAGAAAATTCAAAATATCATTTTGGAAAATCCGTTTGTAATTGAGTATAGAAACTTGAATTTTGGAAATCACTTAACTGTTGAAAACATTTAACTTGTAATTTTACTGTTGAAATATTCATGTTACCCGATGGTAAGATTTTTAAAACCATTGAAGTTTTTAGTTTAGAAAAATTTGGGCTCAATTATTAAATTAACCAAGTAATTTAATAGCCATATTTTAAACATATTCAAAACATAAAATAATCCAAAACATAATTAAACAGCCTTATTACAAATCCATAAAATATGAAAACCAAATTAAAATAAAGTACCCAATTGGAAATTCATGTAAAACCAAATTTTATTGCATGGCCTCCTCGAGTTCATCCGGCTCCTCATCCGCAAACTCACGAATCACCGAAAAGATAAGGGAGAAGGTAAGTCACCAAGACTCAAGATGCATATTCCTCTTCCCGTAAATACCACATACTTACACAAATTATAACAAAGCAACATATATGTATAATGCACCCAACCTAGCCATCCATAACTCCTTTTCTACCCCGTGTGGTACCAAACCACCGGTGGTGCTAAACCACCGTGACCGAAGTCACGATATAAATGTGATACTAAATCACCGTGACCAAAGTCACGAATAATCCATCCGTGGGGCCAACCCACGTGTGATACCAAATCACCGGCGACGATCCCATATCTCAAAAGTGGGGCCAACCCACGGTGGTGTTAACCACGTGGACGAGTCGCTATGAGGTGCCAAACCTCCGTGTCCAAGACACGAATGTGATACCAAATCACCGGTGGTGCCAAACCACTGGTGGTGTCAAACCACCGTGACCAAGTCACGAATCATCAAGTTGTGGGGCCAACCCACGGTGATACCAAATCACCGCGACGATCCCATATCTCAAAAGTGGGGCCAACCCACGGTGGTATTAACCATGTGGACGAGTCGCTATGAGGTGCCAAACCTCCGTGTCCGAAGACACGAATGTGATACTAAATCACTAGTGACCAAGTCACGATATCAATCTTCCCTCCTCTCATCATACCGTGCAATATGACATAATAATTGTGTATGCAGATGTCATGTATGCTAGACATATATCAAATATAAGTATAACATGAATTACCATCATAATTAGATAGACATAAAACAACATAATCATGCTAATCAACCTCTAAGGGTATAACCGTAATTTTACCTACCAAGGGTATTTTCGTAATTTATCCACCAAAGGTATTTTCGTAATTTACCCACCAAGGGTATTTTTATAATTTACCCACCAAGGGTATTTTCGTAATTTACCCACCAAGGGTATTTTCGTAATTTACCCACCAAGGGTATTTTCGTAATTTACCCACCAAGGGTATTTTCGTAATTTACCCACCAAGGGTATTTTTGTAATTTACCTACCTAGGGTATTTTTGTAATTTACCCACCAAGGGTATTTTCAGAACTTACCCACCAAGTGGTATTTTCAGAATCTACCCACCAAGGGTATTTTCAGAATTTACCCACCAAGGGTATTTTCGTAATTTACCCACCAAGGGTATTTTCGTAATTTACCCACCAAGGGTATTTTCGTAATTTACCCACCAAGGGTATTTTCGTAATCTACCCACCAAGGGTATTTTTGTAATTTACCCACCAAGTGGTATTTTCGTAATTTACCCACCAAGGGTATTTTCATAATTTTGTACCGAATGGCCTTTCTAAAGGTGCAAAGGTCGCTTGAGCGACTCAACTACCATTTTCGGTCTTTCTGGGACTATTGGGCCTAAAACTCGATTTTGGCCCATTCTGCCCACACGCCTGTGTGGCCCACCTAACACAAATCTATCCACGATATAAGTTCCACCTAGTCTAGTTCACTATATACTATATCATCATACAATTTATTCCAATTGGGCTCATTACGGCCTATTGGGCCCACTTCGCCCATCGCACCCAAGCAAATTTCAACCCACAAGAATACTCACGATGGCCTCAACTATCGCGTTGAAGCCCTACACGCGGCCGCACGCTTGTGGCTACTATTGCCGTGATCGGCACTTCCGGCATTTGCCGCTCTACAACTAGAGTAGAGAGAGTTACACACCGATAGGACTCGGTGCTAAACTGCGACTGCGACCCTCGTGCCCAACGCCCACCAAGGTCTCTTAACTCTCCTCCCGAATGCTCTTTATATAGCTAGCTCTTCACCTTCCTTCTTTGTATCTTTTCGATGTGGGATCCTCCATCAAGAGAGTTTAAATTCAACTCAAACTCTTACCGTCCACTCCACAAAATAAATACTCCCTTGCTTCTCATGAGATTCAACCTGTGCTCCCTTTATAACATAATCCACGCTACTAGCCACTTTACCAACTAGCTCCTTGTGCCTCAAACCATGCAATTAAATATAACCCTATGGCCAAGTCTAAATTCATTTAATAAAATAATCAAAAGGAATGCAAACGCTACAACTAGAACCTTGACCTCCTTCCTTCCTTGTGGCGCCACTTTGCCACTACACCACACACACCACTTGTGTCATTTTCCTCCACATTTTATTCTTAAGGCCTACCCAAGAACCTCCAAGGTTTTTTTTCACCTAAAACCAAAATTTTCCCAAAGCTAATATTTGATCCCGGACTTCATAGAAGCCCCTAACCTTCCAAAATCACTTATCTAAATGGTCCAACTTGCACTTAAGCCGATCTCCTATTCTCCAAAAATTTTAAACGCTACTACGCCTAAGGCCCATTGGGCTCAATCCTACTAGGCCTAATTTCAGGATGTTACAAATCTACCTTCCTTAAAGAAATTTCGTCCTCGAAATTTCCAATTAACTAACAAATACACGCCCTAACCTACCACACTACGCTCATGTCATGACTCGATCTAATAACACTAATAAACCAAATCTCAAAACTTCTTTCTCATAACTAGATAACTAAACACAAAAGCAAGTCGATATTTATACATACAATTTCTATATCCAAACCAAAGACACACAAAATAAATACCAAAATACAGTCATAACATTGTCTTAACAAACATAAAATAAGGAACTTACTTGATTGGATGCCGGAGACTCTAGGTGCCATACTTCCAAACAACATGTATTTTCAAACAAACTTTTTTGAACCCCATAACCCACAATGAAGTTTTTGAAACCTAGGCTCGATATCAATTTGTAACACCCCAAACCCGGCCAATACGCCTACTAATTTAACTGTATGTCACTAAGGAAAATAATTTTTGAAAGAATCAATTAACAATTAAATTTTGTGAAAAACTCTTTGTAATTTTTATTTGTCTAAAATAAGTTAAAATTGAAATTTACTTTGAAATTACATAAAACTTTAAAACTTAGTTGATAAATCATATGATAGAAAACATTTATATCTTTTAAGAAAATTCAAATATCATTTTGGAAAATCCGCTTGTAATTGAGTATAGAAACTTGAATTTTGGAAATCACTTAATCTGTTGAAAACATTTAACTTGTAATTTATCGTTGAAATATTCATGTTACCCGATGGTAAGATTTTTAAAACCATTGCGAGTTTTAGTTTAGAAAATTTGGGCTCAATTATTAAATTAACCAAGTAATTTAATAGCCATATTTTAAACATATTCAAAACATAAAAATAATCCAAAACATAATTAAACAGCCTTATTACAAATCCATAAAAATATGAAAACCAAATTAAAATAAAGTACCCAATTGGAAATTCATGTAAAACCAAATTTTATTGCATGGCCTCCTCGAGCTCATCCGCTCCTCATCCGCAAACTCACGAATCAATTAAAAGATAAGGGAGAAGGTAAGTCACCAAGACTCAATGCATATTCCTCTTAGGGTAAATACCACATACTTACACAAATTATAACAAAGCAACATATATGTATAATGCACCCAACCTAGCCATCCATAACTCCTTTTCTACCCCCGTGGTACCAAACCACCGTGGTGCTAAACCACCGTGACCAAGTCACGATATAAATGTGATACTAAATCACCGTGACCAAAGTCACGAATAATCCATCTGTGGGGCCAACCCACGTGTGATACCAAATCATGGCGACGATCCCATATCTCAAAAGTGGGGCCAACCCACGGTGGTGTTAACCACGGTGGATTTAGTCGCCATGAGGTGCCAAACCTCCGTGTCCAAGACACGAATGTGATACCAAATCACCGGTGGTGCCAAACCACCGGTGGTGTCAAACCACCGTGACCAAGTCACGAATCATCAAGTTGTGGGGCCAACCCACGGTGATACCAAATCACCGGCGACGATCCCATATCTCAAAAGTGGGGCCAACCCACGGTGGTATTAACCACGTGGACGAGTCGCTATGAGGTGCCAAACCTCCGTGTCCAAGACACGAATGTGATACTAAATCACTAGTGACCAAGTCACGATATCAATCTTCCCTCCTCTCATCATACCCGTGCAATATGACATAATAATTTGTATGCAGATGTCATGTATGCTAGACATATATCAAATATAAGTATAACATGAATTACCATCATAATTAGATGACATAAAACAACATAATCATGCTAATCAACCTCAAGGGTATAACCGTAATTTTACCTACCAAGGTATTTTCGTAATTTATCCACCAAAGGTATTTTCGTAATTTACCCACCAAGGGTATTTTATAATTTACCCACCAAGGGTATTTTCAGAATTTACCCACCAAGGGTATTTTCAGAATTTACCCACCAAGGGTATTTTCAGTAATTTACCCACCAAGGGTATTTTTAATTTACCCACCAAGGGTATTTTTGTAATTTACCTACCTAGGGTATTTTTGTAATTTACCCACCAAGGGTATTTTCAGAACTTACCCACCAAGGGTATTTTCGTAATCTACCCACCAAGGGTATTTTCAGAATTTACCCACCAAGGGTATTTTCGTAATTTACCCACCAAGGGTATTTTCAGAATTTACCCACCAAGGGTATTTTTGTAATTTACCCACCAAGGGTATTTTAGTAATCTACCCACCAAGGGTATTTTGTAATTTACCCACCAAGGGTATTTTCGTAATTTACCCACCAAGGGTATTTTCATAATTTTGTACCGAATGGCCTTTCTAAAGGTGCAAGGTCGCCTTGAGCGACTCAACTACCATTTTGGTCTTTCTTGGGACTATTGGGCCTAAAACCCGATTTTGCCCATTCTGCCCACACGCCTTGTGTGGCCCACCTAACACAAATCTATCCACGATATAAGTTCCACCTAGTCTAGTTCACTATATACTATATCATCATACAATTTATTCCAATTGGGCTCTGACGGGCCTATTGGGCCCACTTCGACCATCGCGTTCCTGCCAAACCCCAACCCACAAGAATACTACCGATGGCCTCAACTATCGCGTTGAAGCCCTACACGCAAGGCCGCAGACGCTGGGTGGCTACTATTGCCGTGATCGGCACTTCGCATTTGCCGCCTACAACTAGAGTAGAGAGTTACACACCGACAGGACTCGGTGCTAAAGCACCGCGACCACTCCCGTGCCCAACGCCCACCAAGGTCTCTTAACTCTCCTCCCGAATGCTCTTTATATAGCTAGCTCTTCACCTTCCTTCTTTGTATCTTTCCGATGTGGGATCCTCCATCAAGAGAGTTTAAATTCAACCCAAACTCTTACCGTCCACTCCACAAAATAAATACTCCTTGCTTCTCATGAGATTCAACCTGTGCTCCTTTATAACATAATCCACGCTACTAGCCACTTTACCAACTAGCTCTTTGTGCCTCAAACCATGCAATTAAATATAACCCTATGGCCAAGTCTAAATTCATTTAATAAAATAATCAAAAGGAATGCAAACGCTACAACTAGAACCTTGGACCTCCTTCCTTCCTTGTGGCGCCACTTTGCCACTACACCACACACACCACTTGTGTCATTTTCTCCACATTTTATTCTTAAGGCCTACCCAAGAACCTCCAAGGTTTTTTTTCACCTAAAACCAAAATTTTCCCAAAGCTAATATTTGATCCCGGACTTCATAGAAGCCCCTAACCTTCCAAAATCACTTATCTAAATGGTCCAACTTGCACTTAAGCCGATCTCCTATTCTCCAAAAAATTTTAAACGCTACTACGCCTAAGGCCCATTGGGCTCAATCCTACTAGGCCTAATTTCGGGATGTTACAAATCTACCTTCCTTAAAGAAATTTCGTCCTCGAAATTTCCAATTAACTAACAAATACACGCCCTAACCTACCACACTACGCTCATGTCAGCACTCACGATCTAATAACACTAATAAACCAAATCTCAAAACTTCTTTCTCATAACTAGATAACTAAACACAAAAGCAAGTCGATATTTATACATACAATTTCTATATCCAAACCAAAGACACACAAAATAAATACCAAAAATACAAATCATAACATTGTCTTAACAAACATAAAATAAGGAACTTACTGATTTGGATGCCGGAGACTCTAGGTGCCATACTTCCAAACAACATGTATTTTCAAACAAACTTTTTTTGAACCCCATAACCCACAAATGAGTTTTTGAAACCTAGGCTCGATACAATTTGTAACACCCCAAACCCGGCCAATACGCCTACTAATCGAATCGGTATGTCACTAAGGAAAATAATTTTTGAAAGAATCAATTAACAATTAAATTTTGTGAAAAACTCTTTGTAATTTTTATTTGTCGAAAATAAGTTAAAATTGAAATTTACTTTGAAATTACATAAAACTTTAAAACTTAGTTGATAAATCATATGATAGAAAACATTTATATCTTTTAAGAAAATTCAAATATCATTTTGGAAAATCCGCTTGTAATTGAGTATAGAAACTTGAATTTTGGAAATCACTTAACTGCTGAAAACATTTAACTTGTAATTTTATCGTTGAAATATTCATGTTACCCGATGGTAAGATTTTTAAAACCATTATGAAGTTTTTAGTTTAGAAAATTTGGGCTCAATTATTAAATTAACCAAGTAATTTAATAGCCATATTTTAAACATATTCAAAACATAAAAATAATCCAAAACATAATTAAATGTGCCTTATTACAAATCCATAAAATATGAAAACCAAATTAAAATAAAGTACCCAATTGGAAATTCATGTAAAACCAAATTTTATTGCATGGCCTCCTCGAGCTCATCCGGCTCCTCATCCGCAAACTCACTTAATCACCGAAAAGATAAGGAGAAGGTAAGTCACCAAGACTCATTGCATATTCCCTCTTCCGTAAATACCACATACTTACACAAATTATAACAAAGCAACATATATGTATAATGCACCCAACCTAGCCATCCATAACTCCTTTTCTACCCCGTGTGGTACCAAACCACCGGTGGTGCTAAACCACCGTGACCAAGTCACGATATAAATGTGATACTAAATCACCGTGACCAAAGTCACGAATAATCCATCTGTGGGGCCAACCCACGCAGTGATACCAAATCACGGCGACGATCCCATATCTCAAAAGTGGGGCCAACCCACGGTGGTGTTAACCACGTGGACGAGTCGCTATGAGGTGCCAAACCTCCGTGTCCAAGACACGAATGTGATACCAAATCACCGTGGTGCCAAACCACCGGTGGTGTCAAACCACCGGTGACCAAGTCACGAATCATCAAGTTGTGGGGCCAACCCACGGTGATACCAAATCACCGGCGACGATCCCATATCTCAAAAGTGGGGCCAACCCACGGTGGTATTAACCATGTGGACGAGTCGCTATGAGGTGCCAAACCTCCGTGTCCAAGACACGAATGTGATACTAAATCACTAGTGACCAAGTCACGATATCAATCTTCCCTCCTCTCATCATACCCGCGTAATATGACATAATAATTCGTGTATGCAGATGTCATGTATGCTAGACATATATCAAATATAAGTATAACATGAATTACCATCATAATTAGATAGACATAAAACAACATAATCATGCTAATCAACCTCTAAGGTATAACCGTAATTTTACCTACCAAGGGTATTTTCGTAATTTATCCACCAAAGGTATTTTCAGAATTTACCCACCAAGGGTATTTTTATAATTTACCCACCAAGGGTATTTTCGTAATTTACCCACCAAGGGTATTTTCAGAATTTACCCACCAAGGGTATTTTCGAATTTACCCACCAAGGGTATTTTCGTAATTTACCCACCAAGGGTATTTTGTAATTTACCTACCTAGGTATTTTGTAATTTACCCACCAAGGGTATTTTCAGAACTTACCCACCAAGGGTATTTTCAGTAATCTACCCACCAAGGGTATTTTCAGTAATTTACCCACCAAGGGTATTTTCGTAATTTACCCACCAAGGGTATTTTCATAATTTACCCACCAAGGGTATTTTTGTAATTTACCCACCAAGGGTATTTTCGAATCTACCCACCAAGGGTATTTTGTAATTTACCCACCAAGGGTATTTTCGTAATTTACCCACCAAGGGTATTTTCATAATTTTGTACCGAATGGCCTTTCTAAAGGTGCAAAGGTCGCCTTGAGCGACTCAACTACCATTTTCTGGTCTTTCTCGGACTATTGGGCCTAAAACCCGATTTTGGCCCATTCTGCCCACACGCTTGTGTGGCCCACCTAACACAAATCTATCCACGATATAAGTTCCACCTAGTCTAGTTCACTATATACTATATCATCATACAATTTATTCCAATTGGGCCTCACGGCCTATTGGGCCCACTTCGACCATCGCGTTTCAAGCAAATTTCAACCCACAAGAATACTACCGATGGCCTCAACTATCGCTGAAGCCCTACACGCAGCGCCGCTTCGGTGGCTACTATTGCCGTGATCGCACTTCTAAGCATTTGCCGCTTCTACAACTAGAGTAGAGAGTTACACACCGACAGACTCGGTGCTAAATCAGCTGCGACCACTCCTCGTGCCCAACGCCCACCAAGGTCTCTTAACTCTCCTCCGGAATGCTCTTTATATAGCTAGCTCTTCACCTTCCTTCTTTGTATCTTTCCGATGTGGGATCCCTCCATCAGTAGAGTTTAAATTCAACTGAAACTCTTACCGCCCACTCCACAAAATAAATACTCCCTTGCTTCTCATGAGATTCAACCTGTGCTCCCTTATAACATAATCCACGCTACTAGCCACTTTACCAACTAGCTCCTTGTGCCTCAAACCATGCGCAATTAAATATAACCCTATGGCCAAGTCTAAATTCATTTAATAAAAATAATCAAAAGGAATGCAAACGCTACAACTAGAACCTTGGACCTCCTTCCTTCCTTGTATGCCACTTTGCCACTACACCACACACACCACTTGTGTCATTTTCTCCACATTTTATTCTTAAGGCCTACCCAAGAACCTCCAAGGTTTTTTTTCACCTAAAACCAAAATTTTCCCAAAGCTAATATTTGATCCCGGACTTCATGAAGCCCCTAACCTTCCAAAATCACTTATCTAAATGGTCCAACTTGCACTTAAGCCGATCTCCTATTCTCCAAAAAATTTTAAACGCTTACTACGCCTAAGGCCCATTGGGCTCAATCCTACTAGGCCTAATTTCAGGATGTTACATATCCATTTGCATCATTAACATATAAATATCCAATTCATGCAATTAAATCCAACCTCCGAGCAACCTCACATTCAGCCAACTTATTAAAATTCACATAAAATCTTCAATCGTATCACATATAATTAGTAACAAATATCAAGTTACTAATTTACCTTATCTCAAACAACCAATAAGATTACACATACCTGAACATTGAGTTCATTTACCGAATTTAAATTCCACATCAACAAGAATCTTTTTTACCATACACTTATAATATAATTCACCGGTATAAAGCCTGCTAGGCATAAAGCCCGATATTTCTCACCAGCACAAAGCCTGCTTAGCATAAAGCCCGATATTTCTCACCAGCACAAAGCTTGCTAGGCATAAGCCCGGATATTTCTCACCGGCACAAAGACGCTAGGTATAAAGCCCGATATTTCTCACCCAAGACAAGCTAGGCATAAAGCCCAAATATTTCTCACCGCTAGGCATAAAGCCCGATATTTCACCCAAGACAAAGCTCGCTAGGCATAAAGCATAAAGCCCGATAGGCATAAAGCCCGATATTTCTCACCAAGACAAAGCCTGATAGGCATAAAGCCCGATATTTCTCACCGGCACAAAGCCTGCTAGGCATAAAGCCTGAATATCATATTTTTAAAGTTGCCTCACAACCAATTCATATATATCAAACTTTTAAATATTAGAACCCAATCAAACCAAACTTAAACATATTAATTTTATAATTAATTGCATTCGGCTAACTCAGTACTAATTTTCCAATTTCCAAATCAGCATATTAATAATTAAAATATATAATTTACAATGTTTAATAGCTTAAAGACTTACCTCAATCCATAGATGATTATTCCCCGACCTTCTCTTTTCCCCGATTTATAATCGATCTATTTATTTCACGATCAAAGCATAATAATAAATTAATATCCTAACTAACTCAAATATCAAATCAAATTCAAACTCAAACCATCTTATCATTTAATTACAATTAGTAAAACATATTTATTCCTCACAATTGGTCAAGACAAACACAACCATTATCCTATTCATTTAAAATTGAACAACATGAATGCAGAGGAATTTATATTAGTTCGGACATCATTCAAATTCGCATTTTAGTAACCCAAATAACCCACCAATCACTTAAATAATAATTAACAATTAACTTATTAATGTAGTACATCTTAATTACCAATTACATTCTTCGATAGCTTAATTTGGCATCAATTTAGATATCATTAATTAACATTATTACAACCATTTCTCCAGCTTGTAATTAATTACCCATCGACAATTTCAAACAACATAAACATACAACTATTGAACACCATTTAACCAAAGACATTAACTAACACCTAGACATAAATTCTGCAAAGATTTGCTTTGCTTTTAATACTCATTCAATAACTTCATAAATAGTTGCATTAACCCTTTTAAAAATCAGGTTTAGACACCATAAACTACAACTAAATAAACATCATTAATTATTCATTTACAACTTCAACCATTATTACCATAATTTGAAGTCATTCGCACTACATTTATTAACATCTAAACAACAATTTCATCACGCTTTAACACCAAATGGAAATCCATATAACAAAGATAAATATAATCACTTAGACAACATTAATTGACACATAAACAACCATTTTTTTTTTCGTTGCATTAAGACACCAAACAACAGTTCTTAAAGAAGCATAATACACCACTCTCTGAACATCATTAACAACGCACTATTCGAACAGCATCAATACCAAAAATCGGACATCATAAACAGGGCAGCAATTTAATTGTTTCGGCAATTATCAAACATAAGAGAATAAAATTTCAAGGAAAACTCACTAAGGTTCCCAACACCGATTCTACCTATTCAATTTGTTCTCTCCCTTTTCTGTTATTCAACATCAGAGTTACAGAAATGGAGTATAACAACACAAGCATTCACTAAATTCTTTTAACACAAGTGAGAAACTCATCATCTACTAGACATGCAACATTTACAACTAGAAAATAAATTCTTCTCTTCTCCCACACATTCGGTTAAGCTCAAATCAACAATGCAACTAGAATTGTTCAACGAAAAGCTATGGGCAAAGGAGAGTTTAGAAGAGTTACCCTTCTACTTGAAGATTTTAACTTCTAAGCAAACAAATTCCATGGTTTTTTCACTACATGCAGCCGGCCTCTCCTTTCTATCTTCATTCGAAAGAGACAAGGAAGCAAGATAGGCCAAATAAAAAAAAGTCTTTCGTTTCCTTTTCTTCATATCGGTTGAAGAGAATAAAATAAAATATGAACACTAATGTGGCTTTGTTTTATTATAATTCATATTAATAGGCCAATTACCAAATTAACTTTTGTAATTTAATAACAAAACCTTTTAATGGTGGTCCATTACCGTCCACTTGTCTATATAGTGGCCAAATATCATTTTAAGGACTTCAAAATTAATAGACCATAGCAATTTAGTGCTTTAACAATTAGATTACCATTTTTACATTTTACACGATTAAGTCCTTTTATAAAAACTGAGCACACAAAGGATAAAATTTTCACACGAAACTTTCACACCTCTTAATTCACATACTGTAAACACCAAGGATAATATTATAATATTTTTTTGAGTCGAATTTGTGGTCCCGAAATCACTGTTCCGACTAGGATCTAAACTGGGCTGTTACAACTCTTCCCCTTAGAGATTTTCATCCTCAAAAATCCTATCAAAAGGTAAATTAAGGATTTGCCTTAACAAAATACATTCAAATTCACGCATAGCTTCGGATTTCAATGCAATCTTTCAATTGAAATTCTGATCTGACTTTCGCTATACTTTATCTCTAACTGAGACATCTTATAACTGTATTAAATTGTTTTCATTATCGCTCAATTTCTCCGACGATATTAATCCGTGAATTAATTTCTCACAAAGCTCGCTCTCGTAATAACAGAGTTCTAAGAATCGCTATAATAGCAATGATCTTTCTTAGTTGCTTTGAAACTCTAAAAGACAGTGGCAAATAAATATTTTGAGAGTTTAAATTGTGTTTCCCGATTTCAATGCAATCTTATACTCACAGATTACTGTAACTTTCCTCAAGATCCCAATACGAGTTTCAGATCTCAATCCAAAACAAATGATAATTGATACCATGGGTAGACTTATCATCTCAGGAACATATAATTCTATAATCAACACTTATTTCTACAATCAACAAAGTCAGGAATATCACATTTTACACTCATCATCGATATCATATCTCGAATTGTTGTACATCTTGTTATTCCCATGTGAACAAACAAACTACCACTGAGAGTTTCTTGTAGTAGTTGTGTATTCGTAGCACTTTTTGGTATACACACCCTATCTCAAAATAACAAATAATCATCGATACCACATTTAAAGTTCTGAATTAGAAATCAATTTATGCTGAATTACTTTTTAACTTATAATTCACTGACACATCTCGAACCATTCAATAATATATGACTGAAAATCATAAACTCTTTATTCAACTTAGACGAAACCAAAACTAACATCTTAGTTGATAATTATCCTCGTGCAAAAGAAATCTTCAACAATCGGACTAACTTTAATGTACCATAACATTTCTCTGATAGAATCGTTCCGATAGATATGATTCTGTATCAAGTCTTCAAGAATACAAATTCTTCTTCCAGACTATCCTTCAATTCATAAATATACGTTTAAATTTTATCTCCAGTTCGTAAATAGATTCAAACACATATAACCCAATTAACAATTCAATCCAATTATTCAGATTATACTATCTACTGAAACGGTCCTTTTGAAGAAATCTTTCTTCTCATTAAACCCCATACATATCATTATACAGATTGATCATGATATTCTATTATTTTCACTTTTATCAATGTCAAACTTTCACGAGAACTAGAAAAGAGTTTATAATGAAGTTGTCTGATATATTAGTCATCGAACTCTGAATTATTCTGAAATCACCTTAATCAAATAGAAATCATGATGCATTACTAAGAACGATATCTCAATCTTGTAATAAATATTATCCCTGCTGTTAATGAAACATTTGAACATAGAAAAGAATCAAATATGATTTAAATAGCACCCACTGCAAAAACACAACTTCTATAACTCTGAGGACGGTACCACTGTACTCTCACATATCAAGCCAGAGATTATAATAATAATAATAATAGTCATCTATATTTCTGAGGATAAATGTACATGTAAAATGCCCAGAGAAGTCAATCCAGAGAAGCTTCCAGTTAATACTTTCTTTAGCTAACATACTTGGATAGGTCATTTAATTGAAGTTAACTTCTTCTATAATAATGACTTGCGTAATCTGAATAGTCTTCAAAACTATCCAATATCTCTTTAGTACTATCTTCATTCATTGATTTATTCTCTTTTCTGACCACATTACTAATCTTTCAAACATGGACTTCTATAACTCCACACTCATGAACTTATTCAATCCAAATCTTACAGATTTCATGATAATTTAATTTTTTTTAATAAGAGGTAAGGGTAGTAAAGCCTCAAATTTAATTCGCACCTAAATGTACATAACACATACTATCACGAATAGCCAGTTTATTTCTAATTTCACATTCTCAAAACATTTAATAAACATTTGCTTATAATCACTTTTGTTCTTAACACATATTTCATAAGCCAACTCAAATCACTAATTCACAATCGAAATTCTCATATAACATCATAACTCAAATATCATAACTCATATGCTCATATATTTATAACATTTATCAATAACAAAAATGTCATACACTTTGATTCATACCTTTACGAGTGTCAACTCATCACCAATATATTTTCACTTGAACATTTGAGTACACATTCCATACTATCGAAATTTAGCTCGGTTGGAAAGCATATCTGTCTAATTAAAATAATTTTCGTCAGAGTCGGGAGATATTACACTATCGCAGGTTAAATATGGCATGTATAGTTAGACTCACATACACTATGGTAGTCCTAGAACTGACTAAACCATAGCTCTGATACCAATAAAATATAACATCCCTAAGCCTTATCCGTCGCTGAAAAGGGGTTACGAGGTATTACCGGACTTAACTACTAATTTGGGGCATAAAAATTTAAACTGTCCATCTGCGTCATATTAACTAAATTGACTATAAATCGAGTTAGGAAAATCAAAATTTAGACCCATAAATTTTCTTTAAAATTAGACTCATATATCTTCTTACTAAAATTTTTGCAGAATTTTTTTTTCCATTTAGTACAGTTTATTCATTAAATTTTTCCCTATTTCACTAACCAACGGTTTTGACCTCTCTTAACCTAAATTCAAATAATTCATTGTAAAGTTATCATATGATTCTCCCACTTATTTCTATTGAAAATAAACTTACTAAGGAATCTATACATATAAATTATAACTCATAATTCACTTTGTACAATTTTTTATGATTTTTCCAGATGAGCAGTGGAACCACGAAGTTATTTAGAACCAGTCTCACTAAAATTAAAATATCACGAATATAAAATTCTCTTCCTACTCTATTTCTTTCATAAAAAATAGACACAATAAGATTTAATTCTATATCTTATTCACTTTCTAATTCCATTTCTCCTATTTTTGGTGATTTTTCAAATTCACATCACCGCCGCTAACCAAAAATCGTTTCATTGCAAAATATGGTTAACTAGATTATAACATCTTCACTTCATTTCATTTAAACTCTATACATTAACCATACTTATAAATATACCATTACCAAATCAAACGAAACCATCAAGCCAAAATATAAATTCCAAGATTAACAAGATGGACAAGCCATTTTCGAATGGCTTAAACAAATATATACAACTTCAAAACTAGCAATATCAAAACTAGTCTATACATGCCATATAACCAAATCTCCAAACATTTATTTACCGAAGCGAGAATTGGATAGTGTGATGAAATCTCCTTCAACTTCCAACCAGAGCAAGTCTTCAAAACTCTATAAACATAGGAAAATTACTCAAAGTAAGCTTTGAAAACTTAGTAAGCCATAAGCAAATAAATCACCATAGAAACATATATAATTTAATTCAAATAGGCCAAATTTGGTTAATCACATACACACGTAAAATCACTTCTCTCATATAATCCATGTTCCTCATTAAATAACTTCACTTACTCATAATTTATATCATCATTCGTAAACTTTCACTGTAACATCCTGAATAGGGCCTATGCATTTCCAGTTTAATTGTATGAAATGACAAGTTTCAGGTATTATGAATAAATTTTTGATACTTTTGGAAACCTAGAAATGAATGAAAATGGAAATGAAAATGGAGATGGAAATGAAAATGGAAATGGAAATGGAAATGGACGTTTTTGGAAACTTAAACATTTTTTGGAAACTTGGACATTTTTGGAAACCTAAACATTTTTGGAAATGATCCAAAAATGGAAACTTGAACATTTTAGGAAACTTGGATATGTAAGAGAAATAAAGGAGTTTTATTCACATAAATATGTGAATAATAAGAGATAAATAAGGAGTTTTATTCACATAAATATGTGAATAATAAGAGATAAATAAAGGAGTTTTATTCACATAAATATGTGAATAATAAGAGAGAAATAAAG
Source organism: Gossypium rotundifolium (assembly GCA_025506655.1). NCBI lineage: Eukaryota > Viridiplantae > Streptophyta > Magnoliopsida > Malvales > Malvaceae > Gossypium > Gossypium rotundifolium. The sequence continues at coordinate 71,767,379 of CP106729.1, forward strand.
GAGTTTTATTCACATAAATATGTGAATAATAAGAGATAAATAAAGGAGTTTTATTCACATAAATATGTGAATAATAAGAGATAAATAAAGGATTATTTTCTAAGGAGATAATTGAGGAGATAATGGATGGATTAAATGCTTTTATTTTTAGATAAAGGAGATAATATTAACTTAAGAGAGAGTGGTGGCCAAGTCAAGGACTCTTGGCCTAGCAAATTCGGCTATAAAAGGAGAACCCAAGGTCTTTTTCTCTCATCTTTCCAAGTAGCCGAATATCCCCTTGCTCTCTCCCCCTCTTTGTCGAGTTTCCTTTAAGTAAAATCCATCTCCTCTTCTTCTATTTTCTTCTCCTCTCCTTTGCTATTGTCGAGCCAAAACACTCTTTGATCCTCGATTAAAACTCCATAGCGAAACTCTGTGACTCTAGGCAAGGAAACAATCGATCAAAGCATTAAAGGTAAGGCTTGTTTTCTTGATATTTAGGATTATTTCCCATTATTTCAAAAGCGAAAATCGACATGGTTACATGGCTAGTGTTAGCCGATTTCAAGGAAAAGGAATACTAGCAATTTTGGGACTTGATTTACGACACCCAAATCCAAGCAAACAATGTAAGTAATACAAATCCTATTAGGATTTGGTTTTCTTTAAGCCAAATAGGTTTGTTAATATGCTTTAATGAATGGCCGAATATAGGAGTTAAAAATCTAGATCGGTAGATTGTTCTTCGGGATCTCAAGGAACCCAATAAGCGAATCAGGTATGTACGCACACTAACCTTCGATTTATCATGTGGCAATTATTTTTATGAATATGTATATGGCTAAGTGCCCTAATGTGGTACAAAGGTACTCAGGTACGTTTCCTACTTCCGATAGGATTATGAAATATGTTATTCTATAACATGTGAAATACGAATATGAATGTGAATTTAATTATATGCATGATATATATATTTTTGGGGCATTCGGGATTTATGTGAAAGGGGAAGAAGGTGTTGACTTCGGTCTCACCAACGTTATATGAAGGTGTTGACTTTGGTCTCACCAATGAAGGTGTTGACTTCGGTCTCACCAACGAAATATGTTGACTACGGTCACATTGCGGAATTTTGGTAACTTCGGTTACAATATTTGAATATAGTGTCTAATGACACAACGTATAAATTTGACTATAGTGTCTAATGACACAACGTATATGGGCGATGAGCACGTCATTGCAATGACGCCTTCGATGGTGTGTAGCGGATGGAGGTTGACTTAGTAGTCCCACGGTGTGTGGCGGTGTGGTGGTGTGTAGCGGATGGATCTTTAGGCTTGGGTTGGGTTGCATCATCATTTATCTTTATATGAATATGAATTTGATATGAACATGTATGCCGATTTGTTGAATGTTAGTCTTGTGTGCACATTGAGTCTGTTGACTCACCCGTTGTGGGAACTATTTTCGTGTGATGAATAAAGGTGGATGGGACAGAGACCTTGAGGTGGCCATGCATCAATTGGAAGATTTTATTTATTTTGGACTTTATTTCTTTTTAGTACATTTAATTTTATTATTGGGTTTTACTTGATGTAATAAGGCCATAAGGCCCAAGTTGGATTTCTTTATTTCTTTTTACTTTTAATTATTATGTTTACAATTTTATTAAGTAAAGAACAAGCAAATACATTTTAAAATAAAACCTAAATGTTTTGTCACTTTAAATAAATGGATTTTAATGTTAGATAAATTGGTTTTCAGACAAGCCCAACCCAAACCAATCTTTTTTCAAAATCACACAAGTTTTTCTCTAAGTAACAAAAGAATTTTAAAACCGGTTTACTTGAGGAACATACGAGATCCGTTCAGGGCTCGTGGGCGGGTTTGGGGTGTTTCAATTTGGTATCGAGCCCAATTTTATACTCTCTACGTGGGCTAAGGCCCAAACGTTTTCAAAGCAAGCCAAATAATTTTCTTTGAAAATAAGCGGGCTTCTAGCATGGCCCCTAAGTCTCCAACCATGATCCACCGGTAAGTACCCTAACTCTATGTGTGATTACATGATTTATATAAGGGTAGAAAAGGCATGGAGCGTAGAATAGAATGATAGGAACTTGAACCCTAGGATTAGACTACTCAAACACAAACCACATAAGACTTAATGCCTTTGAACCAACCTATGGCTAAGTCCTTGAGCTAGTGGTGTGGTAACCCCTGCACGCATGTCTAGGATTGGATCGGAAGAGCTTGGTATTTAACCGGTCCTAGTGACTCACCTCCTCTTGCAGAATCCTACAGTGCGTAGCTTCGGTTCACTGAGAACTCGGAGGCTCGGTGGTGTGGCAACCTCTGCGCATGTCTAGGAATGGTTTCGGTGAGAGCTTGGTATTTAAGCAGTCGCGTGACTCACCTCCTCTCCACACGAATCTCGCACAGTGCGTAGCTTTGGTTCACCACGACCGGGAGGGCTCGGTCATAGGCTAAACATAATGACTAAAACCCGAAAGGAACTAGCCATGTTTTAAAAAAAAAAAGAGAGAATAAAACAACAAACCCTAGTTTTCAAACTTTTAAAACTTTCTTTTAAATCGAGAAAATTATTTTTACAACATTTTCGAAAAACTCTGATTTGAAAATTACAAAATGCCCTTAGGGGTGAAATTACCAAAAGCGCCTTGGTTTATAAAATGTTCAACTACTCAACAAACTTTACCAAAATTTCATTATTTTTATAACATTCAAAAACCCTAATTTGCAAACTATCAAAAAAAAAAAACCTTGATTTATGGAAAATTACAAAATTGCCCCTAACTTACTAAAATTATCAAAATGACCCTGATTTCCAAAATTTTTGCAACAACACAGTTGTGGAAAGTACAATTCTCAAAAAGAACCCTCAAAGTTTTGCAACTTCTAAAATATCCCCGATTTGTTAAAATTTTACAATTTACCTCGATTTGTGGAAAAATTACGAAAATACCCCCAAGGTCTAAAAATTTTCAAAATACCCTCGAATTTCAAAAAAAAATTCAGAATACCCCGGGAATTTAAAAATACTTTGTGACAAAATCACCAAGGAACCTTATTTTGACAAATTACGAAAATACCCTTGTAGGATAAATTACGAAAATACCCCCGGGTAGTGAAAAAAAAAACAACAACAACAACAATGAAAACTACAACGTTTCTCTGAATGAACTAAGGTTCATAATTGTTTAATGGATGTATGAATGAATGAAAAGACTGTGTGCATGTATGAATACGAAAGAACCACTCCTAAATTCCTTTTCATAAAATTTCTTCGCGGTTAATCAGTGAAACAAAATTTTTTTTATACATAAAACTTCTTAATCAGATTAAATCACGACGTTAGAAATGAGTTCTAAGGGACTTGAATTTAGAGATTGTGCCTGGAAAGTATGATGGTTCTATTAAGATCGAGTCGCTGGCGTAAGCGTAGTGTGGTGAGTTAGACATGCGGATGAGCGATAGTAAGTAATTTCGAGGACGAAATTATTTTTAAGGGGTAGAAGCGTAACATCACGAATAGGGCCTATGCATTTCAGTTTAATTGTATGAAATGACAAGTTTCAGTACTATGAATAAATTTTGATACTTTTGGAAACCTAGAAATGAATGAAAATGGAAATGAAAATGGAGATGGAAATGAAAATGGAAATGGAAATGGAAATGGACGTTTTGGAAACTTCGACATTTTGGAAACTTAGACATTTTGGAAACCTAAACATTTTGGAAATGATCCAAAATGGAAACTTGAACATTTTAGGAAACTTGGATATGTAAGAGAAATAAAGGAGTTTTATTCACATAAATATGTGAATAATAAGAGATAAATAAAGGAGTTTTATTCACATAAATATATGAATAACAAGAGATAAATAAAGGAGTTTTATTCACATAAATATGTGAATAATAAGAGAGAAATAAAGAAGTTTTATTCACATAAATATGTGAATAATAAGAGATAAATAAAGGAGTTTTATTCACATAAATATATGAATAATAAGAGATAAATAAAGGAGTTTTATTCACATAAATATGTGAATAATAAGAGATAAATAAAGGAGTTTTATTCACATAAATATGTGAATAATAAGAGATAAATAAAGGATTATTTTCTAAGGAGATAATTGAGGAGATAATGGATGGATTAAATGCTTTTATTTTTAGATAAAGGAGATAATATTAACTTAAGGGAGAGTGGTGGCCAAGTCAAGGACTCTTGGCCTAGCAAAGTCGGCTATAAAGGAGAACCCAAGGTCTTTTTCTCTCATCTTTCCAAGTAGCGAAAATCCCTTGCTCTCTCCCCTCTTTGCGAATTTCTCTTTAAGTAAAATCCATCTCCTCTTCTTCTATTTTCTTCTCCTCTCCTTTGCTATTGTCGAGCCAAAACACTCTTTGATCCCCGATTAAAACTCCATAGCCGAAACTCGTGACTCTAGGCAAGGAAACAATCGATCAAAGCATTAAAGGTAAGGCTTGTTTTCTTGATATTTAGGATTATTTCCCATTATTTCAAAAGCGAACCGACATGGTTACATGGCTAGTGTTAGCCGATTTCAAGGAAAAGGAATACTAGCAATTTTGGGACTTGATTTACGACACCCAAATCCAAGCAAACAAGGTAAGTAATACAAATCCGATTAGGATTTGGTTTTCTTCAAGCCAAATAGGTTTGTTAATATGCTTTAATGAATGGCGAATATAGGAGTTAAAAATCTAGATCGGTAGATTGTTCTTCGGGATCTCAAGGAACCCAATAAGCGAATCGGTATTCACCCTTCATAGCCTTAAAGCCAAACACTCGTAAATTGATAATAGATTTCATAACAACATTATATGAATGTATAAATATGTATATATCCATACATCACCTTCACATGATAAAATAATAAAGATATGCCACTTTTACTTACCAAATTCCTACTTTCATTTCAAGCCACCATCAATCACAAGTTGTTATAATTAATACATACCTTTTGGGTCATTTACCTTTCCAACCTTAACCACCGAGCATAACATATGATTGTATACTCGAACATTTTATTATCCTTATCAACATTAATAATAAGAGTCTATTAAAAGCATCAAACTCAGATATCTCATATAAGAATTTAGTAACATATCGCACACATAGTGTTGTTACTTTAATGTTCCGCACACTTAGTGCCAAGATTCTGTAACGTATCGCATACTTAGTGCCGTTACTTTGAAAATTTGCACACATAGTGCCTTGTAACTGATTTCGCACACTTAGTGCTCGGTTATGAGCTCGCACACTCAGTGCCTTTCATAACCTGTCATTCACTCGAATGTACACATACATATACAAGATCCAATCCATAACTTCACATATAAACACATACACATAGATATAACTTTATTATTTTCTATCCAAGTCTATATCATATTCGGCCAAGACATTTTCATGTAACTAACCTTTCCTTTAGATATATTCATATCCTAGTTTAGTATCCCTCATATCCATTTGCATCATTAACATATAAATATCCAATTCATGCAATTAAATCCCACCTCCGAGCAACCTCACATGCAGCCAACTTATACCAAGTCCACACACATATTCGGCAATGTGACATTTAACTTTCTAAAATTCACATAAAATCTTCAATTGTATCACATATAATTAGTAACAAAAATCATCTCAAACAACCAATAAGATTACATATACCTGAACATTGAGTTCATTTACCGAATTTAAATTTCACATCCACAAGAATCTTTTTAAGCATACACTTATAATATAATTCAGGCATAAAGCACGCTAGGCATAAAGCCCGATATTTCTCACCCAAGACAAAGCTCCGCTAGCATAAAGCCCGATATTTCTCAAGGCACAAAGCTCGCTATGCATAAAGTCTTAATATATTTCACCAAGACAAAGCTCGCTAGGCATAAAGCCCGATATTTCACCAAGCACAAAGCCGCTAGGCATAAAGCCCGAATATTTCTCACCGACACAAAGCCTGCTAGGCATAAAGCTTGATATTTCTCACCGGCACAAAACCTGCTAGGCATAAAGCCTGAATATCATATTTTTAAAGTTGTCTCACAACCAATTCATATATTTCGAACTTTTAAATATTAGAACTCAATCAAACCAAACTTAAACATATTAATTTTATAATTAATCACATTCGGCTAACTCAGTCCTAATTTTCCAATTTCCAAATCAGCATATTAATAATTAAAATATATAATTTACAATGTTTAATTGCTTAAAGACTTACCTCAATCCATAGATGATTATTCCCCAACCTTCTCTTTTCCCCGATTTATAATCGATCTATTTATTTCACGATCAAAGCATAATAATAAATTAATATCCTAACTAACTCAAATATCAAATCAAATTCAAACTCAAACCATCCTATCATTTAATTACAATTAGTAAAAACATATTTATTCCTCACAATTGGTCAAAGACAAACACAACCATTATCCTATTCATTTAAAATTGAACAACATGAATGCGGAGGAATTTATATTAGTTCGACATCATTCAAATTTCGTATTTTAGTAACCCAAATAACCCATCAATCACTTAAATAATAATTAACAATTAACTTATTAATGCAAAGACATCTTAATTACCAATTACATTCTTCGATAGCTTAATTTTGCATCAATTTATATATCATTAATTAACATTATTACAACCATTTCTCCGGTTGTAATTAATTACCCATCGATGTACCAAACAACATAAACATACAACTATTGAACACCATTTAACCAAAGACATTAACTAACACTTAGACATAAATTTCGCAAAGATTTGCTTTGCTTTTAATACTCATTCAATAACTTCATAATTAGTTGCATTAACCCCTTTTAAAAATCAGGTTTAGACACCATAAACTACAACTAAATAAACATCATTAATTATTCATTTACAACTTCAACATTATTACCATAATTTAAAGTCATTCGCACCACATTTATTAACATCTAAACAACAATTTCATCACGCTTTAACACCAAACGGAAATCCATATAACAAAGATAAATATAATCACTTAGACAACATTAATTGACACATAAACAACCATTTTTTTCTCATTGCATTAACACACCAAAGCAAGAGTCCTTAAAGCAAAGATAAATACACCACTCTCTCGAACATCATTAACAATGCACTATTCGAATAGCATCAATACCAAAAATCGGATAGCATAAATAGGGCAGCAATTTAACCATTTCAGCAATTATCAAACATAAGAGAATAAAATTTCAAGGAAAACTCACTAAGGTTCCTAACACCGATTCTACCTATTCAATTTGTTCTTTCCCTTTTCTGTTATTCTACCCCAGAGTTACAAAAATGGAGTATAACAACACAAGCATTCACTAAATTCTTTTAACATAAGTGAGAAACTCTTCATCTACTAGACATGCAACATTTACAACTAGAAAATAAACTCTTCTCTTCTCCCACACATTCGGTTAAGCTCAAATCAACAATGCAACTAGAATTGTTCAACGAAAAGCTATGGGCAAAGGAGAGTTTAGAAGAGTTACCCTTCTACTTGAAGATTTTAACTTCTAAGCAAACAAATTCCATGGTTTTTTCACTACATGCAGCCGGCACTCTCTATCTTCATTCGAAAGAGACAAGGAAGCAAGATAGACCAAATAAAAAATAAAGTCTTCTTTTACCTTTTCTTCATATCGGTTGAAGAGAATAAAATAAAATATGAACACTAATGTGACTTTGTTTTATTATAATTCATATTAATAAGCCAATTACCAAATTAGCCTTTGTAATTTAATAACAAAACCTTTTAATGGTGGTCCATTACCGTCCACTTGTCTATATAGTGGCCAAATATCATTTTAAGGACTTCAAAATTAATAGACCATAGCAATTTAGTGCTTTAACAATTAGATTACCATTTTTACATTTTACACAATTAAGTCCTTTTATAAAAATTGAGCACACAAATGATAAAACTTTCACACGAAACTTTCACACCTCTTAATTCACATACTGTAAACACCAAGGATAATATTATAATATTTTTTGACTCAAATTTGTGGTCCCGAAATCACTGTTTCGACTAGGGTCTAAATCGGGCTGTTACATTATCCTTATCTTCCTATCTTCTGACTCAATCCACACTCAGTACTTTAGAGTCCTAGCCGAAACCACCTCTCAACTCCTCATGCATACAAAAAAACACTCCTTTTTGCTTGACATGGGATTCGAACCTGCTCCCTCACCACCTCCTTATGGCGTCACTTAAATATTCCCTTAGTGGCGCCTCCTTGCCACTTTACCAATTAGATTTTTGTGTTAATTTTCCCACTCAAGTGCCTTTAAGGCCCACTTCACCTAGTTCTCCCTGGCAGAGTCTGAAAGCAAAATTTTTACCGAGGCTCAGGCTTCACCTCAAGCCTTCCCGAAAGCTCTAAACATACCAAACACACACACACATCATGGCATGCACACACAACGCATCACAAATGTAGAGCCCCCAATCTAGGATGTTATAGTTCTACCCCCTTAAAAGAATTTCATCCCCGAAATTACCTGATCAAAAGAGGTGAGGGTATTGCTGTCATATAACATCCTCCGGATCCCATGTAGCTTCTTCCGATCCGTGATTTCGCCACAGAACCTTAACCAAATAAACCGATTTTCTTCGCAAAACTTTAACATCCCACTCCAAGATCTGAACTGGTTCCTCTTCAAAAGTTAAATTAGGCTTTACTTCGAGTTCCTCGAACGGTATCACATGAGATGGGTCTGAACGGTAATGCCGCAACATTGAAATATGGAACACATCATGAATCTTACTTAGCTCCGAAGGTAGCTCAAGCTAATAATCAATTGGTCCTACACGCTTCAACAACCGATAAGGATCGATGAACCTAGGGCTTAGCTTACCCTTCCGTCCAAACCTTAGAATTTTCTTCCACGGTGACACCTTCAAGAAAACCCGATCACCCACTGCAAATTCTATGTCTCTTCGCTTCAGGTCAGCATAGGACTTCTGCCTATCCGACGCTTACTTCAACCTAGCCCAAATCAACTCAACTTTATTCTCTGTTTCCAATACGAGTTCTGGACCCAATAACCGTCCTTCACCCAACTCCGTCCAACATGTAGGAGTATGACACTTCTGCCCGTACAATGCTTCATATGGTGCCATCCGAATACTGGACTGGTAGCTATTATTATATGCGAATTCTGCCAATGGTAGGAATTCTTCCCAGCTACCTTTGAAATCGATAATGCAACCTCTCAACATGTCTTCCAAAATCTGAATCACTCTTTCTGACTATTCGTCCGTCTGTGGATGAAACGTCGTACTAAAATCTAACTTTGTACCCAATGCTTGATGCAATGCCCTCAAGAATCTTGATGTAAACCTATGATCTCTGTCCGAGACGATGGACACAGGTACTATATGCAACCTCACAATCTTTGTTATATACAACTTAGCCAACTTTTATAGAGAGTAATCAACCCGAACCCGTATAAAATGAGCGGACTTCGTCAATCGATCAACGATTACCCATATTGAATCCTTCTTAATAGGCATAAGGGGTAGCCCACTGACAAAATAGCATGTGAGGGCAGTTACACTAAGGAGTGGAAAAGAGTTGGTTGAAACTGAAACACCCCAAACCCAGCCCACGAGCCTTGACCGGATCTGGTATGTTCCCCGGTGTAAACCGTTTCAAATGCTTTTGTTACTTAGGAAAAACTTGTGTGTTTTGAAAGAAAGATTGTTTTGGGTTGGGCTTGAGTTGAGAACAAGTTTAATTCATTGTTAAAAATCCTTTACTTTAGGTGACAAAATGTTTGGGCTTTGTTTTTAAAAAATTGATTTACTTAATCTTTTAATAAATAAAGGTTTGTAAGCTTAACAAATAAAAACAGAATAAAATATTTCTACTAAGGCCTTATTACATCAAATAATTCCCAAAATTTAAATTCAATATACTTAAAGTAAAATAGTCCAAATAAAAGAAATCTGAACTTCACATGGCCTCCACTAAGCATCTGCCGACTCGGTCCAACACTGATCGTCACCTGAAAAATAACCCCACAAGGGTTGAGTCAACAGACTCAATGTGTAACCAACACTAAAATTTAATAATTTAGGCATACATTATCATTCATGTTCATAAACAAATAAAAATAATGATGCAACCCGAACCCAAACCTATATGCCATCCGCTACCGTACCAACCTGCACACCGTGGGGACTACTAAGTCAACCCTCCATCCGCTACACACCATCGAAGGAAGTCGTTGCAGTCGACGTGCTCATCGCCCTTATAAAAATTCGTGGTCTTAGGTTACCACATTTAGAATTCGTGGTCTTAGGTCACCACATTCGTTATCGTGGTCTTAGGTCACCACATTCAGATTTCATGGTCTTAGGTCACCACATTAACTTCCCCTTTTCATATAACCCATATGCCCCATATTTCATACACATTATGCAATTTCATGCCTTAATTCACATTCTTACCAGTTTTCACATGTTAAAAATAACATATGTTCATAATCCTAGTAGGAGTAGGAAATGTACCTGAGTACTTTTGTACCATAACATGGTACCTTAGCCATATTAACATTCTTATAAACATACACATATTAATTATTGCCCTAAATCTTATTAAAAAGTAGTGTGGGTACACACCTGATTCGCTTAACAATTCCACTGAAATCCCGAATTCTGATCTTAGATCTTTAACTCCTTACATTCGGCCCATATTAAGGATTTAATGAAAAACTCATTCGGCCATAAAACCAAATCCTAGTAGGATTTGTGCACTAAAACTTACCTTAGTGCCGATTTGCTTATCACTCAAATCCCGAAAACTTTTCTATTCTCCTCCTTGTATTCGGCCAAACACTGGATCTCTACATAGGTTAGTTTCGATTTTTTTAAACAAAGTAAGAGATAGATCTAGATATCCAAAATAGGCCTTGGCCGAATATACCTATGTGCTTACCTTCCAAATCTTAAATCCCGAAAATTGTCACTTCTTTGCAGTACTGTCGAAATCCCTATAGAATGCATGTTAGATCAATTTCTAACATTGAATCACTAAATGGCCCTTAGTCGAACATTATATGTGGCTTACCTTGAATGTTGAAATCCCGGAGAACTCCTCCTTCTATAGTCGACACTACCCAAATCCCGGAAGATCCTTCATAGATTCGGCCATAGAACATTATTTGGTTAAGATTCAAACTTTTGGCTAAAAGAAGAGGGAATGGGAATAACATGACAACAATCAAATCCTTACCCTTAGTGTTGTAGTCAACAACCTCCCTTGCTTGAAGTCCTAAAGAAATTGGCTAGGAAGACTGAATAATTGTCAAAGATCTTGGCTTTTGGACTTGATGGAGTAATCGGCTAGGGGTTGTCTTTGGGGTTTCGGCTTTTGATGAATTGAAACAAAGAAGAAGAATAGAGATGGAGAAATTCGGTAATGGTGAGTCTTTGAGAGGGAGCTTGCGGTTTTGTCAACAAAAGAAAATAGAGAAGATGACAAGAGAATTTCGACAGAGACTTTCAAAAGAAAAGAAACAAATGGCCTTTCCTCATTCCTTTTGGCTGAAAATACTACACTTAGTTCCCCCTATCCGGCCAACTCTCCCTTTAGTGCCTTATTGCCGTCCACTTCTTCCTACCTTGTAGCAAAAATAAAACTTCTTTTTTCTTTCCTTGTGGCTCGAACGCAAGCCCAATTGCTTATGTAGGTGGCGTCACTTACTTGGGCCTTAAGTGGCGCCTTGCTACCACTTTAACCAGCCCATGTTTGTGTCAAATTTCTTTTATTAATTTTCTTAAAGCCACCTTATTTTAGTTTCCTCTTTTAAACTTACCATTTCTAAAACATTTCCTTACATTTCCAGGTTTCCAAAATGTTCACTTTCCTATTTTAACTTAACATTTCCAAGTTTCCAAAATGTTCACTTTCCTATTTTAACTTAACATTTCCATGTTTCCAAAATGTTCACTTTCCTATTTTAACTTAACATTTCCAAGTTTCCAAAAATGTTCATCATACATTCATAAGTCATGCCATTTCATATAATTAAATCAAAATACATAGGCCCATTTTCAGGATGTTACAGTTCTACCTCCCTTAAAATAAATTTCATCCTCGAAATTGCTTGGCTAAAATAAATGAGGGTATTGCTGTCGCATTGCCTCTTCTGGCTCCCACGAAGCTTCTTCCGATCCATGATTTCTCTATAGCACTTTGAGTAAAGGCACTGATTTCCATCGTAGCACTTTCACATCTCATTTTAGAATCTGAATCGGCTCTTCCTCGTAAGACAAGTCTGACCTTAGCTCCACTTCTTCAACTGGTACCACATGAGATGGATCCAATCGGTAGCGACGTAGCATGGATACATGGAATACTTCGTGCATCTGTTGTAACTCTGGTGGAAACTCTAGCTGGTATGCCACTGGTCCAACTCGCTTCAACACTCGATAGGGTCCTATAAACCTTGGACTTAGCTTCCCTTTCCGACCAAATCTCATCACCTTCTACCAAGGCGAAACCTTAAGAAATACTTGGTCTCCCACATCAAATTCAATCTCCTTTCGTTTGAGATCTGCATACGACTTTTGTCTATCGGATGCTTCCTTTAACCGTGCCCGAATTATCTCAACCTTTGCTTCGAACTCTGCCACTAATTCTGGTCCCAAAACTTGACGTTCTCCCAATTCCGTCCAACATGTAGGAGTCTGACACTTTCGACCATACAGCGCTTCATAAGGTGCCATTTGAATACTTGCTCGATAGGTGTTGTTGTAGGCAAACTCGCTAAAGGCAAATACTCCTCCCAACTTCCTCTGAAATCCATCACTGACCCTCAACATATCTTCCAATACTTGATTACCTGCTCAGATCGCCTGTCGATTGTGGATGAAAAGTCGAGTGAAATCCAACTTAGTGCCTAAAGCTTGATGAAGTGCCTCCAAAATCGAGACATAAATCTTGGGTCTCGTCAAATGATAGACACCAAGCACTCCATGTAGCCTCACAATTTTCGTCACATATAACTTAGCCAATTTCTGAAAAGAATAATCAACCCTTACCGTGATAAAGTGCGCGGACTTGGTCAAATGGTCCACTATTACCCATACCGAGTCCTTCTTAGTAGGCGTAAGGGGAAGCCCACTAATGAAGTCCATGGTAATTCTTTCCCACTTCCACTGCGGATTCTCGATTGGCTGAAGCAATCCCGATATAACTTAGTGTTCAGCCTTAACTTGCTGACACGTCAGACACTTGCCAACAAGTTCAGTAACTTCCTTTTTTAGACCAGGCCACCAAAACTGTTCCCTTAGATCCCTGTACAGCTTGATGCCTCCGGGATGCATAGCATAAGGGCTACTATGTGCTTCCCGAAGAATCCTCTATCTTAATTCCTCGTCCCCTAGCATACAGACCTTTCTTTTGAAGCACAATACTCCCTCATCACTAACACCATAGTCTTCTAACTCTCCGTTTTGTACTTGCTGTAGCTTAGCACTTAGGTCCTCATCAGCCAACTGTCCCTCTTTCACCTCATTCAACCACGTCGACTTGACTTGCAATTCTGCCAGCAGACTTCCATCATCATATAAACTCAAGTGTGTGAACATTGCCCTCACATCAGACACCACCTTCTGACTTAGGGCATCTGCCACTACATTCGCCTTGCCCGGGTGATATTCTATCAAACAGTCATAGTCCTTCAGCAAATCAACCCACCTTCGCTGCCTCAAGTTTAACTCCTTCTGAGTCAACAGATACTTGAGACTCTTGTGGTCTGTGTAGATCATCGACTTTTCGTCATAAAGGTAATGCCTCCATACCTTAAGAGCGAAGTCCACTACTGCTAATTCCAAATCGTGCATCGGATAATTAACCTCGTGTGGCCTTAACTGTCGGGACGCATATACGACTACCTTCCCATCTTGCATCAATGCGCAACCCAAACCTGTATGAGAAGCATCACAATACACCGTAAAATCCTTTCCTGCCTCAGGCTGAATCAACACTGGAGCGTCCGTCAATACCCTCTTAAGCTTTTCAAAGCTCTCCTGGTGCTTATTCGTCCATACAAAGGGTACTTCCTTCCTTAACAACTTTGTCAAAGACGCGGCTATTGACGAAAATCCTTCCACGAACCTTTTGTAATAGCCTACCAATCCCAAGAAACTACTAATCTCTGCCACTGACTTAGGTGGTTTCCAATCCAACACCGCTTCAATCTTCTTAGGATCCACCCTTATTCCTTCAGCAGACACCACATGTCCTAAGAAAGTAACTTCCCTAAGCCAAAATTCACACTTGTTGAATTTGGCATAAATCTTCTTTTCCCTTAATACTTGCAGCACAGTCCGAAGATACTCATCATGCTCCTCCTCAGTCTTAGAGTACACCAAAATATCGTCGATGAACACTACGACGAACCTATCCAAGTAGGGTTGAAACACCCGGTTCATCATATCCATGAATGAGGCTGGGTGGTTTGTTAACCCGAACGGCATTACTACAAACTCAAAATGACCGTATCTTGTCCTAAAGGCTGTCTTATGGATATCTGCCTCCTTCACCTTCAACTGATGATATCCCAACCTTAAGTCGATCTTTGAAAACACTGCCGCCCCCTTAAGCTGATCGAACAAGTCGTCTATCCTTGGCAAGGGGTACTTGTTCTTGATGGTCAACTGACGATAATCTATGCACGTATGCATAGTTTCGTTCTTCTTCTTCACAAATAGAATCGGTGCTCCCCATGGAGACACACTAGGTCGAATAAACCCACGATCCAGCAATTCTTGGATTTGAACCTTGAGCTCAACCAACTCCTTTGGTGCCATTCTATAAGGGGCAATGGACATAGGAGCTGCACTGACAAAGCAGTCGGCCCAAACTCTACCTCCCTATCTGGGGGTATTCTTGGTAATTCCTCTGGGAACACATCCTCAAAGTCCCTTATAGTTCTAACTCCACTGACACCTCCTTCCTTTCCATCTAATGCACTTACAAAGGCTAAGAACGCCCTGCACCCTTTATGAACCATCTTCTCCACCTTCAATGCCGAAACTACATTAGACAAGTAGTTTCTTCTTTCTCCTATCATTACTACCACTTCATCTTCCGGGGTCCTTACTTCCATTCGTTTAGCCGCACAATCCAACACGGCCCAGTGTTCTACTAACCAATCCATACCAAGTATGAGGTCAAACTCCCCAAAAGGTAACTCCATTAAGTCAGCCCGAAAGCTCACTCCCTGAATTTCTAGGGATACACTCTGAAAGATCTTATCCACCACTACAGTCTGGCCTAATGGGCTTACTACAGTCATCTCCCTATCAAAAGTTTAGAGTCTAGGCCTAGTGTTTCAAATTCTTTTGTTACTTAGGAAAAACTTGTGTGTTTTGATTCAGGCATACATTATCATTCATGTTCATAAACAAATGAAAATAATGATGCAACCTGAACCCAAACCTAGATAGCCATCCGCTACACATCCCCATACCAACCTGCACACCGTGGGGACTACTAAGTCAACCCTCCATCCCCTACACACCATCGAAGGCAGTCGCTGCAGTCGACGTGCTCATCGCCCTTATAAAAATTCGTGGTCTTAAGTCACCACATTTAGAATTCGTGGTCTTAGGTCACCACATTCAGTTATCATGGTCTTAGGTCACTACATTCAGATTTCGTGGTCTTAGGTCACCACATGAACTTCCCCTTTTCATATAACCCATATGCCCCATATTTCATACACATTATGCAATTTCATGCCTTAATTCACATTCTTACCGGTTTCACATGTTAAAAATAACATATGTTCATAATCCTAGTAGGAGTAGGAAGCGACTGAGTACTTTTGTACCATAACATGGTACCTTAGCCATATTCACATTCTTATAAACATACACATATTAATTATTGCCCTAAATCTTATTAAAAAGTAGCGTGGGTACACACCTGATTCGCTTAACAATTCCACTGAAATCCCGAATTTCGATCTTAGATCTTTAACTCCTTACATTCGTCCCATATTAAAGATTTAATGAAAAACTCATTCGGCCATAAAACCAAATCCTAGTAGGATTTGTGCACTAAAACTTACCTTAATGCCGATTTGCTTATCACTCAAATCCGAAAACTTTGCTATTCTCCTCCTTGTATTCGGCCAAACACTAGATCTCTACATAGGTTAGTTTCAATTTTTTTAAACAAAGTAAGAGATAGATCTAGATATCCAAAATAGGCCTTGGCCGAATATACCTATGTGCTTACCTTCCAAATCTTAAATCCCAGAAATTGTCACTTCTTTGCAGTACTGTCGAAATCCCTATAGAATGCATGTTAGATCAATTTCTAACATTGAATAACTAAATGGCCCTTGGCCGAACATTACATGTGGCTTACCTTGAATGTTGAAATCCCGGAGAACTCCTCCTTCTATAGTCGACACTACCCAAATCCCCAAAAATCTTTCATAGATTCAGCCATAGAACATTATTGGGTTAAGATTCAAACTTTCGACTAAAAGAAGAGGGAATGGGAATAACATGACAACAATCAAATCCTTACCCTTAGTGTTGTAGTCGACAACCTCCCTTGCTTGAAGCCCTAAAGAAATCGGCTAGGAAGACTAAATAGTTGTCAAAGATCTTGGCTTTTGGACTTGATGGAGTAATCGGCTAGGGGTTGTCTTTGGGGTTTCAGCTTTTGATGAATTAAAACAAAGAAGAAGAATAGAGATGGAGGATTCGGCAATGGTGAGTCTTTGAGATGGAGCTTGTGGTTTTGTCAATAGAAGAAAATAGAGAAGATGACAAGAGAATTTCGGCAGAGACTTTCAAAAGAAAAGAAACAAATGGCCTTTCTTCATTCCTTTTGGCCGAAAATACTACACTTAGTTCCCCCTATCCGGCCAACTCTCCCTTTAGTGCCTTATTGCCGTCCACTTCTTCCTACCTTGTAGCAAAAATAAAACTTCTTTTTGCTTTCCTTGTGGCTTGAACACAAGCCCAATTGCTTATGTAGGTGGCGTCACTTACCTGGGCCTTAAGTGGCGCCTTGCTACCACTTTAACCAGCCCATGTTTGTGTCAAATTTCTTTTATTAATTTTCTTAAAGCCACATTGTTTTAGTTTTCTCTTTTAAACTTTCCATTTCTAAAACATATCCTTACATTTCCAGGTTTCCAAAATGTTCACTTTCCTATTTTAACTTAACATTTCCAAGTTTCCAAAATGTTCACTTTCCTATTTTAACTTAACATTTCCATGTTTCCAAAATGTTCACTTTCCTATTTTAACTTAACATTTCCAAGTTTCCAAAAATGTTCATCATACATTCATAAGTCATGCCATTTCGTATAATTAAATCAAAATACATAGGCCCATTTTAGGATGTTACAGAAACAAAGTAGAAGGTACCACGTGAAACTGATAAGGCAAAGGATGAGGAAGTTGAGAATGTAACACCAATATACGAAGAATGTAAACCATCAATCCCATATCCAGCAAAGTTGAAGAAAGACCGCTTAGATGCACAATACGATAAATTTCTTGAACTTTTTAAACAGTTACATATCAACTTACCATTTGTTGGAGCTATTTCATAGATGCCGACATACACGAAATTTCTAAAAGAACTTTTAACAAATAAAAGGAAGTTTGAAGAGATATCAATAGTGGAACTTAATGAAGAATGTTTAGCCATCCTCCAAAACAAGCTACCAACCAAATTGAAAGATCCAGGAAGTTTCACTATTCCCTATTTAATCGGTAGTCTAACCATAGAGAAAGCACTAGCTGATCTAGGTGCCAGTATTAATTTAATGCCTTATAAAATGTTTAACTAACTTTGTCTCGGGGAACCTAGACCCAGTAGGATGAGTATTCAGTTAGCTGACAGATATATTAAATATCTTAGGGGAATTATCGAATATATTCTGGTAAAAGTTGATAAATTTATATTCTCTGATGATTTTTGTTGTGCTTCACATGGATGAAAACATTGCGGTACCCTTAATTTTGGGATGCCCCTTTTTAGCCACTGCTAGGGCTGTTATTGATGTAGGTGAGGGTAAACTTGCACTAAGGGTAGGCGACGAAGAAATTACTTTTCAAATTTATGATGCTATGCGATATTCTAGAGAATAAGATGATTCCTGTTATTTGATTGATGCCATTGATCATTCTATTCAAGATTCTTTATAGGAAATCATACATAATGACACGATGGAACTGTGTCTTACTCAGGATGAGGGGGTAGGATATGATACCGATAAATTGGATTCTAACACATTTCCCCTAGAGAAATGAAAGAAGAAGGCATTGAAATCATTGATGAACTATAACAAAAACCCTCTATTGATTAGCCACCTAAATTAGAATTAAAACAATTGCCAAAAAACTTAGAATATGCATTCCTCGAGGATAATTCTACACTACCAGTAATTATCTCTTCGAAACTAAAACCCAAAGAGAAATACGAGCTGCTACAGGTACTAAAGGAGCATAAAAGAGCCATAGCTTGGAAAATTTATGACATTAAAGGGATAAGTCCATCGTTCTGCACCCATAAAATTTTAATGAAAGATGAATATAAACCATGCGTGCAACCTCGAAGACGATTGAATCCTAACAAGAAGGAAGTTGTTAAGGCTGAGGTAATTAAACTTCTAGATGCAGGAATCATTTATCCTATTTCTGACAGTACTTAGGTAAGCCCTGTGCAGGTTGTTCCAAAGAAAGGAGGCATGACTGTTGTAACCAACGAAAAGAATGATTTGATTCCTACAAGAATAGTTACAGGTTGGAGAGTCTGCATTGATTATAGGAAGTTGAACGATGCTACAAGAAAAGATCACTTCCCTCTACCATTTACTGATCAGATGTTTGAAAGATTATCTGAGCATATGTACTACTGCTTCCTTGACGGACTCTCCGGCTACTTCCAAATTCCAATAGCCCGTGACGATCAAGAAAAGACAACATTTACATGTCCATGCGATACATTTTCTTATCGTAGAATGCCTTTTGGATTATGTAATGCTCCTACTACTTTTCAGCGTTGCATGCTTGCCATCTTTGACGAACTTTTGGAAGACATTTTGGAGGTATTTACGGACAACTTTTCAGTATTTGGTAATTCTTCCATTTTTTCCTTAAATATCTAAAACAAGTTCTAATGAGATGTGAGGAAACGAACCTTGTGCTAAAATGGGAAAAGTGCCACTTTATGGTTCGAGAGGTTGTGTTAGGACATAAAATTTCTAGTAAATGGATTGAGGTAGATAAAGCAAAGGTCGAAACCATAGAAAAATTACCTCCTCCTAGTTCAGTTAAGGCTATTAGAAGTTTTTTAGGACATGCTAGATTTTATAGATGATTTATTAAGGATTTTTCTAAAATAGCTAAGCCTTGAACAAAATTACTAGAAAAATATTTACCTTTCAATTTTGATCAAGAATGTTTAGATGCATTTAATATCCTCAAAGATAAATTAATAAATGCTCCATGATTGCACCTGATTGAAACCTACCCTTTGAACTAATGTGTGATGCAAGTGATTTTACAGTAGGTGCAGTTTTGGGACAGCGAAGAGACAAGCACTTCTAGCAAATTTATTACGCTAGCAAGACATTAACGGCCGCACAAAAAAATTACACAACCATAAAAAAATAATTGCTAGCTGTAGTCTTTGCATTTGATAAATTTAGACAATATTTGATCCTATCTAAAGTTGTTGTTTACACTGACCATTCAGCTCTTCGCTATCTTTTAACTAAATCTGATGCAAAACCTCGACTTATAAGATGGATTTTACTCTCACAGGAATTAGATTTAGAAATTCAAGATAAGAAAGGAGCTGAAAATCTTGCAGTAGATCATCTTTCTATGCTTAAAAACCCAGATATCAAAGAACTCGACGAGAGTGAGATAAACGACTCGTTTCCTGAAGAAAAACTCTTTTCTATAACCAACTCCGAGGTACCTTGGTTTGCAGGTATTGCAAATTACTTAGCTGCTACATCATCAAAAGAAGCGATTCTTTGCTGATGCGAAAAACTATTTTTGGAAGGATCATTTTCTTTCCGTATATGTGCAGATCAAGTAATTCGAAGATGTGTTACAAAAGTAGAAGCAAGCAAAATCCTAGAACATTGCCATTTAGGACCTTTAGGAGGACATTACAGCCGAATTAAGATAGCGCACAAAACACTCAAATCAGGTTTTTATTGGCCCACCCTATTTAAAGGTGCCGACAGGTATGTTGCTTCATGCGATAAATGCCAGAGAACAGGTAATATCTCTAAACGAGATGAAATGCCTCAAACATATATGCTATCCTGTGAAATATTTGATTATTGGGTTTTGATTTTATGGTTCCATTTTCTAGTTCATTTGGAAATAAATACATTTTAGTAGCAGTAGATTATATGTCAAATTGGGTGGAAGCTTAAGCTTTACCTACCAACGATGCTAGAGTATTAGTAAGGTTTCTTACGAAATTTTCTCTTGATTTGGAACACCCAGAGCAATTATTAGTGATAGGGGTACTCACTTTTGTTATACTTAATTTGATAGAGTCTTAAAGAAATATGGAGTACACCACAAGACAGCTACCCCTTATCATCCTCAAACTAGCGGACAAGTGGAAGTAGCAAATCGAGAACTTAAGCTTATTTTAGAGAAAATAGTAGAATCAAATAGGAAAGATTGGGCATTAAAAGTAGACGATGCTTTATAGGCCTATAGAACAGCTTTTAAAACTCCCATAGGAACATCCCCATACAAACTTGTTTATGGAAAGAGTTGTCATCTACCATTTGAGTTGGAGTTCAAAGCTTTTTGGGCTATAAAATTTCTAAATTATGATCTTAAAACAGTAGGTGAAAAAAGGATGATTCAGTTAAATGAGCTTGATGAATGGCGAGCTAATGCCTATGAAAACTCACGACTATATAAGGAGGCAACAAAGCGCCGCCATGATGCTCGTTTAAAACAACCAAAGCAATTCGAAGTAGGAGATTTAGTCCTACTATACAATTCAAGGTTAAAATTATTCCCTGGAAAGATGAAATCAAGATGGTTAGGGCCATCCGTAATAAAAACTATTTTCCCTTACAGCATAATAGAGGTAACTCATCCAACTCGTGGCACATTCAAGGTAAACGGTCAGCGACTGAAAATTTATAATGGTGAAGATTTTAGGGATATGAGAGGAGCTTCAGCTCCGTGAACCTTCATACAGAAATGAAAACATGGTAAGTCTAGCTTAAAGACTTTAAACGAGTGCTTCTTAAGAGGCAACCTGAGCACTAACCCTATTTATTTTTATTTCTTTTTCGTTTAGAACCTAATTGCAAACTAACCAAGTTAATGAAGCGCAGATTTCCACACCACACGGCCTTACACACGGCCGTGGCCATGGCTGTGTGGATACTACGGATGTTAGCTCTGGCATGGCAGAGATAGTACAAGACAGGACGAGAAAAATATCTTCAAATCACAGACTCAACTAACACCACGGCCATGTAACACAATCGTGGTCGACACTGTTGAACCAACACAGCGTGGCAACCCAATGCAAGGCGTGGAAGAAGCGATTGAACCACAACATGGAGTGCGATATGGCCGTAGGACACAACACGCCCATGAGACACGGGCATGCGGATGTACCAGAGCTGGAAATTTCTATTTAAAACACCCCTTTCCCCTTCTCACTCACTCCCTCTTCACCCTTCAGTCCCCTCCACCTTCACTTTCCTCCTTCTTCATTCTCTAAAGTCTTGATCTATGCTTCAACAATGTCGAAGAAATGGAAAGATCCTAGCCTAGTCTCCCTGTGCGAGACTAATCAGCATAAGTTCATGCCGGCTGCTTCATCCACTCTACAAGCCAAGGGTCTTTGAGACCATTTAACTTTTAATTGTCCCTTCCCTTCTCTTTTATTTTCCTTCTATTTGACTTCCTTATGCTTAATTTAGTTTATTTCATTTTATTTTCTTGGTTTTAGGTTCTAAAGGCTACTAGGGAATCACACACCACGGCCTTAGAAATCACAACCACCTCGCAAACCATCTAACAATAAGGACCTTTCAGTCCATTAATCCGGTTCTTTTAGTCTTATTTCCCTTTCTACACTCTTTCTTTCTAATTGTCTTTTCTTTAAATATATAATTAGTATATTTAAAATTATTATTACCATTTCCTAGCTAATTCTTCATAGTTACCCAATTTCTTCATCTAGCGCAGAGATTGTCAACGACCAACACACCACGACCACTGCCAACTCGAGGATCTCATCCAAAATACAGGAAGTTTCACTTCTCTCCCTATCTTATGATTTTATTGGTATATAATTATTATATATCTTTGTACATTGAGGGCAATCTACATCTTAAGTGTTGGGGGGTGAAAACTATTTAGAAAAAAGTGTCTAACTTTTTGTATTATTCTCAAATCCCTAAATGATATTTTGTCTTAAAGTAATTTTCTCATATCACTAATTAGAATGAAATTCCTATTAATTCTTGATTTTTATTGATATGTTTTAGATTAAGTCATTGATAATTGTGCAATGATAATTTAAACTTTAAGATACTAGAGAATCAAGCATGATGAGTCTATTTTCAAAAATTAAAATTTTTCTAGGTTGTCTACCTGAATCTAATTGTTACCTTGAAATTTGAAATTTACAAGGTTCATATCAAAAACCCATTATTTTTGTGAGATTTTAAGCCTTTTAGAGCATACATTCTATTCATGCTCACTTTATTGATTATGAGTGTGTCAACATTGATTTGTTATTCTAGAACTTGCTTCGATTATACATGTCGAGACCACATTATTGATTTGATATACAGAGATGATTAAAGCACCTAGGATTTAACCCACTTACTCCACTAAAAGCCTACCCTCATAATTGACCCCTAGTGAACCCATTTGATCCTAAATACCCTTTTATTGACCCAACCGACTAATATTAACCTGAACCCATCTTGTATTTGTTATCACCATTCATTTTAACTATCCTTCTATCGAGACTTGATTTGATCAATTGCTAATTATATTATTTCAGTTGTTAAAGTTTTATCTTATATTTATTTGTTTTTAAAAAAATCGAAGCGTATTCACTATTAGTTTTGTGATTAAGTGAGCCTATACGTTTAATTTTAACATCTTGAAGAAGAAGCTCATATTATTAGTATTACAAGTTTTCAATTGATGTAATTATTCAGGTTGTTAGTTAGTTAGGTAATTTTTCAATTCAATCTCGATTCTAACCCTTCTAATTCAACCTTCATCCATACCTTTAACCTAAGCCCCGTTACAACCCTTTTTAAAGACCTTTTGATTTGTGTATCATCTCATTTTACAGTGGTGGAGATTTGATTTTCATGCAAGCCTATGGGACTAACTTTTCATGTCGACTTTTGAGCACTTAATTTTTGAACCATAAACACCTTGAGTGATTTGAGTGAGTCTTTAGTGAGGATGTCAACTTTTTTTTATTTTAAATTAAAGGTAATTATTCAGATAAGGGGAAAACACCAATGTTTTCATGCTAAAAACTCATGACTTTGATTGTTTGAATCTTTAGGACTTTTTGAGTTGAATTATCCATCTATAAATTATCTATGAATTATCATGGGGCATTATCAATGAATATTATGAATTGAGGAAGTTCGTTTTAATTGTGAGTTGAGAATTTTGCTTGAGGACAAGCAAAAGCTTAAGTGTGGGGGTATTTGATAAACCGTAAAATGAGCATATTTTAATCCCACATTTAGCATACTTTTGGATGATTTTCCCTTTAATTATGGAAATAGGTGCTCCTAATCCTTTGTTTTCATGTTTTATACTCAGGAGGGCACCAAAGGACGAAAAGAATAAGAAACCAGCCAAAAATAAAAAAATGGGCCAAAGCACGAATTCCACACGGCCTGGGCCTAAGACCACACGGTTGTGCCTCTTAAGAAGAGTCGACCACGGCCTAGACCTCGAAATGCACGGGCGTGCCTCATCAATAGGTTCGATCACGGCTTGGCCACGATTTACATGGAGGTGTGCCATGGGCGTGGCCCTACCGCAGGAAAGAAAAATTCTCTTTGGATTAGGATACTTTCGGGCCAAGTAAGGCATCTCGAAGCCTATATAAACACCCTATGAGGCAACATAAAGGGGGGTTGGACGAGAGTTCGACAGACACCTTTTGTCAGGGCTTTTCATCGGTTCAGCTAGGCCAAGGAGCCAAGCCAAAGGGCCAAAATTGTGGGATTTACTCGAAGAAAACCAGTTGATTCTTCTCAAGACGCCAGTATCATACTCAAGATGGAGGAACTCTCCTTCAATTCCTTCAGGGGGTTTTAAGGTTTTCTTATGTTTTGTTTTATATTTTCTTCTGAGATGTCTTCTTTTACTATTATAAACTAAACCTCATATACCTGAGGGGGATGCAACCTAAGACGGATTTTGTTATTATTATCTGATCTGTATGATAAATATTTGACTTGTTCTTAACTATGTGTACTCAATTCTTGTTTTGGTATTTCCGGGATATTAAGTCAAGCATTTATGCTCTTAGGCGGTGGAGGAATAGACCCTGTTTAAGAGTAGATCTAGCATAGTTAAGCGGAGTTGAATGTAACCCTAGAGATAGGATGACGTAAATCTGTCGGATTAGGGTCAAACCTAATATAGGAGTCCATAGATCGAGTTAATGCAATTCTGGGGGTTTTAACTAGAAAGAGATTTCAATTAATCAACCTAGGGTTAGACGTTAGTAGCCTCGGGAGAGGTATTAATATAACTTAGGGAATCCTTCTGATCAAGTCAAGTGAATAAATCGTCTGGCACATAGTTAGATAACAAGTGAAGTCTAGGTGGATTATTCCTCGGGTATTGTTTAAATCAATAGGTTTTCTCTCATGTTTTTCCTCAATTTCTTTTCTTTGTCTTTGCATCTTTAGCTTAGTAGTTAGTTAATTTTAGATTAGATAAAAATTCCTTTAATTCTTAGGCTAAATAATAAAAAGAAAGTTAGTATTAGTACTTTTGGTTCCTTTGGGTTCGACAATCCGGTCTTGCCACTAAACTATGCTACTGTTCGATACGTGCGCTTGCCTCCATCGTTATCTTAGTTAGTTTCTAGGTTCGATCATTCTTTTTATAAATTTTTAAGACTTTGACACACGATTAGTGTAATTTAGAATTAAACTTACCATTTATACATAATCAAGTCAATAATTAAGGTATACTAAATTCAACTACCAAATGCCTAAACACAAGCATTCATCAACAAGTTAGTCACATAATTGCATATAATCATCCATTATCTCAATTTAATACTCAATACATTGTATCATATCAAATTCATATATCACGTACATCATTTGTAACAATTTACTCGATTCATATAAACAATAATTCATTCAATAACAGTAACTCATCCATATAACCAATACTTCATCTATATAAACAATAATTCATCCGTATAAACACATAGCTTTATCACATAACAAATAACAGAACTTATGCCCATTAAATCTATTAAAATATCAAGGGATACTCGGGTGATATACTTTACATATATAAATCAGTAATCCGTCAATTCATTAACTTTTTAGCTCTTTCGAGTTATGAACAGTAAGCTCCTCTTCAGCTGATGGACAGTAAGCTCTATTGAGCTGAAATGGTAAGCTCTGACGAGTTGAAAATAGTAAGCTCTTACGAATTAATATATCAGTAAGCTCATACGAGCTGTGGTGAGTCTGCAACATATGCGGGATCTCGACCAAAACGGTAACCCTAGTGACATGTCACTCGTATCCTACGACTTTCTACAATTCAAATGGGACTCGATATTCAATAATTCTCATCATTTTGGCATTCGAACTCAGTAATTCCATTTATTCAATTATACTTTCATTTCTAATAATTTACAAGTATTTAATGATTCAATTTTAATAATACGAACTTACATCGAGTTTCTTGAATGAAAATTATTGACTATTCTTTTACTTTTTCTTTTCCCCGATCTAAACTCGATCTCAGCTTATCTTGATCTATATATTGTCAAATTTAGCACATTCAGCATTCGATCTATTCAATTTAGTCCAAATTTCACTTTAAGGCATTTTTACACATTTGCCCCTAATATTTCACATCTTTTATAATTTAGACCTTATTACATAAAATTATAAATTCATGCAATTTAATCAGAACCTATGCTAGTTGAATTTCTTTAGTACTCATATTAGCCCATATTTCTCATTTATTCACACTTTTAACCACCACATTTCACATTTTTTCAATTTAATCCCTTTTTGACATTTTTGTCAAAAATCACTTTACAAAAGCTATTAATCTAACATTAAACCTTCCAAATCTATCATAATTCATCAAATTACTCAAGAATTCACCAATGGCAACATGATAAATCTTTAATAGTTTTGAAATCTAAGGTCCGGGCTAGCTAGAATATGAAGCAACGATCACAAAAGCATAGAAATCATTAAAAACCAAGCAAAAACGCACTTACAAGCTCAAAGAGAAGTGAGTGAATGTTCAAAGCCCTAACAATGGCTTTCTTCTTCCCCCAATTTGGTTGATGAAGATTAATGGAGAAAGAAATTTGTTTTGTTTTATTATAATTAACTTAATTACTAAATGACAAAATTAACCTTATTACTAATTAAAAATTTCAATAATGCCATGCCATTATCATCCACTATCTAATTAATGGGATATTTGCCACATGAGGACCTTCATTTTAATGATACATAGCTATTAGGCACTTTTAGCTAATAGAACATCACTTTTGCACTTTATGCGATTTAGTCTTTTTTATCAAATTGACCAATCAAACGATAAAATTTCTTCACAAAATTTTCACACATACATGCTATCATGCTGTAAACATTAAAATAATAATAAAATAAATATTTTTACGTCAAATTTTTGGTCTCAAAACCATTATTTGAATTGACTAAAAACGAGCTGTTACAACTCTACCTCTTTAGGGATTTTCGTCCCCGAAAATATTACCAGTGAAAAGGTTAGGGTGTTGTTTTCTCATAGCTTTATCGGGTTCGCACGTAGCTTCCTTGATCCTGTGTTTATGCCAAAGAACCTTCACTAGGGTTATGCATTTATTTCTCAATTCTTTGATTTCACGAGCTAAAATCCTGATCGGTTCTTCACTATACGTCAAATCAGTCAGTATCTCAACATCTACCAGAGAAATCACATATGACAAATCGGATATGTATTGACATAACATAGAAACGTGAAAGGCATTATGAATATTTTCATGTTCTGCCAGTAAAGTTAGTCGATACGCTATAGACCCTATTCCTTCGAAGATCTCATACGGTCCGATAAGTTGCGGACTCAACTTTCCTTTATGGCTGAATCAAAGAACCTTTTTCCACTGTGACACCTTTAGAAACACTCGGTCCCTGACTTGAAACTTAATTTCTTTCTGTTTCAAATCCACGTATGATTTCTGTCGATCTAAACTACTTTTAAACTGTCGCAAATTATTTTCACTTTTTCTTCAGTTTCTCTGATCAATTCAATCCCGTTAATCTTTTTCTCACTTAGTTCAGTCCAGTATAACGAAATTAGACATTTGCGACCATATAAAGCTTCGTACGATGCCATCTTTATACTCGTTTGAACACTGTTGTTATACGCGAACTCAATCAATGGTAAGTATTTTTCCTAACTGCCCTCAAACTCTAAAATACAACATCTCAACATGTCTTCAAGAAATTGAATAATTCTCTCGGTCTGAGGATGAAAAGTAGTACTAAAATTCAACTTTATTCCCATAGCTTCTTGTAGTTTCTTCCAGAATCGCAGCGTAAATCTCAGATCTCTATCAAAAATAATAAATAGTGGCATTCCGTGCAATTAAATAATCTCAAAAATGTATAATTCAACTAGTCTATCAAGTGAATAATCTGTACGTACCGGTATGAAATGAGCAGATTTCGTTAATCGATCAACGACAACCCAGATAGCATCTTTCTTTTTAGAGTTAGAGGCAATCCCTACACAAAATCCATTGTAAACCTATCCCATTTCCACTCGGGAATCATCACAGCTCTGGTAAACCCGATGGTACTTGATGCTCAGCTTTGACTTGCTGACAAATCAAGCATTTAGAAACAAACTTTGAGATAGCCTGTTTCATGCATTGACACCAATAAAACTTTTTCAAATCGTTGTACATTTTCGTACTCTCCAGATAAGTAACTATTGTGCGCTTCATACAAAATCTTCTGAATGAGTTTTAAATTTCTTGGTATAAAAATTCTATTCCAATACCTTAAGCAATCATCGGCCCAATCTACAACTCTGAATTAGGGATAGTCTCACATTAAATCCGTTTAACTTGCAATTAATGACCATCTTTCTAAGCTTTACAGATTTGTTGAAGAAATACGGTTTAGCTTTTAATTCAGCTAAAACAGACACATCTTCCCAAATCATCAACTGGGTATTCATTGCTCGTAATGTAAACAAAGATTTTTAGCTCAGGGCATCAGCAACAACTGTAACACCCCAAACCCCCCAAACGTTATGACCGAATTTGGTATGCTCTGAGAAAACATTTTGAAAAATCCCTTTAAGCCGCTTTTAAATTTTGATAAAAGATATTGTTTTGGTTTAATAATTTACTAGGTCGTTGTTACTGATTCAAGTGTACCGATGGCACAATAAAACATTTTTGTGTATTAATTTGAGAAAACATGTGTATCCATTTTCAAGTCATTAACAAATTATCCAAAAGCAGATAAAATAACCAAAATATAGTCCTAGTAGGCCTTATTACAATTTAAGCAAAATAACCAACAATAAAATAAAAGTAGTTCATAAATCATTTAATCCAAATGTTCTTTGCATGGCCACCTCGAGTTCTACGGCTCCTTATCCTCGATCTACGAGTCACCGAAAATTTAAAGGAGAAGGTGAGTCACCAAGACTCAGTGCATAATCCCTCTCCCGAGTAAATGCCACATTCTTACACAAATTATAACAAGCAACATATATGTATTATGCACCCAACCTAGCCATCCATAACTCCTTTTCTACCCCGTGTGGTACCAAACCACTGGTGGTGCCAAACCACTGGTGACTTAAAGCCACATATGTGATACCAAATCATTGGAGATACCAAATCTCTGGTGTCTGAAGACACAAATCGAATGATGGGGCCAACCCATCGTGTGATACCAAATCACTGGCGTCAATCCCATATCTCAAAGTGGGGCCAACCCACGGTGGAATTAATCCACAGGGACGAGACGCTATGAGGTGCCAAACCTCTGGTGCCCGAAGACACGAATGTGATACCAACTCACTGGAGATACCAAATCTCTGGTGTCCAAAGACACAATCTTCCCCCTCCTCTCATGTTGCCCATACCAATGCAATATATATAAATAAATCATGTCAATATACTTTGATATGAATCATATAACAAAATCTCATAAATCGAGATCATGATTTCAATCCTCATGTATTAACAACATATCGAAACGGACTTACCGAATCCTCATTCATACCATCATGGTATCATCTCAAAACTCATCATTTCGACTTTAACAACATGAATAGTTATTTAACATACATATATACAAATATGAATCAAGTTATAAGTGTGTAAGATACACACCTTTACCAACGCAAGAACTATCTTCCAAAAATCCGATCTATCGCACTAGATCACTTTGTCCCTACAATCGGCCAATACTAAAATTATTAACAAAGGCCATTCACCAAACCACAATACTTTAATTCAAAACTTTAGTCTTTTCAAAAGAATGATGAATCAACTAAAATCCTTACCCTTTGACTTACCAACCTTTGATTGCTAGAGAGATAGGGCTTAAATCAATTGCTTCCAAAGTCCCAAAGAGCCTATCTTTCAAAATCGATTGAATAGAAATCAAAGAAAATCTACCCTTGAATATTCGGCCAAAACAAGGACTAAAAGAGAGGAAGAAGATTCGGCTATGGTTGATTTGTATTAACAACAAGGATTGAATTAAAATCAAAAGAAGAAAATGGAAGAGATTTCAATGGAAAAGAAATGTTTATGGCTTAAAATAAAAGAAAGTAAAGAGATGGAGAGATGGAAATTTCGCCAAGAGAGAGTGTAGGAGAAAAGTGATTTGAACAATATTGAAAGAAAGAAAAGGAGAGAGTTGTGGAAGAGATTCGCCAAGCACTACTTTGCCAAAAAGAAAGTGCACAAAATGCACAAGTTAGATTGTAGTTTCGGTTTCAAAAGGGCAAATGAAAGGAAGTAAAATGATGTGATTTAGTTCAACAAAAAGAGGCTAAAATCAAAAGCAAAATGCACCAAAATGCACAAGACATA
Source organism: Gossypium rotundifolium (assembly GCA_025506655.1). Classification (NCBI taxonomy): domain Eukaryota; kingdom Viridiplantae; phylum Streptophyta; class Magnoliopsida; order Malvales; family Malvaceae; genus Gossypium; species Gossypium rotundifolium. The sequence continues at coordinate 71,797,811 of CP106729.1, forward strand.
TTCGGCCAAAGAGGAGAGCTTTGGGGAGGAAAAGAAAAATGACAAGGATGCACAAAAATGATAAAATGACTAACCAATTCCCCCCCAAACTACCTATCAAAATTCGGCCACCCTCTAGCCTTACATGTCGTCCACATTCAACCAATAAAGGCCATCAAAGAGTTTCCAAAATGTTCTCCAACATTCAAGCCTCTTGACAACAATTTTGAATTAAACATACTCCTAATTTTCTCCCTATTTCCTCCTATTCACTCACAACAATTAAGCTAACCCCATAGTCCATGAAACCGCCCACATTCATGGAAAAATAGCCATTAAAAAGCTTCCAAAACCTTACCTTAAACTAAGCCTTATGTCCCTATCTTTCCTTAATCCATAGGATTCCTTACCCAAAGTTCAAGCTTTCCTAAATTTCTATTCAACTTACTAAAAGAAATAGTCCAACCTATCATAAATAAGTTTGACCGTCCATCAATGCAAGGATTCAAAAATAAACCTTCAAAATGCTAAACATGCTACTCGAACCTCTAACCTCAAGCCACCTTTCAAGCTCCTTAACCAACTTGCCACTTACTCCTCTTATGCTTTAAATGAACACTTAATTTAACTTAAGTGTCAAGCTCACTTAATCCTACTTCATTAAATAAGCCATACTAAAATTTATTCTAGCTTCCTAAATAAAAACAAGCCTTCACAAGACTATGCTATCACACAAAATTCCTACCCAAGCCAACACAAAATAATACTCAAATTTCCTAAGGCTCAAGGCCCAATCCTACTAGGCCCAATTTGGGATGTTACGCTTCTACCCCTTAAAATAATTTCATCCTCGAAATTACTTACTATCAATCAATCGTGTATCCTTAACTCATCACCCTACGCCATGTTTGCACTCGATCTTAAAGATCTATCATACTTTCTAGAAACATTCCTTCGTCCATAATCCAAGTCCCATACACTTTACCACCACATAAGAGCGAACTAACGTAACCACAAACAAGACAATTGAGGTATTTGAAATAAGAAACTTACCCGTTGTCATATCCGCACATCTTCCTCCTCGCGACGGCCAACGCGATAAACCAACCTCGGTTGCCTCGCCTCTGCACCTTCAAGACCTCGGCCACGTCTGCTACCATTAACTCTAGTCGCACCTTGACCCTCCGTGGTGGTCCTTCATTTCTAACACGAGCACGATTTCGACCTCTGGGTGATTCTTAGCTAACCGAGGACAATCCCTTACACGGTGATCCAATGATCCACATTCAAAGCACCTCTACTTCCACCAAATATTCTCCGAGTGGGATTTCCGCATCTAGCACACTGAGGTGGCCATTGAGTAGGCTTTGTGGCTCTTTCTGATTCCCCAAATCTAGCCCTCTTCTCCACATACTGCCCGATCCAGGCAATTCAAAGCTTCTCTTCTGTTTATTCTTTTCGTGATTCTGTCTTACGGACTCCTTGATCCCTTCGGCTACCTTAGCCTTTTCCACTAGGACTGAAAACTCACGCTCTTGTTGTGGAGCAATTAGCAGTCTCAAGTCATCTCTCAGTCCGTCTTCAAAGCGGACACAGGTTCGTGCTCCGTTGACACAATTCCACGAGCATAGCGGCTCAGCCTTAAAAATTCTGCCTCATACTCTGACACTGACTTATTTCCTTGTACCAACCCCGAAAAGCTTTCCTCCGAGCATCGGTGTAGTGGTGCCACATATTTCTTCCAAAAGCGACTTTGAAGTAATCCCATGTAAGATCGTCTGTCGTAGCACTATCTCGAATCGTGAGCCACCATCGATATGACTCATCCTTGAAGCGACACCGCCTTTCGCTTTCTCCTCATTTGTCAAATCTATCTCATCCATGATTCTTTCGATCGATTCTAGCCAATATTCATCAGATTAGGCGCTACACGAGATACACCTCGAAAAATTTAGCTCAGTTAGCTCGAAGTCTCTCGGTACCGATTTTCGAGCTCCTCTACCTTCACCCATTCCACTACCCTTTCCAAAACCCGCAAAGATCGCTTGTAACATCTGCGTCATCACCCGCTTGATCCTGCTCTTGGCTCCAAAAGTTGGGGGTGGTGGTATATCGTTCTCAGATCCTTGACTGACCGATGTTACGATACTGATCATCCTACCCCTTCAAGGTCATTGACTACCACGTCCTCTAAAGCTCATTCTAACTATCGACTTTAACTGATTAGGAAATTTTATGAATTAGTACATGTTTCACTTGGTTATCCTCAAGAAATTTTATGAAAAGAATTTAATAGAGATTCTTTCGATCAAATAGAGTTTTAAGTCTTCTATCTAGTTTACACAAAAAAGTACATCCATTCCTAATACCTTTCATACCTATGCACTCTTGGGCATTTCGTCTGCTTTAACCTGTGGGTATTTTCGTCATAAATCGGAGAAATTTTTTTTTTAAAAACTTTCCTAATTCAGAACATTTTGAAATTTCCAAAACTAGAGGGTTCTTTTCAGAAATTTCTCAAATTTAAGGTATGGCAAAATTTTGGAAACTAGGGTATTTTGGTAATTTTGTCAATCGGGGTAATTTTGTAAATTCAAAAGTCGGTGTATATATTTTGAAATACAAGATTTTGGCTACTTTTGCAAAGTAAGAATATTTTATTGAAATCGAGGTAATTCGGTAATTCTAGAACCAAGGCATTTTCGTAATTTTGCCACTAGGGGCATTTTGGTAATTTTGATAAATCGAAAATATTTTGAAGATTTTTTTAACTTAAAATATTTGATAATTTTGAAAATGAATTTGTCCTACTATCTAAAAGAGATAATTTAGTGATTTAAAACCAAGTTTTCCTTAAAACATGACTAGTCCTTTCGGGTTTTATTTGTGGTTTTGCCTATGATCGAGTCCTCTTGGTTAGGGTGAACCGAAGCTACGCACCAGGTAGGAATCCCGCAAAGAGGAGGTGAGTCATGAGGACTGCTTAAATACCAAGCTCTTCCAGATCCAATCCTAGACATGCGCACCAAGGTTACCACATTCTAACTCTGCGACTTGGTCATGGGTTGGTTTTAATTAGGCCATTAAAGTCTTATGAGTTTTGTTGGGGTGGACTAGTCCTAAGGTTCAACACCTATCACACTAACTACGTTCCCTACCTACCCTTCTACAATAATAATCCATACAAAAAGGTAGAGGTACTTACCTGGGCGAATTGGTGCCGGAGACTCAGTGCCATGCTTATTCAAAACCAAAATATTTCAAATAGGCCTACTAAAACATTTTTTTGGGCCTTGGGCCCCCACAGACGAGCTTTGAACTGGGCTCTGATACCAATTTGTAACACCCCAAACCCGGCCCAAACGTTATGACCGAATTTGGTATGCTACAGAGAAAACATTTTGAAAAATCCTTTAAGCTATTTTAAATTTTGATAAAAGATATTGTTTTGGTTTAATAATTTACTAGGTCGTTGTTACAGATTCAAGTGTACCCGATGGCACAATAAAACATTTTTGTGTATTAATTTGAGAAAACATGTGTATCCATTTTTCAAGTCATTAAGTTATTAAACAAATTATCCAAAACAGATAAAATAACCAAAATATAGTCCTAGTAGGCCTTATTACAATTTAAGCAAAATAACCAACAATAAAATAAAAGTAGTTCATAAATCATTTAATCCAAATGTTCACTGCATGGCCACCTCGAGTTCTTCTGGCTCCTTATCCGCGATCTACTAGTCACCTAAAAATTTAAAGGAGAAGGTGAGTCACCAAGACTCAGTGCATAATCCCTCTCCCGAGTAAATGCCACATTCTTACACAAATTATAACAAGCAACATATATGTATTATGCACCCAACCTAGCCATCCATAACTCCTTTTCTACCCCGTGTGGTACCCAACCACTGGTGGTGCCAAACCACTGGTGACTTAAAGTCACATATGTGATACCAAATCACTGGAGATACCAAATCTCTGGTGTCCGAAGACACAAATCGAATGATGGGGCCAACCCATCGTGTGATACCAAATCACTGGCGTCAATCCGATATCTCAAAGTGGGGCCAACCCACGGTGGAATTAATCCACAGGGACGAGACGCTATGAGGTGCCAAACCTCTGGTGTTCGAAGACACGAATGTGATACCAAATCACTGGAGATACCAAATCTCTGGTGTCCGAAGACACAATCTTCCCCCTCCTCTCATGTTGCCCATACCAATGCAATATATATAAATAAATCATGTCAATATACTTTGATATGAATCATATAACAAAATCTCATAAATCGTAGATCATGATTTCAATCCTCATGTATTAACAACATATCGAAACAGACTTACCGAATCCTCATTCATACCATCATGGTATCATCTCAAAAACTCATCATTTCAACTTTAACAACATGAATAGTTATTTAACATACATATATACAAATATGAATCAAGTTATAAGTGTGTAAGATACACACCTTTTACCAACGCAAGAACTATCTTCCAAAAATCCGATCTATCGACTAGATCACTTTGTCCCTACAATCGGCCAATACTAAAATTATTAACAAAGGCCATTCTACCAAACCACAATACTTTAATTCCAAAACTTTAGTCTTTTCAAAAGAATGATGAATCAACTAAAATCCTTACCCTTTGACTTACCAACCTTTGATTGCTAGAGAGATAGGACTTAAATCAATTGCTTCCAAAGTCCCAAAGAGCCTATCTTTCAAAATCGATTGAATAGAAATCAAAGAAAATCTACCCTTGAATATTCGGCCAAAACAAGGACTAAAGAGAGGAAGAAGATTCGCTATGGTTGATTTGTATTAACAACAAGGATTGAATTAAAATCAAAAGAAGAAAATGGAAGAGATTTCAATGGAAAAGAAATGTTTATGGCTTAAAATAAAAGAAAGTAAGAGAGATGGAGAGATGGAAATTTCGCCAAGAGAGTGTAGGAGAAAAGTGATTTGAACAATATTGAAAGAAAGAAAAGGAGAGAGTTGTGGAAGAGATTCGGCCAAGCACTACTTTGCCAAAAAGAAAGTGCACAAAAATGCACAAGTTAGATTGTAGTTTCGGTTTCAAAAGGGCAAATGAAAGGAAGTAAAATGATGTGATTTAGTTCAACAAAAAGAGGCTAAAATCAAAAGCAAAATGCACCAAAATGCACAAGACATATTCAGCCAAAGAGGAGAGCTTTGGGGAGGAAAAGAAAAATGCCAAGGATGCACAAAAATGCTAAAATGACTAACCAATTCCCCCCCAAACTACCTATCAAAATTCGGCCACCCCCTAGCCTTACATGTCGTCCACATTCAACCAATAAAGGCCATCAAAGAGTTTCCAAAACGTTCTCCAACATTCAAGCCTCTTGATAACAATTTTGAATTAAACATACTCCTAATTTTCTCCCTATTTCCTCCTATTCACTCACAACAATTAAGCCAACCCCATAGTCCATGAAACCGCCCACATTCATGGAAAAATAGCCATTAAAAAGCTTCCAAAACCTTACCTTAAACTAAGCCTTATGTCCCTATCTTCCTTAATCCATAGGATTCCTTACCCAAAGTTCAAGCTTTCCTAAATTTCTATTCAACTTACCAAAAGAAATAGTCCAACCTATCATAAATAAGTTTGACCGTCCATCAATGCAAGGATTCAAAATAAACCTTCAAAATGCTAAACATGCTATGGAACCTCTAACCTCAAGCCACCTTTCAAGCTCCTTAACCAACTTGCCACTTACTCCTCTTATGCTTTAAATGAACACTTAATTTAACTTAAGTGTCAAGCTCACTTAATCCTACTTCATTAAATAAGCCATACTAAAATTTATTCTAGCTTCCTAAATAAAAACAAGCCTTCACAAGACTGTGCTATCACACAAAATTCCTACCCAAGCCAACACAAAATAATACTCAAATTTCCTAAGGCTCAAGGCCCAATCCTACTAGGCCCAATTTCGGGATGTTACAACAACATTAGCTTTTTTCGGGTGATAATCAATCACAAATTCATAATCTTTCAATAACTCGAGCCATCTCCATTGTCGCAGATTCAAATCTTTCTGTGACATAAGATATTTTAAGCTTTCGTGATCCGTAAAAATGTGGCATTTTTTTACCATATAAGTAGTGCCACCAAATTTTCAATGCTAGCACAATTGCAGCCAACTCTAAGTCGTGCGTCGAATAGTTTTTTTCATGCGGTTTCAATTTTGGGAAGCATAAGCTATAAATTTTCCCTCTTGCATCAAACCACATCCCAAACCGTTCAATACCGTGTCACTATAAATCACAAACTCTTTCCTCGATTCAAGTTGAACTAGAACTGGTGCTTTAGTTAACAGTACTTTCAACTATTCAAAACTCTGCTGACATTTTTCTGACCATTCAAATTTCACATCTTTCTGAAGTAGTCGTGTCATCAGTGTCACTATCATCGAAAATCCTTTCACGAATCTTTGGTAATAGCCCACTAAGCCTAGAAAACTATGGACTTCTGACACATTTCTCAGAGGTTTCTTGTCAACAATGGCAAAAATCTTACTTGGGTCAACTCTAATACCTTCAGCTAAAACAATATGCCCTAGAAATCCAACCTCTTGAGCCAAAACTCACATTTGTTGAGCTTAACAAATAATTGATTATCACGTAGAGTTTGTAACACAATTCTCAATTGCATGATATGTTCAGATTCATCTTGCAAATACATTAGAATATCGTCAATGAATACAACAATGAATCTATCTAAATATGGTCTGAATATCTGGTTTATCAAATCCATAAAAACTGCAGGAGAATTAGTTAATCCAAAAGGCAAAACAAGGAATTAATAATGTCCGTACCTAGTTTTGAACAAAGTTTTTGGCACATTCGACTCTTTAAATCGCAACTGATAAAAACCTGATTTCAAATCAATCTTTGAAAATACTGTAGCCTCTTTCAACTGATCAAATAAATCATGAATCTGTAGTAGAGGGTATTTTTTCTTTCTAGTTACTTTATTCATGTAACACACCTAACCCTTAGTCATTGCCGGTTTAGGCTTAAGAAGCATTACCAAACATAACAAAACTTTTACGATCGTTTCTCAAACATAAATACATCATCATCATAACATAGCAAAGCATATACATATAGTCCCTTTAAAAAGGTCTACGAGACCTTAAACATACATTAGGAAGGGGTCGGGACTAGACCGAGTACATACAAGTTTTTTCTAAAAATCAAACATTTTTCAAAGTTACAGAGGTCAGACGCCCGTGTGGGTAGGCTGTATGCCTCACACAGCTTCAAACACACCCGTGTGTCCAAGCTGAGACAAAATAAGGCATACATATTGACTTGTCCACACGGCCACAAGACATGCTCGTGTGCTTGACCCATGGTCAACATTGACTTAATTCACACGGCCTGTCACACGCCTGTGTGTGTGGCCCGTGTACGAGTCTGACTTGTTTCGAACTATAATCTTAAGGGACACAGTTAAGACACATGCCGGTGTGCTCAACCGTGTGGGCAAATATAGGCCATTTGCAAGGCCACTTTACCCCCCAATTTTTGGATCATACCTACAAGCATTAAACCATTCTAAATCATATCTCAAATGCATCCAAAACATACATTTTAACCATCATTTCCATCTACCAATTTCAAGCATGAAACATATCACTTACATATCACCAAAACATATCAATATGATCATTCAGACAACATCACATATACACCTTATAACTATCATTTTCACATATTCAAAACACATACTAAAGTCATTCAACTATCAAGCCATATCACATGGCAAGAACTATACATCTAAAAACATTCCATAATCACTAGCCTATACATGCCATATACCAAATATACAACTTCTAAAAGTATCAAAATAGATGTCCGATTGTGTGATTGAGTCGACGATCCCTGGATCCGAGCTAGCTTTGATGACATTGTAAAGTAGAGAAGAACTTCACACAGTAAGCTTTAAAGCTTAGTAAGTTCATAATATAACACAATTAACTCAACAATTGAGATTAATTAAACAAAAATTATCAACACCTAGTACAATTCACCTCATTACTCAATTTCATCCATAACATTTCCTCATTTTCATATATATCTATATATTCATATACAAGTATTTACAATGCTACTCAATCTAACTCTTCCATCATTCATTCACATAATTATCCATTTATCTCATACACAATTTCATCAACCACATAGGTTTTGTACATACATGTACCATCAAGTAATTATCAATCACATTTACCATTCAGTGCTCAATACCATAATTTTTTCAGTCCTCTTCCAATCGTCGGTGAATTCGTACACTCAGTGCCATTTAATTAGCCGACGCTACGATAGTGTTGCATACTTAGTGCCATCACTTTAAATAAAAAATATCTCAATATGTAACAGCCCGATTTAGACCTTAGTCAGAATAGTGGTCTCGGGACCACAAATTCTAGGTCAAAAAATATTTTAATATTAGTTTTGATGTTTATAATATGTGATTGAGAATGTGTGAAAAGTTGGTGTGAAAATTTTATCGTTTGTGTGTCGATTTAAGAAAAATGACTTAATCGCATAAAATGAAAAAGTTGTGCGCTGATTATTAAAGTGTCTATTTGGCATGGCTTACTACATAAGAAGTCCTTATGTGGTAATTAGACCTTTGTTAGTGGGATGGACATAAATGGCCATTAAATGGATGAAATAAAAATGTTCTAACAAAGGGCAAAATGGTAAACTATGTAATAAGTTAATATTAATTAAACAAAACAAATTAGATAGCCATTTTTCTCATTTTTCTTCCATCGAAAATTGAAAAGAGAATAGCCATTGATGCTTTGTGATATTCGACTAGGGCTTAGCTTGATTGAGGTATGTTTTTGACTCGATTTTTGATAATTTCTACGTTTTTGTGATCGTTGCTTAGTGTTCTAGCTAGCCCATGCTTTAATTTTAGAATTTAATGGTGATTTTGTGATATTCCAATGATGAATATGTGAGTTTTGTGTTGTTAGTTAGTGGAATATGAAAGCTTGGTGTGATGTTTGGTTAACATAGTTTGTATTTGAATTTTTGGTAAAATTGAGTAATTTGGGCTAAATTGTGAAAATAAGAAATTAGAGGACTAAAATGTGAAATAAATGAAATGTGTGGACTTGTATGAGTATAAGGAGATGATTAAATGGTGCATGTATTGGTATGTTTTGTTTACATTTTGAGGCATGAATTGGTATTGGATTGATGGTTTTATGTGATTCTAACTGTGGATGGTAATATGGCCTTGAAAAATGACCTATAATTGCCCACACGGTTGAGCCACATGCTCGTGTGGCTCAACCGTGTCATGCAGGTATGTAATTTGGTGCAAAACAAGCTCGACCACGGGCTAGGCACACGGGTGTATGACTAGCCGTGTGGTGCAAGTCAGTGTCGACCACGGGTGAGGCACACCGGCGTGTTTCAGGTCGTGTGAACAAGTTAGTATGTATACCCTGTTTTGCCACGGCTTGGATACACGGCCTACCCACACGGGCATGTGACCTCTGTAACTTAGAAAAATGTTTAATTTTCAAAAATTTTTGTATGTGTTCGGTTTAGTCCCGACCCTATCCTAAAGCATGTTTAAGGTCTCGTAGACATCATTAAGGGACTATATGTTTATATTTTGATATGTTTCAATGATGATTGACTTTATGTTAAAAAATAATATGAAATATTTAGAAATGATTAGTAATGCCTCTTAACCCTAGTCTGGCGGCGGTTATGGGTTACGGGTGTTACACAATATCGCACACATAGTGCCAACTATTATAACCAATGCATTTCTCTATCTCACACACTCGGTGCCATTCATCATAGTAACCATTATATTTACACACACATAGTGCTACATTTCTTTGAATTCACATTTCACGTTTCTAATTCAACCATCACATTTCTAGTTATTTCATAACAAATAAACATTGTTTAAGTAGTTTGTATTATACACGAACTTAACTCAGATGTAGAAACAACGATATAAGTCGATCAATCGAGCACCTTGTTCTTACCTCGATCTAAGTCTGAATTTCTCTTTTCTTGATCTATACATATTCAAATATAACTCTTTCATTCATCAAATCATTCAATTCAATCCAAATGCACATATTTAGGGCATTTTACAAAATAGCCCTCATATTTTCACATTTTGACATTTAAGTCCCTATTTCATAAAATCACCAAATACACATAATTTCATTATACACATGTTTAGCCCAATTTTCCCCTAGCTCATATAAGCCCACATATTTCATTTATTTCACACTTTAGTACCTCAATTTCTCATTTTCACAATTTAGCCCAAAATAGTCAAATTCATCAAAAATTCAAAGACAAAATATGTTAATCTATCACATATCTTTCATATTTCATCATCAACTATCACAAAGCTCAAGCATTCATCAATGGCATTTTACAAAATCACCAACAAACTCAAAAATTAGGACATGAGCTAACTAGAACACGAAACAATGATCACAAAAACGTAAAAATCACTAAAAACTGAGCTCAAAACATACCTCAATCAAGCCTTGTAAGTGTCAAATATCCAAAGCTCAAGAACCCTATGTATTCTTGCTATTTTCGATGGAATTAGGATGATAAAATGGCCACCAAATGTTTTTTTTAATCAATATATCCTTATTAACCAAATTACTATTTTGTCCTTAATGAATTAACATAAAAATTCATTTAATACAAGCCCATTTATGACCATTTCCACTATCAAAGGTCTAATTACAACATAAGGACTTCTTATTTAATAAGCCATGGCAATTAAACACCTTAACAATTAGCACATAGCTTTTGTATTTTATGCGATTAAGTCCTTTTTCACAAATCGACACACAAACGATAAAATTTTCACAGAATTTTCACACATGCTTTATCACGTGCTGTAAACACTAAAACTAATATTAAAATATTTTTAACCTTGGATTTGTGGTCTCATCATGCCATCTTTCTTCTTAACAAACAATACCGGTGCACCCCAGGGCAAATAACTCGGTCGTGCAAAACCTTTGTCTATCAATTCTTTGAACTGAGCTTTCAACTCTTTTAATTCTGTTTGAGCCATTCCATACAGAGCTATCAATATCAGTGTTGTTCCTAGTACTAATTCAATACCAAATTCAACCTCTTTGATCGGTGGCAAACCCGATAATTCTTATGTAAATATATTCGAAAACTCACAAACAATAGGTATAGATTCAATCTTTGATTCAGACACCTTTGTGTCCAGTACGTATGCAAGATATGCATCATAGCCCTTTTTCATACATTTCTGAGCTAACATAGACAATATCACAATAGGTAATTCACTCGAATCATCAAACTCAATTCGAAGAATTTCACCATTCTAACACTTCAATTCGATAATCTTTTGCCTACAATTAACAACTGCATCATGCATAGTCAACCAGTCCATACCCTCACATCAAATTCATCGAACGATAGAAGCATCAAGTCAGCCAGAAAACAGTAACCCTGAGTCATTAAAGGATAATTCTTACAAATCTTATCAACTAAAATAGACTTGCCTAAGGCGTTCGATACTTTAATTACAAATTCTATAGACTCGATACGTAAACTCTTTTTAAACACTAAATTCATACAAATATATGAATGGGTTGATCCAGGATCTATCAACACAATTATATCAATATCAAAAAGAGAAAAAGTACGGGTAATAACATCTTTCCATAATGACTCCTCCCGTGCACGGATAGCATAAGCTCGGGCAGGTGCTCGTGCCTTAGATCTCATAGCCAAATCTCTCGTAGCACCTCGGTTACCACTCGTATGTCCAGTGTTTTAGGGTGGTCTCCCTCTAGTAGCCGTATTACTTACTTTCACTTGTTGACCTCTTTCAGCTATAGACTTTTCTAGATAGTTTCAGAGATAATGATCAAGAGATCCACATCTAAAACAAGCTCCACTCATTATTCTACATTCACCGTAATGTCACTTATTGCAGTGCTTACATTCAGGTCCAACATTTCTCACACTAACCATATTGGTAACAGATGTCGTCTGAGGTTTAGAGTGAAATGTCTCGCATCTCTATCTTTGATCGAAATCCCCGCAGAAGTAGTAGAACAAGGATGATACTTTCTAGATTTCTTTGATACTGACTGATGTGATTTTCCCACAAATCTCTTTCTAAAGTCTCTATCCTTAGAATCGTATTTTTTTTGCTCTTTGCTAAGCTCTTTGGCTTTACAAGCTTTGTCAACTAGTATGACAAACTCTTTCAGCTCAATAATCCCAACTAATAGTTTCATTTCTTTATTTAATCCATCTTCAAACCTTTTACACATTATAGCCTCGAAAGAAACACATTCACGAGCATATTTGCTAATTCGTAAAAACTCTCTTTCGTATTTTGTTACCAACATGCGACCCTGCTTCAGTTCAAGAAATTCCTTTCATTTCTGATTAATGCATCGTTGGCTGATGTATTTCTTTCTGAATTTAACTTGAAAGAATTTCCAAGTAACTTTTTCACGTGGAACTACAAATATCAAGGTATTCCAACACTAATACGTAGTGTCTCTCAATAGTGATAAAGAACATTTTAAACATTCTTCAAGGGTGCAAGAAATTTCAGCAAATACATGAATTGTCTTCTCAAGCCAAAACTCAGATCTCTTAGGGTCATCGCTAATAGTGGCTCTGAATTCTTTAGCCCTATATTTCCATATCTTATCAACAGGTGGTTTATTCAATCTCAAAGGATCTAAACCTTGAGGAACTATAAGGATCGGTTGGGGATTAGGTAGGGGTAGAGGTTGTTTCATAGCTAGATTAGCTCGAACATACTGCATAAGCCATTCATTCATCATTTGGAGGAAGGCTTCTTTAGCCTCTCCTCCCTGACTACCCGTCACGGGTCTAGAATTAGATGGTAGAATTGGGTTGACAGAGTTAGGAGAACATCATGTAGTAGGTCCAGAGATAGTGGCAGAATCAGAGGAGAAGGTTAAGGTAATCCGAGTTCGATTGAAGGAAGCATCTAAAGATAGAAGTCGTATGTGAATCTTAAGGGGAAAGCAATAGAGTTTACAGTGGGTGATCGGGTTTTTCTGAAAGTTTCACCGTGGAAGAAGGTGATGAGATTTGGACGTAAGGGTAAACTGAGTCCCAGGTTTATAGGGCCTTATCGGGTTTTAAAGCGAGTTGGACTAGTAGCATACCAGTTTGAGTTGCCCTCAGAGTTGAAGCAGATGCATGATGTGTTTCACGTCTCAATGCAAAGATGTTATCGATCGGATCCGTCCCACGTGGTGCCAGTGGAAAAAGGTTGATTTGAAGCCAGATTTGTCCTATGAAGAGGAGCCGATCAAGATTTTGGAGCGAGATGTGAAGGTGCTACGAAAGAAATCATTCCCTTTAGTCAAGGTGTTGTGGCAGAACCATGGTTCAGGAGAAGCTTCGTGGGAGCCGGAGGAGGCAATGCGTCAGCAATACCCTAACTTATTTTGACCAGGTAATTTCGAGGCCAAAATTTCTTTAAAGGGGGTAGAACTGTAACATCTGGGATTTAGGGGTCTCACATTTTACCTCGTATTTGTGTGCTAGTGTGCTCTGTATGCTTGTTTGAGTGTGTTTGGGGGCTTCAGGGAACCTTAGGGGTTAAGTCTTAGCCTTAGTGAAAATTTTGGTCTGAAGCCTTTAGGGGGAAGCTAGGGGGGCTAGGCCTTAAGGGATTGAATATGGGATTTAAGGACACAACAAGTGGAGTGGTGGAGTGGCAAGGTGATGCTTAGAAGCAAGGGGAGTGGACGTTTCAAGGAGGGAGTTCAAGGGGGGGAGGATCGAACAACGAAGGCAGCTTTTTAAAGTTTATTTTGTGTTAGGGGGAGTGGGAGTTTGATTCGGCTTGGGCACTTGAAAGGTGGAGGGTTGAGGGGGTCAAATCTTTTGAATAGGTGGTGGAGAGGAATATTAGGAGGTGGAATCATTCAAACTAGTTTGAATGAGTGAAGGGGAGGAAATGTAGGAGGAAAGAAGGGATAAGGAGAGGGGTTTGAGTGTTGGCCGAATATGGAGCTCTTGGGAGAGGATTTCGGTCATAAGGGTAGTGGTTCGGTTAGGGGCTTTAGGTGCCGAAATTAAGTGTTGTGATAGGGGGTTTTGGGCCTTTTTTTTTCCTTTTTGTGTTTTTTCTTCTCTAGTTCTTTGCTGAAAGTGTTAAGCAAGAGTCATTATTCTTTTCTTCTTTTTCTCCTATAGTCAAAAGCCGAAAGTGAAAGAGGTCATTTGGTGCATTTCGCTCATCTTCTTTCTCTTTATTTTCTTCTCTTGGCCGAACTATATCTCCCTCTTATTCTCTTTTCTTCCTCATTTTAATTATCTTAGACTCTCACACTCTTAAAGCCGAAATACACCCTTCACTTTTTCCCATAGCTGAAACCTCTTAAACCTCAACTTCTTATTTTTTTTTAAAGATTACTTTATCTTCAAAAGCCGAACAACCCATCTTTCTTTGTGATTTGTAGCCGAACCTTCTAGCCATCTCCATTCATTCTTTTTCTTTCATTGTTGTTATTCTTTAAAGTCGAACCTCTCTTGTGTGGTGACTTCTTTCATTTGTTGATTCTTAGAGGAGGTACTGGCATTCGTCTCCTGTCAATCTTCTCAATCGGGTCTTGGTGGTTGTGGTAAGCATTCTCTTCTATGGGAATCGTTCTCTTTTCCTTTTCCTTTTTGGTTTACTGAAACCAAATGTCTAATCCTATTTCTTGAGGTATGGTCGAATATGTGAGGGGTTGGCTTCATGGTTCTTTTGTTTGTAGCAAGGGTGAAGGATATTAAGGATCTTTCGAATTTCAATTATTCAAGGTAAGAAGGTTATAACGTTAGGCCGAAGGCCACTTCTTTTGATCATAAGTGTTAAGGCCGAAACTAATGTGGGTTCATGTAGGGATTTCGGTAATCTTTAAACACAAGTGAATAACCTCCGGGTTTTGGTTGACTTTGGTAAGGGGTAATCTTTCTTTAGAATATTCTTTTAGTTTCGTTATAGTATTGTTCCATGTTTTAACCGGGCTTCCTAACCAAAGATTATATCTCATGGATTCGTGTACCAGCCAAGGAGCGAAAGGGGTTGGACATGTAGTCCCTACCGCTAAATTCAAGAAGCGGTCAGTTTTAGCGGTTCAGGATTGGCCATCGGAGTGTGGGCCAGCGTTAGAGAGAGACAAGCAGATCGCTGTAGTTTCTTCGAGTGAGGACGTTAGGGAGATTGATAGCCTAGTTCTTCAGGTTTTCGGGTGTGTAATTAACACACTTGTTATTTATCTACTTTAATTTAAATAAATGTATTGTGTTCGGTAGCTGAAACAGTGGCTGTGGTGGTGTTATTACTCATGTTGGGTAATCCGGTAACCAGGTTAGTATACTACTCATGCTACGGATGTGGTCAGCAATTGTGGATCTATATAAGCATGGCAATTATGTATATTTGGTATGTTCATATGTTATGTTACCATTCTATCATATTATGCTGCATGTGCATAGGGTTCGAGATATATACTGTTAAAGGGGAAGTGTGTACATTTATGTACGTGGATTGATGATGGCCTCGAGCCTCATCATGGATTGATGACGACCATGAGTCTCATCGTGGATATTTGTGATTTCAATCACATGGATTAGTGGCTAGACCACTAAGTGGACTTTGAGCAGTGTACCATCGGTACGGACTGCCAAAGAGGTGTGTAGTGGATGGATGATCGATTCAGTAATCCACAGGTGTGTGGTGGTTGGATACGGGTGGTGTGTAGCGGTTGGATATTAGGTTGGGCTGGGTTAACATTTTGCATCACTATACATGGTATGTGGTTTAATGTGGGTTAGGGCTAAGCCCAATTGTGGATATATGTGGGCTAATTGGACACTGAGTCTGGTGACTCACCTTGCTTTTCCAACAATGCAGGTAATTAGTAGTCTATTGGATCGGGCTGGAGTGGACTCGGGGTGGCCATGCAGAAGCTGTTTTTATTTCTAAGTATATTATGAACTTTTGGTTATTTTTCTTAGGATATTTTTATTGTAATAAGGCCGCTTTAAATGTTTTGGGATTATTATTATGGGTTTAAGTTAGTTTTTCCTATCCATTGATTAACTAAAAGATGGTTTTAAGATATTTCTAACGTAAGGGTAACAAATTAAAGTTCTTGTTCAAAATCTTGGATCACCTATAAGCAAACGTTTTAACTCAAGCATGAATCATGTTTTGAACTTTAAATAACCCGAAATTTTATTCAACGACAAATTGCAAATTTTGAAAGAGAAACCCTTATCTTTAAAAACGACATTTTGATTTAGAAAACTACAAACTCATTTTCACTTCCAAATAGAACTTTTTTTACACCTTTCCCAGTAACATTCCGAATTCGGCCGTGGTGTTTTGGGTAGGGTTTGGGTTGTTACAGTACTAATACTCACTTTCTTTTTATTTTTAGCCTAAAATATGGAGTGATTGGTTGCTTTAACTAATTTACGACTACTAAGCGAAGGACACAAAGACAAAAAGAATGAATTGGGAAATAACTTGAAGAAACTCAATTGATTGCGACGATACCCTTAAGAAGAATCCACCTAGACTTCACTTGTTACTTATTACTGAAACATATGATTTCCTTACTTAGCTTGATCCGTAGGACTCCCTAACCCATATTAAACTCTCTCTCTAGGTGAATAACGTCTAACCCTAGGTTAATTAGTGGAACTCTCATTCGCTTATAATAACCCCCTAGAATAGCAGTAAATCGATTAATGGATTCCCATATTAGGTTTCACCCTAATCTGGAAAAATCTCATAACCCTATCTCTAGGTGTTCGATCAATTTCGCTTAACTATGCTAGATCTACTCTTAAACAGGGTCTATTCCTCCTCCACCTAAGCACATCAAATTTAGATTAAGCATACATAATTAAGAACAAACTAAGTATTATCATATAATTCAGAAAATAATAACAAAATTCATCTAGGTTTCATCCCCTTAAGGTATATGAAGGATTTAGTTCATAACTTTAAAATAAAACATCTCAAGGGAAAAGATAAAACAAAACATAAGAAATCCCTAAAATGCTCTAAAGGAATTGAAGGAGAAATCCACCGTCTTGAGTAGAATTCCAGACGCTTGAGATGGATCAACTGGCTATCTTTGAATGATTCCCACAAATGTGATCCTTCTGGCTCGGCTCCTTGGCCTAGCTAATCGTCCTCTCTCAGGATGCACTTAGGGTGTTTATATAGGCTTTTAGAATCCTTTACTTGGTCCCTAAGTGTCCTAAATTAAGTCTGCTTCCTACTCGATGTTTGAACAGGCTTTGGAAAGTGTTTCTTTGGCTCTATGTATCCAAATCTGAGTGAAATTGCTCTCTCTCATAACAAGGGCACGGCCATGGCACACGCTCGTGTAAATCGTGGTTGGGTCGTGCCTTGATTCTGTCGATTGGGACATGGTCGTGTAAATCATAGCATGGTCGTGTCTTAGTTAATTGTCGAGGCACGACCGTATGGCTTGAAGTCCAAGCCATGTCAATTTCTTCTTCGGCCCAAATTGGCCCATTTTAAGCCCGTTTCTTGTTCTTTTCATCCTCGGGTGCTTTCCTGAGTATAAATATGAAAAGCAAGGATTAAAAGAACCTTTTTACATAACTCAGGGCTAAATCATCCTAAAAGCATACTAAATATGGGGTTAAAATATGTTACTTTTACGGTTTATCAAATACCCCACACTTAAGCTTTTGCTTGTCCTCAAGTAAAGTTATCAACTTACAATTAAAATGAACTTTCCGTAATTCACATTTCCTATCAACAATGTTTCATCACAATTCATAGCAAATTTATACATGGATAATTTAACTCAAAGAGTCTTAAGGATTCAAACAATATAAGTCATGAATTTTGTACTATGA
Organism: Gossypium rotundifolium; assembly: GCA_025506655.1. Taxonomy (NCBI): domain Eukaryota; kingdom Viridiplantae; phylum Streptophyta; class Magnoliopsida; order Malvales; family Malvaceae; genus Gossypium; species Gossypium rotundifolium. The sequence goes on from CP106729.1 coordinate 71,815,778, forward strand.
AAACAAAAGTGTCTCCCCTTATCCAAACGATTACCTTTTAAATTGAAGTCGACAAGGATTGACATCCTCACTAAGGATTCATCCAAAGCACTCGAAGTGTTTAAGTTTCAAGAAAAAACACTCATAAGTCGAACCTGAAAAGTTAATCCCATAGGGTTGCCTGAAAATCAAATCTCCACCACTGTAATATGAGATGATACACAAATCAAAAGGTCTTTGACAGGGTTGTAATAGGGCTTGGGTTAAAGGTGTGGATAAAGGCTAAATTAGAGGGTTTAGAGTCGAGATTGACCTGACCAATTACTCAACTAAAAATAGTAAATGATTACATCAATTGAAAATTTGAAACTAATAATACTACTATTGATAATACTTTTGATACGAGCTCTTCTTCAACAATTGGAATTTAAATGCATAAGCTCATTTAATCATATACTAATACTTGAATATACTTGGGTTTTTTTTAAAGAACAAAATAGAAACATAATAGATAGAACTTTAATAATTGAAATTAACTAATTCGGCAACTGATCAACTCAATTCTCGATAGAAGGGTAGTCAAAGGAATGTTGATAACAAATACAAAGGGTTTTGGGTTAATATTAAGCGGGTAATTCAATAAAAGGGTTGTTGGGATCGAATGGGTTCACTAAGGGTTAATTATGTAGGTAAGCTTTTTAGTGGAGTGAATGGGTTAAAACCTAGGTGCCTTTATCATCTCAGTATATCAAATCATTAATATGGTCTCAACATGTATAATCGTGGCAAGTTCTAGAATAACAATTCAGTGTTGACACCCTCATAATTAATAAAGTGAGCATGAAAAAGAACATATGCTCTATAAGGCTCAAATCTCACAAAAAATTATGGGTATTTGACATCAATCCTATAAATTTCAAGCTTCAAGGCAATATTCAAATTCAGCTCAACAACCTAGGAAATTTTTTCTACTTGAAAAATACACTTATCATGCTTGATTCTCTAGTATTCTTCATGTATAAATCATCAATGAACAATTATCAATGACTTACTCAAAAACATGTCAATAACAATCATAAATTATTAGAAATTTCACCCTAATTAATAATATGAGAAAATTACTTATGGACAAGACTAAAATTCAGGATTTGAGAATAATGGAAACAGTTAGGCACTTTTACCCTCCACACTTAAGTTGTACATTGTCCTCAATGTACCAAGATGGATAAATGATTATGTAATCAAAATAAAAGGGGAGAAGTAACACTTCCTGAATTTTGGATGATTTTGGGAGTTGGCATCTTTGGTGGTAGAAAGTAGGTGGAAGAGGTGGTGTTGGCATTTTCTATGGGCCTGGTGGGTTGTCTACCGATGATCTTTGTGCTAGATAAAGAAATTGGGTAGCCTGCAAAGATATAGCCAAGAAATCTAAAGAAACATTAATAATATACTAATACTATAATTAAAGACAAAGGAAATAAGGAGAAGAAGACCAAGAAGAAAACTGAAATTGAAAGAAAAGACTAATGGACTAATGAGTCCTTATTGTTGGATGGTTCGCGAGGTGGGTGTGGCCTCTAAGGCTGTGGTGCTTGATTTTCAAGCAGCCTTTAGAACATAAAACCAAGAAACTAAAAGGATTTAAAATATATTAAGTAGAAGAGAATTATAGATAAGTAGGATAAAGGGGAAAATAAACATAAAGAAGAATTTAAATGGTCTAGAAGACCCTTGGCTTGGTTTTTGAATGAAGCTGCCAGCATGAACTTATGTGTTGGGGTCTCTTTTAAGGAGACAATGCTTGCCTTCTTACGCTTCTTGGCATGATTCTAGTGTAGCTCAAGATTCTGGACACTTATTTGAAGAAAAGAAATAGAGAGAAGAAGGAAAATTATAAGGTAAGAATATGGGGATAAAGGGAAGGGTTGTGGGGTTTAAATAGAGTTTTGCCCTCTGTCGGTGTGCCACCCTCGTGTATGGAGGGCATGTTCGTTTACACGATCGTGGTTAGGTTACCATGCATGTGTTCGATAAGTTAGTGTCTTCACACGGTCATATCGTACGGCTGTGTGCTAGGCGTGTTTGGTATGCCACGCCCATTCCTCTGATTGCCACACCCGTTTCTATAATGGCAGTATTGACCCACGGCCGCCTCGCACGGCCGTGGTAGGGTAAGTGAGCCCGTGACTTCTGTAGTTGGTTGGGACAAGATTTGTACGGCCTTTGCTATGTCAGTACATTGATTCAGGGAACACACACGGTCACAGCCACGGCCGCATAATAGGTCGTGTGGTTTGGGAATCTGCACTTTCAATTTATTAAAATTCTAAGAGAGAAAGTAAAAAATAAAAATAAAACTAAGACTACAGAATAAAAATTAATGTTAGTATTCGGGTTGCCTCCCGAAAAGCGCTCGTTTATAGTCTTAAGCTAGACTTTTCTTGGATTTAGAAAAATTAGGGAGGTTTAAAGGTTTGAATATCTTCCCTCTTACTTAAAATTTTATTTTCTAGATGAGGTTCAAGTCGAGAAATGTTTACCATAAAAGTTTCGAATGTTGAATTGTTTACCTCTACTGTTCCATGGGGAAAGATATCGTGTACCTTAAGAAGTATTTCTCCATTTGTCTTCAGGTCTGTGGTGGTGATGTGCGGATCTGCTTTGTCTAACAGTACCTGATCTCCTATTTTGTAGTGGTTTGATGTTCCTACGAGCTCTTCTAGTGGTTCCTCTGGTTTTACTTCGTGCGGTTCTTCCTTAGCTTGTGTCCTCTGCTCTTCAAAATTGTCAATCCTACGGTTTTGTCCTTTGTAGGATTCTTCTTTTTTGTTTTGGGACTTATCAGTTTGCTCAGGGTTGTCATTATATGGTGTTTCTTGTGATGAAAGTTGTACAATTTGATTATCATTTGTATTTACTTTCTCACCTTCATCAATTATTATTCTGGCCGAGTCAAGAGCTTGAAGACTGATTGATTTTGTCTCCTACACAAAGTATGAGTTCTCCTGTGGCAACATCAATTTTAGTCTTGCCAGTTGCTCAAAAAGTTCTTCCTAAAATTAAGCGAATGGTATTATCCTCATCCATATCTAAAACAACAAAATCTACTGGGAAAACAAATTTATCTATTTTGACAAAAACATCTTCAATAATGCCCCTAGGAATTCTAATAGTTTTATCAGCTAATTGTATACTCGTCCTAGTTTGTTTAGGCTTCCCTAGACCTAATCATTTAAACAATGAATAAGGCATGACATTTATGCTTGCTTCAAAATCAGCTAACGCATTATTAATAGTTAGACTACCAATTAAACATGGAATTGTAAAACTCCCTGGATCTTTTAGCTTTCGTGGTAGTCTATTTTGTAACATTCTTTGAGCATCTTGCGTTTAATTCCACGTGGTGCTCTTCATCTAATTTGCATTAAATCGGTCATGAGTCGTCTTGAGAATTTCCTCGCGTCGCATCCGAAAAGAGCTTGAGAAGAGGTAAGTTAATATGTATTTTCTTTAAGAGTTTAAGAAACTTACGAGGCATTCCTCTGAATCGCCTCTTTTATCGCCGGATAAGGTATGTGAGGTTGGTACTCCTTGATTACTGATTTTGGCTTTTCTTGTGTTACCTCCATCTTATCTTCGTCTACCTTGTTTTCTTGTATTGATTTTGGTTCATCTAACTCCTTACTATCTTGAGCTGAGATGGCTTGAATTTGCTCCTTTGGGTTAATCTCGGTGTTACTTGGTCAATGTCCTAGCGGTCATTCTGACATCAGCTTTGCTAGTTGTTCGGCTACATTTGTGTCTTCCTTGACTGACTTCGCAAGTTCCCCCATTCGATTCTCGTTGCTTTTAATTGTTTTCTCAGTTTCTTGGATACGTTTCTATGTCTGTCAAAAATTTTGCTAGCATCTCCTCGAGGGTTAGCTACTTTTCTTGTAGGTACGGCTAATTTTGGAAGTTTTGAGGAGGTTGTTGTCTTTGATTTCCTTGATTTCCTTGACCTCCCCATGAAAAATTTGTGTGGTTCCTCCAACCTGGATTATAAGTATTACTATAAGGATTATTATTGGATCTAAAATTATTATCTATATAGTTTGTCTGTTCGTTTTCTGCTCCTAGTTGGTAGGGTGGGTACTCAGGATTCGCCACAGTTCCACTTGTGTCGCCTTCGCATGGTGGGTGTACTGTGAAGAACATAAACTATCAAGCTTTTTATTCATCATCTCTACCTGATTTGATAGCATGGTTACTGCATCAATGCTGTAGACTCCTACTGATTTTGTCGATTTTGTTCTTGTAACCTACCACTGATAATTATTTAACGACATCTCTTCAATGAACTCGTAAGCTACTTTAGGAGTTTTATTATTCAAGGTTCCATTGGCGACTGAATCAATTAATTGTCTCGTTGAGGGATTTACACCATTGTAGAAGGTTTGGACTTGAAGCCATAATGGTAGTCCGTGGTGTGGACATCTCCTCAAGATATCTTTGTACCTCTCCCATGCATCGTATAATGTCTCTAAATCCATCTGCACAAAAGAAAAAATATCATTCTGTAATTTAGTCGTTTTGGCCAGTGGAAAATATTTTAATAAAAATTTTTCGGTCATTTGTTCCCATGTAGTGATTGACCCTCGTGGTAATGAGTTCAACCAACGCTTGGCTTTATTCCTTAATGAAAAGGAAATAATCAAGGCGAATGGCATCATCGAAATGCCATTTATTTTGAAAGTATCGCGAACTCTAAAAATTTGCTATATGAGTGTTCGGTCTTCGTCCTACAAACCATCAAATTGAACAAATTGTTGAATCATTTGTATTGTATTAGGCTTTAATTCAAAATTATTAGCGACTATAGCAGCCTAACAATACTAGATTACGCTCCTATCAAATTGGGTTTAGCATAATCATACATAGTGCGCGGAGCATCCGCCACATCTCGTGGTGGGTTATTCTCGTCCATCCCTTCAGTAGGATTGGATATGTCTTCTCACTCTTCTTCTGTGTAATTTAGAACTTGCCTAATTTCTCTGTGATTTCTCATAGCAGTAGCTTCAATTTCGCTGTCGTATACTAAAGGTCCTGTCGAGTTCCTTCTAATCATAAACTAGAGGTACCTGTTAGGAAAAAGAAAGAATAAAAATTAGCAAAAATAATAAAATAAAATAAATTACAAAATAAATAAAAATAATGGGTAAAGTAATAAAAATAGAGTTTTCTTAATATTTTAGATCCCTGGCAACGGAGCCAAAAACTTGATCGCTGAAATCAGAGCTTTAAAGTTTATAAATAGAATGATCAAACCTGGAAACTAACTCTGACAACAACTTAAAGGCAAGTGTACCTATCGGACAGTAGTGTAGCTTAGGCAAGACCGGATTATCGAACCCAAAGGAACTAAAAGTACTAATACTTACTTTCTTTTTATTATTTAGCCTAAAATATGGATTGATTGGTTGCTTTAACTAATTTACGACTACTAAGTGAAAGACACAAAGACAAAAAGAACGAATTGGGAAATAACTTGAAGAAACTCAGTTGATTGGGACGATACCCTTAGGAAGAATCCACCTAGACTTCACTTGTTACTTATTACTGAATCATATGATTTCCTTACTTAACTTGATCCGTAGGACTCCCTAACCTATATTAAACCCTCTCTCAAGGAGAATAACGTCTAACCCTAGGTTAATTAGTGGAACTCTCGTTTGCTTATAATAACCCCCTAGAATAGCAGTAAATCTATCAATGGATTCCCATATTAGGTTTCACCCTAATCCGGCAAAATCTCGTAACCCTATCTCTAGGCGTTCGATCAACTCCGCTTAACTATGCTAGATCTACTCTCAAGCAGGGTCTATTCCTCCTCCACCTAAGCACATCAGATTTAGATTAAGCATGAATAATTAAGAACAAACTAAGTATTATCATATAATTCAAAAAATAATAAAAAAATTCATCTAGGTTTCATCCCCTTCAGGTATCTGAAGGATTTAGTTCATAACTTTAAAATAAAACATCTCAAGAGAAAAGATAAAACAAAACATAAGAAATCCCTAAAACCCCCTAAAGGAATTGAAGGAAAAATCTGCCGTCTTGAGTAGAATTTCGGCTTCTTGAGATGGATCAACTGGCTATCTTCGAATGATTCCCACAAATGTGATCTTTCTGGCTCGGCTCCTTGGCCTAGCTAATCGCCCTCTCTCAGGATGCACTTAAGGGGCTTATATAGGCTTTTAGAATCCTTTACTTGGTCCCTAAGTGTCCTAAACTAAGTCTACTTCTTACTCGGTGTTTAAATACGCTTTGGAAAGTGTTTCTTTGGCTCTAAGTATCCAAATTCGAGTGAAATTTCTCTCTCCCATAATAGGGGCACGGCCATGGCACACGTCATGTAAATCGTGGTTGGACCGTGCATTGATTCTATCGATTGGGGCACGGTCGTGTAAACCATGGCATGGTCGTGTCTTAGTTAATTATCGAGGCACGGCTGTGTGGTTGAAGTCCAGGCCGTGTTGATTTCTTCTTTGGCCCAAATTGGCCCATTTTAAGCCCGTTTCTTGTTCTTTTCGTCCTCGGGTGCTTTCCTGAGTATAAACATGAAAAGAAAGGATTAAAAGTACCTTTTACATAAATCAGGGCTAAATCATCCTCAAAGCATACTAAATATGGGGTTAAAATATCTTACTTTTACGGTTTATCATCAAGAAAAAGGGAAAGTTAACGAATAGCTGATATTGCTATCCAAGTGATACGAGGCAAGTTCGTATGATTAGAATCAAACTTTTAAATACATTTAATTAGTTGAAATGAATGTATGTAATTGAGTAAATAATTTACTTGAAATTCAAATGCCTTATTGGTATAGTATGATGTTTACTGAGCCCCGTTTGAACTGTAAGAATTCTAGGATACGAGTAACATGTCACTAGGGTTACTGTTTAGGTTGAGATCCTTCATGTGTTTCGGACTCACCATAGTTCGTATGAGCTTACCGATATATCAGCTCGTAAGAGCTTATTATTTTCAGCTCATCAGAGCTTACTGTTTCAGCTCAATAGAGCTTACTGTCCATCATCTTAGGAGGAGCTTGCCGATCATAGATCGAAAGAGTGGAAATGATAATGAATTGATAGATTACTAATGTATATCACCCGAGTATCCTTTGAAGTTCTAATAGGTTCAACAGGCATAAATTCTATTTCTATAGATGAATTACTGTTTATACGAATGAGTTACTGTTATCGAATGAATTACTATTTATATTATGGATCGTTGATTATATGAATGTGAATGAATTGTTACATGTGTTTTATATGTTACATGAATTTAGTATGAAATTGGGATAAAGGTTGAATATATGTACTTATGAGACTAACACATTGATGAATGCTTGTGTTTAGCCATTTGGCAAGTGAATTTGATTTACTTTTCTTAATGGTTTAAATTTTGAAACAAATGGTAAGATTTTTTCTATATTATACGAGCTTACTAAGCTATAAATCTTACTCTGTTTCTTTTCCGTGTTTTATAGTGGTTTGATAGCTCGCTCGATTTGGATAAAGTCGGAGTTACGTATCACACTATCTAGTTGCTAATTGGTACTTTTGAATTAGTGGATATATGTAAATATGGCATGTATAGGAAAGTTATAAGAATGATAGTTAAGGTTACTTGAAATATTGATTTTGGTTCAAGTTATGGTAGAATTTGAAGCCATGTGATTTGGCTTAACTTGGTATAGTATTTTGGTTGTGATTAAGTACTCAAATATGGTATGTTTTGGTTAGAAATAGATGGAATGGAATTATGCAAATGTTATCTTTATATATGGTTAGTATATGAATGGAAAATGTATATGAATTATTAGGCATTTGAATTATATATTGAAATGGGAGTAATATGTATATGAGATGTTATGCATTGGCTGCCAATTGAGTTGTGAAATGTTGCAATTTATGCTTGTGTATGCATGTAAAAATAGGGTGGCAGAATGGCTAAATAAATGGCCTATTTTTGTCCACACAGGGCAGAGACATGGGCGTGTGTCTCAACCGTGTGCTATACATAGTTATGTTGCACGGTCGTGTGTCTCCTGGTGCTGAAATTAAATTGAAGTCAGTATGCTCCACACGGTCTCACACAGGGGTGTGCGACTGGCCGTATGGCGCAAGTCAATAGACCTACTAAATGGCACATGGCTTAGCAAACGGGCATGTGACTTGGTCATGTTGCATAAGTCAGTATACCCTACAGTTTTTGCATGGCCTAGCACACGGGCATGTGTGGCAATTTCGAAGGGTACATGGGCTAGACACGTGGGTGTGTGGTCGGTCGTGTGACCCAAGTTAGTATGTGTGCCCTATTTCCACACGGCCTGATCACACGGGTGTGTGACCCCTATATAGATGAAAAATTTCTAAGTTTTCCAAAAATTTTATATGTTATCGGTTTAGTCTCGAACCACTTCTAAAGCATGTTTAAGGCCTTGTAGGCTCTTGTAACAAACAATATGATTGTATTGAATGGTATTTGAATATGAATCCATAGATGTATGAGCCTTGTATGTTAAATGATGTGTAATGATCGGTAATAGCTCGTAAACTCCAATGACGGATACGAGTTAGGTGTGTTTCATTTATTGGTATCAGAGCTATGATTTAGCCGATTCTAGGACTAACGTAGCGTATGTGAGTCTAGCTATACATGCCATATATATAAACTGTGATAGTGTGATGACATCCTGACATTTTAAATGTGTGTTTATATACTAAATGGATCCTGATCGAGCCGTAGTTGATGTGGTCGAGAGTAACGCGCTTGCTCCCGCGCAAGGGACAACACCATCTGACTCTAGACCCATAACGGGTAGCCAAGGAGGAGAGGCTAAATAAGTCTTCTTCCAAATGATGAATGAATGGTTCACACAATACATTCGTACAAACCGGCTGCTCAACAACCTCCACCCCACCTATTCCCCAATTGATGCTTGTAATTCCCCAAGGTATGGATCCTTTGCGATTAAATAAGTCACCTATTGATAAGATACCAAAACACGGGGCTGAAGACTTTAGAGCTACTGTTAGAGATGATCCTGAGAGGGTCGAGTTTTGGCTTGAGAACATGATTTGCTTATTTGACGAACTGTCATGCACACCTAAGAAGGTTTAAAGTGGGTTGTATCATTGTTGAGAGACATCGTGTATCAGTGGTGGAGTACTTTGATATCTGTAGTTCCTCAAGAAAAAGTTACTTGGGAATTCTTTCAAGTTAGATTTAGAAACAAATACATCAGCCAAAGGTTCATTGATCAGAAAATAAAGAAATTTCTTGAATTGAAACAAGCTGTATGTCAGTAACAGAATACGAAAAAGAGTTTGTACAACTCAGCAAACATGCTCGTGAATATGTTTCTTCTGAGGCTATAATGCGTAAAAGGTTCGAAGATGGGCTAAATGAAGAAATCAAACTATTAGTGGAGATTCTTGAGTTGAAACGAGTTCGTTGTTCTATTTGACAGAGCCTGCAAAGCTGAAGAGCTTAGTAAAGAGAAAAGAAAAGATGATTCTGAGGCTAGAGACTTTAGAAAAAGATTTACAAGCAAGTCACATTAATCAGCATCAAAGAAATCTAAAGAATATCATCCTCGTTCTACTGCTTCTGCGGGGATTTCAATCAGAGAAAGAGATGCAAAAAATTTCAGCTCTAAACCTCAGACGACATCTGCTACTGCTTCTTGGTCTTTTTATGATCTTTTGTTTTTCTTTTTGGTTGCTTTTACTGCACTGATATGTGGCACTTGAACTTTGAACAGACCGCAGACTTTTGACATTGCGCGGTTAAATGTGATCTTTTTGACATTTTTTTTTTGGTATTCTTTCTTTCTTTTTCTTTTTTTTTTTTTTGTTTTGATGACTATCGACTTTGTAATATTGGCACATGAAGTGACTTTTACCATCTTAGTGAAATAACCAACATCCATGAAAATGAATCGATGTTGGCTAGAAGCTTTTGATGAGACTGGCTTGGTAACATTTATGCCCCACATATAGGAAATATTATTTCTGCATTGAGCTAGGCTTTGATATTCATCTCCTTCCTTGGCTCACGACGTAGGATCTGTTTTTTATCCAATATTAACAAATCAGAAGCTATGTTACAATTTCTATCATCTTTAAAATCCTGAGATCCCTTAGACCCACATTTCATTCAAAAAGGGAGCCAGTAACAGCGTCGCTTATGTCATTGATATCTGGGGACCTATTGTAGTATGAAGGCAAATTCCAAGGAATAAATGATTATGGTATGGTCATGAATATAGAATGAAAAAATATTCTAAAAACCGAAGAATGTATAGTATGAGATGTAAAGAATAAAAATATTTGCCTAAAAAGATACATTTTATTGAAATAAAAACTCTGGACACAAGCCTATTTCACATAAAGATTCTTGTTGCTTCTAGGCATAAAGCAACAAGCATGTTTTGAATATTACCCTAGATTACCTCTAAAAATACAAGGATCTTTTCCACAGTTCCATTGTTCAAAACATCCCAAGTACGTAAAGGCAAAAGCTTGGAAAAGTCTACTCCCCGACTTACTCTTTAGATATGTCATTAATGTTCAAATTCGCCAGTATCAGGTTTTACACTAGAGCCCTGAACTTGACATATGCCTAATCTCATGCCCCTATTCATCATGGTGTTCACAATAGTTATCCTTTTAACAGCATGGTTGAGTAACAGATTTTCTGCACCAGAGGGATCATCGAATCTTATAACTCCTATTTTGAAGAATCTTTTGACTAATTTTTTGAAAGCGGTGCAGTTTTCTATCGAGTGCCCCGTAATTCCTGCGTGGTATTCGCATTGAGCGTTCACATCATAGCATTTGGGGTATGGGGGCTGTAATGGTGTCAGGTAATGAGGAGCTACAGCATGCATTTCAAATAAGCTCTGGTATAACTCCCTATACGTCGTTGGAATAGGTGTGAACTGGGGTTTCCCTGAGTTTAGTTTTGGATTGAGTTCTTCTCTTGGGGAGACCAGATAACTGGTAACTGCCTTTCTTAGCTGGTTTACTATAAACGGCTTTGAATGGCCCTTGTTATACCCACTTGTATTAGTCACATCCCTATCTTTCCTCTTCGTGGCCTTTGAAGCCCACTTTCCCCTTTCTTTTGCTTCTGTCAGTATAACCGATTTGGTTCGATCATCCTTCGAGTTAAAACCTGAACCTATCGGGAAGTTGAACAGGGCCGAAGCATCAATCTAACATTGGGGTCCAATAATGACGAGTACCCCATGTGAATGCATGTCTGATTGAGTCAGGATACTTATCGGGGAATAAACGATGTCTTCATCATCATCCACACTGACTGACTACTAGGCAACTCCTTTTTTCAAGCCCTCCGACTAGTAATTGGGTTAACTGGCGCATCATATTCATTTGATCTCGCATATCCCGTTGAATTTTGGGCAACTGCTCTTGCATCAGTATTTTCCTTTGCTCTAATCTCTCTAACCTTTGCTCCATGTCTTTTAGGTTAACTAAAAATATTTCACCTAATCAGGGTCATTTTGTAAAAACTAATGCAAATGATGCAATGTAATGAAAATAGCGTAATGCAAGTGATGTAATGCACATGCATGAAATGCAATGCAGATGCATGGAATGAGTGCAATGCAATGCAATCCAAACAAAAGAAAATGCGTTAGTGCAAGAGAAATAGACAACATAGAAAGCCTGACCAGGTGACCACTAGGGTTTGGTGTGGCTCTATCTAGGGTAGGAGTCGATGGCTACTATATGCGGCTTGGTTCTAAAGAATGGGTACCTGAACCAGCAGATTCCTCAATCCTCACCCATTATAGGCTTATATGAATCGAGTTCGATTCAGGGGAATACATTTTCCTATGGCCATGCGGAGATAAAAATCTCACAAAGCACATAGGTACAGATGTATCCCGGAAGTAGTCCACTAGCCCATGCGGAGGTGAAAACCTCACGAAGGCATAGTCTCTCACTCCCACTTAAAGGTATGACCACAAAGGTCATGCAATGCATTGCCAAGGGATATTATTACAAATTCATTAAAAGAAACATGATTTTTCAAAACAATTTTCCAAATTTTCAATCAAAGGACAAGAATTAATCAATCTATAGCCTAATTCTCAACTAATCCCCAGTGGAGTCGCCAAGCTGTCGAAACCATTTTTATTTGAAGTTTGGAAAAATGAGGATCGACTTTACAATTAGGAGTTGCCACCAATCTTTTTTGTTTAAGTGTGATTGGGTCACCTATAAAAATGTTTTGGTCTGCGAAATTCAAGAAAATGGGTTCGGGAGTCAGTTACGCACGAGAAAGGGTTAGCACCCCCATGCGCCCTTGGACGGGTACCAAATCGGTTAATTAATGTCCTTGCGTTGAAAATTTGGAAATGTTATAAACTTTCTAAGGAAAATTAATCAATATTGAATTTGAATTTCAAGATTAACTCGTTTTGAAGGAAATAAAAATATCACATCCAGTGCGTTAGGACATAACACCTTTATACCCCGACATTGAGATCATCCTTGATCTTCAAAACAAGAAATTAAAGAAGGGTATTTGTTTATCTGGTTGGATAGAAAATTGACACCCAGTACGTTAGGGCATAATTTTTTGACTTTCCAAACGCACAAACATTACATTATTTTGGAGAAAAACAAAATTTTATATTAGGCTTAAAATGCATTTAAATAAAATAAAAACAATTTAATAAAAAAACTAGAACATATTAGAATTTGAGGAGTAACAGTAATAGAATGCATAAACATTAATCATGAAATATACAAAAATTAAAGGTCATATTAACAACATGCTATGAAATACAAGTTTTCTTAAAGAAAGTTAGTTTATATTGAATCTTGAACTTCAAGATTATCTCGTTTCGAATGAAATAAAAATATCACATCCAGTACGTTAGGACATAACACCTTTATACCTCGACACCGAGATCATCTTTGATCCTCAAGATATTTAATTAAAAAGGATATTTGGCTATCTGGTTGAATAGAAAATTACACCCAGTACGTTAGGGCATAATTTTCCATACTCCCAAACATACAAACATTGTCTTGTTTTGAAGGATTTTCAAATACACAATTTTAAGAATTGGTTCAAAATGCATTTTATTCAACCACTATTCGATAATGAAAAACAAAATATAATATCAAACATGGAATAATAATATGTGAATACAACTTCATACAAATGGATAACAAAAATAATAATATGAACATACAATCCAATATATACAAAATCAATAATCTCACCACTCATATTTTGAAACATACTAACATTATTAATCAAGAACCAAACATTGAAAATATAACTAATTAAGAATGAAATAAAATATAGTACATTTTAAAATAAATAAGCAAATATTATACATAAAATAGTATGTGTCAAGTTAAATAATATATACATAATAAAATTTGATAAATATATACAAAAATAATAATGATATATAAAAGTAATTGGAATAAATAATATACTGAATAAAAATTTTAACCAAAACGTGTTGATCCAAAATTGATAGTATATATAAAATGAAACATAATATAAATCATTTACGAGGAAAATAATAATGCGTGAAGGTTTTGAAATAAACAAAAATGTATAATGAAGTATGGACTTAAGAGTAAATAAATTATATAAATAAATATATTTAAACTATACCTATACATATAAATAGATTTAAAAGAAAATATATGTATGAAATCCATAATGTATGAAAATAATTTTAACACTTATTATATATGTATATATAAATTAATAATATACAAGAGTATTTAAACAAATATTTAAAACAAAGTAATAAGAAAAGGAATTGTAAAAATTATATAAATGAAAATATCAAAACAGAGTAAAATGAATGAAATAGTTCAACACCTTATATATGAACACAATATTTTTTAATGAATAATTTATAACAAATAAGCAAGCATAATGAAAACCTAAACAGACTTAATTGCAAACAAAACAAAATTAAAAGAGTAATTTTAAATAAATAAAGTCATGAAAGCTGGTTCTAGGACCTAAACAGAGTGCGCCTAAACTAAGGGGGATTAGAAACGCAATTTACCTAGGCCCTTGAATGTAGCGTTTAAAAAAGGACTACATTAAGACTGTCTCCAAAATTATTGGGAAGAATTTAAAAGAAAGAAAAGAAATAAAAAGGGCCTAATCGAATAGCGGAGTAAAAGAAAAGGGACCAAGCACGTAAATATTCCTCACTGGAGAAAATGTTGTGTTTAAAAGGAGACTAAAACAAAAACAGAACAAAAATTAAAGGCGAAATTTAAATAAAATAAAACTTAATTAAAAAGAAGTCCCACCTAAGGAAAAACGCGCGGATCCTGCCCCGGGTCGGGTCACACGCGCGCAGGTCGCCATTAAAACGACGCCGTTTTGTATTTAGAAAGCCCCTGATAAAACGCTGTCATTTTAATAGGTATAAGAATCAAAAAAAATTTATCTTCATTTTCTCCTCTTCTCTTTTCAAAGAAAAACCTAAAACACTCCCAAATATCCCTCTTCCCCTTTTCGGTCTTTCCCCAGTCCGGCCTAGGGCCTCCGATGTCCATCGCACCGCCGTCGTGGCCAATGGCCGGCATTGCACGAGGACTCCCGGCGACGCGACCACGGGCAATTTTAGTAAGCCCTCCTTACTTTCTTTTCGTTTATTTCAAATATATATAAAAAATAAAAAGGTAAATCAAAAGCTAAGTAAAAAGCGGAGGAACACAAACGAAAAAGGGTTAATCATCTTTTCAACCTATTTTTTTGCATAAATCGGTGTTCGTAAATACAAAAAAATTGATTCTCTCTCTTTTCGATTTCTATTTCGTAAAACCCCTTACAATGGTTGTATTCGGCTTCTTTATAGCCAAGAAAATGTAAAATAAAAATATCCTATTTTTCGTTGTTTTCTCCGCTATTATTTATCGTTGTTGTCTTTTCCTTGTGCGGTATGGTGCCTTGGCAACGTCGGAGGTCGTCGCTTGAGGCGATGGCGGCCTGCGTGGTCACATGGCACGTCTGAGGCGTTGGAGGCTGAGTTGCTTTATGGCTTCTTGTGGGGCTAGGTTCTAGGGTTTCAAATTCTGAAACCCAAAGTTGGGCCATTCGGGCCGTTCTGAAAATTGGCCGTTGCAAATTTGGGTAGTGGTTTAGTTTGTTTGGGTTTTAGGGCCTGTTTTGGTTGGGTTGCAAATGGGTTGGGTTTATTGCAATTGGGTAGGCTAGTTTGGAATTTAAATTTGTAACGAACATGGACTTTTATGGACTTTATTATTGGTTTTTTAATATTTTTGTTTGGTTTTAATTTGGTTAATATTTGGTTAATATAGACCCAGGCATAAATTGTTTCTTAAAAGTATCTTTGACGATGTAAGCTTTCAAAAGATTAGTAAGCCATATACAAATAAACTTAGCATAAAATGCACATAGACACATTGTTACAACAACATTAATGCTTCTTAAATGTAAATTCATCACATAATTTTTGCCTCATTTGCTTAGCTATAGCTTGCCACATTCCTCAACTCAATATCATATATGCTCTTAAGTCATTTAAGCATCTATATCACATATCTTCTCATCATTTCAATACACATATTCACCATAATAAGTTCACATATATACTTACCTTTTTGTACACATACACGGTGTACTTTTCACACATACCTGAATCATTGTACACTCACGTAGCCATTCACATCTCGGATTTGCCCTTTGAATCGTTCGGAATTTAATAGGATACTCAGAGTGCTCGAAATAGTCGTACAATGCCAACGTCCCAGACTAGGTCTTACATGTACTCAGATATCGATGCCACTGTCCCAGACAGGGCCTTACACGAATTAATACGATGCTAATGTCCCAGACATGGTCTTACACGTAAATCTCATATCGATGCCAATGTCTCAAATGTGGTCTTACACGATATCGCAAATCAATGCCAACGTCCCAAACATGGTCTTACATGATATCACATATTGGACACATATGTCATGACATATACATTCCTTTCTATTCTTAGGTTCAAATGGGACTTCTCGGACATTAACAACTTGTTGATATAAATATATATCCTCAGATTTCACATACATTCCATCTCAATTTTTATTCATAGCAATCCAAATTTCACATATGCACAAATAACTCAATTCAAATACATTTATTTGTATATCGACTTACCTCGGTTTTGGTTTAACTGAAACAGACTCGGCTACTCAATTACTTTCTATTTCCCGCGATCTAAGTCCATTTTCTTCGGTTCTTGGTCTATACATATTAAAATTTAAACCATTTATTCACCAATTCATTCAATTTAATCCAAGAACTCATATTTAGGGCAATTTACAAATTAGCCCCCATATTTTCACATTTTAACATTTTAGTCCCTATTTCACAAAATTACAAAATACAATAATTTCATATTACCCATGGCTAGCCGAATTTTAATCATGTTCATATGAGTCCATAAATTTCATTTATTTCAAAAATTAGTCCCTCAAAATTTTGTTCTTTCGATTTAATCCAAATTACTCAAAATCATCAAAACTCCAAAGACAAACTATGTTATTCAAACACATATCTTTCATAATTCATCCTCAAACATCATAAAACTCATGAAATCATCAATGGATCATTTCAAAAACATCACCAATTCACAAAATTGAGACATGGGAGTATACAAAGCAACGATTACAAAAACGTAGAAATTATAAAAAATCGAAGCAAAATATACCTTGAATCAAGATGAACAAGGGCCGAAATTCTCAAAGCTTAAAACCCTTCTTTTTCTTTTAATTTTTGGTGGATGAACATTAACTAAAAGGCTTATTTTAGCCTTTTTTTTACTAATAATAACTTAATTATTCATTTCCCATTTTACCCATTTATTAATCATATAAGACAAATAAACATTAAGGTTATTTTGTCATTTAACCATCCACTAATCTAAGTATTGGCTTAATTGCCTCATAAGGCCTTCACATTTAAAAGCCACATCAATTCAGCCATTAATCAAATAGAAAGCTACGTTTATGATTTATGCGATTTAGTCCTTTGCTCAAATTAGGTACACAAACAAACAAATTAATTCACAGAAATTTCACACATGCTAAATCACGTATCATAGGCACGAAAAATAATATTAAAATATTTTTCTAACTCGAATTTGTGGTCTCGAAACCACTATTTTGACTATGGTCTAAACTAGGGTCTAAACCCAAAACCACACATCCAATAAATTATTGGTTTAAATTTAGCAACTTTATTTTAGTTTGTCTTATTTTAATTTCTGGGGTTAATAATTTTTTTAATAAGGCCATTGGGTATTCTTTTTAACTTTTATTTGGTACTTCTTTTCATTACAACTACTAGTTTATTAAATACGGGTTTTTAAAACAATAACTACTATTTTTAAAATATCACGTTTTCGCAACTGTTTAAACCAGACTTCCGTAACAGACAGGGTAAACACAAAATAATAAATTTATAAAAAAAATTGCAAGGAAATGATTGTGAACAAAACTTGTTTTGTTAATAAGCAACAAAAATCGGGATTTTAAACGGTAGAAAGTGTTGACGAGTTTCCCAATGAACACAAAGCTTTTAAACAACACTTATGTGGCACATTAGATCTAGTCATAACGTCCAGGCCGGGTTTGGGGTGTTACACACGAGATCTTCCTTTGGTGTCAAAGCCATGTCCTAGACATTGTCTTACACAGGACCTTCCTTATTCGATGCCGATGCCATGTCCTAGACATGGTCTTATACAGGATCTACATTCGGTGTCGATGCCATGTCCCAGACATGGTCGTATACAGGACCTACATTCATGTCGATTTCATGTCCCAAACATGGTCTTATACGGGACCTACATTCGGTGCCGATGCCATGTCCCAGACATGGTCTTTTATAGGACTGTCCTTATCTCATGTCGTGACATAGGTATCCTCGATATTCCAAAATTTCAACCGGGACTTTACTTAGCATATTCTCATTCATTTCCTCATCAAAACATTATTCATAAATTTCATTTCTCAAAATAATAAGTAATTTAAACATCATAACATAAGTAACCTTAAGTTCACACAAACCTACCTCGGTACTCAAAATGCTTGTAGATGTTCGATTTAGTCCAACATTTTGTTTTTGCCTCAGTTTCGGTCCGGGCTTCGTGTTTCTTGATCTATAATGAGAATTTAATTTGTTTAATACTCACATTGACTAAATTGACTCATGAATCATACTTTGTCAAAATTATAATTTTTCCCCTAAACTTTTACATAATTACACTTTTGCCCCTAAGCTCGTAAAATGATTTTCAATCAACTTTCTTGTATTTCAATCCTAGCCGAAACATTATCTTAACTACAACAACCTTCAATTTCTAGTATTTCACTCATGTATGACCATTTTTACAACTTTTACAATTTGGTCCTTTGTATGCATTTTTCAAGAAAATCACTTAGAAAAAAGATGTTTGTCATACATCAAACTTTCATATTCTTCCATAAAACATCAAAACACATGCGTGTCATACATGGGTAAATTTTTTAACATAAATCATAGCTCAAAATATAACTAGCAATAACTAAATCGAGCTACGAAGATCTCAAAAATACGAAGAACATTAAAAACGGGGCTAGGATGCACTTACTATCAAGCTTGGAAGTTGAAGAAACCCTAGCTATGGTGCTCTTGAGATTTTCGGCCAAGCTTGGAGAAGATGGACACCATTTTTGACTTATTTTACCTTTTTAATTCATTAATTAACCAAATGACCAATTTACCCTTAAGGCCCCTTTCTTGAGATTTTTCCTTCCCATGTCTATTTTTGTCCATCTTAAGATATAATGGTCTAATTGCTAAATAAGGACATCTAGTAGTCTTTATAATTCTATTTCATACTTAAATCTTCTAGAATCTTATATTTTCTAATCTTTGCAATTTAGTCCTAATGGACAAATTAATAACTAATAAATAATTTTCACACAATCATGCAAACACATCATAAGTCTCATAAAAATCATAAAACACATATTTCTACTTTGAATTTGTGGTCTCGCACCACTATTCCGGCTAGGCCCTAAATCAGGCTATTACGATTCTCCCTCCTTAGGAATTTTCGTCCCCGAAAATCTTTCCAGCAAAAAGGTTTGGGTACTGGTTCCTCACAGCCTCCTCAGGCTCTCATGTAGCCTCTTCTACCCTATGTCTTTTTCTATAAAACTTTCACAAGAGTTATACTTTTATTCATTAACTGTTTGACTTCCCTTGCTAAGATCTTAATCGATTCTTTGTCATATGTCATGTTGGGTTGAATTTCAACCTC
The DNA here is from genome assembly GCA_025506655.1 of Gossypium rotundifolium. Classification (NCBI taxonomy): domain Eukaryota; kingdom Viridiplantae; phylum Streptophyta; class Magnoliopsida; order Malvales; family Malvaceae; genus Gossypium; species Gossypium rotundifolium. Next base: position 71,835,156 of record CP106729.1, read on the forward strand.
TTTCGGTGTAGTCACATGCGAATGATCTAATCGGTATCTTCGCAACATAGACACGTGAAACACATTGTGAATCTTTTCTAACTCAGATGGTAAAGCCAATCGATAAGCTACCAGCCCTATCCTCTCGGTGATCTCATATGGTCTGATAAAACGCGGACTCAATTTGTCTTTTCGGCCAAATCTTAGAACTTTCTTCCACGGTGACACTTTCAAGAATACTTTATCACCGACTTGAAACTCGATCTCTTTTCTTTTCAAATTCGAGTAGATTTTTATCTATCAGAAATAACTTTTAAACAATCTCAAACCATTCTTACTTTTTCTTTGGTTTCTTTAACAAGATCGACCCCATGAATCTTATTTTCTTTGAGTTCAGTCCAATATAAAGGCATTCGGCACTTACGCCCATACAAAGCCTCATAAGGCGCCATTTTCAAACTCGACTGAAAACTGATATTGTAAGCAAACTCTACCAACAGTAGGTACTTCTCCCAGCTGCCCTAAAACTCAAGAACACAACACTGAAGCATATCCTCAAGTATCTATATTAATCTCTCAGACTATCTGTCGGTTTGGGGTGAGAAGCCGTACTAAAACTCAATTTTGTGCCCAAAGCATCTTGTAACTCTTTCCAAAATTGGGATGTGAATCTCAGATCTCTATCCGATATAATTGATAAAGGCACTCCATGAATTCTTACAATCTCAAAAACATACAAATCTGCCAACTTATCAAGCAAATAATCTACACGTACAGGTATAAAATGGGCCGACTTCATAAGTCTATCTACCACAACCCATACAGCATCTTTCTTGCTCAGTGGCAACGATAAACCTGTTACAAAGTCTATAGTAACCCGGTCCCATTTCCACTCAGAAACCATAATAGGTTGAAGCAGACCCGAAGGTACTTGGTGCTCGGCCTTTACTTGCTGACAAATCAAGCATCTTGACACAAACTCAAAATATATTTCTTCATACTCGGCCACCAATACCATTTCTTCAAATCATTATACATCTTCGTGCTGCCTGGATGTACTAATAAGCATCCACTATGTGCCTCATGTAAAATCTTTCGAATAAGCTTATCATTCTTAGGTACACAAGCTCTGTGTCTGAACATCAAACATCCATCAGAATTTATCCGAAATTCAGACTCAATACCTAACTCGCACTGAACTCTTTTGATTTGCATGTCATTGTCATCTTTCTGAGCCTCATAAATTTCTTGAAGAAACATCGGTCTAGCTCTCAATTCAGCTAGAATGGAACCATCATCTGACAAATTTACTCGCGTGTTCATAGCCCTCAAAGTAAATAGTGATTTTTGAATTAAAGCATCGACAACTACATTCGCTTTTCCCGGGTGGTAATCAATGACTAGCTCATAACCCTTATATACTCTAACCATCTTCGTTGTCTCAAATTCAATTCCTTTTGAGTCATCAAGTACTTTATACTTTTATGATGGTGAAGATCAAACATTTCTCGCCATACAAATGATGTCTCCATATCTTTAATGCAAACACAATGGCAGCTAACTCTAAATCATGCATCAGGTAATTCTTCTCGCGTGGCTTTAACTGTCTAGAGGCATATGCTATCACATTGCCTTCTTGCATAAGCACACAGCCCAAACATGCAAGGATGCATCGCTATAGATCACAAATTCTTTTCCCGGCTTAGGTTGCACTAGAATTGGAGCCTCTGTTAACAATGCTTTTAGTTTCTCGAAACTCTGTTGGACACTTTTCTGTCCACTCAAACTTTACATCTTTTTGTAACAACCTCATCATCGGAGTAGCTATCATAAAAATCCCTTAACGAACCATCAGTAATAACCAATTAGGCCTAGAAAGCTTCTAACCTCAAATACGTCCTTCGACGATTTCTAATCAATAATAGTTGAGTTTTTACTTGGGTCGACTCGAATTCCTTCTCCCGAGACAATGTGTCCCAAAAATCCAACCCTTTGAGCCAAGACTCACTTTTTCTAAACTTGCCATACAACTGATTATCTCATAAAATCTATAAAATTATCCTCAAATGCTCGGTATGCTCATGCTCATCACGAGAATAGATCAATTCATCAATAAAAACCACAACAAACTTATCCAAGTACGACCTAAATATATAGTTCATTAAGTCCATAAACACCATAAAGGCATTTGTTAAGCCAAAAGGCATAACTAAAAATTCATAGTGCCCATACCTTGTTTGAAATGCAGTCTTCGGCACATTTGAGTCTTTTACTCTCAATTGGAATTATCTTGACCTCAAGTCTATCTTGGAAAACACAGTGGCTCCTTTCAATTGGTTGAACAGATCATCAGTCCTTGGCAATGGATATTTGTTCTTCACGGTAACCTTATTAAGTTCCCGATAATCTATGCATAGTCTTATGGAACCATCTTTCTTTTTCACAAACAGCATTGGAGCACCCCACGGAGAATAACTCATTCTTGCAACTGGACTATCTTTCTTTATCCGTTAACTCTTGCAACTGTGCCTTTAATTCCTTCAACTCATTTGGAGCCATTTTGTATGGAGCAATTGATATCGGTGCCGTACCAGGAGCTAACTCGATACCAAATTCAACCTCTCTGACCAAAGGTAACCCTGGTAATTCTTTGGGTAAAACATCTAGATATTCACATACTATCGGTACTAATTCAATTCTTAACTTAGTTTCTTTGGCATTCAACGCAAAAGTAAGATATGCCTCATACCCCTTTCTTACATACCTCTGAGCAGACATGTGAGAGATCAAGATAGCGATCTGTCTTGTTCATCTGATTCAACACGAAGAGTGTCCCATTTTCACATCTCAATTCAATGTATTTCTTTCCACAATTTACTATCACATCATGAGTGGTTAACCAGTCCATACCAAGAATTATATTGAATTCCTCAAATGGCAATAGCATGAGACTTGCCTTAAAATAATGACCTCTAATCATCAATGGGCAATCTTTGCATACCTTATCAACTAATACACATTTGCCTAAAGGATTGGACACTTTAATCATGAACTCTAAAGACTCAACAGGCATGCTCATACTAGATACTAATTTCATGCAAATGTATGAATGAGTAGACCCCGGATCAATTAAAGCAATAACATTAGTATCATGGAGAGAAAACGTACCCGTAATTACATCAGAGGATAACGCCTCTTCGCGAGCGCGAATGGCATAGGTCCTTGCAGGCACTCTACCCTCAGATATTACAGCCTGCTCTCTGGGAGTATTCTTACTACTTGTCCCAATTCTCGGGTTTCTCTGTTGTCTCCCTCTAGTAGTGCTTCCCGCCTTGCACTCTAAATTTTCTCTTTTTCAATCACCTCAGGTCATTCTCTAATAAAATGATCTTGGGAACCACATTTGAAACAAGCCCTCTCATGTGCTCGGCACTCATCGGGATGACATCTGCCACACCCTGGGCATTCCGGTCTATTAGGTCAAGTATTCCCAACACTAGCAACTAAGGTAGTTTGAGCCTTATTTCCTGAGTATTGTTAACTTTTACTTCTGTTTGAAAACCCGGCTAAAGTAGCTGATTGGGTAGGGAAGTCTCTTAATTTCTTGGATGAAGATTGAAGCGGCTTGCTCATTTGTCTCTTTTTTGAGTCACGATACTCCATCTCAGCTTTTCTTTTCTCTTTAACCAACTTCTCAGCTTTGCAAGCTCGGTCCACTAGCACAACAAATTCTTTCAACTTAAGAAAACCAACTAATAATTTGATGTCTTCATTTAATCCGTCCTCGAACTCTCACACATGATGGCTTTTGGAGACGCACTCACGAGCGTACTTGCTAAGTCTTACAAATTCACACTTATACTCAGTTACTGTTATCTTACCTTGTTTCAGTTCAATGAATTCCTTCCTTTTCTGGTCGATGAATCTTTGACTAATATACTTTTTTCAAAATTCTTCTTGGAAAAACTCCCATGTGATCATTTCCTTTAGTACAACCTACACAAGGGTATTCCACCACTGATAAGCTAAATCCCTCAAGAGAGAAACTACACATTTCAGCACTCATCAGGTGTGCAAGATAATTCATCAAATACCCTAATGGTATTTTCAAGCCAGAACTCTGCTCTTTCCAGATCGTCATCCTTACTAGCCTGAAATTCCTCGACTCCTTAATTTTGGATTCTATCAACCGGAGGCTTTTCTCTTCTTACCACTTTTACCACTTGGGGAGCTATAAGGGTAGGTTAGGGAATAAGCAGGGGTGGAGGGGGTTCTGCATTTGGGTTCGCACGAACGAACTCCGTATACCATGCATTCATCATGTGGAGAAAGGCTTCCCTAGCCGCTTTTCATCCTCTCTGACTCACGATCGTAGGTCTATTCTCATTTTCATTCGATAATATCCGTTCAGCTGGAGCCGACGTATTACTTTCTATATCATCCGCCACAGCTCTATTGGGATCTATTTACTATATGAAAACACAATTTAAATCATCAGGAGTTGTCACACTATCATTATATAAATACTCATAAGTATAGAATGTATAGCTAGACTCATGCATACACTATGTTTGTTAGAGAATCGACTAAACCGTGGCTCTAATACCACTAAATGTAACACCCCTTACCCGTGTCCAACACCGGGATAGGATACGAGGCATTACCAAACTTAACTTCCTTAAACATACATTATCGACTATAAAATTTCTTTTAAAACTTAAAACTTTTCATTCATGTTCATAACATCCTTATTATGGGCCTACGAGGCCCTAAACATACTTACAGGAGGTTTCAAAATTAACCCAAAAACTTTTATGCTCTTAGAAAAATTTTACCTAAATAGGGGCCACATGCCCGTATGAAGTGGGACACGCCCGTGTGGGCAGGCCGTGTAGTCACACACGCCCATGTCTCTTGCCCGTGTGGAAATTAATTTTTATTTCAAACCTACAGGGGTTTTCACACGGTCGGACACATGCCTGTGTCAATGGCCCATGTCTCTCACATGGCCTAGACTCAGCCGTGTCCTCACCCATGTGTGAAAACCTTAGCATTCTGTTTATGACATCAGCAACTTCTCAAGAGGCACATGCCCGTGTGACGAATTGAATTCTCATAAATTTGGTGCAGTACACATCGCCTGTTAGCACACCCATGGGGGTTGACCGTGTGTCACACACGGCCTAGACACGCCCGTGTGTCTACCCATGTGGACAATTAGAAGGCTATTTTCCAAGCCATTTGCCACCCTGAAACATAAACACACTTATACCATCTCAAGCAATACATGATATGGTAATAATACCCTATAAAGAACCATTACTCATCATCCAAACACTTCACATTTTACCTCATCATTTGCATAAACTTTCCCTTCATAAAACTTATCATCATTAAAATATGACACTTGACAAATATTGGCCAATTCCCTATGGCCATATACAAAGTGAGTGTATAACATTAGTAACAAACACTTTGGCTCTCAAATATGACATAATACAAAATGACCAACTTCCTATACATGCCATACCCAAAATAAATCAACTTTACTATGCCAAAAGAATGATTGATAGTGTTATCCGAACTCTGACGTTCTACGATCCCTGAGCTAGCTTGGCGATACTACGAGGAAAAGGGAAAAGAGAGGGGTAAGCATATAGCTTAGTAAGTTTGCATGAATTTGTATAGCAACATAAGTATTCATAGTAAAATCCATTCATCTCATATAACAATAGTAGCACAAGTTCTCAAGTGCTTAGGCATACTTACTCATACTCACTCTTACCATCACACATCACATTATGGTTTCAAAACTTGTAGTTTTACTCATGGTACCTGTATCATTTCGTCACATAATTTAGCACTTATGCTAACTTGTACATAAGCTTAAATCATCATCATCATCATCCTTAACATAAATGGAACCCATTATCAGCCTTGTATAATTTAACTCTATAGCATCTTTGCATACTTAGCTCTTTTGCCGTTGAACTACTCGAAATATCAGAGGATACTCAATCTTATCATGCATGTATCATGATGCCAATGCCATATCATAGATATGGTGTAACACACCAAACCCGGCCTAAATGTTAAGACCGGATCTGGTATGTCACAAGGAAAGGTTGTTGAAAAGAACTTTGGAATGTTAAGGAGACATCACAATTTTGAAAGCTTTTTGTTCCGTGTTTCTATCTTGAAAATACCATTCAGTTTAAGGGTTTCTTACCAACTCTTATTTCAAATAACTATTAGTTAAAAACGGTTTTGTGATACGAAAACTGAAAACTAGTGGTACTTCAAAACGTGTATTTTGAAAATAGTGTTTGTGGTTTTAAGTAAATTTCAGAATTGAGTTATTAACTAGAATGTTATCCGCTTGTTAGTATTTTGGAAAATGTTTATTTATATTTTTAGAAAAACTTTGTGTTTAGCATTTCATAATATAATAGTAACCGCATTAAATCAAAAACCCAAATTAAAGTTACGGAGGCCTTATTACATAACAAATTCCGAATTCACTTAAGTTTAAATAAAGAAAATGAATTTACGTAAGAAGTATTGCATGGGCACCTCGAAGTCCACCTCAGCTCCAAAATCTCGACTAGGAGTTACCTGCAAGAATAAGCAGAGGAGTGAGTCATCAAGACTCAGTGTGTAATTCCCCATACAAACACAATTTGGGCCTAAGCCTACAGAACACATTGGGCCTTAGCCCCCACAACCTAACATAATAAAAGTGTATGCAATGCAACCCAGCCCCACCTAGTTTTCCATCCTCTACATCACCTGAATCAGCCAAACACCTGTGGCACCAAGCCACTATGGTACCAAACCACTGTGACAGAGTCATTAATAAATGTATATGTGGGGCCAACCCACTTTGGTGCCAAACCACTATGACAGTCACAGATAAATATATGTGGGGCCAACCCACTGTGGTACCAAACCACTATGACAATCACTAATAAATATATATATGTGGTTCCAAACCACTATGGTACCAAACCACTGTGACATAGTCACTAATAAATATATGTGGGGACAACCCACTGTGACAATCACTGAATCACACTTCCCCTTTCAATCATATTCCAAAGCCCATGTAATCACATTATCAATATGTGATGTATGCAATCATATTTCCAAAATATGCAGATAATTAAATTATACATATATTTAGATTATGATATTCGTAAAACAAAGTCATACAGGTACTTACCTGGTATCTCCAAACTTACCCACAAGGGTATCACGACTTTCTATACCGTCGTTCCGGCTTTCATCCAACACAGTTATTAACGCAAAATAATAAAGAAAAGTGTGAGCATTACACACTTGATTACGTGAAAAACTAGACACTCTATATCGTCAACACTCTCGCTAACAGGAATAACCGCGATTTGTCTATCCCAGATAGATGTCAGCTTTCTACCACAACCCAGCAGAAAGTCTCGATCCACTGACACAGCACATCGTTTAAACTTTGGAGAAAATATTACAAGTCCACTCCCCTCCTTAGATCGACTAGCACTCGTCATCCATGAATACAATCTTGATCAATACAGTACTATAGTGAAACAACGTTTTCTCCAACAAGGGGTTTGGTTATGGAAGAATAAAAACGAATAGAGGTTGATCACAAAGAACAAAAGAGGAACTCCTTACCTTGGATAACAAGAAGTCGCACCACACCAGATTCGACTATAGACTAAACCAACAAGAACCTGAAAGTCGACTGAGAAGATTCGGCCATAGATTAATCTGAAACAAACACACCATGATGAGAGTAGGACAGAAAAGATTAGTTGTGAACTACTATTAAAACAAGGCAACCACTTCGGCTATGAAAACGTAAGAGCAAAGAAAATGAAAGAAAAAAATATTACCAAGATCGAAATGTCCAATAGATGCACAACGAGTCCTCTTCTTGCCAACCATGAAATCAAAATGGCTAATCTAGCACTGTGGAGTATTCAGCCTAGAAGGAGAAGATCACTATTTGAGAGAGTTTTATGTTCGGCTAAGGATGAGGAAAGACTAGAAGAGGGTTCGGCTAGGGTATTTCGGCAATAGCAAAAAAAAGTATTTGCCAAGAGAAAAGAAAAGGAAGCAAATGGAGAGAAAAATGAGAAGTAGCAAGGTTCAGCTAGTGAAGCAAGAAATGGATGAGAAGAGATGAAGAAAATAGAAGAAGTGTAGAAAAGGAAGAGAGAGGTGAGATGAAAAGTGGAATGATAATAGTGAGGAGAGTTTTGGTTACGGTGGAGAAAATAAGTTGTGGAAGATGAACTAGGGGGATTCAATTTTGGCATTTGTCCACCACCAAGAAGAGAAAAGAAAACGTTTATGGTAATATGAAGAACTGAAGAATAAGTCCCCAAACACTAAGGTTTCGGCAATTAGTGAGATAGATAAATGTGGAACACGATTGACCAAAAAGAAGAGAATGTTTTCAACGCGCAAAAGCTAAGAAATGCTTCCACAATTTCGGCACACACACCCTCATGACTCAAAACTGAAACCCTCATACTCAAGACTCCCTTCATGATCGAAATTCTCCCCTCCAAGACCCCCACATTCAGCCAACACCTCCACCACACACCAAATCCCTTGTTTTGCTCCTAACTTCACTCCCCATCACCAATTTGAATTGGCTTGACCAGTTCAAACTTCTCAAGCTCTCTTGTCCAACCATTTCAAATGGTTTGACTCATTCAACAACCACCATGAAAAGTCCCAGCCAAAAGCCACTTTTTTCACTCTTGGAGCACAAAAATAAAGTTCCATATGCTGTAGATAAGACTCGAACTCCTTCCCCCTCCTGCTCCCTTGTGACGCCACTCCCCTACTCATTAAGTGGCGTCACCTTGCCACCACACCATACTCCTCTTTGTGTCAACAATCACAAGTAAATATTCTTAAAACCTGCTTCTACTAGCTTTCCCCCTAAAGTGCCTAAAAAGCAAAATCTTTCTAAAGCTCTGGCTCTATCTCGAGCCTCCCCAAGACCCCCAAACACATCAAAATAACATATTAAACAAGCCAAACACATAGAATAGCATAAAATACAGAACCCTAATTCTAGGATGTTACAGTTCTACCCCCTTAAAGAAATTTTAACCTCAAAATTTACCTGATCAAAAGAGGTAAGGGTATTACTGTCGCATCACATCTTCTGGCTCCAACGTGGCTTCTTTTGCACCGTGATTATGCCATAAAACTTTGACTAGAGGAACTGACTTCCTTCTCAACACCTTGACATCTCGATCTAAGTTCTACACTGGTTCCTCTTCAAAAGATAGATCGGGTCTTACTTCAATTTTCTCTACTGGCACTATGTGAGATGGATCCGAACGATAATGCCTTAACATTGAAACATGGAATACATCATGTTTCTAACTCAACTCCGAAGGTAACGTAAGTTAATTAGCCACTGGTCCTACACGTTTCAACACCCGATAAGGTCCGAAGAATCCGGGGCTCAACTTGCCTTTCCGTCCAAATCTTAGGACCTTCTTCCACGGTGAAACTTTCAAAAAACTCGATCACCTACTGAGAACTCTATTTCTTTAAGCTTCAGATCTGTATACGATTTTGCCTGTCGAAAGATTCCTTCAACCGAGCCTGAATCAACTTAATCTTTTCCTCCGTCTCTGTGACCAATTTCGGACCCAACAATTGTCACTCACCCAATTCTGTCCAGCAGGTAAGAGTACGACACTTACGACCATACAACGCTTCGTAGGGTTCCATCTGAATACTAGATTGATAGCTATTATTGTATATAAATTTCACTAACGGTAAGAAATCTTTCCAACTACCTCTGAAGTCTATTACACAACCTCTCAACATGTCTTCCAAACTTTGAATTACCCTCTCTGATTGACCATCAGACTGTGGATGAAACGCCGTACTGAAATGCAGTCTTGTACCCAACGCTTGATATAACGATTTCCAGAATTGCGACATAAACCTACGGTCTCTGTCTGATATGATAGACACTGGTACCCCATGCAACCCCACAATCTCCACCACATATAATTTGGCTAACTTCTACAATGAATAGTCGACATGAACGGGTATGAAATGAGCAAACTTCACCAACAGGTCGATAATTACCCCACTGAATCTTTCCTAGTAGATGTAAGAGGTAGCCCATAAACAAAATCCATCGTTATCCACTCCCACTTCCAAAGTGGAATCTTCACTGGCTGTAGCAACCCTGAAGGCAATTGATGCTCTGCCTTCACCTGTTGACACGTCAAACATTTACTCACAAACTCGATAACTTCCTACAGACCTGGCCACCAAAACTATTCACGTAAATCTCGATACATCTTACTCCCACCGAGATGCATAGCGTATGGGCTACTATGCGCTCTCGTAGAATCCCCTGTCTCACCTCAGAATCCTTCGGCATACAAACTTTTCCACGAAAGCATAATACTCCATCACTATTTAGGACAAACTCTTCTGTCTTCCCACCTTCTACTTGCTGAAGTTGAGAACTTAACAATTCATTCGACGACTGTTTCTATTTAATCTGACTTATCTATGAAGGCTTCACATAAAGCTCAAAGTAAGCTTCCATCTTTATACAAACTAAGATGAGCAAACATCGCCCTCAGATCCGATATCACCTTATGGCTCAACACATCTACCACTACATTAGCTTTACCAGGGTGATACTCAATCGAGCAGTCATAATCTTTCAACAATTCAATCCTCCTCCATTGCCTTAAATTCAACTTCTTCTGGGTAAGGGGATATTTCAGGCTCTTATGATCGGTGTTGATAATTGACTTTTCTCCATACAAGTAGTGTCTCTAAATCTTCAAGGCGAACACTATCGCAGCTAACTCTAGATTGTGGGTAAGATAATTCACTTCATGTGGTCTTAATTGCTGAGACTTATACGCCACTACCTTCCCTTCTTGCATGAGCACACATCCTAACCTTGTGTGTGATGCATCACAGTAGATGACGAACTCCTTCCTAGCCTTAGGCTGAATCAACATCGGTGCCTCAGTCAAGATCCTCTTTAGCTTCTCAAAGCTTTCCTATTGATTATTAGCCCAAAAAAATGGTACCCTTTTCGTAACAACTTGGTTAATGGTGCAGCTATCAACGAGAATCCCTCAACGAACCTTCTGAAATACCTAGCTAACCCAAGGAAACTTTAAATTTTGCTACTGACTTTGGCGGTTTCCATCCCAAAATAGCTTTAACCTTTTCGGGGATCAACCCTAATCCCTTCGGCAGACACAACATGCCCTAAGAAGTTAACTTCCCTCAACCAAAATTCACACTAGCTGAATTTGGCATACAGTTGCTTCTCTCTCAAAATCTGCAGAACTACCCGAAGATACGAATCATGCTCCTTCTCAGTCCTTGAATAAACCAAGATATCATCTATGAACACTACAATAAACTGATCTAGGTAGGGTTAGAATACCGGTTTATCATATCCATAAATGCAGCTGGTGCATTCGTCAACCCAAACGGCATCACTAAGAACTCATAGTGACCATAACGGGTTCGAAAAGTAGTTTTGTGAATATCCGCCTCTTTAACCTTTAACTGATGATACCCCGACCTCAAGTTTATCTTCGAGAAGACTGAAGTGCCTCGTAGTTGATCAAATAGGTCGTCAATCTTAGGCAACAGGTATTTGTTCTTAATCATCAACTTGTTCAATTTCCTAAAATCAATGCACATTCGCATCGACCCGTCCTTTTTCTTAACAAATAACACCGATGCTCCCCATAGAGACACACTTGGTCGGATAAAACAACGATCCAAAAACTCTTGAATCTGATCTTTAAGTTCTACCAGCTCCTTCTACGCCATCCTATATGGGGCAATGGACACTGGAGCTATTCCCGGAAGTAAATCAATGTCGAACTCCACCTCGCGATTCGGAGGTAACCCTGGAAGCTCTTCTGGGAAGACGTTCGTGAACTCCTTCAGCGCTCTAACATCCTTTACAGACAATTCTTTGGCCTCCAAAGCATAATTGAAAGATAAGAATGCCTCACACCCTTTTCGCACCATTCTTTCAGCCTTTAATGCAGACACCACATTAGACAGGTAATTTATTCTTTCACCTATCACCAGCACCTCCTTATCCTCAAGAGTCTTCAATATCATGCGTTTAGCCGCACAATCCAAGTTTGCTCGATACTTAACTAACCAATCCATGCCTAAAATCAAGTCAAACTTGCTGAACGGCAATTCTATCAGATCAGCCGGGAAAATAATCCATTGTACTTCTAAAGGCATATTCCTAAAGAGTTTGTTCACCACTACAGATTATCCTAAAGGGCTAATCACAGTCATCTCCCTAGAAGCAACCTCAGATTCTATACTTAAAGTCTCGGACATAGTACTAGCAACATATGAATATGTAGACCCAATATCTATCAAAGTAGTAAAGGGCATACCAAAAATAAAGAACATACTGGTTATGACGTCCGGTGCATCGCCGTCCTCTCATCGTCTAACTGCATAAACCAACCCAGGTTGTCTTGCATCCATATTATCGGCACCCCTGCCCAGTGCTCCACAACCTCGACCAAAACCATTTCCTCCTCTGGCCAGACCACGGCCTCACGGTGGTTGCTGCCCGCCTCTTCTAGCCTACACATATCCCTGACCTACTGACCGCGCTCTACCTGGCTCTTGTGGATAGTCCCTTATCTGATGATACATAGATCCACACCTGAGGCATCCTTTATTACCTACCCAGCACTCCCCCGCATGAAATTTCCCACATCAAGCACACTGATGAGATCGACCAACAGCAATAGGCTTCGTAACTCGACTCGGCCCATCAAACCTAGGCCTCTTTGGAAACCCCCAACAGATCCTAATGCCCCAAAGTTCCTCTTATTCCTAGCCCTATCATTGTCCCGATTCTGCCTCTCAGACCACTTCACCTCTTCGGCTATCTTTGCCTTCTCAACTAGATTAGCAAACTCTCTTTCCCGTTGTAGAGCTATCAGTACTCGTAACTCGTCCCTCAGACCGTCCTCAAACTGAACACAATACTCGTAATCAGCTGTGATGATACCCCGAGCATAGCAACTTAAACATAGGAACTCTGCCTCATACTCAACCACCGACTTGTTCCCCTGGACCAAGTTTAAAAATGCCTTCCTCTGAGTGTCTACATAACTTGCGCCAACATACTTTCCCTGGAACATTGTCTTAAAGAAGTCCCAAGTAATACGGTCCTCTGCTGATGTACCATCCCTCACCGTGAGCCACCACTAGTATGCCTCATCTCGAAGGAGGGATACTACTCGTTTCAACTTTTCCTCTGCCGTGCAGTCAAGATCGTTCATGATTTGTTCAACCGCTTCCAGCCAATACTCAGCTACGTTAGGAGCCACTCCAGAAATACCCCTAAATATCTCAACCCTATTTGTTCGTACTCGCTCAGAAATAGATTTTTGGGCTACTAATTCGGTGCTAGCTCCATGTGACATCCTAAAATTGGGCCTAAAAGAATTGGGCCCAATGGGTCTTAGGCGTAGATGCGTTTAAAAATTTTTGAGAACAAGAGAACAGCTTTAGTGCTAGTTGGACCTATTAGGTTAGTGATTTTGGAAGGTTAGAGGGTTTCTATGAAGTCCTGAGGTCAAACTTTGGCTTTAGGAAAATTTTGGTTTTAGGTGAATAAAACCCTGAGAGTTAGTAGTAGGCTTTAAGAATAAAATATGGAGAAAATGACACAAGTGGAGTGTGTGGTGTAGTGGTAAAGTGATGCCACATAAGAGGCAAGGGGGTGACGCCACAAGGAAGGAAGGAGGTCCAAGGTTCAACTCTTGGCTCTTGCATTTTGGATTTCTTTTTAAATGGACTCTAGAATTTTGCCATAGGGTTATATTTAGTTGCGCATGATTTTAGACATAAGAAAGTGAGTTGTCTAGTGGCAAGGCGTCATTAAGGGTGCAAAGGAGCCTAGGTTTGAATCTCATGACAAGTAAGGGAGTATTTATTTTGCAGATTGGACGAGAATAGTTTGAGTTGGATTTAAACTCTGCTGGCGGAGGGATCCCACATCAAAAAGATACAAAGAAGGAAGGTGAGAAGCTAGCTATATATAGAGCATTCTATGAGGAGAGTTAATATACCTTGGTGGGCGTTTGGGTGCAGACTTAGAGGATAATCACCAATAGTAGCGAAGGAGGGGCTACTATAACGTGAGGTGCACGGTAAGGTTACGGTGAGGTTTCAATTTTCGATAAGTGTATATTAAGTTATGATTAATCGTTAGGTGATGTCAATTGTAGGTTCGTGACTAAGGGGTTTGTAACGCGCTTGGTTACCAGGTGTGTACAAACACTACACACATGATATCGACAATGCCAAAAAGCCAAAAGTGGCTAAATGGGCCCTGTGGGCCCTAAGGATAAGTTTGATAAAATGGTTTGGTTGGTTATACGAATTGAATTAGTCATGCATGATACATGAATTGGATTTGTTTTGGGTCTAATAGACCATATGATGAGATTTGGGCCTAATGGGCCATAAGGGAGTGATTTGGGCTTGATGGGCTTATGGGGACGTAGACATGTATGTTAGGGTTTATGGACCTTAGGTCTAGTTTGAACAACTCTTAAATTCCATAAGACTTAATTTTTCTAATTAAACATGCCTATGAACAAGTCGCTAGGTTAGGGTGTGGCAACGGGCATACGTATGTCTAGGACTGGCTCTAGGGAGAGCTTGGTACTTAAGCGGCCCTAGTGGCCCACCACCTCTTTTCTGGAAAACCTGCGGTGCGTAGTGTCTGTTCACTTTAGCCGCGAGGACTTGTTGATGGGCCAAAGTTCATAGCTAAAACCCGAAAGGGACCGAAATACCCCCAGTTTGTGAATTCCTGAAATACCCTCGATTTGTGAAATTATCGAAATACCCCTGATTTGTGAAATTACTAAAATACCCTCGATTTGTAAAATTATCAAAATACCCCCGATTTGTGAAATTATCGAAATACCCCCGATTTGTAAAATTATCAAAATACCCCTGATTTGTGAAATTACTAAAATACCCCTAATTTATAAAATTATCGAAATACCCTCAGTTTATGAAATTACCAAAATACCCTTATAAAGTAGAATTACGAAAATATCCCCGGTAGTGAAATGATGAAAATAACCCTATGTGACGAATATGAGTTTGTGGATGTTACTTTTGTGTTTGATGCATTCATATGATATTCCGCTTAGGATGCATATGGGTGGGAATTATGGTACGGAGGAAGATTTGAGGATCGCATGGCTGTATGGTATGGATCCAGGATCGCATGGCCGTATGGTATGGATCCACCGCAGGCTTTTAGCCACCGAGCAGCCATGCTGCACCGATAATGTTACTGAGGGCTGTGTGCCATTAATATGGGCTTCGTGCCGTGATTATAGGCTTTGTGCCAATACCGAAGGCTTTGTGCTATTATTATGGCTTTGTGCCAATCATATTTACCGTGGCTATGTGCCTAATATATATATTGATGACTCTCTGTCAATATTTGAGGATCGCATGGCCGTATGGTATGGATCCAGGATCTTATGGCCATATGGTATGGATCCACCGGAGGCTTTAAGCCCAATATTTGATTAGCAGCTTTGCTGCAACGTTCGGTAGTACCGCAACCGGGCTACCCTTGGTGTGTAACGGAAGGGTGGGTCGAGCTAGAATTCCCCACAGGAGTCATGAGGTTCGAAGGGAAATGGTGTGTGTAGCAAATGGATTTTTGGGGTGGGTTTGCATTATTTGTTTATAAATGATACGATGTGATATGAGGTCATTATGGGCTAAAGCCCAAGACCACCGATTTTGATAGGGCTTAGGCCCAATGTGAATATTTGCATGTGATTTGATTTCCAAGGGTTGTACACACTGAGTTTCGAAACTCACACCCTTAATTTTAATATTTCAGGTAATCCTGAATAGACGACTCGACGTGGGAGAGGACTCGGAGATGGCCACACTACAAGCTGTTCAAATGTTTTAATTTATTCAAATGATCTAATTTTAAATAATTTGTTTTTTTCATTGGATTGTAACAAGGCCTTCTAGCTCCTAATTGAATTTATATTTTGGGTTATTATTGTTCCAACTACCCACTTAAGAAATTTCATAAAATTATTAAACTGTTAATATGGTTTTCGAAATTAACTTTTGTTTTAGGCTTTTGGGCCTTAAATGGTTAAATAGTAAATCATTTTGAAGTGCGCCTTTAATGTGACATTCCAGATTTGGGCCTAACTTCTAGGCCGAGTTTGGGGTGTTACACTCCAGCAACCCACTCCAGAACACGCAGCATAGCTTAGACAGAGCATCGTCCCCTCCAGATTGGTCCTGAGACCCCGCTTCCTCTACTGGTGATGATAGCACTTCACCTTTCGGCCCATGTCCCAATTCTGAGGTTCGGCCTCAATACTCCGGCCTCTACCACGGTCGTGCATAGGACGTCCACGTCCTCTAGCGCTCATGACTACGGAATCGACTTAATCTGATTACAAGTTTTATGTATTAGTATATCTTCCATTATTTTATTACTAGAAAATCTTATGAAAATAAAATTAGAAGTAGTTTTTTTTGCAAAACATATTTCTAAAAGTCTCAATCTCTAAAGTTGAATCTCTTACAACTATCAATCACAACATCATATAATCTTTCCATAAGAAATCAAGCAACAATTACAAAACCTACAGTCCGGATTGGTGCTGGAGACTCGGGTGCCATACTTCCAGAAAATATATTTCAAACCAACTTTGAAAACATTTTTGAACCCATGCCTCTAATACCACAATTGTAACACCCCAAACTTGACCTAAACGTTACGACCAAATATGGTATGTCACAAGGAAAGGTTGTTGAAAAGAACTTTGGAATGTTAAGGAGGCATCGCAATTTTGAAAGCTTTTCGTTTCGTGTTTCTATCTTGAAAATAACATTCAGTTTAAGGGTTTCTTACCAACTCTTATTTAAAAGAACTATTAGTCGAAAATGGTTTTGTGATACGAAAACCGAAAACTAGTGGTATTCTGAAACGTGTCATTTTGAAAATAGTGTTTGTGGTTTTAAGTAATTTTTTGAATTGAAGTATTAACTAGCATGTTATCCGCTTGTTAGTATTTTGGAAAACGTTGATTTATATTTTAGAAAAACTTTGTGTTTAGCATTTCATAATATAATAGTAACCGCATTAAATCAAAAACCCAAATTAAAGTTACGGAGGCCTTATTACATAACAAAATCCCAAATTAACTTAAGTTTAAATAAAGAAAATGAATTTACATAAGAAGTACTGCATGGCCACCTCGAAGTCCACCTCGGCTCCAAATCTGCGACTAGGAGTTATGTAACACCCCTTACCCGAAACCTTTGCCGGAGTCGAGTATGTGGCATTACTAGACTTGACTACTAATTTGGGGCATAAAATTTAAAGTTGTCCAACTGCGTCATGCTGACTAAATTGACCATAACTCGAGTTAAAAACTCAAAATTTAGATCCGTAAATTTTCCTTGAAACTAGACTCATATAAATTTTACCATAATTTTTCCAGAATTTTTCATGCGGCCAATTAGTACAGTTTATTCATCAAAGTTACCCCTATTTCACTGTTTGATAATTCTGACCTATCTTTACAAAAACTAAGTTATCTCATTGCACAAAATTTCAATAATGTCCTTGTTTATTCCAATCAAAATAGAATCATTAAGGATTATAAACATATAAACTATGCTCCATAATTATTTTTTACAATTTTAACAATTTTTCCAAGACAGAACAGGGACTCACGAATTCATTCAGAACAAGTCTCACTAAAACTTAAATATCTCATAATATATAATTCCTTTGCCTACTCTGTTTCTTTCATATAAAATAGACACAATAAGATTTAATTCTATATCTAATTCACTTTCTAATTCAATTTATCCTATTTTTGGTGATTTTTCAAAATCACATCACTGCTGCTAACTAAAAACTATTTCATTTCAAAATATGATTAACTAGTTTATGACCAAACATACCCACATACAACTCATACTGCCCATGCATTTTAATTATTTATACAAATTAACCTGTACCTAAAACATTCACATAATATCCTAACATCATCGATTTATTAACAAAACACAACTACGGTTCCATATAATCGAGTGTACCAAAAGTACTCTTATCAAATATAAAAGTTTTACTCTAATACTTACCACAAAGCCATACATCTTTAAGCATTATCAATTGACATTTTAATGCAAGCAACCATATCATATATGAAACCTAAACTTAACCAAAAACTCAAAAGCAACAGCCTTATTCGCAAGGCCATATTTATAGTTACAAACCGACATCATTCTTATTTATCAAAAATAAAGCCTATACATGCCTTTGATTCAAAAGTTTACAAAACTACACCAAAGAGAGTGATAGTGTGGTCGACTGTCTTGGTAATCCCCTGAGCCCGTAGTTGAAATATTGATCTATAAAATAAAACACAACATAAACAGAGTAAGCTCACTGGCTTAGTAAGTCCTAAGCACATATACTTACAATGAACATACAATTAAACACTTAACTTTTCAAACTAATAATATTGCACATAAATTTCTATATATGTATATATATATATATCAAATACACTAGCCGAATACTAAGGTCACATTTGTATCTATTTTCATCACTATATCACTCGATCATAAGCTTTATCAACTTCACATATATGCTATGTATATTCACATCAAATTGATTCATAACAAAAAGAACTTAACTCACTTTCTTCCTTACTAATATAGTAGGCAAATTCTTACCCTAACATTTAGTACATAACCACATATATATCTCACCTTGTTTGATCCTCAAAATCTCCACTTATGGCATATCATCGCACGAAGCTCGCTAGGCGTTTAAGCCCTAATTAAATCATCGCACAAAGCTCGCTAGGCATTATAGCAGAAATGAATCACCAAGCACGAAGTTCGCTAGGCATTATAGCCCAAAATAAATCACCTAAGACGAAGCCCGCTAGGCACTAAGTCGAATATATCAATGTGATCAATCATTCCACACACATTTCATATCTATATTACATATCCAATTCAACTAAACTTATTCACCTTAAACAAATAAATCATTACTTCATCGTACAATCCCACAATTCGCATTGATACACTTATTCATATCACATTATCAATTTATGAAATCAATCCAATACACATATATACATTCGGCTATAACATGATTATATACTAAAATTTATCAAACATTATCATTTAATAAGTTCATGAATAATTCTTTAACAAATTTCAAACAGGACTTACCTCGGTTGTCGATAGGTCATGCGAATCGGCTATTCGAGAACCTTCGTCTTTCCCCGATCTAACTCCGCTTTTCTTTGCTCTTGATCTAAAACACATTAAATTTAGCTTATTCAAGCACAATTCATCTCAATTTAGTCCCTAAGCACATAAATGGGCAAATTACTATTTTACCCTAGTATTTCACAACTTTGTAATTTACTCCTATTTGCATAAAACTCAAAATACATCAAATTTCCCCATATTCCTTAAGGGCCGAATATATATGAGGACTATACAAGTCCATATCTTTCATTTATTTTGCAATTAAGCCCTCTAAATTTTTATTTTTACAATTTGGCCCTAAAACACAAATTCACCAAAACTTCCAACACATAATATACTAATTTTTTAACCTATCTATCATCTAACATCATCAAGCATCATAAACCTCAAGAATTCATCAATGGCCGATTCATACATACACAATAATCTTAGAAATTCTAGCATGGGTCGGCATGCTTCAAGCAACGATCTCAAAAACATAAAAATAATCAAAATCGAACTCAATTACATACCTAATCAAGCTTGCAAAGACCGAATGTTTGAGAGCTTTGGTTTCTCTCTTCTTTTCTTTTGTTTCGGCAATAACAATGAAAATAAAGATGAACATTCCACTTTCTTTTATTTTATGTTTTGTTTATAATATGTTTATAATATAATAATATATTATAATATAACATATAATATAAACATATTTTTACTTTATAAAATTTGCATGTTGCCGTCCACTATCTCTAAAAAAGGGTTATTTACCCTTTTAATGCTTCATATTAGAAGCCATGCTCAAATAGGCACTTTACACTCTAGTATGCCACTTTTACCTTTTACGCGATTAAGTCCTTTTTGTCAAACCGATGCTCAAACGATAAAATTTTTCTACGAAACTTCCACACACATAATTTCACATATAATAAACTCAAAATATAAATATTAAATATTTATCGGACTCGAATTCGTGGTCCCAAAACCACCTTTCCGATTAGGGTCAGATTCGGTCTATTACAACTCTCCCCCCTTAAGGATTTTCGTCCCCGAAAATCTTACCGTTAAACAACGTTGGATATTGTTGCCTCATTGAATCTTCAGTTCCACGCTGCCTCTTCAACTCCGTGTCGATTCCATAACACTTTCACTAAGGAAATTTTTTGTTTCTTAACTCTTTCATTTCCGAGCTAGAATACGGATCGGCTTTTCCTCATATCGTCATATCGATTGTATCTCAATCTCGCATTTGAGGAATCACATGTGATGATCCGATTTGTATTTACGGAGCATAGAAACATGAAATACATCGTGTATCTTTTCTAATTCGAGGGTAGCTTCAATCCATAAGCAACAGCCCAATACGTTCAACGATTTCATACGGTCCGATGAACCTCGGATTCAACTTGCCTTTCCGACCAAATCGGAGTACTTTCTTCCACGGGGAAACTTTTAAGAATACACGATCTCCTACCTGAAATTCAATGTCTTTACGTTTCAAATCAGCATAGGACTTTTGTCGATCTGATGCAGCTTTCAAATTATCTTTGATTATGGCCACTTTCTGTTCAGTCTCTTTAATCAAATCAACCCCATGTATCTTATTTTCACTGAGCTCACCAAAGATAATGGTGTTCGACATTTTCCCATATAAGGCTTCATAAGGTGCCATTTGATACTTGATTGAAAGCTATTATTATAAGCAAATTCAATCAAAGGTAGGTATCTTTCCCACGCACCTTCAAACTCGAGAACGCAACATCTCAACATGTCCTCAAGTATCCGAATAGTTCACTTGACTAACCGTCTGGTCATGGATGGAAGGTCAGACTAAAATGAAGTTTAGTACCTAAAGCTTCTTGCAACTTCTTCCAAAACCGTGATGTGAATCTGGGTCTCTGTCTCAAACAATGGAACTCGGTACACCATGCAATCTCACAACTGTGATACGTACAATTCAGCAAGTTTATCAAGTGAATAGTCCGTGCGATTGGCACAAAATGAGCTGATTTAGTCAGCCTATCAACTATAACCCAGACGGCATCCTTCCTACTCGGTGTCATAGGGAGACCGGATACAAAATCCATTGTGATTCTATCCCATTTCCATTCAGGTATCATGATTGGCTGAAGTAGTCCGGATGGCACTTGATGTTCAGCTTTTACTTGCTGACAAATTAAACATTTTGAAACAAATTCAGATATATCCTGTTTCATGCCCGGCCACCAATAGAACTGTTTCAAATCATTATACATCTTTGTGCTACCCGGATGTATTGATAATTGACCACTATGGGCCTCACTCAGAATCACCTGTATCAAATCGAGTTTTTGAGAACACATTTGGTTTTTAAAATTCAAATACCATTTGCATCAATCAAAATCGATTCGCACCCTTTTCATTAATCGAATTTGGCTAGCAATCAAATCTTCATCAACTT
The DNA here is from genome assembly GCA_025506655.1 of Gossypium rotundifolium. Taxonomy (NCBI): domain Eukaryota; kingdom Viridiplantae; phylum Streptophyta; class Magnoliopsida; order Malvales; family Malvaceae; genus Gossypium; species Gossypium rotundifolium. The sequence goes on from CP106729.1 coordinate 71,856,934, forward strand.
TACTGTATCACAAATTTGCTGAATAAACATCGGTCTTGCTCAGTAACTTCGGCTATGATCGAACCATCACTAGACATAGCCATCTGCATTCAAAGGTAACGAAAAGCAAATAATGATTTCGACTTAATGCATCCGCAACAACATTAGCTTTTCCGGTGATAGTCAATCACCAATTCATAGTCTTTCAATAATTCTAGCCAACCGCGTTGTCTCAAATTCGTGTCTTTTCGAGTCATTAGATACTTTAGACTTTTATGATCCGAATAAATGTGACATTTCTCGCCAAACAAATAGTGACGCCAAATTTTCAATGCGAAAACAATGGTCGTAAGTTCTAAGTCATGCGTCGGGTAATTTCTTTCATGCGCTTCAATTGTCTTGAAGCGTATGCTACAACGTTGCCTTCCTCGCATCAAAACGCAGCCCAAACCATTTAAAGAAGCATCGGAATAAACAACGAATTCTTTACCCCATTCATTTGAACTAATATCGAGCTTTTGTCAAAAGGGCTTTCAGCTGATCAAAACTTTTTCGACACTTTTCGACCACTCGAACCGACATCTTTCTCGCAATAACTTTGTCAACGGGTAGCTATCATAGAAAATATTTCACAAATCGTCGATAGTAACCCGCAAGTCCCGTAAAACTTCAATCTCGTAAACATTTTTAGTGGCTTCCAATCAAGTATAGCTTAGATTTTGTTCGGATCAACTCGAATGCCTAATGTGAAACCACATGTCCCAAAAAGTGACCTCTTTCATCCGTAACTCACACTTACTAAACTTCGCATACAAATTGATGATCTCGCAAAGTTTGTAGCACTAACCTCAAATGTTCAAAGTGTTCAATTTCATCTTTGAGTAGATCAATATGTCATCAATAAACACCACCACAAATCGATCCAAAACCTGCCTAAAACCCGATTCATCAAATCTATAAAATAGCAGTGCATTAGTAAGCCCAAAAGGCATTACCAAAACTCAAAATGTTCGCACCTCGTCCAAATGCAGATCTTTGGCACATCTCGTATCTCCGACTCAAGAATCGATAATAACCCGATCTCAAGTCTATCTTTGAAAATATCAAGCCCTTTCAATCGATCAAACAAATCATCAATCCGAGGTAACGGTACTTATTCTTTGATTACCTTATTCGATTGTCGATAATCAATACACATTCGCATCGCTCCATCTTTCTTTCTCATAAAAGAACTGGTGCACCCAAGGAGAGAAACTTGGTCGCAAAACCCTATCTGTTAACTCTTGCAACCGTGCTTTCACTTTTTAGCTCAAGAGGTGCCATCCAATATGGAGCTATTGAGATCGGAGTCGTTCTGGCTAATTCAATGCCAAACTCAATCTCTCGATAGGGTAAACCCAGAGTTCTTCAGAAACACATCCGAGTATTCACATACAATCCAGACAGATTCAATCTGCTTCTCGCACAATTTATTATCCAAGACATAATCCAAATAAGCTTTACACCTTTTCTCACATACTTTCGAGCTAACATCGATGATATAACAGAGGAAACCCACCGAATCATCGGATTCAATTCTAATGATCTCACCATTCGTGTCTCAAATCAATAAACTTTCTTTTGCATTCACCAACGCATCATGCGCGGTTAACCATCCATTCCCAAAATTATATCAAACTCATCGAAAGGCAACAAGATTAAATCAACTGGAAGCAAAAATCCCAATCATCAATAGGCAACTTTACACACTTTATTAACAAACATACATCTACCCAAAGGGTTGGATACGCTGAATCACAAACTCAAGAGACTCAACTGGTAGAGTCTTCATCAATACCGTAGTTTCACATACATATGAATGAGTCGAACCAGATCAATCAATGCAATCACAAGTAGTATCATAAAGGGTGAAAATACCGGTAATGACATCCGGAGAAGCAAAGATCCTCTAGCTCGAGTAACATAAGCTCTAGCTGGAGCTCTAGCCTCGATCGATCCGTTGTGTTCTTTGTCCCTCTCGACTACCACCTACATTGCGTAATGCCGGGTGGTCCGCCTCAGATCGATGCACTACTCGGTCTAGAGTTCTCAGGTCAGATTCGCCACCTAACATCGGGCACTCTCGAATAAAATGGTCGAGGATCCACATTTAAAGCAAGACCGGTCACGAACTCTACAACTCCGTAATGCCATTTTCCACAATGTTTGCATTCAACTCGATTCTCAGGACGTTACCAACACCGGGTCATCGAGGTAGCTCTGGAGCCCACCGGAGGTCGATCACCTCTAAATGAATCAAGTAGCTTTGTGTCGATCAAGTCATCTCTAAACTTTTTAGATGTGGAATGAAAATTCTTACCCGACGATCTTTTACGGTGTCTCCACCTGTCTCACCTTTCTTTTCTCTTTCCCAAGCTCTTCAAACTTTGCAAGCTCGCTCAACTAGTGTCACAAATTCTTTGATCTCAAGAATGCCAACTAGTAACTTCAAATCTTCATTCAAACCGTCTTCAAACCTTTTGCACATAATGGCTTCAGAGATACACACTTTGAGCATATCGGCTCAATCGATAAATTTTCGCTCATATTCACCACGGTCATTTGCCCTGCTTTTAGTTCAAGAAATTCTTTACGTTTTCGGTCGATGAACCTCTCTGGTCGATATATTTCTTGGAATTCATTCGGAAGAAATCCCACGCCACTTTTTCTTTTGGAACCACCGATACTAGTGTATTCCACCAAATGATAGGCAAAGGTCCCAAGCAAAGATATAGCACATTTTAAACATTCGTCTGAGTGCAAGATAGCTCATCAAGTACCCGAATAGTGTTATCAAGCCACATTTCAGCTCGCTCTGCATCATCATCATCATTAGCCTTGAATTTTTCGACCCCAAATTTCTTAATTTTATCAACAGGAGGCCTACTAGATCTTAATGGATCTATCATCGAGGTGTCAAGGTACCGGAGTTGGATTATTCGGGGTGGAGGTTGTTGTACTGCTGGATTATTCTCAACAAACCGGTAAACCATTCATTCATCATTTGGTAGAAGGCTTGTTTAGCCTCTCCTCGTGGTTACCCGTGAATCGTTGAGAGTCTAGTGGAACCGATCCATGTGCGAGACCAGTGCGTACACTCTCCACATCATCGCTACGGCTCTATCAGATCGTAATCCATTTACTATATAAAATACAATCGAAATTGTCGATGTCACCACACTATCACATATAAAATTCAAAGGCATGTATAGCTAGACTCTTACGTACTACGGTAGTCCTAGAATCGACTAAATCGTAGCTCTGATACCAATCAAATGTAACACCCTTTACCCGAAACCTTTGCCGAAGTCGAGTATGTGGCATTACTAGACTTGACTACTAATTTGGGGCATAAAAATTTAAAGTTGTCCAACTGCGTCATGCTGACTAAATTGACCATAACTCGAGTTACAAAACTCGAAATTTAGATACGTAAATTTTCCTTGAAACTAGACTCATATAAATTTTTACCATAATTTTTCCAGAATTTTTCATGCGGCCAATTAGTACAGTTTATTCATCAAATTTACCCTATTTCAATTGTTTGATAATTCGACCTATCTTTACAAAAACTCGCTTATCTCATTGCACAAAATTTCAATAATGTCCTTGTTTATTCCAATCAAAAATAGACTCATTAAGGATTCTAAACATATAAACTATGCTCCATTTTTACAATTTTAACGATTTTTCCAAGATGTAACAGGACTCACGAATTCATTCGTAACAAGTCTCACTAAAACTTAAATATCTCATAATATATAATTCCTTTGCCTACTCTGTTTCTTTTCATGTAAAAATAGACACAATAAGATTTAATTCTATATCTAATTCACTTTCTAATTCAATTTATCCTATTTTTGGTGATTTTTCAAAATCACATCACCGCTGCTAACTAAAAACTATTTCATTTCAAAATATGATTAACTAGTTTATGACCAAACATACCCACATACAACTCATAACGCCCATGCATTTTAATCATTTATACAAATTAACCTGTACCTAAAACATTCACATAATATCCTAACATCATCGATTTATTAACAAAACACAACTACGGTTCCATATAATCGAGTGTACCATAAGTACTCTTATCAAATATAAAAGTTTTACTCTAATACTTACCACAAAGCCATACATCTTTAAGCATTATCAATTGACATTTTAATGCAAGCAACCATATCATATATGAAACCTAAACTTAACCAAAAACTCAAAAGAAAAAAATTTTATTCGTAAGGCCATATTTATATTTACAAACCGACATCATTCTTATTTATCAAAATAAAGCCTATACATGCCTTTGATTCAAAAGTTTACAAAACTATACCAAAGAGAGTGATAGTGTGGTCGATCGCCTTGGTGATCCCCGAGCCCGTAGTTGAAATATTGATCTATAAAATAAAACACAACATAAACAGAGTAAGCTCACCGGCTTAGTAAGTCCTAAGCACATATACTTACAATGAACATACAATTAAACACTTAACTTTTCAAACTAATAATATTGCACATAAATTTCTATATATGTATATATATATCAAATACACTAGCCGAATACTAAGGTCACATTTGTATCTACTTTCATAACTATATCACTCGATCATAAGCTTTATCAACTTCACATATATGCTATGTATATTCACATCAAATTGATTCATAACAAAAAAGAACTTAACTCACTTTCTTCCTTACTAATATAGTAGGCAAATTCTTACCCGAACATTTAGTACATAACCACATATATATCTCACCTTGTTTGATCCTCAAAATCTCCACTTATGGCATATCATCTAGACGAAGTTCGCTAGGCGTTTAAGCCCGAATTAAATCACCGGCACAAAGCTTGCTAGGCATTATAGCCCGAAATGAATCACCAGCACGAAGCCTGCTAGGCATTATAGCCCGAAATAAATCACAGGCACGAAGCCTGCTAGGCACTAAGCCCGAATATATCACCAAGATGAAGCTCGCTAGGCACTAAGCCGAATATATCACCTAAGACAAAGCCCGCTAGGCACTAAGCCCAATATATCAATGTGATCAATCATTCCACACACATTTCATATCTATATTACATATCCAATTCAACTAAACTTATTCACCTTAAACAAATAAATCATTACTTCATCGTATAATCCCACAATTCGCATTGATACACTTATTCATATCACATTATCAATTTATGAAATCAATCCAATACACATATATACATTCGGCTATAACATGATTATATACTAAAATTTATCAAACATTATCATTTAATAAGTTCATGAATAGTTCTTTAACAAATTTCAAATTAGGGACTTACCTCGGTTGTCGATAAGCCGCATGAATCGGCTATTCGAGAACCTTCGCTTTTCCCCGATCTAACTCCGTTTTCTTTGCTCTTGATCTAAAACACATTAAATTTAGCTTATTCAAGCACAATTCATCTCAATTTAGTCCCTAAGCACATAAATGGGCAAATTACTATTTTACCCTAGTATTTCACAACTTTGTAATTTAGTCCTATTTGCATAAAACTCAAAATACATCAAATTTCCCCATACTCCTTAAGGGCCGAATATATATGAGGACTATACAAGTCCATATCTTTCATTTATTTTGCAATTAAGCCCCTCTAAATTTTTATTTTTACAATTTGGCCCTAAAAACACAAATTCACCAAAACTTCCAACACATAATATACTAATTTTTAACCTATCTATCATCTAACATCATCAAGCATCATAAACCTCAAGAATTCATCAATGGCCGATTCATACATACACAATAATCTTAGAAATTTAGCATGGGTCGGGCATGCGTTTCAAGCAACGATCTCAAAACGTAAAATAATCAAAACCGAACTCAATTACATACCTAATCAAGCTTGCAAAGACCGAATGTTTGAGAGCTTTGGTTTCTCTCTTCTTTTTCTTTTGTTTCGCAATAACAATGAAAATAAAGATGAACATTCCACTTTCTTTTATTTTATGTTTTGTTTATAATATGTTTATAATATAATAATATATTATAATATAACATATAATATAAACATATTTTTACTTTATAAAATTTGCATGTTGTCAGTCACTATCTCTAAAAATGGGTTATTTACCCTTTTAATGCTTCATATTAAGAAGCCATGCTCAAATAGGCACTTTACACTCTAGTATGCCACTTTTACCTTTTACGCGATTAAGTCCTTTTTGTCAAATTCGATGCTCAAACGATAAAATTTTTCTCTAAACTTCCACACACATAATTTCACATATAATAAACTCAAAATATAAATATTAAATATTTATCTGACTCGGATTCGTGGTCCCAAAACCACCTTTCCGATTAGGGTCAGATTCGGTCTGTTACAAGTTACCTGCAAGAATAAGTAGAGGGGTGAGTCACCAAGACTCAGTGTGTAATTCCCCATACAAACGCAATCTAGGCATAAGCCCACAAAACACATTGGGCCTTAGCCCCCACAACCTAACATAATAAAAGTGTATGCAATGCAACCCAGCCCCACCTAGTTTTCCATCCTCTACATCACGTGAATCAGCCAAACACATGTGGCACCAAACCACTGTGGTACCAAACCACTGTGACAAAGTCACTGACAAATGTATATGTGGGGCCAACCCACTGTGGTACCAAACCACTGTGACAGTGACTGATAAATATATGTAAGGACAACCCACTATGGTACCAAACTACTATGACAATCACTGATAAATATATATATGTGGTGCCAAACCACTGTGGTACAAAACCACTGTGACATAGTCACTGATAAATATATGCGGGCCAACCCACTATGGTACCAAACCACTGTGACAGTCACTAAATCACACTTCCCCTTTTAATCATATCCCAAAGCCCATGTAAGCACATTATCAATATGTGATGTCTGCAATCATATTTCCAATATACGCAGACAATTAAATTATACATATATTTAGATTATGCTATTCATAAAACAAAGTCATACAGGTACTTTCCTGGTATCTCCAACCTTACCGCCAAGGGTATCACGACTGTTTATACCATCATTTTGGCTTTCTGCCAACACAGTTATTAACGCAAAATAATAAAGAAAAGTGTGAGCATTACACACTTGATTACGCAAAGAACTAGACATTCTATATCGTCAACACTCTCACTAGCAGGAATAACTGCGATTTGTTTATCCCAGACAGACGTCGGCTCTCAACCACAACCCGGCGAAAAGTCTCGAACTACCGACATAGCACGTCATTTACACTTTGGAGCAGAGATTACGGGTCCACTCCCTTCCTTAGATTGACTAGCACTCGCATCCATGAATACAATCGTGATCAATACAGTACTCTAGCGAAACAACATTTTCCCCAACAAGGGGTTTGGTTATGGCAGAATAAAACGAATAGAGGCTGATCACAAAGAAAAAAAGAGTAACTCCTTACCTTGGATCAGAAGAAGTCGCACCACACCAGGTTTGACTATAAACTAAACCAACAAGAACCCGAAAGTTGACTTAAGAGATTCAGCCATAGATTAATCCGAAACAAACACGCCATGATGAGAGTAGGATAGAAAATATTAGTTGTGAACTACCATTAAAATAAGGTAACCACTTCGGCTATGAAAACGCAAGAGCGAAGCAAACGAAAGAAAAAGAAGATTACCAAGATTGAAATGTCTAATAGATGCCCAACGAGTCCCCTTCTTGCCAATCGTGAAATCAAAATGGCTAATCTAGCACTATGGAGTGTTCGGCCTAGAAGGAGAAGATCACTATTTGAGAGAGTTTTATGTTCGGCTAAGGATGAGAAAAGACTAGAAGAGGGTTCCGCTAGGGTATTTTGGCAATGGCAAAAGAAAGTGCTTGCCAAGAGAAAAGAAAAGGAAGCAAATGGAGAGAAAAATGAGAAGTAGCAAGGTCCGGCTAGTGAAGCAAGAAATAGATGAGAAGAGATGAAGAAAATAGAAGAAGTGTAGAAGAGGAAGAGAGAGGTGAAATTAAAAGTGGAATGATATTAGTGAGGAGAGTTTCAATTATGGTGGAGAAAACAAGTTGTAGAAGATGAACAAGGGGGATTCGACTTTTGGTATTTGTCCACCACTAAGAAGAGAAAAGAAAACGTTTATTGTGATATGAAAAAATGAAGAATAAGTCCCCCAAAGACTAAGGTTTGGACAATTAGTGAGACAACTAAATGTGAAACACGATTGACCAAAAAGAAGAGAATGTTTTCAATGCATAAAAGATAAGAAAATGCTTCCACAATTTTGGCACACACACCCTCATGACTCAAAATCGAAACCTCCATACTCAAGACCCCCTTCATGACTGAAATTCTCCCCTCCAAGACCCCCACATTCGGCCAACAACTCCACCACACACAAATCCCTTGTTTTGCTCCTAATTTCACACCCCATCACCAATTTGAATTGGCTTGACCAGTTCAAACTTCTTTTGTCCATCTATTTCAAATGGTTTGACTCATTCAGCAACCACCATGAAGAGTCCCACTGAAAGCCACTTCTTCCTCTCCTGGAGCACAAAAATAAAGTTACACATGCATCAGATGAGACTCAAACTCCTTCCCCCCTCCTGCTCCCTTGTGACGCCACTCCAATGCTCCTTAAGTGGCATCACCTTGCCACCACACCACACTCCTCTTTGTGTCAACAATCACAAATAAATATTTTTAAAACCTGCTTCTCCTAGCTCTCCCCCCTAAAGTGCCCAAAAAGGAAAATCTTTCTAAAGCTCTGGCTCAAACTCGAGCCTCCCTAGGAACCCCAAACACACCAAAATAACATGCTAAACAAGCCAAACACATAGGATAGCATAAAATATAGAACCCCTAATTCTAGGATGTTACATATGGTCTTACATAGGATCACCTCTTGATGTCGATGCCATATACCAGATATGGTCTTACACAGGATCTCTTAGCTCGATGTCGATACCATGCCCCAGACTTGGTCTTACACGATATCATACTTAGATGTCGATGTCATGTCCCAGACATGGTTTCACACGAGATCTTCCTTTGGTACCAAAGCCATGTCCCAATCATGATCTTACACGAAACCTTCCTTATTCAAAGCCGATGCCATGTCCCAGACATGGTCTTACACAGGATCTACATTCGATACCGATGCCACGTCCTAGACATGGTCTTATATGGGATCTACATTCGATGTCGATGCCACGTCCCAGACATGGTCTAATGCGGGACCTATATTCGATGCCGATGCCATTTCCTAGACATGGTCTTATACGGGCCTACATTCGGTGTTGATGCCATGTTCTAGACATGGTCTTATACGGGACCGTCCTTATCTCATGTCGTGACATAGGTATCCTCGTTATTCCGAGATTTCAACTAGGACTTTACTTAGCATATTCTCATTCATTTTTTCATCAAGACATTATTCATAAATTTCATGGAAATGACATGTATTCATCAAAATAATAAGTAATTTAAACACAAGAACACATGTAACCTTAAGTTCACACAAACTTACCTCGGTACTCAAAATGCTTGTAGATGTTCGATTTAGTCCAACACTTTGTTCTTGCCTTGGTTTCGGTCTGGGCTTCATGTTTCTTGATCTATAATGAGAATTTCACTTGTTTCACTCACATTGATTAAATTGACTCATGAATCATACTTTGGTAGAATTATAATTTTGCCCTTAAATTTTCACATAATTAACTTTTACCCTTAAGCTCGTAAAATGATTTTCATTCAACTTTATTGTATGTCAAGCCTAGTCGAAACATTATCTTAACTACAACAGCCTTCAATTTCTACTATTTCACTCATGTATGACCATTTTTACAACTTTTACAATTTGGTCCTTTTTATGTATTTTTCATGAAAATCACTTAGAAAAAGATGTTTATCATATATCAAACTTTCATATTCTTCCATAAAACATCAAAATACATGCATTTCATACATGGGTAAATTTTGAACATAAACCCTAGCTCAAAATATAACTAGAAATAAGTAAATCGAGCTACGAGGATATCAGAAATACGAAGAACATTAAAAATAGGGCTAGGATGCACTTACTGTCAAGCTTGGAAGTTGAAGAAACCCTAGCTATGGTGCTCTTGAGATTTTCGGCCAAGCTTGGAGAACATGGACACCATTTTTTACTTATTTTCCCTTTTTAATTCATTAATTAATTAAATGGCCAATTTGCCTTTAAGGCCCCTTTCTTGAGATTTTTTCCTTCCCATGTCTATTTTTGTCCATCTTAAGATATAATGGTATAATTTCTAAATAAAGACCTCTAGTAGTCCTTATGATTCTATTTTAGACTTGAATCTTTTAGAATCTCATATTTTCTAATCTTTGCAATTTAGTCCTAATGGACAAATTAATCACTAATAAATAAAATTTCCTCATGAAATTTTCACACAATCATGCAAACACATTATAAGTCTCATACAAATCATAAAACACATATTTCTACTTCAGATTTGTGGTCTCGCACCACTATTTTGACTAGGACCTAAATTGGGCTATTACATGACAAACCTTAGCTATGTCTTCTTCTTGTAATTTTCAGCCAAGGGGTTGAAGATGAACAAAAATTGGCTTTTAATTTGATTATTAATTAATTTAATTAGCCAAATAACCAAAATACCCCTAACTTAAAACATAGAAATTCTCTTACTCCATGTCCATTTTTGTCCACTAACTTAACCAATGGTCTAATGACCATCTAAGGACCTTTAATTTAAAATTCCATAGCAATTAGACACCTCTAGAATGTAGAACTCAACTTTTGCACATTTTACACTTTAGTCCTTTTGACTAAATTGAGTGCCCAAACACCAAAAATTTTTTTAACGAAATTTTCTTGAAATCATTCCGTGAAACTATAGACCATAAAAAATATAATAAAAATGAACTTTGCTACGTCAAATTTGTGGTCCTGAAACCACTATTTTGACTACGCCCAAAATCAGGCTGTTACAGCTTCACACTTGTGAGCTTATCCAATCTAAATCTTGTGAACTTCATTGTATGACACTATACTAGTGAGGGGCTGAAGATTGTAAAGCCTCAAAATTTGTCTCACATTTATACACACATATGATACAACATTTATCATCAACATAATATTAGGAACTTTTATTCATACCTTTATGAGTTTCAACTGATCATAGACACATTTTTACTCAAATGCTTGAGTATCATTTTCAGTATCATCGAAATTAACTCGGTTGGAAACATCTCTATCTAAGTAAAAAAAATCTAATCAATGTCGGGAGAGATAACACTATCACATGTATATATATATATGGCATGTATAGCTACACTCTCACATACGCTACGTTAGTCCTAAAATCGACTAAATCGTAGCTTTGATACCAATAAATGTAACACCCCTCACTCGTATTCAACTCCAAAATAGGGTTACAAAGTATTACTAGACTTACAATACATTTAAACATACTTTTCTCATACATTAATCAATAAAAGTAATCATCATTCAATTTCAATCACTTTGTCCATAGTACGTGCCTACGAGGCCCTAAACATGCATTGGGAGTTGTTTGTGACTAAATCGAGATCTCGAGAAATTTTGCAAGCAAATTTTTCTCAAAACAGAGGACACATGCCCGTGCGGCCAAGCTGTGTGTCTCACATGGCCACCAAACACACCCATGTCACATGCTATGTGAACATTCAAAATGGGAGCACATGGTTGTGTCCCAGCCCATGTCCTACCCCGTGTCTAAACAAGTGAGCTTACTGAGTTGGGTTACACGGCCAACCACACGCCCGTGTGTCTAACCCATATGCCCTTCGAGGTGGCCACACACGCCCGTCTGCAAGGCCGTGTCCTAAGCCGTGCCAAACCTGTAAGGTATATTGACTTATGAAACATGGCCAAGTCACACGCCCGTGTGCTAGGCCTTGTGCAAATTAGGGGTATACTGACTTGTGTCACACGGTCGATCACACGCCCGTGTGTGAGACCGTGTGGAGCATACTGACTTCATTTCAATGTCAACACCAAGGGACACACGGCCCTGTAACAAGACTGTGTTACACACGGTTGAGACACACGCCAGTGTCTCTACTCATGTGGGAAAAAATAGGCTATTTACCAAGCCAATTTGCCACCCTATTTTGTGCACACTTACACCACTCATATGGCACAAAAAAATAGCATATCTAATCATCTAAACCAGCTAATTAAAACATAAATTATGCACATTCTATACTTCTATTTTTCATATATATAAATCACCAAAACATACCATACCAATTGTACCCAACTTTACTTCTTTAAACATCAAAATGGCTAAAATCAAGTATGCATTGTCTAGCCTAATTTCACAAGCATACCATTATCCATAACCAAACTATTTAACATTCATAATATCTATTGCTATCAAGCATCAACCTTAATTTACATAACAAGACTATAAGCACATACACATATACACGCGCAAATTAACTCAAATAAGCCAACTCTCATGGCTATTAGATACAAACCAAGACATATACATTTACAAGCCAAATTAAATGGCCAAAATCATTACCAAAACATAACCAACATGACCAAAGTCCCTATACATGCCATATACTAAAATTACCAAAGTTCATAGATACCAAGATATAGGTGGATAGTGTGAAGCGATCTCTGATGATCCCCAAATCCGAGCTAGCTTCGTAAGACTATAAAACATGGAAAAGTAAAAAAAGTAATCTATGAAGCTTAGTAAGTTCGTACGTAAAAATGAAATAATTTCATTATTCACTAGCATTTCAAAATAGATAACATAAATTGCATTTAAAGCATCAAAGAATGTGTTAACATAAAGTTTTATCACATATTAACTCATAAGTCTTCAACTTCTTTAACTTGTTACTCGAACAGTTTTCTGTACATACCTATATTGATATGTATCTATTTCTCACCAATTCTTTTACCAAACTACTCCGGCTTATAAATTCTTACAATATGAGTACACTGATTTTCGATGCCATAGTCCAACTATGGTCTTACACTTATATTGCCATGGCCCTGCCGTGGTCTTACATTCACATGCCATAACCCGGTTATGGTCTTATTTTCTGATTGGCATAGCCCAGCTATGGTCTTGTTTAACAACTCATCTTATTTAAACCGTACATTAAATTTAAGATCTCCAAACTTAAATAATGGAATACATACAATCTCAATTCCATTCATCAATTAAATAAATTCACATTTAAGTTCAATTATACAAACTTACCTCGTGTATGGAATGACGGAACAAACCGACTATTCAAATACTTTATTTTTTCCTCGTTCTATGTAACAGCCCATTTTGGAACCACAAATTTGAATTCAAAATATTTATTTTATTATTATTTTAATGTTTACAGCATGATATCATGTATGTGTAAAAATTTTGTGAATAAATTTTATCGTTTGATATGTCAATTTGATAAAAAAAAAAGACTGAATCGCGTAAAGTGTAAAACTTGAGCTCTAATAGCTAAAGGTGTTTAATAGCTATAGAACCTTAAAGGTAAGGTCCTTAAGTGGTAAATAACCCATTAAAATGTTGAATGATAGTGTCTTGGTATTTTGTGTAATTATTAAAGTTTTTAAAGGTTATAATAGTAATTTGGAAATAAATGATAACTAAAACTAGTAAAACAACATCCATCTTCTTCATTTTATCAACCATAGTCGATTTTAACCTAAGGAAAACATGGATAAGTTTTACCAAGCTTCCTAGTTCAATTGGTGAGTGATTCTTGTCCCGTTTTAAATGATTTCTACGTTTTTTGATATCGTTGTTGCTTATTCTAGCTAGCCCAGGGACTAATTTGCAAAACTATTAAAGATTTTAGATGTTCCCATTGAAGAATATGTATGATTTTTGAAGTTTCTTGATAGATAATGAATGCTAGTTATTAGATAAACAAGTTCTGTTAAGTGATTTTTGGTAAAAATGCAAATTAGGGGCTAAATTATGAAATGTGAAAAATGTGTGATTAAAATGTGAAATAAATGTGGGTCTACACACTCTTATGTTGCCGAGTATAGTAGAGACAATGGATTTAGACTCGAGATATCTTCTAGGCGATGACCGTAATAAGCCCTCTAGGTCACTCAGAGTGGTAGATAAACCAGATAGAGACGCACCTCTAGAACTCCAAGGGTAGTATTTGAGGTCGATCGATGGAACCGCCATTCGGGAGTTTGATCTAATTTCGGAATGGGTGGTGGGTAAGTATCAGCGGTTGGATCATGTGGCTAAGCGCATGGTTCTGAAAGCACACCGAGGGTGATGAAGTAGTTTTGATCGGTAATAGGAGAAACTATTCGTCCAACTTGGTATCTGCGCCCAAAGCCGAGAAAATGGTCGTGAAAGGTCAAGCATATATGGTGCATGTGTATGCCTTGGAGGCTAAGGAGTCTTCCGTGGAGACCGTCGACAATCGTGGAATTTGTGGATGTGTTTCGAGGAGCTTCCGGTTTGCCACCAGATCGGGAGGTAGAGTTCGATTGATCATATCGGAATCGCGCCAAGATCCATTGTTCGCATGTGATGGCACCTAAAGAATTAGTGGAGCTTAAGGCTCAAATCCAGGAGTTATTGGACCGAGGTTTTATCGGGCCAAGTATTTCGCCTTGGGAGCGCTCGGTACTTTTGTAAAGAAGAAAGACGGTACTATGCGAATGTGATAGACTACCGCCAACCTAATAAGTTGACGATTAAAAACAAGTATCCACCGCTTTGGATAGATGACTTGTTTGATCATTTGAAGGGCGTCGCTTTTTCAAGATCGACCTAAGGTCCGGGTATCACCATTGAAGGTAAAAGAGGCGGATATCCGTAAGACGGCATTTACATTTCGGTATGGGCACTTTGAGTTCTTGGTTATGCCGTTCGGGTTGACTAACGACCGGATTTTCATGGATCCGATGAATAGGGTGTTCCAAACAGCATTTAGATCGATTCTGTGGTAGTTTTATCGACGACATCTTGGTTTACTCAAGGATCGAGGAAGAGCATGATACTCATTTACGTGGTATTGCGATTCTAAGGGAGAAACAAATTTCATGCTAAGTTCAAGAATGCGAAGTTCGCTCGTGGAGGTGACATTCTTGGGTCATGTAGTGTCACCGAGGGATTAGAGTGGACCCCGTAAGATAGAAGCGGTTTTGGATTGAAGCCGCCTAAGTCAAGAGCGGAAATTGAGTTTTCTGGGTTAAGGGATACTACCAAGATTTGTAGAGGGTTTCTCGTTAATTGCAAGACCGATGACCAAATTATTGAGAAAGGGAGTTCCGTTTGTTTGACCGAGAAGCGCAGGAGAGCTTCGATAAGTTAAAGAAGATTTTGACCGAAGCTCGGCTCGATTCACCGAGGTGGTAAGGAATTCACAGCAGTATCGCGATGCATCACATACTGAGCTTGGTTTGTGTCTGATGCAGAAGGAAGGTTGTGGCTTTACGATCCCGGCAACCGAGGCCACATGAGGTTAATTATCCTACGACGATTTGGAGCTTGCGGTAGTAGTATTTGCCCTAAAGATATGGAGGCATTACTTGTACGGAGAGAGATCGGTAGTCTATACGGACCATAAGAGTCGAAGTACCTCCGACTCGTAAAGACTTGAATCGAGACAGTACCGATGGATTGAGCTATTGAAAGACTACGATTGCTCAATTGAGTATCATCCGGCAAGGCTAACGCCGTGGCGCACGCGTTGAGCCGTAAGGTTGTTTCGGATCTAAGAGCGTTGTTTGCCCACTTGAGTTTGTACGATGACGGAGTATTCTCGGCGTAACTGCGAGTTGCTTCTACTTGGGTTGAGCAGATCGAGAAAAGCGCTTGTTAGATGAGGTTTTGAGCGCAGAGGACTCAAAAAATGATGGTTTGAAGGGTATAGCTTGTCTAGTGATGGGGTTCTGTGTTTTGGGAAGGCTTTAGAGATGCTGAATTGAGGCAAAGATTCTTGAGATGCTCATGAATTTACGCTATGCATCCCGGAGGTAGCAAAATGTATAGGATCTAGAGAAAATTGGGTCGAAAAAGGAGGTGAAGAGTTTGTAGAAGTGCGACATGTCAAGAAGTCAAATTGAGCACCCTAAAGTCAGGTTGTTTTGGACTATGAAGATTCCACAATGGAAGTGGGAAAGAATAACTATGGATTTCGCTGGATTACCGCTACACCGAGCAAGAAGGATTGACAGGTAATTGTGGATCGGTACCGACTAAATCACTCACTTTATTCGGTGAGGTGGATTACTCACTATGAGAGGTTGGCAAAGTTGTATGTATCGGAGATAGTGAGACGCATGGGTGCCGTGACGATCATCTCGGATAGGGACCCCGATTCACGCCAAGGTTCGAAGGCGTTGCATCGAGTAATCGGGTACACTGTTAGATTTCAAAGACAAAGATTTCATCCGCAGATCGACGGGCAATCGTAAAGGGTTATCTGATTTTGGAGGATATGCTTTGAGGGTGTGTTTTGGACTTGAGGGTAGTGGGAGGAGTATCTACCGTTAGTCGAATTCGCCATAAACAACAACTCTACCAAGCGAGCATTAAGATGGCACCTTATGAGGCGTTATGCGGTAGAAGGTGTCGTTCACCGACTTGTTGGACAGAGTTAAGTGAACGCCGATTGTTAGGGCCGAGTTGGTTATTGAGATCAAGACAAGTTGTTTGGAGCTCGATTGAAGGAAGAACAGAAGTCCTGTCGATCTTAAACGAGAGATATTGAATTTGTGGGAGATCGAAGTTTTTCAAGGTCTCACCGTGGAAGAAAGTGTTAGGTTGGAAGAAAGGCAAGCTTAGTCCGAGGTTTATTAATATAAGGTACTAAGACGAGTGGGACCAGTTGCATATCAATCGAGTTGCCATATGAGCTAAGTCAGATTCATGACGGTTCCACGCTTCGATGCTTGGCGATATCATTCCGATCCATCACATGTGGTAACAAGAGAGAAGATCGGGTAAATCCAGATATGTCCATAGAGGAAGAGCCCGTCATGATTTTAGATCGGGATGTGAAGGTTCTACGCAGAAGTCCGTGCCTCGGTTAAGGTTCTTTGGCGGAATCATGGCGTAGAAGAAGCTACGTGGGAACCCGAGGATATGATGAGACAGCAATACCCGTAACTCTTCTGACCATGTAATTTCGAGGTCGAAATTCTTTTAAGGGGGGTAGAACTGTAATATCCCGGGTTAAGGGGCTATTCGATTTGGCATTGTTTGCATGTTTAATTGCTTGCTATGATGTTGTTTTGGTGTTTTCTAGATTTAGTTGTAGGCTAGGTGTGAGCCTGGTAGGTGGTGAAATTCTTGTTCTTGGGCTTTGGGGATAGAAGGAAGGTGTTGGGGTTTATATTTAAACTAAGTGAAATTATAGCACAAATGAGGAGCTAGCTAAGTGGCAAGGCATGCGCCACTTAGACCTTGGGTGTGGCGCCATCTACAGTGAGGGAGGTCTAGAGTTCAAGTCGTAGAGCTCCCATTTTGTCACCCATTTTGGACGGCATGGAGGAAGAGGTAGAAGGCAAGTGGAATTCTACCTTGACTAAGTCAAACCGCTCAAAGGTAAGGTGGAGAGTGATTGTAGGAGTAAGACTTGGTAAACACATTTGAAATGTGTGGAGTGGAGTGTATGGGGAGATTTGGCCGGTTTGGTGAGAGTTTGGGGGAGAGAAGGGTGTGGCGGTTAGTAATTGAGGGTGCCAATGTGCCTTGGGCATGTGTGTTTGGCCACAAACTCTCCTTGGTTAGCCGATTTTTCCTTTTTGGTCAAAAGCTTCTTCTCATTTCTCTCTTCCAATCGATTGCTCAAGTCTCTTCTTGGTCATTTTGTTGGTGTCAATGTCAAAGAAAACTCTCCCATCCCATTTTCATTCGTGAAACCGAAACCTCAAGTGCTTCATCTCTTGTTCATTCTTTTTTCTTTTGTTCTCCTTAAATCGAAAGCTTCAATACTCTCACCCTTGCCGAACCTAATATCCATTATCATTTTTCCCTTTGATTGTTAAAGAATGCTCTCCTACCTCCTTTTCTTTTCTTCCAAGTGAGTAAAACCGAAAACCTCTAGCACCTTATTGCCGAAAGTAAACCTTGTTTCTTACTTCTTCTCCTCTGTGTGCAAAGTCAAACTAGAGACCCTTTCTTCTCTTGTTGCTTGTAAACCAAAACCGGTCTTCTTCTCTCCTTTTTTTAACCGTAACATATTTTACCAAAAGCCTACATCATCCATTTTCTCTTCATCAAAACCGAAGGTGACCCTCTCCACTCATCTCCTTCGTTTCATCTCTTTTCCAAAACCGATTAATGAACCTCCCTTGGTATTGGTGAATATTTGTGGTGTTGGGAGCTTGGTTCCAATCGCTTGGTAGTGGGTAAGTACTAGGCCGAATGGCCATTTCTCTTCTTTTTCTCACCTTGCCGATTCTTATTACGTTGATGGCCGATTGTGATTGTTGGAAGGTGCTAATCTTTTATAAACCAATTCTTATTATAGGACATCAAAGGTTTCAAAGCAAGCAAGAGGAGCCATTTTCTTCTCGTCGGCTTGATTAGTAAGTGGAGGTTAAGTGATTGGTTGTTGTTAGTTCATTCTCTTAATTCTTGGTTAGTCAAAGCTTCAAGAGATTAATGTTTCCTTCTTGATAGGTGGGCCGATTGTCTAAGGAACCACTCTTTGGTTCTGGATTTGGTAGGAAACCAATTCAGTGAAAGGTAAGGGCTTTCGACAAACCCTTTTGGTCTAAATGGTGTTTAATGTGTAGATGTCTAACCCTATGTTTTGGCCGATTGTAGAAGCTAGTACCGAGGACTTAGATTGCTTTTGTCGATTTCTAGACTCAGATTTGCTGTGTGTAAACTAACACATCGATACCTAGTAATGTTATTAATAAACCCGCTTTGCTCGTTAAAAACGATACCAAGATGATGGATAATTGATACCCAAATGGGGTATGTAACGGATATGTAAGTCTATCTTATTACAAGTCCTATTATGGATACTTTGAATATGATGATCTATACTATATATATATGCTATGAGATGCAATGTTGGACATGGTTGCATGAGTTACCCGATTGCATATTGTACATGAGTCAATATGACATGTATGGGTGATATGAGTGGAGGCGGTGATATTTTGTTCGACGAGCACCGGTGTTTTGGTAACACAACTTTGTGACTTTGGGTCACCGAGGTTTGGCACCTCATTGCGATTTGTCCACGTGGTTTAACCACTGGGTTGGCCCCACATGAGATATGGGATTGTCTCGCTAGTGATTTGGTATCACGCGATGGGTTGGCCCCATCATGATTTTGACTTCGGTCACGTGCTTTGGTAGCACAAACGTGTCTTTGGGACACCAGTGGTTTGGCACCACATTGACGGATATTGTGTCTTTGGGACACCAGTGTTTTGGTAACACATTGTGACTATATGTCACTGGTTTGGCACCACCAAGTGGTTTGGTACCACCGGGTAGAAAAGCGATATGGATGGTTAGGATCGGGTTGCATTAATTATGTTGCTTTGTATGATGTGTGTTAGCAGAGCGGATTTACGTCGAGTCACTCGACTCACCCTCTCCTTTGATATTTCAAGTGACTCGTAGACGGACATGGGCCGGATGGACTCGGGGTGCACGTGCCATGCTTTAATAAAGGACTATTGAATTTGGGTACTTTAGCTTATTTACTTTATTTGGGTTTTATATTGGATTTGTAAAAGGGCCTTTAATTTATGTTTTGGTGATGTTTATGTTTTAATTAGATTTTAATATGCCTTAACAAAACAAGTTGGTATGAATTTTTACTAAAACTTGGAAAGATAATGATTTCAAAATGATAACGCAATATGTTTTTAAACCATACCATCGGGTATCACACTACGTCGTTATAGTAAGCAAATTCAAGTGATTTTCAAATCAAACTTGTATTACTCCTAAGTCTAATAAGGTTTTAAGTAACACTAAGAAACTATTAAGGTTTAAATGGTTTAAACTCATTTAGCCACACAATACCGTTAAGATTTCAAAATCTTTGGTTTCACATACTCCATCCGATTTCAAACAAGTCTACTCAAATTGTCGCCAAAATACATCGTGTCTCGCTCGGCTTTTAGCAAAAAAATTTAACCTCTCACAACATGTTTCCTCAGAATATACCGATTCGGACGTGGTGTCTTGTCCGGTTTGGGTGAGCAATGTATGTAAATATAAGTATATGACCTATATTATGAGGTTTGTGGAATTAGTATCATGCTTATGAATTGGTACAAAATGATTTATGTATTGGTAAATGTTTATATATGTGCTAATGCTACTTATGATGTGTTTAATGTTGATTGGAAATAGTTGATGAATTGATGATGTTTGTGATTGAGGTTTAGGCTAAGAAATGCTTAGATGAAATGGTAGGAATTATGTTTGATTTGGTTGTTTTGGGTTGCCTATTATGCTTTGTTTTGGTACCATATGGGTAGGTGAAGGAGTGTATCAATTGGGGTGGCAAAATGGCTTGGTAAATAGCCTATTTTTGTCTACACGGGCGTGTGTTTCAGCAGTGTGTGGCACACGATCATGTTACACGGTCGTGTGTCCCCTGGCGTTAAAATTGAAATAAAGTCAGTATGCTCCACACGGTCTCACACATAGGCGTGTGATCAGCCGTGTGGCACAAGTCAGTATACCCCCTAATTGGCATACGGCCTAGCACACGGGCATGTGACTTGGCCATGTTGCACAAGTCAGTATACCCTATAGGTTTGGAATGGTGTGTGTTCCTTGTTTTGATAAAATTTTCAAAGCTTTGTGAAAGTTTCATAAGTTATCGGTTTAGTCCCATACCACTCTCAAAGCATATTTAAGGCCTCGTGGGCTATTAATAGGGACAAATTGATTGAGATTGAATGATGAAGGGTTGAATTGAGAAAAAGTATGTTAAATAGGTGTTTAATTGTTTTGTAAGTCTAGAAATGCTTCGTAACCCTATTCTGACATTGAATACGAGTAGGGGTGTTGCATTTATTAGTATTAGATCTATGGTTTAGTTGATTCTAGGACTAACGTAGCGTGTGTGAGAGTCTAGCTATACATGTCATGTATAAACTGTGATAGTGTGAAGACTCTTGACATTAGAAAATGTGTTTTTATATATAGCAAATGGATCCTAATCGAGTGATAGTTGATGAGGTTGAAAGTAATGTGCCTACTCCCACTCAAGGGATAGCGCCGTTGATTCTAGACCCGTAACGGGCAGTCAGAGAGGAGAGGCTAAAGAAGCCTTCTTCAAATGATGAACGAATGGTTCAGGCAGTATATACAAACTAACCCAGCTGCTTAACAACCTCCACCCCCTTCTAATCCCCAACCTATACCCGTAGTTCCTCAAGGAGTCAAGCTTTTAAGATTGAACAAGCCTCTAGTTGATAAGATTCGTAAACACGGGGCTGAAGAGTTCAGAGCTAATGTTCATGATGACCTTGAGAGAGTAGAGTTTTGGCTTGAAAATATGATTCGAGTGTTTGACGAGCTTTCTTGCATGCCAGCTGAATGTTTAAAGTGTGTTATATCCCTTCTAAGAGATACCATGTAACAGAGGTGGAATACATTAATATTGGTTGTGCCGAGGAGAGAGTCACCTGGGAGTTCTTTAAGACTGAGTTCCTAAAGAAATATACAAGCCAACGATTTTTGGATCAAAAACACAAAGAGTTTCTAGAACTGAAACAAAGCTGTATGGCCGTAACCGAGTATGAGAGAGAATTTGTGCGTTTAATAAATATGCTCTAGAGTATGTTTCTACCGAAGAGATTATGTGTAAGCGATTGGTGATGGGTTGAATGAAGATACTAAACTTCTAGTGGGAATATTAGATTTGAAAGAGCTTGTTGTGTTAGTCGACCGGGCTTCCAAAGCTGAAGCCTTAATCAAGAAAAGAGGAAGGCCAATTCAGAGGCAAGAGATTCGAAAAAGAGATTGATAAGTAGACCTTATAATTTCTCGTCAAAGAAATCAAGAGATCATTTTAATCGATCAACTACTTCAGCGAGATATTCCAATAGAGATCGCGAAAAATAAAACACCAGCCCTAAAGCTCAAGCCATGTCAGTATCAAGTGTTGGCAACGTAAAAGACATCAAGCCCGAGTGTCAACAGTGTGGAAGATGGCATTTTGGATATTATTGGGTGAAATATAATAATAGAGCTTGTTACAGTTGTGGTTCACGAGATCATTTTATTAAAGACTGTCCTGAGATGGTTTAGAAAGATAGACCTCAGAATGTGAGACCGAGTAATATGTCGACTAGAGGAAGACCACCAAGAAATACTGGGAATGTGAGTGCTAGTCGAGGGGTGACAAGGGAATCAACTGTGAGATCTGAGGCTAGAGCACCTGCCAAAGCCCATGCTATTCGCGCTCGTGAAGAAGCGTCATCACCAGATGTTATTACTGGTACCTTCTCTCTTTATGACACTAATGTGATTGCTTTAATTGATCCTGGATTGACACATTCGTATGTTTTGAGAATTTAGTGTTTAGTAAGAAATTGCCTGTTGAAATTACTGAATTTATGATTAAAGTATCGAACCCCTTAGGCAAGTATGTTCTAGTTGATAAAGTTTGCAAGAACTGTCCTTTAATGACTCGGGTTACTATTTTTCGGCTGACTTGATGCTTTTTCCATTTGATGAATTTGATGTGATTTTGGGTATGGATTGGTTGACTCTACATGATGCTATTGTGAACTGTAGACTAAAGATTATAGAATTGAAGTGTCGTAATAATGAAATTCTTCGGCTTGAATCAAATGAATCGAATGAATTGTCTATTCTGATTTTGTCTGTGTCAGCTCAGAGATGTGTGAGAAAAGGTTGTGAAGCCTATCTTGCTTATGTTTTGGATACAAAAGTGTCTGAATCAAAGATTGAATCAGTGCCAGCTATCTGTGAATATCCATATGTGTTTCCTGATGAATTACCCGGGTTGCCACCTATTAGAGAGGTTGAATTGAATTAGTACCAAGAACTTCACCGATATCTATAGTTCCATATAGAATGGCTTCGATTGAGTTGAAAGCTCAGTTACAAGAGTTAACAGATAGAGGTTTTGCGCGAACGAGTTTTTTGCCCTGGGGTGAACTAGTATTGTTTGTTAAGAAGAAAGACAGGTTAATAAGAATGTGTATTGAATATCATCAACTCAACAAAGTTACGATAAAGAATAAGTATCTGTTGCCAAGAATAGATGATTTGTTTGACCAGTTGAAAGGAGAAATAGTGTTTTCGATGATTGATTTGAGATCGGGTTATTATCAATTGAGAGTTAAAGACTCAGATATGCCAAAAACTACATTCAGAATGAGGTACAGACATTATGAATTCCTTGTTATGCCTTTTGGTTTGACTAATGCTCCTGCCATTATTATAGATCTCATGAATCGGATATTTAGACCGTATTTAGACAGATTTGTTGTTGTGCTCATTAATGGCATTCTAATCTATTCACATGATGAATCTGAACATGCCGAGCATTTGAGGCTTGTGTTGAAAACCTTGAGAGATAAGCAACTGTATGCTAAATCTAGCAAATGTGAGTTTTGGATCCAAAAAGTTTGATTTTTGGGGTACATTGTTTCTGCTGAAGGCATCAGAGTTGATCCGAGCAAGATTTCTGCAGTTATTGAATGGAAACCACCTAGAAATGTATCCGAGGTCAGAATTTTTCTAGGTTTGGCTGGTTACTATCGACACTTCGTTAAAGGGTTCTCAATGATTGCGACACTGATGACCAGACTGTTAAAGAAAGATGTCAAGTTTGAATGGTCTGAGAAATGTCAACGAAGCTTTGATCAATTGAAAGCACTGTTAATTGAGGCACCAGTGTTGGTTCAACCTGAGTCGGGTAAAGTATTTGTGATTTATAGCGACGCGCCATTGAATGGTTTGGGTTGCGTTTGGATGCAAGAGGGAAAAGTTGTAGCTTATGCCTTCAAACAGTTGAAACCGCATGAAAAGAACTATCTAACGCATGATTTAGAATTGGCCGCTATAGTTTTTGCATTGAAAATTTGGTGACATTATTTTTACGGTGAAAAATGCCACATCTTTACTGATCATAAAAGTTTAAAATATTATGACTCAGAAAGATCTGAATTTGGACAATGGAGATGGCTCGAACAATTGAAAGATTACGAGTTAGTGATTGATTATCATCCGGGGAAAGTGAATGTAGTCACGGATGCTTTGAGTAGAAAACCATTGTTTGTTTTAAGAGCAATGAATACATAGTTGACATTATCTAAAGATGGTTCGATCTTAGTTGAGTTAAAAGTTAAACTAGTACTTCTTTATCAAATTTACGAAGCTAAGAAATATGATAGTGAATTACAAGATAAAAGAGTGCAATGTGAGTCAACTAGTGATCTAGAGTACCAAATTGGAGTCGATGATTGTTTGATGTTCCGAGATAAAATCTGTGTACCGAAAAATTCAGAGTTGATTTAGAAAATTTTACATAAGGCACATAGTGGTTGTTTATACGTTCATCCTAGAAGTACTAAAATGTACAATGATTTGAAACAACGGTATTGGTGGTTGGGTATGAAACGAGACATTTCTGAATTTGTAGTGAAATGTTTAGTGTGCCAGCAAGTTAAAGTTGAACATCAAGTACCTTCGGGTTTACTTCAGCCTATGATGTTATCAGAGTGGAAATGGGACAAAGTTAAGACGAATTTCATATCGGGACTTCCTCTGAGTCTAAAAAAGAAAGATGTTATTTGGGTTATCGTTGATCGACTAACGAAAACTGCTCATTTCATACCGGTACATATAGAATTCTCACTTTATAGCTAACTGAATTGTACATATCTAATATTGTTAAATTGCACGGGGTGCCAATCTTAATTATTTCAGATAGAGATCCAAGAATTACGTCGCGATTTTGGAAGAAATTATAAGAAGCTCTGGGTACGAAGTTGAATTTTAGTACAGATTTCCATCTGCAAACTGAAGAACAGTCTGAACGAGTAATTCAGATCCTTGAAGATATGTTTCGATGTTGTGTTATAGAATTCGAAGGCAACTAGGAGAAATATTTGCCGCTGGTTGAATTTGTGTATAATAACAGTTTTCAATCGAGTATAAAGATGGCACCGTATGAAGCTTTGTATGGTCACAAATCTCGAACTCCATTGTAGTGGACAGAGCTTAGTGAAAAACAGATACACGGGGTTAATTTGGGTAGAGAAACTGAAGAGAAAGTGAAAGTAATTCACAACTGTTTAAAAGTAGGTTCAGATCATCAGAAATTGTATGTGGATTTGAAACAAAAAGATATTGAATTTCAGGTCGGTGATGAAGTGTTCTTGAAAGTATCTCCGTGGAAGAAAATACTTCGATTTGGTCCTAAAGGCAAGCTAAGTCCGTGATTTATCGGGTCGTATAAGATCATTGAAAGAATAGGTCGAATGGCATATCAGCTAGCTTTACCGATTGAGTTAGAGAAAATCCACAATGTGTTTCATGTGTCAATGTTGTGTCGATATCAATCGGATCCCTCACATGTGATTTCCCCGTCAAAGATTGAGATTCAACTGATATGACATACAATAAAGAACTGATCAGAATTCTAGCTCGTTAGATTAAAAAGTTGAGAAATAAACTAATAGCTTTTGTGAAGGTTTTGTGGCAATGACACGGTGTTGAAGAAGCCACGTGGGAACCCGAGGAAGCTATGAGAAAATAGTACCCTAACCTATTCACTGGTAAAATTTCTGGGACGAAAATCCCTCAGGGGGAGAGTTGTAACAGCCCGCTTTTGGTGAAATCAGAACAGTGGTTTGAGGACCGCAAATTAGAATTTGAAATATTTATTTTATTATTATTTTAATGTTTACATCATGATATCATGTATGTGTAAAAATTTCATGAAGAAATTTTATCGTTTGATAGGTCAATTTGATAAAAAGAACTGAATCGCGTAAAGTGTAAAACTTAAGTTCTAATAGATAAAGGTGTCTAATAGCTATAGAACCTTAAATTTAAGGTCCTTATGTGGTAAATAACCCATTAAAATGTTAGTGGATGATAGTGGCTTGGAATTTTGTGTAATTATTAAAGTTTTTAAAGGTCATAATAGTAATTTGGAAATAAATGATAATTAAAACTAGTAAAATAACATCCATCTTCTTCATTATATCAACCATATCGATTTTAACCTATGGAAAACATGGATAAGTTTAGCCAAGCTTCCTAGTTCAATTGGTGAGTGATTCTTATCCCATTTTTAATGATTTCTACGTTTTTGATATCGTTGCAGCTTATTCTAGCTAGCCCAGGGACTAATTTGCAAAATTGTTAAAGATTTTAGATGTTTCCATTGAAGAATATGTATGATTTTTGAAGTTTCTTGATAGATTATGAATGCTAATTAATAGATAAATAAGTTTTGTTAAGTGATTTTTGGTGAAAATGCAAATTAAGGGCTAAATTGTAAAATGTGAAAAATGTGTGGTTAAAATGTGAAATAAATGAAAAATATGGGCTACTAGGGGTATAATGGTAATTCGGATAGCATGGGTTAATTTTGAATTTCATGAATTTGTGATTTTGTGAAATAAGGACTAAATTGCAAAAATGTGAAAGTTTAGGGGTAAATGTGTAAAATAGCCCTAGAGTATGTTTTGGACTCAATTGAATGAATAATTGATTAAATAAGTTAATTTTGAATATATTTATATCAAGACAAATGGAATTCGAAACTAGATTGAGGGTAGAACAAGGTGTCGGATTAGTTTATTCGCATTATCGTTTTTAAGTTCGAGATAAGCTTGTTTGTAATAAGTATTATTACAATTATGTTTTAAATACTTTGATATTGCATAAATTGTGTATATGAGATTATAGTTATGTTTGATGACGATTTGGATATATATATGGCACTCAGTGTGCGCTTCGAGATAGTTTCGGTGTGTGATTCTAAATAGCTTCGACTATATATATGGCACTTGGTGTGCGAGACTGAGATAGTTTCGGCTATGTAAGGCACTTAGTGTGCGAGATTATAATAGCTTCGGCTAAGCATTGGCACTTAGTGTAACTGTAACACCCCAAACCCGGCCTAGACGTTACATCGGATCTGGCATGTCACATGGAGAGGTTGTAAAAGAAACTTTGTGATCGATAAAAATTTCGTGTTATGCTTCCATTTTGAAAATCAAATTTGTTTTTAAGACTTTTTTTTCTTTTTGTTATTAATACCCCTAACATCGAAAACTTGGTTTTCTAACCCATAAATCAGTTTCAGTGGATTCTAAAAATGTGACATTTTGGAAACAGTTTTGTAGTTTTGAGAAAATCTCGGGTTTAATTATTTATAGTTGTGAACCATTCGTTAATATGTTGGAAAACAGTAATAAAAGTTTTAGGAAAATCCTGTTTGAATGTCTAATAATAAGCAAAATCAAAATTAAAATTAAGACCCAAATAAAATACCAAAGGCCTTATTACAAAACATAAACCCAAATTAAAGTAATTATTTAAGGTGAAGTAAAACAAGATTTACTAAAGTAACTACGTTTGGCCACTCCAAAGTCCATCTTGGCATCCAAATCCTCAGTGCAGGGAATTACCTGTAAAATTCAAGCAGAGGGGTGAGTTACATGAACTAAGTGTGCAATTTCCCCAAACGAACTAAATCTGGGCCTAAGCCCACCGAAGCAAATTAGGCCTTCGCCCTCACGATAACAAATTTGGCCGAAGCCCAAATAGATCGAATTGGGCTGTAGCCCTAACAACATGGCATATCAGATAGTGAATGCAATGCAACCCAGCCCAGCCTAGTATTCCATCCACTACACACCACTTTGTATCCAACCTATCACAACTGTAGGGATTTCTACAATCAACCCTCCATCTGCTACACACCTTATTGGCAAATATCTCGACAAATACACCGCTCAAAGTCAAATAATGTGATGAGTCACGTAAATATGTGGCATAGCAAACAAAATAATGTGACCGAGTCACCGAAATATGTGGCATAGCCACCGAAATACGCTACCCCTTTTCATCAGTATCAAATCCCAATCCCATGCAACATATATCATAATGTAATGAATGCAAACATATATCAGTGTACATCAGATAATCGAAGCATACATATATTCATGCTAAGTTATTTAAATGACATAGTCTTAAAGGTTACTAACCTGGTATCTCCAATCTTACCCCCAAGGGTATCTCAACTGTCGTTACAGTTATTTTGGCTTTTAATCCATACACATATTTATTACTAAACAAACAAATGAAGGTGTTACACACCTGATTACATGAAGGACTAAACACTCCTAATCATCGACACTTTCGATATCGCAAACGACTATGACCTGTCTATCCCAAACAAATGTTGGCTCTCTACCACAACCCGGTGGGAAATCCTGAACGGCTGATACTACACGTCGCTTGAACTTGGGAGTAAAGACTACGATTCCACTCCCCTCAGACTCCTTTAACGTAACCCTCCTAGATTGGCTAGCACTCGCATCCATGAAGAAATCTCGATAAGAGGTCGCAAAAAAAAAGAGAAATGGTGGTTATGTAACAAGGGGTTTTAGCACTTACCACCACTTCTAAAATCTGAATAATTAATGGGTGAAAAGAAGAGTTGTTTGATCCCTAAAACAACAGGTCTTGATCAGCGAGAAGTCAACTATACACGCATTCGACAATGGCATGTTGATAGAAGAACAAAAGTAATTAGTCGTGCATAACATTAAGGAAAATAGCCACTTTGGCTATGACCCCATAAGACCAAGAGGAAAGAAGAAGCAAGAGAACTCACATTACCTTGCAATTACCGAAGACTCGAGAGAACAAAACAAATTCACTGGCCAAAAGAATGCTCCTACCTACGGCCACAAGAGGAGAAAGATATGGGAAGAAAATAATCTGATATTGAAGACTTAACCATTCGGTCACAACTTAGAGAAGGGAAAAAAGAAGAAAATCATATGAATAAAAGAACCTATTACCTTGAACTAGCACAATCGAAAGAAGTGAGAGGATATTCGGCAGTTAAGAGAGATCCTGATACTTGCTTCTTGAAGTACGGCTAATAGCAATAGACAGATTCGATTTGGTACAAGAGAAGATTTGATTTAGGTGTAGGACAATCAAAGAAATTGAAATGGTGTGGAAAGATGGTTCGACAAAGAGTAGCTTCAAGAGAATTTGGTTTGTGGTGAAGAAGAAAAAATAGAAAAGAAGAAAAGGAAGAGAAGGATGAGAAGGTTGAAGTTTTGGCTACAATGCTTCAGAGAGAAATGAAATGAAATGAAAACAATTAAAATGGGCACTCAAGATTTCGATGAAGAAAAGAGAGCAAAGCTATTCCCAAAATGCTATGACCGAAAATGTACACTCACCACTCTTCAAAGAAAACGACACACTATTCTCCCCTCCACCGAAAATGCTACTCAAAATCTCCTAAACTCCCTTACCCTTGACTGAATTTTCCCCCTTCTCAAGTCCCATTTTCGGCCAACTTCATCACTCCACCACATCCCTTCATCTGCTCCTAGATTTTCTCTACCAAGCCCTCTCCATCTACCATTTGAATTATTTGACCAATTCAAACTTTTCCTAGAAGAGTCCAACACTAACTCCACCTCCTCCCTTTCCTAGCACAAAATGAAACTCCCAAAATGCAACATTTGGGATTCGAACCCACTCCCCCTTCCTTGCTCCCTTATGACACCAACCACTAGACCACCTTGCAACTTGTGACATCCAAATACAACCACTCATTCTTAAGGCCTGCATCCACTAGCTCTCTCCCCTTAAGTGCCCCAAAAGAAAAATTCTACCCAAGCACTGGCTCAAACCCGAGCCTCCTCAAGACCCCCAAACACACCTAAATATCAAGCTAAGTGAGCCAAACACATAGCATAACACAAAACGCAGAACCCCTAATTCTAGGATGTTACAGTAACACCCCCAAACCCGGCCCAGACATTATGACCGAATCTGGTGATGTCACATCAAGGACAATTCCAAAACGACTTACTTAGTAAAAAGAAACTCAAAATCCATGCGATTTGTTAAATTGCGATAAAAGCCCATGTTTTAAGTAAAAGCCCATAAGTTAAAGTTATCTCGAAAATCATGTTTAAACTTAAGAAATTTATTTAAGTTTAATAAATAAACAGTTGAAACAATAATAATAAAACCCATAAGTAAAGTCAATTTAGAGATACAAGGCCTTATTACAACCCAATGAAAATAAAGTGAATAAAATTATAATGTCATGAGAAATAAAGAAACAAAACGTCTAAATAACTTGCAGTGTGGCCATCTCCGAGTTCCCTTCCACGTCGAGCCGTCTACTGAGTGTCACCTGAAACATTAATTAAAAAGGGTGTGAGTTTCAAAACTCAGTGCATACGACCCTTGGCAATCAATTTAATATGCAATTATCACATTAGGCCTAAGCCCTATCAAAATCAGTGGTCTTAGGCCTTAGCCCACAATGACCTCATATCATATCACATCATATCGCATGAAAACAAGGTTATGCAAACCCTCTCTAAAAGTCCATTCGTTACACACCAATTCCCTTCCAACCCTACACTCCTGTCGGATATAAATATCAACCCACCCATCCCTACACTCCAAAAGTAGCACCAACAGCGGCACTACTCAATGTTACAGCAAAGTTCTAAGTATATAATGGGCTTAAAGCCACCGGTGGATCCACAGCCGTCAAGCGACTATGCGATCCTCAAATTCTTCCTCCGTACCATAATTCCCACCCATATGCATCCTAAACAGAATATCATATGAATGCAGCATGCACATGAGTAACATCCATAAAACTCATACTCATCATATAGAGTTATTTTAGTCATTTCACAATCAAGGGTATTTTCATAATTCTACCCTATGGGATATTATCGTAATTTTACCCTATAAGGGTATTATCGTAATTCTACCCTATAGGGGTATTATCGTAATTCAAACCTATAGGGGTATTATCGTAATTCCATTAATCTCAGGTTTTAGGTATGAACTTTGGCCCATAAAGAAGTCCTCACGGCTAAAATGAGCAGACACTATGCACCAAATAGGATTCCAGAGAAGAGGAGGCGGATCACTAGGACCGCTTAAGTACCACGCTCTCCCCTAGGTCCAATCCTAGACATGCATATGTCCATTTCCACACCCTAACCTATCGACTTGTCCACAGACATGTTTGATTATTAACAGAGTTTTATTTTATTCAAGAATTTGTCAGACTAGGCCTAAAGTCCACTAAACCCTAACATATATTTCTAAAAATCCCATAAGTCCACTAAGTCCGATTATGTCCACATGGCCCATTAAGCCCAATCATGTTTATAAAGCCCATTAGGCCCGATTACAATCACATCATACAACCGTTCATGCCAATTCATTATTCATGCTCACATAACAACCATTGCCATTTTGGGCCCTCAAGTTCGACAGGCCCATTTAGCCACTTTCAACTTTTCTACTTTTCAGATTTTCGCCACTGCCGATATCGTGTGTAGTGTTGTACACACCTGGTAACAACACGTACTGCAAACCCCTTAATCACGAACCTACAATAGACATCACTAATGATTAACCGTGGCTTAACACATACTTTATCAAAAACTAAAACCTCACCGTAACCTTACCGTGTGCCACACGTTCTAGTAGCCCTTACTTAGATAACATTCACAAATATCCCCTAGATCTGCACCCAAACATATATCGTCAAAATCAAGTGACTCATATTCCACATAAGTCACCCCTATAAGCCATACTACATTTGGCCATTTACAAAACCACTATCGATATGAGTGCACTTACCTCTTGCTAAAAATCCTTACCTACCACGCTGTGATCTTTGAACCATAACCTTGTTAAAACAAGGTTAACGATAGGAAAAGTTAGATAGCCCTTCAGATTTTAGAAAAACATACAAAAGAAGTTCACCAAATACTTACCAAATCCCCTTTTGATCCTGCGGCCTAGATAGCTACTAAACTAGATCCGACTTTTAACACTTGACTGAAAGTAGGTAACAATCGATTTGTGATGGAGGAACAACCACAAAGATTCGGCACTAATAGGAATTTTGGCAAGAAAAAGATGGTGGTAATTCAGTAATGAGAGAATTCGACTATGGGAGAGAAGAGAAAAGTATTGAAAATCGAAAGAGCCCTTCAAAAGAATTCGACACAAAGGGATTCGGCTTTAGGAGATTTCAAAATGGGAGAATTTGGCTATGGGAGGAACCGATAGAGGGGAAGAAAAGAAAGAAAAAGAATAATGGCAACTCAAAGAACCCTTTAAAGGATTCGACACTCTCTTTTTATAGCCACAAGCTAGAGTCCCATTCGACACCACCTCATCCACACTTCTCATCTCCTAAACTTTCTCCCTAATAACTCCTTCATCTCATCTGAAATTTCCTCCACTTTCAGTTCACAAGACCACTCAAACACTCCAACGCAAGAGTTCAAATTTAACACAACTCTAGCCTTCCACTTATACAAAATAAACACTCCACGAAATACCACTCCTAAGCCTCGGACCTTGGACCTCCTTGCTGACAATCATGCCACCTTATAGCTCCCAAGTGACGCCACTTGCCACTGGACCACAGGCCCATTTGCGACCTATTTTCCCCCTAATCTATTTAAGAGGCCTAATGTCTGAGACTAGGGTCTACTAAAGCAAGAAAATAAATTTCTCGCTATGGTCTTCCATATCTCTAAGACTTCAAATAATCCCGATAACCCTTAAAATTAATATTCTAAGTGCTACCCATACATACCAACTTCAGTGCACAAAAATTTAGAGTTTCAAGATTTTTGGGGCGTTACACTTAGTGTGCAAAATATCGAGTATTTGACAGTGTTATGAAAAAGTATGAGCTCATTACAAATTTGTACAGGTATGTACATATAAAGTATGAGATTCAAATAGAAGAAGTTATGAAATTGTATACAATCATATGAGTTAGAATGAGAAAGGATAGTTTGTTATCATGAATTAAATGTTAACAAGTTCAAATTAGTGAATTGTGTACTACAAATTGTTCATTTTACTTCATACGAGCTTACTAAGCTTTATAGCTTACTTTGTTTATTTTTTCGTGTTTTATAGTGAATTCAAAGCTAGCTCAGATTCGGGGATCGTCAGAGACATCGTCACACTGTCTTACCGTCACTTTGGTACTTTCAATCTTATGGTTTGGTCATATGGCATGTATAGGAACTAAGGTCATGTTGGTTATGTTTGGTGGTGAGTTTTTCCATTTGAGATGGATTGTAAATGTATTTGTTTTGGTTTATGTATATAGCCATAAAAGTTGGCTTGTTGTGGTATGTTTGAGTATAGTGTATGTATATATAAGTATATGACTTACATTATGATGTTTGTGGTATTAGTATCATGTTTATGAATTAGTGCAAAATGATTTATGTTTGGTAAATGTTTATAGATGTGCTAATGCTACTTGTGATGTGTTTAATTTTGATTGGAAATGGTTGATAAATTGATGATGTTTGTGATTGAGGTTTAGGCTAAGAAATGCTTAGATGAAATGGTAGGAGTTATGTTTGATTTGGTTGTGTTGGGTTGAATATTTTGCTTTTTTTTGGTACCATATGTGTAGGTGAAGGAGTGTATCAATTGGGGTAGCAAAATGGCTTGGTAAATAGCCTATTTTTGTCCACAGGCGTGTGTCTCAGCCGTGTATGACACACGGTCATGTTACACAACCGTGTGTCCCCTGGTTTTAAAATTGAAATGAAGTCAGTATGCTCTACACTGTCACACACAAGCGTGTGATCGGTCGTGTGGCACAAGTCAATATACCCCCTAATTGCCACATGGCCTAGTACACGGGCATGTGACTTGGCTGTGTTACACAAGTCAGTATACCCTACAGGTTTGGCATGACCTAGCACATGGCCTGGCACACGCATGTGTGGCCACTTCGCAGGGCACATAGGCTAGACACACGGGCGTGTGGTTCACCGTGTGACCCAAGTTAGTAACCTCACTTGTTTGGAAACGGGGTAGGACACGGGCTGGGACACGGCCATGTACTTCCATTTAGAATGGTCACATAGCTTGTGACACGGGCGTGTCTGGTGGCCGTGTGAGACACACAGCCTGTCACACGGATGTGTGTTCCCTATTTTGAGAAAATTAAAGCTTCGTGAAAGTTTCATAAGTTATCGGTTTAGTCCCATACCACTCTTAAAGCATATTTAAGGCCTCGTGGGCTATTAATAGGGACAAATTGATTGAGATTGAATGATGAAGGGTTGAATTGAGCAAAAGTATGTTAAGTTGTTGTTTAATTGTTTTGTAAATATGGTAACTCTCTGTAACCCTATTCTCACATTAAATACGAGTAAGGGGTGTTACATTTATTAGTATCAGAGTTACGGTTTAGTTGATTCTAGGACTAACGTAGCGTGTGTGAGAGTCTAGCTATACATGTCATATATAAACTGTGATAGTGTGATGAGTCTTGACATTTGAAAATGTGTTTCTATATATCGCAAATGGATCCCAACCGAGCGATAGCTGATGAGGTTGAAAGTAATGCTCCTACTCCCGCTCAAGGGACGGCATCGTCTGATTCTAGACCCGTAACGGGTCAGAGAGGAGAGGCTAAAGAAGCCTTCTTCCAGATGATGAACGAATGGTTCACGCAGTATATCCAAACTAACCCGGCTACTTAACAACCTCCACCCCCTTCTAATCCCCAACCTATACCCGTAGCTTCTCAAGGAGTCGAGCTTTTAAGATTGAACAAGCCTCCAGTTGATAATATTCTTAAACACGAGGCTGAAGAGTTCAGAGCTAATGTTGATGATGACCCTGAGAGAGCCAAGTTTTGGCTTGAAAATATGATTCGAGTGTTTGACGAGCTTTTTTACATGCCAGCTAAATGTTTAAATTGTTCTATATCCCTTTTGAGAGATATCACGTATCATGGGTGGAATACATTAGTATTGGTTGTGCTGAGGGAGAGAGTCACCTGGGAGTTCTTTCAGACCGAGTTCCAAAAGAAATATATAAGCCAGCAGTTTCTAGATCAAAAACACAAAGAGTTTCTAGAACTGAAACAAGGCAGTATGATCGTAACCGAGTATGAGAAACAATTTTTATTGTTAAGTAAATATGCTTGAGAGTATGTTTCTACCGAAGAGATTATGTGCTGTTTCTACCGAAGAGATTATGTGCAACCGATTTTTGATGGGTTGAACGAAGTTATTAAACTTCTGGTGGGAATATTAGATTTGAAAGAGTTTGTTGTGTTAGTCGACCGGGCTTACAAAGCTGAAGACTTTAATCGAGAAAAGAGGAAGGTCGATTTAGAGGCAAGAGATTCGAGGAAGAGATTGATGAGTAGACCTTATCATTTCTCGTCAAAGAAATCAAGAGATTATTTTAATCGATCGACTACTTCAACGGGATATTCCAATAGAGATCGTGAAAAGCAAAACACCAGCCCTAAAGCTCAAGCCATGTCAGTATCAAGTGTTTGCAACGTAAAAGACATCAAGCCTGAGTGTCAACAGTGTGGAAGACGGCATTTTGGATATTGTTGGGTGAAATATAATAATAGAGCTTGTTACAGTTGTGGTTCACGAGATCATTTTATTAAAGACTGTCCTGAGATGGTTGAGAAAGATAGACCTCAGAATGTGAGACCGAGTAATATGTCGACTAGAAAAAGACCACCAAGAAATACTAGGAATGTGAGTGGTAGTCGAGGGCTGACAAGGGACTCCACTGTGAGATCTGAGGCTAGAACACCTGCCAGAGCCTACGCTATTCGCGTACGCGAAGAAGCGTCATCACCAGATGTTATTGTCGGCACCTTTTCTCTTTATGACACTAATGTGGTTGCTTTAATTAATCCTGGATCGAGACATTCGTATGTTTGTGAGAATTTAGTGTCTAGTAAGAAATTGCTTATTGAAATTACTGAATTTATGATTAAAGTATCGAACCCCTTAGGCAAGTATATTCTAGTTGATAAAGTTTGCAAGAACTGTCCTTTAATGACTCGGGGTTACTGTTTTCCTGCTAACTTGATGCTTTTTCCATTTGATGAATTTGATGTGATTTTGGGCATGGATTGGTTGACTCTACATGATGTTATTATGAACTGTAGACGAAAGATTATCAAATTGAAGTGTCAGAATAACGAAATTCTTCAGATTGAATCAAATGAATCGAATGAATTTCCTATTCTAGTTTCGTCTGTGTCAGCTCAAAGATGTGTGAGAAAAGGTTGCGAAGCCTATCTTGCTTATGTTTTGGATACAAAAGTGTCTGAATCAAAGATTAAATCAGTGCCAGTTGTCTGTGAATATCCATATGTGTTTCCTGAATAATTACTAGGGTTGCCACCTATTAGAGAGGTTGAATTTGCTATTGAATTAGTACTAGGAACTTCACCGATATCTATAGATCCATATAGAATGGCTCCGACAGAGTTGAAAGCTTAGTTACAAAATTTAACAGATAGAGGTTTTGCGCGATCAGGTTTTTCGCCCTGGGGTGCACCAGTATTGTTTGTTAAGAAGAAAGACGGGTCAATGAGAATGTGTATTGACTATCATCAGCTCAACAAAGTTACGATAAAGAATAAGTATCTGTTGCAAAGAATAGATGATTTATTTGACAAGTTGAAAGGAGCAACAGTGTTTTCGAAGATGTATTTGAGACCGAGTTATTATCAATTGAGAGTTAAAAACTCAGATGTGCCAAAAAAATGCATTCGGAACGAGGTATGGGCATTTTTATGGATTTGATGAATCAGATATTTAGATCGTATTTGGATAGATTTGTTGTTGTGCTCATTGATGACATTGTGATCTATTCACGTAATGAATCTTAACATGCCGAGCATTTGAGGCTTGTATTGCAAACCTTGAGGGATTAGAAACTGTATGCTAAATTCAGCAAATGTGAGTTCTAGATCCGAGAAGTTATACTTTTGGTGCACATTGTTTTTGCTGAAGGCATCAAAGTTGATTCGAGAAAGATATCTGGAGTTATTGACTGGAAACCACCTAGAAATGTATCTGAGGTCAGAAGTTTTTTGGGTTTGGCTAGTTACTATCGACGCTTCACTAAAGTGTTCTCGATGATTGTGACACTAATGACAAGACTGTTACAAAAAGATTTCATGTTTGAATCATCCGAGAAATGTCAACGAAGCTTTGATCAATTGAAAGCATTGTTAATTGAGGTGCCAGTGTTGGTTTAACATGAGTCAGGTAAAGAAATTGTGATTTATAGTGACGCGTCATTGAAAGGTTTGGGTTGCGTTTTGATGCAAGAGGGAAAAGTTGTAGCTTATGCCTTCACACAATTGAAACCGCATGAAAAGAACTATCCAATGCACGATTAGAGTTGGCCGCTATAGTTTTTGCATTGACAATTTGGTGACATTATTCGTACGATGAAAAATGCCACATCTTTATTGATCATAAAATTTTAAAGTATATTATGACTCAAAATATCTGAATTTGCGACAACGGAGATGGCTCAAACTATTGAAAGATTATGAGTTAGTGATTGATTATCATCCGGGGAAACCAAATGTAGTCACGGATGCTTTGAGTAGAAAATCATTGTTTGCTTTAAGAGAAATGAATACATAGTTGACATTATCTAAAGATGGTTCGATCTTAGCTGAGTTAAAATCCAAACAAGTATTTCTTTATCAAATTTTCAAAGCTAAGAAATGTGATAGTAAATTACAAGCTAAAAGAGTGCAATGTGAGTCGACTAGTGATCCCGAGTACCAAATTGGAGTCGATGATTGTTTGATGTTCCGAGATAGAATCTGTGTACCGAAAAATCCAGAGTCGATTCAAAAAATTTTACACGAGGCACATAGTGGTTGTTTATTTGTTCATCCTAGAAGTACTAAAATGTACAATGATTTGAAACAGCGGTATTGGTGGTCGGGTATAAAACGAGACATTTTTGAATTTGTAGCGAAATATTTAGTGTGCCAGCAAGTTAAAGCTGAACATCAAGTACCTTCGGGTTTACTTCAGGCTATGATGATACTAGAGTGGAAATGGGACAAAGTTACGACAGATTTCATATCGGGACTGCCTCTGAATCCCAAAAAGAAAGATGCTATTTGGGTTATCGTTAATCGACTAACGAAATCTGCTCATTTCATACAGGTACATACAGATTTCTCACTTTATAGGCTAGCTAAATTGTTCATTTCTGAGATTGTTAAATTGCAAGTGGTTCCAATTTCAATTATTTCGGATAGAGATCCGAGGTTTACGTCGTAATTTTTGAAGAAATTACAAGAAGCTCTGGGTACGAAGTTGAATTTTAGTACAGCTTTTCATCCGCAAACTGAAGGACAGTCTGAAGAGTAATTCAGATCCTTGAAGATATGCTCCGATGTTGTGTTTTTGAATTTGAAGGCAACTGGGAGAAATATTTGTCGCTAGTTGAATTTGCGTATAATAACAGTTTTCAATCGAGTATAAAGATGGCACCATATGAAACTTTGTATGGTCGCAAATGTCGAACTCCATTGTACTGGACAGAGCTTAGTGAAAAATAGATACACGGGGTTGATTTGGTTACAGAAACTAAAGAAAAAGTGAAAGTAATTCACAACTGTTTAAAAGCAACTTCAGATCGTCAGAAATCGTACGCGGATTTGAAATGAAAAGATTTTGAATTTCAGGCCAGTGACAAAGTGTTCTTAAAAGTATCTCCGTGGAAGAAAATACTTCGATTTTGTCGTAAAGGCAAGTTAAGTTCGCGATTTATCGGGTCATATAAGATCATCGAAAGAATAGGTCCAGTGGCATATCGGCTAGCTTTACCGATTGAGTTAGAGAAAATCCACATTGTATTTCATGTGTCAATGTTGCGTCGATATCAATTGGATCCCTCACATGTGAGTTCCCTGTCAGAGATTGAGATTCAACCTGATATGACATACAACGAAGAACCGATGTAACACCCCTTGCCCGTATTTTATGCCAGAACCAGGTATGAGGCATTACCGGACTTATCTCACTTGTACATACAACTTTGGGTTATCAAATTTCAATCCAATTTAAAACTTTCCATTCACATATATAACATCCTTATAATGGGCCTACGAGGTCCTATATATAAACTCAAAATGCATCGAACCCTACCAGAAACCTCCAAGCAATTAGAAGATTTTGACATGCAACAGGGCCATATGCCCATGTGAGAAATGGGACACGCCCGTGTGGTATTTCACACGCCCGTGCTTTGCACCCGTGGTCGACACTGACTTACATCACACGGCCAACCACATGCCCGTGTGTTGTACCCATGGTCGACACTAACTTATTCCACACGACATGTCACACACCCGTGTGCTTCAACCCATATGGCGATTTAAATTCCTAATTCAGGTGCAGACTTCACACGGCCTGGGCAGACGCCTATGTCCCTGGCCGTGCCTTCCACATGGCTATGACACACGGCCGTGTCTCTGCTCGTGTGTTTACAATAGAGCTTACTGGCTTGTAAAACTAACATACAGGGGACACACGGCCAAGTCACACCCCCATGGGACTAACCGTGTGTCTTACACGACCTAGACACACGCCCGTGTGTCTACCCGTGTGGACCAACTCAAGGCTATTTTCCAAGCCATTTAGCCACCCTCACTTGCACACATTCACACATCATCACATAACATTCTCAAATCATCAACTATAACTCTTGATTTATCACATTAGAATCATGAAAATCAAACTATCCTCCCGTATACAAGGGAGAACTATTACTAACATCATTATAGACGACATGAGCAATCATCCATGGCTATACACAACCAACCCATAACTCTTTAGGCCAACATATTTGGCTACCTCAACTATGACTTAATTAAACCGAAATAAGATCACTATACATGCTATATTTCAAGAAGGCTTGAATCTCATACCCAAGTGTTTGCTTGATAGTGTGAAAACATCTCTGGCGGTCTCCAACCCGAGCTAGTTAAGTTAACCTATAAGAGATATGAAAGGAGGAGTAAGCAATAATGCTTAGTAAGTTTATATGCAATTAATAATCAAGTATTGACATTCACTGATTATACTCAACCACAAAGGTATTTTAATGAGATTTACTATTAAACTCATGGTTACCCATTCAATCGTTTATAATGCTTACTCATTCCGTCTCTTACCACATTCTAACCCTATGACAATTATAACCCTCTCATTTATTAGCACATAATCCCTGCATCTATCATCACAATAATCCATGAAACATTTACTTAAACAATTTCTCAATGATCTTTTCAGGATAATACCAAACTCTCGGTGGTTCCGGACATAGCCCACCATTTAATAATTTATAAGGTGGTATCGCACTTAGCCCACCATTTAATAATTTTTAAGGTGGTATCGACTTAGCCCACCATTTAACAATTTATAAGGTGGTATCACACATAGCCCATCATTTACACTAAGCACGATGGTATCGCACACAGCCCATCGGTAACAAATAATATGGTGGTAACGCACAAAGCCCACCATTGATAATATTGGCGATGGTATTGCACACAGCCCATCACTAACAATTAATAAGGTGGTATCGCACATAGCCCACCATTATTACACATTCACGGATGTTTATCCACATACATTTCCCTATTTCGAATGTTCATCTAGGAGCATCCTCGCACATTATCATTCTTAAATAGTTTTCTAAAATAATCATTTGCATTCATGCAATGCACTAATAAATATAACATACACAATCAGGATGCATCATTTACACATAATTCACCATGGGTTCATCATATACCGAATTCACCTCAATTGAGTTCTGGCACATACCTATACCTCTCATGATATAACCACATACATTTTCATTTTCAACATATCTGTTGAATTGTTCAAAATACTAAAGAGTACTCTCGTGACTCATACATATAGTATCATAGCAACATAGTACCCCCAATAGGGTCTTACATGAAATATCATATCGATGCCATGTTGTTGACATGGTCTTATACGGAATCTCACACTAAGGCCATATTCCAAATATGGTCTTACACGGGACCTTAATTATCATAGTATCATGTTATTTGCATTTTCTCTATTCTTAGATTCAATTGAAGACTTTCAATTCTTGACATCTCGTCAAAACATTTTTAATATATTCATAAAGTTAATTCACAATTCATACATTATTAAAATATTAAATACTTCACTATAGCTGCATTATGAGCATACGAACTTACCTCGATATCGAAAAGGGTAAAAAGGGACCTAATTGTCCATATTTCTCTTTCTCCATTCTAGGTTCGAATCTCATTTTTCTTCAATCTAGAACAATGAAATTTACTCATTTAATCACCACACTAATCAACACATTTAAAAATTTCTTCTTTGGCAAAATTATCATTTTGCCATTAGACTTTGGCAAAATTATAATTTTGCCCCTAGGCTAGTAAATAAATTTTCATCCAACTTCTTTACTAATCAAGCCTAGCTGATACATATTCCCTTCTATAGCAACTCAAGATTTCAACTATTTCATGCATTTATTACCAATTTGCAACATTTACAACTTGGTCCTATTTAGGTGTTTTCATGACAACACCTTTCCCAAAAGTTGTTTCTCATCTCCCTAACATTCATTTTCTTCCATAAAAACTCAGAAAACAACAAAAAACTCTTTCATGGAAAGTCCCTATACTTTCAACCATATTACAAATTAGTCCCCTCATTAGCTAGCTTAAGCTTTGGGGGTTCCAAAATTACAATTTTTATCAAGAAAGATCACAAAAATCACTTACTTGTGAGAAGAAAAGTTTTCTGAATTTTTTGAGCTCTCCAACCCTTGTTTGTTGTCAATTTTTGGTGGTGATGAAGAGAAGAAAAGATGATACATTTCTTTTCTTTATTTTTCTCTTTTTTTATTCATTTATCACCTACCACACCAAAACATTGACTAATTTAATCATCTTGTCCCCTATGGCCGGCCATCACTCCCCCAATGGCCTATTTTCACTTTAAAACCTCCAATTAATATTTTATAGCTATTTGAAACCTCTATCAAATAAAATAGAACTTTTACACTTTATGCTATTTAGTCCTTTTTGCGATTAAGAATGAAATCGCTAAAATTAAAGCACCAAAATTTTCATGCACCCTTATAATCACACTATTTCGACTAGCCCCTAAATCAGGCTATTACAACCGATCAGAATTCTAGCTCGAGAGATTAAAAAGTTGACAAATAAACTAATACCTTTGGTGAAGGTTTTGTGACAATGATACAGTTCTGAAGAAGCCACGTGGGAACCCGAGGAAGCTATGAGAAAATAGTACCCTAATCTATTCACTGCTAAAATTTTTGGGGACAAAAATCCCTCAGGGGGAAAGTTGTAACAGCCCATTTTTGGTCAAATTGGAACAGTGGTTTCGAGACAAAAAATCTAAATTTGAAATATTTATTTTATTATTTTAATGTTTACAGCATGATAGCATGTATGTCTAAAAATTTCGTGAAGAAATTTTATTGTTTGATAGGTCAATTTGATAAAAAGGACTGAATCGCGTAAAGTGTAAAACTTGAGTTCTAATAGCTAAAGGTGTCTAATAGCTATATAACCTTAAATTTAAGGTCCTTATGTGGCAAATAACCCATTAAAATATTAGTGGATGATAGTGGCTTGGTATTTTGTGTAATTATTAAAGTTTTTAAAGGTTATAATAGTAATTTGGAAATAAATGATAATTAAAACTAGTAAAATAGCATCCATCTTCTTCATTTTATCAACCATAGCCAATTTTAACCTAAGGAAAACATGGATAAGTTTATCCAAGCTTCCTAGTTCAATTGGTGAGTGATTCTTGTCTGGTTTTTAATGATTTCCACATTTTTCATATTATTGCAGCTTATTCAAGCTAGCCCAGGGACTAATTTGCAAAATTTTTAAAGATTTTAGATGTTTCCATTGATGAATATGTATTAGTTTTGAAGTTTCTTAATAGATTATGAATGCTAGTTAATAGATAAACAAGTTTTGTTAAGTGATTTTTGGTGAAAATGTAAATTAAGGACTAAATTGTGAAATGTGAAAATGTGGTTAAAATGTGAAAAAATGAAAAATATGGGCCGTTAGGGGTATAATGGTCATTCAGCTAGCATGGGTTAATTTTGAATTTCATGAATTTGTGATTTTTGTGAATAAGGACTAAATTGTAAAAATGTGAAAGTTTGAGGCAAATGATAAAATAGCCCTAAATTATGTTTTAGACTAAATTTAATGAATAATTGATTAAATAAGTTAATTTTGAATTTATTTAGGTCAAGAAAAATGAAATTCGGAACTAGATCGCTGGAAGAACAAGGTGTCAGATTAGTTGATTCGCATTATCATTTTTACATTCGAGGTAAGTTTGTATGTAATAAGTATTGTTAAAATTATGCTTTAAATACTTTTATATTGCATAAATTGTTTATATGAGATTATAGTTATGTTTGACGATGAGTCGGATATATATATATATCACTCAGTGTGCACTTCAAGATAGTTTCAGCTATATATGCACTCAATGTGCGATTCTGAATAGCTTCCGCTATATATATAGCACTTGGTGTGCGAGACTGAGATAGCTTCAGCTATGTAAGGCACTTAGTGTGCGAGATTATAATAGCTTCGGCTAAGTATTGGCACTTAGTATGCGAAATATCG
Organism: Gossypium rotundifolium; assembly: GCA_025506655.1. Lineage (NCBI taxonomy): Eukaryota > Viridiplantae > Streptophyta > Magnoliopsida > Malvales > Malvaceae > Gossypium > Gossypium rotundifolium. The sequence goes on from CP106729.1 coordinate 71,900,748, forward strand.
AGTATTTGACAGTATTATGAAAAAATATGAGCTCGTTACAAATTTGTACAGGTATGTACATATAAAGTATGAGATTCAAATAGAAGAAGTTATGAAATTGTATACAAGCATATGAGCCAGTATGAGAAAGGTTTGTTTTTTATCATGAATTATATGTTAACAAGTTCAAATGGGTGAATTGTGTACTACAAATTATTGATTTTACTTCATACGAGCTTACTAAGCTTTAGAGCTTACTTTGTTTATTTTCATGTGTTTTATATTGAATTCAAAGCTAGCTCGGATTAGGGGATCGTCAGAGACATCGTCACACTATCCAACCGTCACTTTGGTACTTTCAAGCTTATGTTTTGGTCATATGGAATGCATAGGAACTAAGGTCATGTTGGTTATGGTTGGTGTGAGTTTTGCCATTTGAGATGGCTTGTAAATGTTTTTTTTTTTTTTTGGTTTATGTATATAGCCATGAAAGTTGGCTTGTTTTGGTATGTTTGAGCATAATGTATGTACATATAAGTATATGACTTATATTATGAGGTTTGTGGAATTAGTATCATGCTTATGAATTGGTGCAAAATTATTTATGTTTGGTAAATGTTTATAGATGTGCTAATTCTACTTGTGATGTGTTTAATGTTGATTGGAAATGGTTGAAGAATTGATGACTTTTGTGATTGAGGTTTAGGCTAAGAAATGCTTAGATGAAATGGTAGGAATTATGTTTGTTTTGGTTGTTTTGGGTTGCTTATTATGCTTTGTTTTGGTACCATATGTGTAGGTGAAGGAGTGTATCAATTGGGGTGGCAAAATGTCTTGGTAAATAGCCTATTTTTTCCACGCGGGTAGAGACACGGGCATGTGTCTCAGCGGTGTGTGACATATGGTCATGTTACACGGTCATGTGTCCCTCGGTGTTAAAATTGAAATGAAGTCAGTATGCTCCACACGATCTCACACACGGGCGTGTGATCGGCCGTGTGGCACAAGTTAGTATACCCCCTAATTGGCACTGGCTTAGCACACGAGCGTGTGACTTGGCCGCGTTGCACAAGTCAGTATACCCTACAGGTTTGGCACAACCTAGCACACAGCCTGGCACACGGGCATGTGTGGCCACTTCGAAGGGCACACGAGCTGGACACACGAGAGTGTGATTGGCTTTGTAACCCAACTCAATAACTTTACTTGTTTGGACAAAGGGTAGGACACGGGCCGGGACATGGCCATGTGCTTCCATTTAGAATGTTCACACAACTTATGACACGGGTGTGTCTGGTGGCCGTGTGTGGTCACACGGGCATGTGTTCCCTATTTTGAGAAAATTTTTCAAAGCTTCGTGAAAGTTTCATAAGTTATTGGTTTAGTCTTGAACCACTCTCAAAGCATGTTTAAGGCATCGTAGGATATTAATAGGGACAAATTGATTGAGATTGAATGATGAATGGTTGAATTGAGCAAATGTATGTTAAATGGTTGTTTAATTGTTTCATAAGTCTGGTAACGCTCCATAATGCTCCGTAACCCTATTTTGATGTTAAATACAAGTGAGGGGTGTTACAGTATAAGTCTAATTCCTCTTTTCTTGATCCATAAGTAATCAAAATTAACTTATTTATTTCTCTATTTATTCAATTCCATCCAAAATATGCATTTAAGCTATTTTACACATTATGTAATAGCCTGATTTAGGGGCTAGTCGAAACAGTGGTCTCGGGACCACTAATTTGGGGTCAGAGAAAATGATTTTAATTTTAGTTCATGGGTTATAGCATGATTATAAGGGTGAATGAAAATTTTTGTACTTTAATTTTAGCGATTTCATCTTAATCGTGAAAAAGGACTAAATCGCATAAAGTGCAAAAGTTCTATTTTATTTGCTAGAGGTGTCTAACATCTAAAGAATATTAATTGTAGGTCCCTCATGTGCAATTAGACCTTTCTAAGGTTAATATCTGATCATAGGGGACAAAGAAATAAATTTTAAATGAATTAGGTGAGGTTTTGGTGGAAAATTGTCTAGAATAAAATAAAATAAAGAGAAGAAAAGATATCATCTTTTCTTTCCCCTCTCTCCACCTAAATTTATCAAGAAAAAACAGCCATGGAAGCTTGAAAATTTTCAGCAACTCCTCACCTCTATAAGTAAGTCATCTTGATGATTATTTTTGATGATTTTTGTACTTTTGGAACCCCCAAAGCTTAAGCTAGCTAATGAGGGGACTATTTTGCTAAATGGTTGAAAGTTTAGGGACTTTACATGAGAGATTTCATGTTATTGCTGCATTTTTATGGAAGAAAATGAGTCTTAGTTGTTAGATGAACAACTTTTGTGAAAGGTGTTACCATGAAAACACCTAAAAGGACTTTTTTGTAAAAGTTGTGAAATAAGTGGTAAATGTGTGTAATAGTTGAAATCTTGAGTTGCTATAGGAGGAAATATGAATTAGCTAGGCTTGATTAACAAAGAAATTGGATGAAGATCGATATATGAGCCTAGGGGTAAAATCATAATTTTGCCAAAGTCCAAGGGCAAAATGGTAATTTTTCAAAGTAGAAATTTTGAAATGTATTGAATTGTGTGGAGATTAAATGAGTAAATTTTATTGTTATAGATCAAAGAAAATGGGATTCGGACCTAGAACTGGAGAAAAGAGAAATATGGACAATTAGGTCCCTTTTTTATCCTTTTGGTATCATGAGGTAAGTTCGTGTGCTAATAATGCAACTTTAAGTGAAGTATTTAATATTTTGATGTTGTATGAATTGTATATTGTCTTTACGAATATATTAAATACGTTTTTGATGAGATGTCAAGAAATGAAAATCTTCAATTGAACTTAAGAATGGATGGAATGCAAATATCATGATACTAAGATAATTAAGGTCCCGTGTAAGACCATATTTGGAATATGGCCTCGATGTGAGATTTCGTATAAGACCATGTCAGAGATATGGCATCGATATGATATTTCATGTAAGGCCCTATCGGGGATATGATGTTGATATGATACTATATGTATGAGACTTAAAAGTATCCTTCAGTATTTGAGTGATTCAATAGGTATGTTGAAAATAAGAAAGTATGTGGTTATGCCATGAGAGGTACAGATATGTGCCCAGAACTCATTTGCGGTGAATTCGGTATATGAAGAACCTATGGTGAGTTTATGTGTAAACGATGCATCCTAATTGCATATGTTATATTTATTAATGCATTGCGTGAATGCAAATGATTATTATAGAAATCTATGTAAAAATGATAGAGTATGAGGAAATTCCAGAATGAACATTCAAAATAGGAAAATGAATGTGAATAATATTTGTGAATGTGTGATAAATGGTGGGCTATGTGCGATACCACCTTAATATTTGTTTACGATGGGTTGTGTGCGTTACCATCGTGATTACTATCATTGGTGGGCTGTGTGCGATACCACCTTATTATTTGTTACCGATGGGTTGTGTGCGATACCATTGTGATTTGTATTAATGGTGGGTTGTGTGCGATACCACCTTATTAATTATTAAATGGTGGGTTGTGTGCGAAACCACCAAGTATTTATGTAACACCCCTTACCCATGTCCAATGCTGGGATAGAGGACGAGGCATTACTGAACTTAAACAAAAACCTTTATACAAAACTGACTATAAAATTTCATTCAATTTAACATTCCTCATTCACATGCAAATCGCCCCTTATATGGGCCCACAAGGCCCAAAACATACATTGAGAACTGTTTGGGACTAAACCGAGAACTTAGGAAACTTTAAGAAGACTTAGAAAATTTTTCATCAAAATAGGGGTCACACGTCCGTGTGGCTTGGGACACGCCCATGCTAGTAGGCCGTGTGGTCACAGAGGCCCATGTCCTTAGACCGTGTGAATCTCTGTTTATGATGTCATCAACAAAATTGGTCACACGGCCAATTCACACGCCCGTGTGCTTAGGTCGTGTAGCGAATTAAATTCTAAAAAGTAAATGCAGACTTCACATGCCCATGTCCCGAGGTCGTGTTCTTCACATGGTTGAGACACACGGCTGTGTCTCTACCCATGTGGCTAAGAAAATGGCTATTTTCCAAACCATTTGGCACCCTCATTTTCACATACTTAAACACATCTTCAATCCTTCCATCCCAAACACACATAACCACATCACATAAAACCTTTAGTATAAGCACACATGTATAAATAGGCATTACAACTCATTAACCAATATGAACCAACACATTTGGCCAAATCAAATGACACATACACAATTGACTAAGTCCCTATACATGTCATAAACTCAAAAGGTTTTGCATTCACTTATACCCGACATGATAGCTTGATAGTGTGATAGCATCTCCGGCGATCTCCAACCTGAGCTAGTATAAAACCCTACATGATATGAGAAAGGAAGGGGAGTAAGCTATAAATCTTAGTAAGTATGTATGTAAATAATAAACAATTTATTACAATGCTTTAAACAATCCTTATTTTGAGTTCTCAAGATAATGCCATCATTATTGCATAAAATTTCTCAATTCACTTATGTTCATCTTGAGCTATCTACTCGAGTTATAGTCACTGAATTATTTTTATCTGGAGCTACGAAACTCCAAATTAAGATCTGCTAATTTTTCTTGAATCTAAACTCACATATCTTCTTACCATAAAATTTCCATAATTTTTACTTCAGCCAATCAGTACAGTTTATTATTTAAAGTTTTTCCTATTTTGTTGTCTGATAGTTCTGACCCCTCTTCACTAAAAATTTATTTTCTCATTGGAAAGAACTCGAAAGATATTCCTGATTGTTTCTCTTGAAAATATACTAATTAAAAAAATTCAATCATATAAATTTTATCCCTCTATTATTTTTGTACAATTTTTAATGAATTTCCAAAGTCAGAATAGGGGATTTTGAAGTCATTCTGACCTTGTCATATAAATATTCAAATATCTCATAATCTAAAATTCTTATTCTTACGTCGTCTCTTTTATGTAAAAATAGACTCAATAATATTTAATTCCATATCTTATTCAACTTCTATTTCAATTTCCACCATTTTTTGTGAATTTTCAAAGTGATTCAATTGCTACTGTCCAAACTATTTTATTGCTAATTTTACTATATCATGTTTTCTTTGTATTAATTCTCATTTACACACTTGTAATACTAAAGCATATCCATAGTTAGCCATGCCAATAGCTAGTCATCATCAAATATTTACAAGCCATTCATTGGCCAATTTAACTTACACATCAACAACAAAAACTTGAACATTTCATTTCTCAATTTAATTTGGCTTAAAAGCCTCATACATGATCACAATCGACATTTCTCACATATTCTTACATCATAAGCATGGACTTAGCTCTTTTTCATTGATGCATAAACTTAGCTCTTTGTCATTTATGCATAAACTTAGCTCTTTATCCTTGATGCATAAACTTAGCTCTTTGTCATTGACTTAGATCTTTATCATTGATGCATAAACTTAGCTCTTTTCTCATTGAACTACTCGGAATATCGGAGGATACTCATCTCATCATACATGTATCACGATGCCAATGCCATATCCCTGATATGGTCTTACATGGGATCACCTCTTGATGCCGATGCCATATCCCAGATATGGTCTTACACGGGATCTCTTAACTCGATGTCGATACCATGTCCCAAACATGGTCTTATACGAGATCATACATAGATGTCGATGCCATATCCCAGATATGGTCTTACACGAGATCTTCTTTTGGTGCTGAATCCATGTCCTAAACATGGTCTTATATGGGACCTTCCTTATTCGATGCCGATGCCATGTCCCAAACATGGTCTTATAAGGGATCTACGTTCGGTGCCGATGCCATGTCCTAGACATGGACTTATACGGGACCTATATTCGGTGCTGATGCCATGTTCGAGACATGGTCTTATACGGTACCTACATTCGGTGCCGATGCCATGTCCCAGACATGGTCTTATACGAGACCTTCCTTATTCGATGTTGTGACATTAATATCCTTGCTATTCCGAATGTTCAACCGGGACTTTAACTTAACATAATTTCATCATACTCTCATCGAGGCATCATTAGTCGATTTCATAGAAATAATATTCATTTCACATAATATCTAGAAATTAAAAATATAAAAAACATTATGTAGCTTTAATTTCACACAAACTTACCTCGATACCAAATTAGCAAGAAGAGACCTAACCGTCAGTTACTCATTTTTCCCCCAGTTCTAAGTCCGAACCTCATTTTCTTTGATCTATAACAATAAATTTAACTTAATTATTAGTCACATTATTCATTGTGACCCAAAAATCATACTATGGAAAAATTATGTTTTGCCCTAAACTTTGTCATATTTACACTTTTGCCCTAAGCTCGTAAAATAATTTTTATTCGATTTCCCTGTATTTAGGCCTAGCTGAACTATTTTCATAACTATAGCATTCCAAAATTTGCATTCATTCACACATTTTCATACATTTTTAACTTTTTACAAATTAGTCCTTTTATGTGATTTCATCGAAAATCACTTAGTAAAACTCGTTTACTACACACCGAGCATTCATATTCTACCATTAGACATCTAAGAACATGCATGTAATCCATAGGTAAATTTTTAAACACAAACCTTAGCTCAAAATAATGGTAGAAATAGCTAAACCGAGTTACGGGGATCTCAAAATGTAAAAAACATTAAAAAAGGGGCTTAGATGCACTTACTATTAAGCTTGAAAGCTTGAAACCCCTAGCCATGGCTTCCCCCATGCTAAATTCAGCCAAGGAAGAAGATGGAAAAAGGTTTTTGGCTTTTATTTTGTCTTTTAGTCCATTTAATTACCAAATTACCAAAATGCCCCTAACTTAAAAATATCCTATTTCACTTATCTAATGTCCATTTTTGTCCAAAAATTTAACCAATGGTCTAATTTACATTTAAGAACCTCCAATTTAAAATTTCATTGAGATTGGACGCCTCTAACATGTGGAACTCAACTTTTACACTTTTTATAATTTAGTCCTTTTGACTAAATTGAGTGCCCAAATGTCAAAATTTTTGAATGAAATTTTCACAGAATCTTTCCATGAAATTGTAAACCATAAAAATAATAATAATAATATGATTTTTTCTCATCAGATTTGTGGCCCCAAAACCACTATTCCGATTAGGCCCAAAATTGGGCTGTTACAATTTATTCTTATTCGAGGTGTTATCGAGAAATTTAACTAAGTGAAATTACATGTTGCTTTGTGGGAATAGATGCAAGTAAAGGTGAACAATGTTTTGTGATATGTGAAGGTTTGGAATGAGCAAGCATTATGAATGATTGAATGAGTAACCATGAGCTTGAGTGTAAATCTCATTATAATACCTTTGTGGTTGAGTGTAATAAATAAACGTCAATAATTGATTTTTATTTGCATATGAACTTACTAAGCGTTATTGCTTACTCCTCTTCCTTTCCTATCTCTTATAGGTTAACTCAACTAACTCGGGTTGGAGACCGCCGGAGATGCTTTCACACTGTCGAGCAGTCACTTAGGTATAAGTTTTCAAGTTTTCATGTGATATGGCATGTATAGGGATCTTATCTTTTGTTTAATTTAAGCCATAGTTACTGTAGCCAAATTTGTTGGCTTAAAATAGTTTATGGTTTAATGGTGCCAAGCCATGGATGATGGCTTATACCAATTGTAATTGTACTAGTGATAGTACTCTCTTGTATATAGGAAGGAAGTTTAGTTCCCATGGTTTTAATGTGAAAATTTAAGTATTACAATTGATGATTTGAGAATGATATGTGATGTTGTATGAATGTGTGCAAGTGAGAATGGCTAAATGGCTTGGAAAATAGCCTTGAATTGGTCTACACGGGTAGACACACAGGCGTGTGTCTAGGCCGTGTGTGACACACGGTCAGTTCCATGGGTGTGTGACCGGGTCGTGTGTCCCCTGCATGTTAGTGTTGCAAGTTAGTGTCAACCATGGGCTAGACACACTGGCGTGTGCTTAGGCCGTGTGCCCCTTATGAGGTTGCTGACATCATAAACAGAATACCCAGGTTTTCACAAATGGGTGAGGACACAGGCATGTCTAGGCTGTGTGGAGGACACGGGCCAAGGACACGGGCATGTGTCCGGCTGTGTGAAAACCCTTGTAGGTTCAAAATGAAAAATAAATCCCACACGGGCTAGGGACATGGGCGTGTGTGACCACACGGGCGCGTCCCATTTCACACGGGCGTGTGGCCCTGTTAAGGCAAAACTTTTCTAAGTATACAAAAGTTCTCGGTTTGATTCCAAAATCCTCCATTTGCATGTTTAAGGCCTCGTAGGCCCATAATAAAGATGTTACGAATGTGAATGGGAAGTTTTTAAATGGGAATGAAATTTTATAGCCCAAAGTTGTATGTTCAAGCAAGTTAATTCTAGTAACGCCTCGTACCCAGTTCCAGCGTTGAATACGGGTAAGGGGTGTTACACATTAGCCCCTAAACTTTCATATTTTTACAATTTAGTCCTTATTACACAAAATCACAAATTCATGAAATTCAAGACTAACCTATGCTATCCGAATAACCATTATACCCCTAACAGTCCATATTTTTCATTTATTTCACATTTCTATCACACAATTTACACATTTCTTAATTTAATCCCTATTTTTCATTTTCACTAAAAATCAATTAACAAAACTTGTATATTTATCAACAAGCATTCATAATCTATCATCAAACATCAAAATACTCATTTATTCATCAAATGGCATCATTCAAAATCTTTAACAGTTTTGCAAAATAGTCCCTGGGCTAGTTAGACCAAGTTACAATGATCTCAAAACATAAAAATCGTTAAAAATCGAGTCAAAATCACTTACCAATTAAGCACACAAGTGACCGAAACCTATTTTATTTCCATGGCTTCGTTTTTGTTTGAAGAATCATTGATAAGAGAATTAAAAGATGATGGCTTAGTTTTTCTTATTTTATTTTAACTTAATACATAAATTACTAATTTAACCTTTAATTAAAACATTGAAACTCCCTTTAAAGATGTCCATAAAAGTCCATTACCAAAAAAATGGCATATTTACCACATAAATACTCCACTATTTAAAATTCATAACTATTAGATACCTTTAACTAATAGCACACAAGTTTTACACTTTACGTGATTTAGTCCTTTTTATCGAATTAAGCATTCAAACGATAAAATTACTTCACGAAACTTTCACACATACATGCTATCATGTTGCAAACACTTAAAACAATATTAAAATAAATATTTCAACTTCATATTTGTGGTCCCGAAACCACTATTTCGATTTGATCGAAAATGGGCTGTTACACATGTATAGGTTAACTTGGTCATTGTTGGCTTGAATATGTTGTTTGTAATCTAGCCATTAGAACGGCTAGCAATGGTTTATTTTGGTGTATTTATAAGGCATTATATCATGATAAACACATATGTGTTAAGTATGGTTGATTAATGATGTTTAATGTATAGATTAAATCAAGGTAAGATTATAAACATATATGTATGCAATGATATAACATATTAAATGTTAGAATTTGCTTTAATTCAATACTTGGATTGGTTGGTATTTTAATGTAAGTTTTGATGTAGGTTCATGGCAAAGTTTTTGGTGAGAAATGAAACTATGAATGGCTTTATTTTGTCCACACAGGTAGACACACGAGCATGTGTCTTGACCGTGTGTGACACATGGCCTGATACATAGGCGTGTGATTAGGCCGTATGTCCCCTGCAACTTAAATTTGAGAAACAAAATGATCAGAATTGAGCACGCAGACATGTTTCTCAACTATGTGTGCTATAAACCCTAGAACACGGGCGTGTGTCTTGGCTGTGTGAAACCTGCACCTAATTTTGAAAAAAATAATTAACCACACAGCCTAGCACACAGGCGTGTGGCTGGTCGTGTGGTGCAAGTCAGAGAGTTACATGAGTTCAAACATGGCTTGTGATACGGCTGTTTCATATGATCACACGGGCATGTGTGTAACACCCCAAACCTGGCCCAAACACCACGACCGGATCTGGTATGTCACTAAGGAAATTTTTGTAAAACAAATCGTCTTGTCAGAAAGACCAAATGTAATTTATATAAAATATGTCTTTATGAATAAAACCCAAACTTAATTACATGCCTTAGTTTAATTAAAATAAATGTTTGAATAACTAACAATAATTTATCCCATAATAAAACAAGATATAAACTAGTGGCCCATGGCCTTATTACAATGAGGTTTAAAATTCATTAAATAAAACATAATATAAAAATAATTAACTTGAGTTTTTTTGGGTCCACATATTCTTTTGCATGTCCACCTTGCGCTCCTCTCCAACCCGGTCCGATGCACTAAATGCTACCTGAAAGGTTAGTTTAGCTGGGTGAGTCGCGAGACTCAGTGTGTAACCCTCATGCACCACTAGATTTGGGCCTCATAAAACATAATAATAATTTCATTTACATGGAAACAAATAATATGCAAAACCCAACCCAATTGCCTAGGTTTCCATCCGCTACATGCCCCCATACCAACCAACACACCATTGGGGATTTCTACAATCAACCCACACCGCTACACGCCAAGATGGCAGTCATGCTGCTCATTAACATATATTGGCTGAAGCCCTTATAACAGATCACGGCAAAAGCCGCTACAATATATAACAGATCAAGGTAAAAACTGCTACACATATAACGTATAACTTCCTCCTTTCATCAAACCCACCCCATGCAATCACAAAAATCAATACACTTATAACATATAATCGAATATTCAACGACGGTGATTCGCTTTTACCCTCTTTGGGCTTCCATCTTTATGCCTGGATTTCGGCATTTATCACAACATATAATACTTATAAATAGGTATTTAATAGACAAATCTAAATGGTGGGGAAGTATTACACACCTGATATCATGAAATCCAATATTCTTAGTCGATGTCCTTGATATCCGGATCTATTATCCTCAATCTATAACTTTGCTTAAAAGTTAGGAAAACTGTGAAAATATGCCATCTCCTATATTCGGCCATGGTTAGTATTCTACCCAATTTTATATATATAAATAAACAAATCCTCTTACCTTGAAATCCCGAAAGTAACATGATTCTATAACTTAGAGATCTATGCGATTGGCCTCTTTCTTCAAATCCCGGAATGCCGAAAAGAAGTGTGAAATAAGAGATTAGTTTCTAATAGCCATTCAGCTAAGGACTTTGAAAAGTCAAAAGAACATTGAAATCCCGAAATCAACACTTACCTATTGTTTCCTTTAGATTCTTGCACAAGCAGACTCCATTAAAGAGGATTCGACAACCACAGGAGATGAGATCTAGCGATTTGGCTTTTATAAAAATCCCAAAAAGATGAACTGATGCATTTTGGCTTTTAGAAAACCGAGTGAAGTGTTTGACTTAGAAGGAAAGTGAAAAGAAAGTGGATGAAAGAATACTTAGGGGTTTGACTTTGGAAGAAATCAAAAGAAAAAGATTACCAAGAAGAAGCGAAAATTTTGACATAGAAGATGAGAGAAGAGAATGGGGTTCAAAATGCCTAATTGAAGAGGTACCCCCATTTATAGGAATTTCGACACCCTCCGGAGATGGAATTTTGGCCAACTCGTACTCGGAAGATAACTCCTATCTTTTCTCCTCTATCCTTCTATCCCTTATCCCTATCAAAACACTCATCCATAAGAGGCCACATTTGCACCAACTCTCCTTTTATTTTATCACTTGTTATCCTCATTAATTAAACAAAATAATCCCTAAATTATAGCCTTGTGCCGTCCCCCCTTAGCTCACCTTGGCTGCCGAAATTTTGACCCAATTCTTTGGGCCCAACTGAACCTCAAATTAGCATATTAAACATAACATTACACACAATGCACAAGCCCATTAATACCTTACCATAACATTCTAAGTGCTACATGCATCTCAAAAATTTTAAACGTTCCTATTCTCAAGGCCTATTGGGCCCAATTTCAGGATGTTACAAATCTACCCTCCTTAAAGAAATTTCGTCCTCGAAATTTCTGACTAACTAGTAATCATACTACCCAAGTCTCATCACTATGCTTTCACCGCGCATTCTAATTCCAAAGCCAAATAAACACTTAGTATACTGTGGTAGGATACGCACCATTATTCACTTCTGGAACGTCTTCGTCCCCTTGTACTAATACTACCGATTCACGTTTATCTGATTAAGAATTTTATGAATTATTAGTTTTCTTCCACTGATTAACCACAAACAATCTTATGAATAATAGTTTTAAAAGTAGTTCTTTCGAATTCAAACCTATCTCTGTGTTTGGTTTTCTTAATTCTAGGAACCATGCACATTCAACATCCATACACACCAACATACAAATAGCATCGATCACCTAAGGGTATTTTCATCATTTTGCTACCCAAGGGTATTTTCATAATTTTATCCTACAGGGATATTTTCGTAATTTTCCAAAATAAAGTTCCGGTGATTTGGCGAAATAAGAGTATTTTGGTAATTTTCCAACTAGGGGGTATTTCGGTAATTTTGCAAATCTAGGGGTATGTCGGTAATTTTGCAAATTCAGGATTTTCGGTAATTTATAAAATCTGGGGTTATTTCAGTAATTTTTCCAAACAGGGGTAATTTGATCATTTTGCAAATCAAAGGTGTTTTGGTCATTTACAACTCAAGGGTAATTTGGTAATTTTACAATTCAAGGATATTTTGATGTTGTTGCTATTTTTGTTTTCTATGGAAAGATTCTGTTGACTTTGTAAATAGGGGTATATTTGGAAATCATAGGTTTTTGTTTCAAAATAAGGATATTTTAACAATTTTGTGAGAAAACAGGTGGCTGGTCGCTTCCGGGTTTTAATTGTAGTTTTGGCCTGTCAACACGTACTCGTAACTAGGGTGAATAGTCACTTTGCACGGTGGGATTCTAGTGGAAAGGAGGTGAGTCACTAGGATCGCTTAAATACCAAGCTTTCCACGAATCCACTCCTAGACATGCATATGCCTATTGCCACACCCTGTCATGGCTAAAGTGAACAATCACTATGCACCGGTGAGATTCTGCGAAGAGAAGGTGAGTCACTCTGATCGCTTAAATACCAAGCTCTTCCGGATCTACTCCTAGACATGCATATGCTTGTTACCACACTTTAGTCTTGTGACTTGTTTCTGTGTTTTGTTTAATGAAGTTAGGTCTTATGGATTTTTAAGAGTTTGTTTGTCTAAGCCTAGAGTCCATCAAGTTCTAACCTAAATAGTCTACGTCCCATAAGCCCGCTAAGCCCACATTTATATCACACAATAGTTTAGAGTACTTACAGCAAACTTGGTAGGAGACGCAAGTGCCATCTTTGGACTAACAAACCTTTACTAAGAGAAATCCATGTTTTAAAAAACCCATTTTTAGAAAATCTTTTGGGCCCAAAATCCCGAAGTCGAGTTTTGAACCGGGCTCTGATACCAATTTTGTAACACCCCAAGCCCGGCCCAAACACCACGACCGGATCTGGTATGTCACTAAGGAAATTTTTGTAAAATAAATCGTGTTCTCAGAAAGCCCAAATGTAATTTATATAAAATATGTCTTTATGAATAAAACCCAAACTTAATTACATGCCTTGTTTAATTAAAATAAATGTTTGAATAACTAAAAATAATTTATCCCATAATAAAACAAGATATAAACTAGTGGCCCATGGCCTTATTACAACGAGGTTTAAAATTCATTAAATAAAACATAATATAAAAATAATTAACTTGACTCTTTTTGTCGGATCCACATATTCTTTTGCATGGCCACCTTACGCTCCTCTCCAGCCCGGTCCGATGCACTAAATGCTACCTGAAAGGTTAGTTTAACTAGGTGAGTCGCGAGACTCAGTGTGCAACCCTCATGCACCACTATATTTGGGCCTCATGAAACATAATAATAATTTCATTTACATGGAAACAAATAATATGCAAAACCCAACCCAATTGCCTAGGTTTCCATCCGCTACACGCCCTTGTACCAACCAACACACCATTGGGGATTTCTACAATCAACCCCACCGCTACACGCCAAGATGGCAATCATGCTGCTCATCAACATATATTGGCCGAAGCCCTTATAACAGATCACGGCAAAAGCCGCTACAACATATAACTGATCACGATAAAAACTGCTACACATATAATGTATAACTTCTTCCTTTCATCAAACCCACACATGCAATCACAAAAATTAACACACTTATAACATATAATCAGAATATTCACTGACCTAGTGATTCGCTTTTACCCTCTTTGGGCTTCCATCTTTATGCCCGGATTTGACATTTATCACAACATATAATACTTATAAAATGTATTTAATGAGATCTAAATGGTGGGAAGTATTACACACCGATATCGAAATCCAATATTCTTAGTCGATATCCTTGATATCCGATCTATTATCCTCAATCTATAACTTTGCTTAAAAGCCGGAAAATCGTGAAAATATGCCCTCTCCTATATTCGGCCATGGTTAGTATTCTACCCGATTTTATATATATAAATAAACAAATCCTCTTACCTTGAAATCTCGAAAGTAACACGATTCTATAACTTAGAGATCTATGCGATTGGCCTCCTTCTTCAAATCCGGAATCTTAGAAAAGAAGTGTGAAATAAGAGATTAGTTTCTAATAGCCATTTGGCTAAGGACTTTGAAAAGCCGAAAGAACATTGAAATCCGAAATCAACACTTACCTATTGTTTCCTTTAGATTACGCACAAGGCACTCCATTAAAGAGGATTCGGCAACCACGGAGATGAGATCTAGCGATTTGGCTTTTATGAAAATCCCGAAAAGATGAACTGATGCATTTTCGACTTTTAGAAAAACCGAGTGAAGTGTTTGACTTAGAAGGAAAGTGAAAAAAAATTGGAGAGAAAGAATACTTAGGGGTTTCGGCTTTCAGAAGAAATCAAAAGAAAAGAGATTACCAAGAAGAACTGAGAATTTCGACACAGAAGATGAGAGAAAAGAATGGGGTTCAAAATGCTGGAATTGAAAAGGTACCCCTTATTTGTAGGGAATTTTGGCACCCCCCTCTAGGAGATGGAATTTCGGCCAACTCTGTACTCAGAAGATAACTCCTATCTTTTCTCCTCTATCCTTCTATCCCTTATCCCTATCAAAACACTCATCCATAAGAGGCCATATTTGCACCAACTCTCCTTTTATTTTATCAGCTTGTTATCCTCATTAATTAAACAAAAATAATCCCTAAATTATAGCATTGTGCCGTCCCCCCCTTAGCTCACCTTGGCTGCCGAAATTTTGACCCAATTCTTTGGGCCCAACTGAACCTCAAATTAACATATTAAACATAACATTACACACAATGCACAAGGCCATTAATACCTTACCATAACATTCTAAGTGCTACATGCATCTCAAAAATTTTAAACGTTCCCATTCTCAAGGCCTATTGGGACCAATTCTACTAGGCCCAATTTCAAGATGTTACAATGTGTGCCCTGCATCTTAAATTTTTTTAAAATTTCACGAAAAATTCTATGAGTTCTCGATATAGTTCTGACTCGATTCTAATACTCATATTGGGCCTCGAGGGTCCATTTAAGGGACATTGTGAATAATTTCGATAAATGAGTAGTAATTGATATGAATTATTCATAAATGTTCTAAAAGCTCCGGTAATACTTTGTAACCCTATTCCGCGACGGACACGGGTTAGGGGTGTTACACTGTCACCTCGAAACTTGACTTCCATAGGATGGGTTTTTGAGGTAATAGTCCTATCCCGACATGACATGAAATATATGTGTTTTGAGACGCGTTATCGCATCTTTGACCTCTCAAATCTACCTATAAACTTTCATGATTTTGCTCTTAAAATCCTAAACCCTAATTTCTAAACAAAAAACCCTAACCCTAAAAAATTAAAATAAAAGGAGAGCGAGGAGAGAGAGTTTGAAAATGCGTCCAGTTGGGCGCACTTTACACTCTCTCCAAAATAGATCTATTTCCTAAATTTCAAAAAAAAAAGCCTATTTGACCAATTAAAAAAAATGACATATTCTTATAAATTACCCATCAATAACTGGTTAAAAGATAACTCGACATAATGTTTATTCTCTTTCTTTGCCGACAAACATATTGTTTATTCAAATGGATATTTTTCTCACATATTTTGTTTGTTGTGAAGTAATATTTTGTTAGCTAATTGAATATGTAACAATAGTATTGTAACGATGCAATATTTTTTTTAACAAAGTGGATGTATAAATAAAAATTTTAAGTAATTAAATAAGTTAACATATTTTAAATTAATTAAATGAAAATCTTATTAAAGATAAAAATTTCAAATAATTTTTAAATTTGTTTAAAATAATACTTGTGATATGTTACATATTTTAGTTACTTACGTTAACGTGCTGTAATATTTTAGTCACTGAGCCATTAATTGTCATTAATGGTGTAACGGTAAGCTGACGTAGCATGTTAAATCATCATTTCAAATAAAAATTTTAAGTTAAAATATACAATCGGTCCCCATATTTTTCATTTTAAGAAATTTAATTTTTTTCTTTTATGTTCTTTTAACTTTATTTTCTTCTTTATTTTCCTTTCTCTTATGCTTCTCCCTTTATTTTCCTCCCTTCTCCATATCTTTTAACGTAGTTTTTCTATTTTACCATTTTTTAAAAAACAATTTTTATGTTTATGAAAAAAGAAAAGGCGAAAGTTGAGACCAAAATAAAACTTGCTTCACATATTCACACCTCACAATTACAAACCCTCATCATTCATCATCACCTTAACCAACCAATTTGGATCTCTCAACGACCTAGTCCATAAGCTCGACTCACTCGAAGACCTCGCCAATCATGACTTATGACAATCCACCCTTAACAAAGTTTCTCGAGCTCGTTCCATTAACCTCCTAACCAACCCCCACGACCACTTTATCTATCTTACCTACAACATTTTCGCCCTCTCGAAACTACATTGTTTCACTGATTCTTCAAACAAGTTCTACATTCTCAATGACTAAAATGACCACCATACGAAACTTACCCTCAACTTTACCTAAAACAGTTTGGTTCCATGCTCTCTTTCTCTCTTCAGTTGATCCATGTTCGACTTCCAATCAAGCCTACTTGTGAATATCCAAGAAGGTTTAAGATCAATTTTATAGTTTACTTAATTTTATTCATTTGAAAATAAAAAAAGGAATAAGCTACACGATTCTGTAAAAATTTGGAAACGAAAACAAATTTGTTTTGAATATAAAGAATTCAATTTATATTTATATTTGATTAATGATATGGTTTTTTATATTGATTGTTAGATCCAATTTTAATTTCAAATTTTGTTATAATCAAATCAAGATTTGATTAAGAATAATTGATATTCGGTTTTAAGTTAAATTCAATTTAGGAATCATGTGAAAAAAACGCCCCAAATTTCTTACTTTTTTTTTCGTGAATTTATGACAAATGTGTATCTACTTCAGTGGTTAAGTGTTCTGGGTGTGTGTGAGGGGTCCTAAGTTCAAGTCCTATCCTTGGCTTAATTTTGGTATTTTTATGAATAAAGCCCTATCTTTGATCAATAGGCATTTATTTAATTGTTGGTAAGCTTATGTCAGAATGAGCCTGCTGGTCTTGTGATTAAGTGGAGTGTTGGTGTGTTTGGGGATGTTCAAATCCCTGCGTGGGCGTAGATGATTAATTTTTGGCTTCTAGCGTTAGTAAGAGATTGCAAGGGATTGAACTACTGTAGTGGTTGAGATTAAGGGGATAGTGGGGAGATTATTGAGGGAATTCTGATAAAGAAAAATCTGAACATCTTTTATTCTTTTTTTGTTTCTTTTTCTCTTCCTCCCTTTTGGTTCCAAATTCTTTTGTTTTCTCAAAATCCCCAAACTTTGAACTTGACGCTATTTTCTTGTATCATTACCGATTATTCCTCTTTTTTTCCTTATCAATTTTGCTTTCCTTTTTTCTGCTATCATACCTTCATTTCCTTTCGTTGACGTTCATTACGAAACTTTGGTAAGTGAACTCTTGGTATTCTGTAAGTTGTGAATACAAAAAACATTAATTGGGTTATATTGGTATTGTGGGCTGCAGTGAGTTCAGAAGGAAGGGGCTTTTCTCTCGTGGAGCCATAGCAGAATCGTTCGAGGTGTTGGGGTGAGTGTTAAACGCTTGTATAGCATAGCCGTCAATTTGTAAATGTGTTTTATTCGTGTTTTAAGTTGGCTCTAAAACTTCGATATGCCAATTTTAGGTTTCCAGAGATACAGGATTACGTTAGCAGCGAAAACAAACCAAGTGTGTACCCTAAAACACAAAAATAGGGTTTCAGTGAAAGCTTAAAACCCCACTGTCGATGCCACACGAGCATGTGGTTGCCCGTGTGGTAGGCCGTGTGCCATAACACGGGCGTGTGAACGATGAGGCCAGGTGTGATGGCCAGGCAAGCCGTGTGCGACACACAGGCTGGATTGATTTGGGCGTGTGGGCCACATGGGTGTGTTGGGTTCTGGGCCAGGCTTTGTGATCCACACGGCCAAGAAAAATTTGGGCCGTGTGGGCCCACACGAGTAGGCCACATGGGGGAGTGAGACCATTATCACTAAATTGATTGCTAAGGTTGCACAGGTCACCCAAGCCGACTATGAACCTACTGTAGGGTCAGTAATCCTAATTGTGTGAACTAACTGATTGATGGATATATATTAAGCATGATGATTGTATGCATGTATACATTTACTGGTTATATGTACTGATATCATGAGATAGCATGTCATGCATTGCATGGGGTTGGGTTAATTTTATTTAGAGGAGGTGTACTGAAAGCTTTTAAGCCTAATATACTGGCAGCTCAACTGCAAACTACTATTTTATGCTGTATTTGGTACTTCCTAGAGTGTAGGGATGGGTGGGATGATTTAATCCCCACATAGAGTGCAGGGTTGGACGGAGATGGTGTGTTGAGGCTGGTTGGGTAGGACTTTCTTGCTGAATATTGTATATCTGTTATTGATATTGTGATGGGCTAATTCCTTTGTGCATACTGATACTGATATTGAGTTAGGCTAAGGCCAAACCTTTACTAATACTGAAAGGGGCTTAGGCCCAAGACTGTTTTTGACTATGCACTATGTTTACCGTTGTTTGATTTGTGTGGGATTACACACTGAGTTTACGTAAACTCACCCCTCTCTATTTAATGTGCACAGATAATCCCCAAACCTAGACGAATCGATGCGGCGGAGGACTCGATGGTGACCATAGTTTTTGGACTTTTACAATTTATAATTTATGATTTGTGGTTTATTTGGATGTAATTTGGGGACTTTTGCTTAAATTTGGTTTTTATAACTACTAGACGTAGGAAAACTCAGTTTTCAAAAAAGCAAAGTTTTCTCTAAACACACGATTTACTCAAAACAATTTTCAAATCTTTCATAACGAATTATGTTTAAAACAACCGACTAAACAAGTAAGGATTTTGGAATTAAGAAAAGATAAGAAAATTAAGTAAATGGAAATGGTTTTATCGTAGAAACTTAGTTTTCAACACGCTATCATGTGACTTCGCCAGATTCGACCATAACATCTAGGCCGAGCTTGGGATATTACATTTAGTGGTATCAGAGCCAGGTTGTAAAACTCGACTGTGGATTTTTGGGTTTTAAATATTGGTTATTATTTGGGTTTTGAAAATGATTTGACTTAGTATGTGGTACACCGAGTCTCCGGTGTCAATCCTGTAAATTTTTGAAACTGTGATAAGTTTAAACTGAAAATACTATAGATAGTATATTCCGAAACTACTGTAGGTAGTATACTGTGAAAACACTCTAGATAGTGTATATTGAGACTATAGCAAAACTGATAGAGACTGCGATTTACGAAAATCACTCTGAATTACTGAAACTATTTACATAAAACATCTACTAATAAATATTAAAACCGTAACTGATTCATAAAATTTGTAACACAGATAAATATGATTAGACACGAGCACACAAGGTATCTACAAACGAGGTACTAGAGGCTGTGGAGGGGCTTGAGCTGAGTTCTCTTCACTGGGCAGTATCCCAAATCTGGACACGAGTGAGACGCCAATGTTGCCTATTACTGAGACTGGGTTTCAAGATCGCATGGCGGGGGATGATGCATTGTCCAGGCAATGCTAAGGATATTAGAGAGGGTCGCTGGACCCAATATTGGATCTGGGGGCCAAGGGTCGATTACGAAACAACTCTAGTCCAATAGAGCTAAGCTCTTTAGGGGTGTCACTGGGGTCACCCTTAATGTGGTCAAATACTAGATTGAGGCCACGAAGAGGATCATAGATGATCTAGATTGCACATTCTCACTACTGCGGGATGAGGCTTACCAGCAGTGACTGACTGTTAAAGAGGGCGCTCAACCCAAACGTTTGATGTGGGATTTCTTTAAGACTACCTTCCAGTGGAAATATGGGGCGAGCTACGTGGATGCCAGTAGGAGGGAGTTCTAAACCTTACTCAGAGAGATCGATCTGTAGCCGAGTATGAGGCTGAACTCCTGCAACTGAGCCGCTATGCATGAGGTATGGTGACGACTGAGTATGAGCAATGTGTCCACTTTGAGGATGGCCTCAGGAATAATTTGAGAGTCTTGATAGCTCTCAAAGGGAGTGTGATTTTTCTTCACTGGTTGAGAAGGCGAAGATCGCCGAGGAGGCGACTGAGCGCCAAAACCATGATAGAGAGAGAGGTAGGAACAAGAGGAATTCAGAGCCCTCGAGTTCTGTTTAGAGGCCTAAAAAAGCCAGACATGATGGGCAAGTTAGAGCTAGACCCCCTGTTACTGCTACTGGACTGCAGCCATGTTCGATTGTGGTAGATGCAATTAGGGCGCATGTTGGAAGAGGACTAGGCTTGCTTGAGGAGTGGGTCATTAGAGCACCACATTAGGGAGTGTCCGTTGAGGGCCGATCAGATGCAAGCTCTAAGTACTGGTACTGCACAGCCACTGAGGGTAGCATAGCAACCACTGAAAGGCCGTGGTCAGGCTAGGGTGGTAATGGCATGGGTCGTGGACAGAGGGCACTGGGCAGAAGTGCTGGACAGACTGAGGTGAGGTAACTTGCTCTTGTTTATGCTGCATGTCGTCGAGAGGATAGAGACACTCCAGACGTCATCACGGGTACATTTCTTATTTATGATGTGCCTTAACTGCATTGATAGATATATGATCTACGAATTCCTATGTTGCATGTTTGGTTTCCAAAAATCTAGAGATTCTGGTTGAGAGTACTTCTAGTGAGGTGACTGTGTTGAGCCCGCTGGGGTAATCTGTAGAGCCAGTAAACTGTATAGGAATGTTCTTTTAGAGGTTCAAGGGATGGTATTTCTAGCTAACTTGATGGAGCTTTCATTTGGGGAGTTTGATATGATATTGGGGATGGATTGGTTGGTCAAGCATCATGTAAGCTTGGACTGTGCGACTAAGAGGGTCATATTGAGAACTAAAGAGGATGATAAGGTAGTTGTGATTGGAGAACGTCAGAATTACTTGGCTAATTTAGTCTCTACACTGGTAGCTGAGAAACTGGTTTGTAAGGGATGTGAGGCGTATTTGGCCTATGTAGGTGTTTCTGCTTCTAGAGACTCTACTGTAAAGGATATATACACTGTAAGGGATTTTTTGGACGTCTTACATGAGGACCTACTAGATTTTCCTCTGAATCGTGAAGTAGAGTTTAGGATTGAACTTCTTTTGGGTACAGCTCCGGTGTCTATCGCTCCCTACCGAATGGCACCGAAGGAGCTTTCAGAGCTTAAGGCTCAGGTTCAGGAGTTGTTGGATTGTGGGTTCATCCGCCCTAGTGTGTCTCTGTGGGGAGCACCAGTACTGTTTGTTAAGAAAAAGGATGGGTCCATGAGGATGTGTATTCACTACCGAAAGCTGAATAAGCTGACCGTCAAGAACAACTATCCGTTACCGAGGATCGATGACCTGTTTGACCAGTTTCGAGGAGCTTCGATATTCTCTAAGATTGATCTCCGGTTTGGGTACCATCAATTGAGGGTTAAAGAGGCTGATGTGCATAAAATGGCATTTAAGACTCGTTATGGTCACTACGAGTTTATAGTGATGCCATTTGACTGACTAATGCATCGACAGCTTTCATGGATCTAATAAATGAGTATTTCAACCTGTCTGGATCGGTTTGTGCTGGTGTTCATCGATGACATATAGTTTATTCAAGGACTGAGGATGAGCATAACAAGCACCTTAGGATTGTTTTTTAGACTTTGAGGGAAAAGTAGCTCTAGGCTAAGTTTAGCAAGTGCGAGTTCTGGTTATGTGAAGTAACATTTCTGGATCATGTGAGGGGATTCGAGTCAATCCTCAAAAGATCGAGGCTATATTGGATTGGAAGCAACCTAAGAATGTGTCTAAGATCCACAGCTTTTTAGGGCTGACAGGTTATTACCAACGGTTTGTGAAAGATTTCTCACTGATTACAACACCCTTAACTAAGCTGCTACGTAAGGGTGTACCATTTTTTTGGTCTGATGCGCAGTAAGAAAGCTTCGAGAAGCTCAAGACTATACTGACTAAGGCTCCTATTCTGATACAGTCTAAACCTAAAAAAGAGTTCACGGTTTATAGTGATGCATCACATGTCGATTTGGGTTGTGTGTTGATGCAAGATGGTAAGGTGGTAGCATATGTATCTCGTTAGCTAAAGACACATGAGGCGAACTACCAGACATACGATTTGGAATTGGCCACCATAGTTTTTTCTCTAAAAATCTAGAGGCACCATCTGTATGGTGAGCAGCGTATCATCTGCACTGATCACAATAGCCTCAAGTACCTCCTTACTTAGAAGAAGCTGAATCTTAGGCAACGTAGATGGGTTGAGTTGATTAAGGATTACGATTGTACCATTGAGTACCATCCGGGTAAGGCTAATGTGGTGGTCGATGCATTGAGCCATAGGGATATAACTGATCTAAGAGCGATGTTCGCTCGACTTTGCTTGTTCAACGATGGGAGTCTGTTGGCTGAACTGCAAGTTAAACCAACTTGGATTGAGCAGATTAAGGGTAAACAGCTGGAGGATGAGTCTCTGAGCTTGAGGTTTCAACAGATTGAGAGTGGTACTACTGCTGACTTTGGGTTAAACAGTTATGGTGCTTTGTGTTTTCGAGGACGGATCTGTGTATCGAACGATATGGATCTGAGACAGTCGATTTTCATGGAGGCACATAGTAGCCCCTATGTTATGCATCTTGGTGGGACTAAGATGTACCAAAATCTTCAAGAACTGTACTAGTGGTTGGGCTTAAAGTGTGAGGTTACTGATTTCGTGGCACGATGTCTAACTTGCCAGCTGGTTAAGGCTAAGCATCAGTTACCGTCGGGTTTACTACAGCCGGTTAAGATTCCCTTATGGAAATGGGAACGAGTGACTATGGACTTCGTTAATGGGTTGCCCTTGACACCCACTAAGAAGGATTTTGTCTGGGTCATCGTGGTTCGACTAACCAAGTCTGCACACTTCATCCCAGTTAGGACAGATTATTCTTTGCAGAAGCTGACGAAGCTTTATATTTCTAAGATAGTGAGACTGCATAGGGTATCGATTTCAATCATCTCTGATAGGGATTCTCACTTCACGTATCGATTTTGGAAGAAGCTACATGAGGCTCTGGGTTCAAGGTTGGACTTCATTACTGCATTCCATCCTTAGACCGATAGTCAATCGGATAGGGTGATTCAAATACTGGAGGATATGTGGAGGAGTTGTGCTATCGATTTTCGAGGCAGTTGGGAGGAGTATCTGCTACTAGCAGAGTTTACTTATAATAACAGTTTCCAGTCTAGCATTTAGATGGGACCTTACGAGGATCTGTATGGTCATAAGTGTTGCACTCTCTTATGTTGGACTGAGTTGGGTGAACGACGTGTTTTGGGTCCTGAGTTGGTTTGTGAGACTGAGGATAAGGTCAGATTGATTCAGGATCGACTACGTTAAAACATAGAATGGAAAATTAAAAAACAGAGGGAAAAGGAGAAAAGAATGGAAAATTAAAAAAACAAAGTTCAAAGAACATAAAAGAAAAAATTAAATTACTCAAAACAAAAAAAATATAGGGACCAATTGTATAATTTAACCTAAAATTTTTGTTTGAAATGATGATTTAAAGTATCACGTCAGCTTACGTTACACCGCTAACGAAAATTAACGCTTAATGACTTAAATGTTACAACACGATAACGTAAGTGATTAAAACGTAATATTTCAAATATAAGTGACTAAAACGTAACATGAGACAAATAAAAGTAACTATTTTAATAGTTTACCCTTTAAATTAATTATATTAAAAATCTTATTAAAAATAAAAAATTCAAATAATGATTTTGTTATGAATATCTTATTAAGTGAATGTCCATCATAGTCAAGATAAAGTTTTAATGTACTTTAAATTCTAATAGTTATTAGAATTAGATCTCTACTTCTTTTATACTTCTTATGCCTATAAATAGAGACTCTAATGAAACATTGTAATTACCCCTTTTTGATTAATAAAGTACATTCTCTGTTGCTTTCATATTTTGTTTGTTCTTTATTCTCCCCATCTCTCTTTATTTTATAACACGTTATCAGCATGATGATTCTCTATTTTTTCAAAATCTTTCGAAGTCATCCTACAAATCAATCTTTAAGATGTTGAAAGATTCAATCTCAGAATGGATGCTCGTGATAATAGTCAAGGTGATGACGATGATGCTAAAGATCTTCAGGTATATTTTACTATGTTTTATTTATATATCATATTTATTATAATTGAGAATAATCATGACAACATGAATGGATAGATTCTGATTTAAAATCCACGTATATTTATGATGTTGATTATGAAATTAAAAATCAATAGAGACGTTTAGAAGTCTGTCCTACCAGATTTGTTACATTCCTCGAAGTGAATGTAAACATAAAGAAAATAAAAGATATACTCATGGACCATTAAAAGTGGGAACATAGTAATAAATAAGAGAATATAAGAGTTCTCAAGGTAACTCTTCAATGGGTAAAGATAACTTATGTTATCAATATGATATGAAATATTATTGGCACATATGATATTTTATTTTGTTAATATTCTTTGAAGAAAGATATGAGAACGTAGTAATAAATTCTATCATTATAGATAGAAAGTATAGAAAGTATTTATCTTATTTGGTACTAAAACAAACAAATATTATTTCAATATTTGATAGTACAAAATTAGTCGAAAGCTCTAGAAGAGCTAATATATTAATATTTTGTGATGGTTAATCCATTGGTTTTAAAAGATATTTATAATGGATCTTATTTTGAGATTTTGAATGAGGAAAATATTATATTTCATATGAATCACTATTGCTATAAATATCTATTTTGAAAGGATGAAAAATGGAGGATTGAGTTATTGATTGCTCTTGTTATTAAATTGAATTGATTGTGATTATCTTTGTGATCTTCTTCTGTCATCATCCCCATTAAGAGGTTAGAAGCAAAATATTTGACTGTGAAAGATCTATTTATGAGCAATAAAATATGATGATTCTATCTAAAGCTCGTTATGGTTGGATGCACCTGAAGTTGCAAAAAATAAATTTAGATATTTGAAGATTTTGAATTATTCCCTGAAGCGAATATTGCATATAATTATTTGGAAATTATATTTATTTTGTTGACTTAGTGACATTATAATATTCACATTGATTTAGACATTTCCAATAGTAAATGTCACAATAGCACTTATACATGAATACAAAGTAAAAGAAATGATAATAAAATTATCAATTTGTTACAATTTAGTACAATTGAAACACATGTTAAAGTAAACTAGAATTTTACTAATACAAATTGGTTTACTACTTGGCGTGACCTGTTAGACCATCCTGGATCATATATGATGCGAAAATTAATTAAGTTTTAATGGACATTCAATTAAAGAACCAGAAGATTCTTTAATTTAAAAAATTCTCATTTGTTGTTTGTTCTCAATGAAAATTGATTATTAGAAACTCACTAGCTAAAGTTGAGATTTAATGTCTTGGATTTCTGAAATGAATATGGTCTCATGCATCCACCATGTGGATGATTTTGATATTATATGATTTTGGTAGATACATCTACAAAATAATCACATATGTGTTATTAATTTGCAGCTTATCGTTTGCAAGATTGCTTGTTTAAATGATTAATTTTAGATTATGCAATTAAAACAATTCATCTTGTTAATTTTGGTGCTTTTACATCCCAAGTTTTCAATGATTATTGCATGTCAATTGGGATAAAAGTTGAACATCCTGTAACTCATGTTTACACACAAAATGATTCAGCTGAATTGTTTATCAAATGCCTCCAACTAATAGTTGAGTCATTACTTATAAGAACAAAAATTTATATTTCAACATGAGATTCATGCTTATATTGATTTACATGTTGTGAGCATCAAGCCAATAAATTATAAATACTCCCCATTACAATTGATTTTTGGTCAAGTGCCAAATATTTCCTATAACAGCCCGTTTTTAGTCAAATCAAAAAAGTGGTTTTAGGACCACAAATCCGAGGTCGAGATATTTATTTTATTATTATTTTAATTTTTATAGTAAGATTGAGTATATGTGTGAAAGTTTCGTGAAGAAATTTTATCATTTGAATGCTCAATTTTATAAAAAGGACTAAATCGCGTAAAGTGTAAAATGCATGCTCATTAGTTTAAGGTGTCAATTAGCTATGGTTTTTAAATATGGTGGCCTAAATGGTAATTAAACCATTATTATTGGTAATGGACATTTATGGACAACTATTAAGGTGTTTTAAATGGTTTTATAATAAGGTTAATATGGTAATTTATTAAATAAAGGCTAATTAATGAAACAAAAACAAAAAGATGAGTTTCATTCATCTTTTTCAACCATGTATAGCAAAGAAGAAATCCATTTTAGGGCTTGAAACATTCGACTACTTCAAGGCTCAATTGTAAGTCCATTTTTGTCCCGTTTTTAATGATTTCTATGTTTTTGTGATTGTTGCTTCTTATTCTAGCTAGCTTGTACCTTAGATTTCAAAACTATTAAAGACTTATCATGTTTCCATTTTTGAATGCTTGAGTAATTTGATGAATTATGATAGATTTGGAAGGTTTAATGTTAGATTAATAGCTTTTGTAAAGTGATTTTTGACAAAAATGTCAAAAAGGGATTAAATTGAGAAAATGTGAAATGTGGTGGTTAAAAGTGTGAACAAATGAAAAAATGGGCTGCTAGGGGTAAAATGGTAATTCGGCTAGCATGGGTATATTTGGAATTTCACTAATTTTTTATTTTATGCAATAAGGACTAAATTGTAAAAAATGTGAAAGTTTGATGGCAAAAGTGTAAATATGTTTTAAAGTGTGATTTGGATTAAATTGAATGAATAGATGATTAAATAAGTTAATTTTGAATATATTTAGACCAAGATAAGCAAAATACGGACTTGGATTGGGGAAAAGATAAAGTTATTGACTAATCGACTCGATTCGTCATTTTAACATCCGAGGTAAGTTTGTATGTTATAATTTCATTTCAAATGTATTTTATATGCTTTGATATAGCATGAATTGTGATTATGTGATTACTACGAGTTCGAAAATGATTCGATGAAGATTCGATGAAGATTCAATAGTTGGAATCCCGGTTGAACCTTAGGATGCTAGTGACATGTCATTAGGTATACTTGAGTTGGCTTCGGGCCATGATTTAGCACTATGTGTGCGAGATAAACCGATTTGGGTTTGGGCCATGCATATCGGCTGATTTGGTTTCGAGCCATGATATCAAAACTTTGGATAAGTTACCTTGATCTGGCTTCGAGCCATGGTATAGGTACTTATCGAGTGAGACCTTTAGTATTCGACTTCTATTCGAATGGTTCAACGGGTAAATGAAGGATGTGATTGAGTATGAAATTAGTACAAGGTGGTACAGGTATGTACAGAAATGAATTGGGTATTGAAAACTATGAAATTGATGAGTTCCTTGGTAAGTTATAAGAATAATCATTTGATAGCTTGAGATTTAATAGAATTGTTGCACATTGTTTTCCATTATATGAATGATGATAATTTCCCATTGTTAACATACGATCTTACTAAGCTATATAGCTTACTTTGTTGCTTTTCCATGTTTTATAGTGATTTCAAAGCTAGCTCAGATTCGGGGATCGTTGGAGACTTTACCACACTATCCACTAACTCTTTGGTACTTTTAAACTTATGGTTTGGTCATATGGCATGTATAGGGACTTTGAGTCATGCTAGTTAAGTTTTGATAATGACTTTGGCCAAATGAATTGGCTTGTAAATGTTTATATTTTGGTTTATATATATAGCCATGGGTGATAGCTTAATTATGGTAAAATTAGTATGCTTGAATCATGTGCATATATACATGCTTATGCCTTGTGTTTATTTAGTTGGTTGTGATGATTGATGATAATGGGTACTATGAATGGTAAATTGATGAATTGTAGATATAGGTATGTTTGTGAAATTAGGCCTAATGATGCATCTTTGATAATGGTCATTTTGATGATTGAGAAGACAATGATTGGTATGAATTTAGTTAGTATATTGTGGTGTTTATGTGCCTTGAATTGGTTAGTATTGAAATGGTAAGATTTAGGCTTGGTTTGATTGTTTTGGATTGCATATTATGCTATGGTTTGGTGTCAATTGTGTTGGTGAGAATGTGTACCAAATGGCGTGGCAAAATGGCTTGGTAAATAGCCTATTTTTATCCACACGGGTAGAGACACTGGCGTGTGTCTCAGTCATGTGTGACACACAGTCATATTACACGGTCCGTGTGTCCCCTGGTGTTGAAAGTAAAATGAAGTCAGTATACTCCACACGATCTCACACACAGGCGTGTGATCAGCCGTGTGGCACAAGTCAGTATACCCCCTAATTGGCACACGGGCGTGCATACGGTCTAGCACATGAGCTAGACACACGGGCGTGTGATTGGCCATGTGACCCAAGTCAGTAACCTCACTCTTTTGGACACGGGGTAGGACACGGGCTAGGACAAGGCCATGTGCTCCCATTTGAATGTCCACATAGCCTGTAACACGGGCGTGTTTGGTGACCGTGTGAGACACACGGCCTGGTCACACGGGCGTGTGTCCCCTATTTTGAGAAAAAAATTTACTAAGTGTTGAAAAATTTCTAGAGTTATCAATTTAGTCCCGAACCACTCCCAATGTATGTTTAGGGCCTCGTAGGCTCATATTAGGAACAAAGTGACTGAGATTGAATGATGATTACATGTATTGATTAAATGTATGATAAAAGTATGTTTAAATGTGTTATATGTCTGGTAATACTCTGTAACCTTATTTCGGCGTTGAATACGGGAGAGAGGTGTTACATTTCCCATCTTACAATTTTTG
This sequence comes from Gossypium rotundifolium, assembly GCA_025506655.1. NCBI lineage: Eukaryota > Viridiplantae > Streptophyta > Magnoliopsida > Malvales > Malvaceae > Gossypium > Gossypium rotundifolium. The sequence continues at coordinate 71,930,300 of CP106729.1, forward strand.
GATGTGCGGCAAATGTTCCAACTGCTCCACCAAAATGCATAAGTCATAATAAGATATTGGGAATGTATATTTATATGAGTCTCCTTATAATATTTTTGAGCAATTAATTCGAGATTTAATTGTGACATGAGTTGTCAGTTTTCCCAACATTAGGGGGAGAAACAATAACTTGTAATGAGTTAGGGGGAGAGTAATTGAACCAGAAGTTCAATAAGGATAACTCATTACAAGTTAACTATTAGATGTATTTACAACCTTAATGAGAATAACCAAGTGTTATATACCATCTAATATTTTAATTTGAATCAAAGTCCCAGTAGGACAATCAGTTAGAATAAATAATAGATTGATCGGTTCCAAAGATGAAAATTATTCTAGATGGTCATATAGTGGAGGCAGGTACTCCAGAAGAGACACAAGACATAACTAATAAGTAAAACTTCAGAAGAGATTCAGGTACCTGAAATTGAATTTTAAAATAATGAAAATAAGTGATCTTGATAAGTTATGTCAATTCGAGAAAATGTGTAACCGAATAATAAAAGTGGTCGACAATGATTTTGCATGCAATATTATTATTGAAAAAGTGAAATTAAAGAAGGATCTTGAATAAATCTATTGAGAAATATAGATATGGAATAAATTGATCAACATAGAAAGACGCAACTCAAGTACAATTAAATTCGTGGAGGTTTTGGACTAGTAGTCCAAATATCTAAAGGTATAAAGCCAATAAGGATGCAAATGAAGTAGTTTTGCAAAAGCGGAATAAAAATATAAAGTTTTTCGCTATGTACTGGTACTGATTATGAAAAGATATAATATTCTTTTGTGGTGGATGCAATAACCTTTAGATATATTATTAAATTGACAATTCATAAAAGATTTAACTTACGTCTAATAGTTGTTGTTACAACCTTTATAAATCACTATATAGTAAAGTTTATATTAAAATCCTTGAAGGATTTAGAATGCTAGAAGCATATTGAAATTCTCGAGAAATTATTCATTTATATGAATTGAAATAATTTGAACATATGTGGTAAATTTGAGTAGGGGAAGGACGATTATAAAGTGATCCAAAATGCCAATTTTGTTTTTATAAAAGAATCATGATTAAAGTTTATTGTGATTATTATTGAATCTCCTGAAGAGATCAAAATATATTTCCCCAAATTTCCCTCACTCATGACTTTTAAAAGAATGGTAATATAAATACTTAGCAAATACATTCAAATAGTCATTTGAAAAACTAGTATTCAAGATTGAATACGTAGAATATGAGAAAATATGTGATGTTTTCATGAGGGGGAGTAAATACGCATTGTACTCTTTTTCCCTTAACCGAGGTTTTGTCCCATTGGGTTTTCCTGATAAGGTTCTTAATGAGGCAACATATTATGCGTATTATAGATTGTGTACTCTTTTTCCTTCATTAGGTTTTTATCCCACAGGGTTTTTCCTAATAAGGTTTTAACGAAGCACATTATCTATCAATGGACATCTAAGGGTGTAACAGCCCGATTTAGGGCCTAGTCGGGATAGTGGTGCGAGGCCACGAACCCGAGGTGAAATTATGAGTTTTCAGGTTTATACCATGTTTGCATGCTAGTATGAAAGTTTTGTAAAGCACTTTTATTAAGTTGTGGTCAATTGGTCCAAAAAGGACTAAATTGCAAAAATTTCCAAAATATGAGTTTATAGAAGCTTTTTATATGAAATAGCTCAAGATTAATAATTGTGAGTCCTTAAGTAGCAATTTGCCCAAAATTTAATTTTTGGACAAAATTACCTTAAGAGACTATTATGGAAATTTTTAAGAGGAAGGGCATTTTGGTCATTTGGCCTCATTAGTGATTAAAATAGGATAAAGATGAGAAAAATTCACTCATCTTCTTCCTTGTTGCTGCCAAAAATTTAGAGACACCATAGCTAGGGTTCTTCATTTTTTTCAAGCTCATAGTAAGTTCATCTTAGCCCCGTTTTTAATATTCTTCGTATTTTTAAAGTTCCCGTATTATGAATTAGCTAATTTTAGCTATTAAATGAGCATGTTCAAAAATCTACCCTTGAATGGCATGCTTGTTAAATGATGTTTTATGGAAGTTTAAGAGAGTTTGATGTTAGATAAACATCTTTTCCTTAATGAATTTCATGAAAATGGTAGTTGGGACCATTTTGTAACAGTTATAAATTTGGTCATACCTATTAGAAATAGTGAGAATTTATGATTGTTGTAGAAGATAAAATGATTTATTGAGCATGAAGTTTAATAAAGTTGCATGAAAATCATTTTACGAGAATTGGGGCAAAAGTGCAAATATTAGAAAGTATAGGGAAATAGTAATTTTTCCAAAGTATGAGTTATGAGTCAATTTAGTTAATATGGTTATTAAATGATCTATTTATGATTATAGATCAAGAAAAATGAATCCGGATCAAAATCGACGCAAGAACAAAGTCGAGGACTAAATTGCACATCTACATACATTTTGTATATTGAGGTAAGTTTGTATGATTTTTAAGCTTTATGATTATTATCATTAAATTGCTTAATATAATGTACAATAATTGTATGAAATAATCATGTTATGTTCAAGCAAGTTATCATGTAAGTCCAAGGCAAGCTTGGCATTGATCAAGATATCATGTAAGTCCAAGGCAAGCTTGGAATTGATCAAGTTAGCAAGCAAGTTATCATGTAAGTCCAAGGTAAGCTTGGCATTGATCAAGATATCATGTAAGTTTAAGGCAAGCTTGACATTGATCAAGTTAGCAAGCAAGTTATCATGTAAGTCCAAGGCAAGCTTGGCATTGATTAAGATATCATGTAAGTCCAAGGCAAGCTTGGCATTGATCAAGTTAGTAAGCAAGTTATCATGTAAGTCTAAGGCAAGCTTGGCATTGATCAAGTTAGCAAGTAAGTTATCATGTAAGTCCAAGGACTCAAGCTTGGCATTGAGTATGTTATCAAGAGCAAGACTTCATATAAGTCTATGTCAAGATATGGTCTTGAAACCAAGATGAGATAACCCATGTAAGACCATGTCTAGGATATGGCTTTGGCATCATATTATGTGGGAAGAGATTTAGTATCCTCGGTTATTCACAGAAATTCATCGGGTAAATGAGTAAGCTAAAAGAAGATAGCAAGAAAGCTAAGAAAGTAAAGTTAGTATCAAGATGAAGTTAGATGAAGTTGAGTATTATTCATGTTGTGAATGAGAAAGTAGATATCATGATTATTGTTATTATAGTATATTGATCAATGTGATCAAGTGATATAGGTATCATGGTTACCTTACGAGTATAATAATAGTAAGTGTCATGAGACATGTAAGAATCTATATGAGTAAGTAAGCTCTTTAGCTGAAATTCACGATACCATTGTTTATGTGAAATGGTTTATATTAAGCAATGATGATGCTAAGAGTTGCTACATGCAAACTTACTAAGCTATATGCTTACGTTATGATTCTTTCTTTCTATTCAGTCCCACCAAGCTAACTCGTGGATCATTAAAGTCGGAGCTCGCAACACACTATCAACTCTTATTTTGGTATAGCCAAGTTACTTTACTAAGTATGGCATGTATAGGAAACATTCATTTTGTGGACATGTTTTAAGAAGGGCCTTTGTAAAGGCTATCAAGTTTATTATTCTTTTGTATATGGCTAAGTGATTGGCCAAATTTGACTAAGCATGTATGTTTATTGAGATCAATAAAGCATGTAGTATTATTCATAAAACTGGGTTGTTATTGCATCGTTGAATTGTGTATGGATATGATCTTCATTTCAGGTGGCTAACGGCTTGGTAAATAGCTCAGTAAGTGCCACACGGTTTGACACACCTGACGTGTGTCAAGACCGTGTTAACCCTGCACCTTAGTATTATTAATCAGAATAGGCCACGGGAAAATCCCACTGCCGTGTGTGTGTGCCGTGTAAGACACACGGTTTGGACATGGGCGTGTTCCCAGACCGTGTTGATTTAGTCATTATATCAAGGATTAGCACACGGTCTAAGCCCACGGGCGTGTCATGGCCGTGTGAAATTAGTCAGTAACCTCCCACGGTTGGTAGACACGGGCGTGTCTAAGCCGTGTGGAAATAGTCAGTAGCCCTACACGATTTTAGGGCATAGGCGTGCTTAAGGGTACAGGGGTGTGTTCCAAGTCACACCGGCGTGTGAACCCTGCTTCAAAAATGAGTTATTTGATTTTAATTCTGAAAGTTTTCTAACATGAGTTAAAGGCCTCGTAGGCCCTTGTTATATGTGTTGACTAAGAAAGTGAAATTTTTAAGTTGGATCAAAATTTTATCGCCCGTAAGTACATGTTTCAGTGAGTTCAAGCATAGTAATGTCTCATATACAGACCGAGTATCGATCTTGGGTGCGGGGTGTTACATTTAGTGGTATCAGAGCTATGGTTTAGTCGGTTCTAGAACTAACGTAGCACGAGTGTGAGTCTAGCTATACATGCCATACGTAAGAATGTTTTTATAATGATAGTGTGACGACTCCTGACGACTTAAATTATGTTTATACATATAGTCAATAGATCCCGAAAGAGCTGAGGTGGATGATGTAAAAGTAACGCATCAACTCCCGCAGAAGGGACAGCGTCGTATAAGAATGAGAATAGACCCACTACGGTGAGTCAAGAAGGAGGAGGAGAAGAGGCTAGAGAAGCCTTCCTCTATATGATGGATGCCTGGTACACGGAGTTAGTTCGAGCAAACCAAATGCACAACCCCCTCCACCCTCGCCTATTGTAACACCCCAAACCCGGTCAAAACGATACGACCAAATCTGGCATGTCACAGGGAAGAAAACATTTTGGAAACCAGTTTGTCATCATGAGTTGGGATTATAAATAATAGAGTTTGGATTAAGTGAACTGTTAAAACATTTTGAGACTTAGTTTAACAAAATAAAGTTGCCTTGTTGTTATCCCTTGTTTGTTAATTACCCGATGTAAAACTTTAGAAAATCCAAAAAGTTTATTCAAGTTTTGAAAATGTCCATTTCATAGTTTACTAGGCATGCCCTTAACGTTTAACATAATTTTAAAGAAATTTAAAACGAATAAATAATCCCAAAGTAAAATCTAAGTGGCCTTATTACAAAGCTGAAATCCAAACTTAAAGCAAAAAAAAATCTGAAATAAACGTTAAAATTAAAACAAAATATTGAGCATGGCCACCTCGAGTCCACCCCGGCTCCATATTCGAGATCTAGGAATTATCTGCAAAAAGGTAACGGAAGGGGGTGAGTCACCGAGACTCAGTGTATAAATCCCTATCCCAAAAGGTGTTAAGCTCTTACACAGATTTATATGCAAATATGCATGTCATGCAACCCATCCAACCTAGGTATCCATCCGAGTCTCCTAAGTCTACCCCTTGTGGCGTCTAGCCACTGGTGGTACCTAACCACTGGTGACTGAAGTCACAAACAATCATATGTGGGGCCAACCCACTTGTGGTACCTAACCACTGGTGACGATCCCTTGTATCGTTATGTGGGGCCAACCTACTGTGGTACCAAACCACTGGGACGAGCCATAAAGATAAGCATATGTGGTACCTAACCACTGGTGGTTCCAAACCACTGAGACTTAGTCACAAAATAATGATATGTGGGGACAACCCATGTGTGGTACCTAACCACTGGTGACAGTCTGATAAATCATGCCTTCCCCCTCCTCTCATCATACCCATTTTTCATGTATATGCTCTTCAATACAATATGATCATGCTTAACACTTAAGAAAATATAACATGGCACATGTAGGTTTAATATAGATAAATCACGTTTAGCCACCAAAATGGACTTACCAGAGTTCTTGCTTTTACCCACAAGGGTAACATAGTGATTTCCACTGTTACTTCGACTTTTGACAAAACACAATAATAGCATATTATACATATGATGTGTGTAAAAGTTACACACCTGATTACTCGCAACATGATACTTTCTACGTCGACACTCTCGTTGATAGGCACTACCTTAATCGCCTACTATTACGCTTTCGGATCTTCGCCCACACCTGTGTGGCCAATCACGAACAGCAGACACAGCCCTCTTCTTGAACCTAAGGATCGAACCCGAAGGTTGACTTCCCTCTCTTTCTTGTATATTTCTTGCATCCATTAAAAGCTTCGTCAAAACCCACTATGAGAGATGTGATTTTTGAGATCTCCACCCCACTAGGTTAAAACAATAGATAACCAATAGATCGATTAATAAAACCACTAAGAAGGGAGTTCCTACCTAAATCGATTAGATCCCAGAGTTTACAAACCTAGGCCAACACGTTGATTGCACTTACATAAGTACCGATGAGATTCGGCAAAAGAGAATGGTGTAAGGGAATGGCCATTCGGCCAAATTATCATCATCCATATACCTTGGGCTTTCTTCTGGATTTCGCACAAACAATCACAACGAGGAAGATTCAGCTTCCAAGAGAAAAAGAAACAACTCAACAGGGTTTCCAGGAAAGATTCAACCAAGAGCAAAAGAAAGTGTGGTCTTCGGCTTTTAGTGAATGAAAGAAGAGTAAATCAAGGTAATGAGAATCAAGGGGTCTCGGCTAGCAAGGTGTTTCAAGAAAAAAACAAGATGGAAGAGAGGGAGAAGTGGTGATTCACTTTGGGACAAAGATGGAGAAAAAAGGTAGTAGGGATTCGGCTACCATAAAAAGAAAAGAGAAAAGAAAAGCCAATAGGGGTTTCGACTTTTAAGAATGAAAGAGAAGTGAAAAGAAGATTTGCACCCCCAAAGGGTCTCCTAGTTTTGGCTATGGTCAAAAGAAAAGAAAAGAGGAGAAGAGCTTAGGTGCTTTTCAGCAAAAGAGAGATTGAGAGAAAAAAAACTAGGCTGAAAAGTGAAACCCACCTAAATGCTGAAATTACTACTCCTTAGCAACTCAATTTCGGCACCCTCACCAAGAGCCAAAATCGAGAGTCCCCTTCCCCCAAACTCTTCAAAAGAATTCGGCTAACACCACCCCTTGTGTCGTCCCCTCTATCTTCCTTCCTCCCTTCTCATCCAATCATCCAAACAAATTTGAATTCATCATACTCCTAAAATTTCTCTCCTCCACTTATCCAAATCTGTTGACCCCTTCAATACTCATCCACCAGAGTCCAAACTGAATGCAACACCTCCTGGTCTTGGCGTCAAAAAGAACAACCAAAAGAGAATTCCTACAGCTCGAACCAAATCCCTATCAACTTCCCTAAGGCATCACTTCCCTGAGCCTTCAGTCGCGCCCCTCTTGCCACTTTACCAAGGTTCCTCTTGCGTCAAAACCTACCACCAACCACCCTTCACTCCTATCCCATTTAGCTCCCCCTTCTAATTGCTCAAAAAGAAAATTTTTGATAAGGCTCTATATCCTTATCAATCACCACGAAATTACACGCAAATTCTATATCCTTCCGCTTAAGATCGGCATAGGACTTTTGCTCCCGTCCATAGCTTCCTTCGCGAACGAGCTCGAATCATCGACTTAATTCCTAACCTTATCTTCTGCTTTGCCTTTCGAACAAACCTCGACACTTTCTTCCATGGCGACACCTTCAAGAAAAAGAACCAACTCGACCCAACAACACAACCAACTCCGCTCACCCAACTCATCCAACATGTAGGGTATGACACTTTCGTCCATATAACGCTTCATATGGTGCCATCTGAATATTTGCCTGGTAACTATTATTGTACGCGAACACCACCAACAGTAGAAATTCTTCCCAACTACCTCTGAAATCCAAGACACAACTCCTCAACATATCTTCCAATATCTGAATTACCCTCTCCGACTGCCCATCTGACTTGGGATGAAACGCCGTACTGAAATCCAACCCTTACCCAATGCCTGATGCAATGCCTTCTAGAATCTTGACGTAAATCTAGGGTCTCTGTCCGAAATAATTGATACTAGCACCCCATGCAACCTCACAATCTCTGCTATATATAATCTAGCTAACTTCTGAAGAGAGTAATCCACACGTACAGGTATGAAATGAGCAGACTTTATCAGACGGTCAATAATTACCCAAACCGAATCCTTCTTAGTAGGCGTGAGGGGTAGCCCACTAACAAAATCCATCGTGATCCTTTCCCATTTCAATCGCCGATTGCAACAAATCTTCACCGATTGCAACAACCCTCAAGGTAACCCCGATGTTGGATGTTATATGGCTTTGAACCGCCGACACGCCAAACACTTACTCACAAATTTTAGACTTCATCACCAATTATTTTTCTCGCTTCAGGCCCGGCCACCAAAATCGCTCTCTGCTACCAAAATCCGGTAGAGATCTTACTACCCCTTAATGCATAGCGATGGACTGTTATGTGCCTCTCAAGAATGCATCAGACACATTTTTCGCTTAACTCCACATCTTTAGGCATGCAAACTTTCCCTTGAAAACATAGCACTCCATCTTTGTGGCAAGCTATACCCTCCAATCTACCATTCTAAACTTTGCAAATTGCTCATTTGACATCGCCCACACCTGTGTGACCAATCATGAAAATGTACGAACGCGTCTTATGGGTATCCCTCCTTGACCAGACACGATAATGGATACTTGTTCTTAATCACCCTCTTCTTGAACCTAGGATCGAACCAAGGTTAACTTCCTCTCCTTCTTGTATATTTCTTGCATCCATTAAAAGCTTCGTCAAAATCCACGGTCAAAACGCTTACGACCAAGAATACGGTATGTCATAGGAAGAAAACATTTTGGAAACCGGTTTGTCGTCTTGAGTTGGGAAGAAAACTTTTGTACAAAGAATCGAGTTTGGATTGAGTGGTATTAAAACATTTTGAGACTTAGTTTAGCAAAATAGAGTTGCCTTGTTGTTATCCCTTGTTTGTTAATTACTCGATGTAAAACTTCAGAAAATCCCAAAAGTTTATTCAAGTTTTGAAAACGTCCATTTCATAGTTTACTAGGCATGCCCTTAACGTTTAACAAAATTTAAAAAAATTTAAAACGAATAAATAATCCCAAAGTAAAATCTAAGTGGCCTTATTACAAAGCTGAAATCCAAACTTAAAGTAAAAAAATATCCGAAATAAACATTAAAATTAAAACAAAATATTGAGCATGGCCACCTCAAGTCCACCCCGGCTCCATATCCGAGATCTAGGAATTATCTGCAAAAAGGTAACGGAAGGGGGTGAGTCACCGAGACTCAGTGTATAAATTCCCATCCCAAAAGATGTTAAGCTCTTTACAGTTAAATGCGCAAATATGCATGTCATGCAACCCATCCAACCTAGGTATCCATCCGAGTCTCCCAAGTCTACCCATTGTGGCACCTAGCCACTGGTGGTACCAAACCACTGGTGACTGAAGTCACAAACAATTATATGTGGGGCCAACCCACTTGTGGTACCTAACCACTGGTGACGATCCCTTGTATCGTTATGTGGGGCCAACCCACTGTGGTACAAAACCACTGGGACGAGTCACAAAGATAAGCATATGTGGTACCTAACCACTGGTGGTTCCAAACCACTGAGACTTAGTCACAGAATAATGATATGTGGGGACAACCCATGTGTAGTACCTAACCACCGGTGACATTCTGATAAATCATACCTTCCCCCTCCTCTCATCATACCCATTTTTCATGTATATGCTTTTCAATACAATATGATCATACTTAACACTTAAGAAAATATAACATGGCACATGCAGGTTTAATATAGATAAATCACATTTAGCCACCAAAATGGACTTACCCGGAGTTCTTGCTTTTACCCACAAGGGTAACATAGTGATTTTCACTGTTACTTCAGCTTTTGACAAAACACAATAATAGCATATTAAACATATGAAGTGTGTAAAAGTTAAACACCCGATTACTCGCAACACGATACTTTCTACGTCGACACTCTCGTTGATAGGCACTACCGTAATCTGCCTACTATTCTGCTCAGATACTGGCCCACACCCAGGTGGCCAATCATGAACAGCAGACACAGCCCTCTTCTTGAACCTAGGGATCGAACCTGAAGGTTAACTTCCCTCTCCTTCTTGTATATTTCTTGCATCCATTAAAAGCTTCGTCAAAATCCACTACGAGAGATGTGATTTTTGAGATCTCCACCCTACTAGGTTAAAACAATAGATAACCAATAGATCGATTAATAAAACCACTAAGAAGGGAGTTCCTACCTAAATCAATTAGATCCCGGAGTTTGCAGACCTAGGCCAACACGTTGATCGCACCTACATAAGTACCTGATGAGATTCAGTAAAAGAGAAGGGGTAAGGGAGTGGGCATTCAGTCGAATTATCATCATCCACATACCTTCAGCTTTCTTCAGGATTCGGCACAAGCAATCACAGCGAGGAAGATTTGGCTTTCAAGAGAAAAAGAAACAACTCAACAGGGTTTCCAAGAAAGATTCGACCAAGAGCAAAAGAAAGTGTGGTCTTTGGCTTTTAGTGAATGAAAGACGAGTAAATCAAGGTAATAAGAATCAAGGGGTCTCGGCTAGCAAGGTGTTTCAAGAAGAATAAACAAGATGGAAGAGAGGGAGAAGTGGTGATTCGACTTTGGGATAAAGATGGAAAAAAAGGGTAGTAGGGATTTGGCTACCACAAAAAGAAGAAGAGAAAAGAAAAGCCAATAGGGGTTTCGGCTTTTAAGAGTGAAAGAGAAGTGAAAAGAAGAGTTGCACCCCCAAAGGGTCTCCTAGTTTTGGCTACGGTCAAAAGAAGAGAAAAGAGGAGAAGAGCTTAGGTGCTTTTCGGCAAAAGAGAGATTGAGAGAAAAAAACTAGGCTGAAAAGTGAAACCCACCTAAATGCCAAAAATACTACTCCTTAGCAACTCAATTTTGACACCGTCACAATGAGCCAAAACCGAGAGTCCTCTTCCCCAAACTCTTCAAAAGAATTCGGCTAACACCACCCCTTGTGTCGTCCCCTCTATCTTTCTTCCTCCCTTCTCATCCAATCATTCAAACAAATTTGAATTCATCATACTCCTAAAATTTCTCTCCTCCACTTATCCAAATCTGTTGACCCCTTCAATACTCATCCACCAGAGTCCAAACTGAATACAACACCTCTTGGTCTTGGCGTCAAAAAGAACAACCAAAAGGGAATTCCCGCAGCTCGAACCAAGTCCCTATCAGCTTCTCTAAGGTGTCACTTCCCTGATCCTTAAGTGGCACCCCTCTTGCCACTTTACCAAGGTTTCTCTTGCGTCAAAACCTACTACCAACAACCCTTAACTCCTATCCCATTTAGCTCCCTCTTCTAAGTGCTCAAAAAGAAAATTTTTGATAAGGCTCTAGCCTACCCCTAACTCATGCTTTGACCCTTAAATTACCCTAAACTAGCATGACGACCATACTATCTACATGCAATCATACAAAATGCAAAGGCCCCGTTTAAGGATGTTACACCTGTTCCACAACCTTCTTCAGTAGCCCCTCAAGTAGTAGAGGTGGTATGAGGAGGTAAACCTCCAATTGATAGGATTAGGAAGCATAGGGCGGAAAATTCTGAGCTAGAAAAGATGATGATCCAGAAAAAGCTGAGTTCTGGTTAGAAATACCATCAGGGTATTTAACGAGCTGTCTTGCACCCCTGATGAATGCATGAAGTGTGTAGTCTCTCTCTTAAGAGATTCTGCTTACCAATGGTGGAACACCCTTATGTCGGTGGTACCAAGGGAAAAGATTTCATGGGAATTCTTCCAAGAAGAGTTTAAGAAAAAATATATCAGCCAGAGATTTGTAGACCAGAAGAGGAAAGAATTTTTAGAGCTGAAACAAGGCAAGATGTCAATAACCGATTATGAGCAAGAGGTTGTACGACTCAACAAGTACGCTCGCGAATGTGTGTCCACTGAGGTCGTTATGAGTAAAAGGTTTGAATATGGTTTAAACGAGGACATTAAGTTGGTTATTGCTGTCCTCAAATTAAAAGAATTCGTTGTGCTAGTGAAAAGGGCTTGCAAAGCCGAAGAACTAGTAAAAGAGAAGAAGAAATTTGAAATGGAGTCTCACGATTCTAGAAAGAGACAGTGGAACAAGTCATTCCAATCGTCATCCAAGAAGTCAAGAGATTTCTATACTCGAACAGCTACTTCAACCAGAATTTTTAAGAAAAGACAAGAGTAAGCAGTATTTGGGAAATAAAGCACAGACGACTTCAGTTGCAAGTGTTGGGAATTTTAGACCTGACAGACCAGAATGTCCACAATATGGTAGACGCCATTTGAGAGAATGCCGAGCACATGAAAATGTATGTTTTAGATGTGGTTCCCAAGACCATTTCATAAAAGATTGTCCAAAGATGACTAAAGAAGAGAGAACTCAGAACTCAAGATCCGAGAGTATGGTCAGAGGGAGACTGCAGAGGAACCCGAGAAGAGGGGCAAGTGGAAGAGGTAACCCCAGAGAGCAGGCTGTGAGACCCGAGGGTAGAGTGCCTGCAAGGACTTATGCCATTCGCACTCGCGAAGAGACATCTTCCCTGATGTTATTACGGGTACTTTTCTCTTTACAATACCAAAGTTATTGCTTTAATAGACCTCGGATCCACACACTCTTACATTTGCATGAAATTAGTACCCGATTTGGGTATGCCTATAAATACCATAGAATTTGTGATTAAGGTGTCTAATCCTTTAAGCAAGAGTATGTTAGTTGATAAAGTTTGTAAAGATTGTCCATTAATGATTAGAGGTCATTGCTTTAAAGCAAATCTTATGTTGTTACCATTTGATGAATTTGACCTCATTCTTGGTATGGATAGTTGACTACTCATAATGTAATTGTAAAATGTAGGAAGAAATACATTGAGATGGGATGTGAGAATGGGGATACTCTTCATGTAGAATCAGATGAGCAAGGTAGATCGTCGGTAATAATTTCTCATATGAAGGCGCAGAGATATCTAAGAAAAGGGTATAAGGCATTTTTGGCCTTTGTATTGAATGATAAAGAGATAGAGCTAAAGATTGAATCAGTGTCGATAGTATGTGAGTATGTGGATGTTTTTCCTGAAGAATTACCAAGATTACCACCAGTTAGAGAAGTTGAGTTTGGTATTGAGCTAGCTCTCGGTACTGTACTAGTATCCATTACTCTTTATAGAATGGCTCCAACAGAGTTAAAAGAGTTGAAGTTACAATTGCAAGAGTTGACAAACAAAGGCTTTGTAAGATCAAGTTGTTCACTATGGGGCGCTCCGATTTTGTTTGTGAAAAAGAAAGATGGCACTATGAGATTGTACATTGATTACCATCAGCTTAATAAAGTGACAGTAAAGAACAAGTACCCATTACCTAGGATCGGCGATTTGTTTGATCAATTGAAAGGAGCGACTGTGTTCTCCAAAATAGACTTGAGATCAGGGTACTACCAGCTGAGAGTGAAAGATTTAGATGTATCCAAGACTGCCTTTCGAACGAGGTATAGGCATTATGAATTTTTAGTCATGCCCTTTGGGCTGACCAATGCTCCTGTGGTATTCATGGACTTAATGAACCGCATTTTCAGACCATACCTTGACAAGTTTGTAGTCATTTTTGTTGACGACATATTGATTTATTCCCGAGACGAGAATAAACATGCTGATCATCTACGGATAGTTTTACAGACTCTTCGAGAAAATCAGTTGTATGCCAAATTCAGTAAAAGTGAGTTTTGGCTCAAGGAAGTAGGATTCCTGGGACATATTGTCTCAAAAGATGGAGTCCGAGTAGATCCAAGTAAGATCTCAGCTATAATAGACTGGAAACCACCGAAGAACATCATGGAGATTAAAAGTTTTCTGGGCCTAGCCGGCTACTACAAACGATTTTTCAAGGGGTTTTCTATGATTACAACCCCGATGACTAGATTGTTACAGAAGAATGTGAAGTTTGAGTGGTCGGAAAAATGCCAACAAAGTTTTGAGAAGTTGAAAGCAATGCTGATAGAAGCTCCAGTTTTAGTACAACCCGAGGCAGGGAAAGAATTCATAATTTATAGCGATGCATCCTTAAATGGATTAGGCTGTATACTCATGCAAGAAGGAAAGGTAATTGCTTATGCCTCCAGACAGTTGAAGCCTCATGCGAAAAATGATCTGACGCATGATCTTGAATTGGCTGCCATAGTCTTCGCTTTGAAGATTTGGAGACACCATTTATATGGTGAATGATGTCAGATTTTTACCGATCACAAAAGTTTGAAATACTTGATGACGCAGAAAGAGTTGAACTTAAGACAACGAAGATGGTTAGAGTTGATAAAGGACTATGAGTTGGTCATTGATTACCATCCTGGAAAGGCGAATGTGGTCGCCGATGCTTTAAGTAGAAAATCCCTATTTGCCTTGAGAGCATTGAATTCAAAAATATCTTTATCCGATGATGGTTCTATTTTAGCTGAGTTGAGAGCTAGATTAATGTTCCTTTAAGAGATCTTCGAGGCTCAGAAAGAAGATAGTGAATTGCAAGTTAAGAGAGCTCAGTGCGAGTCAGGTGTTGAATCTGACTTTTAGATTAATTCTGATGGATATTTAATGTTTAAAGATAGGGTTTGTGTGCCAAGAAAAGAGGAGCTTATTCAGAAAATTTTGCACAAGGCACATAACGGATGTTTATCTGTACATCTGGGTGGCACCAAGATGTATAATGATTTAAAGCAACAGTATTGGTGGCCGAAAATAAAGAAAGACATTTCAGAATTTGTTTCCAAGTGCATGATTTGTCAGCAAGTAAAAGCTGAACACCAAGTACTTTCGGGTTTACTTCAGCCCGTCTTGGTTCCCGAGTGGAAATGGGACCGTATCACTATGGATTTCGTAACGGGTTTACTGTTGTCTCCAAGCAAGAAAGATGCTGTTTAGGTAGTGGTTGATAGACTCACGAAGTCAGCCCACTTTATACCTCTACGAGTGGATTACTCCCTAGACAAGTTGGCAAACTTGTATGTTTCAGAAATAGTAAGACTTCACGGAGTTCCCTTATCGATCATATCGGATAGAGATCCATGATTCACATCTAGATTTTGGAAGAAGCTGCAAGAAGCTTTGGGTATAAAATTGAGTTTTAGCACATCTTTTCACCCTCAAACTGATGGTCAGTCAGAGAGGTTAATTCAAGTACTCAAGGACATGCTCAGATGTTGTGTTTTGGAATTCCAAGGCAGTTGGGAAAAGTTTTTCCCATTGGTAGAATTTGCCTATAATAATAGCTTTCGGTCAAGCTTAAAGATGGCACCTTATGAGGCCCTATATGGGCGTAAGTGCAGAACTCCTTTGTTTTGGACTGAACTTAGAGAGAACCAAATTTACGGGGTTGATTTTGTTAAAAAGCTAAAGAGAAAGTGAAAGTGATTCGAGAATGTTTAAAGGCCACATCAGACAGACAGAAATCCTATTTGGATTTAAAGAGAAAAGAGATCGAGTACCAAGTTGGGGATAAAGTCTTTTTGAAAGTATCACCATGGAGAAAAGTTCTCAGATTTGGCCGTAAAGGCAAATTAAGTCTACGTTTCATTGGAACTTACAAGGTTACAGAGAGAATTGGGCCGGTAGCTTATCGTTTGGCTTTGTCATCAGAATTAGAGAAGATACATGATTTGTTTCACGTGTCAATGTTATGACGCTACAGATCAGACCCTTTGCATGTAATTACCCCTTCGGAAATAGAGATTCGTCCCGACATGACTTATGGTGAAAAACCAGTCAAGATTTTGGCTCGGGAAGTTAAGCAACTAAGAAATAAGAGTATTGCCTTAGTAAAGGTATTGTGGCAAAGACATGGAATCGAAGTAGCTACATGGGAATCAGAAGAGAGTATGAGAAATTAGTATCCAAACCTTTTTGCTGGTAAGATTTTCGAGGACGAAAATCCCTAAGGGGGGAATTGTAATAGCCCGATTTAGGGCCTAGTCGGGATAGTGGTGTGAGGCCACGAACTCGATGTGAAATTATGAGTTTTCCAGGTTTATGCCATGTTTGCATGCTAGTATGAAAGTTTTGTAAAGCAATTTTATTAAGTTGAGGTCAATTGGTCCAAAAAGGACTAAATTGCAAAAGTTTCCAAAATATGAGTTTATAGAAGCTTTTTATATGAAATGGCTCAACATTAATAATTGTGAGTCCTTAAGTAGCAATTTGCCTAAAATTTAATTTTTGGACAAAATTGGCCTTAAGAGACTATTATGGAAATTTTTAAGAGGAAGGGCATTTTGATCATTTGGCCTCATCAGTGATTAAAATAGGATAAAGATGAGAAAAATTCACTCATCTTCTTCTTGTTGCTGTAGAAAATTTGGAGACACCATAGCTAGTGTTCTTCATTTTTTTCAAGCTCATAGTAAGTTCATCTTAGCCCCGTTTTTAATATTCTTCGTATTTTTGAAGTTCCCGTATTATGAATTAGCTAATTTTAGCTATTAAATGAGCTAAGATGCATGTTCAAAAATCTACCCTTGAATTACATGCTTGTTAAATGATGTTTTATGGAAGTTTAAGAGAGTTTGATGTTAGATAAACATCTTTTCCTTAATGAATTTCATGAAAAATGGTAGTAGGGACCATTTTGTAATAGTTATAAAATTGGTCATACCTACTAGAAATAGTGAGAATTGATGATTGTTATAGAAGAAAAAATGATTCAGTTGAGCATTAAGTTTAAGAAAGTTGCATGAAAATCATTTTACGAGAATTGGGGCAAAAGTGCAAATATTAAAAAGTATAGAGGCAAAATAGTAATTTTTCCAAAGTATGAGTTATGAGTCAATTTAGTCAATATGGTTATTAAATGATCTATTTATGATTATAGATCAAGAAAAATGAAGCCCGAATCAAAACCGAGGCAAGAACAAAGTCAAGGACTAAATTGTACATCTACATACATTTTGTATATTGAGGTAAGTTTGTATGATTTTTAAGCTTTGTGATTATTATCATTAAATTTCTTAATATAATGTACAATAATTGTATGAAATGATCATGTTATGTTCAAGCAAGTTATCATGTAAGTCCAAGGAAAGCTTAGCATTGATCAAGTTAGCAAGCAAGTTATCATGTAAGTCCAAGGCAAGCTTGGCATTGATCAAGATATCATGTAAGTCTAAGGCAAGCTTGGCATTGATCAAGTTAGCAAGCAAGTTATCATGTAAGTCCAAGGACTCAAGCTTGGCATTGAGTATGTTATCAAGAGCAAGACTTCATATAAGTCCATGTCAAGACATGGCCTTGAAACCAAGATGAGATAACCCATGTAAGACCATGTCTAGGATATGGCTTTGGCATCATATTATGTGGGAAGAGATTTAGTATCCTCGGTTATTCATAGAAATTCACCGGGTAAATAAGTAAGCTAAAAGAAGATAGCAAGAAAGCTAAGAAAGTAAAGTTAGTATCAAGATGAAGTTAGATGAAGTTGAGTATTATTCATGTTGTGAATGAGAAAGTAGATATCATGATTATTGTCATTATAGTATACTGATCAATATGATCAAGTGATACAGGCATCATGGTTACCTTACGAGTATGATAATAGTAAGTGTCATGAGATATGTAAGAATCTATATGAGTAAGTAAGCTCTTTAGCTGAATTTTACGATACCATTGTTTATGTGAAATGGTTTATATTAAGCAATGATGATGCTAAGAGTTGCTACATGCAAACTTACTAAGCTATATGCTTACGTTATGATTCTTTCTTTCTATGCAGTCCCGCCAAGCTAACTCGTAGATCATTAAAGTCGGAGCTCGCAACACACTATCAACTATTATTTTGGTATAGCCAAGTTCCTTTACTAAGTATGGCATGTATAGGAAACATTCATTTTGTGGACATGTTTTAAGAAGGGCCTTTGTAAAGGCTATCAAGTTTATTATTCTTTTGTATATGGCTAAGTGATTGGCCAAATTTGACTAAGCATGTATGTTTATTGAGATCAATGAATCATGTAGTATTATTGATAAAATTGGGTTGTTATTGCATCGTTGAATTGTGTATGGATATGATCTTCATTTCAGGGTGGCTAACAACTTGGTAAATAGCCTGTAAGTGCCCACACGTTTGACACACGGACGTGTGTCAAGACCGTGTTAACCATGCACCTTAGTATTATTAATCAGAATAGGCCACGGGCAAATCCCACGGCCGTGTGTGTGTGCCGTGTAAGACACACAGTTTGGACATGGGTGTGTTCCCAGACCGTGTTGATTTAGTTAGTATATCAAGGATTAGCACACGGTCTAAGCCCACGGGCGTGTCATGGCCGTGTGAAATTAGTCAGTAACCTCCCACGGTTGGTAGACACGGACGTGTCTAAGCCGTGTGGAAATAGTCAGTAGCCCTACACGGTTTGAGGGCATAGGCGTACTTAAGGGTACACAGGCGTGTGAACCCTGTTTCAAAAATGAGTTATTTGATTTTAATTCCGAAAGTTTTCTAACATGAGTTAAAGGCCTCGTAGGCCCTTATTATATGTGTTGACTAAGAAAGTGAAGTTTTTAAGTTGGATTGAAATTTTATCGCCCGTAAGTACATGTTTCAGTGAGTTCAAGCATAGTAATGTCTCGTATCCAAACCCAGTATCGGTCTTGGGTGCGGGGTGTTACAAAGGGGGAGTGTTATGAATATCTTATTAAGTGGATGTCTATCATGATCAAGATAAAGTTTTAATGCACTTTAAATTCTAATAGTTATTAGAATACCTTAATGAAACATTGTAATTACCCCCTTTTGATCAATAAAGTACATTCTCTGTTTCTTTCATATTTTTTTTGTTCTTTATTCTCCTTCATATTTTTTTGTTCTTTATTCTTCTCGTCTCTTTTTATTTTATAGCAATTTTAAATTTACTTAAAATAATACTTCTCTTTTAAATTAATGATGTGGAGATCTCTTTGAAAACAGAGATAATTTCAAGGGCCAATTGACGTATCGATTTTAATTAAAAATAATTTTACCTAAAATTTTGTATTTAAATATGATTTTAAAGTAAATAGTTTATTCAATGAAAAAATCCACCTAATTTAAAAGAAAATAATTGAGATAAAGCAACAAGTAATAAAATTTTAATAAAATTGTAATGTAGTTTAGTAAATATACCTTTTAATAAAATTTGTAATATAATTTCGTTAATATATCTCTTAATATAAATATATAAATTACTGTTGACATACTTTGAATTATTTTTATAGAGGACTTTTCTGTTGCATGATACTTATCAACTCTTCATTGTGAAGATCTTTTGTTTAGATGAAAGAATTCTTCCTAAAGGCTTTCCTTCTATTATAATAATGTATTTATAAAAATATGTATATTGTTAAATAAATTTGTAAAAAATAAATCTAATTTATGAAATAAAAAGAAAGAAAAGAAGAATAGAAATTGACATTATAAACATATGCTCTGAAATTTTTAAATTCATTTGTGTAGGGTTTTATTTATAGAGTGGGAATGATCTTATAAAATCTTTGTATTTAATGCTGTGATTTTTATTGATTTAATTGCGATATATGGGGTTAGATTTAAATTATTTATTTATTATTTTTCCAATTTAATCTGTTTACTTCTAACAAAGGATCATATGCTAGTTTCCCATATTTGTATTGAATGCATTGATATTTTAACAGTGTTTATAACCTTAAATTTTATTTGTTTGTTTATATATGGCAAATAGAATGTATTGGTATGAAGTTTATGAATTTTCAGAAGTCAAGCAATTATTCTTAACAATTTAGGCTTAGTGATAGCAGTCGGTCAATTTGAAAGTCAAATAATTGCGTAGGGGTTGAATATTTATATTTGAGAAATACAATTATTATTTATTTCTAATAATTTTATGTTATATTAATAATTTTATCTTAAATTTTAATATTTTAATTTAAAATTTATTTTTTAGAATAAAAATTAAAATTTAGATATTTATATAATATAAAATTATGAAAAAATACAATAGCGTCACTATTTCGTATAACTTTTTAAAATTAAACAATATAAAAATCATTCCTTTAATATGTTGTAATTGTTATTTTGGTAAACATAACATGGAATTATACAGGCAGTTGATTTTTTAAGTTTATAATGGATGTTAATGACAAAATTGTTTTATTTATTGAATTTGATAAGGTGTCACCTAATTGGGCTGCCATTTATCAAAATTATAAGTATTTCATCTCAGCTTACTTTCCTTACTTGCTTTACATATATTAAATTTAATAAGGTGTGCACTAATTAAGTTGTCACTTGATAAAATTATAAATTTCCACCTAAGCTTTTTTTTTTTATTTGCTCTAAAACTCTACTATAGTAGATTAGATTACACAGTGCAAAGTCGGCAAAAATAGAAAAGAAATATAGAATAGTAATGGAAAGAGGAGAGATTGGATGGATGGATGGACGGATGAGAGGAAAAGCGGGTGATTGGACAAATGGAAAAGAAATCGTGAGAAGAAAAAAATGCAAGTCTTAGAAGGGAATAGGAAGAAAAGAAAAGCAGGCAGCCCTTTTTTTTTTTAGTTTTATGTTGACAAGACAGTGATTTTTCAGGCAGTAACTGAGAATCTGATGTGATCTTTCTTTCCCAAGAATTCTCTAATATATATAATATTTAAAGCTAAATATTAAATAATTTCCTCAATGCAATCGTTCTCCAATCGTTCCTTCGTGTTCTAAGAACCCACCCTTCAGTGTCTGTTGCCAAAATTCCACGCCTTCCCCAATGGGGTGGAAAAAAGAAAAACTAGGGAAAAAACTTTCATTGAGTATCAAATTCCCATCTCCTTTATATATTTTAATTTTTAAATAAAAAATCATTTCTTTTCTAGGTTTTTCACCATAAACTCATTATGCTGTAAGTATGTGGGTCAATGATGTAAAATGGAATATTTGAAAATTATTGTTAAAAGATGTAGACAAAACCCATGGGACACAGAGGGTGTTACATCTCAAGTTCTGATTCCATTAACTAACAATAAATTATTGAAAGACAAAACAGTCAAATTCTTTTGGCTCTTCAAATTTCAAAATTAAATATTGGGTTCAATTAAATTTAAATTTAAATTTCGTTTGGTGCTTTACTAAAAATAAAATATTGAATATTGAAAATTTTCTATTTTTTCCTTTATTTCAAATAAAATCAATTTTATAACCCCATTATTTTCAAAAATTGAAAAAGAAAAACCTCCAAAACATAAGCCAATCGATAAGAGAAAAAGGTATTTAGGATATTGTATTTCAAAAAAAAAAAGCTTAAAGAATGTTTATTATTTTAAGTAATATAAACGTGGTTATCTACTTATTCTTTTCATTAAAAATTAAAATATATTTACCTTAAAATCTATTATTAAAGGCAACTGAAAAAATGAATTATTTATAATTTTAGGCCCTTAGTTTCAAAAATTATTTTCTATTTTTACTTTTAGAATGAATTTTTATTTTTAAAATTAAAGACAAATTTGATAAATGAAAATAAAAAAAATTGATTTCAATAATGAAAACATATTTGATACATAAGAAATAAAATTTTAAAAAATTACATTTATATGAATTCAAATCAGACTATCAAATTTAGCATTTCAAAAAAGTTGAAAAAATAATATTATGTTTATTTGAATTTGAATTAAGGTTAATTCATTTAAAGTTAAAATATCTTATTTCCATCATTTTTAATTTTACAAAATAGTGGAAAACAATGCAAGCATTTTTATTATTTTCTATTTTCACATTTTCATTTTATTTTCTTAAAAATATTTTTAGAATTTTCAACCAAATATATTTTCTTGTATTTTCCATTTTTTAAAAACTAAAATCAAAATGACTAAAAGAAGTTTTTCAATCTATTGAAAATTTACCATTAAAAAGATACCAACTTCTTATAAGAATTTTATAACTCTTCTATTTATTCAATTTAGATATATTAAAACATATTTCTAATATATATATATATATATATATATATATTATATTCAAAACTGATAAGTTATGTATTTGTCAAAATTTTCCTACGGAAATAATTCTCATTCTCAAAATTTTGTGTGAACATGTAGTTCTAAAATTATGATAGAATTGTTTGAGCATTTAAGATTTATTGATTATGCTCCCACTTGTATTTATTTGTTCTTTTCCTTTAAGATTTAATATATAATTTGATTATTAAATTTACTATTTTTTTACAAATGTAATACTTGTTTTATTCACTATAGGATTTTAAGGTTTTAGTGACATTTGGACGGAAAACGTCGCAAATATTATATATTAGTAGCATTAACGAAAAAATACCGTAAAAAATCAAGCATTAACGGTACTATGAGAAAAACGCCGCAAAGTATCATTTTATTTTAAACCAAACGACGCCGTTTTGATCCGCTCAGTTTTATCTCCAACTCATCCCCAAAATCCCTTATTTTTTCCCTTAAAAAATTTTCCTTAAATCCCTAATTCCCCAAATTAAAATCCCCAAATTTTCGACCATTTGCTGCATCACCGTCGACTGTCCCTTCTACCGCATCAACGTCGAAATCAATGGTATGATACTGTTTAATTTTTTTCTTCTTTTGCCCCTCTTGTTTATATTGTGTTCGAGTCGGATACAATAGATGAAGGGATCTCTCATCTCATAGAAATTGATTTATTGAAGTTATAAGTTATGAAATGGATTGATATGTATTTGATATGCATTCTATTTGTTAAGAACATAGCTTTTTCTTAATGATATTGTTGACTATATATCTGATTTTATGGTTGTTTTAGTCACAAATTTTTCCATTTAACATGAAATCAGATATTGTTAGATTTCATGAAAAACGCCCAACTTGCCCGGACAAGTCTCTGTTTAATTTGTTTTGTTGTGGACGAGTACTAGTTAAAGAGAAGCGAAGAGTTGGAGCAAGAATTCATGTCATTTATAAACAAAATAAAATGGAGATTTTGTCTTCCACATTAGAGCCGCCATGAGTATCTGCTAACTTATGTAGGACTGAACTGACAATTAATGAACCTGAAGATGTTTTGTAAGATTACATGTTTTGATGAAGAACAATTTATTCATAATCTGTAACATTTCAAACCCACCCAATTTGTCAACTGAAAAAAATCCAAGCAATGAAGCACTAATTATTCAGCTGAAATAGCAGACGTACAACCAACCATTTTTGTTCAACAAACTTTGGGGGGGAAAAACATAAAACAGCTTGGAACAACCAATTAATCTGCTACAAATTTGGACTTTCTTCATGTGTTTTATGCTCATTTTGATCTAAACTCTGACTGAAAACAAAGATGCAGAAATGAAGATAAGACACAAAAAAGTAGAAATAGAAAGAAAGGCATGGTGTTTTCTGGCTCAATTCTTTTTGATAATTTCTGCCATCCTTGCACTTTTTTATCTTGTAAACAAAGAAGCTCTTATTTTGCTGCTTTGAATTGTATTTTGTTCATTCTCACTCCTATTCCCGTTGTTTAGAAGACTTGTGGTTCTGAAATGTGGTCATTGCATTACGTAAAAGCTTTTATTTTTATTTTTCTTCTTTTTTAAGATGAGTCTAAGAGATGCAATTATGGTGTTTTCTGCCAAATATTTCGTGCATGTTAATGGCAGATGTTTTCTGATTTTATAATGTTAGCAAGGAAACCTTTTTCTTTTTTCAACTAGCTAATGAGGCCTTCTCTTTTGTTAATTTATTGTCTTGTCAATGATGATCCAGTCTTTCAATTAACTTGTACTATAACATCCTAAACTGGGTCTAGAAGTTTAGACCAAATCCTAGATGTTACATTGATCACCGAAGTGATCGTAGGTAATTTTTTACAAAACAAATTGTCACATCGAACTGAAACATTTAAACGATCAAAATTCAGTAAGTAGAATTAATAAACGAATAAGAATTCAAAACGGAACTTGTACCACAGCTTTATAAAACATTACAGTTCAAAAATTGAACAACAAAGTAGAAACTGAAAATAGGGACTGATAACTTTACTTTTCACCGAGACTGTCTGAGACCTTCGCGTTCTTAGTCGAACGTCAGAAACCAAAAAGCACCTGAAAGGGGAAACACTAAGGGGGTGAGCTACACGAGCTCAGTGTGAGTTCAAACGAAAAATAACGTACTTGCAGAAGAGAACTCCAGACGATAAAACAGTAGCAGAATATACGTACAGATATATGCAGAAACAAATACAGTATAGAACCAACACCTCAACACACGTACAGTCAGAGCACACCCAGAATACACAACACAATTGTTGTTCAGACAAACAGAGTACAAACAAACAGATGCACATGAATGCAGTCAAATACTGAATGCCACCCATCCAGCCAACACACCTTTTTGTCCCTTGATCACACCCCATAAGAACTGTTTAAGCTTATCTTGTAACAGCCCGGTTTTAGCTAAATCAGAATAGTAGTTTCAGAACCACAAATCTGAGGTCAAAAAATTATTTTAATATTATTTTTGGTGTTCATAGCATGTGGTTATATATGTGTGAAAGTTTCTTGATTTAATTTTACCGATTGGATGTCTAATTTGATAAAAAGACTAAATCGCGTAAAATGTAAAAGTTGCATTCTAATTGTTTAAGTGCTTATTTGCTATGAATAATTAAATGCGAAGTCCTTATGTTGTGAATAAACCATGGATAGTGGAAATTGACATGAATAGCCATCCATTATGTGTTTTTAAATGATATTAAATAAGGTCATTTTGGTAATTAGCTAAATAAATCATAATTTAACAAAACCAAAGCTAAAATTATGTTCATATTTTCCATTTTCAACCGAAAATAAAGAAGAAAAGAGAGCTTTAAAGCATTCTAGGTTTCGGCACCTTTAATCCTGGATTAAGGTATGATTTTTGATCCGTTTTTGATGATTTCTACGTTTTTTGTGATCGTTGCTTTGAGTAGTAGCTAGCCTATGCCCTAATTTTTGAGTTTGCTGGTAATTTTGTAAAATTCCATTGATTAATCCATGAGTTTTATGATATTTGATGATGAAATATGATAGATAAATGATAAATTTTCATGTTTTATCAAGTGATTTTTGAAGAAAATACAAGTTAGGAATTAAATTGTGAATTTTGTAAATAGGGTGGTTGAAATGTTAAATAAATGATAAATATGGGCTGTTAAGGACCCATGTAAAACTCGACTAGTTTAAAATGGGGTGCAATTTGTGTATTTGTGAAATGGGGACTAAATTGTAAAAATGTGAAACTTTAAGGGCTAAAATGTAAAAATGCCCAAATATGTGTTTGTGGACTGAATTGAATGATTTGATGAATAAATGAGTTAACTTTGAATGTATATAGATCAAGAACGAAAGAAATCGGATTTAGATCGGAGAAAATTAAAGGTTATTGAATAGTCGATCCAGTCCGTTTATCCTGAATACAAGGTAAGTTCATATGCAAATAAAATGTCTTTAAATTGAATTATATATGTTTAATTGTCATTAAACTACTATGAATGTTGAATGATCAAATATGAGTAAGAATCAACAGGGTTACAATATCCGAAAGTCCCGTACGAACCTTAGGAATAGTATAGGATATGAATGTCATGACATTAGGATTATCGAGATGTGATTATGTGTAAGACCATGTCTGGGACATTGGCATCGTTATTTGATTTCGTATAAGACCCTGTTTGGGACAGTGGCATTGATATGTGATAACATGTAAGACCATATCCGGGATATGGCATTGTAAGAGCTGCATGTGATTTTCAAGTATCCTTAATGATTCCAAATGGTTCAACGGGCAAAGTCAAGTCAAGAAAGAATGTGTGAATGAGTTAAGTGGCTCAGGTACGTACGAGATTCATATAAGTATTGAAAAATGAAGTATTTGATGAATTCACTTATAATATTGAATATGTATACATTGGGAAAGGTTTGTGTGATTATATGTGTTTATTCATAGTTTACCTATTGATGGAAATAATGTTGATTTATGTGGTAATTTTATTTGTATATCGCTTACTAAGCTTTTAAACCTTACTTTGTGTGTTCTTTTTCCTATTTTATAGATAATCGAAGCTAGCTCGGACTCGGGGATCATCAGAAACATCGTCACACTATCGATCAACTTGTTGGTACTTTTTGATGTTATGTATACATGGTATATGGCATGTATAGGCTAGTGTTAAGATGATATGTTTTGAGTTGTGATTTTAGCCATGAGAGTTGGCTTGTAAATAACGTACATGTTGGTGTGTTTTTGGCAATCTAATTTGGCTTAATTTATGAATTTGGTAAGTGATGTGTAATGTATATATGGCCTTGTGTTTTGGCATGTTTGGTATGGTTGTTGTGATGGCTAATTGATTAATTGTTTTGATTAATTACCAATGATATCATCGTTGATTTGGTATGATATAGGGATGATGAATTGGTATATTTTGTGGCATGAATTAGTTGATAAAATGATGAGAAAAATGCATAGGGAAGATAAGTGAAATTGTTGGTAATGACATATTGATTTGGTATGTTTGTGGTTATGATTTGAGTAGTGAAATGGTTGAAGATGAAATGGCATGATTTGTATATGAATTGGTATGTTTTGGTTGCCTATAAATGTGTTGAAATGATATTATTTTGGTTGTTTAGGTGAGCATGAGAAAGAGTGGCAAATTGGCCTTGCAAATGGACTATTCTTGTCCACACGGGCATGTTTAGAGCTGTGTGAGGCACACGGCCTGTTCACACGGGCATGTGACCCTTGTATGTTTGGAAATTTATAAGTTTTTAAGAATTTTCGTATGTTATCGGTTTAGTCCTGAACCATTTCTAAAGGATGTTTAAGGCCTAATGGGCTCTTATAAAGGACAATGTGTTTATGATTGAATGGTGTTTGAGAATGAATGCATAAATGTATATTGTATGTTGTGATTTGATAGGTAATGCCTCAACCCTATTTCGACGACGGATATAGGTTAGGGGTGTTACACATCCAACCAAAACACAACACATAGGACCTCGAAGGCCCATCCAACCCTACACAACTTATATGTGGACTAAGCCACTCAAATATTAATACGCAGCAGAGCTGGCGTATATGCAGTATAGTGCAATGCGGTAATCTGCTGTACAGACATGTTGCAGTTTAAACTGCCAGATAAGATAATAGTATGCAACAAAGCTGACGCATATACAGTACAATGCGATAAATCGTTGTACGAATGAGTTGCAGTAGAACTGCTAGATCAACTCATAATCAGTCTCTTTTCTTTTTGCAATCCCACCCAAAACTTTAGTTTTTGCAAGAGTATGTATGCACATAATCTCACAAAAAAGTCAAACAGACAGTCAAACAAAACAGATATGCGCACGCACATACACACACCCCTAATTATCGGGGTTCAGAATCAGACATCAGTCACAAACAACACATAATCATAGTACATGGTCACAGATGTAGAGACTTAAACACCCTCACTAAAGCTTAGCCAAGGGTCGGAATACACACATTTTCAGATAAAAAACACACATACAAAAGCTAAAATTTGGTGCCTTAGGGCTACCGCCATGTGCTTTGGCCGTGTGCGAGGTTAAACACCCATGTAAAGAGGGGCACACAGCCGTGTGGCTGAGGCACATGCCCATGTGGACCAGGAACATGGCCGTGGGAACAGGCCGTGTAACTCATAGTCCACTTGTACTAAAATAGAGTATAGGGTAGACATAGCCGTGTAAGGGTTTCACACGTCCGTTTGCCCATCAGACACGATCGTGTGTCCAAAACACATGCCCGTGTAGGATCCCTAAACCCTAAATTAGCCACACGGCTGTGTGGCTTCAAAACACTAAATCCCTAATTCCAAGCCACAATGCCCGAGTACCCAAGGGACATGGCCGTGTGAAAACTAACAAATCCCCAAATTGGCCACACGGCCGTGTGGCACTAAAACTTACCGAAAAACCCTAATTCATAAATGCACACGGCCGTGTGATTTGGCACACGCCCGTGTGGCCTCTCATGTGGTCACGAAACCACTTTGGAACCAGCCAAAAATGCCGTTCTAACTATCAAAACAGTCCCCAACCTTTACAATAACAAGAGTATATCAGAATATGCAGTGTTACCCATACTGTTCAACAACTAAATTCCTATAATCAACGAATTCAAGCACACTCAAGAGATGCTGAAACGATGATTCGCAAAATAAAATAGATAGGTTTCGAATCCCACACCTGTTTCGTGATAAAAATGTCCAAAACTCGACTCGAAGACAAAGAAGACCGAAGCCCTGCCCAAACCACCACACAACCCCTTTTCCCAAAAAGGAAAGAAAGAGGGCAAAAAAGAACCAAGAGAGGGAGAGGAAGAACATGCCAAAAGAAAAAAGCAACCAAAATAAAAATAATCCCAAAAATAAAAAATAAAAAAAATATTTAACAACATTGAAATATGTCTCCCAAAATGTACACACACAGATTCAAACACCTGGCCTAGAGATACATTAACACACAACCCACCACCAGACCAGCAGGCCTATTCTGTCTATTAAATGCGCTACTAAACATAATAGCGCAACCTTCCCACTGACCCTAACCATAAAACTCAAAACTTCTAGCCCCAAAATTTAAGGTCTTACAACTCACCTTCCTTAAAGAAATTTCGTCCCCAAAATTTCCAACCAACAGAATGAGGGTATAACACAAGCTACACCACTACGCTCCCACTGCGCATTCTAGCCCTAGCAGAATAGAATCAAATGTAATACCTCATACACACACCCAGAACACTTAACCACTGAAGCAGATACACACTTGTCCCAACACACACAATTTCAATACTCTAATCTAAATGTTGAAACATTAACAACCATACATGTCTCAAAATTATCGAGGACACTCCCAGATCCGATGTTCTATGGACCCGCATCGAAAACATGCTCCCGCCTTTTTCCATCAATTAGCTGGATGACACTTCTTATAGTGCTCACAAAACGGAACGCTCGCACTATTACCCGCACCCTTTGCACAATCGCTATTGCAACCCAAATGCGTTCTAACACACTTCGCAGAACAAGGCTCCAACCTCGGAGGACTACGATCTATTTTCTTCCCACAAACTATGCACCTAGCTTAAAGCATTTCACTAGTCCCCCTTACCCTAGCCTCAAATGTAACATCCTAGATTAGGGGTTATGCGTTTGTGCATAATTCATGAGTAGTAGGTTTTGGCAGTATTTGGAAGTGAATTAAGGGTTTTTAAAATCCTAGGATGGAAGAGAAAGCTTTGGACAATTATTGGTTTTAAGTTAAAACAAGAAGTGATGTGGAAAATGGCAAGGGACGCCACCTAAGGTGCAAGGGTTATGGCATCAAGTGAAGTACTTTGAGGGAAGAGGTTCGAATCCCATTGTGTGCATTTTTGATTAATTTTATGAAATAGCATGTTTACGGTGATATGGATGTGTGGTGTGCATTTTTAGAACCTTGGAAATGTAAGGAAATGTATGGAAATGCATGAAAATGTATGGAAATGTATGGAAATGTATAGAAATGTATGAAAATGTAAGGAAATGTATGGAAATGTAAGGAAATATAGAGAAATGCAAGGAAATGAAAGGAAATGTAAGGAAATGTAAGGAAATGTAAGGAAATGTAAGGAAATGTAAGGAAATGTAAGGAAATGAAAGGAAATGTAAGGAAATGTAGGGAAATGTCCTGGAAATGTAAGAAATGATTTAGAAATGTTAAGTTTCAAAAAGAGGAAAGTGAACATTTTGGAAACTTGGAAATGTTAAGAGGAAAGTGAACATTTTGGAAATGCTAAGTTAAAAAGAGGAAAGTGAACATTTATGGAAACTAGGAAAATGATTTAAGAAATGATTCAAAAGAGGAAAAGTGAACATTTATGGAAACTAGGAAAATGATTTAGAAATGATTCAAAAGAGGAAAGTTAACATTTCTGGAAACTAGGAAATGTAAGGAAATGTCAAGTTTAAAGAGCCAAACGAAAATTTTTGGAAACTTAGAAATGACTTAGAAATGTCGAGTTTTAAAGTTTAAAAGAGGAAATTAAGGCAAGGTGTCCTTAAGAGAAAAAGTATGTGAAATTTGACACACAAACAGGCTTGGAAAAGTGGCCTGAAGATGCCACTTAGGGCCTCTGAAATGGCGCCACATGCAAGTGTATTTTGGCCAGGGATCGAGTCACTTAGGAAGCAAATAAAAGAAGTTTTATTTTGCTACAAAGAGCAGAGAGGTGGACAGCATGTGGGCTCTTAAAAGAGGAGTTTTATTTCCTTTAGAATTTCGGCTAATTAGGAGATAATTGTTGGATTAATTCTTTTGATAAAGTGATAATTATCACATAGGAAGAGTGGTGGCCAAGTTAAGGACTCTAGTTAGTAATTTCGGCTATAAAAGGAAGAGAAGGCCATTCATTCATTCATTCACTCTTCCTTTGCCGAATTTCTTAAGCAGATTCTCCTCTCTCTGTCGAAATTCCTATAGTTTTATTCTTCCTTCTCTTTTCTTTCTAATCCCTCCAAAAGCTGAAAGTTGTGAGAGCATCATTTAGCCATAGCCGAATCTCTGAAGGTTGAAGTGAAGGTGCAATCGATTCCTTCAAATAAGGGTAAGATCCAAGTTTAGTTTCCATTCTTTTATATTTTAGACTTATCAAAATTTAGGGACTAATTTCGATTATTAATCTTGGCCGAATCATGGAAGGAGAAGTTCTTTTCCCGAAGGTACACCATAGGCCGCGTGTTCCCTAGTTATTCGGTGAATTTTGGGATTTAAGATCCTTAAGGTAAGTGACTATAAATATTTGGCCAAGACCCTATTTTTGTAGTAGATCTATTATTATGTGTTTTAAGCTGAAAACTAACCGATTCAAGGGATCTAGTGATTTGCCAATTCCAAAGGGGAAGAATACAAGCTTTTGGGATTTGATTTTTTTATTCAATCGGCATTAAGGTAAGTACACAAATCCTACTAGGATTTGGTTTTATGGCCAAATAGGCCTTTGCTAAATATTACCATGTTGGCCGAATGTAGGCATTAAAAATCTAAGGTAGTAGATCGGATTTCAGGATTTCAAGTGAAATCGTTAAGCAAATCAGGTGTGTACCCTACCCTAAGTTTTAATATGTTCATGGCTATGCTTTAAATTAAATGTGTTATTAAGAATGTGAAAAGCATGGCTAAGGAACCGTGTGTACCCCAAACTAATCTTAATAGATTTATGGCTTAAACTTGATATATGTGTTAATATGAAAGTGTAAGAATGTGGCTAAAGTACCATGTTATGGTACAAAGTACTCGTGCACGCTTTTCCTACTCCTACTAGGATTACGAAATATGTTATACTTAACATGTGAAAAGTGACATGAATGTGAATTTAAGTATGATATGCATGATATGAATAATATGGGGCATTCGGGTTATTTGAGAAAGGGAAGTGAATGTGATGACTTGGTCTCACTATCTCGAATGTGGTGACTTGGTCACATTATCGAATGTGGTGACTTGGTCACATTATCTCGAATGTGGTAACCGGTTACATTATTCGAATGTGGTGTCTCATGACACAATTATCGAGTGGCTATGCCACGAATTTTATATAGGCGATGAGCACGTCGACTACAAATGACGCCTTCGATGGTGTGTAGTGAGATGGAGGGTTGACTTAGTAGTCCCCATGGTGTGCGGGATGCTACGGTGGAGTGTAGCGGATGGCATATAGGTTTGGGTTCGAGATTGCATCATTATCTTGAATCATTAAATGTGAAATTATGATACGTATGAATATGATTTGTTATGCCCGAATTTGTTAAGACTTAGTGTTTGTGTACACATTGAGTCTGCTTTGACTCACCCTGCTAGGGAACATGTTTGTGTGACGATCATGATGGACCGGGTTCGCAGATGCTTAGTGGAGGCCATGTGAAGTTCGATTTCTTTTATTTGGACTTTTATTTGGACTATTTAAATTTTGGGAATTATTTGATGTAATAAGGCCTTAGTAGCGTTTACTTTATTATTTTTTTATTATTATTAAGCCTACAATCTTTATATTTAATAAAAGATTAAGTAATTTAAAAACAAAGCCCAAATGTTTTGTCACCTAAAGTAAAGGATTTTTAACAATGAATTAAACTTGTTTTCAACTCAAGCCCAACCCAAAACGATCTTTCTTCCAAATCACACAAGTTTTTCCTAAGTAACAAAAGAATTTGAAACGGTTTACACCGGGGAACATACCAGATCCGGTCAAGGCTCGTGGGTCAGGTTTGGGGTGTTTCAGTTTGGTATCAGAGCCTAGTTTTAAACTCTCGGCCTTGGGTTTAAGGCCCAAAACATTTTCCAAAGTAAGCCTAAAAGGAATTTTCTGAAAAATTTTCAGGTTTTTCTGGAATGGCCCACTAAGTCTCCGACCCGAAGTCCACCAGGTAAGTATCTCGATCTTTTGTGTGATTTATATTATGATTTGTTGAAAGGTAGAAATGGAACGTAGATTAGAGATTAAGTATTTGAACCCTAGGACTAGTGTACCCCAACAAATACATAAGACTTAAATATCTAATTAAACAAACCTGTAGTTGAGTCGCCGAGTTAGGGTGTGGCAACTATGGTACGCATGTCTAGATTGGTTTTCATGGGAGCTTGGTATTTAAGCAGTCCGAGTGACTCACCTCCTCTCCACTTGAATCCTACAGTGCGTAGTCTCGGTTCACCCTAACCAAGAGGACTTTTACACGGGCTAAACCCCTAACTAAAACCCGAAAGGGACTAGCCGTATTTTTATGGAAACCCTAGTTTTAAAATTTCTAAATTACCCTCTTGATTTGAAAAAGATTATTTTTATAAATTTTCCTAAAATATTTTTGATTTACAAATTTACAAAAATACCCCTAGTGGTAAAATTATAGAAATGCCCTTGGTTTATGAAATTTCCAAATACCCACAGTTCTTATCAAAATTTCACTACTTTGCTTAAAGGAACCCTAAAATTTACAAAATATCAACATACCTTAATTATGGAAAGAAATTTATGAAAATATCCCTGATTTGCAAAATGACCAAAATACCCTCAGAAAGGAAAATCAACGAAGTACCCTCAAATTAGAAATCTTCAAAAATGCCATTGGTTTTAAATTTACCTTATTACCCTTGATTTCAATAAAATTTCCTCACTTTGTAAAAGTATTTAAAAACCCTATTTTGCGAAAGTCCAAAATACCCCGATTTGAAAATTTACGAAATTACCCCTACCCTACAAATTACCAAAATACCCCCGAGTTACAAAATTACCAGAATGACCCACGATCTTCAGAAAAAAATTCTGCAACAACATTGATTTGGAAAATAAATTCTCAGAAACAACCTTCAAGTTTCGTAAATTCCAAAATATCCTTGATTTATTAAGATTTATAAATTTACCCTAGTTTATTACCGAAATACCCTTGTAATTTTAAAATTTCTGAAATACCCCCGGGATTTCAAAAATTACCAAAATACCCTTATTTACAAAATCACCAAGGAACTTTATTTTGACAAATTATGAAAATACCCCTATAGGAAAAATTACGAAAATACCCCCGGGTAGTGGAAAAACAACAATAATGAAAACTACAATATTTCTCTGAATGAACGAAAGTTCATAATTGATTGATGGAGGTATGAATGTAAAGACTGTGTGCATGTATGAATACGAAAGAACCACTCCTAAAATTCTTTTCATAAAACTTCTTCGCGGTTAATCAATTGGAATAAAAGCTAATTTATAAAATTTCTTAAATCGATTAAAGCGCATCATTAGAAATGAGTTCTAAGGACGTGAACTTAGAGATTGTGCCTGGAAAGTATGATGGTTCTATTAAGATCGAGTCTTGCAGTAAGCATAAGTGCGGTGAGAAGGATTGTACGTTGTTAGTAAGTAATTTCGAGGACGAAATTATTTTTAAGGAGGGTAGAACTGTAACATCCTAGATTAGGGCTTATGTGTTTGTGCATAATTCATGAGTAGTAGGTTTTGGCGGTGTTTGGAAGTGAATTAAGGGTTTTAAAATCCTAGGATGGAAGAGAAAGCTTTGGACAATTATTGGTTTTAAGTTAAAACAAGAAGTGATGTGGAAAAGTGGTAAGGGACGCCACCTAAGGTGCAAGGGTTATGGCATCAAGTGAAGTACTTTGAGGAAGAGGTTCAAATCCCATTGTGTGCATTTTTGCTTAATTTTATGAAATAGCATGTTTACTGTGATATAGATGTGTGGTGTGCATTTTTAGAACCTTGGAAATGTAAGGAAATGTATGGAAATGCATGGAAATGTATGGAAATATATGGAAATGTATGGAAATGTATGGAAATGTAAGAAAATGTATGGAAATGTAAGGAAATGTATGGAAATGTAAGGAAATGAAAGAAATGAAAGGAAATGAAAGGAAATGTAAGGAAATGTAAGGAAATGTAAGGAAATGTAAGGAAATATAAGGAAATGTAAGGAAATGAAAGGAAATGTAAGGAAATGTAGGAAATGTCCCGAAATGTAAGAAATGATTTAGAAATGTTAAGTTTCAAAAGAGGAAAGTGAACATTTTGGAAACTTGGAAATGTTAAGAGGAAAGTGAACATTTTGGAAATGCTAAGTTAAAAGAGAGTGAAAAGTGAACATTTATGGAAACTAGGAAAATGATTTAGAAATGATTCAAAAGAGGAAAGTGAACATTTCGAAACTAGGAAATGTAAGGAAATGTCAAGTTTAAAGAGCCAAACGAAAAATTTTGGAAACTTAGAAATGACTTAGAAATGTCAAGTTTTAAAGTTTAAAAGAGGAAATTAAGGCAAGGTGTCCTTAAGAGAAAAGTATGTGAAATTTGACACACAAACGGCTTGGAAAAGTGGCTCAAGATGCCACTTAGGGCCTCTGGAAATGGCGCCACATGCAAGTGTATTTGGGCCAGGGATCGAGTCACTTAGGAAGCAAATAAAAGAAGTTTTATTTTGCTACAAAGAGCAGAGAGGTGGACAGCATGTGGGCTCTTAAAAGAGGAGTTTTATTTCCTTTAGAATTTCAGCTAATTAGGAGATAATTGTTGGATTAATTCTTTTGATAAAGTGATAATTATCACATAGGAAGAGTGGTGGCCAAGTTAAGGACTCTAGCTAGTAATTTCGGCTATAAAAGGAAGAGAAGGCCACCATTCATTCATTCATTCACTCTTCCTTTGCGAATTTCTTAAGCAGATTCTCCTCTCTCACCGAAATTCCTATAGTTTTATTCTTCCTTCTCTTTTCTTTCTAATCCTCCAAAAGCGAAAGTTGTGAGAGCATCATTTAGCCATAGCCGAATCTCGAAGGTTGAAGTGAAGGTGCAATCGATTCCTTCAAATAAGGGTAAGATCCAAGTTTAGTTTCCATTCTTTTATATTTTAGACTTATCAAAATTTAAGGACTAATTTCGATTATTAATCTTGGCGAATCATGGAAGGAGAAGTTATTTTCCGAAGGTACACCATAGGTCGCGTGTTCCCTAGTTATTCGGTGAATTTGGGATTTAAGATCCTTAAGGTAAGTGACTATAAATATTCGCCAAGACCCTATTTTGTACTAGATCTATTATTATGTGTTTTAAGTTGAAAACTATCCGATTCAAGGGATCTAGTGATTTGCCGATTTCAAAGGGAAGAATACAAGTTTTGGATTTGATTTTTTATTCAATCGGCATTAAGGTAAGTACACAAATCCTACTAGGATTTGGTTTTATGTCCGAATAGGCCTTTGCTAAATATTACCATGTTGGCCGAATGTAGGCATTAAAAATCTAAGGTAGTATATCGGATTTCGGGATTTCAAGTGAAATCGTTAAGCAAATCAGCTATGTACCCTACCCTAAGTTTTAATATGTTCATGGCTATGTTTTAAATTAAATGTGTTATTAAGAATGTCTAAGGTACCGTGTGTACCCCACACTAATCTTAATAGATTTATGGCTTAAACTTGATATATGTGTTAATATGAAAGTGTAAGAATGTGGCTAAAGTACCATGTTATGGTACAAAGTACTCAGGTACGTTTTCCTACTCCTACTAGGATTACGAAATGTGTTATACTTAACATGTGAAAAGTGACATGAATGTGAATTTAAGTATGATATGCATGATATGAATAATATGGGGCATTCGTGTTATTTGAGAAAGGGGAAGTGAATGTGATGACTTCGGTCTCACTATCTGAATGTGGTGACTTCGGTCACATTATCTGAATGTGGTGACTTCGGTCACATTATCTGAATGTGGTAACTTCGGTTACATTATCTGAATGTGGTGTCTCATGACACAATTATCTGGTGGCTATGCCACGAATTTTATATGGGCGATGAGCACGTCGACTGCAGCGAGTGCCTTCGATGGTGTGTAGCGGATGGAGGGTTGACTTAGTAGTCCCCACGGTGTGCAGGATGGTATAGGTGGAATGTAGCAGATGGCATATAGGTTTGGGTTCGGGATTGCATCATTATCTTGAATCATTAAATGTGAAATTATGATACGTATGAATATGATTTGTTATGCCCGAATTTGTTAAGACTTAGTGTTTGTGTACACATTGAGTCTGTTTGACTCACCCTGCTAGGGAACATGTTTTGTGACGATCGGTGATGGACCGGGTTGGCAGATGCTTAGTGGAGGCCATGTGAAGTTGATTTCTTTTATTTGGACTATTTTACTTTAAGTATTTATGATTTATTTAAATTTTGGGAATTATTTGATGTAATAAGGCCTTAGTAGCGTTTACTTTATTATTTTTTATTATTATTAAGCCTACAATCTTTATATTTAATAAAAGATTAAGTAATTTAAAAACAAAGCCCAAATGTTTTGTCACCTAAAGTAAAGGATTTTTAATAATGAATTAAACTTGTTTTCAACTCAAGCCCAACCCCAAACGATCTTTCTTCCAAATCATACAAGTTTTTCCTAAGTAACAAAAGAATTTGAAATGGTTTACATCGGGGAACATACCAGATCCGGTCAAGGCTCATGGGCCGGGTTTGGGGTGTTTCAGTTTGGTATCAGAGCCTAGTTTTAAACTCTCGGCCTTGGGTTTAAGGCCCAAAACATTTTCCAAAGTAAGCCCAAAAGGAATTTTCTGAAAAATTTTCAGGTTTTTCTAGCATGGCCCACTAAGTCTCCGACCCGAAGTCCACCAGGTAAGTACTCCGATCTTTTGTGTGATTTATATTATGATTTGTAGAAGGTTAGAAATGGAACGTAGAATAGAGATTACGTATTTGAACCCTAGGA
This sequence comes from Gossypium rotundifolium, assembly GCA_025506655.1. NCBI lineage: Eukaryota > Viridiplantae > Streptophyta > Magnoliopsida > Malvales > Malvaceae > Gossypium > Gossypium rotundifolium. The sequence continues at coordinate 71,967,569 of CP106729.1, forward strand.
CTAGTGTACCCCAATAAATACATAAGACTTAAATATCTAATTAAACAAACCTATGGTTGAGTCACGAGTTAGGTGTGGCAACTATGGTACGCATGTTCAGGATTGGTTTCAGGTGGGAGCTTGATATTTAAGCAGTCCGAGTGACTCACCTCCTCTCCACTCGAATCCTACCCAGTGCGTAGCCTCGGTTCACCCTAACCAAGAGGACTTATACACTGCTAAACCCCTAACTAAAACCCGAAAGGGACTAGCCAGTATTTTTATGGAAACCCTAGTTTTAAAATTTCTAAATTACCCTCTTGATTTGAAAAAGATTATTTTATAAATTTTCCTAAAATTTTTCTAATTTACAAATTTACAAAATACCCCTAGTGGTAAAATTACAGAAATGCCCTTAGTTTATGAAATTTCCAAATACCCACAGTTCTTATCAAAATTTCATTATTTTGCTTAAAGGAACCCTAAAATTTACAAAATATCAACATACCTTGATTATGGAAAGAAATTTACGAAAATATCCCTAATTTGCAAAATGACCAAAATACCTCGGAAGGAAAATCAACGAAGTATCCTCAAATTAGAAATCATCAAAATGCCCTTGGTTTTAAATTTACCTTATTACCTTTGATTTCAATAAAATTTCCTCACTTTGTAAAAGTATTTAAAACCCTATTTTATGAAAGTCCAAAATATCTCGATTTGAAAATTTACAAAATTACCCCTACCGCAAATTACCAAAATACCCCGAGTTACAAAATTACCGAATGACCCCGATCTTCGAAAAAATTTTGCAACAACATTGATTTGGAAAACAAATTCTCAAAAACAACCTTCAAGTTTCGTAAATTCCAAAATATCCTTGATTTATTAAGATTTATAAATTTACCCTAGTTTATTAGAAATACCCTATAATTTCAAAATTTCTGAAATACCCCCAGGATTTCAAAAATTACCAAAATACCCTTATTTACAAAATCACCAAGGAACTTTATTTTGACAAATTATGAAAATACCCCTATAGGACAAATTATGAAAATACCCCCGGGTAGTGGAAAAACAACAATAATGGAAACTACAATATTTCTCTGAATGAATGAAAGTTCATAATTGATTGATGGAGGTATGAATGTAAAGACTGTGTGCATGTATGAATACGAAAGAACCACTCCTAAAATTCTTTTCATAAAACTTCTTCGCGGTTAATTAGTGGAATAAAAGCTAATTTATAAAATTTCTTAAATCAGATTAAAGCTCATCATTAGAAATGAGTTCTAAGGGACGTGAACTTAGAGATTGTGCCTGGAAAGTATGATGGTTCTATTAAGATTAGAGTGCGCAGCGTAAGCATAAGTGCGGTGAGAAGGAGTGTACGGCTGTTAGTAAGTAATTTCGAGGACGAAATTATTTTTAAGGAGGGTAAAACTGTAACATCCTAGATTAGGGGTTATGCGTTTATGCATAATTCATGAGTAGTAGGTTTTGGCGGTGTTTGGAAGTGAATTAAGGGTTTTAAAATCCTAGGATGGAAGAGAAAGCTTTGGACAATTATTGGTTTTAAGTTAAAACAAGAAATGATGTGGAAAAGTGGCAAGGACGCCACCTAAGGTGCAAGGGTTATGGCATCAAGTGAAGTACTTTGAGGGAAGAGGTTCAATCCCATTGTGTGCATTTTGCTTAATTTTATGAAATAGCATGTTTACTATGATATGGATGTGTGGTGTGCATTTTAGAACCTTGGAAATGTAAGGAAATGTATGGAAATGCATGAAATGTATGGAAATGTATGGAAATGTATGGAAATGTATGGAAATGTAAGAAATGTAGAAATGCAAGGAAATGAAAAAGGTAATGTAAGGAAATGTAAGGAAATGTAAGGAAATGGAAATGTAAGGAAATGTAAGGAAATGTAAGGAAATGTAGGAAATGTCACGGAAATGTAAGAAATGATTTAGAAATGTTAAGTTTCAAAAGAGGAAAGTGAACATTTTGGAAACTTGGAAATGTTAAGAGGAAAGTGAACATTTTGGAAATGCTAAGTTAAAAAGAGGAAAGTGAACATTTATGGAAACTAGGAAAATGATTTAAGAAATGATTCAAAAGAGGAAAAGTGAATATTTATGGAAACTAGGAAAATGATTTAGAAATGATTCAAAATAGGAAAGTGAACATTTTCGAAACTAGGAAATGTAAGGAAATGTCAAGTTTAAAGAGCCAAACGAAAATTTTTGGAAACTTAGAAATGACTTAGAAATGTTGAGTTTTAAAGTTTAAAAGAGGAAATTAAGGCAAGGTGTCCTTAAGAGAAAAAGTATGTGAAATTTGACACACAAACAAGCTTGGAAAAGTGGCTCAAGATGCCACTTAGGGCCTCTGAAATGGCACCACATGCAAGTGTATTTGGGCTGTGGATCGAGTCACTTAGGAAGCAAATAAAAGAAGTTTTATTTTGCTACAAAGAGCGAGAGGTGGACGGCATGTGGGCTCTTAAAAGAGGAGTTTTATTTCCTTTAGAATTTCGCTAATTAGGAGATAATTGTTGGATTAATTCTTTTGATAAAGTGATAATTATCACATAGGAAGAGTGGTGGCCAAGTTAAGGACTCTAGCTAGTAATTTCGGCTATAAAAGGAAGAGAAGGACATTCATTCATTCATTCACTCTTCCTTTGCGAATTTCTTAAGCGATTCTCCTCTCTTTACCGAAATTCCCATAGTTTTATTCTTCCTTCTCTTTCTTTCTAATCCTCCAAAAGCGAAAGTTGTGAAAGCATCATTTAGCCATAGCCGAATCTCGAAGGTTGAAGTGAAGGTGCAATCGATTCCTTCAAATAAGGGTAAGATCCAAGTTTAGTTTCCATTCTTTTATATTTTAGACTTATCGAAATTTAGGGACCAATTTCGATTATTAATCTTGGCCGAATCATGGAAGGAGAAGTTCTTTTCCAGAAGATACACCATAGGCCGTGTGTTCCCTAGTTATTCGGTGAATTTGAGATTTAAGATCCTTAAGGTAAGTGACTATGAATATTCGCCAAGACCCTATTTTTGTAGTAGATCTATTATTATGTGTTTTAAGCTAAAACTAACCGATTCAAGGGATCTAGTGATTTGCCGATTTCAAAGGGAAGAATACAAGTTTTTGGATTTGATTTTTTATTCAATCGGCATTAAGGTAAGTACACAAATCCTACTAGGATTTGGTTTTATGTAGAATAGGCCTTTGCTAAATATTACCATGTTGGTAGAATGTAGGCATTAAAAATCTAAGGTAGTAGATCGGATTTGGATTTCAAGTGAAATCGTTAAGCAAATCATTGTGTACCCTACCCTAAGTTTTAATATGTTCATGGCTATGTTTTAAATTAAATGTGTTATTAAGAATGTGAAAAGCATGGCTAAGGTACCGTGTGTATTCTACACTAATCTTAATAGATTTATGGCTTAAACTTGATATATGTGTTAATATGAAAGTGTAAGAATGTGGCTAAAGTACCATGTTATGGTACAAAGTACTCAGGTACGTTTTCCTACTCCTACTAGGATTACGAAATATGTTATACTTAACATGTGAAAAGTGACATGAATGTGAATTTAAGTATGATATGCATGATATGAATAATATGGGGCATTCGGGTTATTTGAGAAAGGGGAAGTGAATGTGATGACTTTGGTCTCACTATCTGAATGTGGTGACTTCGGTCACATTATCTGAATGTGGTGACTTCGGTCACATTATCTGAATGTGGTAACTTCGGTTACATTATCTGAATATGGTGTCTCATGACACAATTATCTGGTGGCTATGCCACGAATTTTATATGGGCGATGAGCACGTCGACTGCAGCGACTGCCTTCGATGGTGTGTAGCAGATGGAGGGTTGACTTAGTAGTCCCCACGGTGTGCAGGATGGTACGGGTGGAGTGTAGCGGATGGCATATAGGTTTGGGTTCGGGATTGCATCATTATCTTGAATCATTAAATGTGAAATTATGATATGTATGAATATGATTTGTTATGCCTGAATTTTTTAAGACTTAGTGTTTGTGTACACATTGAGTCTGTTTGACTCACCCGTTAGGGAACATGTTTGGTGACTATCGGTGATGGACCGGGTTCGCAGATGCTTAGTGGAGGCCATGTGAAGTTGATTTCTTTTATTTGGACTATTTTACTTTAAGTATTTATGATTTATTTAAATTTTGGGAATTATTTGATGTAATAAGGCCTTAGTAGCGTTTACTTTATTATTATTATTATTATTATTATTAAGCCTACAATCTTTATATTTAATAAAAGATTAAGTAATTTAAAAACAAAGCCCAAATGTTTTGTCACCTAAAGTAAAGGATTTTTAACAATGAATTAAACTTATTTTCAACTCAAGCCCAACCCAAAATGATCTTTCTTCCAAATCACACAAGTTTTTCCTAAGTAACAAAAGAATTTGAAACGGTTTACACCGGGGAACATACCAGATCCGGTCAAGGCTCGTGGGCTGGGTTTGGGGTGTTTCATCAAACACCTTCTCCGCTACTTCTCTCACTACTCAAGTCAATGCCTCAATACCAAGCTCTGAGTTATCGCCACCCGAAATTGGTAGAATTACACTGTCCTCTGACTTCTAAACAGACATACGTCGTGAAAAGGTAGACGACTCCTCGCGACCTTGCTTACCTTCAGAATCCATATCAGTCTTGTTGCTAACTTAGAATATCTACAGCTTTAGAGAATGAACACAATTTAAATACAAAAATATATATTTCTAATCTTACAGTTTTAAATTTCCACCTGGACTAGCATCGGAGTCTCAGACATTTCATTTTCGTAAAACATTTCCAAAACACAAATCATCTCAACTTACTATGGTAAAGTTTCTCAAAAGTTTCTTTTTTCAAACAACCACATACATACACGGATACGTAAAAACACAGGCCAAGTTTTTGTAAACCTGGCTCTGATACCACTAAATGTAACACCCTAAACCCGGCCTAAAAGTTTAGACCAAATCTCGGATGTTACATTGATCACCGAAGTGATCGTAGGTAAATTTTTACAAAACAAATTGTCGTATCGAACCGAAACATTTAAACGATCAAAATTCAGTAAGTAGAATTAAATTAATGAATAAGAATTCAAAACGGAACCTGTACCACAACTTTATAAACCTTATAGTTCAAAAACAAACAACAAAGTAGAAACTGAAAATAGGGACTGATAACTTTATTTTTCACCGAGACTGTCTGAGACCTCTGCGTTCCTAGTCTAGAGTTAGAAACTAAAAAAGTACCTAAAAGGAGAAACACTAAGGGAGTGAGCTACACGAGCTCAGTGTGAGTTCAAACAAAAAATAACATACCTGCAGAAGAGAACTCTAGACGATAAAAATAGCAGAATATACTTACAGATATATGCAGAAATAAATACAGTATAGAACCAACACCTCAACACACGTAACAGTCAGAGCACACCCAGAATACACAACACAAGTGTGTTCAGACAAACAGATGCACATGAATGCAGTCAAATACTAGATCCCACCCATCCAGCCAACACACCTTTTCGTCCCTCGACTACACCCCATAAGAGCTGTTTAAGCTCATCCAACCAAAACACACCGCATAGGATCTCGAAGACCCATCCAACCCTACAAACCATATATGTGGACTAAGCGACTCAGATATTAATATGCAGCAAAGCTGGCATATATACAGTACAGTGCAATGTGGTAATCCGTTGTACAGACATGTTGGAGTTTAAACTGCCAAATCAGATAATTGTACGCAGCAAAGCTGACGCACATGCAGTACATTATGATAAATCGTTATACAAATGAGTTGCAGTAGAATTGCCTGATCAGATCAGAATCAATCTCCCTTCTCTTCGTAATCCCACCCAAAACTTTACTTTATGTAAGTGTATGTATGCACACAATCTCACAGAACAGTGACACATTAATAGACAGTCAAACAGAACAGATATGCACACACACATACCCAGTTACCTAGGTTCAGAATCAGACATCAGTCACAAACAACACATAAGCATAGTACATGGTCACAGATGTCGAGACTTAAACACCCTCACTAAAGCTTAGTCAAGGGTCGGAATACACAGACACATTTTTAGATCAAAAACACACACATAAAAGCTAAAATTTGGTGTCTTAGGACAACACGGCCGTATGCTCTGACCGTGTGGAAATGCCTAGGCCGTGTGGGAGGTCAAACACCCGTGTGAAGAGGGGCACACGGCCGTGTGGCTGAGGCACACGCCCATGTGAAGAGAGGCACACGCTCATGTGGACCAAGAACACGGCCGTAGGAACAGTGCGTGTAACTCACTGTCCACTTGTGCTAAAATATATTACAGGGTAGACACAGTCGTGTGAGGGTTTTACACGCCCGTGTGCCCACTAGACACGACCGTGTGTCCAAAACACACACCCGTGTGGGATCCCTAAACCCCAAATTAGCCACACGGCCAGGCCGTATGGTGTCAAAACACTAAATCCCTAATTTCCAACCACACACGCCTGTGTATCCAAGGGGCACGGCCGTGTGAAAATTGACAAAATCCCCAAATCGGCCACACGACCATGTGGCACTAAAACCTACCAAAAAACCCTAATTTATAAATGCACATGACCGTGTGATTTGGCATACGCTTGTGTGGTCGCCCATGTGGTCACGAGACCACTTCAAAACCATCCAAAAATGCCGTTCTAACCATCAAAACGGTCCCTAACCTTTACAATAACAAGAGTATATTAGAATATGCAGTATTACCCATACTGCTCAATAACTAAATTCCCACAATCAACGGATTCAAGCACACTCAAGAGACGCCAAAACGATGATTCACAAAATAAAATAGATAGGTTTCGAATCTCACTCCTGTTTCATGATCGAAAATGTCCAGAGCCTAACTTGAAGACAAAGAAGACCGAAGCTCTGCCAAAACCACCATACAACCCCTTTTCCCAAAAAGGAAAGAAAGAGAGCAAAAGAGAACCAGAGAGGGAGAGGAAGAACGTGCCAAAAGAAATAAGTAACAAAAATAAAAATAATCCCAAAAATAAAAATAAAATAAATATTTAACAACATAGAAATATTTCCCCTCAAAATGCACACACACAGATTTGAACACCTGACCTAGAGATACATTAACACACAACCCACTACTAGACCAGCAGGCCCATCCTGTCTCTTAAAAGCGCCACTAAACACAATAGCGCAACCTTCTCACTGACCCTAACCACAAAACTCAAAACTTCTATCCCAAAAATCTGGGAGTTACATGCACAGTGTCTCAACAAATCTAATTTAATGGAAAAATATGTGTTCCCCAAACTTGTTTCATTCAGTAGCTGCTAAATTCATAGAATATCTCGTATTAATTGTTATTTGTATATGATCTGTTTACCTTAAATAGGGTTCTAATCTGCTTTGTGCATTATGCCTTTAATATCTATAGATACAAAGACGTCTTGCACAAAATCGTGAGGCTGCTCGTAAAAGTCGTTTGTGGAAAAAGGTAAGTGGATGGTGGTTTGCACTGAAACAGATGGGCTGATGGCAACATTCGAACTTCTGTAATAACTTGATTTAGAATTGCCTTTCAGGAATATGTTCAATAGTTAGAAAGTAGTCCCTTAAAGTTGATTCAATTGGAGAAAGAGCTTGAACAAGCAAGAGAACAGGTTTGAAGAAGATTAATATTGTTACTATTTTTGTTTTGTTTTTTTTTTTTCATTTTAGAATTGTTTAAATCTACTCTGTTTTTTATTTTTGTCTGGGGGGTTTTGTTTAACAGCATTCATGCATACAGGAGTGCTCATCTTGTACACTTATTGCTGAAAACTTTGCAACGACATTGCCTCAGATTTTGACAGGACAAGGATTCAGCTGACTTTTGGCACTTATTGCAGTTTCTTTTGAATATTAAATTGTTTGCTTCCTTTCTATCTTTATGATTTTATATATTCTAGCAGTTTCTTTTGGTACTTGTATAGTCGAATGGTAGAAGGACAACATTTTGCATATGATATATGAACATTTTAAGTTTTGGAAGTGGAAGTTAGCTAAATTTGTTGTTAATTATCTTGTGGTTTTCTTGGTTGGCCAATTAGTATATATATTACTGATAGGTTGTGGAAATGTGCCTTATAGGACGTTAAAAGAGTAGTATATTACTCATTATAATATCTTATTTTATTGATATTTTTATATTTTAATCCAATTTTATTATTTATTTTAGTTTTGATTCTAAATTTTTATTTTTATTTTAAAATTTAAGATAACTTGAATTCTAACTTTTGGATTTTAATTGTGTTATTAATTTATTATTTTAAATCTAAATTTAAATTCATTAATTTTTATATTTAGTTTTAAAGTTAAAATTTTCATAGAAAATTTAATTTAAATAATATTTTTATTTATCCTTAAAAGTATATAGTTTAAAGTTCAAATTTCAAAATAAAATATAATATAATATTTATCATAGAAATAAATATTATTTAATTAAAATAAATTTTTAAAGGAAAAATATTTATCTTAATGTTAAAATTATTTTAATATTTTTCATAAATATTATCATAATAAATTGATAGATTTTATACAGCTTAAAAGTTCATGGAAATTTAATTTAAAGATTAACTCAAAATAGATGAAAAATTAACAATTATTAACTTTATTAACATATAATTATTAATTTGTTAATTTTGTATTTTTAAGTATAGTAAACATAAAGGTGATAAAAACACAAATTTATAAATTAAAAGAGTATAATTAAAGGGTTAAAATTTAAAGTTAAAATTTAAAGATGATAATCATAACTTACATAAACATTTAAAGTTTATGATTATCATAACTTAAATAAACATTTAAAGAAAAAAAAAAACTCGGATCATAACTTACATAACTTATATAATACATAAATATATATCATATCATAACTTTGGATCATAATACATAACTTACATAAATATATATTATATCATAACTTACATAATTTACATAATACATATACATAAATATATATCATATCATAATACATAAAACTTTGGATCAAAATATATAAAAATCACAGAAATTTGGGCAACACTATTGTTTTTCCCTACTCTTAATTATACTTATAAATAAACAACTTACCTGAATTAGTTTACACCCATTAGATACTTGATACTTGATATGTTTTATCTATTTTAGTACAATGGCATGATTTAAATCAATTTAGAACACTTAAGTAACCATAATTTGTTGTCAACTTTAGACTTCAAGAACTACGAAATGGATAAGAGTTGGATGAAATTGTCAAGGGTAAGCAAACAACTAATGAAATGGAGTACAAACTTTTCTAAATTTTGCATTACAAAATGCAAGCCAAGAGAATATGATTCTTTGCCCATGTAAGAAGTGTGGCAACATCAATTAACATATTCGTGAAGTTGACTATGAACATCTAATTGTTGATGGATTTATTCGGGGTATAAAAAATGGATTTTGCATGAAGAGTGTACACCTCGTAGAACCTCTTCAAAGATTAATTCGGCTTATCCTCATAATGCTTACCATCAGTCTGTTAGAGAAGATGACATGGAAGGTATGTTACGGGATGCATTTAATATGCGCAGTCATGGTTTGCAATCGTTTCCACCTAAAATTATTGCATGCGATAATTGTAATATTGGTGGAAATACTTTTACCAAAATAGGAAGAAGTGTACCTGATGAAGAGCCAAATGGAGAAGCGACGAAGTTCTACAAGTTACTTAATGAAATGAATGAAAAACTTTATGAGGGGTTGAAAATTTTCAAAATTGTCCTTCTGCATTCGTCTTTTTCACTTAAAATGTTTTGGAGGGTGGACCGAAAACTCTTTGACACTACTGTTAGAGTTTTTGAGAGATATGTTTTCGTTTGAAAAAATCCCTCATTCATGCAAATATATGAAAAAACTGATAAAAGATTTAGGCTTTGCGTACGAAAAAATTCATAGTTGCCCAAATAACTGCATGTTGTATTGGGGTGATCGAAAAACCAACAGTCTGGTCATATTTGCGATAAATCTTGTTGGATGAATAAGAATACAGAAAATGTGAATGAGGATGAAGGTGAGGCACAGTTAAGAAAGAAGCCAATAAAGATTTTGCGATAGTTTTCCACTAATACCAAGGCTTCAAAGGCTTTTCATGTCATCAAAAATAGCTGAGTCTATGAGGTGGCATCATGATCAACGAACCGATGATAGATTATTAAGGTATCCTGTGGATTCTTTAATTTAGAAATCATTTGAAAGTAAATTTCCAAGCTTTGCAAGCGATCCTCGGAATGTGAGGCTTGGGCTAGCATCTGATAGATTTAATCCTTTTAAAATCATGAGTACTTTGTACAGTACTTGGCCTGTAGTACTTGTTCCTTACAATTTTCCTCCGTGGATTTGCATGGAGTAATCTTCTTTTATCTTATCTATAATTATCCCTGGAGAGAAAGGTCCTGAAAATGATATTAACATTTATATGCAGCCACTTATTGAAGAGTTGAAATAGTTATGGGCAAGTGTTGAAACATATGATGTCTTGAGAAATGAGAACTTTTATTTACGTATAGCTTTGTTGTGAACTATTAATGATTTTTGGCTTATGCCAATTTATCTAGTTGGAGTACCAAAGGACGTTATACTTGTCCTTGTTGTGTGGTGTAAACATGTTTGAAGTGGTTATATAATAGGAAGAAGTTCTCTTATATCGGGCATCGTCGGTGGTTAGATGGAAATCATAGATTTAGATTTTAGAGGACTCTATTTGATGGTACTGAAGAGTTCAGAGAAGCTCCTGAGTAGACCATTGGATCTAAAATCTAGTTCATGTTAAAAGATATCAATTTTAGTTATAGGAAGATGAATCAACCACCCAACACGCAAACAAAGAGAAGACCGAGAGAGGCATATGTTGGTGATGTTGACCGGTAGATTGATGATGAATCTAATGAAGAGGATAATCCTAATGAGGCGGACTTGTGGAAAAATGAAGTATTTTTTTAGTTGCCTTATTGAGAGCATCATATTTTGTGACACAATCTTGATGTCATGCATATTGAAAAGCATGTTTGCGAGAATATCATCGGGACAATTTTGAATGCCGATAGAAAATCGAAAGACAATCTTTAGAGTCGACTTGATCTAATGGACATGGGAATTCAGAATGATCTTCATCCACAATTACTTCCGAATGGAAAATCTCGGTTGCCGCATTCTATTTTTGCAATGTCGAAGAAAGAAAAAGAAGTGTTCTACACGGTGTTGAAGGATATAGAAGTCTCAGATGCGTATGCATCAAATATATCTCGATGTGTGAGTCTTAAAGATCGAAGACTATATTCCTTAAAATCACATGACTATCACATCTTGACGTAAGATTTATTGCTAGTTGCTTTACGGTGTTGTATGTCAAAAAAGGTGACGTCTTGTATAATTGAACTATCTAATATAATGAAAGCTATTTGTGGCAAAGTTTTAAGTGTTGAAGAACTTGAGAAAGTACAAGATCGAGCCGCTTTGAATTTATGCAATTTGAAAAAGATCTTTCCACCTTCTTCTTCACTATTATGGTGCACTTGCTAATCCATCTCCATCATGAAGAAAAATTTGGTGGACCAATTTTTTATCGGTGGATGTATCCTATAAAGAGGTGCTAATTTATTTGTAAAGTTTTCATTCATTCATGAATATACCTTTAGTTACAACTTTTGATAATGTTGTATATCGTGTTTAGGTTCCTATGCAAATTGAAGTCTTATTGTCGTAATAAGCGTTATCTAGAAGGATTAATTGCTGAAAGTTACTTGGCAGAGGAGTGCATGACTTTTTACTCTAGATGTTTAGAAGATGTTGAAATAAGACTGAATAGACCAAGTAGAAATGATTGGCTCACTAATCATAACTTAGTTGAAACTTATCTATTTCGAAGTTATGAAGAACCAATCGGTAAAGTTGAAATTGCACACTTAGATGATAGATCTTGGGTACAATCACATCGATATGTTCTCTTTCACCACGATTCAATTGGACCATTAAGCAAGTAAGTTTTAGAATTTGATAAATATGCATCTTTTTAATTTGTTTATCTTCTAACCAAGTAATCCACTTTTTAACGTAGTGAGTACAAACAAGTCTTGAGATCTCGTTCACGCTCCCGAAGATTACAACATCGAAAGATTCATAAGTTATTCACAAAATCTTTTCATGAATGGTTAGTGCAAACGGTATGCAACTGAAGCTTTCATTGACAAATAATAATATTTTCATATAACATTTATAATTAATCAATTTACATTCGATTCAATAGGTTTGGAGTGGAAAGGACGTCAATGATGAAGTTAAATGGCTTTCCCAAGGTCGAAATAGAGTAGTAAAAAGATATAATGCCTTCCTTATTAATGGATTCAGGTTTCATACGAAATCTTGCAAAGATTGATGACACAAAATTGTGGAATAGTTGTTAATTCTTCAATTCCAAGTTATGCTAGTGCTAGGGACAATAATCCTGCTGAGGGAAATGTGGAGTATTACGGGCTTCTTATTGACATTATTGAGTTGGATTACTATGGAAAATGGAAGGTTGTCTTATTTCGGTATGATTGGGCTGATGTTAATATTGCTTGCGGAATTAAAAAAGATCAATTTGGTTTTACAATGGTGAACTTCTCTCGATTAATTCACACTGGACAATAATTGATAGATGAGCCGTATGTATTTCCTTCTCAAGTCAAACAAGTTTTTTACTCGAAAGATCCAACTGATTAGGGTTGCTACGTTATACTCCATAACACCCCTAAAAACTTTTTTTGACATGGGTAATAGAAGTAGAGATGACATCGACAAAAGATCAAAAACTTTACCTTTTCCAGAACAAAACTTAAATGAAACTATCCCTAGTACTAGTACACAATTTCAATGGGTTTGCTAGGATGTGGATGAAGATGTTTACGAATCATGATGTAGTAAGATTTTACGATTTTTAATTATATGTAATATTATAATTTAAATATTGATCTTGTTAAATATTTCATCTATTTTATATTGTTGTAATTAGTTACTAATATTTCAACTATTTTATGTGTATTGTAGATAAAATGCCTAGAAGAAGATTGTGAGATCTAAGTATTATTCAAAATCCTCCAAATTTGGAAGAAACAAATAGTTAACAATAGACTGCTATTGGATTTTCGAATGTTCCGAATACAGCTGATGAACCTGCGGAAATTCAAAGTAATGTTAACTTTAATTTACATGACATGTTGACCTTTATTTTTTATTTTTGTTTCAAATTTTTATATTATAACATACCATTTTTTTAGCTGAAAGTGGTTGAAGGGGCAAAAATCGAGGTTGTATGCTATTAAAAGATTTATACGAGTTAAATTCTATCAAGCGTGTCAAAGTAGCTAGAAACAGTTTTAGCCAGCCTATTGGATCAGAAGCTCGACTTTTAGTAGGATACTTGGGCATTATAGCACGAAATGCCAATCTATTGCCTATCAACTACGAGTTATGGCATTATTGCCTGATAGTAACAAAAATCAAGCTCTCGATAATATTAAGGTAATAACGTGAATGTAATTTATAATACTTTGGTTTAAATTTCATTTATATTTGCTTTCTAAACTTGTGTTATTTGCAGAAGAGATTTGCTTTAGAGGTCTCGAATAATTATGTGAAGAAGGCATTAAGAAAAAAATGGAGAGACCATAAAAATTCTTTAAAAAAGGAATATTTTAAGAAAAATATAAGTCTCGAAGAGAAATTACAAAATGTCCCACTGGGAATGATGAGGTACTAATGGGAAGATGTAGTTAGATTTTGGAATTCAAAGAAATGAGAGGAATTACATACTTCCAAACTTTTATAATTATTTCGGTTTATAATATTTACTGTATACATAAAAATAATTTCATAATATAGGATCGTGAGCGAGTTAGAACTACAAGTAGGCAAAAACAAAAATTCAAGCACATAGCTAGGTCGAAAAGTTTTGCTTTGTAGCTGGTGATGAGGTATTTTAAATTTATTAATTGTGTCAAATATTAATTACTTTCTACTAAATAATATTTTTCCTACTATATTGTAGGAACTGTAGTCTGGTCAAAAAGTTGGACGCCCTCAGCTTTTTGACATTACACATAGAAAAAAAGATGGAACTCCTATGACTACTGAAGTTGTAGAAATTATGGTATATTTACTTAATAAAATTTGAATTATTTTAAATATTTATCATGTTTAATTATAATGGTTTAATTCGTCGTTTTTAATGCAAATAATGTTAAGTTATGTTGCATTTGTTTTGGTTATATATTTCATTTCTAACTCTTCGATTGATTTATTAGGAGAAACTAAAGAATAAAAGGGCGGAGTATGAAGCGATCGCTTCAAGTGATAGTTATGTTAATTTTAACAACATTGATAATCGAATTGTTACTGAAGTTTTGGGTCCTAAAAGGTATGGTTGGGTTCGATTTCAAGGATCTTTTGTTAACCCAACCCAATATTTTGGATCTAGCTCGTAGCAATACATGCCTTCGGGGTATTAGGCTTAAGCTGAAGTTCAGAGGTTAAGAGACTAGATGGCTCAGATGCAAGCGAGCACAGTTGAGCAAATTGCTCAACTTAAAGCGGAGGCAGCATCGAGAGAAGCAGATGCTCAAAGAAAATATGAAGAACTCTAGCTACAACTTAAAGCAGAGGTAGCAATGAGGAAGCAGAGGCAAGCAGAAAATATGACGAACTCCAGCTACAGCTTTAGAATATGATGAAGATGTTTCAGCAGTCGTAGAATTCGCCATCTTAGACGTTTGTTTTCTTATTGTGAGAATATTGTTTAACTTTTGAATATAATATATTTTGTTATTTCATTTATTAATTTAGATCATATACATATTTCTTTCATTGGATTTGAAGTATCATTTAGATTTACAGTTTTTGGTTCGATTTGATGTTATAGGAAATTATGTTGACAATTCGGTTCTATATGAATGAAAATGGGTTGGTAAAAATCTGCTAAAGTTAGTGTCGTTTTTCCAGAAACGCCACCAAAAAACATAACTTTGGCTCTTTTACTAAAAATGTTTGTGGGCAAGCGCCGCTAAAGGTTATGTTCTATAGCGGCCTTTTTCCATATAAACGTCGCAAAATTTAGCGACGTTATCTATAGCGGCGCTTTTGGCGCTTATCAAAACGCCACAAATTGTTTTAGCGGTGCTTAAAAACCTATTTTGCTGTAGTGGTTTTTTTATTTAATGTAATATTTATATTTAAAAAGTTAGATATTTTGGTACTTGAAAATAACTAAAATTTTAATGTTTAATTTGAATTTTAAGATTGGTTTGATGAAAACTCATAATTAACTAATATTATTACCAACTAACTTTCAACTAATCAACCCTAAAATCGAAATTAACACTACAGTAAAACAGACTTTTAGCAACATTTTTTTTGGCCTTTAGCGGCGTTTATAAGTGCCACTAATAGTATTTAAGGCTTCTAAAATAAAATAAACATCAAAATTTAGCGGCGTTTATTTGAAAAAAACGCCACTAAAGGTCATGACTTTTAACGGCGCTTTCCCCACAAACGCCGCTAAAGGTCGTGACTTTTAACGGCGTTTTCCCCACAAATGTCGCTAAAGATCATTACTTTTAGTGACGCTTTCCCCACAAATGCCGCTAAAGAACATAACCTTTAACGGTGCTTTCCCAAAAAGCATCGCTAAAGAACATGACCTTTAGTGACACTTTCCCAAAAAAAACCGCTAAAAATATGACCTTTAGCGGCGCTTTCCCAGAAAACGCCGCTAAAAATATGACCTTTAGCGATGCTTTCCCAAAAAACGCCGCTAAAAACATGAAAAAAAATTATAAAAATGCCGGATACTATTAGATGTTCATTTCCAATATACATTTTAATCTGATTGAATAAAGTAAAGCCTATTTTGCCTTTTAATCTGATCAACTTTTTTAAACATGGGATTGCAAATAACACAATGAAAAACTCTGGTGGAAATCCCATGGCCCTATTGAATAAAACTAAAAAAATCATAAAAATAGCTTATATCAAAGAGAAGCATGCAATTGAATCAGCACTATTATCACAACACGCAAACAAGCGCTAATAGGATAACAGTTTATATACAAAGAAGCATGTGCCAAAATGCACCAAAAGCAAGATACTATAAAGTACAAGAAGCTAGCTCTATGACTCCTTCAATCAAATGTTTGTTGATGCACAATGAACTATAATATATAAAATCTGCCATTAAATCCTCAAAACATCTACTAGATACAATGGACATATGACTTCCCAAAAAAAAAAAAATTTAACAAACAAATAGAAACTCAACCAAATACACAAGAAATTTCATAAGTTCAGATTATGTTATGAGTTTATCCAACTCACAAGAAAAATCAAGCTCTCACATCGAAAATAGGTGGTGTCAAATCCAGCACCAAGTGATAGTATCTGTCTCTTTGTTTTACCCTTTTCACTATTAGATTCCTAAAAGCAGCCCAACATGCAAAATAACCAAAAATACACAGCCAAATAAAACAGAAGGAAATAATAACAATCCATTAGATTAAATTCATTAAAAAAATAATTCATTAAATTAAATTCATTAAAAAATCGCAAAGAAACTCAAATGAATCAAAACTTACCACGGTTAATAATAGGAGATCTCCTCACAGATCTTCTAACAAACAAATGGAAATAAACACGCTATTGCTCATTTTTTAGCGGCATTTTGGAAATAAACGCTGCTATTGCTTATTTTTTTGCGGCTTTTTCCTTCAAACGCCGCTAATGTATAATATTTGCGGCGTTTTTCTTTGAAACGCCACTAAAAACATCGCTAAAAGTCTGTTTTGTGTAGTGTAACTCACGTCGATCGAACTATATTTGACAAATTAAATGCAAAATTAAATAAATACACAATTTACACTAAATTTTGTCTAATAAAAAAACATGAAAAAAATCAAATCTAGTAATATATTCAATTAACTTTTATTAAATTAACCCTAAAATCCAAACTAAATACTAAAAGTTAATATTGTTACCTATAGGTACCAAAATATATAACATTTGTAAATACAAGTACTAAAATAGATCAAAAGATAATACAAATACAACATTAAAAAATTGTAAAACTCGAATACTAAATGATATATTAAATTTTTCCTTGATTAAACAAAAAATGATAAAACTATGTTTTACAGTTTGAGGATTTTAATTAAAGAGACCCAAATTAAGTTGCTAGGGATATGTTGGAACAATTATAATTAAAATGAAATCAATACAAAGTAGAATCATATAGAAATTTAGAATATACTTATATAATGTCCACATATAGTGAGCTTAAATCTAAAATAAATATTTACAAAAAAATTACACTCATAATTACATATAATAGAGATTCAAATCTAAATGCTAAAATAATAATAATCCTAAACCTCAACCATACAAATATAACCAAGTCATCATTGGGTTGAAGCTTATTATTCTTATAAATCTTTTGAGTGAAGATATCTATATTTTTTACCCAAAACAAGTATGAGAAAAACGTATACAATAACACTGTTAGATACTGTTATTAGAAACATTAATTTGATTGGAAAAATTTCCTTTCAGGTTGCATGATTTAGCTCCCACGGCTAGATCATGTCAACATCTCATGTTGTATCCTGCAATTATCAGATCTTTACCCTTTTCTTTTTCAACTTGTTTCGCTTCTTATAGGCAAACTTTTTTCTTTTTATCATGATCTGATTGTAAGATTTTAGCCCCGACAAGAAGCTGTTTCTCTCTTTTCAGGGTCCTCGAGAATATCTATTCCTACCAAGGCATATTAACTTCGTTTTCCCGAGTAAACATATATTGTCTTTTTTATGTAACTCATTAGCAACCTCTTGGCGTTTAAATTAACCTAACAAATCTGTTAATTATATTAAAATTCTCCTTTTTAGCAAGATGATTAAAGGTTGTTGCCCTATAAAATTTATTCTGATTGAGTTTCCGAAAGAGTAATCAATAAGTCTTGATTTGAACAAGTCCTTTAAATGTAAATATGTTTGGTAGTAGCGAATACCAACCCTCTAATTATACCTTTAATGTTAAATCTGGAAAGGGCAAAGGAACTTTCTTGAATTCATTTTAAAATGTTAAACCAGAATGTTAGATAAATAAAGCATAAACAATTACAAATATTACATTCATTGCAATTTCTAGATATACAGTAAAATTTTTAATGAGGAATTTGTAGAAAGAATTTCATTTGTATTAAAGTTTTTAAAATTTTAAAATAAATTTATTTATTTGGATAAATATATTAGAGAATTTAAAATTTTATTAGTAACTTCATTGTCGTAATCATTTTTTAAACAAAAACGGGAATCGACTTTGGTTTTTGAAAATGAAAATAAAACAGGGAGTCGCCACCAATCCTTTTTTGTTGAGGTGTGATCGGGTCACTTCGTAAAACGGTTGTTTTTAATAAACAGTTTGATTTATCAAAACAACGATTTTGGTCTACAAAATCTAGAAAACGAGTTTGGGAGTCGGTTACGCACGAGGAAGGGTTAGTACCCTCGTCAAGCCCAAAATTGGTACCAAATTGATTAATTAGTGTTTTAATGTCGTAAATTTGAAAAGATTTTAAAATACGGATCCTTTAGAAAATGTTTGGATAATTTGGGCTGAAATTTGAGATTTCTTTGTTCCGAGAGGATATAAACATCACATCCAGCACGTTAGGACACGATATTTTAAACCTTCGTAATTAAAGCTATCTCATGATTTACGAAACTTATTAAAAGGATGTTTAGTTATTTAGTCAAACGAAAATCGCAACCTAGCACGTTAGGGCACTATTCCCCGAATTTCTAAACACAAAACATTGCCTTATTTGAAAATCTTTAGATGGAATATCATACTTTCGCAAGATGTATTTTCGTTTAATAACGTTAAACTCGGGAAACAAAAATAGATGTTCAGGTTAAAAACTGAGATTTCTTTGTTCCGAAAGGGTATAAACATCACATCCAGCACATTAGGACACAATATTTTTAAACCCTCGTGATCAAAGTCATCTCACGATTTATGAAGTTTGTTGAAAAGGATGTTAGGTTATTTAGTCAAACGGAAAATCGTAACCCAGCACGTTAGGACACTATTCCCCGGATTCCTAAATACAAAACATTGCCTTCACGTTAAAAACCTTTAAATGAAATATGATAATTTTACAAAATGTATTTTGTTTAATAACGTAATATTAAGCTAATAATAATAACAATGATATCAAACAATGGTAGAAAGTAAAACATAAAATAAAACTAGTAAAGAAATACGATAATGATAATAATAAAATAATGATAATAATGTTGATTAATAATAATATATATATATATATATATATAGATATATAAAAATAATGATATAATAATAGTAATAACAATATCAAATAATAATAATAATAATAGGAAATATAATGATAACAAGAACATAAATAAAAATGTTGAGAATAATGTTTAAGATAATTATTAAATACAATATAATAATAATGGTACAAAATTAGGATTTAAATTAGCAATAATAAATATAATAATAACATAAGTATGTGATAGCAAAAATAATATTAAAGGTAATTAATTTAATATTGAAAGAGTCAAAATAATCAAAAAAGGGACTAAAATCGAATTGCAAATGGATTTTTGGGGAAAATACACGCAGCAACAAAGGGACCGAAATGGAATCAGAATAAAATTCGAGGCCAAAATTAAAACAACTGAAAACTTGATTGTACAATCAGAAAAAGAGAAGGGACTGCACCCATAAATATCCCTTTTTTTTCAAAAACACGCGGATCTTCAAGTAGGCAGGTCGGATCGGGTCGGGCCAGGTAAAACAACGCCGTTTTGGGGCTTAAGGATGCCAGCCAAAACGGCGCCGTTTCGTACGCCTATAAAAGACAAAAATTTCCTAAAAAACCCTCATTTTCACCTGCCTGTTTCTTTTTTTGAAATTCTAACCTTTCTTTTCTCTGCAGGGGTCGGCTCTCCGAGCAGCCCGATCGTCCCGTCGTCATGGCTCCATCGTTATGGCCATTGCAGTGGCAATGAGCTCTAAAAATGGTGAGATTTTTTTTTTATTTTTTGTATGTTTTTTTTATATGATGAAATATGTATATGTGTGCTGAAACGAGAGAAAAAGAAGAGAAATCTTTCGAAAATGGTAAGGAAAATACCTTCTTTCAGCTTCTGTATTTGATTTGTTAGGAGTTTTCTTTGTGTTTAATCTCGCCCTTTTGTTTTAATGGGTGTTATTCTCGATTTTTTTATTTTTTTGTTTGAATTTCTATATTGCTATTGATAAGAAAAAATCCACCCCTACAAAGAAAAATCCTTGGCCTTTTATAGCCTAAAATCCTTTACAACTTGTTTGCTTTCATCTCTCTTGTTTAATGTTTGGGGACCTTGGATGGTCTTTGGGCAATGGACAAGACCATGGTGGTGAGCATCGAGAGAGTCTGATGCGGCAGCAGATGCAAGTGGCTAGGGTTTTTCTGGTTACTATATTTTTTTGTTTTTGATTGGGCTGATTGGTTAGTGGGCTGTGGGTTTGTTTGGTAATTTGGGTATTAGGTTTTAATTGATTTTGTAATCGGGTTTGGGGCTTAAAATGGTTTATTTTGGGTTTTCATTTTCTGTTGGGCTGGGCAATTTTGGGCTAATATAGCTGCCCCTCTTTGCTCGTTGTCATGTAACGGGAATAGAGCAAAGACTTAAAAGGTCCAAATTTGCCCGGTCCCACTGAGTCTTGATTCTTTGGCTCTTTTGTTCTTCAGGTAGCCTCATTCCAGTCCACCGCATCTTTCTTCTTTGATCCACTTCATCGCCACTTCATAGAGATAGGACATGTATCTTCAATTTGCTCCTGCTGCAACTTCAGGGAGATGAGATTTATTTTGATCTGCTCTACTGTAATTTATATCTTCGATCTATTCCACTGCAACTTCAGGGAAATAAGATATGCTATTTTTAGTCTGCTCCACTGCAATGTCAGGGAGATAAGACTTGCATCTTCAACTTGCTCCACTGCAACTTCAGGGAGATAAGGTTTGTTTTGATCTGCTCCTGCAACTTTAGAGAGATAAGATCTGTAATTTATATCTTCTATCTGTTCCACTGCAACTTCAAGGAAATAAGATCTGCTATCTTCAGTCTGCTCCACTACAACGTCAGGGAGATAAGACTTGCATCTTCAACCTACTCCACTGTAACTTCAGGGAGATAAGGTTTGTTTTGACCTGCTCTACTGTAACTCCAGAGAGATAAGATCTATAATTTATCTTCGATCTATTCCACTGTAACTTTAGGGAAATAAGATCTGCTATCTTCATCTGCTCCACTGCAACATTAGGGAGATAAAACTTGCATCTTCAACCTATTTCACTGCAACTTTATGGAGATAAGGTTTGTTTTGACCTGCTCCACTGCAACTTCAGAAAGATGAGATCTGTAATTTATCTTCGATCTGTTCCACTGCAACTTCGGGAAATAAGATCTGCTATCTTTAGTCTACTCCACTGGAACGTCAGGGAGATAAGACTTGCATCTTCAACCTACTTCACTGCAACTTCAGGGAGATAAGGTTTGTATCTTCAACCTGCTCCACTATAACTTCAGGGAGATAAGGTTTGTTTTGATCTGCTCTACTGCAACTTCAGAGAGATAAGATCTGTAATTTATAGCCTCGATCTGTTCCACTGCAACTTCAGGGAAATAAGATCTGCCATCTTCAGTCTGCTCCACTACAGCTTCAGGGAGAAAAGACTTACATCTTCAACCTACTCCACTACAACTTCAGGGAGATAAAATCTGCTATCTTCAGTTTGCTTCACTGCGACGTCAAGGAGATAAGACTTGCATCTTCAACCTGCTTCACTGCAACTTCAGGGAGATAAGGTTTGTATCTTTAACCTGCTCCATTGTAACTTCAGGGAGATAAGGTTTGTTTTGATCTGCTCTACTGCAACTTCAGAGAGATAAGATCCGTAATTTATAGCCTCGGTCTGTTCCACTGCAACTTCAAGGAAATAAGATCTGCCATCTTCAGTCTGTTCCACTGCAACTTCAAGGAGATAAGACTTGCATCTTCAACCTACTCCACTACAACTTCAGGAGATAAGGTTTGTTTTGTAGCCTCCATCGATCTTGCTACATCATCCTCTGAGGGACATGGGCTGTAAAATCGATTTCTTGGGCATGGATGTCATTTTTGGAATGATCCTCCTTTTGATGCTTAGGTTGTCATCACTTGTTATTAACGCATTACCCTGCTCTCTTATTCAGTCGGTATCTTTAAGGGTCACAATTTTGGATCATTCTTTCTCAATTGTTCCCAACCCCCCAAACTCGATTAGTTCTAAATAGTGGTCCCACTTTAGGTTCCTGTAATATTTAAAAGTTTTCAAAGTAATATGCAAAACTCCTTTTATTAGAGTATTATTGGTCCATAATTGTTATTTCAATGAAAAATGCTTGAAAAGATTATCACGATGGACAAGATGAATTTTTATTAAGAGTCGAGCTCGAAAAGACCAAATTTTGGCGGAGTGTAGAATGAGAATAAGTTAAGATAGCAAGTTCACCAAGAAACAAAAATGATTTAATCAAGAATAGCAAACCGTGCTAAAACATGAAATGAGTAAGATGAAAATAGGTGCCCCAGATATCATAGCATGAGCTTTTCTGCACGAAACTTCTCGAGGACCTTTTAAGCCTGATAGGTGTTTGGCAGATTTAGAAGACTTCGTCGATGTCCCAAGACGTAACGTCTCTCCTTCTTGTTAATTTGGGTATAGCAAGACTACTGTATGCCTTCCTTTCAATCAAAAATTTGAATTGCCCATTCTTGGGTTTTCAATTCAAAACCCATTTGGTCTCAAGGTGCCCTTTGCGGGTTTTCACCTTGGCCTCTCCATTTTCTTTCTTTTTTTTTTTTTTTGGCCCGAGCTCAAGACGCCATTTGCGGGTTTTCACCTTGGCCCCTCCCTTTTTCTTATTCGCATAATCAGCCTCCGAGATCGCACCATTCATTGCATTTTTCCTCTCAAGTCCTTCTATGGAAGGATCTTTTTCAAAACAAGGTATGGCGATGAGTTATGGTGTTTGATCTTGAATTGACCGAATAACCTTTTTCTTCGCTATGGTACTATTGTTCAAATTTAATGCATTGTCGATATGATCCTTTAAGAAAAGAGGTATTTAAGTCTACCATTTTTCCCACAATTTTCTTGATATTCTTATTATGCCTCAATCGCACTATTCAGACGCGATATAATCTCCTTCTTTAAAAACTGCTATGGTACTATTGTTCAAATTTAATGCGTTGTCGATATGATCATTTCGATTTTGTGACATTCGCATAGGAAGTTGCTTCTACCTACTTGGTGAAATAATCAATGACCATGAAGATGAATCGATATCTATTAGACACCTTTGGTGATATTGGCCCAATGACGTCCATCCCTCATATAGAGAAAGGCCATGGAGAAGTCATAACGTGAAGAGGTGAAGGAGGTACATGAATTTTATCTCCATAAATCCGGCATTTATGGCACTTCTTGGCATAACTGATGCAATCCTCTTCCATAGTGGACCAATAATACCTGAACCTCATGATCTGTCTGGCCATTGTAAAACCATTAGCGTGCGTTCCACAAACACCCTCATGAACCTCTTCCAGTATTTTTTTGGCCTCAACAACATCTACACATCTTAAAAGCACTTGATCCTTCCTTCTTTTGTATAGGACCTCCCCATCTAAGACATAATCAATAGCTTTTTGCTTTATGTAGACTATATCAAACTCAGAAAGTAGAATCTGCCATCGGGCCATTCTTCCATTCAGAGCAGTCGAATCCATCAAGTACTTGAGAGGGTCCAGTTTTGAGATGAGCCAAGTTGTATGGTATAACATATACTGTCTCAACCTCCGAGTCGTCCAAATCAAAGCGCAACACAGCTTCTCAGTTGGCGAATATCTTGTCTCACATTCAGTGAACTTCTTGCTGAGATAGTATATTGCCATTTCTTTTCTTCTCGACTCATCATGTTGGCCTAGCACGCATCCCATAGAGTTTTAAAATACTGTTAAATACAATATCAGTGGTCTATCTAGACAATGTGGCATTAACACTAGGGCCTTGGACAAGTAATGCTTGACTTTATCAAAAGCATCCTGGCACTCCTCATTCCATACACCTGGGTTGTGTTTCCTAAGGAGACGGAATATAGGGTCACATTTCTCTGTTAGTTGTGCAATGAAATGGGCGATGTAATTCAATCTTCCTAAGAAACCTCGAACTTCTTTTTGAGTATATGGTGGAGACAGCTCCTGTATAGCCATTACTTTATCTGGATCAATCTCAATTCCTTTTTCGCTGAGTACAAATCCTAGCAATTTTCCCGACCTAGCCCCAAAGGTACATTTTTTTGGATTGAGCTTCAGTTAGAATTTCCTCAACCTAAGGAACAGTTTCCTCAAGACTTGTACATGCTCTTTCTTAGTCCTGAACTTTGCAATCATATTGTCCATATAAACTTCGATCTCCTTGTGCATCATATCATGGAAAAGAGTTACCATGGCTCTTTGATACGTTGCCCCCATATTTTTCAGTCCAAATGGCATTACCTTATAACAGAATGTTCCCATATGGTTACGAATGTGGTTTTCTCCATATCTTCAGGATGCATCTTGATCTGGTTGTACCCGGAGAAGCCATCCATGAAAGAGAAAAGTGAATAACTAGCCGTGTTATCCACTAAGGTATTAATGTGAGGCAATGAAAAGTTATCTTTTGGGTTGGCCTCATTCAAATCCCTATAGTCCACGCACATCCATACCTTCCCATCTTTCTTAGGAACGGGTACTATGTTTGCTACCCATTCTGAGTATTTAACTACTTGTAGGAAATCGGTATCAAATTGTTTCTTGACCTCTTCTTTTATTTTTAACAAAACATCGGGCCTCATCTTTCGGAGCTTCTATTGAACTGGCCTATACTCCTCCTTTATAGGGAGTCGGTGTACCACGATATCTGTATTTAACCCGGGCATGTCTTGGTATGACCATGCGAAGACATCCTTGATTTCTTGGAGTAACTTAATGAGGTCTCACTTCGTTTCTGCGGCAATGCTAACTCTAATCTTCAACTCTTTTCCTTCCCCCAAGCTCACAGTTTCCACTGATTCTTTATGAGGTAAGATTTGTTTCTCATCTTGCTCTACCATTCTTAACAAATCAGTAGATATGTTATGGTCCTGGTCATCTTCAAAATCCTAAGAATCCTCCACACCCGTATCTTGTTCAAAAGGAGATTCTAAGTTAATAACAGCGTCACTCATATCATTGATATCTAGGAACCTGTTAGGAGGAAAAAGAGATGTGCAAA
Organism: Gossypium rotundifolium; assembly: GCA_025506655.1. NCBI lineage: Eukaryota > Viridiplantae > Streptophyta > Magnoliopsida > Malvales > Malvaceae > Gossypium > Gossypium rotundifolium. The sequence continues at coordinate 71,993,063 of CP106729.1, forward strand.
AATAAAAGAATCTAAGAATGATTATTTGTATGATTGGTTATGAATAAATTGTAAAGAATATTCTAGTTATGAATGAAAAGAATATTTGCTCGGAATGATACAAAAAGGTTTATTTTATTGAAATAAAGACATTTGGACATATGCCATTTTAACAAAACGTTTCTTATTGCTCCTAGTCTTAGAGCAACAAGTGTGTTCCAACATTACTCTGAATTAATTCTAAAGGTTACAGGAATCTCTTCCATGGTCCAATTGTTCAGAACATCTGCTCTAACTTTTCTATTCTTTGATCCATTACTTTTGTTTTGCCTCGTGTACCGTAGCGATGTTCCAGGGTAACTACCATAATTTAGGGTTCCTTTGTGAGATTTAATGCATATGATGGAATGTAATGCTGATGCATAAAATGTATGCAACAAAAAGGCATTGATTCTGATTCAATTTCCATTAGAATAACTTTTCTAGAAAACAAGTTTCTTCACATAAAATGGATTAAATATAAGGCCTCGCCCAAATACTTAAGGCCTTGACTTCCTCAAGAAGCCAAGCTAACTCTTGACCTTGCTCTGACTTTGATTCATAAAATAAACTTAGTACATCAGCTCGGACTGCTAAGGTTTGTAAGCGATCCACCACCTCTCGCACTTGAGCCACGGCTTCCCCCATAATGTAATCCCGATCTCTGACTTGGCTCTGAGAGTGATGAAGTTGTTACTTCCAATGCTCCTCATTGACTTCAAGAAGCTCCACCCATAGCTCACAACTATGTAAAGCAGACCTAGCTCTTCAATTCTTGCTTTCATTTCTTCAATTTTACTCAGACTAGCCTTCAATTCGACTACAGAGTTACGGCTACGATACTGATACAATGATCTTTCCAATTCTGCCACCCGAGCCTTTAATTCCTCTTTCTCGTTTTGACTTTCTACCAAACTTCTTTTTAGAGTATCTTTTCGAACTTTAGTATCTCAGAGTTTTCTTTCCCATTGACTGGCTCTATTTTTTTCCTCTCTAATTTCTTGACGCCATTGCTCTGACGTTTTTCCTAACCCAGCAATTTTCGTTGACCTTTGCAGCTTCTTATAGTCTGTTTTCAAACTATCCAAATCTTCCTCAGCCTTATTTTTCCCTTTTCTCAACTTCTCGGCTTCCAGCTTCTGAACGTCAACATCCAATCCAGCTTGCATTTTCTCTTCCTCTAATTGTTCTATCCTTTTCCATAATTCCACATTCTTTTTGTCAAAATCCTGTTTGATGATTTTGAGCTCAGATGGGATTACCTGCAGGTGCTCTTCCAATGATTGGGCGTTTTCTTGGCCTGATATGGGGATGTTGTCGTTGATTCTCTAACTCCACCATTGGTCATATTCGGGGGTTGTCATCGGGTTAGTGGCAAACCTTTTCATTCTGTGAGTCCGATTCCAAGCACTCGATATTTGATGAACTCTCTTTTTACAATTATCTCCTTTATATTCAAACTCACACTGAATTAAACCTTGTGTTGCAGGCGTAAACTATCTTGATCTGTACTGTCTCAACACGAGGAGAGGAGCGTAGCCAACAGCTCCCCTTATTCCCAGCAGAGGAACCCAGTTAAAATCTCCACATCGATATAAGATCTCGTAAGGAATCATTAAAGGAGCCTTCCATTCTATATCTTCTTCTTGCAGGTTTTGCAGAATCATCATCCATTTTTCTTCTATAAGATCGTCTCGTCTTGGGGTGGCTGCTAATTCTTTTAGCGGTGAATAGTCTTCGGAGAAGATTCGACACGATACCTTTCCATTTTCCAAAAATGACTGTGGAACCATGCTAGTAAGAGTCGTGTACAACCGGTGAATCTTCCTTCGCCCGCTCTTCGGCACGCGCTTAGGGACCTAAAAATTTCGGCTAGAATTGTAGGAACAGGTGTGACTCTTCTATCCAATCTATCAAATAAGTCAGAGACCGCCTCATCTACATGCCCTAGAGCTTTAGGGAAAATAATCAGTCCATAAATGCTCAAGGCAAAAATGTCAACCCTTTTATTCACATTAGGATGCGCTATGATCAATTCCCTTAAATTTTTCCAAGGGATGCACTTACAATCTCCCTTTGTTTTATCCGGGCTGTAACCCACTGCTCGCTTCATCCTGTGATATTCATCAGTTTTTTAAGAATGTGGGGACATTAACAGGTCTTGCATAAACTTTGTCAGTTTGAATTTTTGGGCAACGGAGTAAAGCTGTGTATTCTTCTATAGTAGGTACCAGGCCCGCTTTCCCGAAAGTAAAACAACTATAAGCAGGATTCCAAAATTAGGCTATAGCTCGGAATAAGTGCTGGTCTACCTTGATGTCAAGCAGATAAGGCAAATCACCGTAATGATAGTAGAATAGTTACTTGATCTCATCGTCCCATTAACTCCATATTTCTTTCATCTCCTGAAGATTATTTTGGGTTACGCTGATACGTATGAAGTCCCACAATTCTGACATGTGACCTTCTGTAAGACTATCACCTTTCTCTTACTGCACTGTCTCGGCCCATATTCGGACGGCCGCATTGTCCTCCACTTTATCAAGAAACCCCCTTTCCATAACAAGCTATCTATTTAGCTATCGAATGTGAATCAACACCTTTTTTTGATGAATATGCCATGCAAAAATAAAAATGAAGCAAGTCAGTATTTCATACACAGTAAGCAAAGAATAAAAATACCTAATCCAGTAACCATTAGGGTTTGGCATGGCTCTACCTAGGGTGGGTTCTTAGGGCTTACTATATGAGGTTCGGTTCTAAAGAGGGTACTTGAACCAGCAGATTCCTCGATCCTCACCCATTATAGGCTCATATGGATCGAGTTCAGTTCAGGGGAATACATTTCCCTATGGCTGCATGGAGATGAAAATCTCACGAAGACATAGGTACGGATGTATCTCGAAAGCGATCCACTATCCTGCACGGAGGTGAAAACCTCACGAAGGAGTAGCTTCTCACTCCCACTTAAAGGTGCGACAACAACGGTCATGCAATGCAATGCCAAAATTAAAACAACATGCAATAAAAGGATCGTAATTTTCAAATCGAATTCTGACAAAAGATAGAAAATAATCAATTTACGGCTTGACTCTCTAAATCTTTCCCCAGTGGAGTCGCCAAGCTGTCGTAACCATTTTTTTGGAAAAACGGGAATTGACTTTGGTTTTTGAAAATGAAAATAAAACAGGGAGTCGCCACCAATCCTTTTTTGTTGAGGTGTGATCGGGTCACCTCGTAAAACAGTTATTTTTAATAAACAGTTTGATTTATCAAAACAACGATTTTGGTCTAAGAAATCCAAAAAATGAGTTGGGGAGTTGGTTACGCACGAGGAAGGGTTAGCACCCTCGACACGCCCAAAATTGGTACCAAATTGATTAATTAGTGTCTTAATTTCAGAAATTTGAAAAGATTTTAAAATACGGATCCTTTAGAAAATGTTTGGATAATTTGGGCTAAAATTTTGGATTTCTTTGTTCCGAGAGGATATAAACATCACATCCAGCACGTTAGGACACGATATTTTAAACCTTCGTAATCAAAGCTATCTCATGATTTACGAAACTTATTAAAAGGATGTTTAGTTATTTAGTCAAATGGAAAATCGCAACCCAACATGTTAGGGCACTATTCCCCGAATTTCTAAACACAAAACATTGCCTTATTTGAAAATCTTTAGATGGAATATCATACTTTCGCAAGATGTATTTTCATTTAATAACGTTAAACTCAGGAAACAAAAATAGATGTTCAGTTAAAAACTGAGATTTTTTGTTCCGAAAGGGTATAAACATCACATCCAGCACGTTAGGACACAATATTTTTAAACCCTCGTGGTCAAAGTCATCTCGCGATTTACGAAGTTTGTTGAAAAGGATGTTAGGTTATTTAGTTAAACGAAAATCGCAACCCAGCACGTTAGGGCACTATTCCCCAAATTCCTAAATACCAAACATTGCCTTCACGTTAAAAACCTTTAAATGAAATATGATAATTTTACAAAATGTATTTTGTTTAATAACGTAATATTAAGCTAATAATAATAACAATGATATCAAACAATGGTAGAAAGCAAAACATAAAATAAAACTAGTAAAGAAATACGATAATGATAATAATAAAATAATGATAATAATGCTGATTAATAGTAATAATAAATATATATATAGATAGATATATAAAATAATGATATAATAATAGTAATAATAATATCAAATAATAATAATAACAACAACAACAACAACAACAACAACAACAACAACAACAACAACAACAACAACAACAACAACAACAACAACAACAACAATAACAATAATAATAATAATAATAATAATAATAATAATAATAATAATAATAATAATAATAATAGGAAATATAATGATAACAAGAACATAAATAAAATGTTGAGAATAATGTTTAAGATAATTATTAAATACAATATAATAATAATGGTACAAAATCGGATTTAAATCAGCAATAATAAATATAATAATAACATAAGTATGTGATAACAAAAATAATACTAAAGGTAATTAATTTAATATTGAAAGAGTCAAAATAATCAAAAAAGGGACTAAAATCGAATTGCAAATGGATTTTTGGGGAAAATCTGAAATAAAATAAGAAGCAAAGGACCTATTTGAAGTGCGCGGATTATATGGGGACTAAAACGGGCAATAGCCCATTTCCTTCGAAACACGCAGCAGCAAAGGGACCGAAATGGAATCGAAATAAAATTCGAGGCAAAAAAAAACAACTGGAAACTTGATTGTACAATCAGAAAAGGAGAAGGGACTGCGCCCATAAATATCCCTTTTTTTTTGAAAAAACACGCAAATCTTCGAGTAAGCGGGTCAGATCGGGTCGAGCCAGGAAAACGACGTCGTTTTGGGGCTTAAGGGCGCCGGCCAAAACGGCGCCGTTTCGTACGCCTATAAAAGGCAAAATTTTCCTAAAAAACCCTCATTTTCACCACTGTTTCTTTTTTTGAAATTCTAACCTTTCTTTTTCTCTCTAGGGTTGGCTCTCGAGCCACTCCCATCGCCCATGCGGACTCGTCACCGGTAGCCGCAGTGCACAGTGTCGAGAGTTCAAAAATGGTGAGATTTTTTTTATTTTTTGTATTTTTTCTACGATGAAATATGTATATGTGTGCTGAAACGAGAGAAAAAGAAGAGAAATCTTTCGAAAATGGTAAGGAAAATACCTTCTTTCGGCTTCTGTATTTGATTTGTTAGGAGTTTTCTTTGTGTTTAATCTCTGCCCTTTTGTTTTAATGGATGCTATTCTCTGATTTTTTTTATTTTTTTTGTTTGAATTTCTATATTGCTATTGATAAAAAAAAATCCACCCCCTACAAAGAAAAATCCTTGGCCTTTTTATAGCCTAAAATCCTTTACAACTTGTTTGCTTTCTGTCGTCTCTTGTTTAATGTTTGCAGGGACCTTGGGCGGTGCTGGGCGGTGGACAAGACGCGGTGGCAGAGCGTCAGAGAGTCTGACTGGCGGCAGCAAATGCAAGTGGCTAGGGTTTTTCTGTTTACTATATTTTTTTATTTTTGATTGGGCTGATTGGTTAGTGGGCTGTGGGTTTGTTTGGTAATTTGGGTATTAGGTTTTAATTGATTTTGTAACTGGGTTTGGGGCTTAAAATAGTTTATTTTGGGTTTTCATTTTCTGTTGGGTGGACAATTTTGGGCTAATACATTCATAACAGAATTTCTTTTTTCCAATTCTACCTAAACAACGTGTTTATACCAATAATTTTAAAATTTTTAAAATACTAGTGTTTTAAAATTCATCAATCAAAATGCTTGCATTTGTAATTGATTTGGAATAAATAATTGATTTATGAAAATTTTAAAATTAAAAATAATCATAAAAGAAAATAAATTTTATAAAATTAATAATATACAAATATTCAATATGAATATTATTATATACATGCAAATTTTTAAATAATTTTAATAAAATAAAATTTAAAAATATATATTAGAATTAAATAAAATTACTTTTAAAATTTAAAGTTTTTTTTTTTTTAATCTCATAGTAGGAACATGAGAATTAAGTAAATAAAGTTACCAGGAAGTTTGAAAAACCACTTCTATAGGTGGAATTAAAAAAAAAAGGAAATTGAGCTACTAAAATCTCCCTTGAAATTATTCATAAATTTTCGAATTCTCCAATGCATTTATTCAAACAAATAAATTTATTTTTAGAATTTTGAAAACTTTAATATAAATAAAATCCTCCTACAATCCTTCATCTAAGCACATTAAAAAAGATGGTTTTGTTTTTAAAATTCCTCATAATTTTGTTTGATTAATACACGTTGTCTTGCTATACGATAAAAAACATAAATTTTAAAAATATTTTATTTAAATCTAATATGTATTTTTAAAATTTTATTAAAATTATTTATATTTTTTACGTATATAATTATGTCCATATTGAATATTTTTTATATTATTTATTTTAATGTAATTATTCTTCTTTTATAATTATTTTTAAAATTGTAAATTTCAATAACCTAAATTTTCTTAAATCAATTATTTATAACAAAAAACAATTAAATACATATATTTTGAATTGATAAATTCTAAAACTAACATTTTTATATATATATATATATATATATATTTAAATTCTTCATCCAAGAGAGTTTGGGTTCATGTTATATTCTCATTTTACTTCAAATATATTTTTATTTTATTTAAATAAATATGTGATTTATAATTTATATAAAATATGAAGAATATTTTAATTTAATCAAAATATCCTTAATTATTCATTATTTTATTAATTTTTATTTTAAATATTTATTTGTTAATATTATTTACCAAATATATAAATAAGAATTGTATTCATAGATATTTATTTGAATATGAAAAATAGTTAAAATTTATATTGAATTAATTTAGGTCTTTGATAACTCATTGGAAAATAAATTAAATCAATGAAAATTAATATTAAATCATTTGATAATTTATAATAAAATAATTTAATAGAGTGTTTTTATAATAAAAATGGAAATGATAAGTAAATAAGGAGTTATTATAGAATATTTCTAATTTTTATTATCTATTTTAACATTATATAATCTTATAAAGAAGTGTAAAAATAATGTGAAATATTTAAGAAAAATAAGGATGAAAATGTGAAATAAAATATTATAAGTTAAAATTTATATTTATCAAGTAGTCTAATTATATTCATACTTAATTTTAAATAATACACTTGTTGAAAAGTATGAAACTGACAAATTGAGTGCTAGGGGAGTGCCCATTCCCTTGCCACTAAAATTGTGTTAAGATAGTTTCCATATTTGAAGTGTTGAAAACTTATTATATGATTTTTATGAAATTTGTTGAATATTTGGATGATATCTAGCACATAAATGAAAATCATATTACACTGGGAAATATATTTTGGAGATTGGATCATGTTGAATCACCCAAGACAATCCCTTAGATCGTGGATATTGGATTGGATTGAAACTCTGATTGATTAGTTGCCAAGAGTCTATGGTTACATTAGTAGTTATTATTATATTGTATCTAGCTACCTTATTGTTGTTTTAGTGGGATTTTGATAAATATTCTTATGTCAGCAAGTCTCGAAATAATCTATTTAATTGATATATTTGTATAGGTTATGTAAAGAGAGAATTAAGCACTTAAAGCGTTGGTGACTTGCTCCTACGGAACCAAGGTAAAAAAGATTGAGAAAAATCAGTCATTCACAACTATTGATGAATGATTCCTCTAAAAGTTAAGAATTAGTAATCTGTTTTAGAAATCAAATGGGTTCGATCTTCTACATATGCGAGGAAGGTAATAAAAAAAAAGAAAAGAAATAAGATAAATTCTTCTTTACTTTTATCACTTAGGATCCGTGCAAGATGAAAGTCCCATGCACGGTTTTGAATGAGAGAAAGAAGTGGGGAATCCTCTTGTTGACTCTAACTCTCCCACTCCAGTCGTTGCTTTTCTTTCTGTTATTTCAAAAGTAGCTGCTTTGGCTTTAGCCATTCGAATTTTTGATATTTCTTTTTATTTCTCATCAAATGAATGACATCTTCTTCTAGAAATCCTAGCTATTCTTAGCATGATATTGGGGAATCTCGTTGCTATTACTCAAACAAGCATGAAACGTATGCTTGCATATTCATCCATAGGTCAAATCGAATATGTAATTATTGGAATAATTGTTGGAGACTCAAATGGTGGATATGCGAGCATGATAACTTATATGTTGTTCTATATCTCTGCGAATCTAGGAACTTTTGCTTGCATTGTATTATTTGGTCTACGTTCAAACTGATAACATTCAAGATTATGCAAGATTATACATAAAAGATCTTTTTTTAGCTCTCTTTAGCTCTATGTCTCTTATCTTTAGGAGGACTTCCACCACTAGAAGTTTTTTTTCGGAAAACTACATTTATTCTGGTGTGGATGGTAGACAGGCCTATATTTCTTGGTTTCAATAGGACTCCTTACGAGCGTTGTTTCTATCTACTATTATCTAAAAATAATCAAGTTATTAATGACTGGACGAAACCAAGAAAAAACTATAACACCCCTTACCCGTGTTTGACGTCGGAAACAGGGTACGAGGCGTTACCAACTTAAACACTGTAACATCCGAGATTTAGGGGCATTATTTTTATCTTGTCTCTGTGTGTTTGGTATGCTTTGTAGGTTGTTTGGGTGTGTTTGGGGGTCCTAGGAAGGCTCGAGGGTAAGTCTGAGCCTCAGTAAAATTTTTGATTTTTGGCACTTTAGGGGAGATTAGGCCGAGGCAAGCCTTAAGGGTATTTGTTTGTGTTTTGGTAGCATAAGTAAGAGGGTGGTAAGATGGCAAGGAGGCGCTACCTTGGGTGCTTGGAGAGGACGCCACAGGGGAGTAGAGAGGGGGTAGGTTCGAGCTGCATGGATTGCATTTTGAAGAATTCTTTTTGGCATCAGGTTGGAGGTAGTGGATTTGGCCAGGGACCTTGAAGAGGGGGTGTTGAAGGAGTCTAGGGTGTTTGAATGAGTGGATGAGAGGTGATGGGGGGATTTGAAGTGGTCAACCGATTTGAATGAGTGTTAGGAGCATTTGGTGAAGGAAAATAAGGGATTTGGAGGGGGAGAGGAGAGTTGGCCGGTTGTGGGAATACTTGGATGAGTATTTTCGGCATTTGGGGAAAAGAGGGTGTAATCAAACCTCCTATTGTTGGTTTTCATTTTTATTTCATTTAGCAAAAGGGGGTGCCGAAAATCTTTAGGGTCATAAGTCATTTTGGTTCTTTTGTGGTGTATTTCCTTCGATTTTGGAATTTGGAAGTGTCGAATATTTGTTCCAAATAGGTACTTGAGTTTCCCTCTCTTAAATTAGTTTTAGACTTCATTTCCATTCTCTTTGGAGCTATTACTGAATCATCTAGGCAACCTTCTTCCTCATATCATCTCTCTTTTTCTTTCATCCGAGGTTTTCCCCCCACTTCTTTTCTCTTGACCGAAAACATCTTTGACACTCTCATCTTTTCGGAAATCATTTATTCTTTCACTCATTCCTCTTTCCACTTAAAGCCGAAATACCCAATAGCCTTTTCTCTCTTTTCTTTTTCATATTCCATACTCCTCCTAAGTTGTCTTCATAACTGAAACCCATTGCACATCAATTCATTCTTTTTTATTTTTCTTCTCTAGGCCAAAATTATTAATCACATCTTCTTTTGTGGTTTTGCTTCGTTCTTCCTGTTCTAGCCGAATCTTTGACTGCCCTCTCCACCCTTTGTGCTCGTTGCAGAGCCGCCACCCTTTCTCCCAATCTTCTTAATCGATTTATCCCTGTTAAGTGGTAAGCATCTTCTCATTTTTTAGAGTCTTTCTTATGCTCTTGTTGGTTGTTAACCGAGGGCTCTAATCTTGCATTTTGGGGTGCTTTGGCTGAATATAGGAAGGGTCTTTGGGATCAATCAGATTCGATCAATCAGGGGACATCAAGTGATCTATTAATCCAAGTATTATAGCCTCCGGGTTTTGTCAATCTAGGTAAGGAAATCTTGACATTTTAAGCGTTCATACTTATCCTGAATTTATTCAAAGGCTTAACTTGGTCTTCTGACCAAGATTGTTTTATGGAATCAAGCACCAATCAGGTGAAGGAGGGGGTTGGACCCATAAACCCAGCCCCTAAGTTCAAGAAGCGATGGTATTTGCTGTTCGAGATTGGCCACCGGGTTGTGGGCCAACTTTTGAGCAGAATAGGAGGTAGATAGCAGTAGTCTCCGAAAGCGATAGTGTTGGCATAGATAGCATAGTGTTGCGGGTAACCAGGTGTGTAAAATTCACACTTTAATATTATTATGTGTTATTAAATATATGGGCTGAAAAGCCGAAATGGTTAGAGGAATCGATGTTATGCCACAGTGGGCATGACCAAAATACCAGGTAAGTACCTTGTTGTTTATGTATGCGATAATGATTATATGTCATAATGATATTATGTACTTGACAGCTTGCTACATTCATTTGACACTTGTATGCATGGGTTGGATATGATATTTTAAGGGGAAGTGTAAGACTGTCACTAGTGGTTTGGTACCACACGTGGGTTGGCCCCACATTCTTGATTCGTGACTAAGTCCTATTAGTTTGGAACCACTAGTGGTTTGGTACCACATATTGATGATTTCGTGACTCGTTCTAGTGGTTTGGTACCACAGTGGGTTGGCCCCACGTATATGATTATTCGAGATTGTCACTAGTGGTTTGGTACCACAAGTGGGTTGGCCTCACATATGATATTTTGTGACTCTGTCACTATTGGCTAGGTGCCACATATGGAGTGTAACGGATGAAGGGTTGATTGTAGAAACCCCCATGGAGTGATCGGCTGGTACGGGTGGTGTGTAAAGGATGGAAATCTAGGATTGGGCTGGGTACATTGCATCCATTCTTGTACATGCTATTTTTGAATGGGCTAAGGCCCAATATGTGATTATGGGCTTGGGGCCATTTTATGTGACTTAAGGGGGATTTACACATTGAGTCTTGGTAACTCACCCCCTCTGCTTAACCTTGTAGGTGATCAGTAAGATGTGGACTTGGGAACCGGAGAGACTCGAGGAGGCCATAGCTTGCTATTTCAGTAAAACTCAGTTTCTTTTTAATAAGTTTTAATTTGGGGATTTTAGTTGATTGTAATAAGGCCTCTTGAATTACTATTTGGTTTTTACATTTCGTATTTAGTTATAACATGACGTTATTACACGTTTTAAAACATAACTGTTAAAATGGAGTTTTCAAAACAGAGGAACGCAACACAACCGTTTTTCCCAAATGCTAACAAAGATAACTAAATAACGATAAATAAAACTCGAACCCTTCTTGTTCTTAAGTTGCAAACCTTGATTTTAAAAACTTCACCTGAAACAAGGAAAAAAAAGAGGAAGAAAAAAATACTTCAAACTTACGGTTTCTATCAGGATTTCAAAATTTCTCTTCAAAATCTTCTTCCGTGTGACATACCAGATCTGGTCGTAATGTTTAGATCGGGTTTGGGGTGTTACAGGCACATACTAACATACATTTCCAGGTCACAAAAGTTTGTTCAAATTTAAAACTTTTCAAACTTTGTCTTAAAATCCCTAATATAAGCCTATAAGGCCCAAAATATACATTAAAAGCAGATCAGGACTAAACCGGGAACCTTAGAATTCTTTAGAAAATTTCATTAAAAATAGGGGCATACGCCCGTGTGGACTTGGGGCACGACCGTGTGATGGGCATGGCCATGTCCTTAGCCCATGCACGAGCCTCACTTATGCTATCTATGGCCTTATGCACACTAATAAAAAAAGTCATCATTTTCATATATCAATAACAAGTATTAGCCATCATCCATGGCCTTATACAAAATGAATCAATCTTCAAGACAAGCCAACACATTTGGCCAAAACAATATGACACTTGACAAAAGACCATGCCCCTATACATGCCATACTCAAAATGATAAATCTAACTATACCAAATGTTTAGATTGATAGTGTGATCAATGCCTCCGACATCTGTTGATCCCCAAGCTAGCTTGGCAACACTATAAGAAAATGGAAAAGAGATGGAGTAAGCATAAAGCTTAGTAAGTCGCATGTAAATAATCAACAACAATTACCATGCATTATCATACTCATAACGCATTATAAACTTGCACATAATTCTCAAATGATTTAAGGCATAACTTACTCATTTTCATCCTTACTAATCATGCAACATAAATCGAGCTCATTTCTTATGAATTTCGTGTAGGTACTTGTATCACTTACAACATAGTCGTAAATTTTCTCACTTTTAACACAAGCTTTAAATTACCCGTTGAACCAGTTAGAATACCAAAGGATACCTGACAAGCCTCACACGAGAGGGTACGATGCATATGCCATGTCCCAGAAATGGTTTTACACTGGCTCACATATCAAGGCTAATGCCATGTCCCAGACATGGTCTTACACTAGCTCTCATCTCAATACCGACGCCATGTCCCATACATGGTCTTACACTGACTTTCATAATATGGCCGATGCCATGTCCCAGACATGGTCTTACATTGGCTCTCGTAATGTGGCCAATGCCATGTCCCAAACATGGTCTTACACTAGCACACATATCACCCAAATGTCATGGCGTGGATATCCAATCTATTCCTAAGGTTCAACCGGAAGTATACCACATCAAATTTCATTAAGCATATTCATAACAATAATCAAACAATTTATTCAATATCAATTGTTTAATGCATAATAATAATAGATTTGTATTATTTACGTACAACTTACCTCGGTATACAAATATGGGCGACTAATTTGATTTAGTCCAATAGCTTGGTTTTTCCTCGGTCTAAGTCCGGACTCCATTTTTCTTGATCTATCATAAAAAAAATTTACTAATTTAATCACCACATTAATCAAGACATTTCAAAATTCCTACTTTGGCAAAATTATCGTTTTGCCCTTAGACTTTCACATAATTACGATTTTACCCCTAGGCTCGTAAAATAATTTTAATCAAATTTCCTCCTTTAACAAGCCTAGCCAAACCTTTATTACTCTTACAACAACTCACAATTCCAATTATTTCATAAATTTACTACCCATTTTATAACTTTTACAAAATGGTCCTTTTAGGTGTTTTCATGAAAAATCCTTTCACAAAAGTTGTTTATTGAACAACCAAGATTCATTTTCTTCCATAAAAATTCAGCAAACAACACTAATGCTCTTGTGGAAAAACCTTAGACTTTCAACCATAGTGCAAAATAGTCCCATCATTAGCTAGATTAAGCTACAAGGGTTCCAAAAACACAAAAATCAACAAAAATAACCATCATAATGACTTACTTGCAAGGGTTGTAAGTTGATGAAAATTTTCAAGCTTCCATGGCTGTTTTCTTGGAGAAAAATTGGTGGAGAGAAGAAAAGATGATAGCCTTTTGTTTTTGTTTTATTTTATTATTAGACAATTCACCTAATGTCACATAATTTTATGACTTTGTCGCCAATTAAAATTTCCATGTCCAGCCACCATAATTTTATTGGTCTATTTACTCAACAAGGACCTCTACTTTAGTGTTCCATAGCTATTTAACACCTTTAGCTTGTAGAACAAAACTTTCGCACTTTATGTGATTTAGTCATTTTTAAAATTAAGCATGCAATCACTAAAATTAATTCACCAAAATTTTCATGCACTCATATAATCATGCTATAACACATAAAATAATATTAAAAATGATTTCTCCAGTCTTGGATTAGTGGTTCTAAAACCACTATTTTGACTAGCCCTAAAATCGGGTTGTTACAATAACCCCTCACGTGCGAACTTATAGAAGATCCCCTTTAAGATCAAATAATTGCATCGAATTGAGTATGATTGCATGTGTCATAGCATATACTATACCAGGAATATCAATGAACCCGATTATCGTAATTACTCGGGATACCCTTTTTTACTTTAGCTTCTAGAATCTATTTCTTAATTCAAGGTCCCTCTTTACTAACTGGAATCAAATAATTAGTAGATCTATCCGCCCAAAATGGGAATGGGCTGGGGTTATGAACTTGTAATCTATAATATGATGATCGAGTCGATTCCATGATTATAAGTTCATTCCATATCGAACCAGACTAAAATAGGGCTATATACATTCTCATTATGAGAAAGGGTCATTCAAATGTATGTAAATAGATACTATGTTTACATATGGATCCCTACATCATTACATTCTATTTAGGATTAGGAATGGGCGTAATTAGGCCTTCTTTTTACATATCTCTCGTTATTTAGGACCTTATTCACCACTTTTTTTCCTTTTATTGAATCGAGAGAGAAATAGGCTTAATTGTCCATCTTTTTAATATAATATATATTTAACATAATCTTAACATAGACATCATCCAGATACTTCAAATCAAAGCAATTGGATGTCTGATTCAGCCTATATGGCATGACCAATCAATAGAAATACTCCAACACTCCACCTTTGTCATATATTCCATACATCTTACTAGGTAGATATCATATTCATGGAATACGATTCACTTTCAAGATGCTTTGGTGGTGAAATGGTAGAAACACGAGACTCAAAATCTCATGCTAAAGAGCGTGGAGGTTCGAGTCCTCTTCAGGGCATAATATTGAGAATACTCATTGGATTGGAATAAGTTTGACAACGGATCATAAGATCTTGGTGATCTTCTCTATCTAATTAATGGGGAGTCCACTTTGAAATCGTTCTCCCTGCACCCACCCCAAGTATATACTTCAACAAGAATCATGTGCACAAGGGTAGATTGATACAATATAAACCTCTAGTAAAATGCCCCTCGTAACCTAGTGGACAAAGTACATTACATAGTCCATTTTAGTGATTGGCAACTTTTCCATTCCGTAACTTTTGCACAGGACGTTCCAAAAAATAGGTACTATTGGGTCCTTAGGTATTCTCTACCTACCCACTAATGTCGGTATTGGGTATATGTATCCTTTTGTTGAAGGTAGTTCGAGCTTTTCCTCGGAGTATAGCATGGGTTAATTCAATGCTATAGCATCTAGTACTCGAACATTGGCTCATGGCATTTTCTCTACACTTTCTTACCCTGAAAAAGCAGGGGCACCTTGCATTCTCGAACCGATAACCATCTTTTGGCTAACCTAGCCTCCTTCGTCCCTCGAGACCAACAACGGGTAATATAGGAATATTCACCTTTTGTCCATCGACTACGCATTTTAGCCTAATCTTAGGCCCTGACTCACCCTCCGTGGATGAACCTTGCGGAGGAACCCTTAGGTTTTTAGGGCATTAGATTCTTAGCAATGTTTGCATTACTCAAGCTGACATTCTCGCTTCCACTTCGTCTACTCCCGCTTATGCGGGTGCTTCCCCCTAAGACAGAATGCTCCCCTACCGATGAATATTTACATCCCACAGCTTTAGCAGATCACTTATGTAACACCCCTTTCCCGAATTCGATGCCAAGATAGGGTATGAGGTATATCTGAACTTATTCATAAGCAAGCATTCAAAATCGAGATAGAAATTTCCACTCAAATGTAAAACTTTTCAAAAACCTTCATATCGTCCCTAAAATGAACCTACGAGGCCCAAAAACATGCATTGGAAGTGGTTCGGGACTAAACTAAGAAATTTGGAAACTTTTGAAAACCTAAAAAATTTTTCATGGAAAAGGGGTCACATGCCTGTGTGGATTCGGGACACGCCCGTACTTCAGGCCGTGTTCAAATTAAGGAGCTTTCTGTTTATGACGTCATCAAAAATTGAGGTCACACGATCAAGTCATATGCTCGTGTGCTTAGTCCTTATGATAGATTAAATTTTCATAATTTTTCATAAAATAGGTGCAGACTTCACACAGCCAGGGCACACGCCCGTGTTAAAGGCCATGCCGTCCACACGGTTGAGACACACACCCGTGTGCTCATTACTGAGCATTCTATTTTACAACAATTAAGGTTCAGGGGACACACATTTGAAACACATGCCCATGGAGGCACCGCGTGTTGCACACGGCCTCGACACACGCTCGTGTGTCTACCCGTGTGGACAAATATAAGGCTATTTACCAAGCCTTTTTGCCACAGTTCCATGCACCAACCTATACAATAAAACATAGCACCAATCCAAGTATATACTTTCAACCCAATCAGCCATACCCAAAACATCCACATATCATTTACATGCTAACATTTATCACACACAAACATCACATACTTAGCATCTCAAACCATGCAATTTCCCACATTCATGAAAACATCATTATATGTATATATACTTGACCAATATTAGCCAATATCAAATGGCCATTTACAAAATGAATTATCAACTATTGAAGCCAACACATATGGCCAAATCAATTATGACACATAACAAAAAGACCAAGTCCCTATACATGCCATAACTCAAAATATTGTAATCATAAGTACCCGGAATGATAATTTGATAGTATGAATGGATCTCCAACAATCTCTGATCCTCGAGCTGGCTTGGTGAAATTATAAGACAAAGGAAAAGAAAAGGGAGTAAGCTTTAAATCTTAGTAAGTTCCTATGCAAATAATAAGCATCATAAACACACATTTATCATGCAACTAACATGAAATGAATTAACATAGATGTCATTAAAAATCTCATAGTCCAACTTGGCATGGATATTATTAGAAACCTTAATATCATATCTTGCACAATCATAACCTTACCGAGAGATTCTTCACATATCGAGCTCATTAGGCATAAGTTTTATGTACATACATGTACCAATTGGTAATACACCATGGTCTTTCGCAATGTTTCCCGTTGAACCACTTGGAATACTAAAGGATACTTGGGAATCTCACACACATAGTACCGTATCAATGCCATATCCCAGATATGGTCTTACATGAGATCTCATATCGAAGACAATATCCCAACTATGGTTTTACATGAAATCTCATGTCGATGCCATATCCCAGGTATGGTCTTACACGTAATCTTAATTAACCCTAATGTCATGAAATTTGTATCCTACCTATTCCTAAGGTTCAACTGGGATTTCTCGTTTGTCAAACTTTGTCGATTTCATTCAAGAGTAAATCACAATTGATATAATAATAAAGCAATTAAAGCATGAATAACAATGCATCATTTACATACGAACTTACCTCGATACAAAAATAGTAGGAATGGGACCCAATCGTCAAATACTTTATTTTTCCCCCGATCTAGGTCTGAACCTTGTTTCTCTTGATATATAATAGCAAATCTGACTCATTTATTACTCACATTATTCAATTCAGTCCAAAAATCATATTATGGAAAAATTAAATTTTTGCCCCTAAATTTTAACATATTTACATATTTACCCCTAGGCTTGAAAAATGAAATCCATTTAATTTCTTCGATTCCCAAGCCTAGTCGATCCTCTTTTATACTTATAACAGTCCATATTTTTCATTTAATCACACTTTACATTTTATCATCTTTTTACAAATAGGTCCTTTTGACATTTTCATCAAAAACTACCTAGCAAAAGTTGTTTATCACACATCAAACATGCATAATCTACCATTAGACATCAAAATACACAAATACCCAACATGGGTCAAACCCTAGACCTTGATCTTTTCTTAAATTAATGGTAGAAATAGGTAGATCGAGTGATAACGACTTTAAAAATATAAACAACATTAAAAACAGGGCTAGGATGTACTTACAATGAAGCTTAAAAGATGAAAAAACCCTAGCTATGGTTCTCTCCCAAGTTTCGGCCAAGGTTGAAGAAAGATGAGCAAATTTTGGCTTTAATTTCCCTTTTTATTCTTTTATTTACCAAATAACCAAAATGCCCTTCACTTAAAACTTTGAAATTTTATCTCACCATGTCCAGTTTTGTCTATTGACTTAACAAATGGTATAATTACCATCTATGGACCTTCAAGTTTAGTCCTTTTTACTAAATTGAGTGCCCAAATGTCAAAATCTTTTAACAAATTTTTGTGAAATCATTTCATAAAATTGTAGACCATATAAATGTAATAAAAATAAATTTTTTTCTATGTCAAATTTGTGGTCCCGAAACCACTGTTTCAACTAGCCCCAAAATCGGGCCGTTACAACTTAGCCCTATTCATCTTCGGCGCAAAAGTGCTCGATCAGTGAGCTACTACACACTCTTTCAAGGGTGGCTGCTTCTATGGAATCCTCCTGGTTCTCTCTGCACCCCTACCTCCTTTATCCCTTTCTTGATCAAAGCATCGAATTTCTAAATTCTCATAGGGACCACTTAGAATTCCTTCCAGGGCTTGTTGAATTATTTTTATAGATTCTATCATTTCACTGATTCAGACTAAATAGTGAGCTAATAAATCTTTTTTGCCACTGGATTTCCCAATAAAATTTGTTGTAACCCTCATAATGATTAACTTTCTGAAGATCCCATTTGATCCAAGTGCTCATAGCATTGAGCTGGATAAACCCCAATTTATTATTTCTTCTCCATCAATAACGCCTATCCCTTCAACTCTTTCTAAAAAAATAATATTTCAAGTAATAAGTTTTTTATATTTAATAATTCTTGTTAAAAAATAATCATAGAAATCCAAACATTTGTCTATCCAGCCGTAAGGTAGATTAGCCCCCACTCCTCCGATATGAAAATAATTATGCATCCTTCTCATACTAATGGTAGCTTCGAATAGATCATATACTAATTCTCTTTCTCTGAAAATATAGAAAAATAGGGTATGTGCGCCAATATCTTCCATAAAAGGTCCAAGCAATAATAGATGAGAAGCTACACGACTCAACTTCAACATAATTACTTTGATATAGCTGGCTTAGGGACTTGAATATTCCCCAATTATTTTGGTCCATTTACGGTTATTGCTTCTCTAACAGCCCAGCTTAAGGCCCAGTCAGAATGTGGTCCGAGACCATAAATCTGAAGTAGAAACATGAGTTTTATGATTTCTATGAGGCGTATGAGGTGATTTCATGATTGTGTAAAAATTTCATGAAGATATTTTATTAAATATTGATTAAATTGTCCATTAAGACTAAATTGCAAAGAGTAGAAAATATGAGATTCTAGAAGATTCAAGTATGAAATAGAATTATAAAAATTACTAGAGGTCCTTATTTAGCAATTAGACCAATATATTTGATGATGGACAAAAATTGACATGGGAAGGAAAAATCTCAAGAAAGGATCATTAAGGGCATTTTTGTCATTTGGTTTATAAAAGAAAAAAGGGGAAAAAAGTAAAAAATGGCGTCCATCTTCTTCCCCTTGGCTGAAAATCACAAGGAAGACATAGCTAGGGTTTCTTCAACTTTCAAGCTTGATAGTAAGTGCATCCTAGCCCCGTTTTTAATGTTCTTCGTATTTTTAAGACCCTCATAGCTCGGTTTAGCTATTTCTAGCTATATTTTGAGCTAGGGTTTATGTTAAAAAATTTACCCATGTATGACATACATGTATTTTATGTTTTATGGAAGAATATGAAAGTTTAATGTACGATAAACATCTTTTTCTAAGTGATTTTCATGAAAAATGCATAAAGGGACTAAATTGTAAAAAATATAGAAATGGTCATACATGAGGGAAATAGTGAAAATTGGATGTTGTTATAGTTTAATATATGACTCGACTAGGCTTGAAATGCAAGAAAGTTGAATAAAAATTATTTTACGAGCCTAGGGGCAAAAGTGTAATTATGTAAAAGTTTAGGAGAAAATTATAATTTTGCCAAAATATGAATTATGAGTCGATTTATTCAATGTGTGTTTTAACAAGTGAAATTATTATTATAGATCAAGAAACATGAAGTTCAGATTGAAACCGAGGCAAGAACAAAATTGAGGACTAAATCGAGCATCGATACCCATTTTGAGAATCAAGATAAGTTTGTATGAAGTTAAAGTTTCATAATGTTCGATATTTGAAACTACTTAATATTATGATAATGTATGATATAGCTATGAAAATCGAGTGACATAACCTCGATGAGCAAATGGTGAAAATAAGCTAAGTGAAATTCCAAAGATTCAGAATAATGAGGATACTCATGTTATAGCATTGAATAAAGGAGATGCCGTGTAAGACCATGTCAGGGATATGACCTCGGTACCAAAGGACGATTTCGTATAAGACCATGTCTGGGACATGGCATCGACATCTATGTATGATTTCGTATAAGACCATATCAGGAACATGGCTTTGACATAAAGCTATAAGATCTTGTGTAAGACCATATCTGGGATATGGCATCGACATCAATAGGTAATCCCATGTAAGACCATATCTGGGATATGGCGTTGGCATCAAAATTTATGCATGATGAGATTGAATATCCTACGATGATCTGATTAGTTCATGGGCAAAAGAGCTAAGTATATGCATGATGAGATTGAATATCCTACGATGATCTGATTAGTTCATGGGAAAAAGAGCTAAGTATGTAAAATGGTTTAGAGCCAAAACTATTTATAAATGACTTTAAGCTTCTTTCATGATTAAGAATGATGAAGATTTGATTTTATGCTTATGACAGTATATATGCTAAGTTATGTGATAAGCGATACAGGTGCCATGAGAAAATACAAGTTATAAACCCATAATGTGGCATGAGATGGGTAAGAATAAGTATGAGTAAGCATAGATGAGTATACTTAAGCTTTTGAGATTTATGTTGTTATTGTTCAATAGATGGATGGATTTAATGTGAGCAATTATGTTGTTTTAGAATTGCATGCAAAGTTACTAAGCTATATGCTTACCCCTCTCTTTTCTCTTTTCCTTGTAGTTTTGCCAGGTTAGCTCGGGGATCATAGGATGTCAGAGCTCGGATCACACTATCATCCCTTCTTTTGGTATAGTAAAGTTAATTTATTTTGAGTATGTCATGTATAGGGATATAATCATTTTGTGTCATGTCTTATTTGAAGGCCAAAGGGTTGGCTATTGATGTTTTACACTCATTTTGTAAAGGGCCATGGTGATTGGACAATATTGTCAAGTTCATATTATAAAGATGATGAGTTTAATGAAATTAATGTACATGCATGTAAATGAGAAAAATATGAGAGGAAAGAATGATAATTTAAGGATTCTTAATAGTTTAATATTGTTATGTTAAGTGCTACTCATGATGAAATGAATGAGTTTATGTTTCAGGGTGGCAAAAAAGCTTGGAAAATAGCCTCTAGTTGTCCACATGGGTAGACACACGGGCGTGTGTGGCACACGGTCAATCCTCATGGGTGTGTTGATAAGCCGTGTGTCCCCTACATTTTGGTTACGAGAAGTTGAATCGTCACACAGACGTGTGCTTATGCCGTGTGCTTCTTAAGTTGTTGCTGATGTCATAAATAGAATACCCTTTGTTTTCACACACGGGTGAGGACATGGGCATGTCCAGGCGTGTGAAGGACACGAGCTATCGACATGGGCGTGTGTCCGGCCGTGTGAAACCCCTGTAGGTTCGAAATAAAAATAAATTCTACACGGGCTAGGGACATGGGCGTATGTGACCACACGGCCTACCCACACGGGTGTGTCCCAAGTCACACGGGTGTGTGACCCCTGTTTAGGCAAAAATTTTTAAGGAGTGTAAATGTTTCTGGTTGAACTTCGAAACCTTCTAGATGTATGTTTGAGGCCTCGTTGGCCCATGATTTGTATGTTATGATTAAGAAAGAAAAATTTTAAGTTGGAATGAAATTTTATAGCCCAAGATTACATGTTCAAGCAAGGTTAAGCATGGTAATGCCTCGTATCCGATCCTGGCATTGGAGATGGGTAAGGGATGTTACATTTAGTGGTATCAAAGCTACGATTTAGTCGATTCTCAGACTAACTTAGCGTAAGTATGAGTCTAGTTTACATGCCATACGTAAGAGTACTTGTGTAATGATAGTGTGACGACTGTTGATGATATGAAATGTGTTTTAATATAGTCAATAGATCCTGATCCTAACCGACCTGCAGCTGATGTTATTTCAAGTAATACGTCGGCTCCCATGCAAGGGCCCGAGCCAGTAGAGAGTAGACCTTAGACTTTGGGTCAAGGAGAAGATGCCTGAGAAGCCTTTCTTCGTATGATGAGCGATTGGTACGCCGAGTACATTCGAGCAAATTATAATGCTCAACCTCCTCCACCCCGCCTATTTCTCAACCTACCCATGTAGCTCCCTAAGTGGTAGAAGTGGTAAGAAGAGAAAAGCCTCCGGTTGATAGAATTCAAAAGTAAGGAGCTGAGGAATTCCGAGCTAGTAAAGATGATGATCCGAAAAGAGCTGAATTCTGGCTTGAAAATACCATCAGGGTATTTGATGAATTATCGTGCACACCTAAATAGTGCATAAAATGCGTAGTTTCTCTACTGAGAGATTTCGCTTATCAGTGGTGGAATATCCTTGTGTCCTTTGTACCAAGGGAAAAAATTACATGAAAGTTTTTCCAAGAAGAATTTCGAAGAAATAAATAAGCCAAAGATTCATTGATTAGAAGAGAAAGGAATTTCTTGAATTGAAACAATGTAATATAAAAGTGACTTAGTACGAGCGCGAGTTTGTGAGGCTTAGAAAGTATGCTCGGGAATGTGTGTCCTCTAAAACCATCATGTGTAAGAGGTTTGATGACGGACTAAATGAAGACATTAAGTTGTTTGTTGGTGTCCTCGAGTTGAATAAATTTTTTGTATTAGTGGATCGGGCTTGTAAGGCCGAGGAGTTAGTGAAAGAGAAAAGAAAAGCTGAGATGGAGTCTCGTGACTCAAGAAAGAGACAATTGAGTAAGTTATTTCAGTCCTCATCCAAGAAGTCGAGAGATTTTTCTACCCGATTAGCTACTTCAGCAGAGTTTTCAAACAAAAGTAAGAGAAAGCATTACTTAGGGTCTAAAGCTTGGACCACATCAGTTGCTAGTGTTGGAAACGCCCGGCCGAGTAGATCAGAGTGCCCACAGTGTGGCAAGCATCTTACCGGTGAATGTTGAGCAAATGAAAATGCCTGTTTCAGGTGTGGGTCTCTAGATCATTTTATTAGAAATTAGCCAGAGGTGGATGGGAAAGAGAAGCCTCAAGATGTAAGACAGGGAGGTACTGTTAGAGGAAGACCACAGAAAAATACGGGAAGTGGAACAAGTAGTAAGAATACGCCCAGAGAGCAGGCTATGAGAATTGAGGGTAGAGCGCTTGCGAGGACCTATGCCATTCGCGCTCGCGAAGAGGCATCATCTCCTAATGTGATTACAGGTACATTTTCTCTCCATGATGCTAAAGTTATCACTTTAATAGATCTGGGATCTACCCATTCATATATTTGCATGAAATCAGTATCTAGAATAAATATACCCGTAGAGTCTATAGAATTTGTGATAAAGGTGTCTAATCCTTTAGGCAAAAGTGTGCTAGTTGATAAGGTATGTAAAGATTGCCTATTGATGATTAGAGGTCATTATTTTAAGGCAAATCTCATACTATTGCCATTTGATGATTTTGATATAATTCTTGGTATGGACTAGTTAACCATTCATGGTGTGACAGTAAATCGTGGAAAGAAATATATTGAATTGAGATGTGAAAATGGAGACACTCTTCGTCTTGAATCAGATGAACAAGACAGGTTGCCGGTAGTGATATCTCACATGTCGGCTAAAAAGTATGTAAGAAAAGGGTATGAGGCATATATTTCTTTTGTGATGAATGTTAAAGAAACTGAGCTAAAGATTGAATCAGTACTGATAGTATGTGAGTAACCAGAGGTTGAATTTGGTATCGAGTTAGCTCCTAGTACTGTACCGATATCGATTGCTCCTTACAGAATGGCTCCAATGGAGTTAAAGGAATTGAAGGCACAGTTGCGAGAGCTAACGAACAAAGGTTTTGCAAGACCGAGTTATTCCCAGTGGGGGTGCTCTAGTGTTATTTGTGAAAAAGAAAGTTGGTTCTATGAGATTATGTATAGATTACCGGTAGCTTAATAAGGTAACAGTGAAGAACAAGTACCTATTGCCAAGGATTGACGATTTGTTTGATCAATTGAAGGGAGCCACTGTGTTCTCCAAGATAGACTTGAGGTTAGGATACTATCAGTTGAGAGTAAAAGACTCAGATGTGCCTAAGATTGCTTTTCGAATGAGTTATGGGTACTATGAATTTTTAGTCATGCCTTTTGGTTTAACAAATGCCCCTGCGGTGTTTATGGATTTAATGAACTGCATTTTTCGACCATATTTAAATAAGTTTGTGGTTATTTTTTTGATGATATACTAATATATTCCCGAGATGAGCATGAGCACGTTGAGCACTTGAGGATAGTTTTGCAAATTCTACGAGAAAATCAGTTGTATGCCAAGTTTAGCAAAAGTGAATTTTTGCTCAAGGAAGTTAGATTTCTGGGACATATTATCTCGAGAGATGGAGTTCGAGTTGACCTAAGTAATATTTTAGCCATTATTGATTGGAAATCACGAAAAATGTATATAAGGTTAGAAGTTTTCTGGGCCTAGCTGGCTATTATAGGCGGTTCGTTAATGGGTTTTCTATGATAGCGAATCCAATGACGAAGCTGTTATAGATTAATGTAAAGTTTGAATGGACCAACAAAGTTTTGAGAAATTAATGGTAATGTTGACAGAGGCTCCAGTTCTAGTACAACCTGAATCGTGAAAGGTATTTGTGATCTACAGCGATGCATCCTTAAATGGACTAGGCTGTGTACTTATGCAAGAAGGCAAGGTGACAGCGTATGTTTCTAGGCAGCTAAAGCCACATGAGAAGAACTATCTGACACATGATTTAGATCTGGCTACTATTGTTTTTGCATTGAAGATTTGGAGGCACCATTTGTATGGTGAAAGATGTCAGATATTCACCGATCACAAAAGTTTAAAGTACTTGATGACTTAGAAGGAAATGAACTTAAGGCAACGAAGATGGTTAGAGTTGATAAAAGCTTATGAGTTGGTTATTGACTACCACCCGAGAAAGGCGAATGTAGTTGCCGATGCTTTGAGTAGGAAATCCCTATTTTCTTTGAGGGCTATGAATACACGGGTGAGTTTGTCTGATGATGGTTCTATTCTAGTTGAGTTGAGGGCTAAACCGATGTTCCTCCAAGAGATTTATGAGGCACAGAAAGATGATAGGAATTGCAACCCAAAAGAGTTCAATGCGAGTAGGGTATTGAGTCTAATTTTTGGATAAATCTTGATGGATGTTTGATGTTTAGAGAAAGAGTTTGTGTACCAAGAAAGGATGAGCTCATTCATAAAGTTTTGCATGAGGCACACAGTGAATGCTTATCTGTACACCTAAGTAGCACCAAGATGTATAATGATTTGAAGAAATGGTATTGGTGGCCGAGCATGAAGAAAGATATATCTCAGTTTGTGTCAAGATGTTTGATTTGTAAGCAAGTAAAGGCCGAACACCAAGTACCCTAGGGTTTGCTTCAACCTATTATGGTACCCGAGAGGAAGTGGGACCGAATTACCATGGACTTTGTAACAGGGCTGCTGTTGACACCGAGCAAGAAAGATGTTGTACGGGTCATAGTCGATAGACTTACGAAGTCAACCCATTTCATACTTGTGCATGTCGACTATTCACTGGATAGGTTGGTAAACTTGTATATCATAGAGATTGTGAGACTTTATGGAGTGCCATTATCTATTATATCGGATAGAGATCCGAGATTTACGTCCATATTTTGGAAAAAGTTGCAAGAGGCCTTGGGCACAAAGTTGAGTTTTAGTATTGGTTTTCACCCCCAAACTGACGGTCAGTCGGAGAGGTTAATACAAGTACTTGAAGATATGCTTCGGTGTTGTGTTCTAGAGTTGCAGGGTAGCTGGGAAAAATACTTACCATTGGTAGAATTTGCCTACAACAACAATTTTCAGTCAAGCTTGAAAATGATGCCTTATGAGGATTTGTATGGGCGTAAGTGCCGACCGCCTTTATATTGGACTAAACTTAAGGAAAACCAGATCTACAGGGTTGATTTGGTTAGAGAAATCAAAAAGAAAGTAAAGGTGATTCGAGATTGTTTACAAGCTGCTTCTGACAGAAAAAAGTCTTATGCGAATTTGAAAAGGAAAGAGATTGAGTATCAAGTCAGTGATAGAGTATTCTTGAAAGTGTCACCATGGAAGAAAGTTCTCAGATTTGGCTGGAAAGGCAAATTGAGTCCGCGTTTTATCAGACCATATGAGATCATCGAGAGGATTGGGCTGGTAGCCTATCGATTGGCTTTGCCATTGGAGTTAGAGAAGATTCACGATGTGTTTCATGTGTCTACATTGCGTCAGTACCGATCAGACCCTTCATATGTCATTACACCGACAAATGTTTAGATTCAACCTGATATGAGATATGATGAAGAACCAGTCGAGATTCTAGCCTGAGAAGTCAAGCAGTTAAGAAATAAAAGTATAGCCATTGTGAAAGTATTATGGCAAAGACATGGGGTAGAAGAGGCTACATGGGAACTTGGAGAGACTATGAGAAATCAGTACCCAAACCTTTTCACCGGTAAGATTTTCGGGGATGAAAATCCCTAAGGGGGGAGAATTGTAACAACCCGACGTAGGGCCTAGTCAAAATAGTGGTACGAGACCACAAATTCAAAGTAGAAACATGAGTTTTATGATTTCTATGAGGCTTATGAGGCGATTTCATGATTGTGTCAAAATTTCATGAAGAAATTTTATTAATTAGTGATTAAATTGTCCATTAGGACTAAATTGCAAAGAGTAGAAAATATGAGATTCTAGAAGATTCAAGTATGAAATAGAATTATAAAAATTACTAGAGGTCCTTATTTAGCAATTAGACCAATATATTTGATGATGGAAAAAAATAGACATGGGAAGGAAAAATCTCAAGAAAGGATCATTAAGGGCATTTTTGTCATTTGGTTAATAAAAGAATAAAAAGGGAAAAAAGTCAAAAATGGTGTCCATCTTCTTCCCCTTGGCCGAAAATTAGAAGGAAAACATGGCTAGGGTTTCTTTAACTTTCAAGCTTGATAGTAAGTGCATCCTAGCCCCGTTTTTAATGTTCTTCGTATTTTTGAGACCCTTGTAGCTCGATTTAGCTATTTCTAGCTATATTTTGAGCTAGGGTTTATGTTAAAAATTTACCCATGTATGACATATATGTATTTTGATGTTTTATGGAAGAATATGAAAGTTTGATGTATGATAAACGTCTTTTTCTAAGTGATTTTCATGAAAAATGCATAAAAGGACTAAATTGTAAAAGTTGTAGAAATGATCATACATGAGGGAAATAGTGAAAATTGGGTGTTGTTATAGTTTAGAATATGCTTCGGCTAGGCTTGAAATGCAAGAAAGTTGAATAAAAATTATTTAACGAGCCTAAGGGCAAAAGTGTAATTATGTAAAAGTTTAGGGGCAAAATTGTAATTTTTCAAAATATGAGTTATGAGTCGATTTAGTCAATGCGTGTTTTTAACAAGTGAAATTATTATTATAGATCAAGAAACACGAAGCTCGGATCGAAATCGAGGCAAGAATAAAATCGAGGACTAAATCGAGCATCGATACCCATTTTGAGAATCGAGGTAAGTTTCTAAGAAGTTAAAGTTTCATAATGTTCGATATTTGAAACTACTTAATATTATGATACTGTATGATATACTATGAAAATCGAGTGACATAGCCTCGATGAGCAAATGGTGAAAATAAGCTAAGTGAAATTTCGGATAAAGATTTCGAATAATGAGGATACTCATGTTATAGCATTGAATAAAGGAGATCCCGTGTAAGACCACATCAGGGATATGGCCTCGGTACCAAAGGATGATTTCGTATAAGATCATGTGTAACAGCCCGGTTTAGACCTTAGTTGGAACAGTGGTTTCAAGACCACAAATTCGATGTTAAAATAATATTTTAATGTTATTTTGGTGTTGATTATAAGTGATATAGCTTGCGTGAAAATTTTGTGTGATAATTTTATCGACTGTGTGCCGAATTAGAGAAAGGACTTAATCGCGTATAATGTAAAATGTTGTGTGCTGAGTGTTAAGTGCTTAATTGTTGTTGTCTTTATAATGAGTATGACTTATGATGCAATTTGGCCATAATTGAGTATAATGGGCAGCATTAAATGATAACATATATGTTTTTATATGTTAAAATTATATGTTAAAAAAAGAAATGTATATTATTTTATATTATATAGTAAGGTTATAATAAAAACAAATTAAGAGACAGTGGGGGGTGTTCATCTTCTTCCGCAGAATGTTGAAGAAGAAATAAGGGTTCTTAAGCTTTCAAATATTCGACACACATTTTAGCTCAATCAAGGTAAGTTTTGAGCTCGATTTTGATAATTTCTACGTTTTGGTTATCATTGCTTCGTGCTCTAGCTAACCCATGTTGTAATTTCATGAATTGATGATGTTTTTATGATGAGTCATTGATGAATACTTGAGCTATGTGTTAGTTGATAGTAAAATATGAAAACTTGGTGTTGAGCTAACATAGTTTGTTTTGGGATTTTGAGTTAAATTGAGTATTTTGGGCTTAATTGAGA
Source organism: Gossypium rotundifolium (assembly GCA_025506655.1). NCBI lineage: Eukaryota > Viridiplantae > Streptophyta > Magnoliopsida > Malvales > Malvaceae > Gossypium > Gossypium rotundifolium. The sequence goes on from CP106729.1 coordinate 72,021,692, forward strand.
AAATGAGAAATTGAGGGACTAAAATGTAAAATAAATGATATGTATGGATTTGTATGAGTATAGTAAGAATTCACTAAACATGGGTGATATGAAATTATGTGTATTTGATGAATTTATGAAATAAAGACTAAAGTGTCGAAATGTGAAAATGTGAGGGCTATTTTGTAAAATGCCCTAAATATGTGTGTATGGACTAAATTGAATGAATAGGTAATTGAATGAGTGAATTTGAATGTGTATAGACTAAGAAAGGAGAGGTTCGAATCGAGATCGAGGCAAAGACAAAGTGTTCGATTAATCGACCATTTCGGTATATCGACGTCCGATGTAAGTTCAGATATAATACGTGTACTTAGCTATGTTTAAATGTTGTGAAACGAATGGTTATGATATTATTGAATTATAAATGTTATGTGAGAAATGGATCTATGTGGCACTAAGTGTGCGTATTTGGAAATGTAATCGAGAAGATTAGCACTGTGTGTGTGAAATAATAGAAGCTTCGGGTTTGTGATTGGCACTGTGTGTGCGATATCGAATTGAGTTCGGTTTTGTATTAATACACTAAGTGTGCGATGTTATTTAAGCTTCGGCTATGAATCATGGCACTAATTGTACGATGTCATTTAAGCTTCGGCTATGAATTGAGGCTCTAACTGTGCGATTATAATTAATGAATACCACTGTGTGTGCGAAACAATAGAAGCTATGACTTTAATGAATAGCACTGTGTGTGTGAAATGATAGAAGTTTTAGCTTATCGAATTGGTACTGTGTGTGCATTACTGATATAAGTTCGATTTAACATATTAGCACTGAGTGTGAGATGACAATTATGCTTCCGTTGTGAAATTGGCACTAAGTGTGCAAATTTATCAGGGGAATAGCAAAGGTTGAACTATAGGTAATATCGAGAAATTGAGTAGCAAATTGGTGAGTAACTATGTATTGATCAAGGTATGTTTGAACCTAAGTGGTTGATGATAGATTTAAGAGTTGAATGAATAGATATTTGAGTATATGGTTGAGAGTGATAATGTGTTTAGTTGTGTCTTTATCTATGTGATGGTTGGATAGTATGGATAGTGAGTATCTAAGTGTTGGCTAAGGTATGTATGATAACTATGTGTTTATGAATTTGAAAGTAGATGGATGTAATGCTATATGAACATTGAGCATACTTGAGTGTGTGTATCATTGGTAAATTAATCTAAGTGATGGCTTATTTTTGATTATTGACTTGAATTGTTGAATTACATGTATTATATTATAGACTTACTAAGCTTTGGAAAGCTTACTGTGTGATTTGTTTTTCTGCTTTGCAGTGTCAATAAAGCTAGCTCAGATCTAGGGATTGTCAGCATATCAGTCACACTATCGGCAATCTATTTTGGTACTTTTGAAAAGATGTGTATAGTGAAATATGGCATGTATAGGCTAGTCAATATGGCATGTATTGTGATGTGTAATCCTTTCCATGTGATATGGCTTAAGGGTTGAATGATGATGGTATATTTTTATGGTTATGTAAGTTGATGAAAGATGTGGTTAGAAGATGAATTTTGATATGATTTACATGAAGCTTGAATTATATATGTTTTGAGATGTATAATTGTCATTTTGAGTGGACTTAGTTGTGATGATAATGAGCATGGAAGTAGATGGTGTAGTTAGTGGGAGAATAATGCATGAAATGGTATGTTTGAATGCGTTTAGTAGTATGAATTGGCATTGCTTTGAAGCTTGTAGGTATGACCCTACTGTGGGTGGCATATTGGCCTTGCAAAGGGCCTATTATGCATACACGATTATGGCACACGGGCGTGCCTATTGACCGTGGGATAAAGTCAGTAGCTAGCTTAGGAGCACATGACCATGGTACACGGGCGTGCCTAGAAGCCGTGTGAATAAGTCAGTATATTGCCTAAGAGCACCCGACCTTAGCACACGGGCGTGCTTGATGGCCATGTGAAGAAGTTAGTATACCTGCCCTGTTTGACATGGTCTGGACACATGGGAGTGTCTGGTAACCGTAGGAGGCATACGGTTTGGTTGCACAGGCATGTGACCTCAACAGTTTTTAATAATGCTTGAAATTTCAAAAACTTTCATAAGTGTTTGGTTTAGTCTCGACCTCTTTCTAACATGTGTTTAAGGTCTCGTGGACCCTACTTAGGGACAGTATGATTATGTTGTGACATGAGTGATTGATGATTGACTTTGTGTCGTGAAATGGATGTGAAATGTGTTGATTGTTCAGTAACGCCTCTCAACGCTATTTTGACGACGGTCTCGGGTTAGGGGTGTTACACTACGTCTGAAACATGGCATCGACATCTGTGTATGATTTCGTATAAAACCATGTCAGGGACATGGCTTCGACGTAGAGCTATAAGATCTTGTGTAAGACCATATCTGGGATATGGCATTAGCATTAATAGGTAATCCCATGTAAGACCATATCTGGGATATGGCGTTGGCATCAAAATTTATGCATGATGAGATTGAATATCCTACGATGATCTGATTAGTTCATGGGCAAAAGAGCTAAGTACGTAAAATAGTTTGGAGCCAAAACTATTTATGAATGACTTTGAGCTTATTTCATGATTAAGAATGATGAAGATTTGAGTTTATGCTCATGACAGTATATATGCTAAGTTATGTGATAAGTGATATAGGTACCATGAGAAAATACAAGTTGTAAACCCATAATGTGGCATGAGATGGGTAAGAATAAGTATGAGTAAGCATAGATGAGTATGCTTAAGCTTTTGGGATTTATGTTGTTATTGTTCAATAGATGGATGAATTTAATGTGAGCAATTATGTTGTTTTAGAATTTCATGCAAAGTTACTAAGCTATATGCTTACCCTCTCTTTTCCCTTTTCCTTGTAGGTTCGCCAAGTTAGCTTGGGGTTCATAGGACGTCGGAGCTCGGATCACACTATCATCCGTTCTTTTGGTATAGTAAAGTTAATTCATTCTGAGTATGGAATGTATAGGGATATAATCATTTTGTGTCATGTCATATTTGAAGGCCAAAGGGTTGGCTATTGATGTTTTACACTCATTTTGTAAAGGGCCATGGTGAATTGGACAATATTGTCAAGTTCATATTATAAAGATGATGAGTTTAATGAAATTAATGTACATGCATGTAAATGAGAAAAATATGGGTGGAATGAATGAGGATTTAAGGATTCTTAATAGTTTAATATTCCTATGTTAAGTGCTACTCATGATGAAATGAATGAGTTTATGTTTTAGGGTGGCAAAAAGGCTTGGAAAATAGCCTCTAGTTGTTCCACACGGACAGACACACGGGCAACCCTCATGGGTGTGTTGATAGGCCGTGTGTCCCCTGCATTTTGGTTATGAGAATTTGAATCGTCACACGGGCATTTGCCTAGGTCGTGTGCTTCTTAAAGGGTTACTGACGTCATAAAAAGAATACCCCTAGTTTTCACACATGGGTGAGGACACAAGCGTGTCGAGGCCATGTGAAGGACACGGGTTATCGACACGGGCATGTGTCCAGCCGTGTTAAAACCCCTGTAGGTTCGAAATAAAAATAAATTCTACACGGGCAAGGGACATGGGTGTGTGTGACCACTTGAGCATGTCCCAAGTCACACGGGCATGTCCCAAGTCACACGGGCGTGTGACCCCTGTTTAGGGAAAAATTTTTAAGGAGTGTAAAATTTTTCGATTGAACTCCGAAACCTTTCGGATGTATGTTTAAGGCCTCGTAGGCCCATGATATGTATGTTATGATTAAGAAAGAAAAGTTTTAAGTTGGAATGAAATTTTATAGCCCGAGATTACACGTTCAAGCAAGGTTAAGCATGGTAATGCCTTGTATTCGGTCCCAGCATCGGAGATGGGTAAGGGGTGTTACAGGTTCTATAAACATAGTGGCTAAATAATCTTAACGCATTACATAAGGAAAATATTGTATAAATTTTCAGTTTTCCGCAATTTTTTTCCATTTCTCTGTGTAAATACCCTAATATTGGTTCATATTCAACAACATCTTCACCATCTAGAGTAACAATAAGACGAAGAACACCATGCATTGATGGGTGGTAAAGCCCCATATTAACTATCATAAGGTCTTTTTCTATAGCTGATAGATTCATAAGTTTTTCCTTGATTCATTCTCGCATGAATTGTTCAAAACGAAAACAAGTACATCAAAATGAAAATCTAATAAATCGACTAATTTAAAATTTGAAAATTAACAATTTTTTGATTCCCGAATATCCAACTCACAAATTAAATCTTTATAATGTATTTTATTTTTCTTTGATAATTAAGATATCAGTCGTTGACATTTTCCAAGAATTTTACGCAGACCTCTCTGAGATAGATAGTCTTTTTTTGTGCAATTCTAAATGTGAAGTAAGTTTGTAACAACCTGATTTAGGGCTTAGTCAGAATAGTGGTGCGAGACCATAAATTCGAAGTAGAAAATATATGTTTAAATGATTTTACAAGGCTTATGAGGTATTTGCATGATTGTGTGAAAGTCACATGAATAAATTGTTAGTGAATAAATTGTCCACTAGGACTAAATTGCAAAGAATAGAAAATGTGAGATTCTAGAAGGTTCAAGTATGAAATAGAATTATAAAAAATCCTAGAGGTCCTTATTTAGCAATTAGACCATTATATTTGATGATGGGAAAAAATGTACATGGGAAGGAACAATTTTAAGAAAGGGTCATTAAGGGCATTTTGGTCATTTGGTTAATTAAAGAATAAAAAGGGAAAATAAGCCAAAAATCATGTCCATCTTCTCCCCCATGGTGCCAAAATTTGCAAGGACTCCATCGCTAGGGTTTTGTTCATTTTCAAGCTTAAAATCAAGAAACACAAAGCCCGGATAGAAACCCAGGCAAGAACAAAGTTGAAGACTAAATTGAGCACCGAGACACATTTTGAGATTCGAGGTAAGTATGAAATTAGTATTTCATAATGTTCGATATTTGAAATCGTTTATTATTATGTTAATGCATGTTATTGTGAACAAAATCGAGCTATAAAGTCTCGATGAGTAAACGATGAGAATAGGCTAAATTGTAGTTCTAGTTATAGTTCGGGAATAAGTATATTACCTACGTATGCATATGAGAATGGAAAGGTCCCATATACGACCATATCTGGGATATGACTTTGGCACTAAAGAATGATCTCGTGTAAGACCATATCCGGGATATGGCATTGACATCTAAGAACGATATCGTATAAGACCATGTCTGGGACATGGCATCGACATGAGTTATGAGATCCCGTATAAGTCCATATCTGGGATTTGGCGTCGACACTAAGGAATGATCCCATGTAAGGCCATATTCGAGATATGGCGTTGGCATCAAATCTTATGTATGTTAAGCTTGAATGATTCATAATGATCCGATCTATTCATAAGCAAAAGAGTCAAGTATGAGAGTTGGCCTAGATCTAAGTCTATTTATGGATGACCTTGAGTGATGTTCATGGTATGAATGATAAAGATGTGAGTTTATGGTTATGTTAGCAAATATGCTAAACTACATGATTCAGTGATACAGGTATCTTGAGTAAGTAAAAGTTACTAGATCATATTGACATGAGATGGGTAAGAGTAAGTAATAATAAGTGTGAATAAGTAGGAGTAAGTACTTTTATTCATTGGTGCTATGTCGCCATTGTTTCATGATATGAATGATTATAGTTTGAGTAAATTGTCATCCTATAGTTTCATGCAAACTTACTAAGCTATATGCTTACCCCTTTCTCTCTTCCCTTTTCCTTGTAGTTTTGCCAAGTTAGCTCGAGGATCATTGGACGTCAAAGCTCGGAATCACACTATCGACATCATTTTGGTATAAAAATTTAGATTTATTTTAAGTATGGCATGTATAGGACTCGAGTATTTTGTTAAGTTGTAATTGTTAGCCAAAGTGTTGGCTATGTATGTTACTAAAGTCATTTTGTAAATGGTCTTGAGTTAGGCCAATACTTGGCGAATCCTTTTGCTCAATGAAGGTAAATTTCATGAAGTGTATGCTCTTGTGTATGTCTCGATTTCTTAAATTCCTAGAGATATTAATTGGTCATTTTTAAATTGGAATGATTTGAATTGGAGTTTGTGTGTGCGATGTATGGTGGCAAAATGGCTTGGTAGATAGCATGTTAATTGTCCACATAGGTAGACACACGGGCTTGTGTCTAGACCGTGTGGGAGGCATGGCTAGCACGTGGGCGTATGCCCAAGCCGTGTGAAGTTTGCACCTTACATTTAAAATTTAAATCGCCACACGACTGAAGCACACGGGTGTGTGTATAGGCTGTATGGATAGGTCAGAATGACAAGGTTTGGCACACGGGCCAGGGCCACAGGCGTGTCAAGGCCATGTGAAATTAGTAAGTATCGACCATGGGTGGAAGATACGAGCATGTTTTAGGGGCACACGGGCGTGTCCCTAGTTCAACACGGGCATGTGGCCTCTATTTTGATGAAAAGATTTCCAAATTCGTAAAAGTCATCGGTTAAATCCCGAAACCTCTCGGAGGTATGTTTAGGGCCACGTGGGTTAAGAATGAGCAAGAAATGGGTTTTGAATGAAATGTTATAGCCCATTACTACACGTTCAAGTAAGGTTAAGCATGGTAATGCCTCACATCCGGTTTCGTCGTCAGACACGGGTAAGGGGTGTTATATTTAGTGGTATCAGAGCTACAGTTTTGTCGATTCTTGGACTAACGTAGCGTGAGTATGAGTCTAGCTACACATGCCATACGTAAGAGTGATTGTGTAATGATAGTGTGACGACTCCTGACATTTTAAATTGTATTTGATATAGTTAATGGATCCTGATCCCGATCGAGCTGCAGCTGATGATGCTGCAAGTAATACGCCAGCTCCTACGAACGGACCTCGTTAGTTGAAAGTATACCCGAGGCTTTTGGTCAGGGGAAAGAGGCCTGAGAAGTATTTCTCTGAATGATGAGTAATTGGTACACAGAGTACATTCGAGGAAATTCGAATGCTCCACCTCCTCCGCCCCCGCCTATTCTTCAACCTACTCATGTAGCTCTTAAAGTAGTAGAAGTTGTAAGAAGAAAAAAGCCTCCGGTTGATAGGATCCAGAAGCAAAGAGCTAAGGAATTTAGGGCTAGTAAGGATGATGATCCAGAAAGAGCAGGGTTTTGGCTTGAAAACACCATTTGGGTGTTTGATGAGCTATCATGCACACCTGAAGAGTGCATAAAGTGTGTAGTTTCCCTTTTGAGAGATTTTGCTTACCAGTAGTGGAATACCCTTGTGTCGGTGGTACCAAGGGAAAGGATCACATGGGAGTTCTTTCAAGAAGAGTTTCAAAAGAAATATATAAGTCAAAGATTTATTGACCAGAAGAGAAATGAATTCCTTGAACTGAAGCAAGGAAAGATTACATTAACTGAATACGAGCGTGAGTTTGTGAGACTTAGTATGTACGCTCGAGAGTGTGTGTCCTCAGAAGCCATTATGTGTAAAAGGTTTGAGGACGGGCTAAATGAAGATATAAAGTTGTTCGTTGGTGTTCTTGAATTGAAAGAATTTATTGTGTTAGTATACAGAGCATGTAAGGCTGAAGACCTAGTTAAGGAGAAAAGAAAGGTTGAGATGGAGTCTCGTGACTCGAGAAAGAGACAGATGAGCAAAACATTTCAATCATCATCTACGAAGTCAAGAAAATTCTTAACTAGATCAACTACTTTAGTTGTGTTTTCAAATAAGAATAAGAGTAAACAATACTCAGGGCCTAAAGCCCAGACTACTTTAGTTGCTAGTATTGGCAACCCTCGACCCAGTAGACCGGAGTGCCTACAGTGTGGTAGATGTTACTCTGGTGAATGTCGAGCAAATGAAAAAGCCTTCTTCAGGTGTGGGTCTTTGTACCATTTTATTAGAGATTGTCCAAAAGTGGATGAGAAAGAGAAGCCTCAAGAGGAAAGACCGGGAGGCACTACTAGAGGGAGATCACAGAGAAACCCGGGAAGCAGGGCAAGTAGTAAGACTACTCACAAGGAGCAGGCTGCAAGACCTGAGGACAGAGCACCTGCGAGAACTTACGCCATTCGTGTTCGCAAAGAAGCATCATCTCCTGACATGATTACGGGTACCTTTTCTCTCTATGATACTAAAGTTATTGCTTTAATAGATCCGGGATCTACCCATTCATATATATGCATGAAATTAGTATCTAGAATGAGTATGCCTGTAGAGTCTACATAATTTTTGATAAAGGTGTCTAATCCTTTAGGCAAAAGTGTGTTAGTTGATAAAGTATGCAAAGCTTGCCCATTAATGATTAGAGGTCATTATTTTAAGGGAAAATCTCAGCTATTGTTGACTAGAAACAGCCAAAAAATGTGTCTGCGATTAGAAGTTTTCTAGGCCTAGCTAGCTATTATCGACATTTCATAAAGGATTTTCTATGATAGCTACACCGATGACGAGATTATTATAGAAAAGTGTAAAGTTTGAGTGGACAGAAAAGTGCCAACAGAGTTTCAAGAGATTAAAAGCCATGTTGACAGAGGCTTTAGTTCTAGTACAACCTAAATCGGGAAAGGAATTTGTAATTTACATTGATGCATCTTTAAATGGATTGGGCTGTGTACTTATGCAAGAAGGAAAGGTGATAGCATATGCTTCCAGATAGCTCAAGCCACACGAGAAGAATTATTCGACGCATGATTTAGAGTTGGCTGCCATTGTTTCCACATTGAAGATTTGGAGGCACCATTCGTATGGTGAATGATGTTGGATATTCACATATCACAAGAGTTTAAAGTATTTGATGACTCAAAAAGAATTGAACTTAAAGCAACGAAGGTGGTTGGAGTTGATAAAAGACTATGAGCTAGCCATTGATTACCATCCTAGAAAGGTGAATGTAGTCACCGACGCCTTAAGTAGAAAATCTTTATTTATCTTGAGGGCTATTAATACCCAGATGACTATATTAGAGGATAGTTCCATTCTAGTTGAGTTGAAGGCTAGACCAATGTTCCTCCAAGAGATCTACGAAGCTCAAAAGGATGATAGCGACTTACAGACCAGAAGGACTCAATGCGAGTCAGGTGTCGAGTTTGATTTTCGAATCAATATGGATGGATGTTTAATTTTTAGGTATCGAGTATGTGTACCGAGAAATGATGAGCTCATTCGTAAAGTTTTGCATGAAGCGCATAATGGATGCTTATCAATGCATCCAGTAGCACCAAGATGTATAACAACTTGATGCAACGGTATTGGTGGCCGAGTATGAAGAAAGATATTTCAGAGTTTGTTTCAAGATGTTTAATTTGTCAGCAAGTGAAAGTCAAACATCAAGTACCCTTGGGTTTATTACAACCTATAATGGTACCCGAGTGGAAATGGGATCAAGTCATTATGGATTTTGTAACAGGTTTGTCGTTAACACCGAGTAAGAAAGATACTGAATGGGTCATAGTTGATAGACTTACAAAATCAGCCCATTTCATACCGGTGTGTGTCGATTACCTACTAGACAAGTTGGCAAACATGTATATCTCTGAAATTGTGAGGCTACATGGAGTCCCCTTATCGATTATATTAGATAGAGATTCGAGATTCATTTCCAGATTTTGGAAATAGTTGCAAGAAGCCCGGGGCAAAAAGTTGAAATTTAGAACGGCTTTTCACCCCTAAACCGATAGACAGTCGTAGAGGTTAATACAAGTACTTGAGGATATGCTTCGGTGCTATGTTCTTGAATTTCAAGGTAGTTGGGAAAAGCATCTACCATTGGTAGAATTTGCCTTCAATAACAGTTTTTAGTCAAGTTTAAAAGTGGCACCTTATGAGGCTTTGTATGGGCGTAAGTGTCGAGCGCCTTTATACTGGACTGAGCTTAAAGAAAATTGGATTTATGAGGTTGACCTGGTTAGAGAAACCAAAGAAAAAAGTAAAGGTGATTTGAGACTGTTTAAAAGTTGCTTCTGACAGGCAGAAATCTTACACGAATTTAAAAAGGAAATAGATTGAATATCAAGTCGGTGATAGAGCATTCTTAAAAGTTTCGCCATGGAGGAAAGTTCTTAGATTTGGCTAAAAAGGCAAATTGAGTCCTCGTTTTATCATATCATATGAGATCACAGAGAGAATAGGGCCGGTAGCCTATTGATTGGCTTTACCATCTAAGTTAAAGAAGATTCATGATGTGTTCCATGTGTCTATGTTATGACACTACCGATCAGACCCTTCGCATGTGATTACACCGACTGAGGTTGAGATTCAATCTGACATGACATATGGTGAAGAACCAGTCAAGATTCTAGCCCAAGAAGTCAAGCAGTTAAGAAATAAAAGTATAGCCATTGTAAAAGTGTTGTGGCAGAGACACGGGTAGAAGAGGCTACATGGTAGCTCAATGAGGCAATGAGGAACCAGTATCCAAATCTCTTCACTGGTAAGATTTTTGGGGACAAAAATCCCTAAGGGGAAGAATTGTAATAGCTCAATTTAGGGCTTAATCAGAATAGTGGTGTGAGACCACAAATTCAAAGTAGAAAATATAAGTTTAAATGATTTTACAAGGCTTATGAGGTATTTGCATGATTGTGTGAAAGTCACATGAATAAATTTTATTAATTAGTGAACAAATTGTCCATTAGGACTAAATTGAAAAGAATAGAAAATGTGATATTCTAGAAGGTTCAAGTATGAAATAGAATTATAAAAAATCCTAGAGGTCCTTATTTATCAATTAGACCATTATATTTGATGATGGAAAAAAATGTACATGGGAAGGAAAAATCTTAAGAAAGGGTCATTAAGGGCATTTTGGTCATTTGGTTAATTAAAGAATAAAAAGGGAAAATAAGCCAAAAATCATGTCCATCTTCCCCCCCATGGTGCCAAATTTGCAAGGACTCCACAGCTAGGGTTTTGTTCATTTTCAAGCTTAAAATCAAGAAACACGAAGCCCGGATCAAAACCGAGGCAAGAACAAAGTTGAAGAATAAATCGAGCACCGAGACACATTTTGAGATTTGAGGTAAGTTTGTATGAAAATAGTATTTCATAATGTTTGATATTTGAAATCATTCATTATTATGTTAATGCATGTTATTGTGAACGAAATCGAGCTATAAAGTCTCGATGAGTAAACGATGAGACAGACTAAATTGTAGTTCCGGTTATAGTTCTGGAATAAGTATATTACCCACGTATGCATATGAAAAAGGAAAGGTCCCGTATAAGACCATATCTGGGATATGACTTCGACACCAAAGAATGATCTCGTGTAAGACCATATCCGGATATGGCATCGACATCTAAGTATGATCTCGTATAAGACAATGTCTAGGACATGGCATCGACATCGAGTTATGAGATCCCGTATAAGACCATATATGGGATATGGCGTCAACACTAAGGAATGATCCCATGTAAAACCATATCTGGGATCTGATGTTGGCATCAAACCTTATGTATGCTAAGCTTGAATGATTCATGATGATCCAATCTATTCATAAGCAAAAGAGTCAAGTATGAGAGTTGACCTAGATCTAAGTCTATTTATGGATGGCCTTGAGTGATGTTCATGGTATGAATGATAGAAATGTGAGTTTATGGTTATGTTAGCAAATATGTTAAACTACATGATTCAGTGATGCATGTTTCTTGAGTAAGTAAAAGTTATCAGATCATATTGACATGAGATGGGTAAGAGTAAGTACTTTTATTCATTGGTGTTATGTCGCCATTGTTTCATGATATGAATGATTATAGTTTGAGTAAATTGTCATCCTAGAGTTTCATGCAAACTTACTAAGCTATATGCTTACCCCTCTCTTTCTTCTTTTTTCCTTGTAGTTTCGCCAAGTTAGCTCGAGGATCAGTGGATGTCGGAGCTTGGAATCACACTATCGACATCACTTTGGTATAACAAATTAGTCTTATTTTGAGTATGGCATGTATATGACTAGAGTATTTTGTTAAGTTGTAATTGTTAGCCAAAGTGTTGGCTATGTATGTTACCAAAGTCATTTTGTAAATGGTCTTGAGTTAGGCCAATACTTGGCAAATCCTTTTTCTCAATGAAGGTAAATTTCATGAAATGTATGCTATTGTGTATGTCTCGATTTCTTAAATTACTAGAGATATTAATTGGTCATCTTTTAAATTGGAATGATTTGAATTTAAGGTGGCAAAATGGTCATCTATTAGTGTCCACATAGGTAGACACATGGGTGTGGAATGATTTGTGGGGAGATTGTGTGTATGACACAGTGAAGAGCAAATCGCCACACGATCAAGGACACACGTGTATAAGTCGTGTGGATAAGTTAGAATGACAAGGGCACTGAGCTACGAGCATGTCAAGGCTTTGTGAAATTAGTCAGTGTCGACCATGGGTGGAAGACACGAGCATGTTTTTGGGGCACATGGGCATGTCCCTAGTTCAACTCGGGCGTGTGGCCCCTGTTTTGATGAAAAGTTTTTCAAATTCGTAAAAGTCCTTGGTTAAATCCCGAAACCTCTCGGAGGTATGTTTAGGGCCAAGTAGGTCAAGAATCAGCAAGAAATGGGTTTTGAACATAATGTTATAGCCCGTTACTACACGATCAAGTAAGGTTAAGCATGGTAATGTCTCACATCCGGTCTCGTCATCGGACATGGGTAAGGGGTGTTACAAAGTCTTCCTATCTTATTGGTGAAACTAACTATTTGAAATTCAATAGACTCCCTTTTTTCTTTTTCTTTTTTCTTGAAAAATAATTGAGATGAATGAATTTTTTTACCATAAAACCAAAAAATTTCCCCCTTTTTTTGAATGTGAATTTTACTAATCAGTAATAATACTAGTCATTGTGTAACACCCCAAACTCGGCCCATTAGTTACGACCAACTCTGGTATGCTATGGGTTTAATGTTATAACTTTATTTGAAATTGATTTGAAAAATTTTGTCAGTTTTATAGATTTTGCTAAAGGATAACACTTGTAGGAAAAATCCTTATAATTTATTCTTTCTCTTTTTAAAATAAAATTCATTCAAATTAAATCGTAATTGAAAATCCCATTTTTATTATCTATAAAACATGAGTCTTTGATCATAAATTTGAAAAGAAATAACCATTCACAAATATCAATTTAAATTGAAACTAGGGGCCTTATTACATCAAATAATTCCAACAATTAAAACTTAAAAAAAAAAAAAGAAACTGTAAATAACCTATGTAAATAATAATAAATTTGATAGCCCCTCGAGTCCGTCTCGGCTCCCGTGTCCACGATTTACTGCTCATTTGTAAGAGTAGAGAAAAAGGAAAACGGTGAGTCACAAAGACTCAGTGTATAAATCCTGAACACACTGACCTAAGGCCCACAAACACATAACACACTGACCTAAGGCCCACAAACACATTATAGGCCTTGGCCCATACATAAAGGCAACAATCATAACACATGATACACAATACATTATGAATGGCCCAACCCATCCTAGAATTCCATCCTCTACACACAACCCGTACCAACCATCACACCTTGGGGATTTCTACAATCTACCCACCAACCGCTACACACCAAATCGACAGTCAAAATGCCTATTCCATTATTAATCAGAAAATTTAACGTGGGTTTTCTACCACCGATCACCATGTGGCCAAACATTGCATTACGTGGGTTTTCTACCACCGGTCATCTTGTGACCTAATCATACTCTTCCCCTTCATTATCATATTCCTAACCCATGCATACATATATTAAGGAATCATCATACTGATTTTCACATAATTCGATACACATAGGGATTTCTATGATTGCGTACCTAGCATCCTTGACTAACCCTTTCTGGGTTTTATTCGACTGTCTATACAACCACTTTCCAGCTTTTTAGCCCATATCACATAAAGAATAGTTAGAGAGTGTGTGTTAGAGATCTACACACCGACATTGAGAAGATAATATTGTCGAAGTCAGACTATCGTAATTCGCCACTTGTTGCTAATAGCCTAAGATTCCATTCGTATTTGGTCCACAACTTTGGTGGCCCATCTCGAATGGAAGACACCGCGCATTTCTTAAACTTAGGGATTGGGTTTTTAAATCTAGTCCCCTCCTTTCCTGATCCACATTTGATTCCATTGTAAGTCCTTGTCAAAACTACTATCACAACATATGGTTGTTAATCCATATCTTAGAGTTTAGATTTCATATATGATAAACGAGTGTAACAAAAATCTAGAGAAAACCATCTTACCTTGAAATCCTGAAATCAGAGACTAATGACTTTTGGCTCTTAGATCTAACGAACAAGTTTCCCTCAAATCCTGGCTTATGGAGAAATCGGCACAAGAGAGAAAAAGAAAAAAGAATGGAAAAGAAAGTGAATTAAGGGTTTCGACTTTTTAATGGAGAAATCGACAGAGAGATGAGAAGAGAGGTTTCAACTTTTTTGGGAAAAGAAAAGAGTAGAAAGTGTAGAGAGGAGCTGAAAATTTCGGCACAAGGAGTAGGGTTCAAATGCCAAAATTTGACAAGATACCCTCTTACTTATAGGATTTTCGGCACCTACCTCTTAAAACCCGAAAGTGCCCTTCCTAACATTTAAAGTTTAAGCAAATAATAGGGAAAATTCAGCACCCCTTTGTCCATGTAGTAGCCGAATTTTTCACTCCTCTTAGTGATGGAATTTCGGCCATCACTTAGTTCCTTAGATAGCTCTTATCCTCTCTCCTTATCCTAATCTACAACTCCCCCAAAAGAGTCCTACATCACTCCACTTCTCCCTCCTTTTATCGGCCTATTATCCATCTAATTAAAAACATAAAATCCTCTCCTAATTCATAGCCACATTGCCATCCAACCTTACCCATATATGCCGAAATTTAACCTACTTAAATTAGGAGAATTGGGCTCCATAGAACTAAATTTTGGGCCCCCTTACACCCCTATTGTAGCGTCACCCCCTTGCTCCCTTTTATGTATCGGAAACATGGGCTCCTTGTGGCCAAAACTTGGGCCTCTTTAACTGTTAATAACGCCACCTTCTATCCCCCTTGCTGTGCCATCTATTGCTGGGCCATAAGCCCACGTTGACATTTTAAACATAATCACCACCTTTTATAGCTTATAATGCCCAATCTAAGAATTTTAACCAAGGCCTTTGCCTAGTCCTGAGCCCAATTTGGACCCCTATTATTAGAATTAACATATTAAACATTTCACACACTAAACGCATAGGCCCCAAAAATTTAGGATGTTACAGTTCTACCCCCTTAAAGAAATTTCGTCCTAGAAATTACCTGATTAGAAAAGAATGGGGTATTGTCGTCGCATTGCTTCCTCGATTTCCCACATAGCCTCTTCAAAATTGTGGTTTCGCCACAGCACTTTAACCAATAGAATCGGTTTCCTTCGCAACACCTTGACATCATGATCCAGAATTTCCATCGGTTTCTCTTCGAAGGATAGATCAGGTCTTATCTCGATTTCCTCTACAGACATTACATGAGATAGATCCAAACAGTAACGTCTTAACATAGAGACGTGGAATACATCGTGAATTTGAATTAACTTCAGGGGTAACTCAAGCTGATATGCCACTGGTCCTACCCACTTTAGCACCTGATAAGGTTCGATAAATCTGGGACTTAACTTGCCCTTCCGTCCAAACCTTAATACTTTCTTCCATGGCGACACCTTCAAAAACACCTTGTCACCCACTGCAAATTCGATATCCTTGCGTTTTAAGTCAGCATAGGACTTCTGTCTATCGCCGCCTCTTTTAGTCTAGCCCGAATCATTCCACCTTCTCCTTTGTCTCGGTGACCAAATTCGGACCCAAAATTTGACGTTCCCCTAACTCTGTCCAACACGTAGGAGTACGACACTTTCGCCCATACAAAGCTTCGTAGGGCGCCATCTAAATACTTGACTGGTAACTGTTATTATAAGCGAACCCTGCTAAGGGAAAAAATTCTTCTCAACTACCTCTGAAATCAATGACACATCCTCTCAACATGTCCTTCAAGATTTGAATCACCCGCTCAGACTGTCCATCGGTTTGTGGATGGAATGTTGTACTGAAATCCAACTTCATTCCCAATGCTTGATGCAATGCCTTCCAAAATCGCGAGGTGAACCTAGGGTCCCTAACCGATATGATCGATACTGGTGCTCCATGCAACCTTACCACCTCTGCTACATATAGCTTAGCCAACCTTTGCAAAGAGTAATCGACACGCACTGGTATAAAGTGAGTAGGCTTCATCAAATGGTCAACAATTACCCAAACCGAATCCTTTTTAGTAGGCGTGAAGGGTAGCCCACTAACAAAGTCCATTGTGATTCTTTCCCACTTCCACTGGCAAATCCTCGCTGGCTGTAACAACCATGATGGTAATTGATGCTCTGCCTTAACCTGCTGACAGGTTAAACACTTGGCACTAATTTAGTCACCTCCTGTTTTAGGTTTGGCCACCAAAATTGCTTCCGCAAGTCTTGATACATCTTACTTCCTCCAAGGTGCATAGCGTATGCACCACCATGCGCCTCATTCAAAATCCTACGCCTCAACTCTGGATCTTTTGGCATGAAAACTCTCCCTTGAAAACATAACAACCTATCCTTATCCACATTGAATTTTCATTGCTCACCGTTAGAGATCAATTGCAAATTCTCTCTAAACAACCCCTCGGACTCCTGCTTCTCTTTAACTTGGCTGATCCAAGAGGGTTTCACCTGAAGTTTAGCTAGCAAACTTCCATCCTCAAACAAACTAAGATGAGCAAACATTGCTCTTAAGTCAAAGACTACTTTACGACTAAGAGCATCTGCCACTACATTAGCTTTACTCGGGTGATACTCGATCGAGCAATCATAATCCTTTAGTAACTCTTTCCAAAACCCTTAATAGCGCCTGAGACACCACCTCATCACCGCCCGTCTGATCCTAAAATTCTGCCTCCACTGGTGGAACAGGTATCTCATTCCCAGATCTATAGCCAAACCCTACCGGTTCTGATAAGGCCATCCTACCTCTACCACGACCACGTGGCAGACGTCCACGACCTCTTGAACTCATTCTATTGATTTGTGTTTATCTGATTACAAATTTTATGAATTATTAGCTTTCTTCCACCGATTTTAATCGAATACCTTATGAATAATAAGGTTAAAAGTAGTTCTTTCGAGTTCTAACGAATTCAAACCTCAAGGTCATATTCCTAGCTCTAGCATACACATTCACGAAACATCCATCACACAACCATCATACAGATAACATTATAAACTTTCATTCATCACCTAGGGTATTTTTGTCATTTCACTACTTAGGGTATTTTCGTAATTTCTACCTATAGGGGTATTTTCGTAATTTTCCAAAGTAAGGTTTCTTGGTGATTTTTCAAAATAAGTGTAGTTTGGTAATTTTACAATCCAAGGGTATTTTGTAATTTTACAATATGGGGTTATTTTGGTAATTTTACAATCTGAGGGTGTTTTGGTAATTTTATAAGTCAAAGATGTTTTGGTAATTTTACAAGTCAAGGGTATTTTGGTCATTTTATAAATTAGGGTTTGATTTGGTAATATATATACATTTTTTTTCAAACCAAAGGTATTTTAGTAATTTTATAAAATAGGGTGACTTGGTCCCTTTCGGGTTTTAATTATAAGTTTTGGCCCATCAACAATTCCTCATGGCTAAGGTGAACAGTCACTACGCACCAAGTAGGATTCTAGCGAAGAGGAGGTGAGTCACTAGGACTCCTTAAATACCAAGCTCTCTTTGAATCCAATCCTAGACATGCATATGCCTATTGCCACACCCTAATTTGAGTACTTGTTTACAGGTTTGGATTGGTTGGATTAAGTCTTATGATATTGAAGAGTGATTTAAGCTAAACCTAAAGTCCATCAGTGTCTAATATACTAACCTACGTCCATCAAGCCCATTAAGCCCACATGTATATCACAACAAGAGTTAGAGTACTTACCTGGGTGGATCGGGTGCCGGTAGACTCGAAGGCCACATCTTCATTCAAAATATTTTCTCAATTTCAAAATAGTTACTATGTAACATCCTTAAAGCGGGGTCTCTGCATTTTGTGTGTTTGCATGAGACAATATACTTACTATGCTAGTTTAGCATGTTTTGGGGCCTAGGCATGACCTCGGGTTAGGCATGAGTCATGACTAAAATTTTTGTTTTGACACTTAGGAATAGGGAGTTAAGGAAGTTAGGGGTTAAGAGATATTATTGGAGTGACACGAACAATCTAGTGGCAAAGTGGCAAGGGAGGTGCCACTAAGGTGCTTGGTTGGTGACGCCATAGGCAGGGAAGGGGGGAGCTCAGGTTCGAGTTGTTGAAATCCCTTTTCTGCTTATTATTTTGATGCCAAGGTGGGAAGAAGTGTGCTCAGGTAGGACTCTATTGGAAGGATATGGATTAAGCTAACTTTAAGTGATAGGTGTAGGACTCATTCAAACTTGTTTGAATGAGTGTATGAGAGGAATTCAAGGAGGGATGAGGGGGGACAGCAAGTGTTTGAGTATGAGTGGGTTATGCTTGGCCGAATCTTTGGGTTGTGGTGTGAGTTTGGGAAGCAATCGATTGGTACTTGGAAAGGAGGGTGAGCCGAATGTGCTTTGGGGAAAGGCTAAAATCGGCTAGCTTTAAGAGTCTTTCTTTTCTTTGTTTAGTGTCAAATCAAAACCCTCTCATTTATCTTCTCTTTTTGTTTTTGTTCCTTTTTGCTCAAGCCAAAATCCCTCTTGTTCTCCTTCTCATCTTTAGTTTCTCTTCTTTTCCGAATCTTGGGTCTATTTCCTCTCCACCTCTTCCATCTTCAAAAGCCAGAAGCCTTGTTGTTTTTCTTTTACTTTCATCTAGTATTTTGGCCGAATACCCTTAGCCTCATTCCCTTCTCTTCTCATGTGTTCTAATCCTCTTTGAAGAGCCGAATCTCTTGGTAAGTGGCTTTTTTTCTATTTGACCCTCTGTTAAAAATCTGTATTAAACTTCATTCTTGTTTCATGTGGGTAGTCAAACCTCTTAGATCACTAGGGCGTGCCAAAACTTGTGATTTGGTGGCCGAATCTATCGACTAAGGTAAGGATGTGTCAAACTCTTTTGGTTTCGGGATTCATGTTATGGTCGAATGGCCTTTAGATTCCTAATGATGTGTTAAAGCCGATTGTAGGGAGGAGAGTAGCCAAATACAGTGGATTTCTGAGGTTTTGTTACCGATTAAGGTAAGGGTTCTTGGCGTTTAGATTTGGTTCTTATTCTTTCAAAAGCCGAAGACTGATTATCTTGGTGTTAGGGCTTGCCCGAGTGTAAAGGGAGATCCTTTGAGTAGTTTTGGATTTGGTTAGAAACCAAATTGGCATTAAGGTGAGTGTGCCTTTGTGTGACACATCTTTGGGATTTAGGTGTTTAGCTGAATGGTTTTAATCTTAAAATTTTATGTTGGCCGATTGTAGGGTAGAGTGAGGGCTAACGTTTTGGGACTTCGTTTAGATCTACAAATAGTCAGGTGTGTAACGCTTACACACTTTGTTAGTTTGACATGTTTATTGTGTTTCTATTATAGCCATTAAACCAGTAGTCATGCCTTGTGGGCATGAGCATGGACTCCGGGTAAGTCCCCTGACTACGAATCTTGGTATATGCTATCATGTCATTGTTAAATGTATGCCATGTGTTATTTGTATCACTATATGTTATTATGCCACGATTGATATGGACATGATGGTGGGATTGTTGAGTGGAGGGGGAAGAATTATTTGGACTGTCACTAGTGGTTTTGACCACACGATAGGTTGGCCCCGTCTTTGATTTGATAAATTGTGACTAAGTCCCAGTGGTTTTGACCACCAGTGGTTTTGACCACATATGAATATTGTGACTCGTCCCAATGGTTTGGTACGACAGTGGGTTGGCCCCACATGTTAATTACGGGATTGTCATCAGTGGTTTTGACCACACAATGGGTTGGCCCCATCACTTGATTTGTGACTACGGTCATTAGTGGTTTTGACCACACTGATATATATATTTGTGACTACGATCACCAGTGGTTTTGACCACCAGTGGTTTTGACCACAGGGGGTAGATAAAGGAGATTGGATGGTTAGGTTATGGGGTTGCATGATTTGCATGTTTTTACTGATGATTTGTGTAAGTGCTTGCACTATCGGGTTGGGGATTTATACACTGAGTCTTGGTGACTCACCCCTTCCCTTATATTTTGCAGACAAGGCGTAGATTGCGTATATAGAGCCGGGGAGGACTCGAGGCGGCCATGCATGCTCGTTTGGGTTTTGATTTTCTTTTAGTTACTATTTCAAATTTTATTTATTTACTTAAATTTGGTTTTGGTTTGTAATAAGGCCGCTAAGAATTAGATTGGTTTTTTTAGATTTTATTTTAATTATCGTATGCATATGATTAATAACCTGATTTGCTTTAGCAACTGAAATTAAATTGGGATTTACAAAACTACACTCTATATCGGGTTTTTACAACGTTACCATCGGGTGACATTATTCACAAGGTAATGACAAAACTAAAAAAGATGATTTCAAACCTAAATTTTCATCAACTAGTAATATCAAACGGATTTCTTAAGCATGCATTTTTTGGATTGTTAAGCAACACGAAAACATTTTCAACAACACTTTATATAAGGTTTTCCAAACATTAAGATTGATAATAGAGTTTTCAGTAAAATAAACCAAGGAACTTGTTTATTCAAACATTTTCACCCCGTAGCATGCCAGATTCGATCGTGGTGTGTGTTGACCAGTTTTGGGGTGTTATAATTTTGGTATCAGAGCCAAGTTCAAAGGCTCGGCTGTGGGCTTGAGGCCCAAAATGTTTAAGGTAAGGTTTTGAAAAGTTTTATGGAAAAGGTACATGGTTTAAACACCATGGCACCGAGTCTCCGGCACCAATCCGCCCAGGTAAGTATCCCTAACCATTGTGCGAATTATATGTGGGGGAAATGGGTATTTCGGGATCGTAGATTAGAAGACTAGGAGTTATTGAACCCTAGGAATAGCTTACTCTAACACAAATTACATAAGACTTAAAGATCCACTAAACAAACCTATGAGTACATCGCTAAGTTAAGGGTGTGGCAACTGTTGTGCACATGTCTAGGAATGGATTCAGGGAGAGCTTGGTATTTAAGCAGTCCTAGTGACTCACCTCCTCTTCAGTCGAATCCTACTTGGTGCGTAGTGACGGTTCACCCTAACTGAGACAACTTATTCACAAGCTAAATTCAATAACTAAAACCCGAAAGGGACCAGCCACCTTGTTTTGTACAACCCTAAAATTAACCTATGGTTCTAAAATTACCAAAGTACCCTTGATTTGGAAGATGATGAAAATACCCCTGGTTTATGAGATTACCAAAATAGCCCTAATTTACGAAATTACCAAAATACCCTTAATTTTTGGAATTTCTAAAATACCTATTATTTGTAAAGGTTTTGAATTAACCCTGATTTATTACTGAAATACCTCGATAGGTTAATTATGGAAATACCCCCGGGTAGTGAAATGACGAGAATACCCCTACACGTGGAATGTGGGTGGAGGATGTTATTGATGAGTGAATGTGATTCACTGATTTAGGGTAGAGGACTGGAAATGAAAACTTTGTGATGATCGAAAGAATCACTACCAAATTTCTTTACATAAAACTTACTCGTGGGTAATCAGTGGAATGAAGCTAATTCAAAAAAAATTTCTTTAAGCAGATAAATCATGATTATAGACATGAGTACTAGGGGACGTGGTCATAATGTGTGAGGGCGCGGTAGAGGCGAAATGACCGTATCGAAACCCATTAGGTCTGGTCAAGGGTCCGAGAATGAGATACCACCACCACCACCGTGTGGAGTATCGAGATCAAACAGGGGAAGATGCGATGTCGCAGCGGCGTCATGAAAGTCCGGAGAGAGTGGCTGGAGCAAGTGGAGGTACGGGAGCTCGAAAATCTATATCTGAGTGACTCCGAACCAATGGAGCTGAGGTATTCTGAGGTGTATCTAGTTTGGTGCCCAATATGGCTGAGTATTGGTTGGAAGCGACAGAACGAATCATGGACGATTTGGATCTGATGGCTGAGGAGAAACTAAAAGGAGTAGTGTCGCTTCTCCGAGATGAGTCATACTAGTGGTGGCTCATGGTTCGGGATGGTGCTACAGCGGATGATCTCACTTGGGATTACTTCAAGGCAGCTTATCAGAAGATGTATGTTGGGACCAGTTATATTGATGCGCAGAGGAAGGCGTTTCTGAGGCAGGTTCAGGGGAATAAGTCCATATCGGAGTACGAGGTAGAATTCTTAAGGTTGAGCCGATATGCTCGGGGCATCGTAGCTACGGAGCATGAGCGATGTGTCAGATTCGAGGATAGATTAAGGGATGATCTGAGGTTGCTGATTACTCCACAGTAGGAGAGAGAGTTTTCGTTCTTAGTGGAAAAGGCCAAAGTTGCAGAGAAAGTGAAACAGTCGGTAAGACGGAATCAGGACAAGGGTTGGAATAAAAGAAATTTCGGACCATCTAGGCCTACTGGGAATCAATAGAAATGGGGTAGATATAGTAGGCCGAATCAAGCTGCTAGGCCTACTGTTGATAATACTCAGTGGCCGCCATGATGTGATCGATGTGGAAAATCTCACACGGGAGAATGTTGGATTGGAAATAAGGGATGCTTTGAGTGTGGATCGATGGGGCACCGAGTGAGGGATTGTCCACAGAGGTCAGCTAGGTTGCAGTCTGGGGATCAGAATCGTACTCAGAACATGAGGGATGGTCAGCAGCCACAGAGGGGCCGTGGTGCTACTAGGGGAGGTAATGGCTCTGGTTGAGGCTGTGGAGCACCGGGCAGAGGTGCAGGTGGTACAGAGGCAAGACAGCCTGGATTAGTCTATGCAGCGAGGCGTCGAGAGGAGGGTGACGTACCGGACGTCATAATCGGTACATTCTTAATCCTTGGACTACCTTATAATGCTTTGATAGATGTGGGTTTGACGACTCATATGTAGCCGAGTATAGTAGAAGCTATGAACTTAAACTCGAGATTACTTTTAGGAAGATGACTGTGATAAGCCCTCTAGGTCACTCTGTAGAAGTAAGTAAACTATATAGGGATGTACCACTAGAACTTCAAAGGGTCGTGTTTTTGGCTGATTTGATGGAGCTTCTGTTTGGGGAGTTCAATCTGATTCTCGGGATGGATTGGCTGGTGAAGTACCAGGTCAGTTTAGATTGCGTGGACAAGCACATAGTGTTAAGGACGATGGAAGGTAGGGAGGTGGTGATGATAGGTAATAGAAGGGATTACTTATCCAATGTGGTCTCTGCACTGAAGGCGAAGAAAATGGTAAAGAAGGGTTGAGAGGCATTCAGGGTGCATGTTTGTGCTTTGGGAGCCAAGGATGCAGCTGTAGAGAGTGTCCAAACTGTAGGGGAATTTGCAGATGTATTCCCAGAAGAACTTCTGGGTTTGCCTCCAGATCGGGAAGTAGAATTTGGATAGACCTCTTACCCGGAATTGCGCCAGTGTCTATAGCCCCGTATAGAATGGCGCCAAAGGAATTGGTGGAGTTGAAGGCTCAAATTCAAGAGTTGTTGGATCGAGGTTTCATTCGACCAAGTATATCTCCTTGGGGAGCACCTGTACTTTTTGTTAAGAAAAAAGACGGTACAATGCGGATGTGTATAGACTACTACCAGTTGAACAAGTTGACGATCAAAAACAAGTATCCGTTGCCTAGGATTAAAGACTTGTTTGATCAACTTAAGGGTGCATCAGTTTTCTCGAAGATAGATCTCAGGTCGGGGTATCATCAACTCAAAGTGAAGAAGGCTGATGTTCATAAGATGGCATTTCGTACTCGGTATGGGAATTATGAGTTTCTGGTGATGCCGTTCGAGTTGACCGATAGCATTCATGGACTTGATGAATTGGGTGTTCTAGTAGTACTTGGACCAGTTTGTCGTAGTATTCATAGACGACATATTGGTATACTCTAGGACTGAAGAGGATCATGATACGCACTAGCGGGTAGTTTTGCAAACTCTGAGGGAAAAGCGATTATTTGCCAAGTTCAGTAAGTGCAAGTTCTGGCTTAGAGAAGTGACTTTCTTAGGTCACGTAGTGTCCGTTGAAGGGATTAGAGTGGACCCTCGCAAGATTGAGGCGGTGTTGGATTGGAAATCGCCTAGGTCGGTTGTGAAAATTTAAAGTTTTCTAGGTCTGGCGGGGTATTATCGGAGATTTGTGGAAGGATTTTGTCTGATCGTGGCGCCGTTGACCAAATTATTGAGGAAAAGAGTGCCATTTGTGTGGTCGGAGAAATAACAGGAAAGCTCCGGTCCTGGTTTAGCTTGAGGCAGGAAAGGTATTCACGGTCTATTGTGATGCATCACATACTGGCTTGGGATGTGTGCTGATGCAGGAAGGGAAAGTAGTGGCATATACGTCTCGACAGCTGAGACCGCATGAGGTTAACTATCCGACACATGATCTGGAGTTGGCTGCAGTGGTTTTTTGCCCTGAAAATATGGAGACACTATTTGTACGGAGAGAAGTCGATAGTCTACACGGAGCACAAGAGTTTGAAGTATCTTTTGACGCAGAAGGATTTAAATTTGAGACAGTGAAGGTGGATTGAGTTGTTGAAGGACTACGACTTCTCGATTGAGCACCATCCGGGTAAGGCTAATGTGGTGGCTAATGCGTTGAGCCGTAAGGTGGTAGCAGACTTGCGAGCAATGTTTGCTCACCTTAGTCTATATGACGATGGGAGTTTATTAGCAGAATTGCAAGTAAAGCCGACTTGGGTAGAGCAGATTAAAGAGAAATAGTTAGTGGATGAGGGTTTGAATGCTTGGAGGTTACAAGTACAAAGTGATGGTTTGGAAGGTTACAGCTTGACTCACGATGGAATGTTGTGTTTTCAAGGAGAGCTTAGGCGTCAAGGACGCCGAGTTGAGGCAAAGGATTCTTCAGGATGCACATAGTAGCCCATACGCTATGCATCCTGGAGGTAGCAAGATGTACCGAGATTTGCGAGAGCAGTTCTAGTGGCCAGGGTTGAAGTGAGAAGTGGCTGAGTTTGTGGGTAAGTGTCTGACATGTCAGCAGGTCAAAGCTGAACATCAACTGCCATCAGGTTTACTTCAACCGGTGAAGATTCCTCAATGGAAGTGGGAAAGGATCACTATGGACTTTGTTAGTGGGCTGCCCCTTACGCCTAGCAAGAAGGACTCAGTCTGGGTGATTGTGGACCGTTTGACTAAATCAGCTCATTTCATACCAGCGAGGGTTGATTATTCGCTTCAGAAGTTAGCTAAGTTGTATGTGGCCAAGATAGTAAGGTTGCATGGAGTACCAGTGTCAATTATCTCGGATGGGGATCCTAGGTTCACGTCGAGGTTCTAGAGGGCTTTGCATCAGGCTTTGGGAACAAGGTTGGATTTCAGCACAGCTTTTCACCCATAATCTGATGGACAGTCTGAAAGAGTAATTCAGATTTTAAAAGATATGCTAAGGGGCTGTGTTCTGGATTTCAGTGGTAGTTGGGAGGAGTATCTACCATTGGCGGAGTTCACCTATAACAATAGTTATCAAGCGAGTATCCAGATGGCACCATATGAGGCACTGTATGGACGGAGATGTTGCACTCCTACGTGTTGGATAGAGTTGGGCAAACGACAAATATTAGGTTCGGTGTTGGTGGCAGAAACTGAGGATAAGGTTAAGGTGATTCGGGCTCGTCTTAAGGATGCGTCAGATAGGTAGAAGTCTTACGCTGATCTTAAGCGCAGGGAGATAGAGTATGTAGTGGGTGATAAGGTTTTTCTGAAGGTATCGCCATGGAAGAAAGTACTGAGATTTGGGCGGAAAGGGAAGCTAAGTCCTAGGTTCATCGGGCCATACACAGTGTTGAAGCGAGTATGACCGGTAGCTTATCAACTTGAGTTGCCAGCAGAGTTAAGTCAGATTCACGACGTCTTTCATGTTTCGATGTTTAGCCACTATCGATCAGATCCGTCACACGTTGTGCCAGTTGTGGAGATTGATGTGAGCTCGGACTTGTTTATTCAAACATTTTCACCCCGTAGCATGCCAGATTCGGTCGTGGTGTGTGTTGACCGATTTTGGGGTGTTACATACTAGGCCCATTTCACAGCCCGAGTTTTGAACTGGGCTCGGATACCAGAATGTAACACCCCAAACCTGGCCCATACGTTACGACCAGATCTGGTATGCTACGGGTTTAATGTTATAGCTTTATTTGAAACTAGTTTGAAAAATTTTGTCATTTTCATAGATTTTACTAAAGGATAACACTTGTAGGAAAAATCCTTATAATTTATTCTTTCTCTTTTTAAAATAAAATTCGTCCAAATTAAATCATAATTGAAAATCCCATTTTTATTATCTATAAAACATGAGTCTTTGATCGTTAATTTGAAAAGAAATAAACGTTCACAAATATCAATTTAAATCGAAACTAGGGCCTTATTACATCAAATAATTCCAACAATTAAAACTTAAAGAAAAGCGTAAATAACCTATGTAAATAATAATAAATTTGATGGCCCCTCGAGTCCGTCTCGGCTCCCGTGTCCACGATTTACTGCTCATCTATAAGAGTAGAGAAAAAGGAAAGCGGTGAGTCACAAAGACTCAGTGTATAAATCCTGAACACACTGACCTAAGGCCCACAAACACATTATGGGCCTTGGCCCATACATAAAGGCAACAATCATAACACATGATACACAATACATTATGAATGACCCAACCCATCCTAGAATTCCATCCCTACACACCAACCCGTACCAACCATCACACATTGGGGATTTCTATAATCTACCCACCAACCGCTACACACCAAATCGATAGTCAAACTGCCTATTCCATTATTAATCAAAAAATTTAACGTGGGTTTTCTACCACCGATCACCATGTGACCAAACATTGCATTACGTGGATTTTCTACCACCGGTCACCTTGTGACCTAATCATGCTCTTCCCCTTCATTATCATATTCCCAACCCATGCATACATATTTTAAGAAATCATACTGAGTTTCACATAATTTGATACACATAGGGATTTCTATGATTGCGTACCTGGCATCCTTGACTAACCCTTTCTGGGTTTTATTCGACCGTCTATATAGCCATTTTCTGGCTTTTTATCCCATATCACATAAAGAATAGTTAGAGAGTGTGTTAGAGATCTACACACATGATTACTGACAAGATAATTTTGTCGAAGTCGACACTATTGGAATCCACTACGATTGCAATAGCCTAAGATTCTGTTCTGACGCTGGTCCACAACCCAGTGGCCCATCTCGAATGGCAGATACCGCGCATTTCTTAAACTTAGGGATTGGGTTTTTAGATCTAGTCTCCTCCTTTGCCTGATCCACATTTGATTCCATTGTAAGTCCTTGTCAAAACTACTATCACAACATATAGTTGTTAATCCACATCTTACAGTTAAGATTTCATATACGATAAATGAGTTTAACCAAAATCTAGAGGAAATCATCTTACCTTGAAATCCCGAAATCAGAGGCTAATGACTTTCGGCTCTTAGATCTAACGAACAGGTTTCCTTCAAATCCTGGCTTATGGAGAACTCGGCACAAGAGAGAAAAAAATAGAATGGAAAAGAAAGTGAATTAAGGGTTTTGGCTTTTTAATGGAGAAATCGACAGAGAGATGAGAAGAGAGGTTTCAATTTTTTTGGGAAAAGAAAAGAGTAGAAATTGTAGAGAGGAGCTAAAATTTTCGGCACAAGGAGTAGGGTTCAAATGCCAGAATATGAAGAGATACCCTCCTACTTATAGGATTTTCGGCACCTACCTCTCAAAACCCGAAAGTGCCCTTCCTAACATTTAAAGTTTAAGCAAATAATAGGGAAAATTTGGCACCTCTTTGTCCATGTAGTAGCTAAAATTTTCACTCCTCTTAATGATGGAATTTCGGCCATTACTTAGTTCCTTAGATAGCTCTTATCCTCTCTCCTTATCCTAATCTACAACTCCTCCAAAAGAGTCCTACATCACTCCACTTGTCCCCCCTTTTATCTGCCTATTATCCACCTAATTAAAAACATAAAATCCTCTCCTAATTCATAGCCACATTGCCTTCCAACCTTACCCATATATGCCAAAATTTAACCTACTTAAATTAGGAGAATTGGGCTCCATAGAACTAAATTTTGGGCCCCCTTACACCCCTATTGTGGCGTCACCCCCTTGCTCCCTTTTAACTGCCAGAAACATGGGCTCCTTGTGGCCAAAAATTGGGCCTCTTTAACTGTTAATAACGCCACCTTCTATCCCCCCTTGCTGCGCCATCTATTGCTGGGCCATAAGCCCACGTTGACATTTTAAACACAATCACCGCCTTTTATACCTTATAATGCCCAATTTAAGAATTTTAACCAAGGCCTTTGCCTAGTCCTAAGCCCAATTTGGATCCCTATTATTAGAATTAACATATTAAACATTTCACAAACTAAACGCATAGGCCCCAAAAATTTAGGATGTTGCAGTTCTACCCCCTTAAAGAAGTTTCATCCTCGAAATTACCTGATCAAAAAAGATGAGGGTATTGTCGTCGCATTGCTTTCTCGGTTTCCCATGTAGCCTCTTCAAAACCGTGGTTTTGCCACAGCACTTTAACCAATGGAACTATTTTCCTTCGCAACAACTTGACATCATGATCCAGAATTTCCACCGGTTCCTCTTCGAAGGATAGATCAGGTCTTATCTCGATTTCCTCCACAGACACTACATGAGATGGATCTGAACGGTAACGTCTTAACATAGAGACGTGGAATACATCGTGAATTTGACTTAACTCTGGGGGTAACTCAAGCTGATATGCCACTGGTCCTATCTGCTTCAGCACCTGATAAGGTCCGATAAATCTGGGACTTAACTTACCCTTCCGTCCAAACGTTAATACTTTCTTCCATGGTGACACCTTCAAAAACACCATGTCACCCACTGCAAATTCTATGTCCTTGTGTTTTAAGTCATCATCGGACTTCTGTCTATCCGCCGCCTCTTTTAGTCTAGCCAGAATCACTTCCACCTTCTCCTTTGTCTCGGTGACCAAATCCGGACCCAAAATTTGACGTTCCCCTAACTCTGTCCAACATGTAGGAGTACGACACTTTCACCCATACAAAGCTTCGTAGGGCGCCATCTAAATACGTGACTGGTAACTATTATTATAAGCGAACTCTGCTAAGGGAAAAAATTCTTCCCAACTACCTCTGAAATCAATGACACATCCTCTCAACATGTCCTCCAAGATTTGAATCACCCGCTCAGACTGTCCATCGGTTTGTGGATGGAATGCTGTACTGAAATCCAACATCGTTCCCAATGCTTGATGCAATGCTTTTTGAAATCGCGAGGTGAACCTAGGGTCCCTATCCGATATGATTGATACCGGTACTGCATGCAACCGTACCACCTCTGCTACATATAGCTTAGCCAACCTTTGCAAAGAGTAATCTACCCTCACTGGTATAAAGTGAGCAGACTTCGTCAAATGGTCAACAATTACCCAAACTGAATCCTTTTTAGTAGGTGTGAGGGGTAGCCCACTAACAAAGTCCATTGTGATTCTTTCCCACTTCCATTGGGAATCCTCACCGGTCAGTAATAACCACGATGGTAATTGATGCTCGCCTTAACTGGCACGACATGTGTTAAACACTTGGCCACTAATTCAGTCACCTCCTGTTTTAGGTTTGGCCACCAAAAATTTAGGATGTTACACATTTTGATATACATGATATTTTAAGTTTGTTATGAACTTTATCATTTTTCCAAATAAAATTAATCAATTCGAGTTTCAATTTGATTCGTATAGGGATACAAAAGAGTGAAAGACTTCTACAAAAAAGAAAATTTGAGAGTTCAAATAAGAGGATTTTGTTGATTCTTTTGGCGATCTAGTTGATATGTATGTCATTAAATTAGTATCGTGCATCAAGATAAAATGTTTTCATATATCCAGCACAATACATACATAATATAGGGGAAAATGTACCATTAAAATTTACCAATAACTAATTTTTAGATATGGATACATACAGATCCTTATCATACTGAAACAACTATTGTTATTCGTATTAAACCAATATCGATTCATACAAGTTAAATCTAATAATCGATAATTGGGCCAAAGAAAGAAATTTAATTTAATTGGTTTCTTTTTATCACTATCAAGATGTTTGTTTTTAGTCAAAACTTGACCACAATGTTTTACATTATTTAAAGATATTGCATTTCTATCCATACCATTTTTATCTCTTGAAATGAAAGAAATTCGAATTTGCAATTCTTGTCGATGGTTAGGGATAAAATATTTTCATGAACAAACAAATCATAATGATTTTTGTATTTATTTTCAATCATTTTTGATGTCTTCCAATGAATTCATAAAATGAATTTTATCAATACAATTTTTTTCTTAGTATCTTTGATTAATTTGGTGTTTATTTTTATGAACCAAACAAAATACTTATAGTTTGTTATAGAATAAATTGTCTCTAACTTCTACATTGACAAATCTAATTAGTTATTTAATTAAACTATATTAGGATAAACCCTAAGGTGATGCAAAATCACATTTTATAAAAATAACTAAAATGCATAAAAATAATGACAGAAAATAATTTGTGGACTTTATCAATTCTAAGGACAGAAGACTAACTCTATAATATCCTATTTCTAATGGAGTCGAAAATAGTGGTTTTGAGACCACAAGTTTGATGAGTAAGTCCATAATAGTTATTATTTAATTTATATGAGTCAACTATAGTTATATAATAAATTTTGATTTGATAAATTTTAGTTTATTGAACAAATAGTAAAGATAAGTGGTTTGTCCCAACAGTCAAGTGGTTTTGGAAGATGATGTATAGAGACTTTGTTTTGAAAAATCGAGCTCGTAAATATTTTTATTAAATATTTATAGAGTTATTATATGGGTATGTGAAATTTCAGTTAAAAAATTTTATTATTTGATTTGTTAATTAAAGAAAAAATAATAAGTCGTAAAAGATGTAAAATTTAATCGCTATTGAATTTTAATGATTAAACGAATTAGTTAACATAAGTGGAAGGATTTATACGAAAAATATACCATTTTTATATAGTGGGGTTGTAACGCCCAAAAATCCTTTATAATTATTCTCGTATGTTTGTGGCACACAAATATCTGTCTGCTTCAGTGGTTAAGTGTTTTGAGAGTGTCTGGAAAGTCTTGGGTTCAAGCCTTAGCTTGGGCAAAATTTTGTTTTTAATTGAGTAAACCCCTATCTTTAGCTAGTAGGCTTATAAATAAATGGTAGTAAAATATGTCAGAAAGGGCCTGATGGTCTAGTGGATAAGTAAAGTGTTGGCATGTTGGAGGTCCTGTGTTCGAGTACTGGTGTGGGCATTGTTTTTCCTATTATGGACAGCTAGAGTTTGTATTTCATTAAAAGTCTACGAAGTGGGAAGGTTGGAGAAAATTTGGGGATTTTGAATGTACCAGCCCGATTTTGGGGCTAGTCGAAACAGTGGTTTCGAAACCACTAAACTGAGGTTGAGGAAAATTATTTTTATTTTATTTTATGAGTTATGGTATTAATATATGGCTATGTGAAAATTTTCGTGCTTTAATTTGAGCGATAGCATGCTTAATTATGAAAAAGGACTAAATCGCATAAAGTGCAAAAATTCTATTTTCAAGGTAGAGATGTCCAATAGCCATAGATTACTATGTTGGAGGTCCTTAAAGTGCAATTAGGCCCTAGAGAATGCATTGGCCGACCATAGATAGCAAAAGGGACAAGGGCATTAATTGTAGTAAAATTGGGTGAAATTAGGTGAGAAAAGATTAATAAAATATGGTAAAAAGAAAAACTATCATGTTTCACTATTCACTCATCCCTTTCCACCAAAATTGAAGAGAAAATAGAGGTCTTTGAGGTTCAAACTTTCAGCCACTCAATTCTCATGCATGTAAGTGATTTAGGTGGTTTTAATTGATGATTTTTGTACTTTTAGAGTCCCCAAAGCTTAATCTAGCTAATGAGGGACAAATTTTTGAAATGGTTAAAAGTTTAGGGATTTTCCATGAGAGGGTTTATGTTGGTAGCTGAATTTTTATGGAAGAAAATGAATGTTAGGGAGATGAGAAACAACTTTTGTGAAAGGTGTTAGCCTGAAAACACCTAATTAGGACTTAAATGCAAAGATCGAATTTGGGTCATAAATGCATGAAATAGTTGGATTTGTGAGTAGATGTAAGAGAAAAAAATGTTCAGCTAGGCTTGTTTAATGAGAAAGTGAGTTAAAAAATGATTTACGAGTCTAGGGGCAAAATCGTAATTTTGTCATAGTAAAAGGCAAAATGGTCATTTTTTCCTAAGTGTAGATTTTTGATGCATTATGATCATAGAATGATCTAGATG
This sequence comes from Gossypium rotundifolium, assembly GCA_025506655.1. Classification (NCBI taxonomy): domain Eukaryota; kingdom Viridiplantae; phylum Streptophyta; class Magnoliopsida; order Malvales; family Malvaceae; genus Gossypium; species Gossypium rotundifolium. Next base: position 72,054,239 of record CP106729.1, read on the forward strand.
AGTGATTTCTATTATTATAGATCAAGAAGAGCGGGATCAATCTTGACCGTGGAAAAGGCAAGGTTGCGGATTAAACTGCAAATCGAAACATTTTGCACCGAGGTAAATTTTTGTGTAAACGATGCATTTTATATACACATTGTTGTTGTTGATAGGTGCATGGCATGATTGAGAACATATATGATTCAAGTGGATTGGATTTGATAGTTATTGTTTAGTTTCGTTCGAATGACAAAATATCTATTTAAATGTGTAATAATAACACTTGACGGTGGGCTAAGTGCGATACCACCTTATTACTTAACTACGATGGGCTGTGTACGATACCATTGTTTATTACATTATTTAGTGGGCTGTGTGTGATACCACTATAATTACCCTTTTTGGTGGGCTTTGTGAGATACCACTCTATTAACGATTGATGGTGGGCTAAGTGCGAAACCACCGAGTGATTTGGCATTGTAATTGGATTAGTGAGAAATTATGATGTGTTGTATCATGAGAATTTATGGTGTTAAGTTAGGGTTGTAAGTGAATGAATGTAAGCATTCAGCTTGTGACATAGTTGGAATGTGGTAAGGGATAAAATGAGTAATCATGATTGTGAATGTGGATTGTTTTTGTTTACTATAATGCTAGTTGTTGTTTAGCACATATTATGATGTTATTTGTTTACATGTAAACTTACTAAGCTTAAAGCTTACTCCCCTTTTCTTTTTCCTTGTTTTATAGAGTTAAAGAGTCGGGTCGGAATACACAGATAACTAGAAGATCACCCACACTATCGCTCTCCTCGGTATATCTAGACTTGGTACATTTTGTATATGGCATGTATAGGGGCTAGACTAATTAGATTGTTTAGTTATCTTGGCCAAAAGTGTGTTGGCCTCTTTGAAAGATAAACTACTTTGTATATTACCACGGTTGATGGATCACCTTGTTATATATGAAAAGATGTAGTTATTCATGGAAGTTTATATTGCAAAATATGAGTTGTTTAGTGATATGATGAATGGATTTATGTTGAGTGAGGTAGAGGGACGTAAAGAGCTTGACAAATAGCCTTGTTCCTATCCACACGGGTAGGCACACGGGCGTGTGTCTAAGCCATGTGTGACACACAGTTAGTCCCATGGGTGTGTGACCAGGCTGTGTGTCCCCTGCTTGTTAGTTTTACAAGTCAGTAAGCTTTGTAGTAAGCACACGGGCAGAGACACGGCCGTATGTCTCAGCCGTGTGGAAGGCACGGCCACGGACATGGGCATGTGCCCAGGCTGTGTAAAGTTTGCACCTTGAATTTGAAATTTAAATTGCCACACGGTTGAAGCACATGGTTGAATTTGAAATTTAAATTTAAATTGCGATAGGCTGTGTGGATTAAGTCAGGGCGACCACGGGCCAGCCATATGGGTGTGTGATAGGCCGTGTGATACAAGTCAGTGTAGACCATGGGTATCGAACACGGGCGTGTGAGATGAGACACAGGTGTGTCATACCCTCCTACAATTCTTTCAGTTTTGGCAATTTTCTCTCTTTTCATCTTGTTTGCTTTTCTGCCTATTTTCACCCTTTTTTTTGGCTGCCGACTTTATCTTTTGGTTTTTTCTCTCTCATTCTTCCTAGTAGCTGAAGCCTGTATCTTCTCGCTGTTCTCTTTTTGTTCTTTGTCCAATAGGTTTTTGGTGCGCAATGGTTGTTTCCTTACTCTCTCTGCCAAAGTGGTTCCTTCACCAAACACCTCCCTTTTTGTTGCCAATTTCGCTACCTACAATCCCTATTTTTAGTTTCTTTCTTCTTATTTTATTATTTTGTTTAAGTTGTCGATTATTGCTAGGGGTGCGGTTGTTCTACCTTTTGTCTCTGTCGAATCGTTGTGCTTTTGGCCTTCTTTTTGGTTGTTGGCTGATAATTTCTTTCCCCTATACATGGATTTGCATTTTCGGTATTAACCGTGGAGCTAGTGATTACTTTTTATCAATGGCTTAAGTGTGTAAGACCTCATTTGTTCAAACAAGGTTTGGAGTGATCAAGAACGTTATGCACATTTTTCGTAACCAGGTGTGTAAACACGACTTTGAAAATGGAAATTGGCGAAAAGCTGAAAAATGTGAAAAGTCGTCGCCACACGGGCTTGCGGCTGCCTGTGTGGTAGGCCGTATGATTGAACAGGCGTGTGATTGTCGAGGCTGGCTATGTGTGATTCATGGGTCGGGCCACCATGTAGGCCACACATGCGTGTGGGATTATTAGGCCAGGCCATGTGATCCACATGGCCAAGGCCATTTTGGGCCGTGGGAGCCACACAGGCATGTGGGCCCATACAGGCATGCAACATGGGCTTGCGGGCCCATTTTCATTGTTTGATTGCTAAGGTTGCACAGGTCGCCCAAGTCGACTGTGGGCCTACTGTAGGGTCGGTAAGCTTACTTAGACCCCTAATTGATTGAAAAGACTGTATGACTAATACGATTAAGCATGATGATGGCCTACTAATTTGATACTGTATGCCCTGATTTTATGCATGATATTATGTTTTAGCATGTCATATATGTATATTGCATTGCATTGGGGTGGGGGTTATATTGTTCGGAGGAAGTGTACTGAAAGGCCTCAAGCCTAAATTACTGGCAGCTCAATTGCAAACTACTGCCTAGTGCTGCATTTGGTACTTTTTGGAGTGCCTAAATTATGGACGACTTGGACTGCACCCCCGAGCAAAAATTCAAGGGTTCTGTATCGCTACTACGAGATCAGGCATATCAGTGGTGGCTCACTGTTAAGGAGGGCACTTAGCCCGATCGATTGACCTGGGAGTTCTTCAAAATTGCCTTTCAGGGAAAGTATGTGGGTGCCAGTTATGTGGATGCCCGTGGGAGGGAGTTCTTAAATTTGACTCAAGGGGATATATCAGTGGCTGAATATAAGGTCGAATTTCTGCGAATAAGCCTCTACATGTGTAGTATGGTGGCGACTTAGTATGAGAGGTGTGTTCACTTCGAGAATGGCCTCAGGGATAATCTGAGGGTTTTCATGAGGGAGCGAGATTTTGCTGCATTGGTTGATAAGGTGAAGATCATAGAGGAAGTTGATAAACCTTACACATATTTTAGCCCCATTCTTGGCTTATTTTTGGATGAATTCTTAATAGATTCGATGAATTCGATGCTCCTAATCCTTTAAATTCATGTTTTACACTCAGGAGAGCTTAGGGAGTCGAAAAGAACAAAAAATGGGCCAAAACGGGACAAAATGGGCCTGTAGGAACTCATATGGCCTGGGTTATCAGACACGGCTATGTTTCGAGCAAAACTGAGACATGGCCTGGATCAACGTACACGGCCTGACCACACGGACGTGTGTGGCAAGCAGAAGCGAGCACGATCTAAAGAGTCGAATATGGGCGTGTCACACGGGCATGTCCCTGCCGTAGCAAAGATGAATTCTATTCGAAATAGGCTACTTGTGGGCCAAGAGAGGTGTTCCAAAGCCTATATAAACACCCTGGGGGAAACCTAAAATATATAAGCACCCTAGGGGGCAACCTAAATGAGGACGTTGAGTAGAAGATAGAAAATACTCCAAGACAGCCGTCGAGAATGGTTTAGGAGAAGGATCTCCATCAAAACCGAGGATCTCCCATCAAGTTCTTTAGAAGTTTTTACGTTTTCTTATGTTTTGTTGTTTTCCTTATTTTATGATGTTTCCCTCTATTAGTATGAACTAAATCCCTTAAATACCTAAGGGGATGAAACCTAAGACAGATCTTATTATTTTTTGATTTATAAGATAAATACTTGTTCTTATTCTTAATTGTGAGTTTTTATTCTTGTTTTGATAATTCAGGTTATGGATTCAAGTTGTATGTGCTTATTCTGAGGAGTAAAAGTCCCTACTTAAGAGCAAATCAACACAATTAAGTGGAGTTGATTGCAACCCTAGAAATAGGGCGACGAAAATCTATCGGATTAGAGTCAAATTTGATAAGGGAATACATAGATCGAGTTAATGCGACAATAGGTGTTTTAATTAGAAAGAAATTTCAATTAATCAACCTAGAGTTAGCTGTTTCTATTCTCGAAAGAGATATTAACATAAATCAGGGAATTCTACGGATTAAGTCAAGTGAATAAATCATATGAATCAAAAGTAATAAGTGAAGTCTAGGTGGATTCTTCCTTAGGTATTGCCTATCTCATAAAAGTTGTCCAAAAGTATTTTCCCAATTCACTCTCTGTCACGTTCATAGTCATTTAGTTAGTTAAATTAGTTAGTTAATTTTAGATTAAAAATAAACCCCCTTAATTACTAGGCTAGATAATAAAAAGATAGTTATTACTGGTAATTTTAGTCCTTGAGGATATGATATTCTGGACTCACCATAACTATATTACTGTTCGATAGGTGCACTTGCCTTTGTCGAAATAATAATTAATTTCGAGCCCAGCAAGTTTTTGGCGCCGTTGCTGAGGACTAAGATATTAGGAACACTAAATTTTATTACTTTAGCCATTTTTACTATTTACAATTTATTTTTATTTTTCTAATTTTTCTTTTATTTGCTTTTGGCAGGTATTTTGAGTTTATGACTAGATGAAACACGTCAGGACCATTACATTTTGATAGCGATATAGAAGCTATTGCTCGCAAAAATCGAAGAGAAATAAGGCGAAGCCTACAATACATAGAAGAAGAGCAAGAAGACGAAACCAATACTACCGAAGAGATGGTTGATAATAATCCGCTACCTCCTGTGGTTGCCGCAAATCCAGTGAATCAAAATCCTGCTCCTTATACTATGTATGATTGTGCTAAACCTAATTTAACAGGAACCGGATCAAATATTGTTAGACTTGCTATTGCTGCAAATAATTTTGAACTGAAACCTAACACTATACAGATGATTCAGCAATTTGTTTAGTTTGATGGTTTGCAAGATGAGGATCCAAACAATCACTTGGAAAATTTTCTAGAGTTTTGCGACACTTTCAAAATTAATGGCGTTTCTGATGATGCCATTCACCTTCGGTTATTTCTCTTTTTGTTGAGGAACAAAGCTAAACAGTGGTTGAAATCATTACCATGAGGATCAATCACTACATGGGACAAAATGACCGAAAATTTTCTGTTAAAATATTTTTCGCTGACTAAAACGGCCAAGTTGAGGAATGATATATCCTCTTTTGTGCAGATGGATCTAGAAACACTCTATGACGCATGGGAGAGATATAAAGATCTACTAAGGAGATGCCCTCACCATGGGTTACCTTTATGGCTACAGGTTCAAACCTTTTATAACGATGTGAACCCCTCAAATAGGCAGTTGATTGATTCAGTCGCCGGTGGAACCCTAAATAACAAGACCCATAAAGCGGATGAGTTTATAGAAGAGATGGCATTGAATAACTATCAGTGGCAAGTTATGAGGACAAAGCCAACAAAAGCCGCCAGTGTTTTCAACCTCGACACAATGACCATGCTATCAAATTAAGTAGAACTGTTAAATAAAAAGATTGATGGTTTGTATGGTTCTTTACAGGTACATCCAGTGATGCAGTGCGATACGAATGGAGGAGGGACGAACATTACAGAATACCTACCCTACAATCCGGGCATGGAGAACGAACAGATTAACTATATGGGTAATAATTCTAGACCTCAAAATAACCCTTATAGTAACACTTACAATCCAGGTTGGAGGAACCACCCAAACTTCTCATGGGGTGGCTAAGGAAATCAAAGACAACAACCCCCTCCAGGCTTTCAATAGCAACCTTACCCACAAGAGAAAAATGGAACCTTGAGGATATGCTAGCAAAGTTTATTTCGATGTCAGAAACTCATTTTCAGAATACCAAAACGACATTGATAAATCAGCAAACATTAATTCAAGGGCTTAAGAATCAAATTGGACAGCTGACCAAGCTAATTTTCGAAAGGAAATCAAGTAATTTACCTAGTAACACCGAACCCAATCCAAAAGAGCATGTGAAGGTAGTTACACTAAGGAGTGGGAAGGTATTGGTTGAAGCTGAAAAGAAGTGTAACACCCCTTACCCATGTTCTACTCCAGAACCGAGCCCAAGGTATTACCAGACTTATTCCACTTTATTCCCAACTTGACAACTCTTAATAGCTACCACAACCACCTCATTAAAGATCTATGAGGTCTTAAACATACATACGAGAGCTTTCGGGGCTCTACCGAAGCTTTATCGGTCTTAAAATTTCTTTCACTTAGACAAGGGTCACATGCCCATGTGGAATGGGACATGACCGTGTACCCTCAAGACATGCCCATGTCTTCCACTTGTGGTCAACACTGACTAAATTCACACGGCCTGGAATGCCCGTGTTTTCCATCCGTGGTGAGCACTGACCACTTTAAATAGCCAAGACACATGCCCGTGTGGATAGCCCGTGGTCTATTCTAACTTAAAATTCTAACATGAAGGGGACACGCGGCCAAGTCACACGCCCATGGGCTAACCGTGTGTAACACATGGCCTAGACACATGCCCGTGTGTTTACCCACATGGACAAGAACAAAGCTATTTGCTAACCTCTTTACACCCATCTAGCTTATACAACAAGTACTCATACAAAACATCCATAATCAACTCAAATTCAAATGCAATCTGACATGGATAACTACATCCTTTTATATAATAAAGCAGCCATCAACCATGACATTATACAAAATAGATTATCCATCTAAAGGCCAACACATCTTGGCCAATACAACAAAATCCACTAACTTGTCTAGCCTCTATACATGCCATAAAAAAAAACATCAAGTATATTGTACTGGAGTGTGATGATTGTGTGGGTGACCTTTCGATTAATCCACGTATCTCGAATCAACCCTTTTTCTCTATAAGACAAGGGAAAAGAAAGAAAGTAAGCTTTGAGCTTAGTAAATTTACATATAAACAATATAAGCATCCTAGTATAAGCTAAACAACAATATAAGCATTATATTAACATATGTAATTCACATGTACAACTACGCTTACTCTTTCTATCCCTTACCACATTTCCAACACATCATGAGTCTCATACTCACATTCATGACATGCACCCCTGCACTCAATACCACATTTACTCAAAAACACAACACATCATTTTATTTCACTAATACATCCACACAGCTAAATTACTTGGTGGTTTCGCACTCAGCCCACCACAATCAGATAATAAGGTAGTATCGCACATAGCCTACCAAGAGGTAATCATAGTGGTTTCGCACATAGCCCACTAAATAATATACTTAACTATAGTATCGCACACAACCCATTGTCGTTAAGTATTAATGTGGTATCGCACTTAGCCCACCATCAAGCATTATCACTACTCACTCACATATCTACTTGTAATCCATTCACAACTACTATCTCATTCATTCCACTAGAACCGCATAGGTTCTCAATCATGCTACACACTAGCTAGCATTAAGAATGTAAACACATATATGCATCGTTTGTACGTAAACTTACCTCGGTAATCAAAAAGTATGGAGATGTGCAATTTAGTCCAATATTTTGCTCTTGCCTCGGTTTTGATCCGGGCTTTATCTTTCTTGATCTATAATGATAAATCAACTCATTTAATACACACATTGACTAAATTGACCCTTATCTCATATTTTTACAAAATTCCCATTTTCCCTAATCTTTCTAATATTTACACTTTTGCCCCAAGGCTCGTAAAGTGATTTTCATTCAACTTTCTAGCATTTTATGCTTAGTTGATTCATTTACTCAACTAAAGCAATCATCAATTCTCACTAAATCACACATGTATGACCAAACTCAAGACTTTCACAAACTAGTCCCTACACACATTTTTTATGGAATTCACTTTGCAAAAGATGTCTCCGCTACATCAAGCTTTCATAATCTTTCATAAAACATCAAAATACATGCATATCACACATGGGTACATTTTTGAACAACAATCCTAGCTCAACATATAGCTAAAAAATAGCTTACTCATGTTACTAGGACTTTCAAAATACGAAAAATATCGAAAACGGGGCTAGGATGCACTTACTAGCAAGCTTGAAAAATTGAAGAACCCTAACAATGGCTTCTTGAAATTTTCGGCAGCTTGGAGAAGAAGATGAATGAAAAGTTTATCATCTTTTCCCCTTTTTAATCACTTAATTGACAAATGACCAAAATGCCCTTTTGTTAAACTTTCAAATTTTAACCCATTCATGCCCAATTTTGTCCAAAAATTAGAATTTGGGAAAATTGCTATTTAAGGACCTCTAATTGATAATTCAAAGCTATCTCATACAAATAGCTTCTAGCATCTCACATTTGAAAGTTTTTGCAATTTAGTCCTTTTAGACAATTTAACCCCAATTTAACAAAATTGCTTCATAAAACTTTCACATTAACATGAAAACATAGCATAAACCTCAAAACTCAAACTTATACCTCAAATTTGTGGTCTCGCACCACTATTCTGACTAGGCCTTAAATCGGGTTGTTATAGCTCTCCCCCTTTTAGAGGTTTTCACCACCGAAAATCTTACCAGTAAAAAGGTTAGGATGTTGCTTTCTCATGGTTTCTTCTGGTTCCCACGTAGCTTCTTCCACACTGTGTTCCTGCCATAACACTTTCACTAGGTTGTAATGTACCAAACCCTACCAAACGTTAAGACCAGAATATGGGTCGATCTGAGAAAACTTTTGAAACCCATTTTAAAATCTAATTTAAGTTTCGTTGAAAACACCTCGCTTTTGGTTATCTTCTTTGAATATTACTCGGATTAAATTTGAAAATTTAATTGAATTCAAGTTGTTACACCAATTTTGGATGCGTCCGCTGACACGATAAAACATTTTCGTGTTGTCTTAGGAAAACATGTGACTTTAATTTAATTTATAGTTTTAAAAAAAAAAAACAAGTATCCCACATAAGCATAGTAACAAAAGTAAAGTTTATGGAGGCCTTATTACAATCCAAATAAAATAAAATAAATAACAAAATAATATAACTAAATTAAAGTTCTTTTGTTTCAAGTCCACTGCATGGCCACCCCGAGTCCCTCCGGCTCCATATCCGCGATATAGGCATCACCTGAAAAAAAAATAATGGAGAAGGTGAGTCACCAAGACTCAGTATGTAACCCTTCCCCATTTTTAAAACATTTTCATACACAACACGTAATTATTAATATGCATAATATTATGTACCCATCCTAGCCATCCAAATGCCACTGTCTACCCCGATGTGGTACCAAACCACTGGTGGTGCCAAACCACTGGTGACATATAGTCACAATGTGTTACTAAAACACCGGTGTCCATAGACACGATCATTTGATGGGGCCAAACCATTGTGTGATACCAAATCACCGCGAGACGATCCCATAACTCAAGTGGGGCCAACCCACGGTGGTGTTAACCACAGGACAAGTCATTGTGAGGTGCCAAACCTCCTGGAGGTACCAAACCTCACGTGACCGTAGTCACGGTGTGTTACTAAAACACTTGGTGCCCGTCGGCACAATAATACTACCCTCCACTCACTAATCCCACATCAGTCATATATACATATATGTTTCATGCCATCACATGCTTAAATCTCATGCATCAATACATTTTGCTTACCAAAAGCATCAAGTAACATATACACATTTTCGGGACTTACCGAATTGCCAACTATACTGGCTGTGGTACATTAACCAATGCTACATGAAAACCAAGATAGTATTCACAACAATCAAAGATATTAACAAATTATATGTGTATGTACACACTGTCACCACGATTAATCTAAATCCGAATGGAGGAGTCGGCCACCCTAGATCTCTCGCACCTACATTCTACCAACCGAGGATTAGCACTATGGCCTATTCGGCCAACCCAAGTATTTTAAAGGGTAACCTTTTGTACCGAATCCTTACCTAGTCATTGTGAATACTAGCCTCAATACCAAATCACTTAATCGGTTCACAACCTTCAATCACCAATATTAATAACCATAGCCTTTTGTTTTAAATATTTGCAAACTAAACCCATGAAAACCGATTCTTACCAACACTTACCACTTGATTGGTCACGAATGACGGCTTGCTTTGTCGGTCTCCAAAATCCTTAACACCTAGATAGATTCGATTTTCAAAATGATATTTAGCACCTTGTAAACAAATGCCAATATTGGCCCTTAATTCTTAAAAAGTCGACAAAGATAGGAAAAGGGAGCATAGGCATTGACCAACTCTACTTACCATACAATTGATTGAACACTAGCGAGATCCCGATGTGCCTATGCCACTATACCATTCGCCAAGGTAAGAAAATAGGAGGAAAGAAAATCTCCACTTCCAAGGAGTTATTCGGTCAAGGGAGAAAGAAATCAATGGAAGAGGATGGTGTTAACAATTTAGACACAGGGAATTTTTGAGAAGAGGAGAGTGTAAAGGAAAGGTGATTTCGGTTTGACAATGAAGAGAAAGAAAAGAGTAAAAGTTTGACTAGAAATCAAGAATAAGAGAAGTGATTGGCAATAGAGAAAATTGAGAAAGAATGAAAATAAAAGGATTATCACCAAGTGAAGGCTAGCCAAAATAACCTTAATAATTTCGCATTATCCCTCCCCAAAGTCCTTTCCGTCCACTCCACTAAGGAGTTCCAAATACTACCAACTTCTTAATTGATTAAAAAATAATTTGAATTAATCCTACCAATATATTCTTTATCTCCTATTATCCTTCTTTTAACTTATTATTTATCATCAATAAATAAATAATAATAAGAGTTTAAAGAGAGGAAAAACTCTCCCCTTATGCCAGTCAAAACATGAAAGAAAAAGGAATTACATGACTCAACCATGGCTCTCCTTGTTCTTGATGGCGTCAAGTGTAGCTCCCAAGTGGCCCTCCTTTGCCACTTATTCTAGGCTCATTTTATGACAAATGTTTCCTTATTTATTCTTATAACCCCTAACCACTAAGGCTATCCACCTTTAAAGCAAATAATGTATTTATTTCTACCATTCCGAGCCAACTCAAGGCCTTTAATTAAACTCTATTATTCCATAAATAATATCTCAGCAATTCATACATAAGAAAAATGATTAAATTCCAAATAACCCTATTTTTGGGATGTTACAGTTCTACCCCCCTTAAAATAAATTTCGTCCCGAAATTACTTAACTAAAACAGATGAGGGTATTGCCGCCGTATCACATCCTCAGGTTCCCACGTAGCTTCTTCCACACCATGGTTCCGCCACAGCACTTTCACTAAGGGCACTGACTTCCTACGTAGAACCTTTATATCTCTATCCAAGATCTGAATCGGTTCCTCCTCAAAAGATAAGTCTGCGTTAACCTCGATTTCTGTCACAGGCACCACATGTGATGGATCCGACCGATACTGATCTCAAAGATTGATACGTGAAAGACGTCATGTATCGACTCGATTCTCGCCAAGAACTCTAGCCGATAAGCTCTTGGACCCACTCGCTTTATAAAATCAGATATGGCCCGATGAACCTTGGGCTTAGCTTCCCTTTCGTCCAAATCTTAACACCTTTTTCCAAGGCGACACCTTTAGAAAGACCTTGTCTCCCACCAAGATACTCCATTTCCTTGCGTTTGAGATCGGCATAAGACTTCGCTTATCGATGCTTCCTTGAGACGAGACCAATCACTTTGACTTTGTCTTGGTCTCGCTACCAATCTGGGCCCAACACTTGTCGCTCACCCAACTCCGTCCAACACGCCGGAGTTGGCATTTACATCCATCTGATTAGCTTCGTATGGTGCCATCGAATACTCGCTTGGTAGCTATTGTTGTAGGCGAACTCATTAGAGGTAAGAATTCCTCCCAACTACCTCGAATTCCAAGACACAACCCTCAAAGATATCCTCTAAGATCAGATGACCTTTCGGATTGCCCGTCATTTGGGGATGGAAAGTCTTTGAAATCCAATCGCGCATCTAACGCTTGATGTAACGTTTTCCAAAACCTTGAAGTGAACCTTGGGTCCCTATCGAGATAATCGTCACAGCACACCATGCAATCGACTATCTCGCCACATACAACTTTGCTAGTTTCGAGTGAGTAGTCCATTCTCATCGGTATGAAGTGAGTGATTTAGTCGACGGTCACGATCACCCAAAGCGCATCCTTCTTCTTTGGGCGTAAGGGTAGACCACCGACGAAATCCATAGTGATCCTCTCCCATTTCCATTGAGGAATCTTTTCTGGGTTGAAGTAGCCCCGATGGTAATCGGTGTTCACCTTAACTCACGACACGTCAAACACTTCCCTACTAATTTCGTTATCTCACGCTCAACCCGGCCACCATAATTGTTTAGTAGATCTCCATACATCTTGCTTCCTCCCGGATGCATAGCGTATGGGTCGCTATGAGCATCATGGAGAATTTTTCGCCTCAACTCCATATCCTTTGGCATCTGGGCCGCCTTGAAAACATAACACACCATCACCGGTCAAACTATACCCTTCTAAACCACCATCATGAACTTGCATTCTCTTAGCATTTAACCCTTCATCCACTAACTGCTTGTCCTTGATTTCCTCGATCCATGTTGGCTTAACTTGAAGCTCGCCAAAGGCTTCCATCGTCATGTAGGCTCAATCGAGCAAACATTGCTCTTAAGTCCGCCACAACCTTACGGCTCAATGCGTTCGGCCACCACGTTAGCCTTACCCGGATGATACTCGATGGAGCAGTCGTAGTCCTTTAACAGCTCAATCCATCGTTGTCTCGATTGAGATCCTTCGAGTCAAGATACCTCAAACTTTTGTGATCCGTAAATTCTCGACTTCTCCCCATAAAGATAATGTCTCCATATCTTCGTATGCGAAGACAGCTCACGCTAACTCTGTGTCGTGAGTTGGGTAGTTAACCTCATGCGGTCTTAGGCGGACGGACGATAGGCTACTACCTTCCCATCTCGCATCAACACACACCCCAAACCGGTGTGAGATGCATCACAATAGACTATGAATAATTTCCCCGCCTCGGGTTGTACTAAAACCGAGCTTAGTCGAATCTTCCTCAACTTATCAAAGCTTTCTTTCGCTTCTCTAGCCATACAAATGGAACACCTTTTCTTAGCAACTTAGTCAATGGTCTGCGATCAGAGAGAACCCTTCCACAAACCTCCGATAATACCCTGCTAAACCCAGAAAACTTCGTATCTCTGCCACCGACTTAGGCGGTTTCCACTCCAACACCGCTTCAATCTTGAGGGGATCCATTCTAATCCCTTCCGCTGACACCACGTGACCTAAGAAAGCCACCTCCCTCAGCTAAAATTCGCACTTACTGAATTTGGCATATAATTGTTTTTCCCTCAACACTTGCAAAACTATCCGTAAATGCTTGTCGTGCTCCTCCTCCATCCTTGAGTAAACTAATATGTCGTCAATGAACACCACGACGAATTGGTCTAAATCTTGTTGGAATACCTATTCATTAAGTCCATGAACGCCACGGGGCATTGGTCAACCGAATGGCATCACTAAGAACTCGTAATGCCCATACCAAGTTCAGAATGCCGTCTTGTGAACATCGGCCTCCTTCACCTTAAGTTGATGGTAACCCGACCTAAGGTCTATCTTCGAAAACACCGACGCCCCCTTCAACTGGTCAAACAAGTTATCGATCCGAGGCAATGGGTACTTGTTTTTGATTGTCAACTTGTTTAACTGACGGTAGTCGATACACATTCGCATAGAACCGTCCTTCTTCTTGACAAACAATACTGAGCGCCTCCCACGGAGATATACTAGGTCGAATAAACCCTTTATCCAAGAGCTCTCGAATTTGAGCCTTGACTCCACCAACTCCTTTGGCGCCATTCTAAGGTGCTATAGACACAGTCTGTTCGGGTAGCAAGTCTATATCAATTCGACTTCCCGATCCGAGGCGACACGGAAGTTCTTCGGGAACACATCAAGAAATTCCCCAACCGTTCGGACCTTTCCAGCCACGACTCCTTAGCTTCCAAAGCCTGATTTGAACCAAAATGTCTTACAACCCTTCTTGACCATCTTCTCAACCTTCAAGGCAGACACCACGTTGGATAGGTAATTCCTTCTATCACCTATCATAACCACTTCATCGTTCTTAGCCGTCTTAAGAACCATGCGCTTAGCCGCGCAATCCAAATTCGCCTGATACTTAACCAGCCAATCCATTCCAAGGATCAAATCGAACTCTCCGAATGGTAGTTCCATCAGATCAGCCCCGAATACGACCCCTTGGAGTTCTAGGGGTACGTCTCTATAAAGTTTATCTACCACTACAGAGTGACCTAACAGACTAACTACAGTCATCTCCCTAGAAGTAGTTTTAGAGTTTAGGTCCAAAGTCTCTACCACACTACTGGCTACATACGAATGTGTAGACCCCACATCAATTAATGCATAATAAGGAAGACCAAAATCGAACGTCTTGGTTATGACATCCGGCAAGGCCACCCTCCTCATGACGCCTCACCAGATAGACTAAGCTTAGTTTGCTTAGCCTCTGTTGCTGAATCTACGCTCGAGTTCCACGACCACGATTAGCACCATTTCCCCTCTACCATTACCACGACCCTCTGCGGTCCCACATTTCTATCCCGAGTACAGTTACGCCCTCCGACCGATTCCGAGTTCGCTTGGGACAATCCTCACGCGGTGTTCCAAAGACCCACACTCAAAACATCCTCTATCGCGGTCGAATAATTTCCCCAATGGGTCTTCCCACAATGATTTAATCGAGTCGACCTCGATTAGCGATCATGGGCCTTGCCTTTGATTTGGCCCACTTGGCCTAGCCTTTTTCGGACACTACCATCGGATCCGGTGACCCAAATCCTCTCTTCCGATTATTCCTACTATAATTTTGTCTCACGCCTTCTTGATTCCTTGGCTACCTTAGCCTTTTCCACAAGAGATGAAAACTCACGAACTTGTGCGGGGCAATCAAGAACCTCAAATCATCTGAGTCCGTCCTCAAAGCGGACACAATACCGTGTTCAGAGCCACGATGCCTCTAGCATACCTACTCGATCTTAAAACTCCGCCTCATATTCCGCCATCGACTTAGTTCCTGCACTAACCCGTAAAGGCTTTCCTCACGAGCATCAGTATAATGGTGCCCACATACTTCTTCCGATAGGCGGTTTGAAATAATCCCAAGTCAAATCATCTCGCCAGTAGCGCCATCTCGAATCGTCACCACCATCGACACGCTTCATCCTTTAGAAGCGTCGGCCCTTTCGGTTTTTTCTCCTCACCAGTCAAGATCATCCATGATCCTTTCGGTTGACTCTAGCCAAGATACGCTACTGGATGCCACTCTCGACACACCGGAATACCTCGGCTCAGTTGGACCGAATTCGCCGGGAACAGATTTTCGAGCTCTAAATTTCCACCATTGACCACCAATTCGAGGACTGGTAACACGACTTGCGATACTACCTCTCCTCCGTCGATCTCGCTCCTCCGCTCTAAAAGCTATAGGTGGTGGTGGCGGTGGCACATCATTTTCGAACCTTGTCCCGACTGCGGGTTCGGACATCATCATCCTACCCCTACCGCGTCCACGGCGCCCACGTCCTCTAGAACTCATTCTATCTCTGCGCTTTTAACTGATTAAGAGAAATTTTATGTATTAGCGTTTGTTCCACTTCATTACTCATGAAGAAATTTTATGAAGAAATTTTAATTAGAGATTCTTCCGTGCAAACAAGGTTTCAGATTTTCTATCTTAGTTCACACAAAGAAGTTCTTGCATCCATTCCTTAATACTTTCCATACCTATTCGCTTCTTGGACATTTACGCCCATTTCTAACCTGGGGTATTTTCGTCTTTTTCCTCTGAGGTATTTTCGTAATAAAAGAGATTTTAAAACTTTAGTAAAGTAGGTTGTTTTGAAATTCCCAACACTGGGGGTATTATTAAAATTGATAAGGTTTGAAGTTAAGGCATTATTTCGAAAACCAGGGGTATTTTGGTAATTTTGTCCATCGGGGTAATTTTGTAATTTTTGTAAATCAAGGGTGTTTTAATAATTGTAAAACTCGAGGGTCCCTTTTGAGAATTTTCTTTCTTAAAAGCGGTGATGTTGCAAAAATTTTGTACTGTGGTCGCTTTTGGTAATTTTATAAGTTGAGGGTGTTTTCGTAATTTTCCAAAACCAAAATGTTTCATTGATGATTTCCAAAGTGAGTTGAATATTTGGGATGTAGTTAAAATTTTGGACAAAATCATTGAGTTGATGTTTTATGAACCAAGGGTATTTTAGTAATTTTACCCTAAGGGTATTTTCGTAATTTTCCACAAATCGAACTTTTCGGGAAAACATTGTAAAAAGAGTTGTTCTTACGTTTGAAGGAGTGATTTTAAAAGTTTTAATACCAAGTTTTATCGTTTCATTCCTTTTTTAAAATCAAGGCTAATTCCTTTGGGTTTTAGTCATTATGTTTAGCCTATGACCGAGCCTTCTTGGTCGTGGTGAACCAAGCTACGCACCAGGCGTGTTTCGTGTGGAGAGGAGGTGAGTCACACTGATCGCTTAAATACCAAGCTCCCACCGAACCTTTCTAGACATGCGTCATGAGGTTACCACACCACCGAGCCCTCCGGGTTAGGGTGAACCAGAAGCTACGCACACTGCAGGATACTGCGAAGAGGTGGTGAGTCACCTGACCGCTTAAATACCTGTGCTCTTAGGTTCCAATCCTAGACATGCGTCTGGGGTTACCACACCTAGCTCGTTGACCAAGTCATAGGTTGGTTTAGTTCTTTAAGTCTTATGTTACATTTGTGTGTTTGAGTAATCTAATCCTAGGGTTCAAGTTCCTATAAGTCTATCTACGTTCCATGCTTCCTACCCTTCTCTGAGAATATAATTCACAAAGAGGTTTAGATGTACTTACAGGCGGATCGGTGCGAGACTCGGGCCATCGCTTTAAAACCCAAAAACAATTAATAAGGCCTACTAAAACATTTTTGGGCCTTGGACCCCCAGTAGAAGCTTTGAAGCTGGCTCGATACCAATTTGTAATAATTCAAACCCACCAAAACGTTAAGACCGAATATGGGTCGATACAGAGAAAACTTTTGAAACCCATTTTAAAATCTAATTTAAGTTTCGTTGAAAACACCTCGTTTTGGTTATCTTGCTGAAATCTTACTCGGATTAAATTTGAAAATTTAATTGAAGTCAAGTTGTTACACCAATTTTGGATGTGTCCGCTGACACGATAAAACATTTTCGTGTTGTCTTAGGAAAACATGTGACTTTAATTTAATTTGTAGTTTTAAAAAAAAAACAAGTATCCCACATAAGCATAGTAACAAAAGTAAAGTTTATGGAGGCCTTATTACAATCCAAATAAAATAAAATAAATAACAAAATAATATAACTAAATTAAAGTTCTTTTGTTTCAAGTCCACTGCATGGCCACCCCGAGTCCCTCCGGCTCCATATCCGCGATCTAGGCATCACCTGAAGAAAAAAAATAATGGAGAAGGTGAGTCACCAAGACTCAGTATGTAACCCTTCCCCATTTTAAAACATTTTCATACACAACACATAATTATTAATATGCATAATATTATGTACCCATCCTAGCCATCCAAACGCCACTGTCTACCCCGATGTGGTACCAAACCACTGGTGGTGCCAAACCACTGTGACATATAGTCACAATGTGTTACTAAAACACTTGGTGTCCATAGACACAGATCATTTGATGGGGCCAACCCATCGTGTGATACCAAATCACCGCGCAGCGATCCCATATCTCAAGTGGGGCCAACCCACGGTGGTGTTAACCATGTGGACAAGTCATTGTGAGGTGCCAAACCTCTGAGGTACCAAACCTCGGTGACCGTAGTTACGGTGTGTTACCAAAACACTGGTGCCCGTCGGCACAATAATCTGCCTCCACTCACTAATCCCACATCAGTCATATATACATATATGTTTCATGCCATCACATGCTTAAATCTCATGCATCAATACATTTTGCTTACCAAAAGCATCAAGTAATGATACACATTTTCGTGGACTTACGAATTGCCAACTATACCGTTGTGGTACATTATCCAATGCTACATGAAAACCAAGATAGTATTCACAACAATCAAGATATTAACAAATTATATGTGTGTATGTACACACCGTCACCACGATTAATCTAAATCCCGAATGGAGGAGTCGGCCACCCTAGATCTCTCTCGCACCTACATTCTACCAACCAGGATTAGCACTATGGCCTATTCTACCAACCCAAGTATTTTAAAGGGTAACCTTTTGTACGCGAATCCTTACCTAGTCACTGTGAATACTAGCCTCAGCGCCCAAATCACGAATCTGGTTCACAACCTTCAATCAGTCAATATTAATAACCATAGCCTTTTGTTTTTAAATATTTGCAAACTAAACCCATGAAAACCGATTCTTACCAACACTTACCACTTGATTGGTCACGAATGACGGCTTGCTTTGTCGGTCTCCAAAATCCCGGAACACCTAGATAGATTCGGTTTTCAAAACAGATACTTAGCACCTTGTAAACAAATGCCGATATTGGCCCTTAATTCTTAAAAAGTCGACAAAGATAGGGAAAAAGGGAGCATAGGCATTCGGCCAACTCTACATACCATACAATTGATTGAACACTAGCGAGATCCCGATGTGCCTATGCCACTATACCATTCGGCCAAGGTAAGAAAATAGGAGGAAAGAAAATCTCCACTTCCAAGGGAGTTATTCGGTCAAGGGGAGAAAGAAATCAATGGAAGAGGATGGTGTTAACAATTTCGGCTTAAGGGGAATTTTTGAGAAGAGGAGAGTGTAAAGGAAAGGTGATTTCGGTTTGACAATGAAGAGAAAGAAAAGAGTAAAAGTTTTGGCTAGAAATCAAGAATAAGAGAAGTGATTGGCAATAGAGAAAAATTGAGAAAGAATGAAAAGAAAAAGGATTATCACCAAGTGAAGGCTAGCCGAAAATAACCTTAATAATTTCGGCATTATCCCCTCCCCAAAGTCCTTGCCGTCCACTCCACTAAGGAGTTCCAAATACTACCAACTTCTTAATTGATTAAAAAAATAATTTGAATTAATCCTACCAATATATTCTTTATCTCCTATTATCCTTCTTTTAACTTATTATTTATCATCAATAAATAAATAATAATAAGAGTTTAAAGAGAGGAAAACTCTCCCCTATGCCGTCCAAAACATGAAAGAAAAAGGGAATTACATGACTCGAACCATGGCTCTTCCTTGTTCTTGATTGCGTCAAGTGTAGCTCCCAAGTGGCCCTCCCTTTGCCACTTATTCTAGGCTCATTTTATGACAAATGTTTCCTTATTTATTCTTATAACCCCTAACCACTAAGGCTATCCACCTTTAAAGCAAATAATGTATTTATTTCTACCAATCCGAGCCAACTCAAGGCCTTTAATTAAACTCTATTATTCCATAAATAATATCTCAGCAGTTCATACATAAGAAAAATGATTAAATTCCAAATAACCCCATTTTTGGGATGTTACAAGGGCTATGCTCTTTTTCCTTAATTGTTTCACTTCTCAAGCCAAGACTTTAATCGGCTCTTCCTCATAAGACATATCCGGTCGTATCTCAATTTCTATTGAAGGAATCACATGCGAAGGATCAGAGCGATATCGTCGCAACATCGACACATGGAACACATTATGAATCTTTTCTAATTCCACCGGCAAGGCCAAATGCTAAGCCACTGGTCTAATTCTGTCGGTAATCTCATACGGCCTTCTGAATCGTAGACTTAATTTATCCCCCTCTGAATCGCAGACTTAATTTATCTTTTCGTCCAAATCTCAAGATTTTTTTCCACGGGGAGACTTTCAAAAACACCTTGTTGCCCAACTTAAACTTAATTTCCTTTCTTTTCAAGTCTGCATATGAATTTTGTCGGTCCGAAGTAGCTTTTAGACTATTACGGATTACTTTCACTTTCTCATCAATCCCATGAATTTGCTTCTCACTAAGCTCGGTCTAATACAAAGGAGTCTGACATTTACGACCATGAAAGCTTCATACGGTGCCATCCGTATACTTGAGTGATGACTGTTGATGTAAGTAAATTTGACCAAAGGTAGATATCTCTCCCAACTACCTTCGAGTTCTATCTGATATTATAGATATAGGTACTCCATGTAATCTCACTACCTCTGCAATATACAACTCGGCTAATTTATCCAGTGAATAATCAACACATACCGGAATAAAGTGAGCCGAATTTATTAGTCTATCAACAATAACCCACACAGCATCTTTCTTTTTCGGCGTCATAGGTAACCCCGTCACAAAATACATGGTAATTCAATGCCCCTTCCATTCGGGTACCATCACTGGCTGAAGCAATCCCGAAGGCATTTGATGCTCAGCTTTCACTTGCAGACAAACCAAACATTTTGTAACAAACTCAGAGATGTCTCTTTTCATTCCCGGCCACCAATAAAATTTCCTTAGGTCGTTGTACATTTGTTTTCTGCCTAGATGTACTGATAAATAACCACTATGCACCTCATGTAAAACTTTTCGGATAAACTCATCATCTCTGGGTACATAGATTCTATCATGATACATCAAACAATCATCCGAACCCACTCAAAAATCAGAATCACTTCTCGATCCACAATTAGCTCTCTTAGCTTGCATCTCACTGTCATTTCTCTGAGCCTCACTTATATATTGAACAAATAGTGGCCTAGCTCTCAACTCAGCCAATATAGTCCCATCATCAGACAATGCCAAACTCATGCTCATGGCTTTCAAAGCATACAAGGATTTCCTACTCAGGGTATCCGCAACCACATTCACTTTTCCCAGATGGTAATCAATGACCAACTCATAGTCCTTCAATAAGTCAAGTCATCGCCATTGTCTCAAATTCAAATCCTTTTGATCCATCAAATACTTCAAACTCTTATGATCCATAAAGATTCGACACTTCTCACCATATAAGTAATGTTGCCAAATCTTTAATGCAAAAATAATCACAACCAACTCAAAATCATGAGTCGGATAATTCTTCTTGTGTGGCTTTAGCTACCTCGAGGCGTAAGCGACTACCTTACCCTCTTGCATCAACATACAACCGAGACCATTTAACGACGCGTCACTATAAACAACGAACTCTTTCTTCGATTCTGGTTGAACCAAAACTGGTGCCTCAGTTAACAATGTTTTCAACCTCGCAAAACTCCGTTGACATGACTCAGTCCAATCAAACTTAATATCCTTATGCAACAATTTCGTCATCAGGGTAGAAATCATGGAAAACCGCTTTACGAAAAGTCTGTAGTACCTTGCTAGTCCCAAAAAGCTTTTGACTTCCAACACGTTCCTTGGCAGTTTCCAATCCACAATAGAAGAAATCTTACTCGGGTCAACTCTAATACCATCTCTCGACATAATGTGTCCTAAGAATCGACCTCTCGGAGCCAAAACTCACTTTTACAAAATTTAGCATACAACTGCTTATCTCTTAAGGTCTGTAAGATGATTCTCAAATGTTCTGCATGATCACTCTTATTCAGAGAATAGATCAATATGTCGTCAATGAAAACAACCACAAACTTATCCAAATGCTGTCAGAATACACGATTCATTAAATTCATGAAAATCGCAGGAGCATTTGTTAAATCGAACGGTGATCGTGTCAAACAGTCGAGTTTTAAAATTTATAAAAAGAATGATCGAACCTGTAGACTAACTATAACAATGATAGAGGCAAGTGCACCTATTGAATAGTAGTATAGTTTAGGCAAGAATATCTTATCGAACCCAAGGGAACCTAAAAGTACTACTACTCACTTTCTTTCTATTATTTAGCCTAAAATATGGAGCGATTGGTTTATTAATCTAAAAACTAATGAAATACTTAAACTAAATGCAAAGACAAAAAAATGAATTGGAGAAAGACTTTAGGAAAACTAAGTTGATGAAGATGATACCCTCAGGAAGAATCCACCTATGACTTCACTTATTATATATCCCTAAACCATATGATTTATTTACTTAGCTTGATCCGTGAGACTCCCTAACCTATATTAAACCCTCTCTCAAGGCGAATAACGTCTAACCTTAGTTTAATTAGTGGAACTCTCGTTCTCTTATAATAACCCCCTAAGGAAGCAGTAAATCGATCAATGGATTCCCATATTAGGTTTTACCTAATCGGAAAAATCTCGTAACCCTGTCTCTAGGCACCCGATCAACTCCACTCAATTTTGCTAGATCTACTCTTAGGTAGGGTCTATTCCTCCTCCACCTAAGCACATCAGATTAATTTAAGCAACATAATTAAGAACAAACTAAGTACTTATCATATAATTTAGAAATCAAATAACAAAATTGAAGGGTTTAGTTCATAACAAAATAAGAAAACATCTCAAGAGAAAAGATAAAACAAAACATAAGAAATCCTAAAACTCCCTGAAGGAATTGAAGGAGAGATCCTTCATCTTGAATAGAGTTTCGACTTCCTGAGATGGATCAACTGGCTATCTTCAAATGATTCCCTAAAAGATGAAAGCTTCGGCAAAAACCTCTACCAAAAACCCTCTATTTCGGCTTCTGCTAAACTCTCTTTTTAGTTGCTACCTTGGGTGTTTATATAGGCTTTGAGATGCTTTACTTGGCTCCTAAGTATCCTAATTCAAGTATAATTCCTCCTAGGATGTTTAAGTAGACTTAGGAATGTGTTTCTTTGCCTCTAAGCATCCAAATCCGAGTGAAATTGCTCTTTCCTGCGGTAAGGGCACGGCCATGGTACACGCTTGTATAAATCATCTTCAGGCCGTGTCTCGATTCGTCGATTGGGGCGCGGCCATGTAAATTGTGGCATGGTCGTGTGAAGTAATTTGACAAGGCATGGCCGAGTGGCTTGAAGTCCAGGCCGTGTCTATTTCTTGGGATGGCCCAATTTGGTCCGTTTTAAGCCCATTTTACGTTCTTTTTATCCTTAGGTGCTTTTCTATGTATAAGACATGAAAAGAAAGGATTAAGAGCACCTTTTTACATAAATCAAGGATAAATCATCCAAAAGCATACTGAATATGGGGTTAAAATATGTTACTTTTACGGTTTATCAAATACCCACACACTTAAGCTTTTGCTTGTCCTCAAGCAAAATTCTCAACTTACAATTAAAACGAACTTTCCATAATTCATAATTTCTATCGACAATGTCTCATCATAATTCATAGATAATTTATACATGGATAATTTAACTCAAAGAACCCTAAAGATTCAATCATGATAAGTCATGCCTTTGTAGTACGAAAACATAGGTGTCTCCCCTTATCTAAGTAATTACCTTTAATTCAAAGCTGACAAGGATTGACATCCTCACAAAAGATTCACTCAAATCACTCGAAGTGTTTAAGGATCAAGAATAAGCACTCTAAGTCGAACCTGAAAAGTTAATCCCATAGGATTGCCTGAAAATCAAATATCCACCATTGTATATGAGATGATACACAAATCAAAAGGTCTTTAATCAGGGTTGTAATGGGGCTTGGGTTAAAAGGTGTGGATAAAGGCTGAATTTGAAGGTTAAAATCGAGATCGAATTGGCAAGTTACCTAATTAAAAACAATGAACTAGAAAATAAATGATTACATCAATTGAAACTTTAAACTAATAATAATACGAGCTCTTTTTTTATATTTTTTTATAATTGAAATTTAAATGCACAAGTTCACTGAATATACTTCGATTTTTCGATGTTTGTTTTTTTTTTTTTGGTTTTTTTAAGAATAAGCTAAAATATTACATCATAAATGATAAATGTAACTACTGAACTACTATAATTCAGTAATTTAATCAAATCAAACATCGATTAAAGGGTAGTCAAAAGAATGGTGATAACAAATACAAAGGGTTTTGGTTTAATATTAGTGGGTGAGTCAATAAAAAGGTTGTTAGGATTCAACGGGGTTCACTAGGGGTTAATTTGTGAAGGTAGGCTTTTTATGGAGTAAGTGGGTTAAATCCTAGGTGCCTTTGTCATCTCTGTATATCAAATCAAAAGTGTGGTCTTGACATGTATAAACGAGGCAAGTTCTAGAATAAGAGTTCAAAGTTGACACATTCATAATCAATAAAGTGAGCATGAAAAAGAATATATGCTCTATAAGGCTCAAAATCTCACAAAAATTATGGGTGTTTTTGACATTAATCCTTATAAATTCCAAATTTCAAGGCAATACTCAAATTCAGTTCAACGACCCATTAATTTTAATTTTTAGAAAGTAGACTTACCATGCCTGATTCTCTAGTATTCTTCAAATTTAATCATCAATGCACAATTCACTATGACTTAATCTAAAACATATCAATAAAAATCATAAATCATTAGAAATTTCATCCTAATTAGTAATATGAGAAAAATACTTTCGAATCAATACTAAATTCAGGAGTTTTGAGAATAATGCAAAAAGTCAGGTACTTTACCCCCCCACACTTAAGATGTATATTGCCCTCAATGTACAAAGATAGATAAACAATTATGTAATAATAAAATAAAAAAAGAAGGGGAGAAGTAACACTTCCTGAATTTTTGGATGAAGTTTATGAAAAGAAATCGGATAAGATTGGAGGTGAACGTGGGGAAGCGTCTCGAACCGTTTGAAATTGAATCCTCGAAGTAGCCGGCTTGGTTTTATTGTATCCTAAGCTAAATATAAATATCATAAGAATAAGAATAAGAAAATAAAATAAAATAAAGTAAAAAATAATGATGAAATGAAATAAAAACAAAATAAATAAATAATGGAAAATGAAAGCCAACTAGAGAAATGGGGAATGACGTTTAAATAAAAATGTAGCCCGTGTTTTGGGATTTTGAATTTTCAACGCATTCAGGGTGTTCGGGCATGGCCATGGGTGTCGTGGCATGCCCATGTCTTTCTTCACATGGTCATTTAATACGGGTGTGCTCCTCCCGTGTTCGATAAGTTAGAATGTTGGCACGGTTGAAAGGCATGGCCGTGTTTGCTTTGTGCTTGATAAGTCGATAACCTCGCTGGGTGTCGCGCAGGCATGGACTATTATCTTCACTGTCTTTGGGAAAAGAAATTTTTCTATGTCATGCACGGCTACTGGCACGCCCATGGTTCATCCCTTGGCTTCCACATGGCCACGGGCACGCCCGTGTGTAGGGCCGTGTGGTCTAGAAATCTGCTCTTTGGTTAGTTATGGTTAGGTGCTAAAAAGAAAAATGAAAAGAAAGAAATAAAAAGTAAAAAATAAAAACAATGTATAAATGAGGTTAGTGCTCGGGTTGCCTCCCGAGAAGCGCTCATTTATAGTCTTAGCTAGACTTTACCTCTTATTCATATGGTCATGGTGGTTTGAGGAGGTGAAAATCCTTTCTCATACAATCACTTCGGTTATGGATATATAGTTTAAGTTGAGTAATGTTTACCTCAAAAGTGTCAAATTTAGGATTGCTGACCTCGATTGTGCAGTATAGGAAGACATCAAGTAACTCAAAGGTGATTTCTTCGTTTGTCTTGAGGTCTGAATTGGTGATTTAAGGGTCTTCCTTATTCAACAATACCTGATCTCCTAATTTGAAGTGATTTGTTGTTCCTTTCAGCTTGTCTGGGGGCTCCTTCGGTTTCACTTTGTACGGTTCCCATTCCTCTTTGATTTGTGTTTCCTGCTCTTTTAGTTTGTCAACCCTAAGGATTTGTTCCTTATGTATTTCTTCTTTGTTGGCATGAGGTCTAAGATCTAGCTCAGCTAAGTGATTTCGTGATTCTTCCAGTAAAGAAGGTTGAACCAAATGATTATCAATAGAATTAATGTTCGTACCTTTATTACTCGATGTCCTAGCTGAGTTAAGAGCTTGAAGAGTGATTGTTTTGTTGTCTACACGAAGTGTGAGTTCACCGAATTCTTCCTCTGTGTGGTCTTTCTTTATTGCATCCAGATATGGCACACGAGGTTGGTACTCTGTAATTGCCAATTTTGGTAAATCATGGCACACCTCAACCTTATCTTTTCTTACCACAGGTTCTTCCCTTGGGTTTGGTTCCACTGACAATTCACTATTATGAGTTTGTACGGCTTGGGGCCTATGATTCAGCTCAAGTTTACAGCCTTGTGGTGTTTTCTGTGGTGAAAGTTGAACAATTTGATTATCAACTGAATTTACTTTCTCACCTTCATCACTTGATGTCTGGCGAGTCAAAAGCTTGTAGGCGATTGATTCGTCACCTACACGAAGAATGAGTTCTCTGTACCAACATTAATTTTAGTCATGGAAGTTGCTAGAAAGGGTTTTCCTAAAATTAAAGCAATCGAATTGTCCTCATTCATGTCTAAGGCAACAAAATCTACTGGGAATATGAATTTATCAATTTTGATTAGAACATTTTCTATTATACCCTAGGAATTACGATAGTTTTATCGATTAGCGAATGCTCATCCTAGTTTGTGCAGGTTTTCCTAGACCTAGTTGTTTAAACATTTTATAAGGCATAACATTGATGCTTGACCCTAAATCAGCTAAACAATTATCAATAGATAAACTACCAATTAAATATGGAATTCTAAAACTCCCTATGTCCTTTTACTTCTGCGGTAGTCTATTCTGTAACATTGCTGAGCATACTGCGTTTAATTCCACGTGGTGCTCCTCGTCTAATTTGCATTTGTTTGTCAAGAGCTGTCTTAAAGATTTCCTCAAGTCCGACGTCTGAAAAAGAGCTTCAAGAAGAGGTAAGTTAATATGTAATTTCTTTAAGAGTTTAAGAAACTTACTGAACTGTTCCTCTAAATCATCTCTTTTCATTGCTTAGGGATAAGGTATGCGAGGTTGGAACTCCTTGATTACCAGTTTTGACTTTTCTTGTGTTACCTCTACCTTACCTTTGTCTACCTTGGCTTTTTGTATTGGATTGGGTTCATCTAACCCCTTATTGGCATGAGCTGTGATAGCTTGATTTTGCTCCTTTGGATTGATCTCAGTGTTACTAGGTAGACGTCCTTGCTGTCGTTACAACATCAACTTTGCGAGTTGTTTGACTGCATTAGTGGTTGCATTGACTGACGTATTAAGTTCCCCGAATCAGTTCTCGTTGCTTTTACTTGTTTTCTCAATTTCTTGGAAACGGTTTTCTGTGTTTGCCATGAAATTTTTTAGCATCTCTTCAAGATTCGACTCCTCTTTTTGTTGGTAAGGTGGTTGTTGAAAATCTGGAGGAAATTCTGATCTTTGGCTATTTTGATCATCCCACAAGAAATTGGGATGGTACTTCCAACCTGCATTATAAGTGTCACTATAAAAATTATTTTGATATATAGAATAGTTACCTGTATAGTGAGCTTGCTTGTTTTCCATGCCATATCCGCAGGGTGGGTACTCAGGATTCGCCACGCCTCCTATATTTGAATCATATTGTATTGCTGGACATATCTGCGAGGGGCTATACCAATCATCAATCTTTTTATTCATCATCGCTAACTGATTAGATAGCCTAGTGACCACGTCGAGGTTGAAGACATTGGCTGTTTTAGTAGGAATTATCCTCATGACTTGCCACTGATAATTATTCAGTGCCATCTTTTCCATAAATTAAAATTTTTTTCCAAAAGCAAAATAGAGGAAAAAAATTAGCAAAGTAAAAAAATAATAATAATAATAATAAAAATTGGCTAAAGTAATAGAAATAGAGCTTTCTTAATATTTTAGAGGTCCCCGGCAACGGCGCCAAAAACTTGATCGTGTCAAACAGACGAGTTTTAAAATTTATAAAAAGAATGATTGAACCTGTAGACTAACTATGACAACGATAGAGGCAAGTGCACCTATCGAACAATAGTATAGTTTAGGCAAGAATATCTTATCGAACCTAAGGGAACCTAAAAGTAGGACTACTCACTTTCTTTCTATTATTTAGCCTGAAATATGGAGCGATTGGTTTATTAATCTAAAAACTAATGAAATACTTAAACTAAATGCAAAGACAAAAGAATGAATTAGAGAAAGACTTTAGGAAAACTCAGTTGATGAAGACGATACCCTCAGGAAGAATCCACCTATCACTTCACTTATTATTTATCCCTAAACCATATGATTTCTTTACTTAGCTTGATATGTGAGACTCCCTAACCTATATTAAACCCTCTCTCAAGCCAAATAATGTCTAACCTTAGTTTAATTAGTGGAACTCTTATTCTCTTATAATAACCCCCTAAGGAAGCAGTAAATCGATCAATGGATTCCCATATTAGATTTCACCCTAATTCGACAAAATCTCGTAACCCTATCTCTAGGCGCCCGATCAACTTCGCTCAATTATGCTAGATCTACTCTTAGGTAGGGTCTATTCCTCCTCCACCTAAGCACATCAAATTAAATTAAGCAACATAATTAAGAACAAACTAAGTACTTATCATATAATTTAGAAATCAAATAACAAAATCCATCGTAGGTTTCATCCCCTTCAGGTATCTGAAGGGTTTAGTTTGTAACTAAATAAGAAAATATCTCAAGAGAAAAGATAAAACAAAACATAATAAATCCCTAAAACTCTTTGAAGGAATTGAAGGAGAGACCCTCCGTCTTGAATATAGTCCCAGCTTCTTGAGATGGATCCACTGGCTATCTTCAAGTGATTCCCTAAAAGATGAAAGCTTCGACAAAAGCCTCTGCCAAAAACCCCCTCTGTTTCAGCTTCTGTCGAACTCACTTTTTAGTTGCTACCTTGGGTGTTTATATAGGCTTTGAGATGCTTTACTTGGCTCCTAAGTATCCTAATTCAAGTAGAATTCCTCCTAGGATGTTTAAGTAGACTTAGGAATGTGTTTCTTTGCCTCCAAGCATCCAAATCCGAGTGAAATTGCTCTTTCCATGGTAGAGAACGCGGCCATGGTACACGCCCATGTAAATCATCTTCAGGACGTGTCTCGATTCTTTCGATTGGGGCACAGCCATGTAAATCATGGATGGCCGTGTGAAGTAATTTGACAGGGCACAGCCATGTGGCTTGAAGTCCAGGCCGTGTCGATTTCTTGGGATGGCCCAATTTGGTCCGTTTCAAGCTCGTTTTACGTTCTTTTTATCCTTAGGTGCTTTTCTGAGTATAAGACATGAAAAGAAAGGATTAAGAGCACCTTTTCACATAAATCAGGTATAAATCATCCAAAAGCATACTGAATATGGGGTTAAAATATATTACTTTTACGGTTTATCAAACGACATGACCAGAAACTCATAATGGTCATACCTCGTCCAAAACGCAATTTCAACACATCCTGCTCCTTCACTTTCAACTGGTAATAACCAGACCTCAAATCTATCTTGGATAATACTGTAGCTCTTTTCAGTTGGTCAAATAGGTCATCTATCCTTGTTAAAGGATACCTATTTTTCACCGTCACCTTGTTGAGTTGTTTGTAGTCTATGCACAATCTCATCGACCATCTTTCTTCTTCACAAACAATACCGGAGTACCCCACGGTGAGTAGCTCGGTCTCACAAAACCTTTATCCGCCAATTCTTGCAACTAAACCTTTAGTTCTTTCAACTCTAATAGTGCCATCTTATATGGGGCAATCGAAATAGGTGCCGTTTCCGAAACTAACTCAATCCCAAACTCGACCTCTCTAACTGGAGGTATCCGAGTAATTCTTTCGAGAATACATCCAGATACTCATATAACACCGACACTGATTCAATCTTCACCTCAGACTCTTGAGTATTCAATACAAACGCGAGATAGGACTCACATCCCTTTCTCAAGCAATTTTCAGCCACTAAGGAAGAAATCATCACCGGTAGACTATCTAACTCACCTGATTCAACTCGAATAATATCTCCGTTCTCACATTTTAGTTCAATAAACTTACTACCACAGTTTACTAAAACACTATGGGTAGTCAACCAATCCATGCCAAGAATTAAGCCAAATTCATCAAACGGCAATAACTTGAGGTTTGCAGGAAAATAATGACCCCTAATTGTCAAAGGACAATTCAAACACACCTTGTCAACTAACACGTGATTACCTAACGGGTTTGAAACCTTAACCATAATTTTCGTAGACTCAACGGTCATACTCAAACTAGATGCCAGTCTCATGCAAGGAATGGGTAGACCCTGGGTCAATTAAAGCAATAATAGAGGTGTCATGAAGAGAAAAAGTACCCGTTATTACATCCGAAGATGATGACTCCTCGCGAGCGCGAATGGCATACGTCCTTGCAGGCGCTCGACCCTCCGATCTCTAAAGATTCTCGTGATGAACCTCTACCACTAGTTCCCCCTCTCGGGTTCTTTGGTGGCTTAGCCCTTGTAGGTACATTACTAGATCTTATCCCTTGCTTCTTTTCTTTGTCATCCCTTTAGGGGCAATCTCGGATAAAATGGTCGGGAGAACCACACTTATAACAATTTCGATTGTTTCCCCAACACTCTCTAGTGTGATATCTACCACAACTTGGACACTCTATTTTGTTCTTCGGATTGCCCACACTTTCCATCGAGGTGGCTTGTACTCTTGAACCCGAATAAGTGTTGCCTTGATCTCGAGGTGAATATCCAACTGATGTAGTGGTCCGAGGATTTGCCTCCTTGGATCTTTTTGATTGAGCTTGGTGTGATTTGCCCATCTACCGTTCTCTCGCATCTCGGGCCTTACTCACTTCCCTCCTCTTTCCCTTACTTAGTTCTTCGGCCTTACTTGCCCTATCAACCAACACTACGAACTCTTTCAATTCCAAAATACCAACCAGAAGTTTAATATCCTCATTCAGTCCATCTTCAAACCTTTTACACAAAAGAACTTTCGTCGACACATATTCTTACGGATACTTGTTAAGCCTAACAAATTCGCGTTCATACTCTACTACAGTCATTTTTCCTTGTTTTAAGTCAAGGAATTCCTTCCGTTCGATCAATAAATCATTGACTTATGTATTCTTTCAAATCTCTTCCAGAAAGAAGTCCCACGTCTCATTTTCCTTCGGAACTCCTAATGTCAGCATTTTTCACCAATAATATGCCGAGTCCCTCAACAAGGATAAGACGCATTTTAAGCTCTCATCTGGTGTATAAGAGAGTTCATCAAATACTCTCATTGAGTTCTCTAGCCAGAACTCCGCCCTCTCAGGGTAATCATCTACCTTAGCTCTAAACTCCTCAGTCCCGTGTTTCCTAATCTTATCCACCGGGGGCTTCGTTACTCTCACTACTTCTATACCTTGAGGAGCCACTGGAACTGGCTGGGGTATAGGAGGAGGTGGAGGAGGTTGAGCATTAGGGTTTGCTCGAACGTACTCTGAGTACTAGTTACACATCATCTGGAGAAAGGCTTCCGAGCCTCTTCTCCTTGACCCCTAGGCTCGGATCCACTCTACAGTGCGGTCCCTTGTGCGGGAGCCGACGTATTACTAGCTGTGTCATCAGTAGGCGATTGATCGGGATCCATACACTATACAAAAACAAGTTTAAAATCATTAGAAGCCACCACACTATCATTATACGCTTATGGCATGTATAGCTAGATTCCCACACACGCTACGGTAGGCCTAGAACCGACTAAACCATAGCTCTGATACCACTAAATGTAACACCCATTACTAGCATTCTACTTCAAAATTGAGCCCAAGGCATTACCGAACTTATTCCACTTTATTCCCAACTTGACAACTCTCAATAGCTACCACAACCACCTCATTAAGGATCTATGATGCTTAAAACATACATACGAGAGCTTATGGGGCTCTACCGAAGCTTTATCGGTCTTAAAATTTCCTTCACTTAGACAAATACGACACGCCCGTGTACCTCAAGACATGCTCGTGTCTTTCACCCGTGGTCGACACTGACTAAATTCACACAGCTTGGACACGCCCGTGTTTTCCATCCATGGTAAACACTGACCACTTTACACGGCCTAGACACATGCCTGTGCGGATAGCTCGTGGTCTATTCTGACTTAAAATGCTTACATGCAGGGGACACACGACCAAGTCACACGCCCATGGGCTGACTGTGTGTCACACATGGCTAGACACACGCCCGTATGTCTACCTACATGGACATGAACAAAGCCAGTTTCTAAGCTCTTTGCACCTATCTAGCTCATACAACAAGTACTCATATAACACATCCATAATCAAATCAAATTCAAACATAATCTCACATGGATAACTACATCTTTTCATATAATAAAGAGCCATCAACCATGGCATTATACAAAATAGATTATCCATCTAAAGGCCAAAACATATTGGCCAATACAACAAAATCCACTAACTTGTCTAGCCTCTGTACATGCCATAAACAAAACATCAAGTCTACTATACCGGAGTGTGCTGATAGTGTGGGCGAACTTTCGATTAATCCACGTATCTCAAATCAACCTTTTTCTCTATAAGACAAGGGAAAAGAAAGAGAGTAAGCTTTGAGCTTAGTAAGTTTACACATAAACAATATATGCATCCTAGTATAAGTTAAACAACAATTAGCATTATATTAACATATGTAATTCACATCTACAACTACGCTTACTCTTTCTATCCCTTACCACATTTCCAACACATCATGAGTCTCATACTCACATTCATTGACATGCACCCTGCACTCAATACCACATTTACTCAAAAATACAACACATCATTTTATTTCACTAATACATCCACACATCTAAATTACTTGGTGGTTTCGCACTCAGCCCACCACAATCAGATAATAAGGTAGTATTGCACATAGCCTACCAAGAGGTAATCATAGTGGTTTCGCACATAGCCCACTAAATAATATACTTAACTATAGTATTGCACACAGCCCATTGTTGTTAAGTATTAAGGTGGTATCGCACTTAGCCCACCATCAAGCATTATCACTACTCATTCACATATCTACTTGTAATCCATTCACAACTACTATCTCATTCATTCCACTAGAACCACATAGGTTCTCAATCATTGTAACACCCCAAACCCGCCCACGAGCCTTGATCGGATCTGGTATGTTACTGCGAAAAACGTTTGAAAAGAATTTGACTTAAAGGTGAAAACGTATAAATTTATTGTCTTTGGTAAAACATTGTATAATTAAAAGCCCATTAAAATTTAGTTGTTATAAAATATCCGAATTGAAAACTTTATTATATATTCTAAAGATGTAAGTTAGAAAATAAGAACATTTTCAAATAATAATTTAAGCGTAATCCAACCAAGACATCGTAAAATCCTTAAATACTTTAGGAGGCCCTTATTACATCAAATAAATTCCCAAATACTGATAATATAAAATTCGTAAATCAATTAAATCATCTATCGCATGGGCCACCTCGTATCCATTCTAACCCGGTCCAAGCTTTATGCATCACCTGCAATGTTGGTAAAAATTTGGGTGAGTCACACAGACTCAGTGTGCAATTAGTCCACTGAATTCCACCCACACGTCAAACCACATATTTACCCACATGTCAGATATTAATGCAACGCTATTCACATAATTTCACTTATTGGGCTTGGCCCATAACCATATCACATTCTTATAATAGGGTAATTAACCACATGTTTCCACATACTGGGCTTGGCCCATTACCACATTAATTCACATACGTAATTATGCAATTATGAAACCCAACCCAGCCTAGGGTCCATCCTCTACACAGCCCCGTATCCAGCCTACCACACACCAAGGGATTCTTAAATCACCCTCTCCTTTTTACTCCAATATGGCAACAAATGCCGTCCATGCGAACTTAATTGCCATTAGTCCACAATACGACCTCAGTCAGCGCCAATCCACGATGTAGCCGAAGCTTTAATCAAAACCACGATGAGCACAAAGCCATCAATAACCACGATATGGCACATAGCCTATATCAATCACGATGAGGCACAGAGCCATTCATCAAACCACGTACTCGAAGTGCACCCTGTCCTTCTTTCATATCCCAACCATGCACATGCAACATAAAATAGTGCCATGCATGTACATGTTATTTCGCATATTATCACATATTCATAACAATAGTCACATTTCATCAGATTCGGTACTTACCGGATTATCGACATACCCCTTGAGGGTATCCACATCACAATTTCCATTGCACTAGTTAGCACATTCATAACACACATACAGATATCACATACAATCATAAACCCAAAAAATAGTAGGCTAACTACACACCTGCCTATTAGCGAAATCCCGAACCACTCGAATCTAACACGATCTCGAAACGTGGTTCTTCTTTCTCTCTAAATGCCGATTTGGTCTCCTACCAAATCCTGAATCACACTCTGAGTTCCCTTTGCAATCGGCCACCCAGTGGTACCTACAAATAATTAGACTTCGACTATTGAACGAATACGGAGTAGATCTAAACTTACTAAGTATCCTTGCTGAAACGATCTAGAATCTCGAAGCCTCTGTTACCTCTATCGATTAGCCCCTAAAAATCATAATACACAATCGGTCACCACTTAAACCCATAATATGGCCTATGGTCGAATGTTATCAATCACTTACCTTGAATGATCCCAAATGATCTCTCCTTAATCGTTGGCTACAAAAAGAATCCCCAAAATCCCCTTCAAAGATTCGGCCAAAGAGAAAATAAGAGGATTAGATTTCTAAAATCGGCTAATCCAAAAGAAAAGAAAGAAGAACGATTGATAGAAAATCCTTACTCGTAATCGGAGATTGATTCACCCTTACTTGAACTATTAGGAGATTGACCTTATCAATTTAGAAGAAGAGAAATGGTGATTTGGCTTGGATAAAAAAGAAGAGAAAAGATGGTGGTTTGGCTATGGTAGTTTAGATTTTAACAAAAGAAAAGAAAGAAGATGGTGAAAATGGAGAATGGTTCGGTTTAACAAAGAGAAGAAAGAGAATGGTGGTTTCGATTATGGTGGAAGATGGTTTCGATTAAGAAAGAGAAAGAGAAAGAGAAAGAGAAAGGAAAAGAAAAAGATGAGAAATGCCCTTTGGTGCTAGTATGATTCGGCCAAAGTGTACAAATGGAGAATGGTAAATTTTGATGTGGATCAACTTATGAAAGAAAAGGGTAAGATTTAAGAGAGAAAGAAACAAATTTTTGTCAAAAGAAAATGGCCAATATGGCACTTTGATGGCATTAGAATTTCGGCACCAAACAAAAGAAACTCAACAAAATAGACACCCAAACCTTTAAGAGAGTTTCGGCTAAGGAGAGAGCTTTTGGAGAAAAGTGAAAAGATGCACAAATTGTTAAGTTTTGGCCAACTATCATCCCCTAATCCCATTACAAAATTTTGCCAACACACATGCCAACATAATCCCCCCTTTTCTACCTCATTTCTTCCCTATCATTCCCTTAATTCTTATCACAATTAAACCAACCCCCTTAGCCCCTTATGCCGTCTAGGTTCATGGTCAAATGACCATGGAAAAGCTTCCAAAACATCACCCACTCTTCAAGCCTTTTGTTCCCTTATCCTTCCATAACCTCTTGATTCCATACCATAACTACTAACTTGCCTTTTCCCTTTGTTCTACTATCCAAAAATGATAAAATCCAACCTTATCTTAATTAGAGTTGACCGACACATGCCATACACATGCAAAAATAAAAGTCACCTTATTGCCATTCATGGGATTTGAACCTCTTCCCTCATGCAATTACTCATGCACCAACACCACTTTACTACTAGCTCAATTTATGCTAACATTAAACACTTAAATTAACTTAAGCATCACAATCACTTGATCTACTTCACTAAATTCTCCATACTAAAAATTATTCTAAACCAATTAATTCCAAGCCTTCTCAAGACTGTATTAGGCATACAACAAAATTATATCCGAGCTAACACAATCAACAAGATGATACTCAAATTTTTCCTAAAGCCCAAGGCCCAATCGGCCCAATCCTACTAGGCCCAATTTCGGGATATTACAATCATGCTACACACTAGCTAGCATTAAGAATGTAAACACATATATGCATCGTTTGTACGCGAACTTACCTCGAATAATAAAAAAGTATGGAGATGTGCAATTTAGTCCACTACTTTGCTCTTGCCTCGGTTTTGATTCGGGCTTCATCTTTCTTG
Source organism: Gossypium rotundifolium (assembly GCA_025506655.1). NCBI lineage: Eukaryota > Viridiplantae > Streptophyta > Magnoliopsida > Malvales > Malvaceae > Gossypium > Gossypium rotundifolium. The sequence continues at coordinate 72,090,350 of CP106729.1, forward strand.
ATTTATAATAATAAATCAACTCATTCAATACACACATTGACTAAATTGACCCTTATCTCATACTTTTGCAAAATTCCCATTTGCCGGTTCAACTTTCTAGCATTTCATGCTTAGCCGATTCATTTACTCAACTAAAGCAATCATCAATTCTCACTAAATCACACATGTATGACCAAACTCAAGACTTTCACAAACTAGTCCCTATATGCATTTTTTTACGAAATTCACTTAGCAAAAGATGTCTTTACTACATCAAGCTTTCATAATCTTTCATAAAACATCAAAATGCATGCATATTACACATGGGTACATTTTTGAACAACAATCCTAGCTCAACATATAGCTAAAAAATAGCTTACTCATGTTACTAGGACTTCAAAAATATGAAAAATATCGAAAATGGGGCTAGGATGCACGTACTAGTAAGCTTGAAAAATGAAGAACCCTAACAATGGCTTCTTAAAATTTTTGATAGCTTGGAGAAGAAGATGAATGAAAGTTTTATCATCTTTTCCCCTTTTTAATCATTTAATTGACAAATGACCAAAATACCCTTTTGTCAAACTTTCAAATTTTAACCCATTCATGCCCAATTTTGTCCAAAAATTAGAATTTGGGAAAATTGCTATTTAAGGACCTCTAATTGATAATTCAAAGCCATTTCATACAAATAGCTTCTAGAATATCATATTTTTCAAGTTTTACAATTTAGTCCTTTTAGACAATTCAACCGCAATTTAACAAAATTGCTTCATGAAACTTTCACACTAACATGCAAAGATAGCATAAACATCAAAATTCATACTTGTACCTCGAACTTGTGGTCTTGCACCACTATTCTGACTAGGCCCTAAATCGGGATGTTATAAAAGACTCCACAAGAAACTGATAAAGAAAATGGTGAGGAAGTAAACGAGAATGTAACACCGGTATTTAAAAAATATAAACCACTGATCCCATATCGGGAAAAGTTGAAGAAAGACCGCATGGACGCACAATATGGTAAATTTCTTGAACTTTTTAAACAATTACATATTAACTCACCTTTTTTTGAAGCTATTTCACAAATGTCGATAGACGCAAAGTTCCTGAAAGAGCTTCTAACAAATAAAAGGAAGTTTGAAGAGCTATATACCATGGAGCTTAACGAGGAATGTTCAACTATTCTCCAAAATAAGCTACCAACCAAATTGAAGGATCCAGGAAGTTTTAGTATTCCCTGTTTAACTGGTAGTTTAAATATTGAAAAAGCACTAGCTAACTTAGGAGCCGTATTAATTTAATGCCTTATAAAATGTTCAAGTAGCTTGGTCTTGGGGAACCAAAACCCACTAGGATGAGTATTCATTTAGATGATAGGCCTATTAAATATCCTAGGGGAATTATTGAAGATATTCTGGTAAAAGTTGATAAAATTATATTCTCTGTCGATTTTGTTGTGCTTGACATGGATGAGGACATTGAGGTGCCTTTAATTTTAAGATGCCCCTTTTTAGCTATTGCTAGGGATATTATTGATGTAGGCAATGGAAAACTTGTGCAAAGGGTAGGTGACGAGGAAATTATTTTTAAAACTTATGATGCGATGCGATATTCTAGAGAACAAGATGATTCCTGTTATTTTCTTGATGCTATTAATCATTTTATTCAAGACTCTTTTCAGGAAATCATGCATGAAAACACGTTGGAACTATTACTTACCTGGGGCAAACAACGATATCGATAAGAAAGGGTAGATAAAAATTGAGTTAAATTCTAATACTTCTTCCCCAAGACAAAAGAAGTATGAGGGCATTAAAATAAACGACAAACTAAAACCCTCTATTGAAGAGCCTCCCAAATTGGAATTGAAATAGTTATCAAACCACTTAGAGTATACATTCTTAGGAGATAACTCTACACTACCGGTAATTATTTCTTCGGAATTAAAACCTAATGAGAAAGATGAGTTACTACAGGTATTAAAGGAGCATAAAAAAGCCATAGCTTGGAAAATTTCTGACATTAATGGGATAAGTCCATCATTTTGCACCCACAAAATTTTAATGGAGGATGAATATAAACCATGTGTGCAACCTCAAAGACGACTGAATCCCAACATGAAGGAAGTTGTTAAAGCTGAGGTAATTAAACTTCTAGATGATGGAGTTATTTATTCTATTTCTGATAGTACTTGGGTAAGTCTTGTGCAGGTTGTTCCAAAGAAGGGAGGCATGACTGTTGTAGCGAACAAAAAGAATGAATTGATTCCAACAAGAACAGTCACATGTTGGAGAGTCTGCATTGACTATAGGATGTTGAACGATGCCACGAGACAAGATCACTTTCCTTTACCCTTCATTGATCAGATGTTAGAAAGATTATATAGGCATAGGTACTATTGCTTCCTAGACGGACTCTCTGGCTACTTCCAAATCCCAATAGCTCTTGAGGATGAAGAAAAGACAACATTTACATGTCCATATGATACGCTTGCTTATTGTAGAATGCCTTTTGGATTATGTAACACTTCTATTTCAGCTTTTCTTTTCTCTTTTCTGAGCTCTTTAGCCTTACAAGCCCGCTCGACTAGTATCACAAACTCTTTGATTTTAAGAATACTGACCAACAACTTTATATCTTCATTCAGACCGTCTTCAAATCTTTTGCACATAATGGCTTCAGTAGAAACACACTCTCTAGCATATATGCTAAGTCTGACAAATTTCCGTTCATACTACATCACGGTCATTCGCCCTGCTTTTAGTTCAAGAAATTCTTTTCGTTTTGATCGATGAATCTCGGTGATATATTTCTTCTGAACTCAATTTGGAAGAAGTCCCAAGTTACTTTTCTTTCAAAACTACGGATACCGGTGTGTTCCGCGGTGATAAGCGGTGTCACGAAGTAGAGATATTGCACAATTTAGACATTCATCGGGTATAAGATAACTCATCGAGTACGAATAGTGTTATCAAGCCACATCTCATTTCGTCTTGCATCATCATTATCATTGGCCTTGAATTCCTCGGCCCCATATTTCTGATTTTATCAACGGGAGGCTGCTAGATCTCATCGGATATATCAATGGGGTCTTTGAAGGTACCGAGTTGGACTATTTGGGGTGGAGGTTGTCATCTGATCGGATTATTACGAACAAAGCTGGGTAAACCATTCATTCATCATTTGGTAGCGAGGCTTGTTTAGCCTCCTCTCGTGGTTACCCGTGGCGGTCGAGAGTCTACTGACCGATCACGTGCGAGACCAAGCGTAACACTCTCCATATCATCAGCTACGGCTCTATCAGGATCAAAATCCATTTACTATATAAAATACAATTGAAATTGTCAGAAGTCACCACACTATCTTATATGCAATTCAAAGGCATGTATAGCTAGACTCTTACATACACGTTAGTCCTAGAATCGACTAAACCGTAGCTCTGATACCAATAAAATGTAACACCCTTAATCCGTATCTGTTGCTGGATTAAAGTTCCAAGGCATTACTATCCTTAACACAAATCATATCATTTATTTACATTCATTAAAAGCATGGAGAAATGCATTTCGAGTTTATACTACCATAGCAAACTTAAACATTAATATCTTATCATAATCCATTTAAGCCAATTTAGTATATTTGCATATATATATTTCTGCTCAAAATATATAAACTTAAACTAAATGTATATGCACATGTTCAAACCATATTTGAATATGACAATTTAAAAGCATAGCATAAAACTTCCTATACAAGCGGTTAATATAACTTATATAGATCATATGATCTTTGGCATGTTTTATCATTCCTACTAGAATCACATTATCAAACCACCCAATTACCTATTGAATCTATACCTATTATTTTAAACTTATCAACATAATAAACTTAAGCCACATACACTACTTCATGCCATTAGTTTTACATAGCTGAAGGTATACATTATTACACATCTAATTACTCATTACTATTTCACCTCTGGTTAACACATGCACAAGATACAATTTATATCATCTATTCCTAGTTACATTGATACATTCAATTATACATGCCAAAACAAATCATCATCATTCCAATGTCACATAGATATTTGAACCATATTTAATCCATTACTAAAATCTCCAATAGTAAATCCATAATTTAACCAACTCAAACCAACTCAAATAAAGAAACATACACAATCAAGTTTAAACCATAAGGGGTAAGCCATTTTCGCAAATCATCATGATCATTATCCTTTTTCTTTAAAGTAAGTAAAAGACCACTTAATCTAATACATTACTTACATATGCTTAAACCATAAAATAAACCTTTGAAGTTAACATAAAGCAAAACCGATTATTCACATCACTAATACCATGACCCACATTACAAGTCACACATTCATAAAAGTATAGCCATTTTCTCATGGCATACATACATATACATATCATTCGAACACAACATAAGAGATTTAGTCTATACATGCCTTTGACTCAAAAAGTATGCAAAACATATATATACCAAAGAGAGCGATAGTGTGATCGACTTTCTTGATGATCCCCTGAGCACGTAATTGAATCAACAATCTATAAAGCGAAATACAAACACAAGCAGGTAAGCTCGCTAGCTTAGTAAGTCTTAAGCAACTTTAGCATAACATTAGAACATTTAAACATTTATTAACCATAGCATTTACTTTACATTATCATAATCCTATAATTCATCGAACTATAGTATAAACATATTTAACATGAATCTCATGCTCCTTATCACATAGGTGCAATATTCATATCAACTCTATTATCATATTCACGACTTTTTACTAATAACATTTCTACTATGTAACAGAACATCCACAAAATAGCACGTTTAAGCTCGATTCAGATTCTATTACCATTCATACATATCACCATTCTTAATATGCTATTTCAATTCAAGTAACATTAATCACAACTTACCTCACCTCTGATAAATTCAATGAGATTTAAACTTACCTGAGTATTTAGCTTAATAGGTTCGCTATAATACACTCGACCCATTTATAACTTATTCGTTTTAAAGTATCACCGGCATTAAGCCTGCTAGACACTAAGCCGAATCAAATCACCGGCACAAGGCACGCTGGGCACTAAGCTGAATATGTCACCGGCACTAAGCACGCTAGGCACTAAGCGAATATGTCATCGGGACTAAGCACGCTAGGCACTAAGCGAATCGTCACCGGCACTAAGCACGCTAGGCACTAAGCCGAATATGTCCAGGCACTAAGCACGCTAGGCATCAAAGCACGATAAGTAACAACGGCACAAGGCACGCAAGGCATCAAAGCACGATATATAACACCAAGCACAAGGCACGCTAGGCTAATAGCGAGATATCAACATTTTCAACATTTCAATGCACATTTCAATAATACCATAACCAATTAAATCACTTGAATTTCATAATTCTATCACATTTGAAATTAAAGTAAGCTTATTCATATTTTCTAAATAAAATCATTACATCATTGTATAATCGCATATCATATTGATTATACACCTTTACATTGTATTAACAAAACATATACAATTCAATGTAACATCTTTACATTCAGCTATCACATAAAAATATGCCCAAATTTATCAAACATTATCATTAAACACATTCATAATTCATTCTTTAATATAATCTAGCTTAAGGACTTACCTCGACTATCGACGGACAACGTTAACAAATTAATCGGCGACTTTCGCCTTTCCAGATCCAAATTGTTTTTCTTTGTTCTTGATCTAAACACATAAAAATTTAGCTCATTCAAGTACATTTCATCTCAATTTAGTCCCTAAGTACATAAATAGGCAATTTACCATTTTACCCTAAAGTTTCACATTTTACAATTTAGTCCTATTTGCATAAAACACAAAATATACATAATTTGCACATAATACTTTAGGGCGAATCTTCTATACCATCATACCAAGGCATACATTTCATTTATTTTGCAAACTAATCCCTTAAAATTTCATTTTTTTGCAATTTAGCCCAAAATACTAAAATTCACTAAAATTTCTAATACAAAACATATCAATCCTTAACATATCTTTAATTTAAAATCATCAAACATCAAAAGCCTCAAGAATTCATCAATGGCCAAATCATATATACACACTAATCTTAGAAATTCTAGCATGGGTGGGTAATATACTAAGCAACGATCTCAAAAACGTAAAATTAACAAAAATCGAGCTAAATTTCATACCTAAATAAGCTTGAATAATTTGAATGCTTCAAAGCTTTTCTCCTTTTGTTTCTCTTTAGTTTCGACAAGATAAGCATGCAAATGGCTTTATTTTATGAGTTGTTTAACTAATATTAACATAATTTAATAATTACCATTTTAACCTTATGATATAAAATATTAAACATTATAAATTAAGGCTAGTTATGTACTGGCGGCCACTTACTATAGAAATGGGCTATTTGTCCTTTAGGACTTCAATTTAAAAGCCACTATCACATTAGGACTTTTTACTACAATTTGCAACTTTTGCACTTTATGCGATTAAGTCCTTTTTATAAAATTAAGCGCTTAAGCGATAAAATTTTCTCTGAAACTTTCACACATTAATTCACACATAATAAACACAAAATATAAGATTTAAAAATTTTTAGACTTGAATTCGTGGTCCAAAACCACCGTTACGATTAGGGTCAAATTCGATTACATTACAACTCTCCCCACTTAAGGATTTTCATCCCAGAAAATCTTACCGTTAAACAAGGTTGGGTATTCTTTGCTTCATTGAATCCTCGAGGTTCCCCGTAGCTCTTCAACTCCGTGTCTATTCCATAATACTTTTACTAATGGAATCCTCTTGTTTCTCAACTCTTTCATTTCCGAGCTAAGATACGGATCGGTTCTTCATCATATGTCAATTCGAGCCTGGTTCAATCTCGGCGGTGTGATCACATGTGATGGATCGATCTATACTTACGAAGCATCGAAACATGAAATACGTCATGTATCTTTTCTAACTCATAGGGCAACTTTAATCTATAAGCAATAGACCCAATCGTTTAGTGATTTCATAAGGTCAGATGAATCTCGGACTAAGTTTGCCTTCAGACCAAATCGAGTACTTTCTTCCACGGAGAAACTTTCAAGAATACTCGATCCCGACTTGAAATTCAACATCTTTACGTTTAAATCATCATAAGACTTTTGTCGATCGAGGCGACTTTCAAAGTATCTCGATCACGACCACTTTTGTTCGGTTTCTTTGATCAAATCAACCCCGTGTATTTTGTTTTCACTGAGCTCAGTCCAATACAACGGTGTTCAAAATTTACGATCGTACAAAGCTTCGTAGGGCACCATTTTGATACTAGATTGAAAGCTATTATTATAAGCAAATTCAATCAGGGGTAGGTATTGTTCCCACATACCTTCAAACTCGAGAATGCAACATCTTAACATGTCCTCAAGTATCTGAAAAGTTCTCTCGGATTGACCGTATGTCTGCGGATGAAAGGCTGTACTAAAATGAAGTTTAATACCTAAAGCATCTTGCAACTTCTTCCAAAACCGTGATGTGAATCTTGGGTCTCTGTCTGAAATAATGGAACTCGGTACACCATGCAATCTCACAATCTGTGATACATACAATTCAGCAAGTTTATCAAGTGAATAGTGCATGCTGAACGGCACAAAGTGAGTGATTTAGTCAGTCTATCAACTATAACCCAGACAGCATCTTTCTTACTCGGTGTCATAGGGAGACCGGATACAAAATCCATTGTAATTCTATCCCATTTCCATTCAGGTATCATGATTGGCTGAAGTAGTCCGGATGGAACTTGTTGCTCAGCTTTTACTTGCTGACAAACTAAGCATTTAGAAACAAATTCAGATATATCCCGTTTCATGCCAGGCCACCAATAGAACTGTTTCAAATCATTATACATTTTTTATACTACCCGGATGTATTGATAATCGACCACTATGAGCCTCACTCAGAATCATTTGAATTAAATCCAAGTTCTTCGGAACACACATTCGGTTTTTAAAGTTCAAACAATCATTTGCATCAATTTGAAATTACGATTCCACATCTTTTCTGCTGAATTAAGCAGCAATCAAATCCTTGTCGACTTTACATGCATCACAAATTTGCTGAATAAACATTGGTCTTGCTTGTAATTGACTAGGATCGATCCATTACCAAACATAACCATCTGTGCGTTCATTGCACGAAGAGTAAACAATGATTTTCGACTTAACGCATCTGCAACAATGTTAGCTTTCCCCGGATGGTAGTCAATCACCAACTCATAGTCTTTCAACAGTTCTAACCATTTGCGTTGCCCCAAGTTCAGATCTTTCTGAGTCATCAAATACTTTTGGCTTTTATGATCCGAATAAACGTGACATTTCTCGTCGAATAAATAGTGCCGCAAAATTTTTAATGCAAAAACAATAGCTGCTAATTCCAGATCGTGAGTCGGATAATTTCTTTCATGCGACTTTAGTTGTCTCGAAGCGTAGGCTATAACCTTGCCTTCCTGCATCAATACACAGCCAAACCACTTAAGGAAGCATCAGAATACACAACAAATTCTTTACCCGATTCAGGCTGAGCTAACACCGAAGCTTTCGTCAAAAGGGCTTTCAACTGATCGAAACTTTTCTGACAATTTTCTGACCACTCGAACTTGACATCTTTCTATAGTAGCTTTGTCAAAGGTGTAGCTATTACAGAAAAACTTTTCACAAATCGTCGTTAGTAACCCGCAAGCCCCAGAAAGCTTCAAATTTCAGAAACATTCTTTGGTGGTTTCCAATCAATAATAGCCGATATTTTGCTCTGGTCAATACGAATACCCAATGCTGAAACAACATGACCCAAGAAACTACATTCATCTAGAACTCACACTTACTAAACTTTGCATACAACTGTTGATCTCGCAAAGTTTGTAACACTAATCTCAAATGCTCGGCATGCTCGGTTTCATCTTTAGAGTAGATTAGTATATCATCAATAAACACTACTACAAACCGATCTAAAAATTGCCTGAAGACCCGATTCATTAGGTCCATAAAAATAGCAGGTGCATTAGTGAGCCCAAAAGGCATAACCAGATACTCAAAATGTCCATACCTCATCCAGAATGCAGTTTTTGGCACATCTGCATCTCTGACTTGCAACTGATAATAACCCGATCTCAAATCTATCTTCGAAAATACTGAAACCCCGTTCAACTGATCAAACAAATCATCAATCCGAGGTAACGGGTACTTATTCTTTATAGTTACCTTATTCAATTACCAATAATCAATACACATTCGCATCGTTCCATCTTTCTTTTCACAAAAAATGGTGCACCCAAGGAGAGAAACTTCGATCGTGCAAAGCCCTATCTGTTAATTCTTGCAAGCTGTGCTTTCAACTCTTTTAACTCGGTGAGGTGCCATCCGATCACGGAGACCATCGAGATTGGAGTCGTTCGATGCTAATTCAATCTTGAACTCAACCTCTCGTCTTGGTGGTAAACACGGTAGTTCTTTGAAACACATCCGGGTATTCACACTGGCCGTCTGATTTAATATGCTTTTCGGACACTTTATTATCCGATTACATAAGCCAAATAAGCCGCACCCTTTTCTCACATACTTTCCGGCCAATATCAAGGATATTATTGTAGGAAACCCGCTTAAATCATGGATTTAATTACGATGATCTCATTGTTCGACATCTCAAATCAATAAGCTTTCTTTTGTAATTCACCATTGCATCATGTGAAGTTAACGGTCCATTCCCAAAATTATATCGAAATCATCGAAGGGCAGCAACATTAAATCAACTGGGAAACAAAAATCCCATATCATCAACGGGCAACCTCTATACACTTTATTAACAAGTACGCATCTACCCAGAGGGTTGGACACACGAATCACAAACTTCGATGAGACTCAACTGGCGAGTCTTACCGAATACTAGAGTTTCACACACATTTGAATGAGTCGAACCAGGATCAATCAATGCAATCACAGTAATATCATAAAGGGTGAAAGTACCGGTAATGACATCGGAGGAAGAAGCATCCTCTCTGACTCGTGTAGCATAAGCTCTGATAGGTGCTCGGGCCTCTGATCGAACTACAGTGTCCTTCGTCCCTCTCAGACTTCCACCTACTTTACTGAAATGTTTGGGTGGTCGACCCCGTGCTGGCGTGCTGCTCGATCTAGTGTTCTGAACGGTATTCTGTTCGGCTAACATCGGGCACTCTCGAATAAAATGGTCTGACGATCTACATTTAAAGCAGGACCAATCACGAACCCTACAACTTCCAGAATGCCATTTCCTGCAATGTTTACACTCAACCCGGTCCTGTGGAACGTTACCAACACTAGCTATCGAAGTAGCTCGATAACTCCCTAGAGGTCGATCACGACTAGGTAAGTCTGAAGTAGCTTTATGTCGGTTGGAGTCATCTCTAAATTTTTTAGGCACCGAATGGTAAGTCTTACTCGTTGATCTCTTACGAGTATCTCTTGCTTCTATTTCAGCTTTTCTTTTCTCTTTTCCGTTACAAGCCCGCTCGACTAGTATCACAAACTCTTTGATTTCAAGAGTACCAACCAGTAACTTTATATCTTCATTCAGACCGTCTTCAAATCTTTTTGCACATAATGGCTTCAGTAGAAACACACTCACTAACATATCTGCTAAGTCTGATAAATTTTCGTTCATATTTTGTCACAGTCATTCGCCCCTGTTTTAGTTCAAGAAATTCTTTTCGTTTTGATCGATGAATCTCGGTGATATATTTCTTCTGAACTCAATTTGGAAGAAGTCCCAAGTTACTTTTCTTTTGGAACTACGGATACTAGTGTGTTCCACCGGTGATAAGTAGTGTCGAAGTAGAGATATAGCACACTTTAGACATTCATCGGAGTACAAGATAACTCATCGAGTACCGAATAGTGTTATCAAGCCACATCTCGACATTACGCATCATCATTATCATTGGCTTTGAATTCCTCGGCCCATATTTCTGATTTTATCAGCGGGAGGCGGTTAGATCTTATTGGATCTATCATCGAAGTCTTTGAAGGTACCGAGTTGGACTATTTGGGGTGGAGGTTGTCGTCTGACCGAATTATTACGAACAAAGCGGGTAAACCATTCATTCATCATTTGGTAGAAGGCTTGTTTAGCCTCCCCTCGTGGTTACCGTAACTAGTCGAGAGTCTCTTGGCCGATCCACGTGCGAGACCGAGCGCAACACTCTCCACGTCATCAGCTATGGCTCTATCAGGATTGGAATCCATTTACTATATAAAATACAATTGAAATTGTCAGAAGTCACCACACTATCATATATGCAATTCAAAGGCATGTATAGCTAGACTCTTACGTACTACGGTAGTCCTAGAATTGACTAAACCGTAGCTCTGATACCAATAAAATATAACACCCTTAATCCGTGTTCATTACCGGATTAAAGTTCCAGGGCATTACTATGCTTAACACAAATCATATCATTTATTTACATTCATTAAAAGCATGGAGAAATGCATTTAGAGTTTATACTACCATAGCAAACTTAAACATTAATATCTTATCATAATCCATTTAAGCCAATTTAGTATATTTGCATATATATATATATATCTGCTCAAAATATATAAACTTAAACTAAATGTATATACACATGTTCAAACCATATTCGAATATGTCAATTTAAAAACATAGCATAAAACTTCCTATACAAACAGTTAATATAACTTATATAGATCATATGATCTTTGGCATGTTTTATCTTTCCTACTGAATCACATTATCAAACCACCCAATTACCTATTAGGCCTATACCTATTATTTTAAACTTATCAACATAATAAACTTAAGCCACATACACTACTTCATGCCATTAGTTTTACATAGCCGAAGGTATACATTATTACACATCTAATTACTCATTACAATTTCACCTCTGGTTAACACATGCAGAAGATACAATTTATATCATCTGTACCTAGTCACATTGATACATTCAACTTGACATGCCGAAACAAATCATCATCATTCCAATGTCACATAGATATTTGAACCATATTTAATCCATTACTAAAATCTCCAATATTAAATCCATAATTTAACCAACTCAAACCAACTCAAATAAAGAAACATACATAATCAAGTTTAAACCATAAGGGGTAAGCCATTTTGCAAATCATCATGATCATTATCCTTTTCTTTAAAGTAAGTAAAGACCACTTAATCTAATACATTACTTATATATGCTTAAACCATAAAATAAACCTTTGAAGTTAACATAAAGCAAAATCTATTATTCACATCACTAATACCATGACCCACATTACAAGTCACACATTCATAAAAGCATAGCCATTTTAGCATGGCATACATACATATACATATCATTCGAACACAACATAAGAGATTTAGTCTATACATGCCTTTGACTCAAAAGTATCTGAAACATATATATACACCAAAGAGAGTGATAGTGTGGTCGACTTTCTTGATGATCCCCGAGGCGTAATTGAATCAACAATCTATAAAATGAAATACAAACACAAGCAGGGTAAGCTCACTAGCTTAGTAAGTCTTAAGCAACTTTAGCATAACATTAGAACATTTAAACATTTATTAACCATAGCATTTACTCTACATTATCATAATCCTATAATTCATCGAACTATAGTATAAACATATTTAACATGAATCTCATGCTCCTTATCACATAGGTGCAATATTCATATCAACTTTATTATCATATTCACAGCTTTTTACTAATAACATTTATACTAGTAACCGAACATAGACAAAATAGCACGTTTAAGCTCAGATTCTATCTTTACCATTCATACATATCACCATTCTTAATATGCTATTTCAATTCAAGTAACATTAATCACAACTTACCTCACCTCTAATAAATTCAATGAGATTTAAACTTACCTGAGTATTTAGCTTAATAGGTTCGCTATAATACACTCGAACCATTTATAACTTCTTCGTTTTAAAGTATCACCGGCATTAAGCCTACTAGGCACTAAGCCCGAATCAAATCAACGGCACAAGGCACGCTGAGCACGAAGCGAATCGTCGTCAAGACTAGGCACGCTTGAGCACAAAGCTTAGAATATGTCACCGACACTAAGCACGCTGAGCACTAAGCGAATATGTCAGGCACTAAGCACGCTGGGCATTAAGCGAATATGTCACCGGCACTAAGCACGCTGAGCATCAAAGGCGATAAGTAACAACGGCACAAGGCACGCTAGGCATTAAAGCACGATATATAACAAAGCACAAGGCACGCTAGGCTAATAGCAGAGATATCAACATTTTCAACATTTCAATGCACATTTCAATAATACCATAACCAATTAAATCACTTGAATTTCATAATTCTATCACATTTCAAATTCAAGTAAGCTTATTCATATTTTCTAAATAAAATCATTACATCATTGTATAATCTGCATATCATATTGATTATACACCTTTACATTGTATTAACAAAACATATCCAATTCAATGTAACATCTTTACATTCGGCTATCACATAAAAATATGCCCAAATTTATCAAACATTGTCATTAAACACATTCATAATTCAATCTTTAATATAATCTAGCTTAAGGACTTACCTCGACTATCGACGGACAACGTTAACCGGCTAATCGACGACTTTCGCCTTTCCCCGATCCAAATTTGTTTTTCTTTGTTCTTGATCTAAACACATAAAAATTTAGCTCATTCAAGTACATTTCATCTCAATTTAGTCCCTAAGTACATAAATAGGCAATTTACCATTTTACCCCTAAAGTTTCACATTTTTACAATTTAGTCCTATTTGCATAAAACACAAAATATACATAATTTGCACATAATACTTTAGGGCTGAATCTTCTATACCATCATACCAAGGCATACATTTCATTTATTTTGCAAACTAATCCCTCAAAATTTCATTTTTTTACAATTTAGCCCAAAATACTAAAATTCACTAAAATTTCTAATACAAAACATATCAATCCTTAACATATCTTTAATTTAAAATCATCAAACATCAAAAGCCTCAAGAATTCATCAATGGCCAAATCATATATATACACTAATCTTAGAAATTCTTGCATGGGTGGGTAATATACTAAGCAACGATCTCAAAAGCGTAAAATTAACAAAATCGAGCTAGATTTCATACCTAAATAAGCTTGAATAAGGTAGAATGCTTCAAAGCTTTTCTCCTTTTGTTTCTCTTTAGTTTGACAAGATAAGCATGCAAATGGCTTTACTTTATGAATTGTTTAACTAATATTAACATAATTTAATAATTACCATTTTAACCTTATGATATAAAATATTAAACATTATAAATTAAGGCTAGTTATGTACTTGGCCGCCACTTACTATAGAAATGGGCTATTTGTCCTTTTAGGACTTCAATTTAAAAAGCCACTATCACATTAGGACTTTTCACTATAATTTGCAACTTTTGCACTTTCTGCGATTAAGTCTTTTTATCAAATTAAGCGCTTAAACAATAAAATTTTTCTACGAAACTTTCACACACATTAATTCACATATAATAAACACAAAATATAATATTTAAAAATTTTTCAGACTCGGATTCGTGGTCCCAAAACCACCGTTCGATTAGGGTCAAATTCGATCTGTTACAAATATACCCTTTGAACTAATGTGTGATACGAGTGATTTTGTAGTAGGTGTAGTTTTGGGACAGCAAAGAGACAAGCACTTTCAGCCAATTTATTATGCTAGCAAGACATTAATGGCCGCAGAAGAAAATTACAGCACCACAAAAAAAAGAGTTGCTTGCTGTGGTTTTTGCATTTGATAAATTTAGACAGTATTTGATATTATCTAAAGTTTTCGTTTACTTGACCATTCGACTCTTCATTATCTTTTAACTAAATCGATGCAAAACCTTGACTCATAAGATGGATTTTACTCTTCTGACAATTTGATTTGGAAATTCGAGGATAAGAAAGGAGCTGAAAATCTCGCGGCGGACCATCTTTCTAGGCTTGAAAATCCACATATCAAAGAACTTCGGCGAGAGTGAGATAAGCGACTCGTTTCACGAAGAACAACTCTTTGCTATAACCGACTCTGAGGTACCTTGGTTTGCAGATATTGCGAATTATTTAGCTGCTAACATCCTACCAAAAGGGTTAACACATCATCAAAAGAAACGATTCTCTACTGTTGTGAAAAACTTTTTTGGGAGGATCATTTTCTCATTCTTATATGTGCAAATCATGTAATTCGGAGATGTGTTACAAAGGCAGAAGCAAGCAAAATCTTAGAACATTGCCATTTACGACCATCAAGAGGATATTACAGTGGGACTGGGATAGTACATAAAACACTCGAATTAGGTTTTTATTGGCCCACCCTGTTCAAGGACGCTAACATGTATGTTACTTCGTGTGATAGATGTTAGAGAATAGGTAATATCTCTAAACGCGATGAAATGCCCCAAACATATATGCTATCATGTGAAATATTTGATGTATGGGGTATTGATTTTATGGGACCATTCCCTAGCTCATTTGAGAATAAATACATCTTAGTAGCTATTGAATATATGTCAAAATGCGTTGAAGCTAAAGCTTTACCTACTAATGATGCGGAAGCGGTAGTAAGATTTCTTAAGAAACTCTTCTCTCGATTTGGAACTCCTTGAGCAATTATTAGTGATAGGGGTACTCATTTTTGTAATACTCAATTTGATAAAGTCTTAAAGAAATATGGGGTGCACCACAGAATAGCTACCCCTTATCACCCTTGTAACACCCCAAACTCGGCCTAGACGTGACAACCGAATCTTGCATGTCACTTGGAATGGTTGTTTAGGAGCTTTGATATTGTTTAAAAATTTTGAGTTTTGGTTCCATTAAAAAAAAAAAAAAACAAAATAAAATTGATTTAATGGTTTTCTTGCATGTTGCAATTAATAATATTAGCAATCAAAAACTGTTTTTGTGTTACGAAAAACTGAAATTAGTGGATTCAAAAAAACGTGACATTTTGAAAATAGTTTTTGTAGTTCTAAGAAAATCCTGAATTTAATTATTTATTTGCTTGTTATCCGCTTGTTAATATTTTGGGAAATGATTGTTTATATTTTTAGAAAAAACTTCGTACTTAACATTTCATAATATATAATAACTGCATTAAATCCAAAATCGAAATTAAAATCCCGGAGGCCTTATTACAAAAAATTAAAAATATGCATGGCCAAATTAAAAAATTAAAAAATTGAATCCCGGAGGCCAAATTAAAAATAAGTTTAAGTAAAAGCGGAGTTCTGAAAGAAATATGCATGGCCACCACAGAGTCCTACGGCTCCAAATCCATGAAGCTAGGGATTACGCAAAATTAAGCGAGAGGGTGAGTTACGAGAACTCGATGTGTAATTCCACTTACTGAACAAAATCGGCCCTAAGCCCATGTAGTAAATTGGTGAAGCCCATACGTGTCGAATTAGGCCGTATCCCTAACAACAAGGCATATCAGATAGTGAATGCAATGCAACCCAGCCCAACCTAGTATTCCATCCGCTACACACTGCTCCATATGTCCAACCTCAACACACTTGTGGGGATTTCTAAAATCAACCCTCCATCCGCTACACTCCTCATTGGCGGTCATCTTGTGACATCATGTTGCTCAAAGGCGATATAATGTGACAGAGTCAGCGATGTTGATGGCCTAGCCATCGCAATAATGTGTGAGTCACCGATATCGTGTACACCGAGCCATCGAAATAATGTGATAGAGTCACCGATATACTTGCCCTTTTCATCAATATCATATCCCAATCCCATACAAACATATAATCATAATATAATGAATGCAACATATGTCAATGTAAATCGAATAATCAAAGCATACATATATTCATGATAAGGTATTTACATGACACAATCAAAGGTAACTAACCTGGTATCTCCGATTTTACCCCCAAGGGTAACTCAACAATCGTTACCGATGTTTCGGCTTTTAAAGAATACACATACTCATTATTAATCAAACCAATGATGGTGTGAGAATTACACACCGAATTACGCGAAGACCTAGACACTCCTGATCATTGCTATTCTCACTAGTGGGAACAACCACTATCTGCCTATCCCAAACGGATGTCGGCTCTCTACCACAACCCGGAAAAAAGTCTCAAACCATCGACATAGCACGTCGTTTGAACTTAGGAGCAGAGACTACGAGTCCACTCCCTTCCTTAGATTGGTTAGCACTCGTATCCATGAAGAGAATCTTTGATAAGTACAGTACTTTCAAAGAGATCGATGATTGTCTAACAAAGATATTGGGTTATGGCAGAGTAACACAAAAGAGAGACTAATCGTATAGGACTAGAGAAAAACTCCTTACCTTAATTATCAGCATCTATTCTCTTGACTGAGTTCCTAAATAACTCACGAGTTAGAAAAGATGCTGCCTAATAAATAAAGAAGAAATGGCCTTTCGACCTAAATACTCTTATTAAGAACATCCAACCATTATCCCTAAACAGCCAAAACTAACTTACTAAGATGTCTTAGATTCGGCCACTGCTGACAAGAGTTTCGACTTTCTATGAATGAACAAACACGCTTTAAGGCGGAGAGAGTACTAATATTCGGCCTAAAAAGGAAGAAGTAAGAGGATGGCTGCTTCGATCAATCAAAAAGAGAAGAGAAAAACATATGAGGAGAGAACTCGTTACCTTGCAACAATCAAAGCTGATTGAGAAGAGACTTTCGACAAACCAAAAGGGATGCTTATGTTTGGCTTACAACAAAAGATGAGAGATACGGGTTTAGTTTGACATAAGAGAGGTTTCGAATTAAGAGAAGAACAAGAGAGAGATGAAAAGAAAAAATAAAGAAAATGGGCAATTGAGGTCCAGCTAGTGAAGCAAGAAATAAAGGTGCAAGAAGAAAAGATGAAGAAAATAGAAGAAGTGTAGAAGAAGAATGATTCGGCTAAAGTGTGAACAAAGGAGAAAAGAAAATGAAAACTTGAAGGGAAAAGATGGAGAGAAGACTTTGAGAGATTCGACACAAGCACTAAAAGTAACCAACCCCAAAATGCCTTAAGAGTCAAACACCCAAAACGTCAAAAGAAAAGCTAAAGAAACTATAGAATTCAACACATCACTCCCAAAAGGTTCAGTTTTGCTATCTCACACCAAGATGCCGAAACTCCCTAGCCACTACATCACATAGCCAAAATTCTCCTCCCACCTCTCCATCATTTGGCCAACTCTCACTCACCTCCCCATTTCTTTGATTTGCTCATAGTTTTACTCCACTAAGCCCTCTACATCACTCTTTCAAGTTGCTTTGACCAATTCAACTCCTCAAGCTCCTCTCCATCCACCATTTGAATTCATTTGACCAATTCAAACTCTTCCTAGAAGAGTCCAATACCAATTCCACCACCTTCCATTCCTGACACAAAAAGAACTCCCCAAAAAGCCACGTGTGGGATTCAAACCCACTCCCCCTTCCATGCTCCCTTATGACGCCAACCACTAAGCCACATGCTCCACTTGTGACATCAAATTACAACCAAACATGCTTAAGGCCTACATCCACTAGCTCTCCCCCTAAAGTACCCTAAAAAGCAAAATTTTTCCAAAGCCTTGCTCGAACCCAAGCCTCCCCAAGACCCCCAAACACACCTAAATAACAAGCTAAATGACCCAAACACATAAAATAGCACAAAATACAGAACCCCTAATTCTAGGATATTACAACCCTCAAACTAGTGGACAAATTGAAGTAGCTAATAGAGAGCTTAAGCGTATTCTAGAGAAAACCGTAGAATCAAACTAAAAAGATTGGGCATGAAAAGTAGGCGATGCTTTTTGGGCCTATAGAACTGCTTTTAAAACTCCCATAGGAACATCCCTATACAAACTTGTCTACGGAAAGAGTTGTCATCTGCCATTTGAATTAGAGCACAAAGCACTTTGGGAATAAAATTCTTAAATTACAATCTTAAACTTGCAGGTGAGAAAAGATTGATGCAGTTGAATTAGCTTGATGAGTGGCGATCAAATGCCTATGAGAACTCACGTCTATATAAGGAGACAACAAAGCGATGCCATGATGTCCGTTTGAAGTATTCGAAGCAATTCGAAGTGGGAGATCTTGTTCTACTATACAATTCAAGGCTCAAATTATTTCCTGGAAAGTTGAAATCAAGATGGTCAGGTCCATTCATAATCAAAACTATTTTTCCCTATGGCATAATCGAGGTAACTCATCCGACTTATGGCACATTCAAGGTAAACAGTCAGTGACTTAAAATATATAATGGTGAAGACTTTAGAGAGATGGGAGAAGAGCTTTAGCTCTATGAACCTTCATATAGAAATAAAAACAGGGAAGGTCTAGCTTAATACTTTAAACGAGCACTTCTCAGGAGGCAACCCGAGCACTAACTTCACTAATGTAATATTTTTGATTTTTAGCATCTAACTAAGAACTAACCATTTTAATAGGCGTAGAATTTCCTATCCATACAGCTTAGCACACGGGCATGGTCGTGGCCATGTGGACACTACGGGAAGAGACATCGGCATGGCAAAGACTGTGCGAGCCAAGGAAGAAAAACTTTTCCCCAACACGAACTACAATAAAACACAACGACCGTGGTAAAAACTGACTCGAAAACATCGCCTGCAATAAAAGTCCCACGGCCTTGCGAGGCGTACCGTAATATCTTGAGTAAGTGACACGGGCGTGCGACACGCCCGTGGCCAGAAGCCGTGGTCGAAACTGAAAGAATCCCAAGGGCATAATACACGCCCGTGCCTTTAGGTCATGATCAATACTGACTAATTACCATGGACGTGTGATCCTAAACAGGGCGTAGGAGAAACGAATGAAGCATCACACGGCTGTGCGATTTGGCCGTGTAACATAACACGCCCAGGGACCACGGGCGTGGTCTAATACTCAGACGTGCCCAAATTCAAAATACTCAAAACACACGGGCTGAATAAAGGGAACACGGGCATGGCCGCTGACCGTGTTCCTTATTCCCTATTTAAAGCAACCCATGGCTCATCTTCCTCAAAATCTCCCCCCCAAAACCCTAGCCATTTTCCCCAAACACCCTATCCCCCTTTCCTATTTCGACTGCCGGCAACTCTGCACCCTCACCCCTTTATTTCCCTTTACTCCTTTTCCCTCTCATTTTTCTCCTTTTCCCTTCCTCTTCCACGCTAGCGAACACCTTGATCCAAACAGTGTCGACACCATGCGATGCGCCATAGCCTCGTCCGTTCCATAGCTTTAAACACTCCCATCGATTCACCTTTCTTCACCATTGTTGCTTATTTCATTGATTCTTTATTATTTATTTGATATTTTTCTTTGTTCTTATTCACACTCTTATTATTTGTATAAACTTAAATTTCTTTGTCAAATTTCTTAGTTCCCTTGATATGTTATTTGGTTTAGTATGATTTTAGTTTGATGATAATTATTAATTGAATCTAGTATATTCATTTTACATATCTAATTTCATTATCTAAAGTTCAACATTACATGACAAATCTAATTCACTATTAGGATTATAATATTATTTAGGACCATTAGAATAGGTACATTTGTGGCTAAAAATGATATTTGATTCATTAAAAATATTTGGCTTTTTAGAGTGCGTAATGACTCCACCACGAGGGAAAAAGACCGCCGTTCCACTTCAAAAAAAAGCGAAAAGGTGCTAGTGCGACCTCATCAAGCGCTTCTGCCGAAGTACGCCACCCATTCTTATAGTTTCCTTTAGAACCCCAGGAGGAGCTCTTTAGGTTACTTCGTGCACGACCCCTCAGCATGGGGAGGTGCATTGATTAGGCCAATCTAAAGCAGGTCCAGCTAGCCGACGTGGTTCGAGCACCACTATCCACCGACCTGTTGGGGCATTTCTTTGATATCGTTGAGCCTACATACCTATAGCTCACGTTGGAGTTTTGTTCCACATTCCACCTCCAGATGATCATGAAAAATTTGATGACTCCAGTACAATCCAATTCCATCTCAGAGGCCTCGTACATGAGCTGAGTGTCCCACAGTTTGGAGCCGCTTTGGAACTTTACATTAAGGAGTTCATGGAGGAAGACAAATTTGAGGACCTCCCCCGCCACATCCACTACTCTAATTCTTCCTGTTGGAGGGAACTTGCCCCCGCCTCGGCTAACTATGACCCCAGTCGTTCCAAGGTGTCAGCTCTCGCCCCATCATTGAGGTACTTACACACTATCCTAGCTCATATTTTGGTGGTTGAGCGAGAACACAAGCATTGTCAACACTCACGACCCTTACTTTCTATGGTGCATGGCGCACGGGCACGCTTTTTACTTAGCTGTGTAATATCCAAAAATTAGGGCTTGTGCATTTTTACTTAATTTCATGTGCTTGTATGCCTGTGTATATTATGAATGTGTTTTATGAAATTTGTGAACTTGAATGTAGATAAATGCTTGAAATTATTTAATTTTAAGTTTCAAGAGGAGCTAAGCCTAAGAGGTCTTAAGAAAATTAGTAAGGAAATATGACACAAAAATGGGCTTGTTTAAGTGGCTTGGAGGCTCCACTTAGGGGCTCAAGTATGTGGCGCCACAAGCGAGTGCAAGGGCCTAGGTTGAACAGCGTGGAAAGTAAATGAAAGAGTTTTATTTTCTTTGCGGGAGTGAGCACTAGTGGGCGGCACTAAGGCACTAAAGGGATGAGTTTAATCTTTTTTAAAAATTGGCTAAGATAAGGGATAAATGATGGATTATTTTATTAATTTTAGCCCTTATTGTGATTTAATGTTAGAATTGGATCACTAAATCTTAATAGACTTACGGTAATATTTTAATATGTATGTGAATGAAAGTATGTGAGCGTGGTTAAAGGTACCAAACAATGGTATAGAACATCCGTTAAGTGAACGTAATCTTTCATATTACGTCAATAAGTGAATATTGATAAGAATGTGAAATAAGGCATAAAGCATGATAATTGCATGATTTGTATGACATGGGGCATTTGGGTGATATGAAAGGGAAGTGATCGGTGGTTTATACCACAATATCTCGAATGTGGTGACTCATGTCACGAAATCGAATGTGGTGACTTATGTCACAAAATATTATTTGGTGGCTATGCCATGAATTTATAAGGCGATGTGCAAGTAAATGCATGCGACGCCGCCGATGATGTGTAGCGGATGGAGGGTCGACTTAGTAGTCCCCACGGTGTGATGGTTGGTATGGGTGATGTGTAGTGGATGGTTATATAGGTTTGGGTTTGGGAATTGCATCATTCCTTATAATTTGCTATATGTATATGTATGATCGATATACCTGATTCTTTGGGACTTTGTGTTGGTGGTTATACTTTGAGTCTGTTTGACTCACCCGTTGTGGGATATTTTTGGTGACACTCGGTAATGGACCGGGTCGATCGAGAAGCTCGATGGTGGTCATGCTCATTTCGAGTTATTCTATATTCATTGTCTTTTTTTAGTATTTGATTTATTAGGTTTGTTTTTGATGTAATTATGGCCATTATTATTAAGCTGTTTTAAGTAAGTGTTAAAAATTGGTTTATTATGATGAGGTTATTATTAAATTGAGACTAAATAAATTTTCTTAAAAATGTAAACAAACATTTAAATGTTTTGACACATAAATAACACCGTTACCAATCTGAACCCAACACAAATCAAATGTTCTTCAAAACCATCCAAATTTTCCAAATCAACAAACAAGATTTGAAAAGTTTTTACTCAAGGAACATACGAGATCCGGTCAAGGCTCGTGAAATTTGGGTTTGGGGTGTTTGACTTGGTATCGAGCCGATTCAAAACTTCGACCTTGAGGGCTTTTAGGGCCCAAAACGTTTTCTTTCTTTTGAAATGAGATTTTCTAAGAAATGAGCGGGTTTTACGGCATGGCTTTTGAGTGTCCGGCCCAAAGTCCACCAGTAAGTACTCTAAATCGTTTGTGATTTGTATGCGGGACTTATAGGGACGTAGATTAGTGAATTAGGAATTAAACCCTAGGATTATCTACTTCAACACCGAAATGCATAAAACTTAAAGTCTAACCAAACAAACATGTGTCCGAGTCACCGAGTTAAAGGTGTGGCAACCGTTGTGCGCATGTCTAGGATTGGATTGGTGGGAGCTTGGTATTTAAGCGGTCTAGTGACTCACCTCCTCACCGCTCGAATCCTACAGTGCGTAGTGACGGTTCACCCTAATTAAGAGGACTTCGTCATGAGCTAAACTCAATAACTAAAACCCGAAACGGACCCGTCACCTTATTTTGTGAAATTCTAAAGACAAACCGTGATTTTAAAATTCCAGAAGTACCCTCGTTTAAGAAAATGACCAAAATACCTCTTATTTGCAAATTGACCGATTTGCAAATTGACCCAATTACCCTCGGTGTGGAAAGTTACCAAAGTACCCTCAAAATTAAAATTTCTAAAATACCCTTATTTTGAAAAGTCACCAGGAACCATATTTTGCAAAAAATTACCGAAATGCCCTGGTTTGAAAAATTACAAAAATACCCTCAGTTTATAAAATTACAATTTTACCCTTGGAATTTTCCTATCAAGTATCTCAATTTTGAAAAAAAAATATATTTATATACCAAAAATCTTTACCTTGTGAAATTTTCAAATACCCAAATTTGGATAATTACCAAAATACCCCTATAGGATAAAAATTACGAAAATACCCCTGGGTAGTGGAAACAACAAACAATGACAACTCTGACATTTTTTACGTAATGAGCATAAGTTCATGAATGTGATTGAATGAATGAATTGAAATTTGTATGTGTATGTAATCGAAAGAACTACCCTTAGAACTATTGAACATAAAGGCGCTCACGATAAATCAGTGAAACAAAAGCTAATCCATAAAATTCTTTAATTAGATAAATGCAAGCATGAATTCTAGGAGACGTAGTCGTAACGTGCGAGGCCGTGGTAGAGGCCGAATGACCGTGTTGGAGCCCGTTAGGTCAGGACAAGGGTCCAAAAATGAAATGCCACCACCACGAGCCGCTGATGTGGAATATCAGGATTAGACGGGGGATGATGCAGTATCACAGGCGATGCTACGAGTCCTGAAAAGGGTGGCTAGAGCAGGTGGAGGCATGGGAGCTCGAAAGTCGGTACCTAAGCGACTTCGAGCCAATGGAGCTGAGTCTTTCCGTGGAGTATCTGGTGTGGCGCTCAATACGGCTAAGTATTGGTTAGAGGTGACGAAACGGATTATTGACGATTTGGACCTGATTACCGAGGAGAAACTGAAAGGGGTAGTGTCGCTACTCCGTGATGAGTCATACCAATGGTGGCTCACAGTTCGGGATGGTGCTGCCGCTGATGATCTTGCTTGGGAATATTTTAAGGCGGCATATCGGAAAAGTACATTGGAACTAGTTATGTGGATCTTGTGAGAGGAAGGCGTTTTGAAATTTGGTTTAAGGGAATAAGTCCGTGTCGAATCTGGCGAAATTTCTAAAATTTGAGTCGTTATGCTCGAGTATTGTGTCGATGGAGCATGAGCGATGTGTCGGTTGAGGATGGACGAAGGATGATCTGAGGTTGTTGATAGCTCCATACTTGAGGCGAGAGTTTGCCGTGTTGGTGGAGAAGGCTAAGGTAGCGAAGGATTAAGGACTCGGTGAGATAGAATCTGGATCGGAATAGGAAAAAGAGGCTTTGGATCATCGGGGTCTTCAAGGAGTGAGCAAAGAGGCCTAGAGTTGATGGGCGCGAGGTCGACAAGGCTGCTACTGGGAGGGTATCTTGTACTTGTGACCAATGTGGGAAAATGCATTTAGAAGAGTGTTGGAAAAAAACGAAGGATGCTTCAAGTGTGGGTCTAAGGATCATATGATTTAAGACTGTCCTATAAAGATAGAGGGGAGCCGACCAACAGGCCAGGGCTATAACCAGGCTGGAAGAGGTGGACAGCTGACCTCGGTGAGGCCGTGGTCCGGTTAGTAGAGGTAATGGTCTTTGGAAGAGGATGTGGAACATCAGGCGAGGTGGTAATAATCGAGAGGCAGACAAGCTGGGTTTGGTATATCTGATCCGTCGGAGGAGGATGGAGATGCCGGACGTCATAACCCAGATACGTTCCTTATATTTGGAAAACCTTACATTGCTTTGATAGATGTTGGCTCTACCCACTCTTATGTTGCATGTAGAGTAGTTGAAACACTAGGCATAGCCTCTGAACTATCTAATAGGGAGATGACTGTAGTAAGCCCATTAGGTCAAACTGTAGTGGTGAATAAGATATTTCGGAGTGTACCTCTAGAGCTTCAGGGAGTGGTATTCCCTGTCGACTTGATGGAACTACCCTTCGGAGAACTTGATTTTATCCTTGGCATGGACTGGATAGTGGAACACCGGGCTATATTAGATTGTGTAGCTAAGTGAATGGAGTTAAGGACGCCAGAGGATAAGGCAGTAGTTATGATAGGGGAAAGAAGAAACTACTTGACTAATGTAGTTTTTGCTTTAAAGGCTAATAAGATGGTTCGGAAAGGGTGCAAAGCATTTTTAGCCTTTGTTAGTGCGTTGGATGCAAAAGAAGGGAGAGTTAGTGGAGTTAGAACGGTAAGGGAATTTGTGGATGTCTTTCCGGAGGAATTACCTAGAATACCCCCAGATAGGAAAGTGGAGTTGAAATTGACTTCTTTGGGTACATCTCTATGTCAATTGCCCCATCTGAGAATGGCAGAAGGAGTTGGTTGAGCTCAAGGCTCAGATCCAAGAGTTGCTTGATCATGGGTTTATTCGACCCAGTGTGTCTCCATGGGGAGCACCGGTCTTGTTTGTGAATAAGAAGGACGGAACTATGCGCATGTACATATATTATCGTCGGTTGAATAAGTGACCATCAAGAACAAGTACCCTTTGCCAGAATAGGCGACTTGTTCGATCGACTTAAAGGCTGCGGTATTTTGAAGATAGATCTAAGATGCGGATATCATTACTTAAGGTGAAGGAGGTGATATCCATAAGATAGCTTTTCGAACAAGGTACGTGCATTATGAGTTCTTGGTAATGCCGTTTGGATTGACAAATGCCCCAGCCGCATTCATGGACATGATGAACTAAGTTTTCCAACTCTATCTGGACCGGTTCATTATTGTGTTCATAGACGATATTTTGGTGTATTCAAAATCAGAAGAAGAACATGACGAGCACCTCCGAGTCGTGTTGCAAGTATTAAGGGAGAAGAAGCTTTATGCCAAGTTCAGCAAGTGCAAATTTTGGCTAAAGGAAGTTACGTTCTTAGGACATGTGGTATCTACTGAAGGAATAAGGGTAGATCCTCGGAAGATTGAGGCAGTGTTGGATTGGAAACCATCTAAGTCTGTGGCGAAAGTTCGGAGTTTCTTAGAATTAGTAGGCTATTACAGAAGGTTTATAGAAGGGTTCTCATCAATAGCCGCACCTTTGACGAAGTTGCTAAGGAAGGAGGTACCTTTTGTATGGGTGATAGCGAAGAAAGCTTTGAGAAGCTTAAGAGGTTTTGATGAGCTCGATTCGATTGACTGAGGCAGGGAAAGAATTCATGGTGTATTGTGACTCTTCTCACACAGGTTTGGGATACGTATTGATGCAAGACGGGAAGGTAGTTGCTTATGGCGTCTCGACAATTAAGGCCACACGAGGTTAACTACCCGACGCACGATTTGGAGTTGGTAGCAGTGGTCTTTGCTCTTAAGGTATGGAGGCATTATCTTTATGGAGAGAAGTCAGAGATCTACACAGACCACAAACGCTATAAGTATCTACTGACTCAGAAAGAGTTTAACTTGAGACATCTAAGGTAGGTGGAATTATTGAAGGACTACGATTGTTCCATAGAGTATCACCCGGGCAAGGCGAACGTTGTGGCAGATGCCCTAAGTCGAAAAGGAGTGTCGGAGTTTAGGGCGATGTTTGCACACCTTAGCTTGTATGACGATGGAAGTTTATTGGTAGAATTGCAAGTTAAGCCGACATGGCTGAATGAGGTGAAAGAGGGACAGTTGGCTGATGATGATCTAAGTGCTAAGCTACGACAAGTGCAGAGTGGGGAGTTGAAGGACTATGGTATTAATGGCGATGGAGTATTGTGTTTCAAGGGTAAGGTCTGTATGCCGAAGAACGAGGAGTTAAGGCAGAGAATTCTTTAGGAATTGCATAGTAGCCCTTATGCTATGCATCCTAGAGGTAGTAAGTTGTACAAAGATCTAAGGGAACAGTTTTGGTGGCTGGTCTTAAGCGGGAAGTTATCGAATTTGAAGGAAAGCACTTAATGTGTCAGCAAGTTAAGGCTGAACACCAAGTTCCGTCAGGATTGCTTCAGTCAATTAAGATTCCGCACTAGAAGTGGGAGAGAATTACCATGGACTTCGTTAGTGGGCTTCCCTTGCCTACTAAGAAGGACTCGGTATGGGTGATAGTGGATCGGTGACAAAGTTCGCGCATTTCATTCCAGTACGGGTTGATTATTCTCTCTGGAGGTTAGCAAAGTTGTATGTTACGAAAATTGTAAGGCTGAACAGAGTGTCGATGTCGATTATCTCGAATAGGGATTTGAGGTTCACGTCTCGGTTTTGGAAGGCGCTACATCAAGCTTTAGGCACCAGATTGGACTTCAGTACGGCATTTCATCCATAGTCGGATGACCAGTCTGAGTGAGTGATATAAGTGTTGGAGGATATGTTGAGGGGCTGTGTGATAGACTTCAGAGGAAGTTGGGAAGAATATTTGCCTTTAGCGAAATTTACTTACAACAATAGCTATCAAGCAAGTATTCGGATGGCACCGTACGAAGCACTGTATGGACGGAAATGTCGCACTCTCACATGTTGGACAAAATTGGGAAAACGTCAAATTTTTGGTCTGAAAATTGTGGCAGAATCGGAAGAAAAGGTTAAGGTAATTCGGATACGGTTGAAGAAGGCATCTGACAGGCAGAAGTCGTACATAGATCTCAAACGGAAGGAAATAGAATTTGATGTGGGAGATCAAGTGTTTCTTAAAGTGTCGTCTTGGAAAAAGGTGATGAGATTTGGTCAAAAAGGGAAGCTAAGTCCCAGGTTTATAGAACCTTATCGGGTATTGAAGCGAGTTGGAACAGTGGCATACTAGTTAGAGTTGCCATCAGAGTTGCAATAGACGCACGATGTATTCCATGTCTTGATGCTACGTCGATATCGATTGGATCCATCTCATATAATACCGGTTGAGGAGGTGGAGCTGAGACTAGATCTGTCCTATGAGGAAGAGCCGATTCAGATTCTAAAACGAGATGTAAAGGTGCTTTAGAGGAAGTCGGTCCATCTGGTCAAAGAATTGTGGCGTAACCATGGATCGGAAGAAGCTTCTTGGGAGCCGGAAGAAGCAATGCGATAGCAATACCCCCACCTATTCTAGCCAGGTAATTTTGAGGTCAAAATTATTTTAAGGGGGGTAGAACTGTAATATCCGGGAATTAGGGCTTGTGCATTTTTGCTTAATTGCATGTGCTTGTATGCCTGTGTATATTATGAATGTGTTTTATGAATTTTGTGAACTTCAAAATGTAGATAAATGCTTTAGAAATTATTTAATTTTAAGTTTCAAGAGGGAGCTAAGCCTAAGAGGTCTTAAGAAAATTAGTAGGGGAAATATGACACAAAAATGGGCTTGCTTAAGTGGCTTGGAGGCGCCACTTAGGGGCTCAGTATGTGACACCACAAGTAGGGTGCAAAGGCCTAGGTTAGAAATGTGGGAAGTAAATGAAAGAGTTTTATTTTCTTTGTAGGAGTGAGCGATGAGTGGATGACAATAAGGCACTAAAAGGATGAGTTTAATCTTTTTTAAAAATCTAAGATAAGGGATAAATGATGGATTATTTTTATTAATTTTAAATGAAGTGATAAGAGAAAAATAAGGGAATAGATAAGGGGATGAGTGTGGCCGGCCTAAGGATTCCTTTGATTTGATTTTCGGCCAAGCATAGTAAGGGGGATAACCGAATTTCATTAAGCATTCTAGCCTCCCTTTCGTTTGATCTTTTCTCTCCAAAGCTATCACTTTTCTTTTTCTTTTAATTGTTCTAGTAGAAAGTTATCTTTGTTCTCCTCGAATTCTCATTCTTTTCTTTTCCATACACGAATCACACCAAAAAATGCCTCTCTTTCCCATTTGATAGCCATTACAGATTCTTCCTAGGTCCTTTACTTTTCTTTTTTTTCTTGTTAAAACCGAATCTTTCTAGTGATCATCCAAGAGCCGAAAGTTTAAACTCTTTGAACCGATTTCTCCTGCAAGCTCTCTCTGGCCAATTTCTTAAGGGTAAGATCAATTGTTATTTGATCATCAATCTTTTCTTTTAGCCAAAATCTAGGAACTAGTCCCCTTAATGTCTTTGGCCGAAACTATGAAGGACTCTTTCGGGATTTTGCTATAGTCGGCTATAAGGAGGTCTCGGGATTTCAATATCCAAGGTAAGTTATGTGATATTCAACCAAGGGCTACTTATTATGATTTAATGTTAGAATTGGATCTAATATGAGTTTATAGGTATTTTGACAGATATCACAACCAAGGGACACTTTTCGTGATTTAGATCCATAAGGTAAGTGAACCATGATAGTCGGCCAAGGCCATAGTTAATATTGTAGATCGGTTGCAAGGAAGAAATATCACGGAATTTCAAAAGTCGAAACTAACCAAGTCCAGTGAACTAGTGTTGGCTGATTGCAAGGAAGAAATATCACGAATTTGAGATTTGATTAGTAATCAAATCGGTGACAAAATAAGATTTGATTCGTTAATCCTTGGGATTTGATTATTTAGTCGAATGGCTTTTCTTTGAAGTACTTAAGGTTGGTGAATGTAAGAACTAAGGATCTAAAGCATTAGATCGGGTTTTTGGGATTTTAGTGGAAGCGTTAAGTGAACCAGGTGTGTAGCCCCACATTAAATCTTAATAGATTTACGGTAATATTTTAATATATATGTGAATGAAAGTATGTGAACGTGGTTAAAGGTACCAAACAATGGTACAGAACATCCAGGTACGTAATATTTCATATTACTTCAATAAGTGAATATTGATAAGAATGTGAAATAAGGCATAAACCATGATAATTGCATGATTTGTATGACATGGGGCATATGGGTGATATGAAAAAGGGAAGTGATCTAGTGGTTTATAGCACAATATCTGAATGTGGTGACTCATGTCACGAAATCTGAATGTGGTGACTTATGTCACAAAATATTATCTGGTGGCTATGCCACAAATTTATAAGGCGATGTGCAAGTCGCAAGTAAATGCAATGATCGCCTTCGATGATGTGTAGTGGATGGAGGGTCGACTTAGTAGTCCCCATGGTGTGATGGTTGGTACGGGTGATGTGTAGCGGAAGGTTATATAGCTTTGGGTACGGGAATTGCATCATTCCTTATAATTTTCTATATGTATATGTATGATCTGATATACCTGAATCGTTGGGACTTTGTGTTGGTGGTTATACATTGAGTCTATTTGACTCACCCGTTGTGGGATATTTTTGGTGACACTCGGTAATGGACCGGGTCATTGGAGCTCGATGGTGGTCATACTCATTTCGAGTTATTCTATATTCATTGTCTTTTTTTAGTATTTTAGATTTATTTGGGATTTGTTTTTGATGTAATTATGGCCATTATTATTAACTGTTTTAAGTAAGTGTTAAAAAATTGGTTTATTATGATGAGGTTATTATTAAATTGAGACTAAATAAATTTTCTTAAAAATGTAAACAAACATTTAAATGTTTTGACACATAAACAACACCGTTTCCAATCTGAACCCAACACAAATCAAATGCTCTTCAAAACCATCCAAATTTTCCAAATCAACAAACAAGATTTGAAAAGTTTTTACTCAAGGAACATACCAGATCCGGTCAAGGCTCGTGGCCCGGGTTTAGGGTGTTTCAAGCTGACTTCATCGCCCGTGCCATTCAACATCAGAAAGAGTGACATAGTGGATGAGTCATCTCCATGGGCCCATACATCACGCTCTTGGCTCAATATTTTAGGCTCCTCAACACCGCAGCTCAATCCTCCTCACTCACCCTTATCAGGCAGATGCCCCCGTAGGGCATTCAGGCTATGCTTCACATGAAGATGATTGAGCGCCGATGTGGGTTTGATCCTCCCCGGTATTGATTTTTGTAACCTACCGAGCAGAACGACCTAGGGGACATTATTGATGATGTCCCCCCACAGCATGAGGAGCCATCGTCTGCGCCACCCATACCACGTCGACTAGCTCATGCGGCAGATTCACTGACTGACATTTTTGAGTGCCTCACTTGGTTCGAGCAGTATTGTACATAGCAATTTAACAACAAAGCCCAATGATTTGACGGCATCGAGTTCCACTCTTCAACAGATTTGTCAGCAATTCTACATATCGCCGCCACCCCCACCTCACGATCCATCCGGGGATGAGGACCTTTAAGTCCATTAATTTTCATTTTTGTTCCTTTTCATTATTTTATTTAAAGTTTTAAATTATTACATTATTTTCTTTTCTTGTCATTAAATTATATTAATTATGTTCTTTCCTTATTATCTTTGGCTGTTTATTAACGAGTAATCATAACGACATCCATTTAATAAAACCCCCTAAAACCATACTGATGACTCTGTAGTTCAAAAGGTTCAAGGCTACTAAGGAACTGGAATATTCTTACCCACATTCACCTCTGCCTAGTTCATCATGCTTTTCATTGGTTCCACTTCTACAAGTTTCATGTTTAAGGACTCCATCCAAAATTAAGAGAGTTTCACCTCTCTCCCTAACTTATGATTTTCTTATTATATTGTCATTGTCTATCTTTGTACATTGAGGACAATGTACATCTTAAGTATGGGGAGGTTATTGATTTCATTACCAGAAATCCCTGAATTTTGTCTTGTTTTAATAAATTTTCTCATATTACCATTAGAATGAAATTTCCATTAACTTATGATTTTTCATCAATATGTCTTGGAGTAAGTCATAGGTAATTGTGCATTGATGGTTTATACTTTAAGATATTAGAGAATCAAGCATGATAATTCTATTTTCAGAATTAAATTTTTAGGTTGTTTTCCTAAATTTAAATATTACTTTGAAGTTTGAAATTTGCAAGATTGACATCAAAAACGATAATTTTTGTGAGATTTTGAGCCTTTAGATCATATATCTTTTCTTGCTCAATTTATTGATTATGAGTGTGTCAACATTGATTTGTTGTTCTAGAACTTGCTTCGATTATGCGTGTTGAGACCACACCTTTGATTTGATATACTGATATAATAAAGGAACTTAGGATCTAACCCACTTATTTCACCAAAAAGCTTACCTTCATATTTAACCCCTAGTGAAACCCTTTGAACCTAATATATTGTTTCTTGACCCAGCCATCAATATTAACCCAAAACTAAATTTTTGTTTCTTCCATTTTCTTGACTCCCCTTATGTCGAGATTTGATTTGATCAGTTGCCTAACAATTTTATCTATTTTAGTTGTTAAATTTTTCTTATTATTGTTGTTCTAATTCTTAAAAAAATGGATATTCATTCATTATTAGTTCCATGTTATTTGAGCTTAAGCAGTTAATTTCATATTTTGAGAAGTAGCTCATGTTATTATTATAAGTTTTCAATTGATGTAATTACTCAGTATTAGTCTATTGTTCTAGTTAGGTAATTTGACAATTCAATTTTGATTCTAACCCTTTAATTCAGTCTTTATCCACACCTTTAACCCAAGCCCCATTACAACCCCTTTAAAATACCTTTTGATTTGTGTATCATCTCATTTTATAGTGGAAGAGATTTGATTTTCATGCAAGCCTATGGTAATAACTCTTCATGTTTGACTTTTGAGTGCTTTATCTTGAACCTTAAACAACTTGAGTGATATGAGTGAATCCTTAGTGAGGATGTCAATTCTTGTCGGTTTTGACTCAGAGGTAATTATTTAGGTAATGGGAAACACCTATGTTTTCGTGCTACAAAAAATTATGACTTAGATTGTTTAAGTTTTTAAGACTCTTTTAGTTAAACTATCCATGTATGAATTATCTATGAATTATGATGAGACATTATTGATGAGAATTATGATTTGATAAAGTTTAAGTTTAATTGTGAGTTGAAGGTTTTGGTTGAGGACAAGCAAACACTTAAGTGTGGGAATATTTGATAAACCTAAATTTACACATATTTTATCCCATGCTTGGCTTATTTTTGGATGAATTCTGATTAGATTTGATGAATTTGATGCCCCTAATCCTTTAAATTCATGTTTTACACTCAGGAGAGCTTAGGGAGTTGAAAAGAATGAGAAACAGGCCAAAACGGGACAAAATGGGCCTCCTTAGGAACTTACACGGCCTGAGCTATCAGACACGGCCTTGATCAATGTACATGGCTTGACCACACGGCCGTGTGTGGCGGCGAAGCTAGCTGATAAACCATAATATGAACATATTTTAATCCCACATTTAGCAAACTTTTGGAAGATTTATTCCCTGAATTGTAGAATTTGGTGCTCCTAATCCTTTAATTTCATGTTTTATACTTAGGAGAGCACCAGAGGATGAAAAGAACGAGAAATGGGTCGAAAAATGAGAAAATGGGCCAAATTACAAAATCGACATGGCCTGGGCCTCGAGTCAAGGTTGTCGTCAAAAACCCAAATTTTTTGTGAGATTTTGAACCTTTTAGAGCATACATTCTTTTGTGCTCACTTTATTGATTATGAGTGTGTCAACAATGATTTGTTATTCTAGAACTTGCTTTGATTGTACATGTTGAGACCACATCTTTGATTTGATATACTGAGATGTTAAAGGCACCTAGGATTTAACCCACTTACTACACTAAAAGCCTACCCTCACAGTTAACCCCTAGTGAACCCTTTTGATCCTAAAAATCCTTTTATTGACTCACCTACTAATATTAACCCAAAGCCCATCTTGTATTTGTTATCACCATTCCTTTTGACTACCCTTCTATCGAGACTTGATTTGATCAATTACCTAATTATTTTATTTCAGTAGTTGAATTTTTCTTTTATTATGTAGTTATTGATTTGTTCTTAAAAAAAAAAAAATATAAAATATAAAAATTGAAGTATATTCATTATTAGTTCTGTGATTAAGAGAGCTTACACGTTTAAACTAAACATCTTGAGAAAGAAGCTCGTATTATCAGTATTACAAATTTTCAATTAATGTAATTATTTAGGATTAGTTCATTTTTCTAGTTAGGTAAATTGTCAATTCAATCTCGATTTTAACCCTTCTAAATTATCCTTTATCCACACCTTTAACCTAGGTCCTGTTACAACCCTTTAAATACCTTTTTTGTGTATCATTTCATTTTATAGTGGTGGAGATTTGATTTCCAGGCAAGCCTATGGGATTAACTTTTCATGTTTGACTGTTGAGTGCTTTATTTTGAACCTTAAACACCTTGAGTGCTTTGAGTGAATCTTTAGTGAGGATGTCAATCTTTATCAAATTTTGAATTAAAGGTAATTATTTGGATAAGGGAAAACACCTATATTTTTCATGCTAAAAACTATAACTTTGATTGTTTGAATCTTTAGGACTCTTTGAGTTAAATTATCCATGTATAAATTATCTATGAATTGTGATGAAACATTATCGGAGAATATTATGAATTGAGGAACTTCATTTTAATTGTGAGTTGAGAATTTTGCTTGAGGACAAGCAAAAGCTTAAGTGTGGGGGTATTTGATAAACCATAATATGAACATATTTTAATCCCACATTTAGCATACTTTTGGATGTTTTATTCCCTGAATTGTAGAATTTGGTGCTCCAAATCCTTTAATTTCATATTTTATACTTAGAAGAGCACCAGAGGATGAAAAGGATGAGAAACGGACTGAAAATAAAGAAAATGGGCCAAATTACGAAATCCATATGACCTGGGCCCCGAGTCACACGACCGTGCCTCTTTATCAGGATCGACCACGACCTATAACTTGAATTACACGGGCGTGCCCCTACCGTAGAAAAGAAGAGTTTCATTTGGATTAGGATACCTAGAGGCAAAGAAAGACATTCCAAAAGCATATATAAACACCCTAGAGGCCAACCTTAAAGGGGGCGTTCAACTAGGCCAAAGAGCCAAGCCAGAGGGGCCGAATTTTGTGATTCACTCGAAGAAAGCCACTTGATTCATATCAAGAAGCCGGATCTGTCCTTCAATTCCTTCAGGGGTTTTAAGGTTTTTCTTATGTTTTGTTTTATATTTTCTTCTAAGATGTATTCTTTTATAATTATGAACTAAACCCCTAATATACCTAAGGGGGATGAAACCTAAGACGGATCTTGTTATTATTTTCTGAGCTATATGATAAATACTTGATTTGTTCTTAACTATGTGTTCTTAATTCTTGTTTTGATATTTCAGGATATTGATTTGAGCATTTGTTCTCTTAGGTAGAGGACGAATAGAGCCCTATTTAAGTGTAGATCTAGCATAGTTAAGCGAAGTTGATCGCAACCCTAGAGATAGGATGACGAAAATCTATCGGATTAGGGTCAAACCTAATATGGGCGTCCATAGATCGAGTTAATGCAAATCTAGGCGTTTTAATTAGAAATAGATTTCAATTAATCAACCTAGGGCTAGATGTTAGTAGCCTCGAGAGAGGTATTAATATAAATTAGGGAATCCTACGGATCAAGTCAAGTGAATAAATCGTCTGGTTTAGAGTTAAATAACAAGTGAAGTCTAGGTGGATTCTTCCTCGGGTATTGTCTCAATCAATTAGTTTTTCCCACAAGTATTTCCCTAATTCATTCTTTTTGTATTATCATCTTTAGCTTAGTAGTTAGTTAATTTTAGGTTAAACAACAATTCCTTTAATTCTTAGGTTAAATAATAAAAAGAAAGTTAGTATTAGTACTTTTGGTTCCTTTTGGATTCAACAATCCGGTCTTGCCACTAAACTATACTGTTGTTCGATAGGTGTGCTTGCCTCAAGTCGTTGTCACAGTAAGTTTTTAGGCTAGATCATTCATTATATAAATTTTTAAGACTCTGACACACGATCACGAGCACGATCTAAGGATTCGAACACGAGTGTGTCACACAGGCGTATCCCTGCCGTAGCAAAGATGAATTCTATTCAGAGTAGGCTACTTGTGGGCCAAGAGAGGTGTTCCAAAGCCTATATAAACACCCTAGGGGGCAACCTAAAAGAGGATGTCGAGTAGAAGGCAAAAAATACTCCAAGACAGCCGTCAGAAACAGCTTAGGAGAAGGATCTCCATCAAGACCAAGGATCTCCCATCAAGTTCTTTGGAAGTTTTTGGGTTTTCTTATGTTTTGTTGTTTTTCCTATTTTATGATGTTTCCCTCTATTAGTATGAACTAAATCCCTTAAATATATAAGGGGATGAAACCTAAGACATATCTTATTATTGTTTGATTTATAAGATAAATACTTGTTCTTATTTTTAATTGTGAGTTTTTATTCTTGTTTTGATAATTCATGTTATTGATTCAAGTCAAATATGCTTATTCTGAGGAGCAAAAGTTCCTGTTTAAGAGTAGATCAACACAATTAAGCGGAGTTGATTGCAACCCTAGAAATAGGGCGACAAAAATCTGCCAGATTAGAGTCAAATCTAATAAGGGAATCCATAGATCGAGTTAATGTGACAATAGGGGTTTTAATTAGAAAGAAATTTCAATTAATCAACCTAGAGTTAGTTGTTTCTAGTCTCGAAAGAGATATTAGCATAAATCAGGGATTTCTACAGATTAAGTCAAGTGAATAAATCCTATAAATCAAAAGTAATAAGTGAAGTCTAGGTGGATTATTTCTTAGGTATTGCTTATCTCATATAAGTTGTCCAAAAGTATTTTCCCAATTCACTCTCTGTCACGTTCATAGTCATTTAGTTACTTAAATTAGTTAGTTAATTTTAGATTAAAATTAAATCCCCTTAATTACTAGGCTAGATAATAAAACGATAGTTATTACTAGTAATTTTAGTCCTTGAGGATACGATATTCTAGACTCGCCATAACTATATTACTGTTCGATAGGTATGCTTGCCTTTGTCGAAATAATAGTTAGTTTCGAGCCCATCAGAAGTGAAGCACTCTGAGCGCCAAAATCGAGAAAGAGGTAGGAGCAAGAGGGATTCTAAGCCCTCGAGTTCTATTCGGAGGCCTAAGAAAAAGGCCAGAGTTGATGGGATGATAGATTTGGGTCTCATATTGCTGCTACTGGATAGCCGCTGTGTACTGGTTGTGGTAAACCCCACTAGGGCGAGTGTTGGAAAAGAACTAGGGCTTGTTTGAGGTACGGCTCATTATTGCATCATATTAGAGATTGCCTGCGGAGGTCCGATTAGATGAAAGCTTTAGGCATGTGTACTGCACCATCGAGAATAGTACAATGACCACTAAGAGGTCGTGGTCGGGCCGAGGTGGTGTGATGCGAGATGTAGTCGAGAGCACCAGGCGGAGGTCTTTGGTCATTCAGAGGTGAGGCAGCCGGCTCTAGTCTATGTCGCTCATTGTCGAGAAGATAGAGATGCTCCAGGCTTCATTATGGGTACGTTCTTTATTTATAATGTATCATATACTGCACTGATAGATATAGGATCCACTCACTCTTATATACCTTGTATCGTATCTAAAAACTTAGGTATATTGGTTGAGAGCTCTACGAGTGAGGTCACTGTAATATGTCCATTGGGGAAGTCTATAAGGGTTAACAAACTGTTTAGAGATGTTCCTTTAGAGGTTCAATGGGCTATCTTTCGGGCTGATCTGATGGAACTGCCTTTTGGAGAATTTGATCTGATACGAGGAATGGACTAGTTATTTAAACACCGAGTGAACATAGATTGTGCCACAAAAAGGGTTGTACTGAGAATTGAGGAGGATAGCGAGGTAGTCATAATTGGGAAGCATAAGAACTATTTATCAAATGTGATTTCGACATTGAGGGTCGAGAAGTTGGTTCGTAAGGGATGTGAGGCGTATCTGGCCTATATTAGTGTTTCAGATTCTGAGATTCTTTGGTTATGGATATCAGGATGGTTAAGGACTTTCTGAATGTTTTTCTTGAAGAGCTAACTGGGTTACCTCCGGATCGCGAAGTAGAGTCTGGGATTGAGCTCCTTCTTGGTACAGCTCCGGTGTCCATCGCCCCTTATAGAATGGCACCGAAGGAGATTGTGGAGCTTAAGGCCCAGATTCAAGAGCTATTAGATTGTGGGTCCATCTGCCTTAGTGTGTTTCCGTGGGGAGCACCAGTTCTGTTTGTGAAAAAGAATGATGGATCTATGCGTATGTGTATTAACTACCGTCAACTGAATAAGTTGACCATAAAGAATATGTACCCTCTACCGAGGATAGATGATCTATTTGACTAGTTTCGAGGGGCTTCGATTTTCTCCAAGATTGATCTATGATCAAGATATCATCAATTGAGGGTTAAGGAGACTGACGTGTACAAGACAACATTTAGGACTCGATACAGTCACTACGAGTTCCTAGTGATGCCATTTGGACTTACGAATGCACCAGTAGCTTTTATGGATTTGATGAATCGAGTGTTCCAACCTTATCTAGATCGGTTCATAGTGGTATTTATTGACGACATACTGGTGTATTCGAAGACTAAGGATGAGCACGATGAACATCCCAGAGTGGTTCTACAGATTCTGCGAGAGAAGTAACTATACGCCAAGTTCAGTAAGTGTGAGTTTTTGTTACGTGAAGTAAAATTTTTTGGGACATGTGGTTTCTGTTGAGGGGATTAGAGTTGATCCTCGAAATATTGAGGCTGTTCTAGATTGGAAGTAGCCTAAGACTGTATTGGAGATTCTTAGTTTTTTGGGACTGGTAGGATATTATCGAAGTTTTGTAAAGGGATTTTCACTGATTACCGCATCCTTGACTAAGCTTGTACTTAAGGGTGCACCATTTAATCGGATGATTCGACAAGAGAGTGAGAAGCTTAAGATCTGATTGAGGCCCCTATTCTAATCTGATGAGTCGGAAAGGAGTTTATGTTCTGATGATGCATCACATGTCGGTTTAGGATGTGTGTTGATGCAAGAAGGTAAGGTGGTAGCGTATGCTTCTCGTCAGCTTAAGACTTATTAGGTGAATTATCCAACACATGACTTGGAGTTGGCCACAGTGGTATTTGCACTAAAAATCTAGAGGCATTATCTGTATGGTGAGAATTGTATCATTTACACCGATCACAAGAGCCTTAAGTAGCTCCTCACTCAGAAGGAGCTGAATCTTAGGCAGTGTAGATGGATTGAGCTGCTTAAGGATCACGACTGTACGATTGAATACCATCCTGGTAAGGCCAATGTGGTGGCCGACGCGCTGAGCCATAGGGCAATGACTGATCTGAGGGCAATGTTTGCTCGTCTCAGTTTATTTGATGATGGTAGTCTATTGGCTAAACTTCAAGTAAAATCGATGTGGATAGAGTGGATTAAGGGTAAACAGTTGGAGGACAAGTCTTTGGGTCTTCACTTTCAAGAGATTGAGAGTGGGAATACTATGGAATTTGGATTGAATAGTGAAGGGGTACCCTGCTTTCGTAGGAGAATCTGTGTGCCAAAAGATACTGAGTTGAGGCAGTCTATACTGTGAGAGGAACATAGTAACCCTTATGCTATGCATCCTAGAAGAAACAAGATGAATCGAGACCTTCATGAGTTATACTGGTGGCCAAGTCTTAAACGAGAGATCACTAAATTTGTGGCCAAGTGTTTGACATGTCAGCAGGTTAAGGCTGAGCATCAGTTACCTTCGAGATTGCTGCAGCCAGTTAAGATTCCACTCTGGAAGTGGGAGCGTGTAAGTATGGAATTTGTTAGTGGGTTACCCCTCACACCCACTAAAAAGGATTCTGCATGGGTCATCGTGGATCGATTGACCAAGTCCGCCCGCTTCATACCGGTTCGTACCGATTACTCTCTGCAGAAGTTCAATAAACTGTATGTGTCTGAGATAGTGAGACTGCATGGGGTACCAATTTTGATAATATCTGTTAGTGATCTTCGCTTCACGTCTCGGTTTAGGAAGAAGCTACATGAAGCTCTGGGTACAAGGTTGGACTTTAGTACTGCGTTCCATCCTCAACTAGATGGACAATCTAAGAGGGTGATTCAGATACTAGAGGACATGTTGAGGAGTTGTGTGATTGACTTCTGAGGTAGTTGGGAGGATTACTTGCCACTAGAGAAGTTTGCTTATAACAACAGCTATCAGTCTAACATTCATATGACACCTTACGAGGCACTATATGGTCGTAGGTGTCGCACACCTTCATGTTGGACTGAGTTGGGCGAGCGATGAGTTTTGGGCCCTGAACTAGTTTTTTATACCGAGGACAAAGTTAGATTGTTTCGAGACTAACTGAGAGCGGCATCAGACAGACATAAGTCCTATACAGATCTGAAGCATGAAAGATTGATTATTTTGTGAAGGACTTCATTTTTCTCAAGGTTTCGCCATGGAAAAAGGTACTGAGGTTTGGATGTAAGGGCAAGTTGAGCCCTAAGTTTATTGGGCCTTACCGCATACTGAAACGTGTGGGACCGGTTGCCTACCAGTTAGAGTTACCTCCAGAGTTAGACTAGATTCACGACGTGTTCCATGTCTCTATGTTGAGACACTACTGCTCTGATCCCAAACATATTGTTCCTGTTGAGGAGATCAACGTTAGGCCAGATCTGACCTTTAAGGAGGAGCCAGTCCAGATATTGGATCGTGATGTAAAGGTTGTAAGAAGTAAGTCCATTCCACTGGTTAAGGTTCTTTGGCGTAATCATAGTTCTGAGGAGGCCACGTGGGAGCCTAAGAATGCGATGCGACAACAGTATCTTCATCTATTCTGATCAAGTAAAATTTTGAGGCCAAAATTTTCGTTAATGGGGTAGAGTTGTAACACCCCAATAATACTTTATAATTATTCTTGTATGTTTGTGGCACACAAATATCTATTTGCTTAAGTGGTTAAGTGTTATGGGAGTGTCTGAGAAGTCTTGGGTCCAAGCCTTAGCTTGGACAAAATTTTGTTTTTAATTGAGTAAACCTCTATCTTTAGCCAATAGGATTATAAATAAATTTTAGTAAAATATGTTAGAAAGGGCGTGATGGTCTAGTGGATAAGTAGAGTGTTCGCGTGTTGGAGGTCCTGTGTTCGAGTACTGGTGTGGGCATTATCTTTGCTATTATGGACGACTAGAGTTTGTATTTCATTAAAATTATAAGTAGTGGGAAGGTTGGAGAGTTTTTAGGAGAAGATTTGGGGATTTTAAAGTTATCCCATATTTGGTTGGCTGAAAATTTCAGCACTCTTCCTCTCACTCTCA
The DNA here is from genome assembly GCA_025506655.1 of Gossypium rotundifolium. Taxonomy (NCBI): domain Eukaryota; kingdom Viridiplantae; phylum Streptophyta; class Magnoliopsida; order Malvales; family Malvaceae; genus Gossypium; species Gossypium rotundifolium. The sequence continues at coordinate 72,131,820 of CP106729.1, forward strand.
CAATTCTTTCGGTTTTGGAAATTTTCTCTCTTTTCATCTTATTTTCTTTTCTCGATTTTTACCCTTTTTTCGTTGTCGACTTTATTTTTTGGTTTTTTCTCTCTCTCATTCTTTCTTATAGCCAAAGCCTGCCTCTTCTCATCGTTCTCTTTTTGTTCTTTGTCCAATCAATTTTTGGTGCCCAACGGTTGTTTCCTTACTCTCTCTACTAAAGTGGTTGCTTCACCAAACACCTCCCTTTCTTACTGCCAATTTCACTACCTACAATCCCTATTTTTAGTTTCTTTCTTCTTATTTATTTATTTTGCTAAGTTTTCGATTATTGCTAGGGGTGCGATTGTTCTATCTTTTGTCTATGTCGAATCGTTGTACTTTTGGCATTCTTTTTGGTTGTAGGCTGACAATTTCTTTCCCTATACATGGATTTACGTTTTAGTATTAACCGTGGAGCTAGTGATCACTCTTTATCAACGGTTTAAGTGTGTAAGGCCTTATTTATTCAAAAAAGGTTGGAGTGCTCAAGAACGGTGTGCGCATTTTTCATAACCAGGTGTGTAAAAACCACTTTGAAAATGGAAATTGGCAAAAAGCCAGAAAACTTGAAAGGTCAACGCCACACGGGCGTGAGGCGGCCCGTGTGGTAGGCCGTGTGATCGAACACGGGCATGTGATCGTTGAGGATGGCCATGTGCGATTCATGGGACAGGCCGAATTGGGCCGTGTGGGCCACATGAGCGTGTGGGCCCTACACAGGTGAACCACATAGGCGTGTGGGATTGTTGGGCCAGGCCGTGTGATTCACACGGCTAAGGCCATTTTGGGCCGTGTGAGCACACAAGCGTGTGGGCCCACATGGGCTTGTAAGATGGGCCTGTGGGCCCATTTTAACTGTTTGATGGCTATGGTTGCACGGGTCGCGCGAGTCGACTGTGGACCTACTGTAGGGTCGATAAGATTACTTAGACCCCTAATTGACTGAAATGACTGTATGACTGATACGATTAAGCATGATGATGCCCTACTAATTTGATACTGTATGGCATGATTTTATGCATGATATTATGTTTTAGCATGATATTTATGTATATTGCATTGCATTGGGGTAGGGGTTATATTGTTAGGAGGAAGTGTACTGAAAGGCCTCAAGCCTAAATAATTGGCAGGCTCAGCTACAAACTGCTATCTAGTGCTGCATTCGGTACTTTTTGGAGTGTAGGGATGGGTGGGTTGATTATATCCCCACATGGAGTGTAGGGCTGGATAGAGTTGGAGTGTAGAGGTTGGCGGGTTAGGATTTGATACTATATATCTGTTATTGTACTGAATATTGATACTGTAATGGGCCAGGGCCCAAATGCATAACTGCTTCTATATTGAAATGGGCTAAGGCCCTAATCAAATCAAATCAGCATCGAGATGGGCTTAGGCCTGGACTATGATTGCATTCATGCCTTGTTTATATGGGGATTACACACTGAGTTTTCATAAACTCACCCTTCTGTATTATCTGTATAGGTAATCCTTAGAATTAAGCAGATTTGAGTGGCGGAAGACTCAATGGTGGCCGCACGACCCTTTTTCACTGTTTCATCTTTAATTAAGGTTTCAACGTTTAATTTCGGGTATTTTGCTGTAATAAATGCCTTTATGGGTTTTTTTCTTAAAATTTGGATTTTATATTTGTCTTATGTTTTATATCTACTAGAGGTAGGTAAAATACGAGTTTTTAAATGAAATGCATGTGTTTTAGCAAAATATCCACAAGGACACAAACTGTTTAAAAAGCTTCCGCAACGTATAATGTTTTGAAAACTAACGATTGAATAAGAATCACAGTTTTAGAATTAATAAAAGATAATGAGGAATTCGAAAAGGAAAATGTTTTAAGCAAATTTACGATTTTCCAAACAAGCTATAGTTTTCTAATACACTACCATGTGGCATCGCCAGATTCGGCCATAACGTCCAGGCTGGGTTTAGGGTGTTACAGGGGTGGTTTAAGAATAAATTTTAGATAAAATGAATGTTTTATTAAATATGAAAATAGTAAATTAAGTAATTAAAAAGTAAGTAAAAAAATAAAATAAAATGAACATCATTTTCCTTGACATATTTTCCACCAAAAAAATTAATGAAAACACCATGGGAGGGTTTTGAAGGTTCGGCCGTTGAGTGTCTCTTGCATGGTATGAATTCTTAATCCATTTTTAGTGAATTTTATGTTTTTGAGATTGTTGTAGCTTAATCTAGCTATCCCATGGACTATTTTGTAAAACTGTTAAAGGTTTTGAAATTTACCATTGATGAATTCTAGGTGTTTTTGAGTTAAATGATGAATTTGTAGTTTTTGTTGTTCATTAGGACTATTTTGTAAAGTGATTTTAGTTAGTTTTTATTTAAAGGATTGAAATGATAAAATATAAAATTTGACATGAAATTATTATAAATTCTAAATAATTATGGGCTATAATAGTTTGTATGAAAATTTGGCTAGCTTGAAAGTTGTTGAAGTTGTGATAATTTGAAACTTTCGGGTTTTGGGACTAAATTGAATAAAGTGTAAAAGTTTAGGGAAAATTTGTAAAAACTAAAATTTTATGAGCCTATGCATAGAAATAAGTTTGATAATGTATTTTAATTTGATAAATTTAATTTAATCATTATATAGATCAAGAATTGAATCCTATAGAGGATAACTAAGGAAAAGGGAAAATCACGGATTAGTCCCTGCGAGTCAATTGATAGCATATTCTAGGTAAGTTCGTAGCATTAATGAATAAGTATATATGTTAATAAATTATTTTTTTGTATTTAAATATTGAATGTGATTGAATATTTGGAAATGGAATTTTAATTATGAATTGTTTATAAATAGGTATAAAAAGTGTACTTATTTGGAAGTTCGAAGTGCTTGTGAAATATGAATTATATGATATCGGAATTGATGTAATGGATATATAGTATGTGTACAAATTTTATGGAAGTGCCTCTGATTTGTTAATGTGATGATTTCAGTTAAAATGCCCGTTTGAACATAGTAAATGATTAGGATACAGTTGACATGCCAATAGGGTTAGGACGTGCACATGTATGGGATTGCAGTTCAGTGCCTCTGTTAGAATTTTGATGCTCTCTAGTGTGTTTTGGGAAACCCGAATATCTGAGGCTTGTTGTTATAGTTTATCGGGCCATGAAATTATGTAACTAAGATTTGAACTATTTGATAAATCTGTATTATAATCATTATAATGTTGTGTTAAAATGATCATATTAGTTTTTTTTTTTACCATATTGTGCTCACGTGGTGAAAATTAAGATGTTTTTATGTATGAAGTGATTTGGTATGAACCATGGTGAGATGTCATGTAACACCCCTCACTCATACTCAACGCCGAAATAACATATAATACAATTACACATATATTTCACGTACATTTTCAAATTACATATAATCATCAATCAATAACATTCATATCGTCCCTTATACGAGTCTACGATGCCCAAAACATACATTCGGGGTGGTTCGGGACTAAACCGATAACTTTGAAAACTTTAAGAACACTTAGAAAATTGTTGCCAAAAATAGGGGACACAAGCCTGTGTGACTCGGCCGTGTGTCTCACACAGCCAAAGACACGCCTATGTGGACACTCGAAAGGGAAGCACGTGACCTTGTCCTAGCCCGTGTTAAAACCTATGTAACTTTCTAACTTGGGTCACACAGCTAAAAAACACACCCGTGTGGCCAACCCGTGTGCCTTAAAAATGGCCATACACGCCCGTGTACCAGGACGTGTGCTACACCGTGCCAAACCTGTAGGGTACACTGACTTAGGCCACATGGCCAATAACACGCCTGTGTGCTATGCCGTGTGGAGCATACTGACTTGATTTTTAATTCAACACCAAGGGACACACGGCCGTGTAACATAATCGTGTGTCACACACTACTGAGACACACACCCATGTGGACAAAAATAGGCTATTTACCAAGCCATTTTACCACCCAAACTTGCATACACCTACATCACAATAATTGGAACCAAAACAAGTCATAAATAGTCATTCAAACGTTCTCAACCAATCATCATTTATACCATTTCAAAACTAACAAATACCAAACTTATCAATACCACAATGTACCACTCAATTCATACCAAACTTCACTTATACAATTCAACTAAGTAATCATTTCCAAACATGCATCATTATGCTCAAATTCACAAGCATATATCTTCTCTAATTTCAACCATTTGAAAACCACAATATCTACTATCAATAAACATCACAAAGCCAACCTTAATCACATAACATAAGCCATATGCACACATATATATATACATAACCAAACCAACCAAATTAAGCCAACTTTCATGGCTATATATACAAACCAAATCTTAGACATTTACAAACCAATTCTATTCGCTAAATCCATCATCAACTTATAACCAAAATAACCATAAATCCTATACATGCCATATAACTAAAACATAAGCTCAAAAGTACTAAAGTGATAGTAGGATACTGTGACAAAGTCTCCGACGATCCCCAAATTTGAGCTAGCTTTGAAATCACTATAAAACATAGTAAAATAAATAGAGTAAGCTTTATAGCTTAGTAAGCTTGTATGAAATACATTCAATTTGATTATTAATATACAATTCAACAAATTGAAAATATCACACATGTAACTCATATTAACTAACAAACCTTTCATATATTCAATCATAAGATTAAACGTGTCTTTCACAAGTTTCTTTGATTTAAAGCTTATACAGTTTATGTACATACCTGTGCCATCTCGTATCAATATCATACTCAACCACATCGTTCATTTACTTATTGAACCATTCGAATACTACCGGGTACTTAGGAAACTTGCACCCTAAGTGTAACAACCCTCACCGTATTCACTGTCAAAATAGGGTTAAGGAGCATTAAAGGATTTGCAACATTTTGAAACATTCATTTCATAGACAATTTATCAATTCAAATATAATTCAATAACAATCAATCATAATGTCCTTTAAACGAGCCTACAAGGCCTTAAACATGCATTAAGAGTGGTTCGAGACTAAACTGATAACTTGGGAAATGCTTCAACACTTATAAAATTTTTCTCAAAAAAGGGGACACACGCTCGTGTGGCCATGCCATGTGTCTCACATGGCCACTAGACACACCCGTGTCTCAGGCCGTGTGAACATTAGAAATGGAAGCACATGGCCATGTCCTAGCCCGTGTCAAAAAAAGTGAGGCTACTAACTTGGGTCACACGGCCAACCACACGCCTGTGTGCTCTTTGAAGTGGCCACACATGCCCATGTGCCAGGCCATGTGCTAGGTTGTAACACCCCTCACTGGTATTCAACACCAGAATAGGGTTACAGAGCATTACCTTGCTTACAAAACAATAAAACAACTATTTAGTATATGAATATTCAATTCAATCATTCAATCTCAATCAATTTGTCCCTATTAAGAGCCTACGAGGCCTTAAACATGCTTTAGAAGTGGCTCGGGACTAAACCGATATCATACAAAAATTCTGGAAACTTAGAAAATTTTTTCATGTAAAGAAGGGTAACATGCCCGTGTGAACAGGCCGTGTGAAAATAGGGCATCTATACTACCCTAGGTCACACGGCCGGCCACACGCCCATGTGTTTAGCCCGTGTACCCTTCGAAGTGGCCTCACACGCCCGTGTGCTAGGCCGTGTGCTAGGTCATGCCAAAATTGTAGGGCATACTGACTTATGCAACATGGCCAAGTCACACGCCCGTATGCATATTAAGAGGTATACTGACTTGTACCACACGGCCAGTCACACGCCCGTGTGTGGGACCATGTGAAGCATACTGACTTCAATTTCATTTGAACACCAGGGGACACACGGTCGTGTAACATGACCGTGTGTGACACACGGCTGAGACACAAGCTCGTGTCTCGCCCATGTGGACAAACATAGGCCATTTTCAATTCCAATTTGCCACCCCATTTTTCACATACCAACATAGCACAATTGATACCATTTCAAGGCACAAATATGCAGCCAAATCAAACCAAATTCATGCACATTTTATGCTTTACAATTACAGCTATTTCACTTACTCAAATATAAACCAAAACAACATCAATAATATGGTTCATTTACCATAATTCACTAATACAATTCAATCAAATAGACCCTTCCATACATACATTATCAATCATAAATTCTCAAGCACATAGGTTTTCAATTTACCTAATATCATTTAGCATTACAGATTCAACATTAATCACACATTATAGGTCAATTACCATACTCAAAATAGAAACATTTGCACATTTATAAATATCATCAAGTTTCATTATCATAAGCCAACTGAATGGCTCAAAATACATGTTCATCAAACATACCAAAATGACTCAAGCCTATACATTCCATATACCATATATACCCAACTCAAAAGTACCAAGTAGATGGTTGGATAGTGTGACGTAGTCTCTGATGATCCCCGAATCCGAGCTAGCTTTAAATTCACTATTTCATTTTGTTTTTATTTATCTTAACTTAATTGACCAAATTACATTTCTAACCATAATTATAAACCATTTAAAACACGTATAATGTGTCCATATAAGTCCACTCATAAATCAAATGGTTTAATTACCATTTAAGGCAATCATATTTAAAAGCCAAAGCTATTTGACACCTTTAACTAATAGAACACACATTTTACTTTTTACGCTATTTAGTCCTTTTTACTGAATTAAACATTCAAATAGTAAAATTTCTTTACGAACTTTTCACACATACATGCTATCACAATGTAGACATTAAAATAATAATAAAATAAATATTTTGACCTCGAATTTATGATTTCAAAACCACTATTCTAATTTGACCAAAAACGGGCTATTACATATTTCGTGCCAAACCTGTAGGGTATAGTGACTTATGCAACATGGCTGATCACACGCCCGTGTGTGAGGTTGTGTGGAGCATACTGACTTCAAATCAATTTTAACACCAGGGAACACCTGGCCGTGTATCATGACCGTGTGTGACACACAGCTGAGCCACACACCCGTGTGGACAAAAATAGGCTATTTACCAAGCCAATTTGCAACCCAAATTATGAACACTTAAACCAAATTCAATGGCATAAAAAACATAACACTTAAAGTCATTATACAACTTCAATCATACATCATTCATACAAAAATACTTATATCAACCAAATACCTATGCCTTTACTCACAATACATCACTTTGCACTATTTCACAAAAATAACCAATCTCAACTCATCAACCATTAGCTACCCTTAGAATTACATTAAACCAACCATTTTCAATCAAACATGAACCATATCACCAAGAAGCATTAAAACACATACATATATATGTACATTAATAATAAAAAAGATAAGCCAAGTCACATGGCTAACATACAACCAATTTTGCAATATAAACATCCAACACAAATGGCCAAAATGATGCTACAATACCAAAATGAATCAAAGTCCCTATACATGCCATATGACCGAACCATAAGTTCAAAAGTACCAAAGTGATGGTTGGATAGTGTGATGATGTCTCCGATGATTCCTGAATCCGAGCTAGCTTTGAATTTACTATAAAACACGGAAAACTAAACAAAGTAAGCTATAAAGCTTAATAAGCTCGTATGAAGTAAAATCAACAATTAATAACACAAAATTCATCAATTTGAACTAGTTAACATATAATTCATGAATACAAGCAAACCTTCCTCATACTTACTCATATGCTTAAGTACAAACTCATAACTTCTTCTACTTAAAGCTAATACTTTCCATGTACATACCTGTACAAATTCTTAACAAGTTCATACCTATTCGAATACTGTCGAATACTCGATATCTCGCACACTGAGTGCCAATACATAGTTGAAGCTATTTAATCTCGCACACTAAGTGACATATTTATAGCCGAAGCTATCTCGATCTCGCACACTAATTGCCATATATAGTCGAAGCTATTTTTAATCGCACATTAAGTGCCATATATATCTGAATCATCATCAAACATGACTATAATCTCATTTTGACAATTTATGCAATATTAAAGCAATTAAAACATAATTGTAACAATGCTTATTACATATGCACTTACCTAGGACGTAAAAACGATGACACGGGTCAACTAATCCGAGATCTTGTTCTTTCCTCAATCTATGTCCGTATTTTGCATTTATTGATCTATATAATATCAAATTCAACTCATTTAATCATCCATTTATTCAATTTAGTCCAAATTTCACTTTAAGGCATTTTTACATAATTGCCCCTAATATTTTACATCTTTTATAATTTAGTCCTTATTTCATAAAATCACAAATTGATGCAATTTAACCCACTCACATGCTAGCTGAATTTCCCTAATACACATATCAACCCATATTTTTCATTTATTTCACATTTATACCATAATTTTTTCACATTTCCCTATTTTACATTTTCACTAAAAATCACTTAACAAAACTTGTTTAACTATCAAAAATCATTCCAAAATCTATCATCAATCATCAAAAATCATACATATTCATCTATGGAAACATTCAAAATCTTTAACATTTTTGCAAATTAATCCCTGGGCTAGCTAGCACTAGCTGCAACGATATCAAAAACATCTCATTAAAAACGGGACAAAAATCACTCACCAATTGAACTACTAAGCTTGGCCGAACATATCCATGGCTTCTATAGGCTAGGATCGGTTGGCAAATGATGATAACATCAAAATATGGCTTTTATTTTTTTATAATTAACTATATTTACCAAATACCAAAAATAGCCTTATTACTAATTCAATATTTCAATTATGCAAGACATTATCATCCACTATCCAAATAATGGTCTAATTACTACTTAAGGACCTTAACTTTAAGTATCTATAGCTATTAGACACCTTTTTCTATTAGAACTCAAATTTTACTCTTTACGATTTAGTCCTTTTTATCAAATTGACCAATCAAACAATAAAATTTCTTAACGAAATTTTCATATAATCACTCAATCATGCTGTAAACATTAAAATAATAATAAAATAAATATTTTGACTTCAAAATTGGGGTCTCGAAACTACTATTCCTATTTAACCAAAAACGAGCTATTACAAATCTCCCCTTAGGGATTGTCGCCCTCGAAAATCTTACCATTGAATAGGTTAGGGTATTGTTTTCTCATAGCTTTATTGGGCTCCCACATTACCTCTTCAACAACGTGTCGTTTCCAAAGTACTTTCACGAGAGCATCGCCTTTATTTCTCAATTGTTTTACCTCACGTGCTAGAATTCTTATTGGTTCATCATTATATGTCATATCAAGTTGAATTTCAATCTCTGACGGAGAAACCACATGTGAGGGATCCAATCGATATCAATGTAACATTGATACGTGAAACACATTATGGATATTTTCTAACTCTGATGGTAAAGCTAGTCAATATGCCACTGGCCCTATTCTTTCGATATCTCAAACGGCCGATAAAACGCGGGCTCAACTTGCCTTTTTGACCAAATCTAAGGATTTTCTTCCACGTAGATACTTTCAAAAACACTTTGTCACCGATTTGAAATTCCATATCTTTTCGTTTCAAATCTACGTACGATTTCTAACGATCTGGAGCTACTTTCAAACAGTCGTGAATTACTTTCACTTTCTCTTTGGTTTCTCTAATCAAACCAACCCCGTGAATTAGTTTCTTGCTAAGTTTAGTCCAATACAATGGAGTTCGGCATTTATGACCATACAATTCTTTATACGATTCCATCTTTATGCTCGATTAAAAACTGTTATTATACGAAAATTCAACCACTGTAAAATATTTTTCCCAGTTGCCTTAGAACTCTAAAACACAGCAACGAAGCATATCTTCTAGAATCTAAATTACTCTCTCAAACTGATCATCGGTTTGTGGATGAAAAGCAGTACTAAAGTGTAATCGCATACCTAAAGCCTCTTGTAACTTCCTCTAAAACCGTGATGTAAACCTTGGATCTCTATCCAAAACAATCAAAACTGGCACCCCGTGCAATCTAACAATATCAACAATATACAATTTAGCTAATCTATCGAGTGAATAGTCAGTACGTATCGAAATAAAATGTGCTAATTTCGTCAGTCGATCAACGACAACCCAAATTGCATCTTTCTTTTTCGAAGACAGGGGTAATCCTAATACAAAATCCATAGTCACTCTATCCCATTTCCACTCTGGTATCATTACAGGCTGAAGCAAGCCTGAAGGTACTTGATGCTCGGCTTTCACTTGCTGACAAATCAAACACTTCAATACAAATTCAGAAATATCTCGTTTCATACCCGACCACAAATACGACTTCTTCAAATCATTGTACATTTTGGTACTTCAAGATGAACAGATAAAAAAACCACTATGTGCCTCGTATAAAATTTTCTAAATCAACTCTAGATTTTTGGTACAGATTCTATCTTGGAACATCAGAAAATCATCTGATGTAATTTGGTACTTTGAATCACTAATCGACTTACATTGCACTCTTTTAGCTTGTAGTTTACAATCACATATCTGAGCTTTGCAAAATTTGCTGAAGAAATACTGGTTTAGCTTTTAACTCAGCTGAAATCGAACCATTATCAGACAATGTCAACTGTGTCTTCATTGCTCTCAGGGCAAACAATGACTTTCTACTCAAAGCATCTACGGCCACATTCGCTTTCTTTGGGTGATAATCAATCACTAACTCGTAATATTTTAGTACCTTGAGGCATTCTATATGGAGCTATTGAGATAGGGGTTGTCCCCATCACTAATTCAATGCCAAATTCAACTTCTCGTATCATAGCAAATCCGGTAATTCTTCAAGAAACACATCAAGGAACTCACAAACCACAAGTACACACTCAACTTTCTTTTCTATCACTTTGGTATCAATCACATATGTAAGATAAGATTCACATCCATTTTTCACATAATTTAGAGCTTTCATTAAAGATATTATGGCCAGTAACCCATTTAAATCACTTGACTCAGTCCGTATTATCTCATAATTTTGACATCTCAAATCAATAGTCTTTCATTTGCAGTTCACAATATCATCATGCAAAGTTAGCCAATCCATACCCAAGATTATATCAAATTCATCAAAAGGTAATAACATCAGATCAACCGTAAAACAGATATCTCAAAACATTAATGGACAATTCTTGCACACTTTGTCAACCAGAATACACTTGCCTAAGGGTTTTGATACTCTAATTACAAATTTAGTAGACTCTATAGGCAAAGTCTTACTGGATATTAAGTTCATGTATATATATGAATCAGTAGACCTTGTATCTATCAATACAATCACAAAAGTATCATAAAGAGTAAAAGTACGGTAATAACATCTGGAGACAAAGCTTTCCCACGAGCTCGAATGGCGAAAGCTCTGGCAGGTGCTCTCGTCTCAGATCTCGCAACTGTATCTGCAGCACTCTTTGGCTACCACTCACATTTCCCTTGTTTCTGGAAGAACTTCCCCTAGCTGAAGTGTTATTCGACTTTGGATTCTGGACAATCTCTTACTTAACAGACTCGGGACAGTCTCGGATAAAGTGATCTAAAGATCCATATTTGAAACAAGCTCGATCATTTAATCGACAATTGCCCGAATGTATTTTACCATAATGTCTACACTTAGGTTGCTTAGATCTAACATTTCCAACACTTGCAATCGAAGTGGCTAGAGCTCAAAATATCGGATGTGATCTTGCACGATCTCCACTCGAATGTCCCACGTCAGTCTTTGAATGGCTATAATCATATCAAAATTTCCTTGATACCGACGGATATGACTTACTCTTTGTTCATTTTTGCACCTCTTTGATCGTGATCTGAGAGTTTTAACTTTTATATAATGAATGATCGAGCCTAGAAACTAACTATCACCACGATTGAGGCAAGCGCACCTATCGAACATAGTATAGCTTAGTGGCAAGATTGAAATATCGAACCTAAAGGAACCAAAAGTACTAGTACTGACTTTCTTTTTATTATCTAGCCTAAAACAAAGGGGATTTTATCTAACTAATTACTAAGCTAAGGATGCCAGGACACAAAGAACAAATTGGGAAATTACTTTTGGGAAAATCAGTTGATCAATACAATACCCAAAGAAGAATCCATTTAGACTTCACTTGTTATTTAACTTTGAACCAGATGATTTATTCACTTGACCTGATCCATAGGATTCCCTAATTTATATTAATACCTCTTTCGAGGCTACTAATGTCTAACCCTAGGTTGATTAATTAAAATCCTTTTCTAATTAAAACCCCCAGCGTTGCATTAACTCGATCTATGAACTCCCATATTAGGTTAGACCCTAATCCAGTAGATTTTTGTCGTCCTATTTCCAGGAGTGCGATTAACTCTGCTTAATTATTCTAGATTTACTCTTAGATAGGGACTTTTGCTCCTCTGAATAAGTACATCAATACTTGAATCAATATCCTGAAATATTGAAACATGAATTAAGAATACATAATTAAGAACAAATCAAGTATCTATCATACAGTTCAGAAAACAATAACAAGATCCATCTTAGGTTTCATCCCCCTCAGGTATTCGAGGGGTTTAGTTCATGTTCATAAAAGAATACATCTCAGAAGAAAGTAAATAACAAAACATAAAGAAAAACCCTAAAACCTCTGAAGGAATTAAACGGAAGATCCTCAGTCTTGAGCGTGATTACGACTTTTTGAGATGGATCAATTGGCTTTCTTCGAGTAATTCCCTGTATTCATCCTCTCTGGCTTTGCCTCATTTGGCTCCCTCTTTTAGGTCACACTTAGGGTGTTTATATAGGCTTCGAAATGTCTTTCTTCACCTCTAAGTAACATTTTTCGCGTAGAATTAAAATGGGTCATGGCGGGGACACGCCTGTGTGAATCGAGCCTACACTGTGTTCGAGTCTGCTAAAGTGGCACGGCTGTGTGGTGAGCTCCAGACTGTGTTGATTTCTCACTTTCGCCCAATTTCTCCGTTTTTGTCCCGTTTCTCATTGTTTTCATCCTCCTATGCTCACCTAAGTATAAAACATGAAATTAAAGTATTAGGAGCATTGAATTCCACAATTCATGGGATAAATCATCAAAAGTATGCCAAATATGGGATTAAAATATGTATATATTACTGTTTATCAAATACCCCCACACTTAAGCATTTGCTTGTCCTCAAGCAAAATCCTCAACTCATAATTAAAATTCATTCTTCTCAACTTTTAACTCCTATCAATAATGTTTCCAAATAATCCATAGGTAATCATACATTGAGAATTCAACTAAAAGAACATCAAAGTTTCAAACAATCAAAGTTGAGCATTTTATTCATGGAAAACATAGGTATCCCCCTTATCTAAGTAACCACCTTTGATTCAAAATATCACAAAGTTAACATCCTCACTAAGGGTTCACACAAATCACTCAATGTGTTTAAGGGACAATAAATTAACCACTCAATAGTCAACATGAAAAGTTAATCCCATAGGCTTGGATGAAAGTCAAGTCTCCACCAACGTAAATTGAGATGATACATCGATCAAAAAGTCTTTTAAGAAGGGTTGTAATGTGGCTTTGTTAAGGGGTGGGGTTACAGGCTGAAATGGAAGGTTAGAATCGAGATCGAATTGACAAATTACCTAACTAGAAAAATAGACTAAAACTAAATAATTACAATAATAACACGAGCTTCTTCTAAATATGTGAAATTTACTGTTTAGGCTTATAAAAACATAGAACTAATGAAAAATATACTTTCAACTTTTTAAGAACAAATCAAGTAATAATTACATGCTGAAATATAGAACATAGTTAGGTAACTAATCAAATCATATCTCGACAAAAGGTTAATGCAATTGGGAAAATTCTTAATGAATCAAAAAGGTTAAATTTTTTGTTAATATTAAGGGTAAATCAATGAATGGTTTGTTAGGTTCAAAGGGGTTCACTAAGGGTTAATTATGAAGGTAGGCCTTTTGGGAATTAAGTGGGTTAAATCCTAGGTGCCTTTATCCTCTCAGTATATCAAATCAATGATGTGGTCCTCACATGCATAATCGATGCAAGTTTTAGAATAATAGATCAATATTGACTCACTCAATTCAACAATATAAGTGAACACGAAAGAATGTATGCTCTAAAGGCTCAAAATCTCACAGGAATTATTGGCTTTTGATGTCAACCCTGTGAACTTTAAACTTCAAGATAATTCCTAAACTTGAGGAAATAACCTAGCAAATTTTTAATTTTTCAAACATCAACTTATCATGCTTGATTATCTAAAACCTTAAAGTTTAAACAATCAATGCATAACTGCCTATGTTTTAATTCAAGACATACCAATAAAAATCATAAATCAATCAAAACTTGTTCTAATAGTGATATGAGAAAGAAAAGACAAAATTCAGGGAAATTGAGAATAATGCAAAAAGTTAGGAACTTTTCTGAATAAAGTTCACCCCCCACACTTAAGATGTACATTTCCCTTAATGTACAAAAATGTATGATAACAATATAGTTAGAAATCATAAGAGAGGGAGAGAAGTGACACTTCCTAAATTTTGGATGGAGTCAAAGAGAAGAAATGGGGGAAATTCGGGCCGAGTTAGAGAAGGGTGTTTTGGTGGAGGTGGATACTAAGGTCGTGGTGTGGTGATTCCCTAGTAGCCTTTTGACCCTAAATCAAAGAAAACAAAATATTATAATATAAATTAAACACAAGAAAGATAAAGAGAAGGAAAATAAAGAGAAAAGAAAAGAAAAAAGAAGAAATGAATGGATTTAAAGATCCTTGTCTTGTCGAGGTAATGAAACAGCTGGTATAAACTTATGGAGATTGGTCTCGCACGGGGAGACTGTGCTAAAGTCCTTTCGCTTCTTCGATGTGGATATGGTGGTTTTGAGGAAGAATGAGGGAAAGGGGAAGAGGAAAAATGGAAGGAAAAAGGTAATAGAAAGGAAGAGGGGTGTGGTAGATGAAAATGAATTTGGGGAGAAGGTGAGAAGAATGAGGGGTTTTAAATAGAGTCAGGGATCTGGTTGCTGCCCACGCCCGTGTACCATGGGCGTGTTGGGTCACACAGCCATGTTGTGCTTCGTTCATTTCTCCCATGCCCGTGTAGTGGTTACCATGCCCATGTTGATAAATGAGTGTCAACCACAGCCGTATCGCACGACCGTGGCATTTTATCGCCACCGTGGTTTGGAGATTTTTCTTCCTTGGTTCATATGATCTCTGCCACGCCAGTGTGTAAATTCGTGGTGTCCACACGGCCACTACCACGCCCGTGTGTAAGGCCGTGTGGTAGGGAAGCCTATGTTTCATTAATTTGGTTAGTTTGTAGTTAGATGGTAAAAGTAAAAATAAAAATAAAAATAAAAATAAAATATGAAAATTAATGGGGTTAGTGTTTGGGTTTCCTCTCGAGAAGCGCTCGTTTAAAGTCTTAAGCTAGACTTACCTCTTATTCGCACATTCATGGTGGTTTGAAGAGTAGGAACTCCTCATTCTTGTTATCAATTCGGTTATCAATATATAATTTAAGCCGAGTGGTGTTTACGTTAAAAGTGCCGAATGTAGGATTAGTTACCTCAATTGTTCCATATGGGTAGATATTCAGTACATCAAAAGGGATTTCTTCGTTTGTATCAAGGTCTAAAGTGGCGATCTGAGGGTCTTTCTTATCCAACAATACCTGATCTCCTATCTTAAACTGGGTTGTCCCATCTTTAAGTTTGGCATGGTTTTGCTTTGGCTCTGCTTCATGTGTTTTTAGTTTCTCCTTGAAATGTGTCTTCCACTCGTCTAGTTCATCGATCCGAAGCCTTCGTTCCTCATGAGTTACTTATTTATTGGCATGAGGTCTAGGATCTGGCTCAGCTGTGTAATTTTGTGGTGCTTCTGAAAAGAAGGTTGAACCAAATGGTCATTAATAGAATTTGAGTTCTCACCTGTATCACTCGATGTTCTAGCCGAGTCAAGAGCCTAAAGAGTGATCGCTTCATCACCTACACAAAGTACAATTTCACCTGTACCAACATCAATTCTAGCTTTAGCAGTTGCTAAAAAGGGTCTTCTTAAAATTAAAGGAACATTGTTGTCCTCATCCATGTCTAAAACGGCAAAGTCTACTGGGAATATGAATTTATCAATTTTTACTTGTACGTCCTCAATTATACCCCTAGGAATTCTAATAGTTTTGTCAACTAATTGAATACTCTTCCTAGTTTTTTTGGGTTTCCCTAGACCTAGCTGTTTAAACATTTTAGAAGGCATAACATCTATGCTTGCCTTTAAATCAGCTAAAACATTATCAACAGATAAACTACCAATTAAGCATGGAATCGTAAAACTCCCTGGATCTTTTAACTTTCGTGGTAGTTTATTTTGTAAAATTGCTGAGCACACTACATTTAGCTTCACATGCGACGCCTCGTCTAACTTCCGTTTGTTTGTCAAAAGCTCCTTTAAAAATTTCCTTGAATCTGGCATATGCAAAAGAGCTTCAAGAAATGGTAATTTAATATGTAATTTCTTTAGAAGTTTAAGAAATTTACCAAATTGTTCATCTGTGTTGTCTTTCTTCATCGCATTGGGGTATGGCACACGAGGTTGGTACTCTGTAATTATCGATTTGGGTTTATCATGGCTTACCTCAACCTTACCTTCCTCTACCATGTTCTCTTGCCTCAATTTTGGTTCATCTAACCATTCACTATCGTGAGCAGTTATTGCTTGAAGTTGTTCCTTTAGGTTAGTTTCAGTGTTATTTGGCAAGCTACCTATGATCATTCAGATATGATCTTAGCAAGTTGTCCTAATTGGTTCTTGATCCCTTGAATCGATGCTTCTTGATTATTGAGTGTTGTTTCGGTGTTTTGGAAACAAGTTTCTGACACCGCGATGAATTTTGTTAGCATCTCTTCAAGGTCTGGCTTCTTCTCTTGTGGGTAGGGTTGCTATTGAAAGCTTGGGAGGGGTTGTTGTCTCTGATTTCCTTAGCCACCCCATGAAAAGTTGGGATGGTTCCTCCAACCTGGATTGTAAGTGTTACTATAAGGGTTATTTTGAGGTCTAGAGTTATTACACATATAGTTCATCTGTTCACTTTCTAAGCTAGGGTTGTAGGATTGATATTCTGTATTGCTTATCCCTCCTCCATTCATATCATATTGCATTACTGGATGTACCTATGAAGAACTACACAAACCATCAATCTTTTTATTTAAAATTTCTACCTGGTTTGATAGCATAGTGATTGTGTCGAGTTTGAAAACACTGGCATCTTTTTTGGCTTTGTCCTCATAACTTGCCACTGATAGTTATTCAGTGACATCTCTTCAATAAATTCGTAAGCCGCTTCAAGGGTTTTGTTATTCAGGGTTCCACCGATGGATGAATCAATTAACTGTCTAGTTGAGGGGTTGAAATTGTTGTAAAAGGTTTGAACCTGTAGCCACAAGGGTAACGCATGGTGAGGGCACCTTCTCAATAGATCCTTGTATCTCTCACATGCATTGTAAAGTGTCTCTAAATCCATCTGCACAAAAGAAGAGATATCGTTCCTCAACTTAGCTATTTTAGCCGACGAAAAATATTTTAATAAAAATTTTTCAGTTATTTGTTCCCATGTAGTGATTGATCCTCATGGTAACGAGTTCAACCACTATTTAGCTTTGTTCCTCAACAAAAAAAGGAAACAACCGAAGGAGAATGGCATCATCAGAAATGCCATTAATCTTGAAAGTGTTGCAAAACTCAAGAAAGTTTGCCAAGTGATTGTTTGGATCCTCATCCTGCAAACCATCAAACTAAACAAACTGTTGAATAATATGTATAGATTTTTGGTTTCAGTTCAAAATTATTTGCAGCAATAGCAAGTCTAACAATACTTGACTCAGTTCCTGTTAAATTAGGTTTAGCATAATCATACATAGTACGAGGAGCAGGACTTTGATTCACCGAATTTGTGGCAACCACAGGAGGTAGCGGATTATTCTAATTTTCAGCCATCTCTTCAGGAGGATTGGTGATGTTTTCTTTGAAACACCCCAAACCTGGCCCACGAGCCTTGACCGGATCTGGTAGTTCCTTGAGTAAATCAGTTCAATTCTTGTTTGCTACTTTGGAAAAATTTGTGTGTTTTTAAAGAACATTTGATTTGGTGTTGGGTTCAAATTGAAAACGGTGTTGCTCATGTGTCAAAACATTTAAATATTTGTTTACATTTTTAAGAAAAATTATTTAGTCTCAATTTAATAATAACCTTATCATAATAAACAAATTTTAAACGCTTACTTAAAACAATTAATAGTAATGGCCATAATTACATCAAAGCAAAACCCCAAAATAAATCTGAAACACTTAAATAAAATTAAAAAAACAATGAAAATAGAATAATTTTGAGCTGAGCATGGCCACCACTAAGCTCCTGCCGACCCGGTCCATTACTGAGTGTCACCTGAAAAGATATCCCACAATGGGGTGAGTCAACAGACTCAATGTGTAACCATCACACATACTCTCAATCAATTTAGGCATGTCAAATCATACATATAAAACATATATAGTCAATGATGCAAACCCGAACCCAAACCTAGATAACCATCCGCTACACATCACCCGTACCAACCATCACACCGTGGGGACTACTAAGTCGACCCTCCATCCGCTACACATCATTGAAGGCAGTCACTGCAGCGACTGGCACATCGCCCTTATAAATTGTGGCATAGCCACCATATAATATTTTGTAACATAAGTCACCACATTCAAATTACGTGACATGAGTCACCAGATTTCGTGGTAAAAACCACCAGATCACTTCCCCTTAAAATAACACCCATATGCCCCATGCCATACAAATCATACCAATGTCATGCTTTATGCCTTATTTCACATTCTTATCAATATTCACTTATGTGCCATATTTCACATGTTCATAACATTTATTGACGTAATATTAAAGATTACGTACCTGAATGTTCTGTACCATTGTATGGTATATTTAGCCACGTTCACATACTTTCATTAACACATAAATTAAAACGTTACCATAAATCTATTAAGATTTAGTGTGGGGCTGCACACCTGATACTAATGCTTTCACTGAATCCCGAAAAGTCAACCGAAATAGAGTGTACACTTCCATAAAAATCAAAGTCAGAATTCGGCCAACATTTAATCACTTAAATATGGCCTTGGCTGAATGTTCATAGTCCCTTACCTTGTGTATCTAAATCCCGAAATGGTCACTTGCTCCTGAAGTTGTCGAAATCCTTATTTATCAATGGTTAGAATTGGCTTTAATAAATGGAAACTATGAAGATGGCCCTTGGCCGAATACCACATATTACTTACCTTGATCACACAAATCCCGAAGGATCACTTCTGCAAACGTTGGCTATAAGAATCCCGAAGATCTCTTATGTTAGGCTGTACCTTCCCCTACAATCGGCTTTAACACACTTTAAAGAGTCATAGGGCCATTTGGCCTTGACATAAATCCCAAATGAAGAGGAGTTGTCGCAACCTTACGTTAAAGATGGATCCCCTCGGCTTTGCAAAGTATCGGCCCACACTAAGATTGAGATTTGGCTATTAAAGAGAATAGGTGTGGAGTTGAAATTATATGAAGAAAAGAAGAATGGAAGAAGCTTAGGAGAATTTGGCAATCACCTGACTATTTCAGTTTTTGAAAGAATTGTGAAAGAAAAGAAGAAAAGAAGGGGTTGATCAATTCGGCAACGGTGGCAAAGGAGGATTTGGCTAACACAAAATAAAAGAAGAGGTTTGGGGAAAGAGGTATAGGTTCGGCCAAGAAACAAATAGACGAGAAGTAGAAAAAATGCTAGTGACCTTAATGGTCTATAAAGTTTCGGTCACAAATTAAAGAGGAAGGGAGCCGAAACTAGATGACTTTTGCACAAGAGAAAGAACGACACTTAGAGAGAAAAGAAAGGTCTAAATTTTGGCACACCCTCCTTATCAAGCTTCAAAACCGAAAATGCCACCCTTAGAGTCCTATATTTGGCTACCACTCTCTTCCCCTATCAAATCCCACATTTTTCTCCTATATTCTCTCCATGCTACTCATTCAAAAGAATTTGAATAAGTCAACCTTTATCTCTTCTTCCTAGCCGAATTTTAAAAGAAAAACCAAGTCTTATCCTCATCTTTTTAAAGCCCCAATGCCGTCCAACACTCCTCCCCTTGACACAAAAACAAACTCCCATTTGCTTCCTCTACAACTCGAACCTGAGCCATTCTCCCATGCTTATGATGTCACCTACCAAGGCCCGAAGTGGCGCCTCCATGCCACTTTCCAAACCCAATCTTATGTCCAAAAACTCCTACAAATTCCCTTAATACTTAAAATCTAATATTTTCTAAGGCATTTACCTACACTTTAAAAGTTCTCAAAAATTCATACAACATATTCAAACACACATAGGCATGCTACTTCATACAATTAAGCAATAATGCAAAGCCCTAATTGCAGGATATTACAGTACTAACCCCCTTAAAATAATTTTGACCTTGAAATTACCTGACTAGAATAGGTGAGGGTATTGCCGTCGTATTGCTTCTTTCGGCTCCCAAGAAGTTTCTTCCTATCCATGATTACGCCATAACACTTTGACCAGAGGAACAGACTTCCTCCGAAGCACCTTCACATCTTGTTCCAAAATCTGGATCGGCTCTTCCTCATAGGACTGATCTGGCCTTAGCTCCACTTCTTCAACCGGTATTACATGAGATGGATCCGATCGGTAGCGACGTAGCATTGAAACATGGAACACGTCATGCATCTGCTTCAACTCTGGTGGCAACTCTAACTTGTATGCCACTGGTCCAACTCGCTTTAATACCCGATAAGGTCCTATAAACCTTGGGCTTAACTTCCCTTTAAGACCAAATCTCATTACCTTTTTCCAAGGTGAAACTTTGAGAAACACTTGATCTCCCACATCAAATTCTATGTCCTTCCATTTGAGATCTACATAGGACTTCTGCCTATCAGATGCCTCCTTTAACCGTGCCAAATTACCTTAACTTTTTCCTCAGATTCTGCCACAATCTTTAGACCCAACACTTGACGTTCCCCTAATTCCGTCCAACATGTGGGAGTGCGACACTTCCGTCCATACAGTGCTTTATACAGTGCCATCCGAATACTGGCCCAATAACTGTTGTTATAAGCAAATTCCGCTAAAGGCAAATATTCTTCCCAACTTCCTCTAAGTCTATCACACAGCCCCTCAACATATCCTCTAACACTTGGATCACTCGTTCAGATTGACCGTCCGACTGCGGATGAAATGCCATACTGAAGTCTAATCTGGTGCCCAAAGCTTGATGTAGTGCTTTCCAGAATCGAGACGTAAACCTCGGATCCCTATCTGAGATAATCAACACCGGCACTCCGTGTAGCCTCACAATCTCGGCTACATATAACTTTGCTAATTTTTGTAGAGAATAGTCAACCTGCATCGGTATGAAATGTGCGGACTTGGTCAACTAATCCACGATCACCTATACCGAGTCCTTCTTAGTAGGCGTAAGGGGAAGCCCACTAACGAAGTCCATGGTGATTCTCTCCCACTTCCACTGCAGAATTGGTATTGGTCAAGCAACCTCGAGCGAACTTGGTGTTCAAATTTTGACTTGTCGACACGTAAAGCAATTGCCAACAAATTTCATAACTTCCCGCTTAAGACCAGGCCACCAAAACTGCTCTCTTAGGTTTCTGTACAACTTACTACCTCCAGGATGCATAGCATAAGGGCTACTATGTAATTCCTGAAGAATTCTCCACCTTAACTCCTCGTTCTTTGGCATACAGACCTTACCCTTAAAACACAATACTCCATCGCCATTAATACCATAATCCTTCAACTCCCCAATCTGCACTTACCGTAGCCTAGCCCTTAAATCATCATCAGCCAACTGTCCCTCTTTCACCTCGTTCAGCCATGACGGCTTGACCTGTAACTCTACCAGCAAACTTCCATCATCATAGAGGCTTAAATGTGTGAACATTGCCCTTAACTCCGTCACTACTTTTCGACTTAGGGCATCTGCCACCACATTTGCCTTGCCCAGGTGATACTCTATGGAACAATTGTAGTTATTCAATAATTCCACCCACCTTCGCTGTCTCAGGTTCAACTCTTTCTGAGTCAGCAGATACTTAAGGCTTTTGTGGTCTATGTAAATCACTGACTTTTCTCCATATAAATAGTGCCTCCATACCTTAAGAGCAAAGACCATTACCGCCAATTCCAAATCATGTGTCGAGTAGTTAACCTTATGTGGCCTTAATTGTCGAGACGCATAAGCAACTACCTTTCCGTCTTGCATAAGGACACCTTCCAATCCTATATGGGAAGCATCACAATATACCACAAAATCCTTCCCTACCTCAGGCTGAATTAAAACTGGAGCTTTAGTCAAGACTCTCTTAAGCCTCTCAAAGCTCTCCTATTGCTTATCAGTCCATACGAAAGGTACCTCCTTCCTTAGTAACTTTGTCAAAGGTGCTACGATCGACGAGAACCCTTCTACGAACCTTCTGTAATAGCCTACAAATCCCAAGAAACTACAAACATTTGCCATAGACTTAGGGGGTTTCCAATCCAACACTGCCTCAATCTTCAGAGGATCCACCCTTATCCCTTCTGCAGACACCACATGTCCTAAGAATGTAACTTCCTTCAGCCAAAATTTGCACTTGCTGAACTTGGCATATAGCTTTTCCTCCCTTAACACTTGCAACACAACTCGGAGGTGCTCATCATGTTCTTTCTCAGACTTTGAATACACTAAAATATCATTTATGAACACAATAACGAACCGGTCCAGATAGGGTTGGAAAACCTGGTTCATCATGTCCATGAATGCGGCTGGGGCATTTGTCGATCCAAACGGCATTACAAAGAACTCATAATGCCCATACCTTGTTCGAAAAGCTGTCTTATGGATATCAGCCGCCTTCACCTTAAGCTGATGATATCCTGACCTTAGATCTATCTTTGAGAATACTGCGACCCCCTTAAGCTGATCGAACAAGTCATCTATTCATGGTAAAGGGTACTTGTTCTTGATGGTTAACTTATTCAACTGACGATAATCTATGAACATGCGCATAGTTCCATCCTTCTTCTTCACAAACAAGACCGGTGCTCCCTATGGAGACACACTGGGTCGAATAAACCCACGGTCTAGTAGCTCTTGAATCTGAGCCTTAAGCTCAACCAACTCCTTTGGTGCCATTCTGCGGGGCAATTGACATAGGAGCTGTACCCGGTAGTAAGTCAATTCGAACTCCACTTCCCTATCCGGGGGTATTCTAGGTAACTCCTCCAGAAAAATATCCACAAATTCTCTTACTGTTCCAACCCCACTAACTCCTCTTCCTTTACATCCAATGCACTAACAAAGATCAAAAATGCCTCGCACCCTTTCTGAACCATCTTATTAGCCTTTAAAGTAGAAACTACGTTAGACAAGAAGTTTCTTTTTTCCCTATCATAACTACCGCTTTATCCTCCGATGTGCTTAACTCCATTAGCCTAGCTGTGCAATCCAATCAGCCCGATGCTCCACTAGCCAGTCCATGCAAGGATGAGATCAAATTCTCAAGGGTAGTTCCATCAAGTCTCAGAAATACCACTCCTCAAGCTCTAGAGGTACACTCCAAAATATCTTATTCACCACTACAGCTTGACCTAATGGGCTTACTACTACCATCTCCTATTAGATAGTTTAGAGGCTATGCCTAGTGTTTCAACTACTCTACATGCAACATAAGAGTGGGTAGAGCCAACATCAATTAGAGCAAAGTAAGGTTTGTCAGCTATAAGGAACGTACCGGTTATGACGTCTAGTGTGTCTCTATCTTCCATCCGACGAGCCGCATATACCAGACTCAACTATTTTGCCTTTATATTACCAACACCTCCGCCCGGTGTTCCCTGTCCTCTACCAAAACCATTACCTCTGCCAGCCAAACCATGACCTCGTGGTGGCTGCTATCCTCCTCTTCTAGCCTGATTAAAACCCTGACTCACTGGTCGGCCCCCTTCTGTTCTTATAAGATAGTCATTAATCATGTAGCCCTTGGACCCACACTTAAAGCATCCCCCTGTCTTCTTCCAACACTCTCCTAGATGCATCTTTCCATATTGAGCACATGTACGGTACTGTCCTCCCGTAGCAGCTTGCTGACCTCATGGCCCATCACTTCTAGGCCTCTTTTGCACATTCCCTGATGACCTTGACGATCCAAAACCTCTCTTTTGCCTATTCCTGTCTGTATTCTATCTCACTGAGTCCTTAATCCCTTTAGCTACCTTAGCCTTCTCCACCAACACGGCAAACTCCCGCTCCTGCTGTGGAGCAATCAGCAATCTTAGGTCATCCCTTAGTCCGTCCTCAAACCGGACACACCGTTCATGCTTCGTAGCCGCTATTCCCCGGGCATACCGGCTCAACCTTAGAAATTCTACCTCGTATTCCGCTACAGACTTATTTCCTTGAACTAGCCTCAAAAACGCCTTCCTCTGCGCGTCCACATAACAAGTTCCAATGTACTTCTTCTGATATGCTGCCTTAAAATATTCCCAAGTAAGATCATCAGCGGGAGCACCATCCCGAACTGTGAGCCACCATTGGTATGACTTATCACGGAGTAGCGACACTACCCCTTTCAGTTTCTCCTCGACAGTCAGGTTCAAATCGTCCATAATCCGCTCTGTCGCCTCCAACCAATACTCAGCCATATTGGGTGCCACACCAGATATTCCACAGAAAAATTTAGCTCCATTAGCTCGAAGTCACTCAGGTACCGACTTTCGAGCTCCCATGCCTCCACCTGCTCCAGCCACCTTTTTAAAACTCACAAGATCGTCTGATATCGTGATCTTCCCCGTCGATCTCGATATTCCACATCATCGGTGGTGGTGGTGGCATTTCATTTTGGACCCTTGTCCGACCTAACGGCTCGACACACGGTCATTCGGCCTCTACCTTGGCCACGCATTATTACGACCACATCCCTAGAGTTCATATTTTCGAATCGTGTTTATCTGATTAAAGAATTTTATGGATTAGCTTTTGTTTCACTAATTTATCGCGAACAGTCTTATGTTCAATGATTCTAAGGAGTAGTTCTTTCGATTTCATACACATACAGTCTCAATTCATTCATTCAATCACATTCATGAACTTGCATTGAGTACAAAAAAATGTTGTAATTGTCATCGTTTGTTGTTTTCCACTACCCAGGGGTATTTTCGTAATTTTATCCTATAGGGGTATTTTGGTAATTTTCCAAATTAGGTATTTGAAAATTTCACAAGGTAGAGATTTTTGGTATATATATTTTTTCAAAATTGAAATACTTGGTAAGAAAATTTCAACGAAGAAATGGTAATTTATACACGAGGTATTTTGTAATTTTTCAAACCGGGGGTATTTGATAATTTTCATAAAATGTGGTTTCGGTGATTTTAATGAAATAAAGGTATTTTGAAAATTTTTAATTGAAGGTATTTCAGTAACTTTCCATTCGATTTGGTCATTTATGCAAAGTTAGGGGTAATTTGGTCAATTTGCAAATCAAGGGTATTTTGGTCATTTACTTTTTTTAAATCAGGGGTACTTTGAAATTTTTTTAATCATGGTTTGACTTTAGAATTTCACAAAATAGGGTGACGGTCCCTTTCGAGTTTTAATTATTGGGTTTAGCCTGTGGCTGAGTCCTCTTGGTTAGGGTGAACCGTCACTACGCACCAGGTAGGATTCGAGCGATGATGAGGTGAATCACTAAGACTGCTTAAATACCAAGCTCCCCCTGAATCCAATCCTAGACATGCGCACAACGGTTGCCACACCTTAAACTCAGCGACTCAGTCATAGGTTTGTTTAATTAGGCTTTAAAGTTTTATGTAGTTCTGTGTTGTAGTAAGCTAATCCTAGGGTTCAATAGCTTAATATACTAATCTACGTTCCCGTAATACCCACATACAAATCATACAATAAATCATGCAATAGTTAGGGGTACTTACCTGGTGGACTTCGGGCCGGAGACTCAGGTGCCATGCCAGAAAACCTGCTCAATTTCTTATAAAATCCAATTTCAAAAGAAAGAAAATATTTTGGGCCCAAAAAGCCCTCAAGGCCGAGTTTTGAATCGGGCTGTGATACCAAACTAAAATACCCTAAACCCGGCCCACGAGCCTTGACCAGATCTGGTATATTCCTTGAGTAAATCAGTTTAATTCTTGTTTGGTACTTGGGAAAATTTTGTGTGTTTTTGAAGAACATTTGATTTGGTGTTGGGTTCAAATTGAAAACGGTGTTGCTCATGTGTCAAAACATTTAAATATTTGTTTACATTTTTAAGAAAAATTATTTAGTCTCAATTTAATAATAACCTTATCATAATAAACCCATTTTAAACGCTTACTTAAAATAGTTAATAGTAATGGCCATAATTACATCAATGCAAAACCCCAAAATAAATCAAATATTTAAATAAAATAAAAAAAACAATGAAAATAGAATAATTACGAAATGAGCATGGCCACCATCGAGCTCGCTGACCTTGGTCCATTCTTGAGTGTCACCGAAACGATATCCCACAACGGGGTGAGTCAATAGACTCAATGTGTAACCATCACACATACTCTCAATCAATTTAGGCATGTCAAATCATACATATAAAACATATATAGTCAATGATGCAAACCCGAACCCAAACCTAGATAACCATCCGCTACACATCACCCGTACCAACCATCACACCGTGGGGACTACTAAGTTGGCCCTCCATCCGCTACACCTCATCGAAGGCAGTTACTGCAGACGACTGGCACATTGCCCTTATAAATTGTGGCATAGCCATCAGATAATATTTTGTGACGTAAGTCACCACATTCAGATTATGTGACATGAGTCACCAGATTTTGTGGTAAAAACCACCAGATCACTTCCCCTTAAAATAACGCCCATATGCCCCATGCCATACAAATCATACCAATATCATGCTTTATGCCTTATTTCACATTCTTATCAATATTCACTTATGTGCCATATTTCACATGTTCATAACATTTATTGACGTAATATTAAAGATTACGTACCTGAATGTTTTGTACCATTGTATGGTACCTTTAGCCACGTTCACATACTTTCATTAATAGATATATTAAAACGTTACCATAAATCTATTAAGATTTAGTGCGGGGCTACACACCTGATACTAATGCTTTCACTGAATCCCGAAAAGTCAACCGAAATAGAGTGTACACTTCCCTAAAAATCAAAGTCAGAATTCGGCCAACATTTAATCACTTAAATATGGCCTTGGCCGAATGTTCATAGTCCCTTACCTTGTGGATCTAAATCCCGAAATGGCCACTTGCTCCTGAAGTTGTCGAAATCCCTATTTATCAATGGTTAGAATCGGCTTTAATACATGGAAACTATGAAGATGGCCCTTGGCCGAATACCACATATTACTTACCTTGATCACACAAATCCCGAAGGATCACTTCTGCAAACGTTGGCTATAAGAATCCCGAAAGATCTCCTACGTTAGGCTGTACCTTCCCCTACAATTGGCTTTAACACACTTTAAATAGTGATAGGGCCATTCGGCCATGACATAAATCCCAAACAAAGAGGAGTTGTCGTAACCTTACCTTAAAGATGGATCCCCTCGGCTTTGCAAAGAATCGGCCCACACTAAGATTGAGATTTGGCTATCAAAGAGAATAGGTGTGGAGTTGAAATTATATGAAGAAAAGAAGAATGGAAGAGGCTTAGGAGAATTCGACAATCACCTGACTATTTTGGTTTTTGAAAGAATTGTGAAAGAAAAGAAGAGGTTTGGGGAAGAGGTATAGGTTGGGGAAGAAGAAACAAACAAATAGAGAAGTAGAGAAAAATGCTAGTGACCTTAATGGTCTATAAAGTTTGATCGCAAATCAAAGAGGAAGGGAGCCGAAACTAGATGACTTTTGCACAAGAGAAAGAACGACACTTAGAAAGAAAAGAAAGGTCTAAATTTCAGCACACCCTCATTATCAAGCTTCAAAACCAAAAATGCCACCCCTTAGAGTCCTATATTTGGCCACCACTCTCTTCCCCTATCAAATCCCACATTTTTCTCCTATATTCTCTCCATGCTACTCATTCAAAAGAATTTGAATAAGTCAACCTTTATCTCTTCTTCCTAGCCGAATTTTAAAAGAAAAACCAAGTCTTATCCTCATCTTTTTAAAGCCCCAATGCCATCCAACACTCCTCCCCCCTTGGCGCAAAAACAAACTCCCATTTGCTTCCTCTACAACTCGAACATGAGCCCTTCTCCCTTGCTTATGGCGTCACCTACCAAGGCCCTAAGTGGCACCTCCATGCCACTTTACCAAACCCAATCTTATGTCCAAAAACTCCTACAAATTCCCTTAAGGCTTATCAAGCTTAGCTCCCCTTTAATACTTAAAATCTAATATTTTATAAGGCATTTACCTACACTTTGAAGTTCTCAAAAATTCATACAACACATTCAAACACACATAGGCATGCTACTTCATACAATTAAGCAATAATGAACAAGCCCTAATTCCCGGATATTACATTCTTACTCTTCCTCTATGTATTGTAAACGTCACTTAATTTCTATTCAGTTTCTACGAACGTTTGCCTCGATCTCACTGTCAAAAATAATGGTCCTGATGGGTTCCTCCTAGTCATAAACTCGAGAAACCTATCAGAGTAAATAATAGAGAGATTAGAAAACTAAAAATAAAAATTAGAAAGAAATAAATAAATAAATAAAAGAAAAATGGCTAAAGTAATAAAAATTAAGCTTTCCTAATATCTCAATTCCCCGATAACGGCGCCAAAAAATTGATCGTGATATGAGAGTTTTAATATTTATATAATGAATGATCGAGCCTAGAAACTAGCTATCACCACGATTGAGGCAAGCACATCTATCAAACAGTAGTATAGCTTAGTGGCAAGACCAAAATGTCGAATCTAAAGGAACCAAAAGTACTAGTACTGACTTTCTTTTTACTATCTAGCCTAAAATAAAGAGGATTTTATCTAGCTAATTACTAAGCTAAGGATGCCAAGACACAAAGAACGAATTGTGAAATTACTTTTGGGAAAATTAGTTTATCAAGACAATATTTGAGGAAGAATCCACCTAGACTTCAATTGTTATTTAACTCTGAACTAGATGATTTATTCACTTGACCTAATCCGTAGGATTCCCTAATTTATATTAATACCTTTTTCAAGGCTACTAACTTCTAACCCTAGGTTGATTAATTCAAAATCTCTTTCTAATTAAAACCCCTAGTATTGCATTAACTCGATCTATGGACTCCCATATTAGGTTTGACCTAATCCGACAGATTTTCATTGTCCTATTTCTAGGAGTGTGATAAACTCCGCTTAATTATGCTAGATCTACTCTTAGACAAGGACTTTTTCTCCTTTGAATAAGTACATCAATACTTGAATCAATATCCTAAAATATTAAAACAAGAATTAAGAACACATAATTAAGAACAAATCAAGTATTTATCATACAGTTTAGAAAACAATAACATGATTTGTCTTACGTTTCATCCCCCTCAGGTATTCGAGGGGTTTAGTTCATGTTCATAAAAGAATACATATCAAAAGAAAGTAAATAACAAAACATAAAGAAAAACCCTAAAACCCTTGATGGAATTAAAGGGATGATCCTCAGTCTTGAGCGTGATTCGGCTTCTTGAGATGGATCAACTAGCTTTCTTCAAGTAATTCCCTGTATTCAACCCTCTCTGGCTTTGCCTCCTTTGGCTCCCTATTTTAGGTCACACTTAGGGTGTTTATATAGGCTTCGAAATGTCTTTCTTCGCCTCTAAGTAACCTTTTTGGCATAGAATTAAAATGGGTCACGATAGGGACACGCCCGTGTGGCACGCCCGTATGAATCGAGCCCAAGTCGTGTTCGAGTAAGCTAAAGTGGCACGACCGTGTGGTCAACTCCAGGCCGTGCTGATTTCTCACTTTGGCCCAATTTCTCTATTTTTTCCCGTTTCTCGTTCTTTTCATCTTCCTATGCTCATCTAAGTATAAAACTTGAAATTAAAGGATTAGGAGCATCGAATTCCACAATTCAAGGGATAAATCATCCAACAGCATGCCAAATATGGGATTAAAATATGTATATATTACGATTTTTCACTCTCTAGCTTCCGAATTAGCTTTTCTTTTCTCTTTCTCGAGTTCTTCAGCTCTACACTCTCGATCAACAAGCACAACGAATTCTTTTATTTCTAAAATTTTGACTAACAAATAGATATCTTCATTCAAGAATTCTTCGAACCTTTTACACATTATTGCCTCAATCAAGACACATTCTCATGCATACTGACTCAGCCTCACAAAATCTCGCTCGTATTCTGAAACAAACATACGACCATGTTTCAATTCAAGAAACTTTTTTCATTTTTGATCAATGAATCTTTAAATAATATATTTTTTTCAAAATTTAGATTGAAAGAAATCCCAAGTAATTCATTCTTTCGGAATAACAGAAGTTAAAGTTTTCCACCATTGGTAAGTTGCATCTCTCAACAAAGAAACAACACATTTTACACATTCATAAGGGGTGCATAACATATCATCAAATACTCAAATCGTATTCTCGAGCCAAAACTCAGCTCTCTCAACATCATCATCATTAGTGTCCCTGAACTCTTCGACTCCATATTTATAAATTTTATCGATTTGAGGCTTATTCAATAGATTTGAATTCATAACTAGAAGTACAATAGGAGTCTGAGGGGGATTAGATGGGGGCGGAGGTTAAGGAACAACTAGATTTACTCTAATATACTAAGTGAACTATTCATTCATCATTTGGAAGAAGGCTTGTTTAGCCTCTCCTTCCTGATCGCTAGTAACCGGTCTAGAATCAGATGGCACTATCCCTTGAGCGAGAGCAGACACATTACTTTCAACATCGTCAGCTACTACTCATTCGGAATCTATTTACTATATAGAAAACATAATTTATCTGTCAAGATTCATCACACTATCATAGTTTGTATATATGGCATGTATAGCTAGACTCTCACATGCTACGTTAGTCCTAGAATCGACTAAATCGTAGCTCTGATATCAACAAATTGTAACACCCCTAACTCGTATCCATCATCGAACTAAGGTTAAGAGGCATTACAGGACATATTGAAACATTTTACTCTCATTTCACAATATCAATCATACAACATTATTTCATAATGATTCATACACATATAGTCCCTTTAAAAAGTCTGCGAGACCTTAAACATGCTTTAGAGAGGGTTCGGGACCAAACCGACCTCATAAGGAAACTTTACGGAACTTAGAAAATTTTTCTTTTAAAACAAGGCACATGACCATGTGGCTAGGCCGTGTGCCTCACACGATCGTGCCTTGGACCATGTCTCAGCCCATGTGCAGAATTGACTTGAATCACACGGCCTGTCATATGTTTGTGTGTCTTGCCCGTGTATAACACTGACATGATTCATATGGCCTGTCACATGCCCGTATGTCTGACCTGTGTGCAAGTCTGACTTGCTTTGAATTGGAACATTGAAGGACACGGCCGAGACACACTTCTGTGTGGACAATTATAGGCCATTTACAAGGTAAAATTGCCACCCATTTTGGGTCATACCTAATAGCATCAATTCATATCCCAAAGGCAACAAAAAACATACAAAATCATTCACAATTTGACCTGCAATAACATCATTCATTTTGATATACAAATCTAACTCAAACGTACCAACTCAAAGTACCAACTTCACATAAAAAACAAGTGATTCATACATCATAGTACTCCATTTCAATTCATAGAATTTCTCAAATCAACCTTGAAACTTACCAAAATTGACCATTTCTTTTGGTCATTCATGAGCACATCAAAACATACCAAATTTTGCATCACATAGCATGCACTAAATTCACTCTATAATCACATTTATTATCAAGCCATATCACATGGCTATATTTACACATTTCAAAACATAATCAAAGTTCTCTAGCCTATACATGCCATACTTCAATATGTACATTTTCAAAAGGTACCAAAATATAGTTCGATAGTGTGGTGATGATCCTCGATGATCCCTGAGCTTTCGGTAGCTTCGATAATCTGTAAAACAATTAAAACACACACAAAGTAAGCTTATAAAAGCTTAGTAAGCCATATAAAAATCAACTCATCGCATAAACAATTACAAACTATTTCATTCATATAAACTATGGCATATCACAACAGCAAAATCATATTTCTCATCTAGCTTGAATATTCATAACCACTTGCTTAAAAACATATAACATTTTCATATAGCTCACATATCAAATGATTATATTCATACTTATCTTCTTTTTCCAAATTTCATACACATTTCATACGTACCTGTTACACCCCTAACCCATAACCGTCATCAAAATAGGGTTATGAGGTGTTACCGATCATTTGAAACATTTAAAATTCATTTCATAATACAAAGTCAATCATAAATCAAACTTATACAAATATAAACATATAGTCCCTTAATGAGGTCTTTGAGACCTTTAACATGCCTTAGAAAAGGACTGAGACTAAACTGAACACATACAAAAATTTCTAAAATTCAAACATTTTTCAAAACTACAGAGGTCACACGCCGATGTGGATAGGCCGTGTGCCTCAGACGGCCTCGGACACGCCCATGTGTCTAAGCCGTGGCAAAACAGGGCATACCTACTGACTTGTCCACACGGCCAGAGACACGTCCGAGTGCCTCACTCATGGTCAACGCTAACTTGCACCATACGGCCAGTCATCCGCCCGTGTGTCCGCCCGTGGTCGAGTCTGACTTGTAACAGCCTAGTTTTGACCCTAGTCAAAATATTGGTTTTGGGACCACAAATTCTAGGTCAAAAAAATATTTTAATATTATTTTTGGTTTTTATAATATGTGATTGAGCATGTGTGAAAATTTCTGTGTGAAAATTTTATCGATTGTGTGTTTAATTTGCGAAAAGGACTAAATCGAATAAAATGTAAAAGTTATGTACTGATTGTTAAAGTGTCTATTTGTCATGGCTTTATAAATGACAATTTCTCATGCTGGTAATAAACCATTAAAAGGATGGATGGACAAAAATGGGCTTTAGTTGGTGGAAACTTAAATGAATTAATGAAGGGTAAAATGGTAAATGTGTATTAATGTTAATATAATTAATATAAAATAAAATTTGATAGCCATTATCATCTTTATCACCATCGAATATTGAAGACAGGAAAGGATTTTAAGCTTTGTAAAGTTTGGCCATCAAGTTCTTTGATTGAAGGTTAGTTTTTATTCGGTTTTAGAAAATTTCTAAGTTTTTGTAATCGTTGCTTTGTGTTCTAGCTAGCCCATGCTTTAATTATAGAATTGATGGTGGTTTTGAGATATGCCATTGATGAATGTTTAAGCTTTATGATAGCTGATGATGAAATATGAAAGATATATGAAAGATTAACATGCTTTGCCTTTGAATTTTTGGTGAAAATGAGTAATTTGGGCTTAATTGAGAAAATGAGAAATTGAAAGATTAAATTGTGAAATAAATGAAATGTGTGGATTTTTATGAGTATAATGTGAATTCGACTAGACAAGGGTGCAAGCAAATTTTGTGTATTCGATGAATTTATGAATTAACGACTAAAGTGTCGAAATGTGAAAATGTGAGGGCTAATTTATAAAATGCCCTAAATATGTGTGTTTGGACTAAAATGAATGGATTGGTGATTGAATGGATTGAATTTAAATGTGTATAGACCAAGAGAGGAGAGGTTCAGATTGAGATCGAGGCAAAGATATAGTGCTCGATCAATCGATTATTTAGGTATTTTGATGTCCGAGGTAAGTTTAGATATAATATGTGTACTTAATTAAATGTTGTGAAATGAATGGTTATGATATTATTGAATTATAAATGTTATGTGAGAAATGGATCTATGAATTATGGCACTAAGTGTGCGATGTCATTTAAGCTTTGTCTATGAATTGAGGCACTAAGTGTGCGATTATAATTAATGAATAGCACTGTGTGTGCGAAACTATAGAAGCTATGACTTTAATGAATAGCACTCTATGTGTGAAACAATGGAATTTTTGGCTTATCGAATTGGCACTGTGTGTTCGTTACGGATATAAGTTCTGTTTAACATATTGGCACTAAGTGTGCGATGATAATTTTGCTTCGGTTGTGAAATTGGCACTAAGTGTTCGAACTTATCAGAGGAATAGCAAAGGTTGAACTAGATGTAATATCGAGAAATTGAGTAGCAAATTGGTGAGTAGCTATGTGTTCATCAAGGTACATTTGAACCTAAGTTGTTGATGATAGATTTAAGAGTTGAATGAATAGATATTTGAGTATATGGTTGAGAGTGATAATGTGTTTAGTTGTGTCTTTACCTATGTGATGGTTTGATAGTATGGATAGTGAGTATCTAAGTGTTGGCTAAGGTATGTTTGATAACTATGTTTTGGTGAATTTGAAAGTAGATGGATGTAATGCTATGTGAACATTGAGCATACTTGAGTGAGTGTATCATTGGTAAATTAATCTATGGCTTATTTTTGTTTATTGACTTGAATTTTTGAATTATGTGTATTATATAATGGACTTACTAAGCTTTGGAAAGCTTACTGCGTGATTTGTTTTTCTGCTTTGCAGTGCCAGTAAAGCTAGCTCGGATCCGGGGATCGTCAGCATATCAATCACACTATCGGCAATCTATTCTGGTACTTTTGAAAAGATGTGTATAGTGAAATATGGCATGTATAATCTAGTTAATATGTTATGTATTTTGATGTGTAATTTTGCCATGTGATATGGCTTAAGGGTTGAATGATGATGGTATATTTTTATGGTTATGTAAGTTGATGAAAGATGTTGTTAGAAGATGAATTTTGATATAATTTACATGAAGCTTGAATTATATATCTTTTGAGATGTATAATTGTCATTTTGAGTGGACATAGTTGTGATGATAATAAGCATGGAAGTAGATGGTGTAGTTGGTGAGTGAATAATGCATAAAATGGTATGTGTGGATACGTTTAGTAGTATGAATTAGCATTGCTTTGAAGCTTGTAGGTATGGCCCTAGTGTGGGTGGCATATTGGCCTTACAAAGGGCCTATTATGCATACACGGTTATGGCACACGGGCGTGCCTATTGACCATGGGATAAAGTCAGTAGCTAGCTTAGGAACACACAGCCATGGTGCATGGGCATGCATAGTAGCCCTGTGAATAAGTCAGTATATTGCCTAAGAGCACACGGCCTTAGCATACGAGCGTGCTTGATGGCCGTGTGAAGAAGTCAGTATACATGCACTGTTTGACACGACCTAGACACATGGGAGTGTTTGGTAACCGTGGGAGGCACACGGTCTGGTTGCACGGGCGCGTGACCTCAACAGTGTTGAATAATTCTTAAAATTTTGAAAACTTTCATAAGTGTTTGGTTTAGTCTCGACCTCTTTCTAACATGTGTGTAAGGTCCCGTGGACCTCACTTAGGGACAATATGATTATGTTGTGACATGAGTGATTGATGATTGACTTTGTGTCATGAAATAGATATGAAATGTTTCAATTGTTTGGTATCGCCTCTCATCCCTATTTCGACGACGGTCTCGGGTTAGGGGTGTTAAATTTTATTGGTATTAGAGCTACAGTTTAGTCAATTCTCTGACTAATGTAGCGTGTGTGAGTCTAGCTATACATGCCATATATTAAATTGCGATAGTGTAATGAATTCTGACAGATGAAAATGTGTTTTCATATAGTAATCGATCTCGATTGAGTAGTTGCTAAAGATTTAGAGAGTAACGCGCCTGCTCCCGCTCAATGGACGGCGTCGACCACATCTAGGACAAATGAAAGTAGTGAGGGAGGAGAGGCTAAGCAAGCCTTCATTCGTATGATGAGTGAGTAGTTTTTAGAGTTCGTTCGAATGAATCTGGCTGCTCCACAACCTTCACCCCTACAAATACCTATTGTGCCACAAGTGATAGATCCAATTTGACTGAATAAACCTCCGGTGGATAAGATTAGAAAATATGAGGGCTGAAGAGTTTAGGGCCACATCCAATGATGATGCTGAGAGAGCTGAGTTTTGGCTCAAGAATACAATCCGGGTATTTGATGAGATGTTGTTGACTTCTAATGAATGTATAAAATGTACTATTTTGTTGTTGAGAGATACTGCGTATAATTGGTTGAAAACCTTGATACTAATGGTTCCAAGAGAGAGAATTACCTAGAATTTCTTTCAAGTTGAGTTCAGAAAAAAGTATATCAGCCAGTGATTTATTGATCAGAAATGTAAAGAGTTTTAAAAGTGAAACAAGATCGCTTGTCGATTCTTGACGTCTGACGAATTTGTGAGATTGAGCTGGTATGCACGAGAATGTGTTTTGACCAAAACTACTATGTCTAAGCACTTTCTAGAAGGTTTGAATGAAGACATCAAGTTGTTGGTTGGGCTACTTGATATAAACGAATTTGTTGTGTTAGTTGAAAGAGCCTGTAAAGCCGAGGAGCTCAGTAAAGAAAAGAAGAAAGCCAACTTTGAAGCTCGTGATAAAGTAAAAAGATTGATGTGTAAGTCATCTCAACCTTCGATGAAGAAATTTAGGGATGCAAGCAACCGATCAAATACTTCATTCAGATATACAAGTAGAGATCGTGTGAGACTAAGTGTTGATTCGAAAACTCAAGCTCCAATTGAATCAATTATTGATAGTGCCAAAAGTAACAAACTTGAGTGTAGAAAGTGTGGAAGAAGACATGTGGGAGAATGTTGGGGCAAATACAACAATAGAGTTTGCTATAGATGTGGATGAGGAGATCACTTTATTAGAGATTGTTCAAAGATGACAGAGGAGGAAAATGTTCAGAATGTGAGATCGAGTAATGTGACGGCTAGGGGTAGATCAACTAGAAATGCCTAGAATGTTAGTGGAAGTCAAAGAGGGATCACAGATACAGCTGTGAGATTAGAGGCGAGAGCACCTGCCCAAGCTTACCTATACGAGCAAAAGAGGAAGTGTCATTTCTAGACGTCATTACTGGTACTTTTACTTTATTGATACTGATGTGATTGTATTGATAGATTCAGGACTTACTCATTCATATGTGTGTATAAATCTTGTATCAAGTAAGACTTTACCTGTTGAGTCTATTGAATTTGTGATTAGAATATCGAACCTTATAGACAAGTGTGTTTTGGTGGATAAAGTGTGCAAGAACTTTTCGTTGATGCTTTGGGATGTTTTTTTTTCGGTAAATTTGATGTTGTTACCATTCGATGAATTTGATATAATTCTGGATATGAATTAGCTCACTTTACATAATGTCATTATGAATTCTAAAACAAAGAGTATTGAATTGAGAATTCAAAATGATGAGATAGTTCGCATTGAATCCAGTGATTTGAAAGGGTTACCAGGTGTTGTAATTGCGATGAAAGCTTTAAACTATGTGAGAAAGGGTTGCAAAGCCTATCTGGTATATGTGATTGATACGAAAGTGTCTAAAAAGAGAGTTAATGAATCTGATGTGCCAAAAACTACTTTCAAAACGAGGTACGGATATTATGAATTCTTAGTGATGCCTTTCGAACTAATGAATGCTCCTACAATGTTTATAGGTTTGATGAATCGGATATTCAAATCGTATTTAGATTGCTTAGTTGTAATGTTTATTGATGATATTCTGGTTTATTCTTGTGATGAGACACATCATGTCTAGTAATTGAGAATTGTGTTACAGATTCTGTGTGAGAATCATCTATATGCTAAGTGTAGTAAATGTGAGTTTTGGTTGCGTGAGGTTGGTTTCTGAGGCATATTGTATCAATTGTGGGAATACGAGTTGATCCGAGTACAATATCTGCTATTTTAGAATAGAAGCCTTTGAGAAATGTGTTTGAAGTTTGTAGTTTTTTGGGACTAGAGAGATATTATAGATGGCTCGTGAAAGGCTTCTCGATGATTGCGATTCCAATGATGAAGTTGCTACAGAAAGATGTTAAAGTTGAGTGGTTAGAAAAGTACCATCAGCGTTTTGAGCAGTTGAAAGCGTTGTTGATGATAGTGCCAGTGTTAGTTCAGCCTAAATCGGTCAAAGTTAAATGGTATAGGCTGTGTGCTGATGTAAGTAGGCAAAGTTATTGTTTATACTTTGAGGCAGCTAAAGCCGCATGAAAAGAACTATCCGACGCACGACCTTGAAGTAGCTGCAATTGTGTTTGCGTAAAAGATTTGGCGTCACTACTTATTTGGTGAGAAATGTCATGTTTATACTGATCATAAGAGTTTGAAGTACTTGATGACTCAGAAAGAATTGAATTTGCGATAGATAAAAATGGTTAGAGTTGTTGAAAGACTATGAACTTGTAGTTGATTATCATTCGGGTCAAGCTAATGTTGTTACCGATGCATTGAGTCAAAAGTATTTATTTGCATTACGAGCTATGAATACTCAGATAGATCTATATGATGATGATTCAGGTTTTTGCAGGGTTGAGAGTAAGGCCGATGTTTGTACGTCAGATTAGTATTGCCTAGAAAAGTGATGATTAAATGATAGCAAAACGAGATCAATGCGTTTTGAATTCGGATTCAGAGTTTTGAGTTGATAGTGATGATTGTTTGAGATTTAGAGACCGAAGTTATGTTTCGATGAATTCAGAGTTGATTCAGTTAATCTTGAATGAAACTTATAATAGTTGTTAGACTGTACATCCGGGAAGTATAAAAATGTATAACGATCTGAAATAGCTTTATTGGTTGAATGATATGAAAACAGACATCTTCGACTATGTGTCAAAATGATTAGTTTGTCAGCATGTTAAAGCTGAATATCAGGTCCATCTAGTTTATTGTAGACTTTGTGTCGGGATTGCCTTTCTTTGGGAAAGAAAGATAAAAACTAGGTGATGGTTGATAGATTGACGAAGTCAGCTCATTTTATTCCGTTGAGAACAAATTATTCAATTGATTGATTGGATGAATTATATATATTATGAAATTGTGACATTTACGGAGTTGAAGAGTCTATGTGGGAGCCTGAGAATGTTATGAGAGAGCAATATCTACATTTATTCATTGGTAAGATTTTGGGGTCGAAAATCCCTAAGGGGGGAGAGTTGTAACAGTCCGATTTATACCCTAATT
Organism: Gossypium rotundifolium; assembly: GCA_025506655.1. Taxonomy (NCBI): domain Eukaryota; kingdom Viridiplantae; phylum Streptophyta; class Magnoliopsida; order Malvales; family Malvaceae; genus Gossypium; species Gossypium rotundifolium. Next base: position 72,171,161 of record CP106729.1, read on the forward strand.
AGAATAGTGGTTTTGAGACCACAAATTCGAGGTCAGAAAAATATTTTAATATTATTTTTGGTGTTTGTAATATGTGATTGAGCATGTGTAAAAATTCTGTGTGAAAATTTTATCTATTGTATGTTTAATTTGCGAAAAGGACTAAATCACATAAAATGTAAAAGTTGTGTGCTGATTGTTAAAGTTTCTATTTGTCATGGCTTTATAAATGACAAGCCCTTATGCTGTTAATAAACCATTAAAAGGATGGATGGACAAAATGGGCTTTAGTTGGTGGAAACTTAAATAAATTAATGAAGGGTAAAATGGTAAATGTGCATTAAGTTAATATAATTAACATAAAATAAAATTTGATGGCCATTATCATCTTTATCACCACCGAATATTGAAGAAAGGAAAGGGTTTTAAGCTTTGTAAACTTCGGCCATCAAGTTCTTTGATTCAAGGTTAGTTTTTGTTCGGTTTTGGAAAATTTCTACGTTTTTGTAATCGTTGTTTTGTGCTCTAGCTAGCCCATGCTTTAACTATAGAAATTGATGGTGGTTTTGAGACATGCCATTGATAAATGTTTGAGATTTGTGATAGTTGATGATGAAATATGAAAGATATGTGAAAGATTAACATGTTTTGTCTTTGAATTTTTAGTGAAAATGAGTAATTTGGGCTTAATTGAGAAAATGAGAAATTGAAGGATTAAATTGTGAAATAAATGATATGTGTGGATTTGTATGTGTATAATGAGAATTTGACTAGGCAAGGGTGCAATCAAATTTTTTGTATTTGTTGACTTTATGAATTAAGGACTAAAGTGTCGAAATGTGGAAATATGAGGGCTATTTTATAAAATGCCCTAAATATGTGTGTTTGGACTAAAATGAATGAATTGGTGATTGAATGGATTGAATTTAAATATGTATAAACCAAGAGAGGAGAGGTTCGGATCGAGATTGAGGCAAACATAGAGTGCTCGATTAATCGCCCGTTTCAGTATTTTGACGTCCGAGGTATGTTTGGATATAATACATGTACTTAGCTATGTTTAAATGTTGTGAAATGAATGGTTATGATCAAACGTTATGTGAGAAATGGATCTATAAATCATGGCACTAAGTGTGCAATGTCATTTAAGCTTCGGCTATGAATTGAGGCATTAAGTATGCGATTATAATTAATGAATCGCACTGTGTGTGCGAAACAATAGAAGCTACGGCTTTAATGAATAGCACTGTGTGTGTGAAACGATAGAAGTTTTAGCTTATCGAATTGGCACATTGTGTGCATGATCGATATAAGTTCGGTTTAAAATATTGGCACTAAGTGTGCGATGACAATTATGCTTCGGTTGTGAAATTGGCACTAAGTGTGCGAACTTATCAGAGGAATAGCAAAGGTTGAACTAGATGTAATATCGAGAAATTGAGTATCAAATTGGTGAGTAACTATGTGTTGATCAAGGTACGTTTGAACCTAAGTGGTTGATGATAGATTTAAGAGATGAATGAATAGATATTTGAGTATATGGTTGAGAGTGATAATGTGTTTAGTTGTGTCTTTATCTATGTGATGGTTGGATAGTATGGATAGTGAGTATCTAAATGTTGGCTAAGGTATGTATGATAACTATGTGTTGGTGAATTTGAAAGTAGATGGATGTAATGCTATGTGAACATTGAGCATACTTGAGTGAGTGTATCATTAGTAAATTAATCTAAGTGATGGCTTATTTTTTTTATTGATTTGAATTGTTAAATTACATGTACTATATTACGGACTTACTAAGCTTTGGAAAGCTTACTGTGTGATTTTTTTTTCTGCTTTGCAGTGTCAGTAAAGCTAGCTCGAATTCGAGGATCATCAGCATATCAATCACACTATCGAAAATTTGTTTTGGTACTTTTGAAAAGATGTGTATAGTGAAATATGACATGTATAGGCTAGTCAATATGGTATGTATTTTCATGTGTAATCCCTTCCATGTGATATGGTTTAAGGGTTGAATGATGATGTTATATTTTTATGGTTATGTAAGTTGATGGAAGATATGGTTAGAAGATGAATTTTGATTGGTTTACATGAAGCTTGAATTATATATGTTTTGAGATGTATAATTGTCTTTTTGAGTGGACTTAGTTGTGAGGATAATGAGCATGGAAGTAGATGGTGCAGTTGGTGAGTGAATAATGCATAAAATGGTATGTTTGAATGCATTTAGTAGTATGTATTGGCATTGCTTTGAAGCTTGTAGGTATGACCTTAGTGTGGGTGGAATATTGGCCTTACAAGGGGCCTGTTATGCATACAAGGTTATGGCACATGGGTGTGCCTATTAACCGTGGGGTAAAGTTAGCAGCTAGCTTAGGAGCACATAGCCATGGTACACGGGCGTGCCTAGTAGTCGTGTCAATAAGTCAGTATATTGCCTAAGAGCACACGACCTTAGCACACGGGCGTTCTTGATGGCCATGTGAAGAAGTCAGTATACATGCCCTGTTTGACACGGCCTGGACAGATGGGAGTGTCCGGAACCGTGGGAGGCATACGGTCTGGTTGCACGGGCGTGTGACCTCAACAGTGTTGAATAATTCTTGAAATTTCAAAAAATTTGTAAGTGTTCGATTTAGTCCCGACCTTTTTCTAACATGTGTTTAGCATCTCGTGGACCTCACTTAAGGACAATATGATTATGTTGTGACATGAGTGATTGATGATAGACTTTGTGTCGTGAAATGGATGTGAAATGTTTTGATTGTTCAATATCGCCTCCCAACCCTATTCAGGCGATAGTCTTGGGTTAGGGGTGTTACATGACTTGAATCAAAATTACAAACTCTAAAGATATGGTCGAGCAACAGGCCCGTGTGCTCAACCATGTGGGCAATTATAGGCCATTTTCAAGGCCAAATTACCATCCACACTTTGAAATCACCTCTAAGCATTAAATCCATGCCAATTCATACCTCAAATGCAATTAAGACATACAAATACAAGTACCAACTAATCAACTACTACATCATTTATTTCCATACTCAATTCCTACTCAAATAAATCCATCCAAAACATCATCTTCACAACTCAAATCATATAAACTAAGCATCATCTTGTCATACTGCAAATTCACACTTAAAATACCAATCTCATCAACAAATTGAAGCATGAATTATTCTATTTCCAACCTCACTATTTCATACCACATTCATCATTTACATAGCTCAAACATAATAACCAAAATCATCTAACTTCCAAGCCATGTCACATGGCAAGGTCCAACATCTCAAAAAACACCATATTTAATATCCTATACATGCCATATACCACATATGTACATATTTCAAAAGTACCGAAATTGATTGCCGATAGTGTGATTGAGTCACTGACGATCCCCGGATCCGAGCTAGCTTTACTGACACTGTAAAATAGAGAAACAATTCACACAGTAAGCTTAAGAGCTCAATAAGTTCGTAATATAATACATTCAACTTAATAAATCAAATACAATATACAAAACAAACCACCACATAGATCAATTTCCATGAATACACAATTTCAACTATAGCCATATCCTCACATCACAATTCATTCATCATCTACAAGTTCATCAACCACATAGGTTTTCATACATACCTTTTCCAACACCTAGTTTACAACCAGTTTTAATACTCAATGCTCAATTCCACCTTTTAAACAATCTTCATTATTTCTTCAATACAATTGCACACTTAGTGCATATTTCATAGCCGAAGCTTATCGAACATTACACACTTAGTGCCACATTTCTCAAATCCATATATAACATTTCAAATTCAATAACTATGCATTCATTCATTTTATATCACATAGATATAAATTTAATGACTTGTATTATATCTGAACTTACCTCGGACGTCAAAATACTGAAACTAATCGATCAATCGGGTACTTTGTCATTGCCTCGATGTAACGCCCAGAATTTGAGCCTAGTAGAATTGGGCCAATTGGGCCTTGGGCGTAAGAGTGTTTAAAATTTTTGAGAACAAGAGAACGGCACTAATACAAGTTGGATCTATTAGGTGAGTGATTTTGGAAGGTTAGGAGGCTTCCATGAAGTCCCGAGATCAAACCTGGGCTTTAGGAAAAATTTTGGTTTTAGGTGAGTAAAACCCTTGGAGTAAGTAAGTAGGCTTTAAGAATAAATTGGGGTAAAATAAGACACAAAAGGAGTTGTGGTCTAATGGAAAATGACGCCACATAGGAGACAAGGAAGTGATACCATAGAGGAAGCAAGGGGTCCAAGGTTCAAGTCTTGGCACTTGCAATTGATAAACCAAAAAAGTAACATATTTTAATCCCACATTTAGTATGCTTTTTGATGATTTAGCCCTCGATTTTATATAAAAGGTGCTTGTAATCCTTTCTTTTCATGTCATGTACTCAGGAAAGCACCCAAGGATAAAAAGAACACAAAACGGGCTTAAAACGGAGTAATTGGACCTTAGCAAGAAATCAACATGGCCTAGTCCAAAGTCCCCACGACCGTGCCTCGCCGATTACCTAGAACATGGCCTCAACTCCGTCACACACGGTCTTGCATCATCCATTTACCACACACGGACATGCCTTGTGATCTACATGGCCGTGTCTCAATGAAAGACCTAAAACATGGCCTGAACCCTGACTCACACGGTCATGCCACGACCGTGCCCAAAATGACAGAATTAAGGCACGCCCAACTACAATTTACAAGGGCGCGTGCCATGGCCATGCCCCTGTCGTAGGAAAGAGAAATTTCACTTGAAATTTGATGCTTGAAGCCAAAGAAACATACTCCTAAGTCTACTTAAACACCCTAATAGTAATTCTACTTGAAAGAGGTACTTAGGAGCCAAGTAAAGCATCTCAAAGGCCTATATAAACAACCGAAGGCAGCTATTCCAGGGGACTTTTTGGGGCAGATAGTTTTTGGCAGAGGCTTTTGCCGAAGCTTTCATCTTTTAGGGAAATACTCGAAGATAGCCGGATGATCCATCTCAAGAAGTCAGAATTCTACTCAAGGCGGAGGATCTCTCCATCAATTCATTCAGGGGGTTTTAGGGATTTCTTATATTTTGTTTTATATTTACTCTTGAGATGTTTTTTATGTAGTTATGAACTAAACCCTTCAGATACCTAATGGGGATGAAACCTATGATGGATTTTGTTATTTGATTTCTAAATTATATGATAAGTACTTAGTTTGTTCTTAATTATGTTACTTAAATTAATTTGATGTGCTTAGGTGGAGGATGAATAGACCCTTCCTAAGAGTAGATCTTGCATAATTGAGCGGAGTTGATCGGGCACCTAGAGATAGGGTTACGATATTTTGCTGAATTAGGGCGAAACCTAATATGGGAATCCATTGATCGATTTACTGCTTCCTTAGGGGGTTATTATAAGAGAACGAGAGTTCCACTAATTAACCTAAGGTTAGACGTTATTCACCTCGAGAGAGGGTTTAATATAGGTTAGGGAGTCTTACGGATCAAGCTAAGTAAAGAAATCATATGGTTTGGGGAATAAATAATAAGTGAAGTCATAGGTGGATTCTTCCTAAGGGTATCATCTTCATCTACTGAGTTTTCCTAAAGTCTTTCTCCCATTCATTCTTTTGTCTTTGCATTTAGTTTAAGTATTTCATTAGTTTAATAAATCAATCACTCCATATTTCAGGCTAAATAATGGAAAGAAAGTGAGTAGTAGTACTTTTAGGTTCCATTGGGTTCGATAAGATATTCTTGCCTAAACTATACTATTGTTCGATAGGTGCACTTGTCTCTATCGTTGTCATAGTTAGTCTACAAGTTTGGTCATTCTTTTATAAATATTAAGAATCGACTGTTTGACACGATCATGATTTTGGCGTCATTGCAGGGAACACTAAAATATTAAGAAAGCTCTATTTCTATTACTTTAGCCATAATTTTATTATTTTGCAATTTACTATTATTTTTGTTTTTGTTTAGGTTAAATTTTTATTTATACTAAATTTCTTTCTTTCTTCTCCTAGCAGTACCTCTAGTTTATGACTAGAAGGAACCCGAGAAGACCTTTAGTGTATGAAAGTGACATTGAAGATACCGCTCGCAAAAATCGCAGAGAAATTAGACGAGCTCTAGACTACCAAAGAGAAGAACAACAAGAAAGTTCCAATCCTACTGAAGGGATGGACGAACACAATCCACCGCCAAATGTGCAAGAACAGAATGCTCCGCGTACTATGTATTATTATGCTAAACCTACTTTGATAGGAGCAGAATCTAGTATTGTTAGGCCCGCTATAGCTGCTAATAATTTTGAATTAAAGCCTAACACAATACAAATGATTCAACAGTTTGTTCAATTTGATGGTTTGCAGGATGAAGATCCAAATACTCATATATCTAATTTTTTAGAATTTTGTGTTACCTTCAAAATAAATGGCGTTTCTGATGATGCCATACGTCTTCGATTATTCCCTTTTTCATTAAGAAATAAAACAAAGAAGTGGTTGAACTCGTTACTAGGAGGGTCAATCACCACATGGGATCAAATGACCAAAAAATTTCTTTTAAAATATTTTCCACCAGCCAAAACGGCTAAATTTAGGAATGACATATCTTCTTTTATGCAGAATGACGTAGAAACATTATATGATGCATGGGAAAGATACAAAGATATCCTAAGAAGATGTCCACACCACGAATTACCTTTGTGGCTTGAAGTCCAAACTTTTTACAATGGTGTGAATTCTCCAACTAGGCAAATGATTGATTCATCAGCCAGTGGAACCTTTAACAACAAAACACCTGAAGCGGCTTACGATTTTATTAAGGAGATGTCGTTGAACACCCATAATGGCAAATTACAAGAGCCAAACCAACAAAATCAGCCGGAGTTTTCAACATAGGCGTAGTGACAATGCTGTCAACGCAGGTGGAGTTAATGGATAAAAAGCTTGATAACTTATGTTCTTCGCAGGTACACCCAGTCATACAATGCGAAGCGAGTGGAAATGTGGCAAATTTTGAGTACCCACCCTACCAACCGGGTGGACAACGAGCAGACAAAATATATAACAATTTCAGATCTAATAATAATCCTTATAGTAACACTTATAATGCAGGTTGGAGGAACCACCCAAATTTTTCGTGGGGAGGACAAGGAAATTAAGGAATTCAAAGGCAGCAACCTCCTCCTAATTACCAAAATCAGCCTTATCCACAGGAAAAGAAATCAAACCTTGAAGAGATACTAACAAAATTCATGGCAGCTACAAATTCTCATCTCCAAAAGAATGAAGCAACACGTGATGAACAACAAAAATTGATCAAAGAGATCAAGAATCAACTTGGAGAACTTACTACGTTAGTGGGACATCTCACAAAACTGATTTCTAAATGCCAACAAGGACGTCTACCAAGCAACACAGAAATAAACCCAAAAGAATAGACCCAAGCCATCACATCTCAAGAGAGTACAAAGGTAGACAAGCCCACATCAACACAAGAAACCAAGGAAGAAAAAGGTAAAATAGAGGTAGCACAAGAAACACCGGTAATCAAAGAGTACCAACCTCGCATACCTTATCCCGAAGCATTGAAAAAAGATGATTCTGAGGAACAATTCGTTAAGTTTCTAAAACTTCTAAAGAAATTACATATTAACTTACCTCTTCTTGAAGCTCTTTTTCAGATGCCCGACACAAGGAGATTTTTAAGACAGCTCTTGACCAACAAGCGCAAAATAGATGAACAGCACCATGTGGAACTCAATGCAACATGCTCAGCAATGCTACAGAATAGACTACCGCAGAAACTCAAAGATCCAGGGAGTTTTACGATTCCATATTTAATTGGTAGTCTAACTATTGATAATGCGTTAACTGATTTAGGGGCAAGTATAAATGTCATGCCTTATGCACTGTTTAAACAACTAGGTCTAGGGAAGCCCAAACAAACCAGGATGAATATTCAACTAGATGATAAAACTGTTAGAATTCCTAGGGGCATTATTGAAGACGTTTTAGTAAAAATCGATAAATTTGTTTTCCCAGTAGATTTTGTTGTCTTAGACATGGATGAGGAAAATTTAACCCCTTTAATTTTAGGAAGACCTTTCCTTGCAACTGCCAAGACTAAAATTGATGTTGCCACAGGAGAACTCATATTTCGTGTAGGAGAAGAATCGGTCAATCTTCATGCTCTCGACTCAACCAAAACAACAGAAGATGAAGGTAAGAAAGTCATTTCAGTAGATAACCAAATTGTTCAACCTTCATCGCAGGAAACATCACAATGCATCAAAGCTGAGCCAACTCATAGCCCCTATGTCGTCACAGAAGAATCACACCAGAAACAAAATCGTAAGATCAACAATTTAGAAGAGTAGAAGATACACACAAAAGAAAAGCCGGATCCACACAAAGTAAAACAAAAGGAACCACCAAAAGAGCTCATAGGGACATCAAATCACTTTAAAATAGGAGACCAGGTGCTGTTAGACAAAGTCGATCCCCACGTCACTTCAACAAACCTAAAGAAAAAGGAAGAAATACTCCTTCAGTTACACGAAATCTTCCCCCACGACACAGTCGATGTAAGTAAACCAATGTTCGGCAATTTTAAGGTAAACGCTTCTCGACTCCAATTTTGTCACGAAAGTAGAACTGTAAGCATGAGGGAAGATATTCAAACCTTTAAACCTCCCTGAAATTTTCAAATTCAAGGAAAGTCTAGCTTAGGACTATAAACAAGCGCTTCTCGGGAGGCAACCCAAATACTAACACTATTTATTTCAAATTTATTTTCAGTTTCTTTTCTTTCATCTTTCTTTTCTAAATATTTAGTTTTACGCTAACACAAAAATACAGATTCCTAGGCACACGGCCTTACACACGGCCGTGGTTGTGGTCGTGTGGACCACCGGAACCACCACACTGACAGAACAGAGCCGTGTAAGTCAGACCACCCACCCCTAACGTCACGGAGCTAACCACCCACACCACGGGCACCGACAAAATAGCACGGTCGTGCCTCACGACCGTGCTAAGATACTGACTTATTGAGCACAGGTAGACCACGCCCGTGCATTCCATCCGTGCTCACATACTGACTTTTTAGGAATAGGTGTGCCAATCAACAAATGGGCATGGAAGAACAACAAACTCCACAACACGGCTGTGCGATACGACTGTGTGAATCGACACACCCTCGATACGAGCGTGGAAACGTGCCAGATTTGAAATCTTATTTAAATCCCTATAGCCTTTCCCCTTTTCCCATCTTATTTCCTCCTTCTCTTTCTTTCAAATTTTTCTCTCTGTTCATAGAAAAGGTCTAAAGGCTCTTGAGCAACACAAAAAATAATGCCAAAGAAACGTAAGAAGGTAAGCATCGTCTCCTCAGAGGAGACCTCATCATGAGTTCATGCTGGTAGCTTCAGCTCATTGACACGCCAAGGGTCTCCGAAACCTTTTCGATTCTATTTTTCTTTTCTCCTCTCCTTTATTTTCCTTATCTATACTTCTTTTCTACTTCATTTAATTTTTTTCATAATAGTTTCTTAGTTTTAGGTTCTAAAGGTTGCTAGGGAATCACGCTACTTCCACCACCACCAACACTCCGCAGCCTTAGAAATCATATCCACCTCACGAACCATCTGCTAATAAGGACTCTTTAGTCCATTAGTCTTTTCTTTAAATTTTAGTTTTCTTCTTAGTCTCCGTCTCTTTATTTTCTTAATCTTTAATTATATTAGTAGTATATTATTATTTCTCTAGATCTCTTGGCTATATCTTCGCAAGCTACCCAATTTCTTCATCTAGCAAATTGCTTTTCGGTAGCCACACTAGTAGGCCCATGGAAAACACCATCACCGCCACCAAAGACGCCAGGGATCATCCAAAATTGAGGAAGTGGCACTCTATCCCTCACTTTTGATTTTATATTAATTGTTATTTATCTATCTTTGTACATTGAGGGCAATGTACATCTTAAGTGTGGGGGGTAAAAGTGCCTAACTTTTTGCATTATTCTCAAATCCTAAATTTTAGTCTTGTCCATAAGAAATTTTCTCATATTACTAATTAGGATGAAATTTCTAATGATTTATGATTTTTATTGATAAGTTTTAGATTAAGTCATAGTTAATTGTGCATTGATGATTAAATTTGAAGGATACTAGAGAATCGAGCATGATAAGTCTACTTTCTAAAAATTAAAATTGATGGGTCGTTGAACCGAATTTGAGTTTCACCTTGAAGTTCAAAATTTACAGGGATTGATGTCAAAAACACCCATAATTTTGTGAGATTTTGAGCCTTATAGAGCATATATTCTTTTTCGTGCTCACTTTATTAATTATGAGTGTGTCAACTTTGAACTGTTATTTTAGAACTTGCCTCGTTTATACATGTCGAGACCACATTAATGAATTGATATACTGAGATGATAAAGGCACCTAGGTTTTAACCCGTTCACTCCACTAAAAAGCCTACCTACATAAATAACCCCTAAAGAACCCCGTTGAATCCTAACAACCTTTTTATTGACTCACCAACTAATATTAACCCAAAATCCCTTTGAATTTGTTATCACCATTCTTTTGACTACCCTTTAATCGAGTTTTGATTTGATTAAATTATCGAAGTATATTAGTTCAGTAGTTACATTTATTATTTATGATGCAATATTTTAGTTTGTTCTTAAAAAAATCCAAGTTTATTCAATATTAGTAGTATATAAAAGAGCTTAGACCATTTAAACTCCAATTGTTGAAGAAAAAGCTCGTATTAAAGTATTATCAAATTTTAAGTGATGAAAATACTCTTTATTATATAGTAATTATCAATAGTGGTAATATTAGTTTTCATTCGATGTAAATATTCATATTCAGTTCATTATTTTTAGATTAGGTAATTAGTCAATTCAATCTCGATACTAACCCTCTAATTCAGCCTGTATCCACACCCTTAACGTTAGCCCCATTACAACCCTGATAAAGACATTTTGATTTGTGTATCATCTCATATACAGTGGTGGAGGTTTGTTTTTCTGGCAAGCCTATGGGATTAACTTTTCAAGTTCGACTTATGAGTGCTTATTCTTGAACCTTAAACACTTTTAGTGATTTGAGTGAACCTTCAGTGAGGATGTCAATCCTTGTCAGTTTTGATTTAAAGGTAATTATTCAGATAGGGGGAGACACCTATGTTTTCGTGCTATAAAGGTATGACTTATCGTAATTGAATCTTTAGGGTTCTTTGAGTTGAATTATCCATGTATATATTATCTCTAAATTATGATGAGACATTGTCGATAGGAATTAAGAATTGTGGAAAGTTCATTTTAATTGTAAGTTGAGAATTTTGCTTGAGGACAAGCAAAAGCTTAAGTGTGGGGGTATTTGATAAACCATAAAAGTAACATATTTTAATCCCACATTTGGTATGCTTTTTGATGATTTTGCCCTTGATTTTATATAAAAGGTGCTTGTAATCCTTTTTTTCATGCCATATACTCAGAAAAGCACCCGAGGATAAAAAGAACACAAAAATGGGCTTAAAACAGAGTAATTGAGCCTTAGCAAGAAATCAACACGGCCTGGCCCAAAGCCCACACGACCGTGCCTCATCGATTACCTAGAACACATCCTCAACTCCATCACACACATGACCGTGCATCATCCATTTACCACACACGGACGTGCCTGGTGATCTACATGGCGTGTCGGTCGATGACACGAAACACGGCTGAATCTCGACTCACTGGCCGTGCCCAAAATAAAAAATCAAGGCACGGCCCAACCACAATTTACACGGGCGTGTGCCATGGCCGTGCCCCTACCTAGGAAAGGAAATTTCACTCGGAATTTGATGCTTGAAGCCAAAGAAACATACTCTTAAGTCTACTTAAACACCCTAATAGTAATTCTACTTGAAAGAGGTACTTAGGAGCCAAGTAAAGCATCTCAAAGGCTTATATAAACAACCCAAGGTAGCTATTCCAGGGGACGTTTTTGGGTAGATGCTTTTTGGTAGAGGCTTTTGCCGAAGCTTTCATCATTTAGGAAATACTCGAAGATAGCCAGTTGATCCATCTCAAGAAGCCGGAATTCTACTCAAGACGGAGGATCTCTCCTTCAATTCTTTCAGGGGGTTTTAGGGATTTCTTATGTTTGGTTTTATATTTACTCTTGAGATGTTTTCTTATTGAGTTATGAACTAAACCATTTAGATACTTGAAGGGGATGAAACCTATGATGGATTTTGTTATTTGATTTCTAAATTATATGATAAGTACTTAGTTTCTTCTTAATTATGTTGCTTAAATTAATCTGATGTGCTTAGGTGGAGGAGGAATAGACCCTGCCTAAGAGTAGATCAAGTATAATTGAGTGGAGTTGATCGAGCGCCTAGAGATAGGGTTACAAGATTTTGCCAGATTAGGGTGAAATCTAATATGGGAATCCATTGATCGATTTACTACTTCTTTAGGGGGTTATTATAAGAGAATGAGAGTTCCACTAATTAACCTAAGGTTAGACGTTATTCGCCTCGAGAGAGGGTTTAATATAGGTTAGGGAGTCTCACGGATCAAGCTAAGTAAAGAAATCATATGGTTTGGGGAATAAATAATAAGTGAAGTCATATGTGGATTCTTCCTAAGGGTATCGTCTTCATCTACTGAGTTTTCCTAAAGTCTTTCTCCCATTCATTCTTTTGTCTTTGCATTTAGTTTAAGTATTTCATTAGTTTAATAAACCAATCACTCAATATTTTAGGCTAAATAATAGAAAGAAAGTGAGTAGTAATACTTTTAGGTTCCCTTGGGTTCGATAAGATATTCTTGCCTAAACTATACTACTATTCGATAGGTGCACTTGCCTCTATCGTTGTCATAGTTAGTCTATAGGTTTGATCATTCTTTTATAAGTATTAAAACTCTACTGTTTGACATAATTAGCAATTCATTTTGATCTCCTTTTAAATAAACTTAGACGTTGGCCCATAGGTTTATATTTAGTTGCACATGTTGTAAGTCACAAAAGGAGCTTATGTTGTGATGGCATGTAGCGTCTAGAGCATAGAAGAGGGCAAGGGTTCGAATGCCATTGCAAGCAAAAAGGGATTTTTTTTTTGCTAAGTTGGGGCGACAGGTGTTTGTGATGGAATTAAACTCTGATGAAGGAGGGATCCCACATCGGGAAGCTAGCATGAGGAAGGTGAGAAGTTGGCTTTAAATAGAGCAATCTATGAGGAGAGTAAGCATACCTTGGTTGGCGTTTGGGCATAGGAGTGTTCGGAGTGTGGATTAGCTTCAGATTCCTATCAGGTGTGTATTTTGTACTACTCTAGCTGTAGAGCGGCAAAGACCGAAATGCTGATCACACAGCGATGGTAGCCACACGAGCACGTGAGCGTACGTGTGGGAGCTTCGATGCAATAGTTGAGGCCATCATGAGTGTTCTTGTGGGTTTAAGCTATTTAGGCCACGATGGGCCGAAAGGGGCCATGTGGGGCCAATGGGCCCGTGGGCTCAATCGGATAAGTTGTATGATTGTGTAGTGAATATTGGACTAGACTATGTGAATCTCATATCTATGGCTAGATTTGGGCTAAGTGGGCCACACGAGCGTGTGGGCTCATTTGGGCTGAGAATGGGCCCTAGACCCAATCGCTTTGTTATCTCGTTTCTTCTGTTAGGGTGATTGGTTACTTTGTGGTTGCGATTTAAGCATTCGTGTTAACTCCAATTCTATAAGATCGTGATCTTGATGAGCAAAGGGGATTCTAGCCATTGGGGGCGGCAAAGGTGCTGGTGAGACTGTGCACATAGCCTCTACCCCAAAGTTTAAGCGGCGTAGGGTGTCAGCAGATCGAGACTTTCTGCCAGGATGCGGAAGGGCATCGGCATCAAACTTTGGTTTAACTAGGCAAATCGCAGTTGGTCATTCTAGTGAAGGTAAGCAATAGTAAATCTCATTGTTAGGTGTGTGGAATAGAGATCTCCCAATTCTTTTGCTAATTGAGTTAAATGGGTGTTATGTTTTGTATAGGTGAAGGCACTTGTGATTATTTAGTACTCTACGTGATAAGGTGTGTAATCTCAGGCCTCTGTTTATTCTGTTAATGCGACGTTCTGTGAAACGGCTAAAAGTTAAAATACCAAAACTCAGAATATCGACATCTAAGGTCACTCGAGCGTGCGAGCACTCGTAGAGATAAACTAAGCCACAAGTGTTGGCGATAGACTGTTGGGTGTGTCACAAACTCTCTCGTGGGAATGAGGCTGTAATGGGCCTTATTGAGTCGAAGTGGGCTAAGGGGGCCCAATGGGATAACGGGCCCATAGAAACGAAACCGATGGTAAGTGTCGAATAATAGATGTGGCTGCGAGGTTCGTAGAATCGTAGCCGAAAATGGGCTGAATGGGCCACACAAGCATGTGGGCCCACTTGGGCTGAATTGGGTTTTAGGCCCAATTGCACCATTTTGATCAAAAAGGGTATCCGTGTCGCTCGAAGTGACAGTGGGCCTTCGGAGAGGCCATTAAAGGGTAAAATTATCGAAATACCCTTATGGGTAAAATTACTGAAATACCCTTCACGGGTAAAATTACCTAAATACCCTCTATGGGTAAAGTTACTGAAATACCCTCTATGGGTAAAGTTATCGAAATACCCCTGTAGGGTAAAATTACCGAGATTCCCTTACGGGGCAAAATGTCTATTTTACCCCTAATCGACTAATGACCGTTATGCCCTTCGTGGTGATTTAAATGATGTTTATGTGATATTTATATAACTGTTTATGATCGTGATACACTACATACATAACATATTTCATTTGGTTGGGTTTTTCTGATTTGGAGGAAGTATCGTTATAGTGGCATCGCCACTATTCTAATTCCAGTGGCTCAGCCACATATACCGTTGTTAGCAGCTAGGCTGCACCATTGGAGAGTTTGGCTGGGTGGGTCGACATGGTCCCTACATAGAAAGTCTGATTGGTACGGGTGAAGAGTTTGGTTGGTATGGGTTAGGTTACATGTCCATTGCATTGATATGATTTTAGGGCTTAGGCCCAGATTCTTACCGGATAGGGCTTTGGTCCAGATTGTTACCGAATAGGGCTTAGGCCCAGACTGATACCGTATGGGCTCAGGCCCAGATTGTGACCATAATAGGGGATTACACACTGAGTTCTCATAACTCACCCTTTTCCTTTAACTGTGTAGGTAATCCCCAGTCATAGAAGATTTAGAGCTGCGAGGGACTCAGAGGTGGCCACACGACCGACATGCTAGTCTGTATTTACTTTATTTTAATTATTGGGTTAATAAATTTTTGTAATAAGGCCATTGGGATTTTCTTTTAAATTTTATTTGGTACTTCTTTTAATTACAAGCTGCTAGTCTATTAAAGACAGGTTTTAAAACAATAACTACTGTTTTCAAAATATCACGTTTCCGCAACTGTTTAAGTTAGACTTCCGCAACAAACAAGGTTTTAAAAATAATAATATTTTTGGCAAGGGAATGGCTTTGAGAAAATTTTGTTTTGTTAATAAGCAATGAAAATCGAGATTTTTTTAAACGGTAGAAAGTTTTAAATTGAAGAAGAGTTTTCAATGAAAACATGGTTTTCGAAAAACACTTCAAGGTGAGACGCTAGATTTAGGCCTAACTTATAGGCCGAGCTTGGGGTGTTACACTCGATCTCGATTCGAATCTCTCCATTCCTGGTCTTGATTAAAATCAACAATGGTCGAACCCTAGATGGCTTTTTCTCTTTTCTTTTCTTTCAAATTTCGACAAGGAAGTTGATAATGGAGCTTATTTTCTTATTTGTTTTATTTAATCATACATTAATAACCTATTTACAAATTTAGCTTTAATGAAACAACATTTAAATTCCACTAACTTAGGCATTTTTGTCCATCCATTTATCACATGGAATAATAACAACATATGGACTCCTATTTTAATATGCCATGCCAAATTAACACTTAAACAATCAGCACACAACTTTTACATTTTATGCGATTAAGTCCTTTTTCATAATTAAGCACACAATCGATAAAATTTTCACACAGAATTTTCACACATACTCAATCACATATTATAAACACTAAAAATACTAATAAAATATTTTTCAACCTCGGATTTGTTGTCTCGAAACCACTATTCTGACTAGGGTCTAAAATGGGCTATTATAAAACCTGAAACGGATACATATTCACATATTCAATCATATCTCGAAATGCTCGTTGAACTGATCAGAATCAAATAGGATACTCAAATAGCTTGAAAAGCTCGTGCAATGCCAACGTCCCAGGCGTGGTCTTACATGTAATCAATATCGATGCCATTGTCCCAGACAAGGTCTTACATGAAATTAAATACGATGTCGATGTCCCAGAAATGGTCTTACACATAAATCAAAAATTGATGCCAACGTCGCAGACGTGGTCTTACACGATAACTCATATCAGAATCCTACGTAATGACATACATATCCTAACTACTTCCTAAGGTTCGAACAGGACTTTTCGGACGTCATCACATTATCAAAACTTTCCCGAATTTCAAATATTCAGTTCAAATAGCCATATATCACAATTCATTCACATATAAGCAATAATAATTCAATTCAAACACATTTATTTGTATATCAACTAACCTCATACGGATTCGGATGGAAATAAACGATTACTCGACCACTTTAGATTTCCCCTAATCTAATTCTGTTTTCTTTGGTTCTTGATCTATACACATTCAAATTTCCCTTATTCATTCACCAAATCATTCAACTCAATCCATATACACATATTTAGGGCATTTTACAAATTAGCCCTCACATTTTCACATTTTGACATTTTAGTCCCTATTTCTTAAAATCACAAAATAACATAATTTAACAATATCATAGCTTGGCCAAATATTCCTTTAGCTCATATAAGCCCATATTTTTCATTTATTTCACATTTTACTCCCTCAATTTCTCATTTTCACAATTTAGCCCAAAATAGTCAAATTCATCAAAAATTCAAAGACAAAACATATTAATCTATCACATATCTTTCATATTTCATCAACTATCAACACAAAGATTACAAAATCATCAATGGCATAACTCACAATCTTCATCACATTCAGAAATTGAGACATGGGCTAGGTAGATGACAAAGCAATGATCTCAAAAATATAAAAATCATCAAAAACTGAGCTCAAAACACATACCTAATAAACCATGCAAGGGCTGAACTTAATGAAGCTTCAATGGCTATTTCTTTTCTCTATATTCTGTGGTGGAAGATGATGATAAAAGGAATTTTATGTTTTATTTTATCTAATATAACTTATTAAATAATTTGCATAATTAACCTTTAATAATAACATATAATAACATATAATGGATGGTCATTTATTTCCATTCCCACTATCCATGGTCTATTTGCATAATAAGGACTTAATAGTTAATAAGCCATAGTAATATAGCACATTAACAAATAGCATACAACATTTGCATTTTGCACGATTAAGTCCATTTATCAAATTAACCAATCAATCGGTAAAATTAAATCACAAAATTTTCACACATATAAATTTACATACTGTAAATGCCAAATAAAAAAAAAAAAAATTTACAACCTCAGAATTGTGGTTTCGAAACAACTGTTTCGACTATGGTCTAAACCTGGCTGTTACAACTTTCTTCTTAACATACAATACTGGCTCACCCTAAAGCAAAAAACTCGATCGTGCAAAACCTCTATCTGTTAACTCTTGCAACTGAGTTTTCAACTCTTTCAACTCTGTCAGAGCCATTGTATATGGAGCTATAGATTTAGTGAAGTTCCAGGTACTAGTTCAATGGCAAACTCAACCTCTCTGACTGGTGGCAACCCAGGCAATTCTTTTGGAAATACATTCGGATATTCACAAACTACATGCACTGTATCAATCTTCTTTTCAGACACCTTAGTATCTAAAACATATGCTAGGTACATTTCACAACCTTTTCTCACATATCTCTGATCCAACATTGATGAAATCACTATAGGCAATCCACCTGACTCATCAAATTCAATTCGAAGAATTTCATTATTCTGACATTTCAACTCTATAATCTTTTGTCTACAGTTCACAATATCATCATTTAGAGTCAACCAATCCATTCCGAGGATCACATCGAACTCATCAAATGGTAAAAGCATCAAATCAGCCAAAAACAATAACCCCAGTCATTAAATGATAGTTCTTGCATACTTTGTCAACTAGAACATACTTGCCTAAGGGGTTCGATACTTTAATCTTAAATTCAGTAATTTCAACAGGCAATTTCTTACTAGACACTAAATTCTCACAAACATACGAATGTGCTGATCCTTAATCAATTAAAGTAATTACATTAGTGTCATAAAGGAAGAAGGTACCAGTAATAACATTTAGTGACGATGCTTCTTCGGAGCACGAATAACATACGCTCTGGCGGGTGCTCTAGCCACAAACCTCACGGTGGACACCATTGTCGCCCCTCGACTACCACTCAAATTCCCAATATTTCTTGGTGGTCTTCTTCCAGTCGACATATTACTCAATTTCACATTCTGAGGTCTATCTTTCTCAACCATCTTAGGACAGTCTTTAATAAAATGATCTCGTGAACCACAATTGCAACAAGCTCTATTATTATATTTCACTCAACAATCTCTAAAATGTCGTCTTCCACACTGTTGACAATCAAGCTTGTTGTCTTTTACGTTGCCAACACTCGATACTGAAGTGGCTTGAGCTTTATGGCTGGTGTATTGCCTTCCGCGATCTATATTCGAATATCCCACTGAAGTGGTCGATCGGTTATAATGATCTCTTGATTTATTTGACAAGGAATGATAAGATTTTCTCATCGATCTATTCCTTCAATCTCTTTCATCAAAATCAGCCTTTCTCTTTTCTCGATTAAAGTCTTCGACTTTGCAAGCTCAGCTGACTAACATAACAAACTCTTTAAAATCTAATATCCCGACCAGAAGTTAATATCTTTGTTCAACCCATTAACAAACCGATTGCACATAATCTCTTTGGTAGAAATAACTCTTGAGCATATTTACTTAACCATACAAATTCTCTCTCATACTCCGTTACGGTCAAGCGGCCCTATTTCAGTTCTAGAAACTCTTTGTGCTTTTGATCCAAAAATCGTTGACTAATGTACTTATTTCAGAATTAAGTCTGAAACAATTCCCAGGTAACTCTCTCCATCGACACCACGGATACTAACATATTCCACCATTGATATTCGGTGTCTCTCAGAAAGGATATAGTACACTTTAAACATTCAGTCGGTGTGCAGGAAAGCGCATCAAACACTCGGGTCGTATTTTGAAGCCAAAACTCAGCTCTCTCAGGGTCATCGTCAACATTAGCCCTGAACTCTTCAGCCCCATGTTTACAAATCTTATCAACTGAAGGCTTTTTCAATCTTAAAAGCTCGACTCCTTGAAGAGATACGGGTACATGTTGGGGATTGGGAGGGGGTAGAGGTTGTTGAGTAATCGGGTTTGTACGAATGTATTGAGTGAGCCACTCGTTCATAATTTGGAAGAAGGCTTCTTTAGCCTCTCCTCCCTAGCTGCCTATTATGGGTGTAGAATCAGACGACGCTATCCCTTGAGCGGGAGTAGGCGCATTACTTTCAACCTCATCAGCTATCGCTCGATTGGGATCCATTTGCTATATACAAACTCATTTTCAAATGATAAGAGTCATCACACTATCACAATTTATATATGGCATGTATAGCTAGACTCTCACATGCTACGTTAGTCCTAGAATCGCCTAAACTGTAGCTCTGATACCAATAAATGTAACAATTTCACCCGTATTCACCGTTAGAATAAGGTTAAGGAGCATTACCAGATTTACAACACTTTTTAACATTCATTTCATATACAACTTATCAATTCAAATATAATTCAATCACAATCAATCATAGTGTCCCTTAAACGACCCTACAAGGCCTTAAACATGCATTAAGAGTGGTTCGGGGCTAAATCGATAACTCAAAAAATGTTTTAACACTTATAATTATTTTCTCAAAAAAGGGGACCCACGCCCTTGTGGCTAGGCCGTGTATCTCACACGTCCACCAGACACACCCATGTCTCAAGCCGTGTGAACATTCGAAATGGAAACACAAGGCCGTGTACTAGCCCGTTGATAAATCGTAAAAGTAACATATTTTAATCCCACATTTAGTATGCTTTTGGATGATTTAGCCCACAATTTATGTAAAAAGGCACTCTTAATCCTTTCTTTTCATGTCTTATACTCAGGAAAGCACTCGAGAATGAAAAGAATGAGAAACGGGCTTAAAACGGACCAAATTGGACCAACCCAAGAAATTGGAACAGCCTGGACTTCAAGTCACACGACCGTGCCTTGCCAATCATTCAAAGACACGCCCCAAGGACGATTTGCATGACTGTGTCCCAATCAATAGACTTGAAGCATGGCCTGAATTCGAACTTACACGACCGTACCATGACCGTGCCTCAATCAACAGAATCAAGACACGGCCTGAAGAAGACTTATACGGGTGTGTGCCATGGTCGTGCCCCTGTTACGGGAATGAGCAATTTCACTCTGATTTGGATGCTTAAAGCCAAAGAAACATACTCCTAAGTCTACTTAAACACCTTAATAATAATTCTACTTGAAAGAGGTACTTAGGAGCCAAGTAAAGCATTTAAGGAGCCTATATGAACAACCCAAGGCAGCCGTTCTAGGGGTGGTTTTTTGAAGGTAGAGTTTTCTGCCAGAGCTTTTATTCAGGGAATTACTCGAAGATAGCCAGTTGATCCATCTCAAGAAGCCGGAGTTCTACTCAAGACAGAGGATCTCCTCTTCAATTCCTTCAGGGGGTTTTAAGGATTTCTTATGTTTTGTTTTATCTTTTCTCTTGAGAGGTTTTATTATTTTGTTATGAACTAAATGCTTTAGATACCTGAAGGGGATGAAACATATGATGGATTTTGTTATTTGATTTCTAAATTATATGATAAGTACTTAGTTTGTTCTTGATTATTTTGCTTAATTTAATCTGATGTGCTTAGGTAGAGGAAGAATAGACCCTGCCTAAGATTAGATATAAACATAATTAAGCGGAGTTGATCGAGCGCCTAGAGTTAGGGTTATGAGATTTTGCCAGATTAGGGTGAAACCTAATATGGGAGCCCATTGATCGATTTACTGCTTCCTTAGGGGGTTATATGAGAGAACGAGAGTTCCACTAATTAACCTAAGGTTAGACGTTATTTGCCTCGAGAGAGGGTTTAATATAGGTTAGGGAGTCTCACGGATCAAGCTAAGTAAAGAAGTCATATGAATTAAAAGTTAGATAACAAGAGAAGTCATAGGTGGATTCTTCCTGATGGTATCATCGTAATCAACTGAGTTTTTCCACAGTCTTTTCCCAAATTTTCGATCTTTTCTCTTTGCATTTAGTTTAAGTATTTCATTAGTTTTTAGATTAATAAACCAATAACTCTATATTTCAGTCTAAATAATAGAAAGGAAGTGAGTAATAGTACTTTTAAGTTCCCTTGGGTTTGATAAGATATTCTTGCCTAAACTATACTATTGTTCGATAGGAGCACTTGCCTCTATTGTTGTCATAGATAGTCTACAGGTTCAATCATTCTTTATAAATATTAAAACTCGACTGTTGACACAATCAAGTTTTTGGCGCCATTGCCGGGGATACCTAAAATATTAAGAAAGCTCTATTTCTATTACTTTAGCCATTATTTTATTTTTTTTCGAAATTTGCTTTAATTTTTAGTTTAGGTTAAAATTTTATTTTCACTAAATTTCTTTCTTTCTTCTCCTAGCAAGTACCTCTAGTTTATAACTGGAAGGAGCCCGAGAGGACCTTTAGCATACGAAAGTGACATTGAAGCTACCGCTCGCAGAAATCATAGAGAAATTAGACGAGCTCCAGGCTACCAAAGAGAAGAACAAGACAGATCCACTCTCTACTGAAGAGATGGATGAAAATAATCCCCCGCAAAATGTGTAAGAACAGAATGCTCTGCGTACTATGTATGATTATGCTAAACCTAATTTGACAGGAGCAGAATATAGTATTGTTAGGCCCGCTATAGCTACTAATAATTTTGAATTAAAGCCTAATACAATACAAATGATTCAACAATTTGTTCAATTTAATGGTTTGCAGGACAAAGATCCAAATACTCATATAGCTAATTTTATAGAGTTCTACGATACCTTCAAAATAAATGGCATTTCTGATAATGCCACACATCTTCGGTTATTTCCCTTTTCATTAAGGAATAAAGCAAAGCAGTGGTTGAACTCGTTACCATGGGGGTCAATCACCACATGGGATCAAATGACCGAAAAATTTCTTTTAAAATACTTTCCACCAACCAAAACGGCCAAATTTAGGAATGACATATCCTCTTTTGTGTAGAATCACGCAGAAACATTATATGATGCATGGGAAAGATATAAGGATCTCCTGAGAAGATGTCCACACCACGGATTACCTTTGTGGCTTCAGGTCCAAACTTTTTACAACGGTGTGAATTCTTCAATAAGGCAAATGATTGACTCATCAGCCGATGGAACTTTGAATAACAAAACTCCTGAAGTGGCTTACGACTTTATTGAAGAGATGTCATTGAACACTTATCAATGGCAAATTACAAGGGCCAAACTGACAAAATCGGCTAGAGTTTTTAACATAGACGCTGTAACAATGCTGTCAACATAGGTGGAGATGATGAACAAAAAGCTTGATAATTTATGTTCTTCGTAAGTACACCCCGTAATGCAATACGAAGCGAGTGGGAATGTGGCGAATCCTGAGTACCCACCCTAACAACCAAGAGCGGAACATGAGCAGACAAACTATATAGGTAACAATTTCAGTTCCAATAATAATCCTTATAGTAACACTTATAACACAGGTTGGAGGAACCACCCAAATTTTTCGTGGGGAGGATAAGGAAATCAAAGGCAGCAACCTCCTCTAAATTATCAAAATTAGCCATATCCACAAGAGAAGCAATCAAACCTCGAAGAGATGCTGACGAAATTCATGGTAGCCACGGATTCTCGTTTCCAAAAGACTGAAGCAGCACTTGATGAACAACAAAAATCGATCAAAGGGATCGAGAATAAAGTTGGAGAATTTACTAAGTCAGTGGGACATCTCACGAAGCTGATTTCTGAATGTCAACAAGGACGTCTACCAAGCAACATAGAAATAAACCCAAAAGAATAGATCCAAGCCATCACTGCTCAAGAGGGTACAAAAGTAGACGAGCACATCACGGCACAAGAAACCAAGGAAGAAAAAGGTA
Source organism: Gossypium rotundifolium (assembly GCA_025506655.1). Taxonomy (NCBI): domain Eukaryota; kingdom Viridiplantae; phylum Streptophyta; class Magnoliopsida; order Malvales; family Malvaceae; genus Gossypium; species Gossypium rotundifolium. Next base: position 72,194,547 of record CP106729.1, read on the forward strand.
AAATAGAGGTGGCACATGAAAAGCCAAAACCAATAATCAAAGAATACAAACCTCGCATACCTTATCCTAAGGCATTAAAAGGAGATGATTCAGAGGAACAGTTTGGTAAGTTTCTTAAACTTTTAAAGAAATTACATTTTAACTTACCCCTTCTTGAAGCTCTTTTCCAAATGCCAGACTCGAGGAAATTTTTAAGACAACTCTTGACAAACAAACGCAAAATAGACGAAAAGCACCACGTGGAACAAAACGTAACATGCTCGGCAATGTTACAAAATAGACTACAGCAGAAACAAAAAGATCCGGGGAGTTTTACAATTCCATGCTTAGTTGTAGTTTAACTATTGATAATGCGTTAGTTGATTTAGGGGAAAGTATAAATGTCATGCCTTATGCATTGTTTAAACGACTTGGTCTAGGGAAGCTTAAACAAACTAGGATGAGTATTCAACTAGCTGATAAAACTGTTAGAATTTCTAGGGGAATTATTGAAGATGTTCTTGTAAAAATCGATAAATTTGTATTCCAGTAGATTTTGTTATTTTAGACATGGATGAGGATAATTCAATCCCCTTAATTCTAGGAAGACCTTTTCTAGCAACTGCCAAGACTAAAATTGATGTTGTCACAGGCGAGCTCATACTTCATGTAGGAGATGAATCGATTAAGCTTCAAGCTCTCGACTCGGCCAGAACAATAGATGATGAAGGCAAGAAAGTCACTTCAATAAATAATCAAATTTTCAACTTTCATCACAGTAAACACCACATAAAGACAACCCTGAGCTGACTCATAAGTCCCAAAACAATAAAGAAGAATCCTACAAGGGACAAGACCTTAGGCTTGACAAGTTTGAAGAGCAGAAGATACAAGTCAAAGAAAAGCCGGATCCACACAAAGTAAAACCAAAGGAACAGAGAGAAAAGCTTGTAGGGACATCAAATCACTTCAAAATAGAAGACCAGGGACTATTAGACAAAGTCGATCCTCACATCTCTTCAACAAACCTGAGAGTGAAGGGAGAAGTCCCACTTAAGGTACACGATATCTCCCCGCACAGAACAGTCGAGGTAAGCAAATCAACATTCAGAACTTTTAAGGTAAAAGCTTCTCAACCTAAACTTTCTCAAGAAACTAAAGTGTAAGTATAAGGGAAGATATTCAAACCTTTAAACCCCCTAAAATTTCAAATACGAGGAAAGTCTAGCCTAAGACAATAAATGAGCACTTTCGGGAGGCAACCCGAATACTAACACTTTTTATTTTCCATTTTATTTTCAGTTTCTTTCCCTTTCTTCTTTCTTTCTTTTTTACTAAACCAAGGATGCAAAATTTCAAGGTAACACGGCCTTACACACGGCCGTGTCTGTGGCCTTGTGAACCACCAAAATCCCTGTACTGACATAGCAGAGTCCGTGCAAATAGGACAACCACCCTTCGACGTCACGGATCCAACCACCCTCCCCACGGGCACCGAAAAATTAGCACGGCCGTGCCCGATGACCGTGCAGGGCTACTGACTTATTGAGCACGGGCACAACACACCCGTGCGTCATACTCATGCCCATATACTGACTTTACAAATACGGGCATGATGGGCTGAAACACGGGTGTAGACGAACGACACACCCCACAACACCGCTGTGCAATGTGGCTGTGTAATTCAACACACCCTCGGTCCACAGGCGTGGGAACAAGCCAAATTTGAGCACCTATTTGAACCCCACAGCCCTCTTCTTTTCTACCAATTTTTTTTTCTCATTCTTTCCTTCTTTTTCTTTCAAATTTCTCTTATTTCTTTAAGATAGTGTCCAAACTTTTAAGCTACACTAAAATCATGCCAAAGAAGCGTAAGAAGGTAAGCATTGTCTCCTTAAAGGAGACCCCAACACATAAGTACATGCTGACAGCTTTAGCTATTCGACACGCCAAGGGTCTCCGAAACCATTTCGGTTCTATTTTTTTTTCTCTTCTCCTTTGTTTTCCTTATCTATACTTCTCTTCTACTTATTTTATCCCCTTCATCCTAGTTTCTTGGTTTTGGGTTCTAAAGGCTGCTAGGGAATCACACTACTTCCACCATCACCAACAATCCGCAGACTTAGAAATCACTCCCACTTCGCAAACCATCTGTTAATAAAAACTATTCAGCCCATTAGTATTCTATTTTAATTTCAGTTTTCTTCTTAGTCTCCTTCTCTTTATTTCTTTTATTTTTAATTATAATATTAGTATATTATTAATGTTTCCTCAGATCTCTTTGCTATATCTTTGCAGGCTACCCAATTTCTTTATCTAGCACAAAGATCATCAGTAGACACCCCCACCAGACCGGCCCCTCCAACTTATATTTCTCTGCCATCCTATCGAAAATCACCCAAAATTCAAGAAGCGGCACTCTATCCCTCTCTTTTGATTTATATTAATTGTTATTACCTCTCTTTGTACATTCAAAGGCAATGTACATCTTAAGTGTGGGGGATAAAAGTGCCTAACTTTTTGCATAATTCTCAATTTAATGCCTAATTTTTCATTATTCTCAAAAATCCTTAATTTAGTCTTATTTTTAAGTAAATTTATCATATTACTAATTAGGATGAAATTTCTAATGATTTATAATTTTTATTGATATGTTTTAGAATAAGTCATTTATAATTGTGCATTGATGATTAAATTTGAAGAATACTAGAGAATCAAGCATGATAAGCCTACTTTCTAAAAATTAAAATTGATGGGTCGTTGAACTAAATTTGAGTATTACCTTGAAATTTGGAATTTATAAGGATTGATGTCAAAAACATCCATGATTTTTGTGAGATTTTGAGCCTTATAGAGCATATATTCTTTTTCGTGCTCACCTATTAATTATGAGTGTGTCAACTTTGAACTGTTATTCTAGAACTTGCCTCGTTTATACATGTCGAGACCACATTAATGATTTGAAATACTGAGATGATAAAGGCACCTAGGTTTTAATCTGTTCACTCCACTGAAAGGCCTACCCATATAATTATCCCCTAGTGAACCCCGTTGAATCCTAACAACCTTTTTATTGACTCACCCACTAATATTAATCCAAAATCCCTTTGAATTTGTTACCACCATTCTTTTGACTACCCTTTAATCGAAGTTTGATTTGATTAAATTACCGAATTATATTAGTTCAATAGTTACATTTATACAACCAATTTTGCAATATAAACAAGCCAGCACAAATGGCCAAAATCATGCTACAATACCAAAATGACTCAAAGTCCCTATACATACCATATGACCAAACCATAAGTTCAAAAGTACCAAAGTGATGGTTGGATAGTGTGACGATGTCTCCGACAATTCCCGAATCTGAGCTAGCTTTGAATTCATTATAAAACACGGGAAAAATAAACAAAATAAGCTATAAAGCTTAGTAAGCTCGTATGAAGTAAAATCAACAATTAATAATACACAATTCATCAATTTGAACTAGTTAACATATAATTCATGAATACAAACAAACCTTTCTCATACTTACTCATATGCTCTAGTACAAACTCATAACTTCTTCTATTTAAAGCTCATACTTTCCTTGTACATACCTGTACAAATTCTTAACAAGTTCATACCTATTCGAATATTGTCGAATACTCGATATCTCACACACTAAGTGTCAATACATAGTCGAAGCTATTTAATCTCGCACACTAAGTGCCATATATATAGCAGAAGCTATCTCGATCTCCCACACTAAGTGCCATGTATAGCCGAAGCTATTTTGAATCGCACACTAAGTGCCATATATATCTGAATCATCATCAAACATGACTATAATCTCATATACACCATTTATGCAATATCAAAGCATTTAAAACATAACTTTAACAATGCTTATTACATACGAACTTACCTCGAACGCAGAAATGACGACACGGGTCAACTAATTCGAGATCTTGTTCTTTCCTTGATCTAAGTCTATATTATGGTTTTCTTGATCTATATAATATCAAATTCAACTCATTTAATCATCTATTTATTCAATTTAGTCCAAATTTCACTTTAAGGCATTTTTACACAATTGCCTCTAATATTTTACATCTTTTACAATTTAGTCCTTATTTCATAAAATCACAAATTGATGTAATTTAACCCACTCACATGCTAGCTGAATTTCCCTAATACACATATTAGCCCATATTTTTCATTTATTTCACATTTCTACCACACAATTTATTTTACATTTCCCTATTTTACATTTTCACTAAAAATAACTCAACAAAACTTGTTTAACTATCAACAATCCTTCAAAATCTATCATCAATCATCAAAACTAATACATATTCATCAATGCAAACATTCAAAATCTTTAACAATTTTGCAGATTAGTCCTTGGGCTAGCTAATACTAGCTGCAACGATATCAAAAACATAGAATCATTAAAAATGGGACAAAAATCACTCACCAATTGAACTACTAAGCTTGGTTGAACATATCCATGGCTTATGGGGAAGATGATAACATCAAAATATGGCTTTTTTTTTTAATTATAAATAGCTATAATCACCAAATACCAAAAATAGCCTTATTACTAATTCAATATTTCAATTATACCAAGAAATTATCATCCACTATCCAATTAATGGTCTAATTACTACTTAAGGATCTTAACTTTAAGGCTCTATAGTTATTAGACACCTTTATCTATTAGAACTCAACTTTTACACTTTACAAAATTTAGTCATTTTTATCAAATTGACCAATCAAACGATAAAATTTCTTAACGAAATTTTCATACAATCACTCAATCATGATGTAAACATTAAAACAAAAATAAAATAAATATTTTGACTTTATATTTGTGGTCCCGAAACCACTGTTTTGATTTGACCAAAAGCACTGTTACACTAAGTGCCTATAAATATATATAGCCGAAGCTATCTCAATATCATATCTCAATATTGCTCACTCTTGAGCAATCAATGGGCCTACTCACACAAGCTGTCAGTCAAGACGTAGCTACACGGTGCTGCTCACACAAGCTGTCAAGTAACCGCAACACATGATAGTATACTTAGCCACCAGTAGGATGTACAGGACCAGCACTCAGATCACAATATCAAAATAACCCCTAATGACATATCATTTGTATCCTAATCTGTAACAGACCGAATTTGACCCTAATCGAATGGTGGTTTTGGGACCACAAATTCGAGTCTGAGAAATATTTTAATATTTTATTTTGTGTTTATTATGTGTGAATTAAAATGTGTGAAAGTTTCGTAGAAAAATTTCATCGTTTGGGTGCTTAATTTGACAAAAAGGACTTAATCGCGTAAATTTTAAAAGTCTCAAACTATAGTGTAAAGTGCCTATTTGATGATGGCCTTTTAAAGTGGAGCATTAAAAGGGTAAATAACCCATTTTTGAGTTAGTGGGTGGCTTATGTCAAGAATAACCTTAAGATATATGTTAGTTTTATTTTATATTAAAGGTTAAATTAGTAATTGAATAATTACTTTTATAATATATTAAAATAACATAAACAAAACCATCATCTTTCTCACTCTCTCATGGTTGAATATTGAGAAAGAAAAAGGGGGGGCTTATGTTCCTTGATTTTCGGCACTTGGATGCTTGATTTCAAGGTTAGTTTGAATTTAGTTTTGTTAATTTTACGTTTTTGAGATCGTTGCTTCAAACGATGGTGACCCATGTTAAGAATTTTAAATCTAAGCATGTTTGAGGTTCGGATATTGATAGGTTTATATGGTTTTTGATGTTTGATGATGTTAGATAAAAGATAAGTTAAAAATTAGTATATTATGTATTGGAAATTTTGATGAATTTTTGTTTTTAGGGCCAAATTGTAAAAATGAAATTTTAGAGGGGCTTATTTGCTAAATAACTAAAAGAAAAGGACTTGTATAGTCCCTATACATATTTTTCCCTTAATGGGTATTGAGAAATTTGATGTATTTTGTGTTTTAGGCAAATAAGACTAAATTGTAAAAATTTAAAATAGTAGGGGTAAAATAGTAAATTGCCTATTTATGTGCTTAGGGACTAAATTGAGATGAAATGTACTTGAATGAGCTAAATTTTAATGTGTTTAGATCAAGAACAAAGAAAAACAGATTTAGATCGGGGAAAGACGAAGGTTCTCGAATAGCCGATTTGCACGGTCTATCGACAGCCGAAGTAAGTCCTTAAGCCCTTATATGTTCGAAAGTATATTATAAACATGTTAAAGAATGAAATTTAATAATATTGACTATAGAATTATGTGTTAGCTGAATGTAAAGGTGTTAAATTGGATTAAATATATTCTTTTAATGTGATATAAACAAGTATATGTTTTCAATATGACAAGTGAATTGGTTTTGTGTATATGAATTGATAGTGATGTATATGATAGGAAATGTGTGTTAATGAATTGATTTGATAAACATATTCGGCTTATTACCCAAGAGGCCTAGTGCTGGTGACTTATTTAGTGCTTTAATGCCTAGCGTGCTTTGTGCTTGGGTGTTATATGTCGCTTTGTGCCTAGCGTGCCTTGTCTTTGGTGATTCATTTCGAGCTTATCGCTCAGCGTGCTTTGTCTTGGTGTTATATGTCGCTTTGTGCTGGCGTGCCTTGTGCTTGGTGATTCATTTGAGCTTCTTGCCTAGCGTGCCTCGTCTTTTGATTTATTTCGGGCTTTAATGCCTAGCGTGCTTATTCTTGGTGATAAGCTAAAGCAGAGAATTTGAGATGTATATACATAGTAGATTGAGCTATAAGCTCTAAAAGAAAAAGGAAATTAGCTTATTATATTGGTAAGTAATAAGGTAAGTTAGTTTACTTGTATATGAGCTAATTACTATGTGATGAATTAATGACTCGAATTGAATTTTATCTCGGGACATTAGGCTTATCATTGATTGGTATGATTTATATATATACGAGAAGTTGAGTTATAGACATATAATGGTGATACTTAAAACTTCGGTTATGAATATGATGAGCAATGAGATCGAAATTACGTTATGTTTCTGTAACTTGAAATATTCAAATGCATAGGTTGTATATATGAAATGTTATTGTATAAATTCACGTGATAAACTACTATTGATTAGATTAAGGATATGACTAATATTTGGCTAGGTGAAACTTGTATTGAATTATCTATGCTAATTGCCGCAAGAATGGAAGTTAAATTGTTAAGTATGTGTGTATATGCCATAAATATTGCTTGAGACTTACTAAGCTAGCAAGCTTACTATGTGTATTCTCGTTTACCCTTGTTTTATAGATTTTAGGTTCAAGCTATGGACTCGAAGGATCTGGGAAGAAGTCAACCGCACTATTGACTTTCTTTTGGTATTGAATAACTTAGTTCTGTACTAAAAAGGGCATGTATAGGTTAGACTAAACAATATAACTAATGTTTTGTAATCGTGTAAATATGCTAGCCATGTGAAATTGGCTATCTATTTTGGATAACTTGTTTCGTGTTTTGATGATATAGTTTGCTCATGCCATGAATTATCATTTGTGTTTGGATGTGGTTTAGGCATTATATGAAATGGTTTAATAGATATATGCCATGGCATGTATATGTATTTTGATCTTTAATGGTCACTTTGATAGATTAAGGTAGAATTTTAATCATGCGTATATGTGATAGGTTAATAAAGAGAGATGTTAGGCATTTCAATTTAATGAAATTGATATGAATATGAATTTGATTTATATGCTTGTGAAGTATGTATCTAGATATGTATCAAATTGATTGTTTTAAATAGGATGAATTATATTGAATAAAATGGGTATGTGTATTCGCCAAATCTAGGTGACCATTGCAAATGTGGTTAAAATGTTTAAAATAGTTAGGCATAGTTTAGTATGGAAAAGAGTGCATAATTGAGATGTATGCATTTTCATATATATATATATATATATATATTTATATATGTATTCGGCTTGTTGAATTGCTTGTTTTAATTGAGTACATAAAATTGTTAAACTTCGGTTTATGCTAGGTAATGTGCATAAAATGCCAATAATGGAACCATGCATATTCGGCCTTTTAGTGGGTGTACAATTGATGTGTAATGGCTGCACGCATTAGTTTATTTGTAACTGAGACTTTATGCTATATGAAGCTTAGACACTTATGAGATTTCATGAAATCTACTTGTTTATGTGATATTGATGTATTATACATGGTATGATGAATTAGGTTCATCGATGATTCTTTTGTGAATGATTTGGATCTAATATATATATATATATATATATATATATGTGTGTTATGTGTTACACATGTGTTTATTATTTGTTTATAGATAATTCTTTAATAAAGATGATCATCCATGATTCAATTATTTTAGCTTAAGTGTTAGATTGCATGGTAACACCTGTAAACCCTTATCCGGCGATGGACTCGGGTCAAGGGGTGTTACATAATCTATTCCTAAGGTTCAATCGGGAATTCCAATATCAAATCAGCTTCCAATATATTCGCAATGTCGTAATTCACAATTTGTTCAATATTAAAGCATTTAAAACACAATAAAGATAATGCTTATTACATATGAACTTATCTCGGATGTAAAAACGCTGAAACGAGTCAATTAATCCAAAACATTATTCTTTACCCGATCTAAGTCCGTAGTTCACTTTTCTTGATCTATATAATATCAAATTTAGCTTATTTAATTACCTCTCTATTCAATATAATCTAAAACACGCACTAAGGAAATTTTACACCTTAACCCCTAATATTTCACATTTTTACAATTTAGTCATTATTTCATAAAAACACAAATTCATGCAATTTAATTCACACCCATGCTAGCCTAATTCTCCTAGTACACATACCAGCCCATATTTTTCATGTATTTTAAAATTTAACCATATATTTACACATTTCACAATTTAATCCCTATTTGACATTTTTATCAAAAATCACATTACAAAACTTGTATAACTTTCACCAAACTTTCATTTTCATCCATCAAACACTAAAAATCATGCATATACAAAAATGGTAAAACTCAAATACTTTAACAGTTTTGCAAAATAGTCCCTAGGCTACTAAGACTAATCTGCAGCGATTTCAAAATGATAGAAATAATTAAAAACGGGACAAAAATCACTCACCAATTGAGCTACTAAGTGAACGAACCCTAAAAAGCTTCCATGGCTTCCTTCTTTCTTTGCATTTTTGGTGGAAATGAAGAAAATATGATGATGATACATTATGTTTTCCATTATTTTACTTAAGTTATTCACAAATTACTATATTAACCTTGTTTAAAAACATTAAAAATCACTTAATATATGCCCATAATTGTCCACCCACAATTGAAATGGTCTAATTACCACTTAAGGACTCTTACTTTAAGTTTCTATAGCTATTAGACCCCTTTAGCTATTAGAACACAAGTTTTACACTTTACGTGATTTAGTCATTTTTATCAAATTGACTAATCAAACGATAAAATTTTCTAACGAAATTTTTATGCAAACATATTATCATGCTGTAAATGTTAAAATAATGATAAAATAATTATTTTGACTTCATATTTGTGGTCTCAAAATCACTGTTCTGATTTGACTAAAAATGCGCTGTTACATGTCAATTATATAATGAAATGATTTAGTACTAATGCTCTTCGATCTTGTAAATGGTTGTTTTGGTTAAGTAATCTAAGTTCTTTTGTATTAGATTGTTAATTGAGGTAAGTTGGTTTGTAATTTAGCTATGAATTTACTAAGTTTTTTAAGCTTACTCGTTTTGTTTTTATTTCCTGTAGTTAACATTTTGCGGAACTTGATAGACAGATCTATTTCAAGGATCACACTATCAAGCTCCTATTTCGGTAGTTTTTGATTTAGTTGTTGGGTTGGTGGCATGTATATAAGCTTTCAATTTGTCTAATTCTAAGTTCTAGTTCAATGTGTAATTAAGTTAAGGTTGTTATGTGATGTTATGTTTTATGTTTCATGTTAATTTTATGGTCATTGAGATGTAAATGGTTGAAATATTATGTTGAATATGTTTAGTAAAATGATGGTTTGAACCATTTGAATAGTAGGCATGTTTTACTGATTGGTGAAACAAAGTGATAGATGGTTTTTATGTTTTATTTGTGAATAGGTTTAAAAATGGTCATTTTAGTTTTGTCTAGTTATTTTGGCTATTAGAGGTTGATATAAAAGAAATGATTTGGTGTATGGTAATTGAAACTTTAGTGATGATTGAATGAGTGTAACATGTTAATTATGCCTTTGTGAGTAAGGTTATTATATATGTTTAAGTTGTGGTGCCAATAAGGGCATATTGGTTAGGCATTTAAGTTGAATGTTTTAGTATGTTTTAAGCTTGTTTGGATGTTTTTTGAAGGCTTATTAATGGTTGATTTTGGTTTGGCTTGGCACCTAAGGAATTGGTATTGTTTTACCTTATTTTGGAAGCTATTTTAGGTGCACATGACTTGAGACATGGGCTGTCACACGGACGTGTGTCACACACAACAACACCACACGACTGTGTGGACTATTTAATTTTTGTGTAGGTTTGTTCAACACGGTCTCAAGTTGTTACACGGCTTGGAGAGACTGTCGTGTGACCTTATTTTTAATCACATATGGTTTGGCACACGGTTTGCGAAACAGTCATGTGATCCTATTACATATTGCACACAGTTGACACATGGTCTAATGATAGAACCTTGTGACCCTATTTTCGAACTGCACACAGGTTGGCCACACGGCCATGTCCCTGACTCACATAGCCTAGGCTATACCACACGGCCGTGTGACCCTTCTTTTCAAGTTTTTCTACTTTTTTTTTTTGTTTTGTTTTAAATAAGTACCTGATTATTCTTAAATTGATTTTTAGGTTTTGTAAGCTCGATATAAATCCGTAATCATATATATGCTATTGATGATGATTGGTTTTGAATGTTTGTGTAACGCCCCAAACCCGGCCCATGCGTTATGACTAGATTTGACATGTCACATGAGAAAAACGTGTTAACTCCTTTTTATTCATACTAAAAATAGGTATTATTTTGTTATAATCAAGAAAAAAATTGATTTGAAAAAAAATACTACTAATCTCAAAGGTTGATTGATAATTCAATAATTTGAACAAGAAATCTTATAAACCGTGACTTTTGAAAATATCGTTGATAATTCAATAGAAAATTTCCAAGTTAAAATATTTGTAAAAGTTAGTTATAAAATCCATTTATTAATCTATTTAGGAAAAACCATTATTTAAGATTTTAGAAAAAAAATCCCCGTTAAAACAATTTAAGAAAATAATAAATATGTCCAAACATAAAGAAAATTAAAGTTTATCCCAGAGGCCTTATTACAAGTTTAAACCCAACATAATAAAAGTAACGAAATAGAGTAGAAAATTAATTTACTAAAGTTTGAAACGTTTATTTCTGATGTATGGCCTCCACTGAGTCATCCATGGGCCCAAGTCCTCGTCACTGAGATTTACCTACAAGGATTAAGAAAGAAAGGAGGGTGAGTTACAAGAACTCAGTGCATAATCCCCTTACAATCATCCACTGGGTCTAAACCTGTTTAGCAGTAACTTGGGCCGGAGCCCATGTAGCATAATCTTAGGCTGAAACCCTTTTATATAATAGAATATATATATGTGCAATGTATGAAACCCAACCCATCCTAGTAATCCATCCACTACACACCACCCGTACCATCCCATCACACCTGTGGGGATCAAGTCAACCCACCCCGCCAAACACACCAATCGCAGGCAAGTTACCATTTATAATATTTGTGGCTGAGACACCAGAGTATCATATATGGTATTATAATCGGCACACAACCTTGGGTAAATACATTTAACATAAAGCTATAATCATGATGGCACAAAGCCATATTAAGGTTGGCACGTAGCCATTATCAGAATTTGTGGCAATGCCACTAGGCTACACTTCTCTTCATTCAATTTTCCCATCCCATGCAATATGTAGAGATGCAACATACATAATAATATAAAATATCCACATATAAATAACAACCATTAATCTATTGTATACTTTAATGAATCACCCATAGGACATTTTCGTAATCCGGCCCATAAGGGCATTTTTGTAATTCGACCCATAGGGGCATTTTCATAAATTTCACAACCCAAAGGTATTTCTATAATTTTTTCCCATCAAGGGTATTTTGGTAATTTTGCAACCCCGGACTTAACTACTAATTTGGGGCATAAAAATTAAAACTGTCCATCTGTGTCATATTGACTAAATTGACTATAACTCGAGTTAGGAAACTCAAAATTTAGATCCGTAAATTTTCCTTGAAACTAGACTCATATATCTTCTTACTACAATTTTTCCTGAATTTTTGGCTTAGTTATTTAGTACAGTTTATTCATTAAAGTTTCCCTTGTTTCACTGACCAATGGTTCTGACCTCTCTTACCCTAAATTCAAATATCTCATTGTACAATTTTCATATGTTGCTCTCACTTGTTTCTATTGAAAATAAACTCAGAAGGAATCTATAAATATAAATTATAACTCATAATTCACTTTGTACAATTTTTAATTATTTTTCCAAGACAAAACAGGGAACCACGAAGTCATTCAGAACCAGTCTCACTAAAATTAAAATATCACAGAATATAAAATTCTCTTCCTACTCTATTTTTTAATATAAAAATAGACACAATGAGATTTAATTATATATCTTATTCACTTTCAAATTCCCTTTCTCCTATTTTTCATGATTTTTCAAAATTACATTACTACTGCTAACCAAAACTATTTCATTGCAAAATATAGTTACCATTACGAACATACGCACGCCCGAGTGGTCATAGATGCCGTTTTTGATTTTTCGATCTTTCGACCGAATCACAAAACATTTCATGCAAACATTCAGAGAGGTGTGAAATTACACACCTTATTCGGAATCCGTAACACGATACTCTCCGTGGCACCAACAATCTGAGTCTCTTATTATGAGGAATAGGTGTTCGATTGGCCCTCTGATAAAATACTTCGAGACCCTAGAAGTGATTAACACAAGAACAGATGTTAGTCACACCTTATCCTGCTTGAGTAAGAATCACCCAAACAATACACCCCCTTCACCTATATTTGGCTTTACTTACTTACCAACCCTCTTCCAAAAGCCAAAGGCTAGAAAGATGATAAGAGTGTAAGCTAACACTCTACCGATTCGGCCCACACCAAGAGAACCAAGAAGATGGAAGTAGAAGGAATAGATTTAGCCTTGCAACCACCGAAACCCCGAGAAGGCAAAAAGCTTTGGCAACCACAAAAACCAAGTTTCGGCTATGAGATGAAGTTGATGTTTCAGTTATGGTGTAGAATAGAGAATGTTTGAAAAGAAAAGAGTAGAAGTCATAGGCAAATTGAGGTTTCGGCAAAAAGGAGGTGCAATCAAATGGACAAGGATATTTAGAAAGGAAAAATGACTAAAAGCTAAAATTGCCTAAGAAGGCTAAAAAGAAATTTGGCTCCCCTATTTACCCTATCAAATCCTTGTATCATCTTTACCAAAAAGATGATTGTTGACCAAAACTCTTTCCAAAACATCTTCCACAAAATCAGCCAACATGTTCCCTCCCTTACCTTTTTCCTTCATTTCTTTCCTTATTCTTCCCTTAATTCTCTCATTATTCTTCTCCCTTGTGTTCTTACCTTCAATAAAAAGTCTTCTTTACCATCTTTGAAGCTTGGCCAACACTTCCCATAAACACTTGATTAGTACAAAAAATTAAATCCCAAAGGTTGCAATAGATGGGATTCGAACTCCAGCCCTTAAGCCCCTTCATGTGATGTCTCACCACCTTGCTACTAGTTTCTCTCGTGTTAGCAAGTTACCCACTCATTCCCTTATGCTAGACACCATTTCCCTTCTCCCCTTTAAGTGCTTCAACACTAAAATTTTCCTATAGCCTAACTTGAACCCAAAACTTCCTAGAAACCCCGTAACTTTCCAAAATCACCTTCCTAAGAAGTTCAACATGAAATAATGCCATTCTTTTATTCTCCAAAAAAATTAATGCTTCCGTGCTTAAGGCCCAATGGACCCAATCCTACTAAGCCCAAGTTTGGGATGTTACAGTTTGGTAATTAATTTAATATTTGAATAGTTTTGTATTGTTATTTGAATTGATATGTGTTGTGATACTCTGTAACCCTAATCTAACGATGAAGATAGGTTAGAGGTGTTACATTTATTAGTATTAAAGCTACGATTTAGTCGATTCTAGGGCTATTGTAGTGTGTGTTACATTAATTTAAAATATACATGCCACATAAAACTATGAGAGTGTGATGCTTTTCATCCATTCTGATTTTGTTTTTCTTATAGATACAAGATATCGGTCAAATCAAATCGTGTCGTAGTGAATCAAGCTTAAAGTAATATTCAAGATTCCATAATCGTTTGATAATGAAATGAAAAGTGTTTTCTACAGAATGATGAACCAGTGGTTCAATGATTTTGTGAGAGTTAATCATGCTGCTTCACAACCTCCACCGACTATTCCTCCTCCGTCACCTTTGTGTCCTCAAAACCTCATACTTGTAATATTTCATCACCTTCCTGTTGATAAAATTCCTATATGTGGAGTTGAAGAATTCTGAGGCGAAGTTGAAGATGATCTTTCCAGAAATGAATATTGGCTTGAGAATACATAGAGAGTGTTTCCTAAGTTAATGTGTTTACCCAAGGATACCTTAAAATGTATGATTTCATTACTGAAAGATAAAGCATACTCGTGGTGGTTTACTTTGACAACTATTGTAACACCCCCAAACCCGGCCCACGAGCCTTGACCGGATCTGGTATGTCACGGTCCTCAAAATTTCTAACTAACTAACAGTCGTGCATCCTCACTCACCACACTACCTCTTACTGCGCATCAATATAATGAGTACCAACATACTTCTTCTAGTAAGCCGCCTTAACGTACTCCCAAGTGAGATCCTCAGCTGTAGCACCATCCCGAACTGTGAGCCACCACTGATATGACTCATCGTGAAGAAGCGACACCATTCCTTTCACTTTCTCCTCAGCCATTAAATCAAGCTCATCCATAATCCATTCGATCGCCTCTAACCAATACTCAGCAGTATTGGGTGCCACACTAGATACGTCACGGAACACCTCAGCTCTATTGGCTCGAAGTCGCTCGGGTACCGATTTTTGAGCTCCCCTAATTCCACCTGTTCCTACCACCATCTCCAAAACTCACAAAGACCTTTCGCGATCAAAGATCATCCCCGTCGATCTTCTTGCTCCACACCAACAGTTGGTGGTGGTGGTGGTACCTCATTCTCAAACCCTTGACCAGATCTAATGGGTTCCGACACAGCCATTCTGCCTCTACCACGGCCTTGCACATTACGACCACGTCCCCTAGAGCTCATGTCTACTATCGCGATTTAATCTGATTTAAGAAATTTTAAGAATTAGCATTTGTTCCACCGTTTATCCGCGAGCAATTTTATGAAAAGAGCTTAATAGTAGTTCTTTCGATCATTCAAAGCTTTCATTTCAAGTTTTCTACCCTAATTCAAAGTAGCACACACATTCAATGATATCCATCACACACATTCATCATTCGAACATCTTTGTCCATTCCTATTCTAGAGGTATTTTCATCATTTGTCCTACAGGATATTTTGGTAATAAATCGGGGTTAATTTGAAAATATTTACAAATCAAAGGCATTCCAAAATATACAAATCTCGAGGTTATTTTGAAAATTCTATCAAATCAATGATATTGCAGAAATTTTAGAAATCGAGGTTATTTTGGTAATTTTGGAAGTCAGGGGCATTTTAGTAAATTTTCCCAAATCAAGGTATCTTACTATTTTGTAAAATAGGAGTTTTTGGTATTTTTGTAAAGTAAGAATGTTTTTACAAAAGTCGTGGGTAGTATGGTAATTTTATAAACCAAGGGCATTTTGGTAATTTTACACCTGTGGGTATTTGGGTAATTTTGTAAATCAAAATATTTGAAAAATTTTCCAAGTATAAAATGGTTTTACAAATCAAAGGAGTAATTTTGAAAACTTAAGGTTTTTATAAACAAGATAACTAGTCCCTTTCGGGTTTTAATTATCGAGTTTAGCAGTGAATAAGTCTCTTGGTTAGGGTGAACCGTTACTACGCACTGTAGGATTCGAGTGGAGGGAGGTGAGTCACTAGGACTGCTTAAATACCAAGCTCCCACTAAAACCAATCCTAGACATGCACACAATGGTTGCCACACCCTAACTCGCGACTTACTCATAGGTTTGTTTAATTAGGCTTTAAAATTTTATGCAATTATGTGTTGGAGTAAGCTAATCCTAAAGTTCAATAACTTAATACACTAATCTACGTTCCCATCATACCCACATACCAATCATATAATAATTCACACAACAATTAGAGGTACTTACCGGTAGACTTTGCCTGAGATACAGGTGCCATGCCTGAATAAACCTGAAAAATTTATGAAAGCCCAAATCTTTGAAAAGCCCACCTTAAAAAAATGTTTTTGGGCCCAAAACCCTCAAAGCCAAGTTTTCAATCAGGCTCTGATACCAAATTGTAACACCCCCAAACCCGACTCACGAGCCTTGACCGAATTTGGTATGTCACTGCGAAAAACATTGGAAAAGATTTTTACTTAAAAATAAAAGATGAAATTTGTTGTCGTTGGTAAAAATATTTCACATTTAAGATTCCAAGTAAAACGTTATTGGTACAAATTATCCGAATTTAAAAGCTTTAATATAGGTTGTTATAAAATAAGTTGATTCAAAATATTGCCAATTATTAGCTCAATAATAGGATAAACTTCAAAACCATAAATAAAGTTTCAAATACTTTAAGTGGCCCTTATTACATCAAATAATTATTCTAAAACTACTTAAAATATAAAATACGTAAAATTAAGTAAAACATCTTCTGCATGGGCCACCTTTGTATCCGCTCCGACCCAGTCCAAGCATTACGAATCACCTGCGATGTTGTAAGAAAATTTGGGTGAGTCAAACAGACTCAGTGCATAGTTATTTCACATGTCTCCACATATGGGCTAGGCCTATATCCACACAGTCCACATACATAAATATGCAACATGAAGCGCACCCAACCTAGTATCCATTAGTTACACACCTACCTTGGCGGACTGCTTTGCGAGGTAGTGGCTAAGCCACCGATCACCTAAGTGACCCCACATATCAATATCCTCGAGGTGACCCTAGGTCATCCTCAATCCACGGTGATGCACACAGCTATCATCCGCCATGGTGAGGCACACAGCCAATATCCCACCTTGATGAAGCACATAGCTAACATCAAGCGCCAATGTAGCACAAGGCTAACATCAGACCACGTAAATAAATGTACTCTCTGTCCTTCAATAGTCACATCCTAAGCCCCATGTATCATGCCACAATATCATAAAAATAAGCATACATCACATGCTATCACAATTTCATTCGTATATCATAGGAATCTTATTGTCATAAAGTACTAACTGTTTAATCGATTACCCACCATGGGTATCCACCTTTTTAGCCATTATTTTGGCTACCATGCACATAATATACATATTTATATATATAACACATACACACAACAAGAGAACAGTGCGATAACTACGCACCTGTTTTGGCAAACTCGACTAAATCCCGAAATATTTGCTTGCTCCTGAAGATGTCAAGATCCCTGCTTAACCATTGTTAGAATTTGCCCTACACCATAAATCCATGAAGATGGCCTTTGGCTGAACTACATATTGCTTACTTTGCTTAACTAAATCCCGAATCACCACATAACACTTACCTTGATGAATCGAATCCCTACAATCCTCCTTAAGGCTCCTTACCGTTGGCTACACAAAAGAAACACAATTTTATTACTCTTCATACATTCGACCATCCCATAGAAACCAAGGCCAACCATTGGTTTCGGCATACTAAATGAAGAAGAAGAGAATTCGATTGCTAAGAAAATACTTACTATACTCGAAACCGATTGGAAGATTGATGAAAAGGAATGTCGACACCTCCCCCTCTAAAGGCTCTAAAAGATTCGGCAAGAACTTCCAAATGGAGATGGGATAATCGGCTATCACAAAAATAGGTATAGAACCGAAGTTGAGAAGAAGAAAAGAAGTGTAGATGAAAGTTAGGAGAATTCGGCAATGAAGAACAAAGGTGGAGAGGTTTCGGCTTTGTTGCAAATGAGAGGATGGGTTTCGGTTTTTAGGAAGTGAATGGAAGGAAAATAAGTTAAAAGAAAAAGATGCACAAAATGACTTCCAACTTTCAGCTTTTGGTCAAGAAATAGGGTGCAAATTTCGGCAATGGCAAGGGTGAAAAGAAAGTTTCGAAAGAGAATACTAAAGAAAGAAAAGAGAACCGAAAAGAACTTCTAGACCTCTTATAGGAAATTGGCTATTCCCCCACTCATGACCGAAAATTATCACCCAAAAGAGACCCACATTCGACCTCCACACTCAAAATTCTTCTTGCCATCAATTCAAACTAATTTTGAATTAATCTCACTCCTAAATTTCTCCTTATTTCCTCCTAATCACATTGAATTAAGCCAACCCCTAGTCCACTATACCGTCTACATTCATGGTCAAAATCCATAGAAAAGTTTCCAAAACAACACTCCATACTTCAAGCCTTATGTCCCTTATCCTACCAAAATTCCTTGATACCATACCATAAATAAGCACTTGCCTTATTCCTTAGACAACTAACCATAAAAGACAATAGTCCAACCTTACCTTAATTAGAGTTTGACCAACACATGCCATATAAATGCAAAAATAAAAGTCAACTTAAGTCCATCCATGGGATTCAAACCTAAACCCCCTTTCAATGCTTGTGGCGTCACCTTCCAAAGCCCTAAGTGGTGCCTCCTTGCCACTTTGCCAACTAGTTACTTGTGTTAAAATTCCCCACGAATTACTCTTAACCCCCAGCTCCTTCAACTCCCTTTAACTAAAGCTTAAAATAAAATTTTTCCTATAGCTCAAGCCTACCCTTGGCTTATTCCTAAGCACTAGAACATCTCACTTAACAACACAACAATCCAAACTCATGCAAAATAATACAATCACAAATAACCCCTAATTCAGGATATTACAACTATAGTTCTGAATGATTTGATTAGTTGGGATTTCTTTCAGGCAGAGTTTAAAATAAAATATGTTAGTCATCTTTACTTAGATAAGAAAAAGAAAGAGTTTATTGAATTGAACCAAGGAAATTGATCAATAGCAGAGTATGAACGAGAATTTATGCGTTTGAGTAAGTATGCTCAAAACATCGTATCATCAGAAGAAGAGATGTACATTCATTGGATTAAATGATGAAATTTGACTGTTGGTTGGAGTTTTCAAACTATGATAATTTGTCGAGCTATCAGAACGTGCATAGAAAATGGAAGAGATTTGCAAAGATAAAAGACAGTCAGATATGAAGTCACGAGATTTTAGTAAAAGAGGGCCATCTAAATTAGTTTAGACTTATACGTCGAATAAATTTCATAATGATGCCATTTGATTCACCTCTCCTTCAGGATTCCTAGGTAGATATAGACCCAGATAGAGAAATATGAGATCTGTAAACTCACCTGTTGCTAGTATGGGCAGTGTTAGAAATGTGTAAAAACCTATTTGTGAACATTATGGTAAGGGCCACTTCGGTGAATGTCTATTCAAGTTGGGAACTTGTTTTAAATGTGGTTGCACTAATAATTTCCTCAAGAACTGTCCAGCACGATTTAACGACTCAGGGAATCAAAACACTAAACTTGAGACAACTTCACAGAGAGGTACGAAGCTAGGGAAAGATAGAGGTGATACAACTAGTCGAGAGAAAACTGTTGATATGACCGAGTTGTTAGAGGCTAGAGCACCTTCTAGGGCCTATGCTATTAGAGCTCGTGAGGAAGCTTCTACTCCAGATGTTATTACTGGTACATTCTCCCCTTTTTATATTAATTTTTATGAATTGATTGACTCTAGGTGAACTCCTTCCTATATATTTAAAACATTAATAAACGAAATGAATATACCTATTGAGTCAATTGATTACACTGTTAAAGTAACAAATCTGTTGGGTTAGGGAATGTTAATTAATCAAACTTATAGAATGTGTTCACTAAAAATTTTGGCTTACTATTTTTCTAGTGATTTGATGTTGTTACCATTTGACGACTTTGATATCATTTTGGGTAATGATTGCCTGATTGAACATGATGCAATGGTAAACTGTCGATAGAAAAAAATTACTTTGAATTGTCAAAATGGTGAACTCATTTGTGTCGAAGCTAATGGACTGGGTTATGCTACGAATATAGTTTCAATGTTGTCAACTAAAAAATTGATCAGAAAGGGTTGTGAAGTGTATCTTGCATAAATTCTAGACTCTCAAGTGTCAGGATCGAAAATCGACCAAGTACAGATAGTTGAAGAATTTTCTACTATTTTTCTTGAAGAGTTACCAGGGTTACTAGCGATTACAGAAGTTGAATTTGTAATAGAACTTGTACCTGGAAAAACCTTGATTTTGATAGCCCCATACAAAATTGCTCCTACTGAGTTCAAAGAGCTAAAAGTACAGTTACAAAATTGCTAGATCTAGTTTTATCCGATCGAGTGTGTCACCCTAGGGTGCACTGGTATTGTTCGTGGAAAAGAAAGAAGAAGCAATGAGATTGTGCATAGATTTTATTCAAAATTCAATAAATGTGAATTTTGGCTTCAAGAAGTTAAATTTTTGGGTCACGTAGTGGTAAACCGTAATATGTACATATTCTAATCCCACATTTAGCATACTTTTGGATGATTTAGTCCCTGAATTGTGGAATTTGGTGCTCATAATCCTTTAATTTCATGTTCTATACTTATGAGAGCACCGAAGGATGAAAAGAATGAGAAATGGGTTGAAAATGGAGAAAATGGGCCAAAGTACGAAACACATAGCCGTGCCTCCTTAGTAGATCCGACACTGCTTAGCCCCGAGTCACACGATCGTGCCACACGGGCATGTCCTTGCCGCAACAAAGAAGAGTTTAATTTGGATTAGGGTACTTTGAGGCAAAGAAAGACATTTCAAAAGCCTATATAGACACCCTAGAGGCCAACCTAAAGGGGCCGGTTCAGCTAGACCAAGGAGCCAAGCTAGAGGGCCAGAATTGTGGGATTCACTCGAAGAAAGCTAGTTGATTCATCTCAAGAAGTCGAAGTCATACTTAAGACTGAGGATCTCCCCTTCAATTCCTTCAGGGGGATTTAGGGTTTTTCTTATGTTTTGTTTTATATTTTCTTCGAAGATGAATTCTTTTATTATTATGAACTAAACCCCTCAAATATTTGAGCGGGATGAAACTAAGATGAATCTGGTTATTGTTTTTTGAACTATATGATAAATACTTGATTTGTTCTTAATTATGTGTTCTTAATTCTTGTTTTGATATTTCAGGATATTGATTCAAGAATTGATGTGCTTAGCCAGAGGAGGAATATTCTCTGTTTAGGAGTAGATCTAGCATAGTTATGCGGAGTTGATCGCAACCCTAGAGATAGGATGACAAAAATCTATCGGATTAGGGTCAAACCTAATGTGGGAGTCTATAGATCGAGTTAATGCAATTCTAGGGGTTTTAATTAGAAAGAGATTTCAATTAATCAACCTAGGGTTAGACGTTAGTAGCCTTGAGAGAGGTATTAATATAAATTAGGGAATCCCATGGATCAAGTCAAATGAATAAATCGTCTAGTTCAGAGTTAGATAACAAGTAAAGTCTAGGTGGATTCTTCCTCGGGTATTGTCTCAATCAATTGGTTTTTCCCACAAGTATTTCCCCAATTCATTCTCTTTGTCTTAGCATCTTTAGCTTAGTAGTTAGTTAATTTTAGGTTAAACAAAAAATTCCTTTAATTCTTAGGTTAAATAATAAAAATAAAGTTAGTATTAGTACTTTTGATTCCTTTGGGTTCGACAATCCGGTCTTACCACTAAACTATACTACTATTTGATAGGTGCGATTGCCTCAAGTCATTTTCATTGTTAGTTTTTAGGCTAGATCATTCATTATATAAATTTTTAAGACTCTGACACACCACGTAGTCCTCGCTAATGGCATTAGTGTTGATTTGAACAAAATATCAGCTATTGCTGTCTGGAAAGTTCCAAAGAATGTTTCTGAGGTATGTAGCTTTCTAGGCTTAGCTAGGCATTATCGTGAATTTGTTAAAAAAATTCAATTATTACATCTCCGATGACGAAGTTATTGTAAAAATGATGTTAGCTTCATTTGGTCCAATAAAGGTCAGAAAATCTTTAATCAATTTCAGATTATTTTAACCAAAGCTCCAGTTTTAACCTAACCTAAAATTGGAAGAGATTTTACTATTTATAGTGATGTATCCCTTTGTGGTTTGGGTTGGGTCTAATGCAAAGCGGGAAAGTAATTACTTATGACTTGAGAAATTTAAAGCCTCACAAACGAAACATCTTACGCATGATTTAGAGTTAGTAGCAATTGTTTTTTTTTTCTTTAAGATTTGGCGACATTATTTATACAGTGAGAAATGTCACTTTTTCATTGATCATAAAAGTCTGAAATATCTGACGACTTAGAAAGATTTGAACTTGTGACTGCATAGATGACTTGAATTACTAGAATATTATGATTTAGTAATTGATAATCACCCTAGGAAGGCTAATACTGTAACATATGCTTTGAGTCGAAAATCTTTGTTTTCTTTAAGGGCTATGAATGCAAGTTCGACGTTAGAATGTGATGGTTCTATTCTAGATGAGTTGAAGGTGAAGCCAATATTTTTATCGAAAATTCAAGAACTTCAAAAGAATAATCCCTATTTATTATCGAGATTGGAACTAGTGAAAAGTGGTCAAACGATTGATTGTTTTACCTAAGTTGATGATTGTTTGTATTTCCATGATCGACTGTGTGTGTAGAATGACTCTGGGTTAAAATAAGAGTTCTTAAATGAAGCTCACTGTAACACCCCTCACTCGTATTCAATGCTGAAATAGGGTTACGAGGTATTATCGATCAATTCATAACACATATAGCAAACATTTATGCAATAATAAACATTCATTCTCATAAATCATTCAACACAATCACATTGTCCCATATAATGGCCTACGAGGCCTTAAACATGCTTTAGGAGTGCTTCAGGACTAAATCAATATCATAGAATAATTCTGGAAACTTAGAAATTTTTCATGTAAACAAGGATCACACGCCCATGTGAACAGGCCGTGTGAAATCAGGGCATACATACTGACTTTGGTAACATGGCCGACCACACGCCCGTGTATCTAGGCCATGTACCCTTCGAAGTGGCCATACACGCCTATGTGTCAAGCCATGTGTTAGGCCATGCCAAAAATGTAGGGTATACTAACTTAAGAAACATGGCCAAGTCACACGCTTGTGTACCAGGCCATGTGCCATTTAGGGGGTATACTGACTTGTACCACACGGCCAGTCATACTGTAACACCCTAAAAATCCGAGTAATTAAATTGCATGAATTGGTTTTTAGATTTTTTAAAGGAAAATTTTTTTTTTACTTTTATTTTAGTGCTTATTAAAGTCCTAGAGAGGGTAAAGCATAATTTGGAGAAGAAATAAAATTTATTTAATTGAGATTTATTGAAGTGAAACAAAGGTGATTAAGACTTAAGCTAAATTATGTGCTAAAAGTGTCATAAAATGAGCATATGGCATGGTGGAGTTGGCGCATGGGTTCAAGTAAGAGGGAAGAGGTTCGAATCCCTTGTATGGCACCTAAATGAATTTTTGCTTTTAATTTTCTGCTCATGACTAGGAAGTGTCGGCAAGGGGACATATAAGGAAGGTGTTGACCATGTATTTTTGGTTAGTGTATCAATGGATTAAGGAAACAACTAACTTATGGCATGGAATCAAAGGTTTAAGGAAAAATAGGGGGAACATAAGGCACATATCAAGGGGAAATTTTGGAAAGAAATCATGGCCTATTGACCATGTGCTGGACGGCAATTTGGTATAGGAGGGAGCCTAAATTTTGAGTTAGTTTTGGTTGAGAAATTCTTTTCTCTCTTTGGTTGTTCTTTGCACTTTGTGCAGAATTTTGTTTCCTCTCCTTTCAACATTCTTCTTGGCCGATTTTTGCATTTGGTAAAGCCAAAATCTTTTGACCATTTGGTCACTTTAGTTCCTCTTGTTGATTTTCTTTTGTATTCTCCTTGTCGAAAATCACTTATGCCAAAAGCCAACTCTTCTCTTTTCTTTTGCCATTGCCGAATATACATCCCTCCTAAAGCTTGTCTTTTTCTTTTCTTTTTCTACTAATCTCCTTGAAATCAAAGCAACATCATCACCATCTTTTCTTGTATTCTATTTCTTTTCAATCAAGTTTTCTCCATCTACACTCCCTTAGCCGAATGCTAGTGTGCCTATAAGCCAAAAATTATTTTTTTCATTCTTAATCATATATAGCCGAATCTTCCATCAATTAAACATCATTCTCAATCTTTTCTTTTCGACCGTGGGAAGTAGGTAAGGGTTCTTCTCCATTTTCGATTTATTGATTAGTGATATTATGGCCGAATATCATTGGATTATTGAGGGTCTTTTTGGATTGATATAGCATTCATACTAATAACGTTTCTTTCGTTATTATTTAGTGCAATAACGGAGATTGGAATTCAAGTGATCGGAAGAATCGTGGAAACGTTGGAAACGTTTCATTTTGGTAAGGAAATCCTACTCTTTAAAATCTCTAGTATTATTGATATTATTTTAGATCTAACTAAATTCCTTTGGATCTTGAAGACTGTCAAAATAGGGAAGAAAAGGGCGGTGTTTAGTTATCGTAAGAGGGGTGGATCTGTAAATCCCCCATTCAAACGAAGAGCGGTTTCTGCAGTCCGGGATTTTCCACCGGGTTGTGGGCCATCTTCCGAAAGAAGTCCATTATTCGAAGTAGTACGAACCTCCGAGCCGTTATACGTTGGTGGATTCTCGGCGGCTAGTGAATCGATAAGCGAGGCAAAGCCGAAAATCGAAGTGATTCAAAATCAAGAGGGTAAGATTTTGGATCTATTATCGATTAAGATTTTATTTTTACGAGTTAGTTGTCTAACGGATCAAAATATATTTTAGGTGCCGAGGAGCGAGAAGGGTTAGTACTCACGGTATCGAGGTGTGTAATTTCACACTCATTATTTTGGTTGGATGTCAAATTTCGGTATGGAAGTATATCGTAAAAACGATTGGATCGGTAAAAACGTAAAAAATGATATTTTGACAAAATACGAAAACGACAAAATCGTGAAAATTATGAAAACGCCTCGAGATATTAATTGTTATTATGAAAATTGGATGTTTCGTGAAAATGGGCCGTAAATACTCTAGTTCGTGAAAATGGGCCGTAAATACTCTAGTTCGTGAAAATGGGTAGTAAATACTCTAGTTCGTGAAAATGGGCCAAAATACTCTAGTTCGTTAAAATTTAGCCAAAACACTCTAGTTTTGTAAATGGGCCAAAGCCCACTAAACTACTAAATAGACAAATTGCTATAATTATGGGCCAAATGAAATGTTATTGTTAAACCCACCATGTTATGTATTGTTAATAAATTTTATATTTTAAAGTACATGTATAATTGCATGGGTGGGATATATGAAGAGAAGAATGGCCGATTGCCACAATATCGGCTTATTGCCTCTAGTTCGGTGGCTCGCCACAATATCGGCTTATTGCCTCTAGTTCGGTGGTTTCGCCACATTAACGACTTATTGCCTCTAGTTCGGTGGCTATGCCACAATTATAAAAAGGCTTATTGCCTACGATTGGTGTGATGGCGGGGTGGGTTGACTTGATCCCCAGGTGTGATGGTTGGTACGGGGTGATAGCGGATGGATATTAGGTTTGGGTTGGGAATTACATTTTCATGCATTATTAATTATTTTAAATTTATGATATATTGTTGAATTACGAATTGGGCTCAAGCCCAAAGATAATATCTGATGATCCGCCCAATAATGGTGGTAAGTGAGTTACACATCGAGTTCTAAGTAACTCACCCTTTAATTTCTTTCCATCTCGTAATGGAAACCGATGTGGACTTGGGCCGAGGATGTCTTCGTGGAGGCCATCTTTGCTAAATAAGGGTTATTTAAATTCGAACTTTTAATAATTATTTTACTATTTTGGGATGTTGTAATAAATGGCCTCTATAAATAACTTATGGATTTTATGTGTGTTTGGAATTTAATTTATACTTTGGGACTTTTAATCATGAGCTAAAGTTTTATGATGTTTTTATTAAAATAAAATTGAGTTTTCAAGTTTATGAAAATCTTTTATAAATATCTTATTATAGTTAACTCTTTAACAAATTACCCAAAGGTTTTTGATAATACAATGATTTCCAACTTATGTTTTTAAATATTGATCAAAATCTAATTCTCTTCAAATTTTAAACTCTGTAAACAATATTGTAGTTTTCAACTCATTAAAGATTTAAGAATAGTTCGAATCACGTAACAAACCAAATCTAGTCTCAACGCATAGATCGGGTTTGGGGTGTTACATTTAGTGGTATCAGAGCCCAGTTTCAAAAACTCGGCTGTGGTTTGGGTTCAAAAATAATTTCTGTATGAAAATGCTCAATGATATTTTTAGATCAAGATGGCACCACAAGCATCCGTGACAAGTCAAGTAAGTATTATTGCTTAATGATTACTATGATAAGATCATAGGAACACTCTAGAACTTCTAGTTTTAGACGTGAAAAATCGAGAGATTGAGACTATAGGAAATGTTGCGAAAAACAACTTTATATCTTAAATCTCATAAAATATCGCTAATAAACACCGAAACAAAATTTCTGATTCATAAAACTTGTAATCAGATAAACGAACAAGCAATCATGAGTACAAGAGGACGTGGTCGTGGACGCGTAGACGTGGCCGTGGTAGAGGCCGAGGTGCTACTACCAAGCACCAAATCATATGCTGTAGTAGACGACTGCGTCAATTGAAAGTGAGACCGGATCACGCGATCACATGGAAGAAGATCATGCATTGACTCAAGCAATGCTACGAGTCTTGGAAAGGTCACTGGAACTAGAATTGGGCCAACAACTCGTGGGTCAATTTCAGAGCGACTTAAGGCAAATAATGCGAAGTTTTCGGAGGAGTCTCCGTGTAGCTCGAATGTGGTGAATATCGCTCAAGTCGTGGAACGGATTATGGATGACATGGAATGCACGGTGAGCAAAAACCGAGAGGAGCTGTATCCTTATTGAGAGATGAGGCGATCGGTGGTGGCTCACTGCTCGAGAAGGCATCAAGCCGCATCGATTAATCGGGAATTCTTTAAAGCCGCCTTCCAAGGAAAATCGTTGGAACGAGCTATGTAGACGTCAAGGAAGGAATTTCTGAATCTTGTCCAAGGAAGTAAGACCGTGGCAAGATATGAAGTCGAGTTTTACGTCCGAGCCGTTATGCCCGCAATTGTAGCACAGATCATGAACGTTGTGTGCGTTTGAGGATGGACTTAATGATGAGTGAGGGTTCGATTGCTCGCAGACAAGTTAGAAATTTTTCCACTCGGTGGAGAAGGCCAAAATAGCCAAGAGGCTAAGAACTCGAACGGCGAACCGAGAAAGATCCCGAAATAAGAGAGAGACACTGAGATCTGGTTCTTCCAAGAGATTTGAAGAAACCGGAATGATGAATCGTTCAAGGCGTAACCCGGTAGCAAATAATCGAAGTCGAGATTGCACCGAGTGTGGGAAAAGGCATTTTGGGGAATGTTGGAGGAAAACGGTGCATGCTACAAATGCGTTCAATGGAACATCAAGACAAAAGTCATCCTCGACGAATGGATACGACTCGGGAAGTTCGTAATAATGATGCACACCGGTCGTGGGTAATCAGCAGACCACCGAGAGGTCGTGGACCAGTCGTGGTGGTAATGAAATTTGTCGTGGTCAAGGTGCACCGGTCGAGGAAATGGTAATAGAGGAAATGCAGATGCAAGACACTGGATCGGTTTATGCGTTAGACGCCATGAGGACGGCAATGCACCGATGTGATAACCCAGACGTTCTTCATTTTGATGTACTGTTATTGCCTTAATAGATATTGGCTCTACTCATTCATATGTATCTAGTGCCATATCCGAAATCAATCTAGAATCCAAATTACCGAAAATGAGATGACGATGAATCAGTCCTTTAGATGATCAAGAATGGTTAATAAAATATTTAAGGACGTGCCTTAAAAATCCAAGAGGAAGTATTCTTAGCAAATTTGATGGAACTACCTTTCGTGAGTTCGATCTCATTCTAGGCATGGATTGGTTGGTTAACCATCGGGCGCAATTGGATTGTGCTGAAAAACGAATGTCACTAAGGACCCCGGATGATAAGGAAGTCATAATGATTGGTGAACGAAAGAACTATCTGGCAAATATGGTATCTGCATTAAAAGCTGAGAAGTTGGTGCGGAAAGGGTGCGGGGCATTCCTAGCCTTTATCTGTGCTTTGGATGCCAAAGAATTATTCGTGAATGATGTGAGGACGGTGAAGGAATTTCCGATGTATTTCTCAAGAACTTCCGGTATACCTCGGATCGGGAAGTAGAATTTGGCATTGAGCTTTTGCTCGGGACGGCCCAAAGTGTCCATTGCTCCTATAGAATGGCACCGAAGGAGTTGGCTGAGCTCAAAGCTCAAATTCAAGAATTGCTGGATCGGGGATTCATTCGACCAAGTGTGTCTCCGTGGGGAGCACCAGTTTTGTTCGTCAAGAAGAAGGATGGATCGATGCGTATGTGCATTGACTACAGACAGTTGAATAAATTGACGATCAAGAATCGGTATCCTCTGCCGAGAATTGACGACCTGTTTGATCAATTGAAGGGAGCTTCAGTTTTCTCCAAAATTGATTTAAGGTCGGGTTATCACCAAACTTAAGGTGAAAGAAGCGGACATTTATAAGACAAAGATTTCGGACACGTTACGGACACTATGAGTTTGTAGTGATGCCGTTTGGATTAACCAATGCACCAGCTGCATTTATGGACATGATGAACCGAGTCTTTCAACCATATTTAGATCGGTTTGTGGTGGTGTTCATAGATGATATATTGGTTTATTCGAGAAATGAGGAGGAACATGACCAGCATTTGCGGATAGTATTACAACTACTTCGTGATAAGCAATTGTATGCCAAATTTGGTAAGTGCGAATTTTGGCTAAAGGAGGTGACTTTCCTTGGTCATGTAGTATCAGCCGAAGGAATAAGGGTGGATCCTCGGAAAATTGAGGCTATTCTGGATTGGAAACCACCAACATCAGAAATGAAATTCGAGTTTCTTAGGCTTTTTGGATACCATAGACGCTTTGTAGAGGGTTTTCATTGATTGCTGCACCCTAACTAAAGCAATGCGAAGGGAGCTCCGTATATCTGGACCGAAAAGCAAAGCAAGAGAGTTTTGAGAAATTGAAGAAGATTCGAGCGAAGCTCAGGTTTTAATTCAACTTTGAGGTGGAAAAGAATTCACTGCTTATTATGGCGCGTCTCACACGGTGCAGGTTGTGTATTGATGCAAAATGGAAAGATGGTGGCCTATGCTTCTCGTCAATTGAGACCACACAAAGTAAACTGCCCTACTCATGATTTGGAGTTAGCTGCCGTTGTCTTTGCTCTAAAGATTTGGAGGCACTATCTCTATGGTGAGAAGTCCATAATCTACACGGATCACAAAAGTCTTAAATACCTCCTTACCCAGAAGGAGTTAAATTTGAGACAAAGAAGATGGGTAGAATTGTTAAAAGATTACGATTTCTCCATCGAATACCATCCTGGAAAGGCTAACGTGGTAGCTGACGCGTTAAGTCGTAAGGCGGTATCTGAATTAAGAGCTTTGTTTGCCCATTTGAGTCTGTATGAGGATGGCAGTTTGTTAGCAGAACTTCAGGTGAAGCCGCTGTGGCTGGAACAAATCAAGGAAAAACAGACATCAGGTGAGAAGTTGGGACCTTTACTTCAGCAAGTTGAAAATGGTGAAATTGAGGATTTTGGAATAAACACGGAGGGTGTGTTGTGCTTTCGAGGGAGAGTATGCATGCCCAAGGATCTAGATTTGAGGCAACTGATTCTACGAGAGGCGCATAGTAGCCCTTATGCTATGCATCCCGGAGGAAATAAGATGTATCGAGATCTCCATGAACGATGATTGGTGGCTGTGGTTGAAGCGTGAGATTACAGAGTTCGTGGGAAAATGTTTGACTTGTCGCAAGTGAAGGCGTAACACCAATTACCGTCCGGATTGTTACAACCGATAAAGATTCCTCTTTGGAAATGGGAGAGGATAACTATGGATTTTGTTAGTGGGTTACCGTTAACACCTACTAAGAAAAATTCCGTTTGGGTAATTGTTGATCGGTTGTGAAGACCGCTCATTTCTTGCCGTTCAGACGGATTATTCATTGCGTAAATTGGCGAAACTTTACGATCCGAAATTGTGAGGTTACATGGGTACCTGTATCTATTATATCGGATAGGACCCTAGGTTTACATCACGATTCGAAAGCTCGCACGAAGCCTTAGGGACAAAGTTGAATTTCAAGACGGCTTTTCATCCTCAATCGATGGTCGATCGGAGAGTAATTCAGATATTGGAAGATATGTTAAGAGGATGTAATCGACTTGTGGGTAGTTGGGAGGATTATCTACCACCGCGAATTTGCGATAACAACAACTATCGGCCTAGCATTCAGATGGCACCTTACGAGGCATTGTATGGTCGTAAGTGTCGCTCTCCTATTTGTTGGGTGAGAAAGGCGAAAAGATGATATTAGGTCCCGAGATGATATCCGAGATGAGGATAAGGTAAAAGTTATTCGAGCACGGTTGAAAGAAGCCTCAGATAGACAGAAGTCACACCGAGTATAGTGTGGGAGATCGGGTTTTCTTGAAGGTATCTCCTTGGAAAAAGATCTTGATTAGGAAGGAAGGGCAAGCTAAGTCCTAGATATATTGGACCTTATCGTGTCAAGCGTGTTGGTCCGATGGCATACCAGATTGAGTTACCTCCGGAGTTAGATCAAATTCACAATGTCTTTCATGTTTCCATGTTGAGGCGTTATAGGTCGGATCCTTTGCACATTATACCGGTAGAAGAATTGGAGTTGAATTCAGATTTGTCCTTTGAAGAAGAACCGGTGGAAATCCTAGACCGAGATGTCAAGGTACTAAGGAAGAAAAGCTGTACTGCTGGTCAAAGTTCTATGGCGTAACCACGAGTGGAAGAAGCTACGTGGGAGCCAGAGGATGCAATTCGGCAACAATACCCTCACCTTTTTCAACCAGGTAAATTTCGAGGACGAAATTTTCTTTAAGGAGGGTAGAGTTGTAACACCCTAAAAATCCGAGTAATTAAATTGCATGAATTGGTGTTTAGATTTTTAAAGGAAAATTTTTTTTTTACTTTTATTTTAGTGCTTATTAAAGTCCTAGAGAGGGTAAAGCATAATTTGGAGAAGAAATAAAATTTATTTAATTGAGATTTATTGAAGTGAAACAAAGGTGATTAAGACTTAAGCTAAATTATGTGCTAAAAGTGTCATAAAATGAGCATATGGCATGGTGGAGTTGGCGCATGGGTTCAAGTAAGAGGAAGAGGTTGAATCCCTTGTATGGCACCTAAATGAATTTTTGCTTTTAATTTTCTGCTCATGACTAGGAAGTGTCGGCAAGGGACATATAAGGAAGGTGTTGACCATGTATTTTTGGTTAGTGTATCAATGGATTAAGGAAACAACTAACTTATGGCATGGAATCAAAGGTTTAAGGAAAGATAGGGGAACATAAGGCACATATCAAGGGAAATTTTGGAAAGAAATCATGGCCTATTGACCATGTCTTTGGACGGCAATTTGGTATAGGAGGGAGCCTAAATTTTGAGTTAGTTTTGGTTGAGAAATTCTTTTCTCTCTTTGGTTGTTCTTTGCACTTTGTGCAGAATTTTATTCCTCTCCTTTCAACATTCTTCTTGGCCGATTTTTGCATTTGGTAAAGCCAAAATCTTTTGACCATTTGGTCACTTTAGTTCCTCTTGTTGATTTTCTTTTGTATTCTCCTTGTGCCAAAAATCACTTATGCCAAAAGCCAACTCTTCTCTTTTCTTTTGCCATTGCCGAATATACATCCCTCCTAAAGCTTGTCTTTTCTTTTCTTTTCTACTAATCTCCTTGAAATCAAAGCAACATCATCACCATCTTTTCTTGTATTCTATTTCTTTTCAATCAAGTTTTCTCCATCTACACTCCCTTAGCCGAATGCTAGTGTGCCTATAAGCCAAAAATTATTTTTCATTCTTAATCATATATAGCCAATCTTCCATCAATTAAACATCATTCTCAATCTTTTCTTTTTTAGTGGGAAGTAGGTAAGGGTTCTTCTCCATTTTCGATTTATTGATTAGTGATATTATGGCCGAATATCATTGGATTATTGAGGGTCTTTTTGGATTGATATAGCATTCATACTAATAACGTTTCTTTCGTTATTATTTAGTGCAATAACGGAGATTGGAATTCAAGTGATCGGAAGAATCGTGGAAACGTTGGAAACGTTTCATTTTGGTAAGGAAATCCTACTCTTTAAAATCTCTAGTATTATTGATATTATTTTAGATCTAACTAAATTCCTTTGGATCTTGAAGACTGTCAAAATAGGGAAGAAAAGGGCGGTGTTTAGTTATCGTAAGAGGGGTGGATCTGTAAATCCCCCATTTAAACGAAGAGCGGTTTCGCAATCGGGATTTTCCACGGGTTGTGGGCCATCTTCCAAAGAAGTCCATTATTCAAGTAGTACGAACCTCTCGAGCCGTTATCGTTGGTGGATTCTCTACGCTAGTGAATCGATAAGCGAGGCAAAGCCGAAAATCAAGTGATTCAAAATCAAGAGGGTAAGATTTTGGATCTATTATCGATTAAGATTTTATTTTTACGAGTTAGTTGTCTAACGGATCAAAATATATTTTAGGTGCCGAGGAGCGAGAAGGGTTAGTACTCACGGTATCGAGGTGTGTAATTTCACACTCATTATTTTGGTTGGATGTCAAATTTCGGTATGGAAGTATATCGTAAAAACGATTGGATCGGTAAAAACGTAAAAAAATGATATTTTGACAAAAATACGTAAAAACGACAAAATCGTGAAAATTACGAAAATGCCCTCGAGATATTAATTGTTATTATGAAAATTGGATGTTTCGTGAAAATGGGCCGTAAATACTCTAGTTCGTGAAAATGGGCCGTAAATACTCTAGTTCGTGAAAATGGGCCGTAAATACTCTAGTTCGTGAAAATGGGCCAAAATACTCTAGTTCGTGAAAATTTAGCCAAAACACTCTAGTTTTGTAAATGGGCCAAAGCCCACTAAACTACTAAATAGACAAATTGCTATAATTATGGGCCAAATGAAATGTTATTGTTAAACCCACCATGTTATGTATTGTTAATAAATCTTATATTTTAAAGTACATGTATAATTGCATGGGTGGGATATATGAAGAGAAGAATGGCGGCTGCCACAATATCGCTTATTGCCTCTAGTTCGGTGGTTTCGCCACAATATCGGCTTATTGCCTCTAGTTCGGTGGTTTCGCCACATTAACGCTTATTGCCTCTAGTTCGGTGGCTATGCCACAATTATAAAAGGCTTATTGCCTACGATTGGTGTGATGGCGGGTGGGTTGACTTGATCCCCACGGTGTGATGGTTGGTATGGGGGTGATAGCGGATGGATATTAGGTTTGGGTTGGGAATTACATTTTCATGCATTATTAATTATTTTAAATTTATGATATATTGTTGAATTCTAAATTGGGCTCAAGCCCAAAGATAATATCGATGATCTCGCCCAATAATGGTGGTAAGTGAGTTACACACGAGTTCTAAGTAACTCACCCTTTAATTTCTTTCCATCTCAGGTAATGGAAACCGATGTGGACTTGGGCCGAGGATGTCTTCGTGGAGGCCATCTTTGCTAAATAAGGGTTATTTAAATTCGAACTTTTAATAATTATTTTTACTATTTTGGGATGTTGTAATAAATGGCCTCTATAAATAACTTATGGATTTTATGTGTGTTTGGAATTTAATTTATACTTTGGGACTTTTAATCATGAGCTAAAGTTTTATGATGTTTTATTAAAATAAAATTGAGTTTTCAAGTTTATGAAAATCTTTTATAAATATCTTATTATAGTTAACTCTTTAACAAATTACCCAAAGGTTTTGATAATACAATGATTTCCAACTTATGTTTTAAATATTGATCAAAATCTAATTCTCTTCAAATTTTAAACTCTGTAAACAATATTGTAGTTTTCAACTCATTAAATATTTAAGAATAGTTCGAATCACGTAACAAACCAAATCTAGTCTCAACGCATAGACCGGGTTTGGGGTGTTACACATACGCTCGTGTGTGAGACCGTGTGGAGCATACTAACTTCAATTTAATTTCAACACCAGGGGACGCACAGCCGTGTAACATGACCGTGTGTCACACATGGCTAAGACACACACCTGTGTCTCTGCTTGTGTGGACAAAAATAGGCCATTTGCAAGGCCAATTTGCCACCCCATTTTGCACATACCTATATAGTACAAATGGTACCATTTCAAAGCACAAATATGTAGCCAAATCAATCCAAATTCATGCACATTTTATGCTTCACTATTACAACTATTCCATTTCTAAAATATAAACCAAAACAACATCAATAATATGGTTCATTTACCATAATTCATATATACAATTCAATCAACTAAACCATTCCATACATACACTATGAATCATCAATTCTCAAGCACATAGCTTTCCAATTTACCTAATATCATTTAGCATTATAGATTCAACTTTAACCACACAAAATAGGTCAATTACCATACTCAAAATAGAACCATTTACACATGTATAAACATCATCAAATTCATTATCACAAGCCAACTCAAATGGCTCAAAATACATGTTCATCAAACATAACAAAGTGACTCATGCCTATACATGCCATATACCATATATATACACAACTCAAAAGTACCAAGTAGATGATTGGATAGTGTGACGTAGACTCTAACGATCCCCGAATCTAAGCTAGCTTTGAATTCACTATAAAACACGGGGAAAACAAAAAAAAGTAAGCTACAAAACTTAGTAAGTTCGTACTAAATATACTCAACAATTCATAAAATATAAATCATCAAATTGAACAAATTAATGTATAATTCATGATAATATCAAACCTTCCATAAGATTTTCATATACATATATGCAAAATCATAACCTTTTCTATTTAAAATTCATACTTACATGTACATACCCATACAAATTCATAACAAACTCATACCTTCTCGTAGCACTGTCAAATACTCGATGTTTCGCACACTAAGTGCCATCACATAACCGAAGCTATTATAATCCCACACACTAAGTGCCTTATTCGATGTTTTGCACACTAAGTGCCATCGCATAGTCGAAGCTATTATAATTCTGCACACTAAGTGCCTTACATAGTCGAAGCTACCTCAGTCTCACACACTAAGTACCATATATAGCTGAAGCTATTTCAAATCGCACACTAAATGCTAAACATAGTCGATTTACAGTTGAACATGACTGTAGTCTCATGTATACAATTTATACAATATCAAAGCCTCAAAAGCATAATTGTAATAATGTTTATCAAATACGAACTTACCTCGGATGCTAAAATGACGAATCGAGTCGTTTAGCCGATAACTTTAGTTTTCCCACGATCTAAGTCTGAATTCTAGTTTTCTTGATCTATATAATATCAAATTCAACTTTTTCAATCACTACTTTATCAATTTAATCCAAAACACACATTTGGGCACGTTTACACTTTTGCCCCCAAAGTTTCACATTTTTACAATTTAATCCTTATTTCACAAAAATCACAAACTAATGAAATTCAAGACTAAACCATGATAGCTGAATTACCATAATGTCCCTAGAAGCCTATAATTTGCATTTATTTCACATTTTAATCACTAACTTTACACATTTCTCAATTTAATCCCTATTCTACATTTTCACTAAAAATCACTTAACAAAAGTTTAACTATCATCAAATATTCATAACCTATTATTAAACATAAAAACTCACACTTGTTCATCAATGAAAATATTCAAAATCATTAACAATTTTGCAAAATAGTCCCTGGGCTAGCTAGACTAAGCTGCAACGATCTCAAAAACATAGAAATCATTAAAAATGGGATGAAAATCACTCACCAATTGCACAAATAAGCTTGGATAAATGTTGAGTGTTAAAAAATGGAGTTTGCCCTATTATTTTTAGTTGTAGAAGAAACTAAAAGATTATAAAATGTTTTGATTTTATTTATTTTATCTTTAATAATCAATTTCCAAAATTAATCTTTAAAAAACATTAGTAATTAAACCAAATACCACTCCAATATCATCCACTATCTCATAAATGGTTTAATTACCACTTAAAGACCTTTACTTTAAGGTTCTTTATCTATTTAGTACCTTTAGCTAATAGAACAACACTTTTGCACTTTACGCGATTTAGTCCTTTTACTCAAATTGACCATTTAAACGATAAAATTTCTTCATGAAATTTTCACACATACATGCTATCATACTGTAAACATTAAAATAATAACAAAATAAATATTTTTACCTTAAATTTGTGGTTCCAAAACCACTGTTCTAATTTGACCAAAAACGGTTTGTCACACTCACAATAGTGTTTATTCGATTCATCTTGGAAATAACAAAATGTATAATGATCTAAAACAAAGCTAGTAATGGCCTAGTATGAAACATGAAATATTAGAGTTTGCATCTAGATGTTTGATATGTCAGCCGGTGATAGCCGAACAATAGGTTCTGCCAGGTTTGTTATAACTTGTGATGATTCTCAAGTGGAAATGAGAGCGTGCCATTATGGATTTTTTTAGGTTTGGCATTAACTCTAAGAAGAAAAGATTTTATCTAGGTTATCGTAGACATATTGATGAAATCAACTCATTTTATACCTATTCAAATTGATTACTCACTTGAGAAATTTTCTAAATTATATGATTAAGAAATTGTGATATTGCACGACATACCATTGTTGATAATATTTGATCATGATACAAGATTGACCTCTAGATTTTGGAGTAAATTACACCGCTTTTTATCCAAAAATAGATGGACATTTTGAACGAGTAATACTGATTATGGAAGATATGTTACGTTGTTACGTAGTTGAGTGCCCAAGGTAGTTGAGAGAACTATTTACCGTTAGTCAAGTTTGCTTATAATAATAGTTGTCTGTCAAGCATAAAAATGGCACCACACGAAGCTTTATATAGACGTACATGTAGAAGTTTGTTATACTGGTTTGAACTATATGAAAGGAAGTTAGCTATGGTTGATCTGGTTTGGAAAACTGAGGATAAAGTTAAAATTATTTGTGATAATTTGAAAGCTGCATTCGATCATTAGAAATCTTATGCTAATTTGAAACATAAAGATATTAAGTTTTTTGTTGGTAAGCGAGGCGGATACAGGGGGCTAGCATGGGCCCTGGCCCCCCCTAAAATGGAAAATTTCAATTTATGCCCTTGAATTTTTTTAAATTTAAATTACTAAAGGTAAAATTACACTTTAGCCCCCTAAAATTATAAAGATTCGATTTAATCCTTAAAAAATTATAAAGATATAGACTATAAAAAATAAAATTTTATTCGGACCCTCTAAAAATTTGTTTTGGCTTCGCCCTTGTTTGGTGAGAAAGTGTTTCTGAAAGTCTCACCCTGGAGGAAAGTGTTGCGTTTTGGCAGAAAGGGCAAATTTAGTCCGAGATTCGTTGGACTGTATGAAATATTAGAAAGAATCGGACCGGTAGCTTACCGTTTAGCATTACCTACAGAACTTGACAAAATGCATAATGTTTCTCTTGTTTCGATGCTTCGTCACCATTGTTCCGATCCATCACATGTATTGTCTATGGATGAGATTGAATTAAAGCCCGATCTGACTTATAGTGAAGAACCAGTTAGAATTTTAGCCCGGGAAGTGAAAGAGTTGCGAAATAAATGTGTATTATTGGTTAAAATATTATGGCATCAACATGGAGTAGTGGAAGCTACATGGGAAATAAAAGAATCTATCAGAACACAATATCAAAACCTTTTTTTAGGTAAGAAATTTCAAGGATGAAATTTTCTAAGGGGGAGAGTTGAAACATCTCATTTTCAATGGTGTCAGAAATAGTGTTTCAGGACCACAAGTCATCCAGAATAATTATTATTTAATTTATATGATTCAACTATAGTTATAAATTAAATTTTGATTCGATAAATTTTAACATGTTAAACAAATAGTAAAGATAAATGGTTTGTCCTGAAAGTCAAGTGGTTTTGGAAAATGAGGTATCGAGACCTCAATTTTGAAAACCAAGTTCGTAATTATTTTTATTAAAAATTTACAAAGTTATTATATTGGTATGTGAAATTTTGGTTCAAAAGTTTTATTATTTGATTTATTAATCAAAGAAAAGGACTAAACCATAAAAGATGTAAAATTTAATCGTTATTGAATTTTAATGATTAAATGGATTATTAACATAAGTGGAATGATTTATAGGACAAATATAGCATTTTTATATAGTGGGACGGTTTAAGGCTAGATTTTAGTTAAAATGCATCTTTTATTAAAGGTTAAAATAGTAATTAAGTAATTAAAACTTAAGTAAAATAAAAATAAAATGAACATCATTTTCCTTAACATGTTTTCCACCAAAAAAATTAATGAAAAACACCGTGGGAGGGTTTTGAAGGTTCGACTGTTGAGTGTCTATTGCATAGTATGAATTCTTAATCCATTTTTGGTGAATTTTATATTTTTGAGATTGTTGTAGTGTATCTAGCAAATACAAGGAACACTTTGTAAAAATTTTAAAGATTTTAAAATTTACCATTGATGAATTCTAGGTGTTTTTGTGTTAAATGATGAATTTGTAGTTTTGGTTGTTGATTAGGACTATTTTATAAAGTGATTTTAGTTAGTTTTTGTTAAAGGATTGAAATGATTAAATATAAAATTTGACATGAAATTCTTATGAGTTATGAATAATTATGGGATGTAATAGCTTGTATGAAAATTCAGCTAGCTTGATAATTGGTGAAATTGTGCTAATTTTAAAGTTTTTGGTTTTGGGACTAAATTGAATAAAGTGTAAAAGTTTAAGGAAAATTTGTAAGAAATGAAATTTAAGGGGCATATGCTTAGAAATAAATTTGATAATGTATTTGAAATTGATAAATTTAATTTATCATCATATAGATCAAGAATTGAATCGTATGGAGGATAACCGAGGAAAAGGGAAAATCGTGAATTAGTCCCTACGAGTCAACCAATAGCATAGTCTAGGTAAGTTCATAGCATTAATGAATCAGTATATATGTTAATAAATTATGTTGTTTTGTATTTTTTAAAATTTGAAATATGATTGAATATTTGGTAATGGAATTTTAATTATGAATTTTTTATAAATAGGTATAAAGTAAAATTATACATATTTGGAAGTTTAGAAATGGTTGTGAAATATGAGTTATATGATATCGAAATGGATGTAATGGATATATAGTATGTGTAAAGATAATGTGGAAGTGCTTCTAATTTGTTAATGTGATGAGTTTAATTAAAATGCCCATTTGAACGTAGTAAACAATTAGGATACAATTGCATGCCAATAAGGTTAGGACGTGCACTTGTACGAGATTGTACATTGGTGCCTCTATTAGCATTTTGATGCTCTGTTGTGTGTTTTGGGAAACCCGAGTATTCAATTCTTGTTTCTTTAGTTCATCGGGCAATGAATTTATGTAATTAAGATTTGAACTATTTGAAAAATCTTGATTATAATAATTATAATGTTGTATTAAATATAATCATATTAGTTTATTACCATATGGTGCTCGTGTGATAAAAAATAAGATGTTTTTATGTATGAATTGATTTGGTATGAACCATGGTGAGATGTGAATTATATAATTAAATGATTCAATACTAATGCTTTGTGATCTTGTAAATGGTTGTCAAGGTTAAGTAACTTAAGTTCTTTTGTATTTAGTTGTTAATTGAGGTAAGTTGGTTTGTAATTTAGCTACGAACTTACTAAGCTTCTTAAGCTTACTCGTTTTGTTTTTATTTCATGTAGTTAAGGTTTTGCGAAATTGGGCAGATGGATCAACTTCGGGGTTCACACTATCAAGCTCCTATTTTGCTAGTTTTTGATTTAATGGTTGGGTTGGTGGCATTTAGATAAGGTTTTGGAGTTGTCTCATTCTAAGTTCTACTTGAATGTGTGATTATGTTAAATTTGTTATGTGATGTTATGTTTTATGTTTCATGTTGAATTTATGGTGCATGATATGTAAATGGTTGAAGTATCTTGTTGAATATGTTTATAAAATGATGGATTGAACCATTTGAATAGTAGGCATGTTTTAGTTATTGATGAAACAAAGTGATAGATGG
This sequence comes from Gossypium rotundifolium, assembly GCA_025506655.1. NCBI lineage: Eukaryota > Viridiplantae > Streptophyta > Magnoliopsida > Malvales > Malvaceae > Gossypium > Gossypium rotundifolium. The sequence continues at coordinate 72,235,193 of CP106729.1, forward strand.
TTTTGGTGTTTTACTCGTGAATAGGATTAAAAATGGTCATTTTAGATTTTCCTAGTTATGGTTTTGGAATGGTTATTTGGGCTATTAGAGGATGATATCAATGGATGGATTTGATGTATGGTAGTTGAAACTTTAGTGATGATTGAATGAGTATAACATGTTAATTATGCCTTTGTTGAGTAAGATTATTATATATGTTTAAGTTGTGGTGCCAATGAAGGCATATTGGTTAGACACTTAAGTTGAATATTTTAGTATGTTTTAAGCTTGTTTGGATGTGTTTTAAAGGCATGTTAATGGTTGATTTTGGTTAGGATTTTCACCTAAGGAATTGGTATTATTTTTCCTTATTTTGGAAGCTATTTTAGGTTTACACGACCTAGGACATAGGCTGTCACACAACACTTGTGGACTATTTAATTTTGGTGTAGGTTTGTCCCACACGGTTTCAAGTTGTTATACGGCTTGGAGACATGATTGTGTGATCTTATTTTGAATCACACACGGTTTGGTACACAGTTCTATACACGGTCCTATGATCTTATTTCAAATTGTGCACGATCTGGCACATGAACTAATGACACAATAGTGTGACCCTATTTTCAAACTATACATGGTTTTGCCACATGACGACGTCCCTGAGCCATACAACCTGGCCACACAGCCGTATGACCTCTATTTTCAAGTTTTTTTTTACAATTTTTGTTTTGTTTCAAATAAGTCCCTAATTATTTTTGAATTGATTTTTAGGTTCCGTAATCTTGATATAATGTCATAATCATGTATACGCTATGAATGATGTTTGGTTTTGAATATTTGGTAATTAATTTAATATTTGAATTAAAATGTGCTATAATACCCTGTAACCCTAATCCAGGGACGAAGATGGGTTAGGGTTGCTACAAACCTGCTTTGATGATCATAACTAACTCATATTTCGGGTTCTATTAAATCAACTAGTTATTAACCTAGCAAGGTATCTCGATCTTCCACTAAACTAATGAGTCTGCAAGAACTACTTATCTCTCGACCTCATAGTCTAGGCTGGATTGGGGTAAAGTGTTCACGGATAAAAAATACCAATTTTGGGTTCATTCTTACCTAGATGATTTCTTAGTGTTGTCAAACCTAGGGTTTTAATTTCTTCCTATCCCAACCAGGTGATCTACTAAGAAACCCTACATAGAAGTTAATTACTCCCACATCCACTTGCTAATCCCCCATAAAGGGATTAGATCCTCATGGATCTAATAAACATCATAAACTTGATTGAAATGATAAACTTAAATACTAGATCAAGAATAGAGTTTAAGAAAAATCGTGATATTTATTTATAATTGTGTAGACAATAATCCATGAAGAGTTGATAAATCCAGAAATCAAGTTCTATGACGAATGAAAATAAAAGCTAGAATAGAATTCCAAATGAAAATTGTAACATCCCGATTTTAGCTAAATCAGAACAGTGGTTTTGGAACCACAAATCCCATGTCGAAAAATTATTTTAATATTATTTATGGTATTTACAACATGTTATTTGATATATGTGAAAATTTTGTGAGCAAATTTTATCGATTGGTTGGTTAATTTGATAAAAAGGATTAAATCACGTAAAATGCAAAAGTTGCATTCTACTTGTTAAAGGTGTTTAATTGCCATGATTTAATAAATCAAAGGTCCTTATGTTGTAATTAGACCATCAATAGAATGAGTAGACATATATGAACATTTAATGGATGTTTTAAATGGTTTTTCATTAAGCTTATTATGGTAAATTGCATAATTATCATATGTTAAATAAAACAAAAACCAAATTAGCCTATATTCATCTTTCTAGCCAAAAATTAGGCCTTAGAAAAACCATGAAATTCGTTTAAAGGTTCGACACACTCCTAGCTTGATTAAGGTGCGATTTTAGCTCGATTTTTGATGATTTCTATGTTTTTTGTAATCGCTGTAGCTTAATCTAGATAGCCCATACCTTTAATTTTGAAACTGTAAAGATTTTGAGATTTTCCATTGTTGAATCTATGTGTTCTTTGATGTTTAATGTTGAAATATGAAAGCTTGATGATAGTTTTACATGTTTTGTTAAGTGATTTTTTGATGAAAATGCATAATAGGGGTTAAATTGTGAAATGTGCAAATTGTGTGGTTGAAATGTGAAATAAATAAAAGTTTTGGACTTCTAGGGACCTATATATAACTTGGCCAAGTATGGGTTTTGTTGAATTATGTGAATTTTGTGTATTTGTGAAATAGAGACTATATTGATTAAATGTAAAAGTTTAGGGGCTAATGTGTAAAAATGCCCAAATGTGTATTTTTGGATTAATTGAATGAGTAGATGAATAAATAAGTTAATTTTGAATTCATATAGATCAAGAAAGAAGGAATTCAGATTTAGATAAGGGGAAAAACAAGGTTGATCCGATCCGTCAATTCCAAATACGAGGTAAGCTTGTATTTGATGATTACATTATAAATGTATGTTAAAATGCTTTAATATTGCATAAATTGTTAAAACGGGATTATGGATAATATGGTTCACTAGATCACTTCATCCGAGACTTTCCTGAGCTGGATTAGAAAGATAAAGTTTAGAATCTGAGACCAAGGAACACGTCGAATAGAGGTAGACCACCTAGAATTCAACTGTGAGATCAAGGCCAGAGCACCTACTAGAGATCCGATGATTCAACTGTGAGATCCAAGGCCAGAGCACCTACTAGAGCCTACACTATTCATGCTCACGAAGAAGCGTCATCTCCAGATGTTATCACTAGTACTTTCACTCTCTATGATAGTAATGTGATTGCATTGATAGATCCAGGATCAACTCATTCTTAAATATGTATGAATTTAGTATCTAGTAAGACTTTGTCTGTAAAGTCTACTGAATTTGTGATTAGAGTATCGAACCCCTTGGGCAAATGTGTTTTGGTTGACAAAGTCTGCAAGAATTGTCCATTAATGAATCGAGATTTCTATTTTCTGGCTAATCTAATGTTGTTTCCATTCGATGAATTTGATGTGATTTTGGGTATGGATTGGTTATCGATGCATGATGCTATAGTGAATTGTAGACGAAAGACAATTGAACTGAAATGTCAGAATAATAAGACTATTAAAATTGAATCTGATGATCTGAATTGTTTGCCTATTGTGATCTCGTCTATGTTAGCTCAGAGATTTGTGAGAAAGGGGTGTGAAGTTTATCTTGATTATGTACTTGATACAAAAGTGGAAGAAACAAAGATTGAATTAGTACTAGTTGTGTGCGAGTATCCAGATGTATTTCTCGAAGATTTATCGGGTTTACCACTTATAAGAGAGGTTGAGTTTGGTATTGAATTAGTATAGAGAACAATGTCGATATTGATAGCTCCGTACAGAATGGATCCGACAGAGTTAAAGAATTAAAAGCTCATTTACAAGAATTGACAGATAAGGGTTTTCCTAGACTGAGTTTCTCTCCTTGGGGTGCACCGATGTTATTTGTGAAAAAGAAAGATGGCACGATGAGAATGTGTATAGACTATTGACAGCTCAACAAAGTGACAATCAAGAATAAATACCCTTTGCCATGAATAGATGATTTTTTGATCAATTAAAAGGGGCAACAGTGTTTTCGAAAATTGATTTGAGATCGGGTTTTTACTAGTTGCGAGTTAAAGACTCAGATGTGCCAAAGATTGCATTTAGAACAAGGTATGGACACTACGAATTTCTTGTTATGCCTTTCGGACTAATAAATGAACCTGGTATTTTTATGGACCTGATGAACCAGATTTTCAGGCCGTACTTAGACCAATTTGTAGTTGTGTTTATTGATGACATTTTGATTTACTCTCATAATGAATCTGAGCATGCTGAGCATTTGAGAATTGTGTTACTAACTTTGAGAGATAAACAGATGTTTGCAAAGTTCAGCAAATGTGAGTTTTGGCTATGAGAGGTTGGTTTTCTGGGTCATATAGTTTCAGCCGTGAGTGTCTGAGTCGACCAAGTAAAGTTTCAACGATTATAGATTGGAAGCCTCCGAGAAATGTATCCGAAGTTCGTAGTTTTTTTGGGACTAGGTGGCTATTATAGATGATTTGTGAAAGGCTTCTCGATGATTGTGACTCCAATGACACGATTGCTCCAAAAAGATGTTAAATTTGAGTGGTCAGAAAAGTGTCAGCAGAGCTTCAAGTAGTTGAAAGCATTATTGACAGAGGCACTAGTGTTCGTTCAGCCTGAGTCAGTTAAAGAATTCGTAGTTTTCAATGATGCATCGTTAAATGGCCTGGGTTGTGTTTTTATGTAGGAAGGCAAAGTTGTAGCTTATGCCTCAAGATAGTTGAAGCCATACGAAAAGAATTCTTCGATGCACGATCTAGAGTTAGTCGCGATAGTGTTCGCATTGAAAATTTGGTGTCATTACTTGTTTGGTGAGAAATGTCATATTTATTCTGACCACAAAAGCATGAAATATTTGATGACTCAGAAAGATTTGAATTTGCAACAGTAGAGATGGCTAGAATTGCTAAAACATTATGAATTAGTGATTGATTATCATCTAGGAAAAGCGAACGTAGTTGCTGATGCTTTGAGCCAAAAGTCCTTATTTGTTTTACGTGCTTTAAACACACAATTAGCTTTTTCTGACGATGGTTCAATAGTAGCCTAGTTGAAAACGAGATCATTATTTCTACAGCAGATTTGTGAGGCTCAAAAATTTGATAATGAATGGCAAAAAAAAAAAAAATTGAGTTCAGTGTGAGTCAACTTCTGATTCAGAGTTTCGAATAGGGCCTGATGATTGTTTAATGTTTTGTGATAGAATATGTGTGCCAAGAAATTTTGAGCTCATTCGGAAGATTCTAAATGAACGACACAGTAGTTCTTTATCAGTACATCTAGGAAGCATGAAAATGTATAACGATTTGAAACAGCTTTATTGGTGGCACGACATGAAACGAGATATCTCAGAATTTGTTTTGAAATGTTTGATTTGTCAACAAGTCAAAGCTGAGCATCAAGTGCCGTCAGGTTTATTACAGCCTATTATGATTCCTGAGTGGAAGTCGGATAGAGTAACAATGGATTTTGTATCGGGTTTGCCCTTATCTCCGAAAAAGAAAGATGTGATCTTGGTTGTTGTTGAAAGATTGACGAAATCAGCTCATTTCATTTCGGTATGTACAGACTTCTTGCTTGATAAATTAGCTAAGTTGTATACATCAAAAATTGTGAGATTACATGGTGTTCCCCTATCTATTGTTTCGAACAGAGATCCAAGATTTACTTCGCGATTTTGGAAGAAATTGCAAGAAGCTTTGGGTTTAAAGTTGCATTTTAGCACTGCGTTTCACCTGCAAATGGATGGCCAATCTAAACGAGTTATTTGGATACTTGAGGATATGTTGCGTTGTTCCATTCTTGAGTTTGAAGGTAGCTGGGAGAAATATCTATCGCTGATTGAATTTGCTTACAATAATAGCTTCCAATTGAGTATAAAGATGACACCATACGAAGCTCTATACGATCGTAAATGTAGAACACCGTTGTACTAGGTTGAGCTTAGTGAAAATAATATTCACGGGGTTGACTGATCAGAGAGACTAAAGAAAATGTGAAAGTAATTTGTGATAATTTGAAAGCAGCTTCGGATTGACAAAAATCGGATGCAAACTTGAAATGGAAAGATATTGAGTTCTAGATCGGGGATAAAGTGTTTTTGAAAGTGTCATCGTAGAAAAAGATATTACGGTTTGGTCGGAAAGGGAAATTGAGTCGGCGATTCATCGGACCGTATGAGATTACAGAGCAAGTTGGGCCAGTGACATATTGACTATATTTACTGCTTGAGTTAAAGAAAATTCATAATGTGTTTCATGTGTCGATGCTTCGACGATACCGATCTGACCCTTCACATGTCATTTCCCCGACTGAGGTTGAAATTTGGTTTGATATGTCATATGCTAAAGAACCGATTTGAATTTTAGCTCGTGAGATCAAAGAGCTGAGAAATAAGAGAATCGCATTAGTGAAAGTATTATGGCATTGACTCGGCGTTGAAGAAGCTACCTGGGAATCCGAGGATGCTATGAGAAAACAATACCCGGACCTATTCACTGGTAAGATTTTCGGGGACGAAAATCCCTAGGGGGAGAGTTGTAACAACTCGGTTTTAGCTAAATTGGAACAGTAGTTTCAGAACCACAAATCCAATGTCAAAAAACTATTTTAATATTATTTTCAATATTTACAATATGTTATTTGATATGTTTGAAAATTTCGTGAGCTAATTTTAATGATTGGTTGGTTAATTTGATAAAAAAAGATTAAATCGCGTAAAATGCAAAAGTTGCATCCTACTTATTAAAGGTGTTTAATTGTATGATTTAATAAATCAAAGGTCCTTCTGTTGTAATTAGATCATTAAAAGAATGAGTGGATGTAACACCCAAACCCGGCCTAGACGTTATGGTCGGATTAGCATGTCACATCAAAAAGTAGTTGAAAAGCTAAGTGTTCGTTGAAAATGTTGCATCTTCTTTTTGAAAACTCCGAGTTTCGTTGTTTGTTTGTAACCCCAATTTACTTAATGTCCATTTTTATAAAGTTGTTATTATTTTGGAAAAATCTATTTTTGTTGTGAAAGTCGAACTTGAATAGTTGCGGAAATGTGATATTTTGAAAAACGGTTATTAACATTTTAGGAGAAATCCGGTGTTAAACGTTTAGCAATTTGAAATAGAAAAAATGAAAGATAAAAAAGTAAAACAAAATTCAAAGGCCTTATTAAAAATTATTAAACCCAAAATAAATAATCTTAAAATAAAGTAAAGACTAGATTTACTATGTTTCGTGAGAAATTATCCCGATGTATGGCCACCACGAGTCCTCCACAGCTCTAAATCCTCTAACACTGGGATTACCTGCAAGATTAAGAGAAAGGGGATGAGTTACGAGAACTCAATGTGTAATCCCCTAAACGGTCACTAACTGGGCCGGAGCCCATACGACATCAATCTAGGCCTAAGCCCTATAAGCACGATAATGCAAAAAATGTAATGCAACCCAACCCAATCCAACCAATCACACCCACGTACCAACCAATCGTCACCTGTGGGGATCAAGTCAACCCACTCCGCCAATCACACCAATATTGCAGACCAGCTACTAATCACAGTATTTGTGGCTGAGCCACCAGAGTAATAGTATATATATGTGGCATAGCCACCAAAATAGTATGTGGCAGAGCCACCAGGCTACACCTCTCTTCAGTCATCAAACCCAACCCATGCAATATAACATTCATATAAAAATGTAACCCAAATCATATACACAATATTCAACCCTAATAGAGGGTATAACAGACATTTTCACCCATTTAGGGGTATTTTGGTAATTTCGTAACCCAAGGGTATTTCAGTAATTTACCCTCAAAGGGTATTTCGGTAATTTCACAGCCTAGGGGTATTTCGACATTTCACAGCCTTTCTGAAGGCCTACTGTCACCTCGAGCAACTCAGGAACCCCCTTTTGGGGCTCTACGATACTATTGCGCCAAAAATCCATTTCAGGCCCAAACGGGCCCACACACTCGTATGGCCCATTTGATACATTTTCGATCCCAGATTCGCAGACTTCGCAATTGCATCAATCGTTCAGTATTTCTCCATCGATTTTCCCCTGTGGGACCATAAGCCCATTGGGCCCATTTAACCCGTTTCAGTTTGATCAGGCCCGTTAGAACCTTAGTTTTGCGAGAGTGCTTGCGTCACTCTCAATGATCCATCGTCATCATTCGTGTCTCGATTTACCCCCACAAGAGTTCGCATGCTCAAGTAGTCACAGTTGTCAGCTTTTCGGCTTTTGGCCGATTCACAAAACATCACATGAATTCATCAAGATGGGTGTGTGATTACACACCTGTTTGCGAGTTACGGTACTCAACACTTTCCAAAACACCTGAGATCATAATTGACTAATAGTTAGTCTTAATCTTGAATACAACACCTTCCAAGAATTGAGATTGATAAACAACCTACACTACTTACCAACAACCAAGAGTGTCACTACAAGGGAAGAGTGTATAATCGGTTCTTTGGTTTAACCACGTCGAGTCCCTTGCAACGTTAAAACCAAGAGAAAATGTTAGCCATAATACTCACATCTAAAATTGAAAACACAGTAACCTTTCGGCTTGAGTAAGAACAACCAATAAGAAAACCCCATCACCTATATTCAGCCTTAACCTTACTTACCAACTAACTTTCGAAATCCAAAGGCTAAAAGAATGATGAGAGGGTATGCTAACACTCCAACAGATTTGGCCTACACCAAAAGAAACAAGAGGGATTTGGGGTAGAAGCGAGTGAATCGATTCGGCCTTAGAAAAAAGGAAACAGGGTGAGAGATTCGGCTTCAGATGAAAAAAAAGAGAAAAACTAGAGGAAGAGCAAACCATACCTTAGGCCAAAAATGAGCCGAATGGGGAAGAGATTCGGCACAAGTAGAAAACACAATAACCAAGATTCAGCTATGAGGTTAACCGAAATGAAAAACCCAAAGATAAGAAGAAACGAAGTAAGCCAATTGAAGACTAGAAGAAAAAGGGGTAGATGTTTTGGCTATAGTGTAGAAAAGAACAAATGGAAAGAGATGGAGGGTGAGTTTCGGCCAAGAAGTGATTAGGTAACAAGCAAAGGAAAGCAAAGTGTGAAAACTAAGTGAATGAGAGGAATGATGAGGTTGAAAAGTACGACAATAGCAAGCATGAGGAGAAAAACCTAAAATGTCAAAGTCAAAAACAGAAAAACAACACTCCTCAAAATGGATTTGAGCAAAAACGTCACTCTCCCACACAAGACCAAATATGCTACCAAAAGTGACCCCTCTTCACCGAAATCCTCTTCCCCACAGGCTCTCAAATTCGGCCACTACCACCTCTCACCCCAATCCCTTGATTATCTCCCCTTTTTCCTCCCTAACTTGCTCTCCACCACCTATTTAAATTGCTTGACCAAGTCTTCAACTCCCATAGCAGAGTTTAATCCCAACTCTGTTTCCTCCTCTCCTAAGCACAAAATAATATCCACCAAAATACAACTTGTGAGTGTAACACCCCCCACCCAAGACTGATACTAGGTCTGGATACGAGACATTACTATGCTTGAACTCACTAAAACATGTACTTACGGGTGATAAAATTTCTATCCAACTTAAAAACTTCACTTTCTTAGTCAACATATATAACAAGGGCCTACGAGGCCTTTAACTCATGTCAGAAAACATTTGGAATCAAAATCAAATAACTTATTTTTGAAGTAGGGTTCACACGCCCGTGTACCCTTAAGCACGCCTATGCCCTCAAACCGTGTAGGGCTACTGACTATTTCCACATGGCTTAGACACGCCCGTGTCTACCAACTGTGGGAGGTTACTGACTAATTTCGCACGTCCATGACACGCCCGTGGGCTTAGACCGTGTGGTAATCCTTGACATACTGACTAAATCAACACGGTCTGGGAACATGCCCATGTCCAAACCGTGTGTCTCACACGGCATACACACACGGCCGTGAGATTTGCCCGTGGCCTATTCGATTAATAATACTAAGGTGCAGGGTTAACACGATTTTGACACACACCCGTGTGTCAAACCGTGGGCATTTACAGACTATTTACCAAGCCGTTAGCCACCCTAAAATGAAGATCATATCCATACACAATTCAATGATGCATTAACAACCCAATTTTATGAATAATACTACATGCTTCATTGATCTCAATAAACACACATGCTTAGTCAAATTTGGCTGATCACTTAGCCATATACAAAAGAATAATAAACTTGATAGCCTTTACAAAGGCCCTTCTTAAAACATGTCCACAAAATTAATGTTTCCTATACATGCCATACTTAGTAAAGTAACTTGGCTATACCAAAATAAGAGCTGATAGTGTGTTGGGAGCTCCGACTTTAATGATCCACAAGTTAGCTTGGCGGGACTGCATAGAAAGAAAGAATCATAACGTAAGCATATAGCTTAGTAAGTTTGCATGTTACCACTCTTACCATCATCATTGCTTAATATAAACCATTTCACATAAACAATGGTATCATGAATTTCAGCTAAAGAGCTTACTTACTCATATAGATTCTTACATGTCTCATGACACTTACTATTATCATATCGTAAGGTAACCGTGATACCTGTATCACTTGATCATATTGATCAGTATACTATAATAACGATAATCATGATATCTACTTTCTCATTCACAACATGAATAATACTCAACTTCATCTAACTTCATCTTGATACTAACTTTACTTTCTTAGCTTTCTATCTTCTTTTAGCTTTCTCATTTGCCCGATGAATTTCTGTGAATAACTAAATCTCTTCCCACATAATATGATGCCAAAGCCATATCCTAGACATGGTCTTACATGGGTTATCTCATCTTGGTTTCAAGGCCATGTCTTGACATGGACTTGTATGAAGTCTTGCTCTTGATAACATACTCAATGCCAAGCTTGAGTCCTTGGACTTATATGATAACTTGCTTGCTAACTTGATCAATGCCAAGCTTGCCTTGGACTTACATGATAACTTGCTTGCTAACTTGATCAATGCCAAGCTTGCCTTGGACTTACATGAAATCTTGATCAATGCCAAGCTTGCCTTGGACTTACATGATATCTTGATCAATGCCAAGCTTGCTTTGGACTTACATGATAACTTGATCAATGCCAAGCTTGCCTTGGACTTACATGATAACTTGCTTGAACATAACATGATCATTTCATACAATTATTGTACATTATATTAAGCAATTTAGTGATAATAATCATAAAGCTTAAAAATCATACAAACTTACCTCAATATACAAAATGTATGTAGATGTGCAATTTAGTCCTCGACTTTGTTCTTGCCTCGGTTTCGATCCGGGCTTCATTTTTCTTGATCTATAATAATAAATAGATCATTTAATAACCATATTGACTAAATTGACTCATAACTCATACTTTGGCAAAATTACTATTTTGCCCCTATACTTTCTAATATTTGCACTTTTGCCCCAATTCTCGTAAAATGATTTTCATGAAACTTTCTTAAACTTCATGCTCAACTGAATCATTTTCTATTCTATGAAAATCATCAATTCTCACTATTTCTAGTAGGTATGACCAATTTTATAACTATTACAAAATGGTCCTACTATTATTTTTCATGAAATTCATTAAGGAAAAGATATTTATCTAACATCAAACTCTCTTAAACTTCCATAAAACATCATTTAACAAGCATGTCATTCAAGGGTAGGTTTTTGAACATGCATCTTAGCTCATTTAATAGCTAAAATTAGCTAATTCATAATACGAGGAACTTCAAAAATACGAATAATATTAAAAACGGGGCTAAGATGAACTTACTATGAGCTTCAAAAAAATAAAGAACCCTAGCTATGGGGTCTCCAAATTTTCGGCAGCAACAAGGAAGAAGATGAGTGAATTTTTCTCATCTTTATCCTATTTTAATCACTAATGAGGCCAAATGACCAAAATGCCCTTCCTCTTAAAAATTTCCATAATAGTCTCTTAATGCCAATTTTGTCCAAAAATTAAATTTTGGGCAAATTGCTACTTAAGGACTCACAATTATTAATCTTGAGCTATTTCATATAAAAAGCTTCTAGAAACTCATATTTTGGAAACTTTTGCAATTTAGTCCTTTTTGGACCAATTGACCTCAACTTAATAAAATTGCTTTACAAAACTTTCATACTAGTATGCAAACATGGCATAAATCTGGAAGACTCATAATTTCACCTCGAGTTCGTGGCCTTGCACCACTATCCCGACTAGGCCCTAAATCGGGCTGTTATAGTGAGACTCGAACTCTCCCCCTCGATGCTTCCCTTGTGATGCCACACCACTGTGCCACTTACACCATTGTGTTAGCAAACATATTTAATTAAACTTAATTTCTGCTTATGCTTACCCTCTTCCCTAAAGAGCCAAAAAACAAAGTTTTCCCAAGGCTTGGACTCGAACCTGAGCCCTCCTAGGACCCCCAAACACACCTAAACAACAAGCTAAACAAGCTCAACACACGCAATAGTGCAAAAATGCCAGACCCCTAATTTTGGGATGTTACAGTTCTACCCCCTTAAAGAAATTTCAGCCTCAAAATTTACCTGATCAAAAGAGATGAGGGTATTGCTATCGTAATGCCTCCTCAGGCTCCCACATGGCTTCCTCAGAACCGTGATTGTGCCACAACACTTTGACTAACGGGACATATTTTCTTCTCAACACTTTAACATCACGATCCAAAATCCACACCGATTCCTCTTCAAATGTCAGATCAAGTCTTTCCTCAATTTCTTCTACCGGCACTATATGGGAAGGATCCGAACGGTAGCATCTTAGTATAGAAACGTGAAATACGTTATGTATCCGATTTAACTCAGGGGGCAGCTCAAGCTGATATGCGACCGGTCCAACACATTTTATTACTCGGTAAGGTCCGATGAATCAGGGCTTAACTTGCCCTTCCGTCCAAATCTCAGAATCTTTTTCCATAGTGAGACCTTCAAGAAAACATAATCTCCCACCGAGTACTCGATTTCTTTACGCTTAAGATCTGTATACAACTTCTGTCTTTCAGAAGCTTTTTTCAATCGTCCCTAAATCAACTTTATCTTCTCCTCGATTTTTGAAATTAACTTTGGACCCAACAACTGTTGCTCACCAAATTCTGTCCAACAAGTAGGGGTACGACACCTACGGTGATATAATGCCTCGTATGGTGCCATCTGAATGATGGATTGGTAGCTGTTATTATACGCAAATTTTGCCAAGGGTAAATAATCTTCCCAACTACCCTTGAAATCAATCACGCAACTTCTCAACATATCTTCCAAAATTTGGATTACCCTCTCCAACTGACCATCAGTTTGTAACACCCCTTACCCGTGATCCCTACTGAAATAGGGTACGAGGCATTACCGTACAAAAGTATTTGATTGCCACTTAGGCTTAACACGACTACTATTCTTGAATCACTTCAGTAACTCCATATTCAACCTACAAGACTTAACTTGTACCTACGAGGGCTATCAAGACTATATCAGAAACCTTACGATCCATATAATTTTTTTCCATCTAAACAGGGAGTACACGTCGTGTTAGATAACACACACGCCCGTGTGTAGTCACACATGCCCGTGTATAGTCACACACACCCGTGTATAGTCACACACACCCGTGTGCTCACACCATGCCTTAAAATCCCAGCATTCTGCCAAAACTCCCATAGTTAGGGCACACGTCCATGTGCAATGGGGGCATGCCCATGGCTTTGAACCGTGGGGAGTTACTGGCTAATTTAGCATGGCCTGGACACGCCTGTGTGGATAGTCCATGGTCTATTCTAACTGAAAATGTCACCATACAGGGGACACATGGCCAAGTCACACATCCGTGGGCTGACCATGTGTCACACATGGCCTAGACACACGCCCATGTGCCTACCCTATGGACAAAATCAAGACTATTTCCCAAGCTTCTAGCACCCCTATATCTTACACTTCATGAGTTCATTCAACAAACTAATAAACATCTCATAATTCAACATGCACTAACATTGATAACTTTGAAATTTAATTAACAATAAAATGTGCCATCATTCTTGGCGATTTACAAAATAAATGTATTAGCAAGAGCCAATACACCTTTGGCTAAAAATAACAAAATAATCTATCTAGTCTAGCCCCTATACATGCCATACACAAAATCACTAACTTTGAATATACTGAGGTGAGCAATAGTATGGACGGCCTTCTTGCTAATCGACGTATCTCGGGTCGGCTCTTAAACTCTATAAACAAGGGAAAAAGAGAAGGGGGAGTAAGCTTTAAGCTCAGTAAGTTTACATGTAAACAATATAACTTTATAACATGTATTAAAAAATTACATAGCATTACATACTAAGCGAAAAACAATCTACATTCATGATCATGCTTACTCATTTTCTCTATTCCCACATTGCAACCATATCACAAGCTTAATGCATACATTCACTAGCAAGTTCCCTGCACTTAGCATCACAAAGTCACCTTGTACAACACATCACTATCTCTAATTTCATTACTCATAGTCAAATTACTCGGTGCTTTTGCACTTAGCCCACCATCAGCCTTTATTAGGGTGGTATCGCACATAGCCCACCAAAAAGTTATATAAACGATGGTATCACACTCAGCCCATCGTAATTAAGCATCAAGGTGGTATCGCACATAGCCAACCATCAAATATTGCCAATACACATTCATATGATTATTTCGTCATTCATACAATAATTATTCAATGACTATCACATTCAACCCACTAGAACCACATATGTTCTCAACCATGCCATACTCTAAAAACAACATAATGTTTAAGAAAATATATATATTACTTACACATAAACTTACCTCGATACAAAACGTGTTAGCTAGTGATTTACTCGATCACCTTGCCTTTCCCACGGTCAAGGTTGATTCCGCGTCCTTCTTGATCTAAAATAATGAAATTCATCTGTTTAGATCCTTATATGATTATAATACATCAAATTCTACACTTGGGCAAAAATGACCATTTTGCCCTTTTACATTGGTAAAATTATGATTTTGCCCCTAGGCTCGTAATTTATTTTTCATCACATTTTCTCGATAAACAAGCATAGATGAACATTTATTTATCGTACAACTACTCACCATTTCAACTATTTCATGCATTTTGTTTTCACAAAAGTTGCTTCACCACTCCCCAACATTCAACTCCTTCCATAAAAACTCAGCTAGTCACTTAAACACTCCCATGTCAAGTCCCTAGACTTTCAACCATATCAGAAATTAGTCCATTCATTAGCTAGTTTAAGCTTTGGGGACTCCAAAAACACAAAAAAATCAATTAAAACCACCTAAATCACTTACTTGAATGAGAATTGGGTGGCTGAAAGTTTGATCCTCTAAGAGCTCTATTTCCTCTTCAATTTTAGGTGGAAAGAGATGAGTGAATAGTGAAAGATGATAACATCTTTTAATTCTCTTATTTTATTCATTTTATCACCTAATTTCCACCAACTTGACTAAAATTTAATGCTCTTGTCCCCCCTTTGTCTACATGGCTGGCCATACTCTACTAATGGCCTATTTTCATTTTAAAATCCTCCAATTTATAATCTATAGCTATTAGATACCCCTACCTTAAAAATAGTACTTTTTCATCTCATGCATTTTAGTCCTTTTTCTCAATTAAATATGCTATTGCATAAAATTAAAGCACCAAAATTTCCATATAGCCATATATTAATACCATAACACATAAAATAATGCTAAAATAATTTTATTCAACCTCGAATTACTGGTCTCGAGACCACTGTTCGACTACCCCCAAAATCGGGCTGTTACACAATTTGTGGATGAAACACTGTGCTGAAATCTAGTCTTGTACCCAAAGCTTCATGTAACACCTTCTAGAATCAAGATGTAAATTTAGGTACCCCATGCGATATGATAACTTGGCCAACACGTAATGAGGTACCCCATGTAGCCTCACAATTTCTACCACGTATAACTTGGCCAAGCCATGGTGATAGAAATGAGTAGTCTAACTTGGTTGTTGAAGACGAACCTTTTGGGTTAACCTTGACTGTTCATGAATTTACCGCCACCCAACAGATGGGATGTATAAAGTGTGACATTAACTTAGTCAACTAGTCAATAATTACCCACATTAAATCTTTCTTAGTAGGCGTTAGGGGTAGCCCACTAGCAAAATCCATCGTTATCCTCTCCCATTTTCAGAGTGGAATATTTACAGGTTGCAGTAATCCCGAAGGCAGTTGATGCTTAGCCTTCACTTACTAACATGTTAAACACTTGCTTACGAAGTCGGTAACCTCACGCTTTAGCCCTGGCCACCAATACAGTTCACGTAGATCTCGGTACATCTTGCTTCCACTGGGATGTATAGCATATGGGCTACTATGCGCCTCCCATAGAATCATCTATCTTAACTCTAAGTCATTTGGCACACAAACTCTTTCACGGAAACATAACACCCCTTCACTATTCAGCCCAAAATCTACCATCTCTCCACTTTTCACCTACTGAAATGAGAACCCAACGACTCATCCAATAACTACTTCTCTTTAATCTGGTTAACCCACGTCGGTTTCACCTGAAGTTCTGCTAACAAACTACCATCCTCATATAGGCTGAGACGAGCAAACATGGCTCTCAAAGCTGATACCACATTACGACTTAGTGCATCTGCCACAACGTTAGCCTTCCTCAGATGGTACTCAATCGAGCAATCATAGTCCTTCAGCAACTCTATCCATCTTCGTTGCCTTAGATTCAGCTCCTTTTAGGTAAGGAGATACTTCAACTTTTATGGTGGGTATAGATGATCAACTTTTCCCCATACAGGTAATATTTCCATATCTTTAAGGTGAACACTACTGTAGCTAGTTCTAAATCATGAGTGGGATAGTTCACCTCATGTGGCCTAAGTTGACGAGATGCATACGCCACCACCTTCTCTTCTTGCATCAGCACACAACCCAAACTTGTGTGCGACGCATCACAGTAAACAATAAATTATTCCCTAGCCTCAGGCTGTATCAATACTAGTGCTTCAGTTAGAATCTTTTTCAACTTCTCAAAACTCTCTTCTTGTGTATCCGTCCAAACAAATGGTACTCCCTTACACAGTAACTTAGTTAGGGGTGTCGTAATTACCGAAATCCCTTAACAAACTGCCTGTAATACTCAGCCAAACCTAGAAAACTTTGAATCTCTAATACTGAATTTGGTGGCTTCCAATCAAATACAGCTTCAACTTTTTGAGGATTAACCCTAAACCCCTCAGTAGACACAACATGACCCAAAAATGTCACTTCCCTTAGCCAAAACTCGCACTTACTGAATTTGGCATATAGTTGATTTTCCTCAATATCTGGAGAACAACTCAAAGATATGAATCATGCTCCTCCTCAGTTCTTGAGTACACCAGAATATCATCTATGAATACCACCACAAACTGGTCTAGATAGGGTTGGAAGACCTAATTCATCATATCCATGAAAGAAGCTGGTGCATTCGTTAATCTGAACGGCATAACCGAAAACTCATAATGCCCATACCGAGTTTGAAATACAGTCTTGTATATATCCACCTCCTTGACCCTTAGCTGATGATATCCTGACCTTAAATCTATTTTTTAGAAAACCAAAGCTCCTCGTAGCTTATCGAACAGATCATCTATCCTTGGTAGCGGGTATTTTTTCTTAATCGTTAGCTTATTCAATTGACGATAGTCAATACACATGCGCATTGACCCATCCTTCTTCTTCACAAACAACACTGGCGCTCGCCAGGAGATACACTTGGTCTGATAAATCCTCAATCCAACAGCTCTTAAATCTGAGCCTTTAGTTCTACCAGCTCTTTTGGTGCCATCCTATAAGGGGCAATAGACACCAGAGCCGTTCCCAATAATAGCTCAATGCCAAATTCGACCTCACGATTTAGAGGCAACCCCGGAAGCTCTTCAGGAAATACATCTGGGAATTTCTTCACGATTCTGACATCCTCAACAGACAATTCCTTAGCATCATATGTGCTAACAAAAGCTAAAAATGCCTCGCACCCTTTTTGCACCAACTTTTTAGCCCTTAACACTAAGATTACATTAGATAAATAATCCCTTCTCTCTCTTATCACAATCACTTCCTCATCCTCTGAGGTCTTTAGTACCATATGCTTAGCTGCGCAATCCAAGTTTGCATGGTGTTTTACTAACCAATCCATGCCGAGTATAAGATCAAACTCGTTGAACGGCAGTTCTATCAAATCTATCGAAATACCACCCCTTGAACTTCTAGAGGCACATTTCTAAATAGCTTATTCACTACCACCAATTGTCCTAAGGGACTAATTACCACATCTCTCTATCAGTAAACTCAAATTGTATATCCAGAGTTCCAGACACAGTACAAGCAACATATGAATGTGTAGACCCAATATCAATTAGAGTTGTAAATGGCACATCATATGTAAGAAATGTACCGGTTATGATGTCTGGTACGTCGCCATCCTCTCAATGCTTAGTAGTATAAACCAGACCCGACTTCCTCGCCTCTGTGATTTCTACATTACCAGCTCTTTTGCCCAGTGCTCCACGACCACGTCCTATCCTATTTACCTCTCAGAGCGGACCACGACCTCTCGGTGACTGCTGACCACCTCTCTCTAGCTGCACAAATATCTGACCTACTACCTGCATTCGAACGGGCTCCCGAGGATAGTCTTTAAACTGATGATCCTTTGATCCAAATCTGAGATATCTGCCATTTTTTCTCCATCACTCTCCTGCATGTAATTTCCCACACTCCACACAGGGTTGTGATCGACCCACAACAACTGGAACTCCAACTCAGACTGGCCCGTCAAACCTAGGCCTCTTATGAAATCCCCCTGAAAGACCTAAAAACCCAGAATCTCTCTTATTCCTGCCCCTTTCCTTGCCACCATTTTGTCTCTCTGAACGTTTCACTTCCTCGACAATCTTTGCCTTTTCTACTAGGGTAGCGAAGTCTCTCTCTCTGCTGGGCTATCAATACCCATAACTCATCCTGTAAACCATCCTTAAATTGCACACAGTGTTAATAATTAGTCGCAACTATACCCTAAGCATACCAGCTTAAGCGCAGAAACTCGCCTCATATTCTGCTACGGACTTATTGCCTGGACCAGATTCAAGAATTCTTTTCTCCGGCATCCACATAACTTGCCCCGACATACTTCCCCTGGAAGGCCGCTTTGAAAAATCTCAAGTCACTCGGTCAACTCGTGTTCCTTCCCTTAGTGTAAGCCACCACTGGTACACCATATCTCGTAGTAGAGACACTGCTCCTTTCAGTTTCTGTTCTACTATGCAGTCCAGATCATCCATGACTCACTCCACAGCCTCTAGCCAGTATTCCACTACATTCGGGGCTATACCAGAGATGCCCCTAAAGACTTCAGCCCCATTTGACCAGAGTCGCTCAGAAATAGACCCCCGAGCTGCCGATCTAGTACTCGCTCCAGCAACCCATTCTAAAACTCACAGTATTGCTTGGGACAAAGCATTGTCCCCTCCAGTTCGATCATGAGACCCTGTTTTAGTCACTGGCGATACCGGTGCCTCTCTTTCCATAATATGCCCCGATGCTGAGGATTCAGCCCTAACACCTCGGCCTCTACCACGGCTGCGTATACCTCATCTGCCTCATATTGTACTCATATCGATGTCACGCGTTGATCTGATTAAGAGTTTTATGAATCAGTCTATAATTCCCATGATTATTAACAAGTGTTTTATGGAAATCGGTTATAAGAGTTATTTTCACAGATCAAATTTCTTGATGTTTCAGTCTCTATAGTCTTAATTCCTATAGCTAAAAGTTTCAATGTGCTACCACTATCTCTAGTAGTTTTCTCTCTATAGTCATTTCATCATATAATCAGATATAAAGTAGAAGAACTTACGGATTTGGTGCCAGAGACTTAGTGTGCCATACTTTCAATAACACTATTACTTTTTCTAAACCACATTTTAAATAGATTTGGAAAAATTTTCAAACCCATTCCACAGTCGAGTTTTGTAACCTGGCTCTGATACCATTAAATGTAGCATCCCAAACTCGGCCTAGACGTTATGGCCGGATCTAGCATGTCACATCGAAAGGTAGTTGAAAAGCTAAGCATTCGTTGAAAATGTTGCATCTTTTTTTTTTTTGAAAATTACGAGTTTCGTTGTTTATTTGTAAACCCGATTTACTTAATGTCCATTTTTATAAAGTTGTTATTATTTTGGAAAAAACTATTTTTGTTGTGAAAGTCGAACTTGAATAGTTGCGAAAACATGATATTTTAAAAAACGGTTATTAACATTTTAGAAGAAACCCGGTGTTAAATGTTTAGCAATTTGAAATAGAAAAAATGAAAGTTAAAAAAGTAAAATAAAATCCAAAGCCCTTATTACAAATTATGAAACCCAAAATAAATAATCTTAAAATAAAGTAAATACTAGATTTACTATGTTTCGCAAGAAATTATCCCGATGTATGGCCACCATCGAGTCCTCCACAGCTCCAAATCCTCTAACATTAGGTATTACCTGTAAGTTTAAGAGAAATGGGTGAGTTATGAGAACTCAGTGTGTAATCCCCTAAACGGTCACTAATTGGGCCCAAGCCCACACGACATCAATCTGGGCCTAAGCCCTATAATCATGATAATACAAATAATGTAATACAGCCCAACCCAATCTAACCAATCATACCTCCATACCAACCAATCATCACCTATGGGGAACAAGTCAACCAACCCGCCAATCACACCAATATTGCAGACCAGCTGCTAATTACAGTATTTGTGTCTGAGCCACCAGAGAAATAGTATATATATATGTGGCATAGCCACCAAAACAGTATGTGGCAGAGCCACCATGCTACACTTCTCTTCAGTCATTAAACCCAACCTTTGCAACATGGTTTAAATGCAATATAACAGTGATATAAAAATGCAACCCGAGTCATATACACAATATTCAACCCTAATCGATGGTATAATGGACATTTTCACCCTTTTAGGGGTATTTTGATAATTTCTCAACCCAGGGGTATTTCAATAATTTACCCTCTAAGGGTATTTAGATAATTTCACAACCAAGGGTATTTTGACATTTCAAGGCCTTTCCAAAGGCCTACTGTCACCTCGAGCAACTCGGGACCCCCTTTTTGGGGCTTTACGGTACTATTGGGCCAAAAATCCATTTTAGGCCCAACCAGGCCCACACGCTTGTCTGGCCCATTTGACACATTTTTGTCTAAATTCATAGACTTTCTCGTCACATCAATCATTCAGTATTTATCCATCGATTTTGCCCCTGTGGGCCCGTAAGCCCATTGGGCCCATTTAACCCGTTTCAGTTTGATCAGGCCCGTTATAGCCTTAGTTTTGCGAGAGTGCTCACGTCACTCTCAACGATCCATCGTCATCATTCGTTTCTCGGTTTACCACTACAAGCATTCGCATGCTCGAGTGGTCACAATTGCCAACTTTTAGCTTTTCGGCTTTTGGCCGATTTACAAAACATCATATGCATTCATCAAGATAGGTGTACGATTACACACCTGTTTACGAGTTACGGTACTCAGCACTTTCCAAAACACTTGAGATCATAATTGACTAATAGTTAGTCTTAATCTTGCATACAACACCTTCCAAGAATTAAGATTGATAAATAATCTACACTACTTACCGACAACCAAGAGTGTCACTATAAGGGAAGAGTGTATAATCGATTCTTTGGTTTAAGCACGTCGAGTCCCTTTCAACGTTAAAATCGAGAGAAAATGTTAGCCATAATAATCACATCTAAAATTGAAATCACAGTATGCTTTTAGGTTGAGTAAGAACAACCAATAAGAAAAACCCCATCACCTATATTCGGCCTTAACCTTACTTACCAACCAACTTTTGAAATCCAAAGGCTAGAAGAATGATGAGAGGGTATGCTAACACTCCAACTGATTCAGCCCATACCAAAAGAAACAAGAGGGATTTGGGGTAGAAGCAAGTGAATCGGTTCGACCTTAGTCAAAAAGAAACAAGGTGAGATATTCAACGTTGGAGGAAAAAAAAAAAAGAAAACATAGAGGATGAGCAAACCATACCTTAGGCCAGAAATGAGCCGAATGGGAGAAGAGATTCGTCATAAGTAGCAAAACACAAGAACCAAGATTCGACTATAAGGTTAACCAAAATGAAAAACCCAAATATGAGAAGAAACGAAGTAAGCCAATTGAATACTAAAAGAAAAAAGGGTAGAAGTTTCGGCTATAGTGTAGAAAAGAACAAATGGAAAGAAATTGAGGGTGAGTTTCAGCCAAGAAGTGATTAGGTAACAAGAAAAGGAAAGCAAAGTGTGAAAACCAAGCAAACGAGAGGAAATGTGAGGCTAAAAAATTCGACAATAGCAAAAAATGAGGAGAAAAACCGAAATGACAAAGTAAAAATTATAAAACAACACTCCCGAAAATGGATTTGAGCAAAAATGGCACTATCCCACACAAGACTGAATATGCTACCAAAAGTGACCCCTCTTTACCGAAATTCTCCTTCCCACACACTCTCAAATTTGGCCACTACCACCTCTCACCACAATCTCTTGAGTCTCTCCCCTTTTTTCTCCCTAACTTGCTCTCCACCACCTATTCAAATTGCTTGACCAAGTCTCCAACTCCCATAGCAGAGTTTGATCCCAACTCTGCTTCCTCCTCTCCCAAGTACAAAATAATAGCCACCAAAATACAGCTTGTGAGACTCAACCTCTCGCCTTCCATGCTTCCCTTGTTTTAGAAAACACATTTAATTAAACTTAAGTCTTGCTTCTGCTAGGCCTCCTCCTTAAAGAGCCAAAAATCAAAATTTTCCCAAGGCTTGGACTCGAACCCAAGCCCCCATAGGACCCCGAAACACACCTAAACAACATGCTAAACAAGCTCAACACATGCAATAGTGAACAAAATACCATACCCCTAATTTTGGGATGTTACAGTAGACATATACGGGCATTTAATGGATGTTTTAAATGGTTTTTCATTAAGGTTATAATGGTAAATTGCATAATTATCATTTGTTAAATAAAACAAAAACCAAATTAGCCTACATTAACCTTCCTAGTAAAAAATTAGGGCATAGAAAAGCCATGAAATTTGTTTGAAGGTTTGGCACACTCCTAGCTTGATTAAGGTACGATTTTAGCTCGATTTTTTATGATTTTTATGTTTTTGTAATCGTTGCAGCTAAATCTAGCTAGCCCGTACCTTTAATTTTGAAATTGTTAAAGATTTTAAGAGTTTCCATTGTTGAATCTATGTGTCATTTGATGTTTAATGTTGAAATATGAAAGCTTGATGATAGTTTTACATGTTTTGTTAAGTGATTTTTTGATGAAAATGCATAATAGGGATTAAATTATGAAATGTGCAAATTGTGTGGTTGAAATGTGAAATAAATGAATGTTTTGGACTGCTAGGGACCTATTTATAATTCAGCCAAGCATGGGTTTTGTTGAATTATGTGAATTTTGTATATTTGTGAAATAGGGACTAAATTGATTAAATGTAAAAGTTTAGGGGCTAATGTGTAAAAATGCCCAAATGTGTATTTTTGGATTAATTGAATGAGTAGATGAATAAATAAGTTAATTTTGAATTCATATAGATCAAGAAAGAAAGAATTCAAATTTAGATCGGGAGAAAAGCAAGGTTATCGAGTAGTTGACCCGATCCATCAATTTTGAATACTAGGTAAGTTTGTATGTGATGATGACATTATAAATGTATGTTAAAATGCTTTAATATTGCATAAATTGTTAAAATAGGATTATGGATAATGTATGAATTGTGAAAACAACTTTACGGATGTATTCGATGATAGAAATGAAAAGTGTGAAAGCCCGGTTGGACCTTAAGAATAGTTTTGGATACTATTGACATGTCAGTAGGTGATACGTTGAGTTGGCCTCGGGCCATGATATTAGCATGTTGGGTGCGTATTATACCGATTTGGCTTCAGGCCATGCATATCGGATGATTTAGCTTCAGGCCATGATATTAGTTCTTCTGATAAGTTACCTTGATTTGGCTACAGGCCACGATATAGGTACTTATCTTATGAGACTCTTGAGTATCCAATTTATATTCCAAATGGTTCAACGGGTAAACAAATGATGTGGTTGAGAAAGAGGTTAGTACGAGGTGATACAGG
Source organism: Gossypium rotundifolium (assembly GCA_025506655.1). Lineage (NCBI taxonomy): Eukaryota > Viridiplantae > Streptophyta > Magnoliopsida > Malvales > Malvaceae > Gossypium > Gossypium rotundifolium. The sequence continues at coordinate 72,259,073 of CP106729.1, forward strand.
TACGTGCAGAACCTATTCGAGTATTAAATAGTGACAGTTTAATGAGTTTATATTTGATCATGTTTTGAGACATGAGAAAGGTTTGTAGTTAATGTATATATGGTTTTATCATGTGTAGTTGGTTGATTTTCATTTATTCGATGAATTAAGTTATTCAGATACGAGCTTACTAAGCTATGAAGATTACTTCGTGTTAGTTTTCTATGTTTTATAGTGAGTCAAGGCTAGCTCGAATCTAGGAGTTATCGGGAACATCATCGCACTATCAAACATCTATGTTGGTACTTTTGAATTATACATTATGGTATATGGCATGTACAGGCTAGATGTGGTATTTTGGTTGTGATCATAGCCATGAGATTTGGCTTGTAAATGATGTTAATATTGATGTGTGTTTGGATATTAGAAATGACTTGTAAATGTATGTTTTGGTTTGTATATATATAGCCATGAGTGATGGCTTATTTTGGTTTGTTTTGGCATGGTTGTAACCAATACATTATAGAAGTTATAATGGTTATGTGAATTATGGTAAATGAACCATACTGTTTGATATTGTTTTGGCATGTATTTGGCTAAGTAAATGGTAGTGATTTGAGAATTGGAATAGATGAAATTATAATGGTATGAATTGTGCATTTGGTTGATCATTTTGCCTTTTGTAGGTACATTGAAGTTGGGGTGGCAAATTGGCCTTGCAAATGGCCTATTTTTGTCCACACGTGCAGAGACACGGGTGTGTGTCTCAGCCGTGTGTGACACACAGTCATGTTACACGGCATTGTGTCCCCTAGTGTTGAAATTGAATTGAAGTCAGTAGGCTCCACACGGTCTCACACACGAGCGTGTGACTTGGTCGTGTTGCATAAGTCAGTATACCATACAGGTTTGGCACGGCCTAGCACATGGCCTAGCACATGGCCTAGCACATGGGCATGTGTTGCCACTTCGAAGGGCACACGAGCTAGACATACGGGCGTGTGATTGGCCATGTGACCCAAGTTAGTATGTATGCCTTGTTTCCACATGGCCTGAGACACGGGCATGTCTAGAATCGTTTGAGGCACACGGCCTGCTCACCCAGGCGTGTGACCCCTGTATGGTTGAAATTTTTCTAGGTTTCTAAAAATTTTCATATGTTATCAGTTTAGTCCCGAACCACTTCTAAAGCATGTTTAAGGCCTCGTATGCCCTTATTAGTGAAAATGTAATTGTGTTGAATGATTTATGAGAATTAATTTTTTATGTTTGATAAATGTATGCTATATGTTATGAATTGATCGATAATACCTTGTAACCCTACTATGGTGACGGATATGGGTTAGGAGTGTTACAAAAATAACGTAAGTAAAAAATGAATTAGGAAGAAACTAAAAAACAAAACAAAATCGTCTTCTAAAATTTGAATAAAAACTATCTATGAAGTGTTTAGAGCTATTTATAGGCTTAGGGTTGGTCATCAACCATTGACCTAATTCGGCTGACGTTTTTTGTATTATAGTTTGTTGTGCGAACCAAAACACCCTTGGCTCATTAATTCCCCTTGTCAAGGCAGTGTTGCGACACCTTTTGGCCTATGTGGTGATATTGATGGCAGTTTACAGGCTGAGGCTTGATTATAGGGCTATGCCGTGAGACCATTTGGCTATGTTGTGATACTGAGGTAATTTATTCCTGTTCAGTGCTTTGTTCACTATGATGGTTCGTGTTTTTATGCCTTCGATTGATGCCCTACACACTCACCGAATATGTTAGCCTTTCTTCATGCCTATTTTGGCCTTTAAGGTCATATAATGTCTTAATTTACACTTCTTATTATTTATTAACTAAAAGTGAAACCCAAGTAAAAACATAACAAATTTTTTTTTATACGAGCTCCTTAAGTACGAAAAGTTGTTTAATCTACTACAATGAATTGCGATAGATCACTTACCTAGTTGTTTTTCTTTCTCTGTAGATTTTCAATTCACGAAACACATTGATGGAATCATTGAGGAGTTTGCATTATCCATCTCCTGATTCAATAGACTTTTAAGCATTTGAACTCGGTTATATGTGGCATGTACTTAGGAATGGTCATGTTATCTTAAAATGTTAAGCTTGATTTGAGGCATTAGTTGCAAATGAACTTTGTTTATAATAACAAATTAGGCATGTTCATAAATTTGGTGTTATGTCTTATTGTATGTGGTTGGAATCTATCATTGCATAGTTGAACATGAAATAAATGAATGAATTGAATGGTTGAATGGTATGAAATGATATAAGTAGGTTGTTGAAAATTTGGTGCCAAATGTTGCATATTGGTTTAGATGTTTGGAAGATGTTTAATTGTGAGTTTTGGTATGAAATTAGTATGTTTTGAATTATGCATAATGGTAATTGTGGGTATGATTAGGCATGATAACACGATGGTATCAAATGATAAATTGTATGGTACATTTGGTATGAATTGTGCAATTAGAAGTGCTGTGTTTTGGATTCCATTTGAGACATATTGGAATGGATGAAATTTAGTATATTGATATGTTCTAGTGTATTATATGCAACTCAAAATGTGCTTACAAGCACCATTTGGGTTTGAGTTTGATTGACCATGTAAAAAGGACCAAAATGTGTAATTTTAGGCATTCTAGTAAAATGTATCGATACCTTAGATAAAGGTATTAGTAACAGATTTTCCTAATCTTTTCAAACATCAAGCCTAAAAATAGTATTGATACTGGGATAAGTATCAATACTTTGTAACAGAGGTGTCGGTACTTGTGCATTTTCATCTTAATTTTAAAACATAGAAGTTGAAAATGGTAACTATAATAACCCTAACTCGTATTTGTCGTCAAAATAGGGTTATAGAGTATTACAGGAGTTTACATTTCAAAAATATCAAAATTTTTAAAAAATTAATATCACATCATCAATTATATAAAATTCAATAAATAACATACATATTGTCCCCTATACGAGTCCTCTAGGTCTGAAAAACACATTAGAAACAAGTCGGGACTCAATCAGAAACATATAGAATTTTTGGAAGAAAGGGAAAATTTTGAAACTGTAGGGGTCAAACAGATGAGAGACATGCCCGTGTCTCAAGCCGTGTGGGGATTTGAAGTAAGGACACATGACTGTGTCTCAGCCCGTGTACGTGCCCATGTAATTCTCTTCTTTTGGTCACATGGCCAAACCACACACCCGTGTGCCAGGCCGTGTACTAGGTCTTGTAACTGTTTGACTCTGCAACCTTTTCTAAGCTATAGAGGACACACGATCGTGTCGTGTAACATCCTAAATTAGGGGCTATGCATTTGTGTGTTTGTGTTTGAATGCTATGTTTGTCATGCTAGTTTAGGGTGCTTTGGGGTCCAGGAATAACTTAGGGGTAAGCCGAAGCCTTAGTAAAAATTTTACTTTTTGGGCACTTTAGGGGAGAGTTGAATGGGATAGGACTTAAGGGTTGTTGTTTGTGTGTTTTGACACAAGGAGTCTATTGGTGAAGTGGCAAGGAGGCTCCACTTAAAGCTCAGGAAGGTGACACCTCAGAGAAGCTGGCAGGGAGTAGGTTCGAGCTGCATGGATTCCCTTTGAGGGATTTCTTTTTGACGCCAAGGAGGGGGAGAGTTGCTCTCAGTTTGGACTCTGGTGGATGAGTGTTGAATGGGTCAACACATTTTAATGAAAGGAAGATAGCAATTCAAAGAGAAGAAAGTGGTCAACAAGTTTGAATGGAGAGTGGAGAGAGATCGGTGGAGAGAATTATGGAATTGGGAGAGAGGGAGAGTGTTTGGCCGAATGTGGGAGGGTGTGTGTGTGTGTTTGGTTTAGTGATGTTAAGGGGGTGGCCTAATGTTTGATGATGGCATTAGGGGTGTTGAAAATTTCGTCTAGCTGGGGAAACCAAGAGCATTCTTTGTTCAATTATTTTTATCAAAACCGAAACATTCATACCACTTTGTGCATTTTTTCTTTTCACTCAAATACCAAAACACTCTCACACCTTTTGTTTTGCATTTTCTTTTCTCCATTCACCAAAGCCGAAACACCTCCCAATACTCTTCGTATTTTCTTCTTCTTTTGTGCTTGGCTGAAACTCACATTACCATCCACTCTCTACTTCCATTTCATTTTCTTTACCATAAACATCAAAGCCGAAACCCTCTGAAGCCTCATCTCCTTCCGAAACTCTTGCATTTTCTTCTCTTTCCTCTCAAACACCATCGTTGAATCTCCTTTGGTAGATAGCACCTTTCTTCTCCATATCTTTCTTTTTAATAGTAGAGCATTTTCGGCATTCGGTAAGTTCTTTTTAGTTTAGCCAAATCTCTCTAAACATCTACTCACTGTTTTTCTTTTCTTGATTTCTTTGAAAGAAAGCCGAATTCCTCTGACATTTATATCCTTTTCTTTCGGTTTTTGTTCCAGTGGATTGCCGTTACTTGTTCTTCACCACTCCCAATCAGTTTCTCTAGTGTTGTGGTAAGTGTTTTCATTTTGGTTCAATCATCTCTTCTCTTGGTGGAGTGCCGAAGGCAATAATCATATTTTTTTAACTCTTGGCCAATTGTAGGGGGTTTATCTTCGCGTTCTTCTGGATTCTGGATTGCGATTGGAGTGTGTTAAGGGACAATCGGTTCTAGTCAATTTAGATTCTTAATTTTCGGGATTTGTCGATCTAGGTAAGGACCCTTAGCTTTGAGTGTCTATTCACTTTTATTAAATTTCGCTAATTTAATCTGGTCTAGTGACCAAGGTTTTTTATGGACTCAAATGTCAGCCAAGTGAAAGGAGGGGTTGGACCCGCGGTCCTAGCCCATAAGTTCAAGAAGCGCGTGGTATCTGCTGTTCAGGATTGGCCACCAGTTTGTGGGCCAGCTTCTGTAAGCAGAATAAGAGGCAGATAGCAGTAGTCTCCGATAGTGATAGTGTCAACATAGATAGCATAGTGCTGTGCGTATCCAGGTGTGTAATATTTACACACTTTAATATTATTATTATGTGTTATTAATTTCTTTGGGGTAAAAAGCCAAAATGGCTAGATGAATAAGCGTTATACCATTATGGGCATGGCTGAAGTACAAGGTAAGTATCTCGCTATTTATGTATATGCTAATGAAAGTATGCCATAATAATATTATGCATTTGATAGTATGTTGCATTCGGTTAACATTTGTATCCATGGGTTGGATACGATATGAAAGGGGACGTGTAAGACTGTCACTAGTGGTTTGGTACCACACATAGGTTGGCCCCACATTCTTGATTCGTGACTAAGTCTCAGTGGCTTGGAACCACCAGTGGTTTGGTACCACATATTGATGATTTCGTGACTCGTCTCAGTGGTTTGGTACCACAGTGGGTTGGCCTCACATATATGATTAATCAGAATTGTCACTAGTGGTTTGGTACCATAAGTGGGTTGGCCCCACATATGATATTTTTTGACTATGTCACCAGTGGCTAGGGGCCACATATGGAGTGTAGCGGATGGAGGGTTGATTATAGAAATCCCCACGGTGTGATCAGTTGGTACGGGTGGTGTGTAGAGGATGGAAATCTAGGATTGGGCTGGGTACATTGCATCCATTCTTATAGATGCTATTTTTAAGTGGGCTAAGGCCCAATATGTGGTTGTGGGCTTGAGGCCATTTATGTAATTTTAAGGGGAAACTTACACACTGAGTCTTGGTGACTCACCCCCTCTGCTTAACATTGCAGGTGATCAGAAAGACGTGGACTTGGGAGCCAAAAAGACTCGAGGAGGCCATAGCTTGTTATTTTCAGTAAACTTAGTTTCTTTTTAAAAAGTTTTAATTTGGGATTTTAATTGATGTAATAAGGCCTTTTCAAATTGCTATCTGGTTTTACATTATTCTTCCATTTTGATACAACATTATTTTGCGACTTAAACGTAATGGTTAAAAAGAAGTTTTCTAAATAACTACAACCTAAATATCTATTTTTCTCACAAGTGCTAACATAGATAGTAAATGAATAGTTAATCCACCCTGCAAATTTTTCTTAAGCGGCAAACCACTATTTTCAAAACATCACCTGAAATAAAAAGTTTCAAACTTTTAGTTTTCATCAAGATCCTCAAAGTTTCTTTTTAACCTTTTTCCTATGACATACCAGATCTGGTCATGACGTCTAGACTCGATTTGGGATGTTACAATTTTGGTATCAGAGCCTAAGTTACAAAACTCGAGCTGTGAAAATGGGCTTAACAATGTTTTATTAAGTTGGTCTAAACGATTTTTGGAAGGAATGGTTTGGTTGGAGCATGGCATCTGAGTCCGGCAGCACCAAGTCCACCCATGTAAGTGTTTCAAAATTTCTAGTGGGGTATGCATGAAACGATTGTTAATATGGTTGTATGCTCTAAGAGACTCAGATTATAGAGACTGAAACTTTGATATGTGTTCTAGAAACTACTCTCTGAGATTATTTTCCATAAAATTTCCCGGTGTAAAAAAGTGAAAGAAATAACTAACTCATAAAACTTTTAACCAGATTAATCGCAAGCATTAGTCATGAGCACTCGAGGTCATGGACATAATGTACGTGGTCCTGGTAGGGGCAAGACTACAGGTATCGGAACCAGTAGGATCTGGTCATGGGTCAAAAAGTGAGATGCCAGTGCCGTCAGCAGTGGAAGCAAAATTTCAAGACCAAACAGGCAGGGATGATGCGATGTGCAAGCAATGTTACGAGTCCTGGAGAGAGTGGCTGGGGTAGGCATGGGTATAAGAGCTCAAAAATTGGTGTCTGAGCAACTCAGAGCCAATGGAGCAGATATGTTTAGGGTTGTTTCTGGCGTAGCCCCTAATACAGCTGAGTATTGGTTAGAAGCGAGTGAGCGCATAATGGATGATCTAGACTTCACGGTAGAGGAGAAGTTGAAAGGGGTATTGTCTCTCCTGCGAGACGAGGCGTATCAGTGGTGGCTCACGATTAGGAATGGTACGATGGCTGAGCATATCACCTGGGATTTCTTTAAGACTGCATTCCAAGGGAAGTAGTAGGGTCGAATTATGTGGATGCATAGCGTAAGGCATCCTAAATCTGGTTCAGGGGAGTATGTCGGTATCCGAGTATGAGGCAGAATTCTTGCGACTAAGCCATTATCCCCAAGGTATTATGGCCACGGATCACGAGTGTTGTGTTTGATTTGAGGATAGGTTGAGAGATTATCTGCGTGTGCTGATAGCCCCACAGCGAGAGCGGGAATTTACTGTTCTTGTGGAAAAGGCTAAGATAGCCGAGGAGGTGAAGCGGTCTGAAAAGTAGAATTTGGAGAGGAATAGGAACAAGAGGAATTTTGGTTCGTCAGGATCAATTGGGCGGTTTCAGAAGAGGCCTAGGGTTGAGGGGCCAAATCGTGTTGTGAGACTTGCTGTTGATAGTTGGCCTTCAAGGTTTACTCGATGTGATAAATTTCATTTTGGTGAGTGTTGGATTGGTAATAGAGGCTGTTTCAAGTGTGGGTCTACAGAGCATCGTATAAGGGACTGTCCACAAAAGAGGGGCAAAGCGCAATCAACGGGTCAAGGTTATGTTCAGTCAAGTAGAGGTGGCTAGCAACCACAGAGAGGCCGAGGTCCGGTCAGGGGAGGTAATGGTTTCGGTTGTGGACGTGGAGCACCAAGCGAGTCTTTGAGGCGATGATGCAAGGAGACTGGGCTGATCTATGCAACAAAGGTCGAGAAAAGGAAGATGCACCGGACGTCATAACTGGTTTGTTTCTTATTTATGGGTTGTCTTATATTGCCTTGATTGATATAGGATCAATACAGTCATATGTTGCTAGTGGGATATCTGGAACCCTAGGAATAGACTCTGAGATTGCCTCTAGGGAGATGACCGTAGTTAGCCCGCTAGGACAATCGGTAGTGGTAAATAGACTTTATAGGGGTGTACCTCTAGAAGTTCAAGGGATGGTTTTTTCGGCTGATCTGATGGAACTACTGTTCGGAGAGTTTGATCTGATCTTAGGCATGGACTGGCTAGGGAAGTATCAAGTGAATCTGGGTTGTGCTGCCAGGTGCATGGTAGTGAGAACTCTCAAAGATGAAGAAGTGGTGGTAATAGGTGAGAGGAGGAACTATTTATCTAATGTGATATCTGCTTTAAAGGCTGAGCGAATGGTGAAGAAGGGTTGTGAGGCATTCATAGCTTTGGTTTGTGCCTTGGAGGGCAAAGATTTGTCTGTGGAAGATGTTAGAACAGTGAAGGAGTTTTCTGATGTTTTTCCAGAAGAGCATCCGAGTTTGCCTCCGGATCGAGAGGTGAAATTTGGTATTGATCTTTATCCTAGGACAACGCCTGTTTCGATTGCCCCATATAGGATGGCGCCCAAGGAGTTAGTGGAGTTGAAAGCTAAGATTCAGGAACTGTTAGATCGGGGTTTTATCCGATCAAGTGTATCACCTTAGGGAGCGCCGATGTTATTCGTCAAGAAAAAGCACGGATCTATGCGTATGTGCATTGACTACCGTCAGTTGAACAAGCTGACCATCAAGAATAAGTACCTGCTGCCAAGGATAGACGACTTGTTCGATCAACTGAAGGGGGCTTTAGTCTTTTCGAAGATAGATTTGCGGTCAAGGTATCATCAGCTTAAGGTCAAGGAGGCAGACATTCATAAGATGGCATTTCGAACTCGCTATGGCCACTACGAATTTTTGGTGATGCCATTTGGTTTGACCAATGCACCAGTAGCGTTTATGGACATGATGAACCGGGTTTTCCAACCCTATCTGGACCGATTCGTCGTTGTATTCATAGACGATATTTTGGTCTATTCCAGAACAGAGGAAGAGCATGACTCACATCTTCGTTGGTCTTGTAAATTTTGAGGGAAAAGAAGTTGTTCGCCAAATTCAGTAAGTGTGAGTTTTGGCTAAAAGAGGTTACCTTTTTGGGTCATGTTGTGTCTGCTGAGGGGATTAGGGTTGACCTCGGAAGGTGGAAGCTGTGCTGGATTGGAGGCCACCTAAGTCTATGGCAGAAATTAGGAGTTTTCTTGGTCTAGGTGGGTATTATAAAAGATTTGTTAAGGGATTCGCTTTGATCGCACCTCCATTAACCAAGTTGTTGTGGAAAGGGGTTCCGTTTGTTTGGTCTGATAAGCAGCAGGAAAGTTTTGAGAAGCTAAAGAGGATTCTGACGGAAGCTCCGGTGCTGATTCAGCTAGAGGTTTGGAAAGAGTTCGTGGTTTACTGTGATGCATCACACATGGGTCTGAGATGTGTGCTGATATAAGACGGAAAGGTTGTCGTGTATGCGTCTCGACAGTTAAGGCCGCATGAGATGAATTATCCCATGCATGACTTGGAGTTGGCGGGGGTGGTTTTTGCTCTGAAAATCTAAAGACATTATCTGTATGGGGAGAAGTCCATCATTTATACAGATCATAAGAGCTTAAAGTACCTCCTTACCCAAAAGGAATTGAATTTAAGATAGAGACGATGGGTCGAGTTGTTGAAGGATTACGACTGTTCGATCGAATACCATTTGGGTAAAGCTAACGTTGTGGTAGATGCATTGAGTCGTAGGGTAATCTCAGATTTGAGGGCGATGTTAGCACATCTTAGTTTGTATGATGATGGGAGTTTGTTAGCTGAGCTTTAGGTGAAACCAGCGTGGATAAATCAGATCAGAGAGAAGCAATTGTTGGATGAGGTCTTGCGTGCTAGACTACTTCAAGTTCAGAATGGTGAAGTAAAGAATTATAATTTGAGCAGTGAGGGAGTTCTGTGTTTCCGAGGAAGGATTTGCATGCCAAAGGATTCGGAGTTGAGGCGTAAGATTTTGCAGGATGCGCATAGCAGCCCATACGCTATGAATCCTGGAGGAAGTAAGATGTATCAGGATTTGCGGGAATAGTTTTGGTGGCCGGGTCTGAAGCAAGAAATAACCAAATATGTAAGTGTTTGACGTGTCAGCAGGTGAAAGCAGAGTATCAATTGCCTTCGGGTTTGTTGCAGCTGGTGAAGATTCCACAGTCGAAGTGGGAAAGGATCACAATGGATTTCGTTAGTGGGCTTCCCCTTACACCTCCTAAAAAAGATTCAGTTTGGGTAGTGGCTGATCATTTGACAAAGTCTGCTCATTTCATACCGGTGCGAGTGGACTACTCTCTTCAGAAGTTGGATAAAATATATATATCAGAGATTGTAAGGTTGCATGAGGTGCCAATGTCGATTATCTCGGACAGAGACCCTAGGTTTGCATCAAGATTTTGGAAGCCATTGCATCAAGCATTGGGCACAAAGTTAGATTTCAGTACGGCATTTCATCCACAGTTGGACGGACAGTCAGAAAGGGTAATCCAAATCTTAGAGGATATGCTGAGAGGCTGTGTCATGGACTTCATAGGTAGTTGGGAAGAGTTCTTACCATTGGCAGAATTCACGTACAATAACAGCTACCAATCGAGTATCTAGATGGCACTGTATGAGGCATTCCCACTTGTTGGACAGAGTTGGGTGAACGTGAGATGTTGGTCCGGAATTGGTCTCTGAAATGGAAGACAAGGTTAAGCTAATTAGGGCTCAGTTGAAGGAAGCTTCGGACAGACAGAAGTCCTATGCTGATCTAAAGCGTAAAGACATAGAGTTTGGGGTGGGTGATCAAGTGTTCATAAAGGTGTCACCGTGGAAGAAAGTGTTTATGTAACACCCCAAACCCGGCCCATACGTCATGACCGGATCTGGTATGCTACGGGTTGAAACTTGAAAACTTTGCCTTGAAGGGTTTTCAAAATCTTAGTTTAGTATAACCGGTCAATCAAATAATTGTGAAATTTTTGAAACAACTTTAAGCATTCGTGTTGTTTGTGTTTGAAAAGCCCATTTTCCATTTCATTTTATAGTTAAGACTTTAAGAAAAAAACAAAGAAAACATAAGTTTAAAAAAACTTAACATAAAAAAAATAAATTGAAAACCTAAGTAATGGAGGCCTTATTACAAAAATATTCCCGAAAATTAAAATTCAAATGAAAAACTGAAAATAGTCTATGTAGATAAGAATCTTGAAGGCCCCTCGAGTCCGCCTCGGCTCCCATGTCAACGATCTACTACTCATCTAAAAAGTTAGGGAAAAATAATAGGGTAAGTCACCAAGACTCAGTGTGCAAATCCCAAAAACACATAAAAGCCTCGAGCCCACAAACATATTATGGGCCTTGGCCCACACACAATGGCAACAGAATATTTCATGCAACATGGCCCATCCCAAACCTAAGTATCCATCCTCTACACACCCCGGTACCAACCTTCACACCGTTGGGATTTCTACAATCAACCCTCCATCTGCTACACACCATATCGACCACTATGTGACCTTTGTGGCAAAGCCACCGATCGCTATGTGACCTCAGTAATACATTATAGTATTCGACGCTATGCTGCCTGTCATAAAGACCGATCACTATGTGACCTATGTGGCAAAGCCACCGATCGCCTCGCGACCTGCTCCCCTTCCGTAAATCAATCAATCTCATCCTATGCATACATACATACAATAATCGAAACATTAAACTATCTAAACAGATCGTAGACTTTCACATACTTTGATACACATAGAGGAGTTTCTATGATTACGTACCTAGCATCCCTTCCCTACCCTTTCTGGGCATACAACTATTCATATAGCCTCTCTTTTTGGCTTTTAGCCCACAACATACATATAATACAAATTAATGAGTGTGATAGAGATCTACACTCTCTATGTCGACACTATCAGAAGCCGATACGACTGCTATCTGCCTAAGATGCTATTCAAAAGCTGGTCCACAACTCGGTGGCCAATCTCGAATAATAGACACCGCTCGTTTCTTAAACTTAGGGATTGGGTTTACAGACTCGATCCTCTCCTTTTCCTGATCCATATTTGATTCCATCAAAAGTTCTTGTCAAAACTACTATAATGAAATAGGGTTGTTAAACCATCTCATATGATTAAGATCTTAAGTACGATTACGAATCTAACAGAAATCTAATGAAAACCCCTTACCTTTAAATCCTGAAATAGATAGGATACTTAGAGACTAACGGATTTTGGCTTTCGAAATCTAGATAATTCGATCTACTCCGATTTCCCGAGGTGTCACCCCATGATGTGAACACAAGAACAATCCAAACGTTATTCAAGAGATAACATTACCACGCCTATAAGCCTTTTGGCTTTGGCCTCCAGAAACTACCTTAGCAGAGAATTCGGCAACTCCCAAAGAATTTCCAGCTTTTGAGAAGATCAAAAAGAGAGAAGATGATAGGAAGAAATCTATGCAGATTCAACTTTTAGTGGAGAAATCAACAAAAGAGAATAGGAGGTATTCGGCTATGTAGCTGGGAAGAAAGTTCAGAGTTTCGACTTTTGAATGAAAGTGAAGATGAGAGAATAGGCTTAGAGATTTCGGCTTTTGAAGAAATCAAAAGAAAAGAAATTGCAGAGAATGACTGAGAGTTTTGGCACAGAGAATGAGGAAAAGAATAGGGTTCAAATGCTGGAATTGAGGAGATACCACGCCTATTTATAAAGAATTTGGCACTTACTTATCAAAACCTGAAAGTGCCCTTCCTGATAACTAACAATTAATCAAATAATAGGGGAAATTTTGGCACCCCTTTGCCATAAAGAAACCGATTTCTTTCCCCCTCTTGGAGATAGAATTTCGGCCAACACTGCTCTCAGCAGATAGCTCCTATCTTTTCTCCTTTATCTTAATCTATTCATACCTTTAGAAGAGGTCTAAATAACACCACCTCTCCCTACTATTATCAGTACAATATCCACATTATCCCAATCATTAAATCCCTCCTAAAATAAAGCCTCATTACCGTCCCCCTCCTTGCTCCTCTTAAGTGCCGAAAATGGCCCAAAGATATGGGCTCCTTGCAGCAAAAACTTGGGCCTCACCTCCTGCTATTGGCACCAATCTATAACTCCTCTGCAACACCACATATTACTGGGCGACAAGCCTATTTTGCAACCTAAAGCACTGATACCATCTTTTAAACCCCATGGTACCCAAACAGGAATTTTAACCAAAGCTTTGGCCCAATCCTGTCCCAATTTAAACCCCTAACACTCAAATTAACACATTAAACATATCCACCCACTAAACGCATAGGCCCAATAATTCAGGATTCTGCCATAGAACTTTAACCAACGGTACCGTCTTCCTTCGCAACACTTTGACATCACGATCCAGGATTTCCACTGGTTCCTCTTCAAAGGTGAGGTCAGGTCTCACCTCAATTTCTTCTACAGGCACCACGTGAGACGGATCCAAACAGTATCGTCTCAGCATAGAGACATGAGACACATTATGAATCTGGCTTAACTCTGAAGGTAGCTGAAGTTGATAGGCCACTGGTCTGACTCGTTTCAACATCCGGTATGGTTCGATAAATTTGGGACTTAATTTACCCTTCCGTCCAAACCTCAGCACTTTCTTCCATGGCGACACCTTCAAGAACATCTTGTCACCCACTGCAAACTCTATGTCCTTACGCTTCAAATCAGCATAAGACTTTCGTCTATCCGAGGCTTCCTTTAGTCCAGCTCGAATTAACTCAACCTTCTCCTCTATCTCTGTAACCAACTTTGGACCCAAAATCTGACGTTCCCCAAATTTCGTACAACAAGTAGGAGTACGACACTTTCGCCCATACAATGCTTCATAGGGCACCATCTGAATACTAGACACTGGTAGTTGTTGTAAGCAAATTCCACCAACGGTAAAAACTCCTTCCAACTACCCCTGAAATCAATGACACATCCCCTTAACATGTCCTCTAAGACCCAAATCACCCACTCAGACTGTCCATCAGTCTGAGGATGGAACGTCGTACTAAAATCCAAATTCGTACCCAACGCTTGATGTAACGCCTTCCAAAATCGCGACGTGAACCTAGGGTCCCTGTCTGATATGATCGATACTGGTAGTCTATGTAACCTTACTACCTCCACTATGTATAGCTTAGCCAATTTCTGCAGAGAGTATTCGACTCGTACCAGTATAAAATGAGCAGACTTCGTCAAGCAATCTACAATCACCCAGACCAAATCTTTCTTAGTATGCATGAGAGGTAGCCCACTAACAAAGTCCATTGTGATCCTTTCCTACTTCCACTGTGGAATCTTCACTGGCTGCAACAACCTCGACGATAACTAATGTTCTACCTTGACCCGCTGACAGGTCAAACACCTACTCACCAATTCAGTTACCTCACGCTTCAAGCCGACCACCAGAACTGGTCCCACAAATCTCGATACACCTTGCTTCCTCTAGGTTGCATAGCGTATGGACTACCATGCGCTTCTTGCAAAATCCTATGCCTCAATTCAGGATCTTTCGGCATGCACACTCTCCCTTGGAAACATAATAGCCCTTCCTCATTCATACTAAATTCGTTGATTCATCACTTGCTCCTACCGAAAACTTCTCCTTTAGTAACTCATCAGTCTGCTGCTTCTCCTTAACTTGACTGACCCAAGACGGTTTCACTTGAAGCTCAGCCAATAAACTCCCATCATCATATAAGCTAAGGTGAGCAAACATTGCTCTCAAGTCAGTGATCACCTTACAACTTAAGGCATCTGCCACCACATTAGCCTTACCCGGATGATACTCGATCGACCAATCATAATCCTTTAACAACTCGATCCACATCCTCTGCCTTAGATTCAACTCCTTCTGAGTAAAAAGGTAATTTAAACTTTTATGATCCGTGTAAATGACAGATTTCTCCCCGTACAAATAATACCTCCAAATTTTCAAGGCAAACACTATTGCCGCCAATACCAAATCATGGATGGGATAATTCGACTTGTGCAATCTTAACTACCGAGATGCATACGCAACAACCTTTCCATCTTGCATCAACACACATCCTAATCCCATGTGTGAAGCATCATAGTAAATTACGAACTCCTTCCCAGCCTTTAGCTGAATCAACACCGGAGCCTCCGTCAAAATCCTCTTTAACTTCTCAAAACTCTCCTGCTACTTATCAGACCAAACGAACGGAACTCCTTTCCATAGCAACTTAGTTACCAGTACTGCAATCAGAGAAAATCCTTCAACAAATCTTCTGTAGTACCCGGCCAAACCAAGAAAGCTCCAAATATCTGCCACAGATCTAGGTGGCTTCCAATCCAACACCGCTTCTATTTTTCGAGGGTCCACCTAATCCCCTCTCCTGACACAACGTGACCTAGAAAAGTAACTTCTTTAAGCCAGAATTCGCACTTGCTGAATTTGGCATAAAGCTGCTTCTCCCTTAGAATCTGCAGAACCACTCGCAGATGTGAATCATGCTCCTCTTTTGATCTTGAGTAAACTAAGATGTCATCAATAAATACCACGACAAACTGATCCAAGTAGGGTTGGAACACTGGGTTCATCATATCCATAAATGCTGCTGGTGTATTAGTCAACCCAAATGGCATCACCATGAACTCGTAATGTCCATAGCGAGTCCTAAAAGCCATCTTATGAATGTCTGCCTCCTTGACCTTGAGCTGATGGTTCCCTGACCTCAGATCTATCTTTGAGAACACTGACGCCCCTTTCAGTTGATCGACAAGTCATCAATCCTTGGCAACGAATACCTATTCTTGATAGTCAACTTGTTCAGCTGACGGTAGTCAATGCACATATGTAATGAACCATCCTTCTTCTTAACAAATAACACCGGTGCCCCCCAAGGTGACACACTTGGTCGAATAAACCCTCTATCTAGCAACTCTTGGATTTGTGCTTTCAATTCCACCAACTCATTCGACGCCATTCTATAAGGAGCAATAGATACCAGTGCTGTTCCCGAAAGAAGGTCGATTCCAAACTCCACTTCTCGATCCTAAAGTAATCTTGAAAGCTCTTCTGGGAAAACATCAGGAAACTCTTTCACCGTCCTAACGTCCCCAACAGTTAGGTCCTTGGCTTCCAAATCCCGTACAAACATTAAAACTGCCTCGCATCTTTTTCTCACCATTCTTTCCACTTTTAAGGCAGTCACCACATTTGACAGACAATTCCCCCTTTCTCCTATCACCAACACTTCACCTCCCTCGGAGGTTCTTAACACCATACGCTTGGCTGCACAATCTAAGTTAGCTTGGTACTTCATCAGCCAGTCCATGCCTAATATTAATTTGAACTCCCCAAACGGTAATTCCATCAGATCCGTCAGGAAAACTATTCCCTGAACTTCTAAAGGTACCTCCCGAAAAAGTTTATCTAATACCACAGATTGTCCTAATGGGCTAATTACTGTCATTGCCCTAGGGGTAATTTCAGAATCCAAACTTAAAGCTCTAGACACACTACTAGCAATATATGAGTGTGTCGATCCTATATCAATCAATACAGTATAAGGCAATCCAAAAATTAAAATCGTACCAGTTATGACATCCGGTGCATCAGCCTCTTCTCGACGTCTGGCAGCATAGACCAACCCCGACTGCCTCACCTCAGTGTTTCCTGCCCCTCGGCCTTGTGCTCCTCGACCTCGATCAAACCGTTACAACCTCTAACTGGACCACGACCCCCTACTATTGCTGACCTCCTCTACCATTGAGCATTTCCACGCCTGGGTCCTACCTCATCCCGTGGTGAGAGGGAGGTCTCTTATTTTATGATCCGTAGATCCACGCCTAAAGCACTTCCCACTGCCTGCCCAACACTCACCTACATAGAACTTACCACATCGAGCACACTTCCGTGTTTGGCTAGCAACAACAGGTCTCTCAGCCCGTCTTGGTCCATCTGATCTAGGCCTTTTCTGAGTACGCACGGTTGTCCCCGATGATCCAAAATTTCTCTTACCTCCACCCCTATCTCTATCCCAATTCAGTTTTTTCGTCCGTTTCACCTCCTTAGCTATCTTAGCTTTCTCCACAAGCACAGTAAATTCCTTCTCTCGCTGTGGAGCTATTAACACACGTAGATAGACCTTTAGGCCATCCTCAAAACAAACACATCGCTCATGCTCTGTGGCCACTATCCCTAGAGCATAATGACTAAGGTGTAAGGATTTCGCTTCGTACGCTGCCACAGACCTACTTCCTTGAACCAGATTCAGGAACGCTCTACGCTGCGCATCCACATAGCTCATTCTAATGTATTTACTCTGGAACACCATTTTGAAGCAATCCTAGGTGATACGGTCAGCTACGGAACCATCCTTAACTATAAGCCACCATTGATACACTTTGTCCCGGAGAAGGGACACAACTCCTTTCAGCTTCTCTTCTCCCGTAAAATCCAAATCATCCATTATGCGTTCGACCGCCTCCAACCAATACTCAGCTATACTCGGGGCTATCCTAGAAATTCCCCTAAACACTTCTGCCCCATTAGCTCTAAGTCGCTTTGGCATAAATTTTTGGGCTCTTTTGCCCATGCCTGCCCTAGCAACCCTCTCTAAAACCCTCAACATCGCCTGAGATACCACATCTTCTCCGCCATCTGATCCTAGAATTTCACCTCCACAGTTGGTGGCACTGGTACCTCATTGCCCGACTCATGACCAGACCCTACCGGTTCAAACACAACAATCCTACCTCTACCTCGGCCATGCATATCACGTCCTCTTGTGCTCATTCTATCGTTCACGACTGATTAGAAATTTTATGAATTATTAATTCTCTCTTCCACTGATTAATAACGGACAGTCTTATGGAAAGTAGTTTTAACAGTAGTTCTTTTGAATTCAAATTCTATCTACAAAGTTCAGTTCTCAAGTCTATAATTCCTAATTTTAGAATACATATACATACAACATCCATCACACATCAACATACAAGCAGCATCCATAAACTTACATTCATCACCTATGGGTATTTTCGTCATTTCACTACCCAGGGGTATTTTTGTAATTTTATCCTACAAGGGTATTTTTGTAATTTTCCAAAATAGGGTATCTTGGAGATTTTACAAAATAGGGGTATTTTGGTAATTTTGAAATTCGGGGGTATTTCAATAATTTTTGCAACCCAGGGGTATTTTGGGAAATTTTTTCAAACTTAGGGTATTCTGGGTAATTTACAAAATTAGGGGTATATAAGCAATTTTTATAAAGACAGGGTGATGGTCCCTTTCGGGTTTTAGTTATAAATTTTGGCCCGTCAACAAGTCCCCGTGGCTAAGGTGAACAGTTACTACGCACCAGGTAGGATTCTAGTGAAGAGGAGGTGAGCCACTAGGGCCGCTTAAATACCAAGCTCTTCCTGGATCCAATCCAAGACATGCGTATGCCTGTTACCACACCCTAACCCTGTGACTTGTCCATAGACATGTTTAATTAGAAATTAAGTTTTATGGAATTTGGAGAATTGTTTATACTAAACCTAAAGTCCATCCAGCTCTTCTCATACTAGCATACGTCCCTATAAAGCCCAACAATACAAACCACATCAAGAGTTAGAATACTTACCTGCATGGATCAGGTGCCGGTAGACTTGAAGGCCATATCTCAACTGCATTTTTCTCAAACTTACATCATTTTTACAAACCACTACTGGACCCATTTCACAGCCTGAGTTTTGAACTAGGCTCTGATAGCAAAAATATAACACCCCAAACCTGGCCCATACGTCATGATCGGATCTGGTATGCTACGGGTTGAAACTTGAAAACTTTGCCTTGAAGGGTTTTAAAAATCTTAGTTTATTATAGCCGGTCAATCAAATAATTGTGAAATTTTTGAAACAACTTTAAGCATTTGCGTTGTTTGTGTTTGAAAAGCCTATTTACCATTTTATTTTATAATTAAGACTTTATGAAAAAAAAGAAAACATAAGTTTATAAAAACTTAACATAAAAAAATAAATCGAAAACCTAAGTAATGGAGGCCTTATTACAAAAATATTCCTAAAAATTAAAATTCAAATGACAAACCGAAAATAGTCTATGTAGATAAGAATCTTGATGGCTCCTCGAGTCCGCCTCGGCTCCCTATGTCCACAATCTACTGCTCATTTGAAAAGTTAGGGAAAAATAATAGGGTGAGTCACGAAGACTCAGTGTGGAAATCCCAAAAACACATAAAAGCCTCGGGCCCACAAACACATTATGGGCCTTGGCCCACACACAATGGTAACAGAATATTTCATGCAACATGGCCCATCCCAAACCTAAATGTCCATCCTCTACACACCTCGGTACCAACCTTCACACCGTGGGGATTTCTACAATCAACCCTCCATCCACTACACACCATATCGATCACTATGTGACCTTTGTGGCAAAGCCACCGATCGCTATGCGACCTTAGTAATACATTATAGTATTCAACAGCTATGCTGCCTGTCATAAAGACCGATCACTATGTGACCTATGTGGCAAAGCTACCGATCGCCTCGCGGCCTGCTCCCCTTCCTTAAATCAATCAATCCCATCCCATGGATATATACATACAATAATCGAAACATTAAACTATCTAAACAGATCGTAGACTTTTACATACTTCGATACACATATAGGAGTTTCTATGATTACATACCTGGCATCCCTTGCCTACCCTTTCTGGGCGTACGACTGTTCATACAGCCTCTCTTTCCAGTTTTTAGCCCACAACTACATATAATACAAATTAATGAGTGTGATAGCGATCTACACATCTGGTTACGGTTAAGACGACACTCTTTATGTCGACACTATCAGAAGCCGATATGACTACTATCTACCTAAGATACTGTTTAGAAGCGGGTCCACAACCCGGTGGTCAATCTCGAACAGTAGACATCGCTCATTTCTTAAACTTAGGGATTGGGTTTACGAACCAGATCCTCTCCTTTGCCTGATCCATATTTGATTCCATCAAAAGTCCTTGTTAGAACTACTATAACGAAATAGGGTTGTTAAACCATATCATATGATTAAGATCTTAAGTACGATTACGAATCTAATAAAAATCTAATGAAAACCCCTTACCTTGAAATCTCAAAATAGATAGGATACTTAGAGACTAACGAATTCTGGCTTTCGAAATCTAGATAATTTGATCTACTCCGATTTCCCAAGGTGTCGCCCCATGATGTGAACACAAGAACAATCCAAACGTTATTCAAAAGATAACCTTACCATGCCTATAAGCCTTTCGGCTTTGGCCTCTAAAAAGTGAAAGTAAAGAAAAGAATAGAAGAGATTGGCACCTACCTTAGCAGAGAATTGACAACTCCCAAAGAATTTTTGGCTTTTGAGAAGATCAAAAAGAGAGAAGATGATAGGAAAAAATCTATGCGGATTTGGCTTTTAGTAGAGTAATCGACATAAGAGAATAGGAGGTATTCGGCTATGGAAATAGGAAGAAAGTTTAGAGTTTCAGCTTTTGAATGAAAGTGAAGATGAGAGAATAGGCCTAGAGATTTTAGCTTTTGAAGAAATCAAAAGAAAGGAAATTGCAGAGAATGACTGAGAGTTTCGGCACAGAGAATGAGGAAAAAAATAAGGTTCAAATGCCAGAATTGAAGAGATACCACCCCTATTTATAGAGAATTTCGGCACTTATCAAAACCCGAAAGTGCCCTTCCTGATAACTAACAATTAATCAAATAATAGGGGAAATTTTGGCACCCCTTTGCCATAAAGAAATAGATTTCTTTCCCCCCTAGGAGATGGAATTTTGGCCAACACTGCTCTCAGCAGATAGCTCCTATCTTTTCTCCTTTATCTTAGTCTATTCATACCTTTAGAAGAGGTCTAAATAACATCACCCTTCCTACTATTATCAGCACAATATCCACATTATTCCAATCATTAAATCCCTCATAAAATTAAGCCTCATTGTCGTCCCCCGCCTTGCTCCTTTTAAGTGTCAAAAATGGCCCAAAGACATGGGCTCCTTGTGGCAAAAACTTGGACCTCACCTCCTACTATTGGCGCCAACCTATAACTCTTCTGCAACACCACATACTACTGGGCCACAAGCCCATTTTGTAACCTAAAGCACCGATACCATCTTTTAAACCCCATGGTACCGAAATAGGAATTTTAACCAAGGCTTCGGCCCAATCTTGGCCCAATTTAAACCCTTAACACTCAAATTAACACATTAAACATATCCACCCACTAAACGCATAGGCCCAATAATTTAGGATGTTACAGTTTAGGTTTGGACAGAAGGGTAAGCTAAGCCCCGGTTTATCGGGCCTTATCGGATAGTGAAGCGTGTGGGACCAATAGCCTATCAACTCGAGTTACTTGTAGAGTTAAGTCAGATTCACGATGTGTTTCACGTGTCGATGCTAAGACATTATCGTTCAGATCCATCTCACGTGGTGTCTATGGAGGAGATCGAAGTGAGGCCTGATCTACTTTTTGAGGAGGAACCAGTTCAAATTTTTGATCGTGATGTCAAAGTATTACGCAGGAAGACGGTTCGTTGATTAAGGTGTTATGGCGTAGTCATGGTTATGAGGAAGCTACGTGGGAACACGAGGAATCAATGCAACAGTAATACCCTCATCTCTTTTAACCAGGTAATTTTGAGGCCAAAATTATTTTAAGGGGGTAGAATTGTAACATCCTAAATTAGTGGCTATGCATTTGTGTGTTTGTGTGTGAATGCTATGTTTGTCATGCTAGTTTAGGGTGCTTTGGGGTCCAGGAATGACTTAGGGGTAAGTTGGAGCCTTAGTAAAAATTTTGCTTTTTGGGCACTTTAGGGGAGAATTGAATGGGATAGGACTTAAGGGTTGTTGTTTGTGTGTCTTGACACAATGAGCCTATTGGTGAAGTGGCAAGGAGGCACCACTTAAAGTGCAGGAAGGTGACGCCTCAAGGAAGCTAGCAGGGAGCAGGTTTGAGCTGCATGGATTCCCTTTGAGGGATTTCTTTTTAACACCAAGGAGGGGGAGAGTTCCCCTCAACTTGGACTCTGGTGGATGAGTGTTGAATAGGTCAACACATTTGAATGAAAGGAAGAGAGCAATTTAAGGAGAAGGAAGGGGTCAACAAGTTTGAATGGAGAGTGGAGATTGATCGGTGGAAAGAATCATGGGATTAGGAGAGAGGGAGAGTGCTTGGCCAAATGTGAGAGGTGTGTGTGTGTGTGTGTCCGGTTTAGTGATGTTAAGGGGGAGGCCGAATGTTAGGTGATGGCATTAGGGGTGTTGAGAATTTTTGCTAGCGGGGGAAACCAAGAGCATTCTTTGTTCAATTCTTTTTGTCAAAACCAAAACATTCATACCACTTTGTGCATTTCTGCTTTTCTCTCAAACACCAAAACACTCTCACACCTTTTGTTTTGCATTTTCTTTTCTCCTATTCACCAAAGCCCAAACACCTCCCAATGCTCTTCGTATTTTCTTATTCTTTTGTGCTTGGCCGAAACTCACATTACCATCCACTCTCTACTTCCATTTCATCTTCTTTACCATAAACATCAAAGCCGAAACCCTCTGAAGCCTCTTCTTCTGCCAAAAACTCTGGCATTTTCTTCTCTTTTCTCTCAAACACCATGGTCGAATCTCCTTTGGTAGATAGCACCTTTCTTCTCCATCTCTTTCTTTTCAAGAGCATAACATTTTTAGCATTCAGTAAGTTCTTTTTAGTTTAGCTGAATCTCTCTAAACATCTACTCACTCTTTTTCTTCTCTTGATTTCTTTGAAAGAAAGCCGAATTCCTCTGACATTCATATCCTTTTCTTTTAGTTTTTGTTCTAGTGGATTGCTGTTACCTATTCTTCACCACTCCCAATCGGTTTCTCTAGTGTTGTGGTAAGTGTTTTCATTTTGGTTCGATCATCTCTTCTCTTGGTGGAGTGCCGAAGGTAGTAATCATATTTTTTTACCTCTTGGCCAATTGTAGGGGGTTTATCTTCATGTTCTTTCGGCTTTTGGATTGCGAATGGAGTGTGTTAAGGGACAATCGGTTCTAGTCAATTTAGATTCTTAATCTCTGGGATTTGTCGATCTAGGTAAGGACCCTTTGCTTTGAGTGTCTATT
The DNA here is from genome assembly GCA_025506655.1 of Gossypium rotundifolium. NCBI lineage: Eukaryota > Viridiplantae > Streptophyta > Magnoliopsida > Malvales > Malvaceae > Gossypium > Gossypium rotundifolium. Next base: position 72,282,035 of record CP106729.1, read on the forward strand.
CTCTTTTATTAAATTTCACTGCTTTAATCCGGTTTAATAACCAAGGTTATTCATGAACTCAAATGTCAGCCAAGCAAAAGGAGGGACCTGCGGTCCTAGTCCCTAAGTTCAAGAAGCGCGGTATTTGATGTTCAGGATTGGCCACCAGGTTGTGGACCTACTTCTGAGTAGAATAAGAGGTAGATAGCAGTAGTCTCTGCTAGTGATAGTGTCGACATAGATAGCATAGTGCTGTGCGTATCCAAGTGTGTAAGATTTACACACTTTAATATTATTATTATGTGTTATTAATTTCTTTGGAAGCTGAAAAGCCAAAATGGCTAGATGAATAAGCGTTATGCCATTATAGGCATGGCTGAAGTACCAGGTAAGTATCCCGCTGTTTATGTATATGCTAATGAAAGTATGCCATAATAATATTATGCATTTGACAGTATGTTGCATTCGGTTGACATTTGTATGCATGGGTTGGATATGATATGAAAGGGGAAGTGTAAGACTGTCACTAGTGGTTTGGTACCACACGTGGGTTGGCCCAACATTCTTGATTTGTGACTAAGTCTCAGTGGTTTGGAACCACCAGTGGTTTGGTACCACATATTGATGATTTCGTGACTCGTCCTAGTGGTTTGGTACCATAGTGGGTTGGCCCCACATATATGATTATTCGAGATTGTCACTAATGGTTTGGTACCACAAGTGGGTTGGCCCCACATATGATATTTTGTGACTATATAACTAGTGGCTAGGTGCCACATATGGAGTGTAGCGGATGGAGGGTTGATTGTAGAAATACCTACGGTGTGATCGGTTGGTACGAGTGGTGTGTAGAGGATGGAAATCTAGGATTGGACTGGGTACATTGCATCCATTCTTGTACATGCTATTTTTGAGTGGGCTAAGGCCCAATATGTGGTTGTGGGCTTGAGACCATTTATGTAATTTTAAGGGGGAAACTTACACACTGAGTCTTGGTGACTCACTCTCTCTGCTTAACCTTGCAGGTGATCAGTAAGACGTGGACTTGGGAGTCAAAGAGACTCGAGGAGGCCATAGCTTGTTATTTTCAGTAAACTTAGTTTCTTTTTAAAAAGTTTTAATTTGGGATTTTAATTGATGTAATAAGGCCTTTTCAAATTGCTATAGGGTTTTACATTATTCTTCCACTTTGATACAATATTATTTTATGACTTAAACTTAATTGTTAAAAAGAAGTTTTCTAAATAACTCCAACCTAAATATCTATTTTTCTCACAAGTGCTAACATAGATAGTAAATGAACAGTTAATCCACCTTGCAAATTTTTCTTAAGTGGCAAACCACTGTTTTCAAAACATCACCTGAAATAAAAAGTTTCAAACCTCCAGTTTTCATCAAGATCCCCAAAGTTTCTTTTCAACCTTTTTCCTTGTTACATACCTGATCTGGTCGTGACGTCTAGACCGAGTTTGGGATGTTACATGTCGCCTAGCTGGGTGCCACACACTACTGAGACACATGCCTGTGAGTGACACACAGCGGAGACACTGCCTTTGTGTCACGACCTTGTGGAGACACCTGCTTGTGTGTGACACACTGCGGAGACACACACCCATGTCTCTGGCCGTGTGGACGAAAAATAGGCCATTTCCAAGACATTTTTCTCAACCATTCCTGCACATACCTACAATCAATTTTTGACATATAAATAAGACTTCAAATTGCACTTAAAACATGCATAACTAAGCTATCCAAATAAGGTACATAAGCATACAACAAATATGCCCAAATGACACCTCAATCACAGCTATTAAACATGTATAACCATATGCATAATTTAACTAAAAGTCCAACTAACTTATAATTAAGTTTATGCCAAAACTTACCATTTTGTTTACTTACCAAATTCCCACCAAAAAGTACCAAATATTCCATTTAAAATCTAGCACCATTAGTCATATATGCCATCTATAACCAATATACCAAATCACCACATTCAAACATATCAAAAGATCATTTATAACATACATTTTTAACTACCATTTTAACTTCTATCATTTAGTTACCATAAACAACAAAATAACAACCATTAAAAGGCCAAATATATACATGCCAACTTAACACCATTTCATCATTCAAAATACCAAATTTTACAAGCCAAAACATAATGGCTACAACATCAAGAAAAATACCTATACATGCCATTATAGCTAAACCTAAGAAACACCAAAATCTACTAATATAGCCGATGGATAGTGTGATATAACTCTGACAAGCTTTGTAACAGTCTGGTTTAGACCCTAGTCAGAACAGTAGTTTTGGGGCCACAAATCTGAGTTAGAAAAATATTTTAATATTATTTTTTATGCCTATGATATGTGATTTAGCATGTGTGAAATTTCTGTGAATTGATTTGTCTATTTGTGTGCCTAATTTGAGCAAAGGACTAAATCGCATAAATCGTAGAAGTAGCTTTCTATTTGATTAATGGCTGAATTGATGTGGCTTTTAAATGTGGAGGCGTTATGAGGCAATTAAGCCATTATTGAGTTAGTGGATGGTTAATGGACAAAAAATGGCCTTAATGTATAAAAGTTTATTAAGTATTTTAAAAGGCTAATTATGTAAAATGGTTAACAAAGTTAATATAATAAAAATAAAGCTTAAAATAAGCCATTATAATCCTTCACATTGCTGAATTATCAAGGAAAAAGAAAGAAATAAAGCTTCTTAAGGGTTCAGCCATTGAAGAGTTTGATTTAGGTATGGATTTTGATCGATTTTTGATAATTTCTACGATTTCATAATCGCTGCTTAGTGTATTTCAAAACCCATGTTTCAATTTTATGAATTGATGAATATTTTGAAATATGCCATTGATGAATCTATGAGTTTTATGATGTTTGATGATGAAATATGAAATATATGTGTTTGATTAACAACTTTTGTCTTTGAATTTTTAGTGATTTTGAGTAATTTGCACTTAATTAAGAAATTAATGTTTTGGAGAACTAAATTGTGACATAAATGAAATGCATGGATTTGAAAGAGCATGGGCGATATTCGGCCAAGCATGATACAAGCAAATTATTTGTATTTTATGATTTTGTGAAATAGGACTAAATTGTCAAAATATGAAAATGAGAGGGCTAATTTATAAATTACCCTAAATGTGTGTTCTTGGGTTGAATTAAATTATTTGGTGAATGAGTGGATTAAATTTGAATATGTATAGATCAAGAATCGAAGAAAATAGACTCAGATCATGGGAAATCGAAAGTAATTGAGTAGCCGATTCTATTTTCGATATCTGAATATGAGGTAAGTTAATATACAAATAAATGCATTTGAATTGAGTTATTTGTGCATATATGAAATTTGGATTGCTATGAATAATAATCGAGATGGAATGTATGTGAAATCCGAGGATATATATTTATATCAACAAGTTGTTAGTGTCCAAGAAGTCCTGTTTGAACCTAGGAATAGAAAGGAATGTATATGTCATGACATAGGTGTCTGATATGTGATATCATGTAAGACTACATCTGGGACATTGGCATTGATTTGCGATATCGTGTAAGACCACGTCTGGGACGTTGGCATCGATATGAAATTTGCATATAAGACCATCTCTGGGACATTGGCATCGTATTGATTCGTGTAAAACCCTGTCCGGGATAATGGCATCGATATTTGAGTACATGTAAGACCTCGTTTGAGACGTTGTTACTGTATGACTATTCCAAGCACTCTTAGTATCCTATTAAATTTCAAATGGCTCAACGGGAAAATCTGAGATGTGAGTGGCTACGTGAAATGTACAATGATTCAAGTATGTGTGAAAGGTATACCATGCATGTGTACAAAAAGGTAACTATATATGTGAACTTATTATGGTGAATATGTGTATTGAAATGATGAGAAGATATGTGATACACATGCTTAAATGAATTATGAGCATATATGATATTGAGTTGAGGAATGTGGCAAGCTATAGTTAAGCAAATTAGCCAAAGATTATGTGATTAATTTGCATATAAGAAGCATTAATGTTGTTGTAACAATGTGGCTATGTGCATTTTATGCTAAGTTTATTTGTATATGGCTTAATAAGCTTTTGAAAGCTTACTTTGTGTGTGTTTGCTCTGTTTTATAGATCGTCAAAGCTACTGAAGGCTCGGGGACTATCGAGGATCATCATCACACTACTCAACCTTGTTTTGGTACCTTTTGAAAGTGTAAATACTAAGTATGGCATGTATAGGCTAGTTACTTTGAGTTATGTTTGATATGTGTAAATGGCCATGTGATATGGCTAAATATATGCTTTAGTTATGAATGACTAGTTATGTCTTATGATGCTAGTTTTAGTATGGTATGATAGAAATTGAATTGGTCATATAAAAGGTAAGTTTATTAATGAATAACTAGCATATTAATGATGATAAGTTGTGATGAATGTGGTCTTGAAATGTATGTGATTAAATTGAACCAAATGCCTTATAAGTAGGTGTGAATGCTAAGCTCATAATTGAGAAGAAATGTTGCTCAAATTGATGTGTTTTGGGCTGCCAAATGTGTATAGGTTGATGCTTAATTGTACTTGTATGAATGACCCAAAGTGTGGGTGGAAATTTGGCCTTGAAATGGCCTATATTTGCCCACATGGTTCAGCACACGGGCGTGTGGCTCGACCGTGTCCTTCGAGGTTGCAATGCAAAACAAGTTAGACTCGACCATGGGCAAGACATACGGGCGTGTGATTGGCCGTGTGGTGCAAGTCAAGCTCGACCACGGGTGGGGCACACAAGCGTGTCTCAGGCCATGTGGTCAAGTCAATATGTATGCCCTATTTTGACATGGCTTAGACACACGGGTTTGTCTAAAGCTGTGGGAGGCACACGGCCTGCCCACACGGGCGTGTGACCTCTGAAACTTTGAAAAAATTTTAAATTTCCAAAAATTTTTGTATGTATTCGATTTAGTCCCGACCTCTCTCTAAAGCATGATTTAGGTCTCGTAGACCTATTTAAGGGACACTTTGATGAGTTTTTTTAGACTTTGCTGTGAAATGTCAATAAATGATTCTGATTGTTCGGTAATGTCCTTTAACCCTATTTGGTGATGGTTACATGCTAGGGGTGTTACATTTGATTGGTATCAGAGCTACGGTTTAGTCGATTCTTAGACTAATGTAGTGTTTAAGAGTCTAGCTATACATGCCATATTTTTGAACTATGATAGTGTGATGAATCCTGACGTGTAAAATGTGTTTAGCTTATAGTAATGGATCCCGAAAGAGCCGTAGCTGATGATGTAAAAAGTAAAGCGCCTGCTCCTGCTCAAGAGACAGCGCCATCTGATTCATGACCGGCTACTAGTAGTCAAGATGGAGAAGCTAAACAAGTTTTCTTTCAAATGATGAGTGAGTGGTTCACTCAATTTGTGAGAAATAATCAGACTGTTTCACAACCTCCGCCCCCGTTTAATCCCCTTTCGCCTCCGGTTATGAGCTTGAATCTATTAAACAAACCTCCGGTCGATAAAATACGTAAGTATGGGGCTGAAGAGTTCAGATCTACCAATGATGATGATGCCGAGAAAGCTGAGTTTTGGCTTGAGAACAAGATTTTGGTATTTGATGAAATGACATTGAACCCTGAAGAATGCATAAAATGTGTCGTTTCTTTACTACGAGATACAGCTTATCAGTGGTAGAAGACTCTGATTTCTATTATTTCAAAGGAATGGGTTACATGGGACTTCTTTCATTCTAAATTTTGGAAGAAATACATCAGTCAGAGATTCATTGATCAGAAACAAAAAGAATTTCTAGAATTGAAACAGGGTTGTATGTCTGTTACTGAATATGAAAGAGAATTCATGACATTAAGTCAGAAGGCTCGGAAATGTGTATCAACTGAAGAAATAATGTGTAAAAGATTTGAAGATGGCCTTAATGAAGATATTCTTTTGCTAGTTGGGATTCTGTAGATAAAAGAGTTTGTTGTGCTTGTTGATCGAGCATGCAAAGCCAAGGCACTCGGGAAAGACAGAAGAAAAGATGAGACTAAAGCTAGAGATGTGAGAAAGAGCTTTCAGAGTAAATCATTTCAGTCTACTTCAAAGAAATTCAGAGATGAACAAAGCCGATCGAAGACTAATGTGGGACATTTGAACATAGATCGAGCTAGATCATTGTCAAATTTCAAAGCTCCTGCTACTTTAATGACAAGTGTTGGAAATGTCTGATCTGAGTGAACTGAATGTAATCATTGTGGTAAAAGGCATCCAGGAAGTTGTAGATTAAACGATCGAGCCTATTTCAGATGCGGATCATTTGATCACTTTATTTGAGATTGCCTAGATCCTGTTGAGCAAGAGATTTTCAAAACCAAAATTTGATAATGTTTCAGTGAGAGGTAGACCTTTCTGACATGCAAGAAATGTCAGTGGTAGTCAGAGAACTACGAAAGACTCATTGCGAGATCTGAAGTCAAAAAGCCTGCCAGAGCTTATGCCATCCGAGCTCGAGAGGAAGCTTTATCTCCGAATGTTATAACAGGTACATTTACTCTTTATGATACTTCTGTGATTGTATTGATAGACAGAGGTTCTACTCATTAGTATATATGCATGAACTTAGTATCTAGTATGACTTTGCCTGTAGAGTCTACTGATTTTGTTATAAAAGTATCGAACCCTTAGGTAAAAGTATCCTAGTTGATAAAGTATGCAAGAATTCCCCGTTAATGTTCTGAGATATCTATTTTCCAACTGATCTAATGTTGTTACCTTTTGATGAGTTCGATATTATTTTTGGTATGGACTGGTTGACATTGCATGATGCTGTTGTGAATTGTAAAAGAAAGACTATTGAATTGAGATGTCAGAATGATGAAATAGTTCGGGTTGAGTCTAAAGATTTGAATGGGTTACCTGTTGAGATATTTCTGTTGAAAGCTCAGAATTAAGTGAGAAAAGGTTATGAAGCTTATTTTGCTCATGTGATTGACTCGAAAGTGACTGAAAAAAAAGTTGGATCAGTGCTAGTGGTTTGTGAATTTTATGATGTATTTCCTGAAGATTTGCCGAGATTACCTCCGATACATGAAGCTGAATTCGGTATTGAATTGTTGCCAGGAACAACTCCTATTTTGATTGCTTTGTATAGAATGGCACCAACTAGATTGAAAGAGTTAAAATCACAGTTACAAGAGTTGACCGATAGAGGGTTTGCAAGACCGAGCTTCTAATCTTGGGGTGCTCCTATTCTGTTTGTGAAAAAGAAAGATGGCACAATGAGAATGTGCATTGATTATCGTTAGTTGAATAAGGTGACCATAAAGAATAAATATCCTTTACCCAGGATCGATGACTTGTTTGATCAGTTAAAAGGAGCCACTGTGTTTTCAAAGATAGATCTGAGATCGGGATACTACCACGTTGCGAGTAAAAGATTCAGACATTCCAAAAACTGCTTTTAGAACAAGGTACGGGCATTATGAGTTTTTAGTTATGCCTTTCGGACTAACAAATGCTCCTACTATTTTTATGGACCTGATGAATAGAATTTTCAGACCGTATTTAGGTCAATTTGTTGTTCATTCATTGATGACATATTGACTTATTCACGTGATGAGATTCAACATATCGAGCATTTGAGGATAGTGTTACAGATTTTGCGGGATAAGCAATTGTATGCAAAGTTCAATAAATGCGAATTCTAGTTACGAGAAGTTGGTTTTATGGGACATATTGTGTTAGCATCTAGTATTCGAGTTGATCTGAGTAAGATTTCTACTATTTCGAAATGGAAACCTCCGAAGAATGTGTCTGAAGTCCGTAGCTTTCTGGGATTAGCTGGTTATTATCATCGATTTGTAAAAGGATTCTCAATGATAGCTACTCTGTTGACTAAATTGCTTCAGAAATATGTGAGATTTGAATGGTCCGATAAATGTTAAAAAAGGTTTGATCAGTTGAAAACTCTGTTGACTGAAGCTCTAGTTATAATACAACCAGAATCGGGTAAAGAATTTGTGATTTTCAGTGATGCTTCGTTAAATGGTCTGGGATGTGTTTCGATGCAGGAAGGAAAAGTTATAGCTTATGCCTCGAGACAATTGAAGCCACATGAAAAGAATTATTTGACACATGATCTTGAGCTAGCTGCGATTGTGTTCACATTAAAGATTTGGTATCATTATCTATTCGGTGAAAAATGTCATGTATTTTTTGATCATAAAACTCTGAAATATTTAATGACCCATAAAGATTTGAATCTATGACAAAGAAGGTGGTTAGAGCTTTTGAAAGACTACGAGCTTATGATAGATTATCATCTGGGTAAAGCAAATATCGTTGCTGATGCATTGAGCTGGAAGTCGTTGTTTGGATTGTGTACAATGAATGCTCATTTAGACTTGTCTGATGGTGGTTCAGTTTTAGCTGAATTGGAAGCGAAACCGTTGTTTTTACAGCAAATATATGATGCTCAAAAATTTGATAATGAAATGTTGGTGAAACGAGCTCAGTGTGATTTGAATTCTGATTATGAATTTCAAGTTGATGTTGATGATTGTTTGAGATTCTGAGATTGAATTTGTGTTCCGAGAAACTCAGAGTTGATTCAGTTGATTTTAAATGAAGCACATAACAGACGCCTATCTATTCATCTTGGAAGTACAAAGATGTACTATGATCTGAAGCAACATTATTGGTGGTCTTGTATGAAAAAGGATATCTCTGACTTTGTGTCGAAATGTTTAGTCTGTAAGCAAGTTAAAGCTGAACATCAACTACCGTCTGGGTTGTTACAACCGATTCGGATTCCCGAGTGGAAATGGGATAAAGTGACGATGGATTTTATTTATAGACTGCCTTTGACTTTGAGAAAGAAAGATGCGATTTGGGTCGTCGTCGATCGATTGACAAAATCTGCTCGTTTTATTTCAGTACAATCTGGATACTCACTTGATAAGTTAGTTGAACTTTATATTTTTGAGATTGTGAGATTGCACGGAGTGCCACTATCTATTGTATCAGATAGAGATTCGAGTTTTACATCACGATTCTGGAAGAAATTGTAAGAAGCTTTAGGTACTAAATTGCATTTTAGTACAACATTTCATCCACAGACGAATGGTCAGTCCGAACGGATTATTCAGATACTCGAGGATATGTTGAGATGTTGTACTCTTAAGTTTAACGGTACGTGGGAACTGTACTTGCCATTGATTGAATTTGCGTACAATAATAGTTTTCAATCGAGCATTAAAATGGCACCATATAAGGCTTTGTATGGACGCAAATGTCGAACACCTCTGTATTGGACTGAGCTCAGTGAAAGTAATATACACAGTGTTGATTTGATAAAAGACATTGAACAAAAAGTGAAAGTGATTCGTGATAGTCTAAAAGCAACGTATGATCGTCAAAAATCTTATACGGACATAAAACGAAAAGATATTGAGTTTGAATTCAGTGACAAAGTGTTCTTTAAAGTTTCTCCGTGGAAAAAAGTACTCAGATTTGGTCATAAAGGCAAATTGAGTCCGAGGTTCATCGAGCCATATGAAATTATCGAACGAATTGGACCTTCTACGTATAGATTGTTGTTGCCACCTGAGCTAGCAAAGATTCATAATGTATTTCACGTGTCAATGCTTAGTCGATACGGATCTGATCCATCACATGTGATTCCTCAATCTGAGATTCAAATCCGATCTGATATGACTTATGAGGAATAACCAATCCGTATCTTAGCTCGTGAAACAAGAAAATTTCGTTAGTGAAAGTGTTGTGGAATCGACATGGAGTGGAAGAGGCTACGTGGGAGCCTGAAGATTCAATGAGACAGCAATATTTGAATCTGTTTAACGGTAAGATTTTCGGGCATGAAAATTCCTAAAGGGGGAGAATTGTAATAGTTCGGTTTAGACCCTAGTGGGAACAGTGGTTTTGGGACCACAATTATGAGTTAGAAAAATATTTTAATATTATTTTCCATGCCTATGATACGTGATTTAGCATGTGTGAAATTTCTGTGAATTAATTTGTCTGTTTGTGTGCCTAATTTAAGCAAAGAACTAAATTGCATAAATCGTAAAAGTAGTTTTCTATTTGATTAATGGCTAAATTGATGTGGCTTTTAAACGTGGAGGCCTTAATGTATAAAAGTTTATTAAGTATATTAAAAGGCTAATTTTGTAAAATTGTTAATAAAGTTAATATAATAAAAATAAAGCTTAAAATAAGCCATTATCATCCTTCACCTTGTCGAATTATCAAGGAAAAAGAAAGAAATAAAGCTTCTTAAGGGTTCGACCATTGAAGAGTTTGATTTAGGTATGGATTTATCAGTTTTTGATAATTTCTACGTTTTCTTAATCATTGCTTAGTGTATTTCAAAACCCATGTTTCAATTTTATGAATTGATGAATATTTTGAAATATGCCATTGATGAATCTATGAGTTTTATGATGTTTGATGATGAAATATGAAATATATGTGTTTGATTAACAATTTCTGTCTTTGAATTTTTAGCGATTTTGAGTAATTTGGATTTAATTGAGAAAATAATATTTTAGAGGACTAAATTGTGAAATAAATGAAATGTATGGATTTGGAGGGCATGGGTGATATTCGGCCTAAGCATGGTACAAGCAAATTATGTGTATTTTGTGATTTTGTGAAATAGGACTAAATTGTCAAAATGTAAAAATGACAGGGCTAATTTGTAAATTACCCTAAATGTGTGTTCTTGGATTAATTGAATGATTTGGTGAATGAATAGATTAAATTTGAATATGTATAGATCAAGAACCAAAGAAAACTGACTTAGATCGTGGGAAATCAAAAGTAATTGAGTAGCCGAATCCATTTCCGATATCTGAATCCAAGGTAAGTCGATATACAAATAAATGTATTTGAATTGAGTTATTTGTGTATATATGAAATTTGGATTGGTATGAATAACAATCGAGATGGAATGTATGTAAAATCCGAGGATATATATTTATATCAACAAGTTGTTAGTGTCCGAGAAGTCCTGTTTGAACCTAGGAATAGAAAGGAATGTATACATGTCTGATATGTGATATCATGTAAGGCCACATCTAGGACATTGGCATTTATTTGCGATATCATGTAAGACCACGTTTGGCACGTTGGCATCGATATGAGATTTGCGTGTAAGACCATGTCTGGGACAGTGGCATCGATATTTGAGTACATGTAAGCCTCGCTTGGGACGTTGGCATTGTATGACTATTCCAAGCACTCTTAGTATCCTATTAAATTTCAAATGGTTCAACGAGCAAATCCGAGATGTGAATGGCTACGTGAAATGTACAATGATTCAAGTATGTGTGAAAGGTACACCATGCATGTGTACAAAAAGGTAATTATATATGTGAACTTATTATGGTGAATATGTGTATTGAAATGATGAGAAGATACATGATATACATGCTTAAATGAGTTATGAGCATATATGATATTGAGTTGAGGAAAGTGGCAAGTTATAGTTAAGCAAATGAGCCAAAGATTATGTGATCAATTTGCATATAAGAAGCATTAATGTTGTTGTAACAATGTGGCTATGTGCATTTTATGCTAAGTTTATTTGTATGTGGCTTACTAAGCTTTTGAAAGCTTACTTTGTGTGTGTTTGCTCTGTTTTATAGATCGTCAAAGCTACTGAAGGCTCGGGGACCGTCGAGGATCATCATCACACTACTCAACCTTGTTTTGGTACCTTTTGAAAGTGTAAATACTAAGTATGGCATGTATAGGCTAGTTATTTGAGTTATGTTTGATATGTGTAAATGGCCATGTTATATGGCTAAATATATGCTTGAGTTATGAATGACTAATTATATCTTATGATGCTAATTTTGGTATTGTATGATAGAAATTGAATTGGTCATATAAAATGTAAGTTTATTAATGAATAACTATCATATTAATGATGATAAGTTGTGATGAATGTGGTCTTGAAATGTATGTGATTAAATTGAACCAAATGCCTTATAAGTAGGTGTGAATGCTAAGCTCATAATTGAGAAGAAATGCTCAAATTGATCTATTTTGGGCTGCCAAATGTGTATAGGTTGATGCTTAATTGTACTTGTATGAATGATCCAAAGTGTGGGTGGCAATTTGGCCTTGAAAAGGGCTTATATTTTCCAACATGGTTGAGCACACGGGCGTGTGGCTTGACTGTGTCCTTCGAGGTTGCAATTCAAAACAAGTTAGACTCAACCATGGGCAAGACACACGGGCACGTGACTGGCTGTGTGGTGCAAGTCAGGCTTGACCACGGGTGGGGCACACGGGCATGTCTCAGGCCGTGTGGTCAAGTCAATATGTATGCCTTGTTTTGACACGGCTTAGACACATGGGCATGTCTAAAGCCGTGGGAGGCACACGGCCTGCCCACACAGGCGTGTGACCTCTGAAACTTTAAAAAATTTTTAAATTTCTAAAAATTTCCTCATGTATTCGATTTAGTCTTGACCTCTCTCTAAAACATGATTTAGGTCTCATAGACCTATTTAAGGGACACTTCGATGAGTTTTGTCAGACTTTGCTGTGAAATGTTAGTAAATGATTCTAATTGTCCGAAAATGCCCTTTAACCCTATTCCGGTGACAGTTATTGATTAGTCGTGTTACAAGCTTCCAACCCGAGTGAGCTTTTCGATTCACTATAAAACATGGAAAGTAATACAGAGTAAGCATAAATGCTTAGTAAGTTCATATAATGTAAAACTCAACTTACCGTTTAATCACAAAATAAGTAAATTTAACATGGCATAATCCAACCAAAGCTTGGCCAAAGCCTAAGCATTCACACCATACATGTTAGTAATATAAGCATAAGGATTAGGCAATTTATCATGGATGATCACAATATTTATTCATGTGACATATGAATATATCATTCATCTCAACTTACATTTTTCCATGTATCCCATATCAAAGAAGTTTATATATACACTTTGTAATGCCCTGAATTTGGGCCTAGTAGAATTGCGCCCTTGGGCGTAGGAGCGTTTAAAAATTTTTGACAACAAGAAAGCTGCACTAATGCAAGCTGGACCTATTAGGTGAGTGATTTTGGAAGGTTAGGGGGCTTCTATGATGTCCTGGGATCAAACTTGGGCTTTAGGAAAATTTTGGTTTTAGGTGAATAAAACCCTGGGTGTTAGTAAGTAGGCTTTAAGAATAAAATGTGGAGAAAACTGACACAAAAAGAGTTGTGGTCTAGTGGCAAATGACTCCAAATAGGAGACGAGGGAATGACGCCACACAAGGAAGCAAGGGGTCCAAGGTTCAAGTCTTGGCGCTTGCATTTCATTTTGAACTTTTTTTAAAGGAAATTAGACTTTGGCCATAGGCTTATATTTAGTTGCGCATGATTTTAGACACAAGTTGGCCATGTGGTTGGGTGGTTGTGGCATCAATGGGAGAGCATGGAGGGAAGGGGTTCGAATCCCACAGACGGCAAATTGGAGGCTTTTATTTTGCTAAGTTGGGACGGCCAGAGTTTGTGTTGGATTTAAATTCTGCTGAAGGAGGGATCCCACATCAGAAAGCTAGCAGGAGGGAAGGTAAGAAGCTGGCTTTAAATAGATCCCCATCTATCAGGAGAGTAAGCATACCTTGGTTGGCGTTTGGGCATAGGAGCATTCGGAGTGTGGATTAGCTTCAGACTCCTATCAGGTGTGTATTTCGCCCTACTCTAGCTGTAGAGCGGCAAATGCCGAAATGCCGAGTCACACGATGATGGTAGCCACACGAGCGTGCGAGCGCACGTGTGGGAGGTTTGACGTGATAGTTGAGGCCACCATAAGTATTCTTGTGGGTTGATGCTGTTTGGGCCACGATAGGTCAAAAGGGCTAAGTGGGCCCAATGGGTCCATGGGCCCATATGAATAAATTGTATAATTGTGTAGTAGATAGTGAACTGGTCTATGTGAATCTCATATATGTGGCTAGATTTGGGCTAAATGGGCAACACAAACGTGTGGGTCCATTTGGGTGAGAATGGGCTCTAGGCCCATTCGCATCATTATCTCTATTTAGAATACCCTTAGTTTGCAAAGTTACTGAAATACCCTCGATGGGTAAAATTTTTGGGATGCCCTTAGGTAGTGAAATGACCTTTTTACCCCTAACCGATTAAATGACCGTTGTACCCTCGTGGTAGTACTAGTGTTGAATGTGTTAATTGTATGATTGATTATGTTTGAGATGCATAGCATACATGGATTAGTTATGAGTGGAAATTACTGAAATACCCCTAGAGGGTAAAATGACTGAAATACCTCTAGAGGGTAAAATGACCGAAATACCCCTGGAGGGTAAAATGACTGTTATGCCTTGAAGGGCAAAATGACTAAAATGCTCTGCATGTTATATGATTGTTATCGTATGTTTATTATGGTATGTTGCATTCATGTGTTATTATGTTGCATGGGGATGGGATTATTGATACGAAGGAAGTACTGATAGGATCGCATGGTCGCTTGACGACTGTGGATCCATCGAAGGCTTTAAGCTGATTATATGACTGGCAGCTCTGCTGCAATATTGGTTAGTGCCGCAATCGGTGCTACATAAGGAGCGTAGGGATGGGTGGGTCAATTAAATCCCTACAGGACTGCAGGATTGGACAAGAGATGGAGTGCAGAGTTGGTATGGGCATTAATGCATTGCATATATAGATTTTAATATTGAGATGGGCTTAGGCCCAGATAAATATGATATGTGACATTTGATATGGGTTAAGGCCCAACTGAGGCTTTTATGGGCTAAGGCCCAATTGCCACCGTTATGGTAATGGGCTTTGGCCCGGATTGATTTGATGTATGCCTTATGACCGATTAGGGGATTACACACTGGGTTCTCGTAACTTACCCTTCTGCCTTAACCTTGTAGGTGATCCCCAGTGTTGAGGATTTGGAGCTGCGGATGACTCTGTGGTGGCCATACATCGGAGTACTTCTCACGTACTTTAGTAAATTTCAAGTTTTTGCTTCATTTTAAGGTTATTTTAATTTGGGTTTAATATTTTTTTAATAAGGCCATTGGACTTAATTTTTCTTTTAAACTTTCATTTCCAATTTTTCCAAACTATAAACGATTAAACTCGGGATTTTCCTAAAACTACAATTAAGGTTTTCAAAATATCACATATTCGCGAATCAATGAATCTCATTTCGATTGTAAGCAAAGTTTTCAACAATAACAATATCAATAACATTTTTATAAGAAAACCATAGAGTCAAATCGGGTTTTCATAAGCAACAAAGCTCGGAGTTTCAAAAAGAAAATGAACTTTCTAAACGAATGCGCAGTTTTTATACAACCTTTTTATGTGACATGCCAGATCCGGTCGTAACGTCTAGGCCAGGTTTAGGGTGTTACATTTAGAGGTATTAGAGCCCGATTGCAAAACTCGGCTGTGGAATGGGTTTTGAAATTTTTCCTTAAATGTTTAAATTTTTAACTTGAAAGTGATAGTGTTATGGAAAGTGTGGTACACCGAGTATCCAGTGCCAAATCCATAAGTTTTCTGAATACTTTTGTCTATTGAGAAATTTAAATACAGTGAGTTAAAAATACGATGGTTTCTTTAGATATTGGACTGTATTTTTGGTATTTATTTTGTGTGTGTTTTTTTTTTTTTTTATGTGATGTTTGAATATAGAAATTGTATGTATGTGTGATAAATATCAATTTGTTTCTGTGGTTAGATGGTTGATTGTGTGTAAGAGGTTTCAAGATTAAGTTAGAAGTGTTGTAGTGTTACTAGGACTAGAGTGCGTAGCAGAAGCGTAGTGGGGTAACCTGAGTCATTCGAGGCGACAATAGACCTTCTGTTGGGTCGTTAACACCCTAATTTGTAAAATTATCGAAATACCCTAATTTGTAAAATTAACAAAATACCTTGATTTGTGGAATTATCGAAATACCCTGGGTTGTAAAATTACTAAAATACCCTAGTTTGTGAAATTAACAAAATATCCCTAGGTTCTAAATTACCCAAATACCCCTGGTTTGTAAAATTACTGAAATACCCCTAGTTTGTAAAATTATCGAAATACCCCTAGTTTGTGAAATTACTGAAATACCCCCAGATTACAAAATTACCAAAATACCCTTGGGTTGCAAAATTATCGAATTACCCTTGGTAGGTAAATTACTTAAATACCCTCAGTGGGTAAAATTACCGTTATACCCTTAGGGGTTGATTAGCGTGATTGTGTGTAATACTCACACCTTTTTCCTGTTACTTTTAAGTATGTATATGCTCTGTTAAATGCCGAAACTTTGGCATTGGCTGTTGGGTTACCTATGGAGGGTAAAGACGAGACATCAAGTCAGTGACTTCTGATTATGCAATAAAAGCAATTTTGTTAACATGTTAGTATATACACTCTAAACATCTCATGTATGTCAATATCTGCTGCATTCATATATCATGATTTTATGTGCATGGGAATGGGCATATGTTTTAAATGAAAAGGGAAGTGTATCTGGTGTCTATGCCATTTCAGCCTGGTGACTCTGTCATAATCTACATCACATTTATCGGGTGGCTCTGCCACACTCTGATCTAGTGGCTATGCCATTTTAGAAGCTAACTGCAGTATGACTGCCATCGATGGTGTGTAGCGGATGGAGGGTCGATTGTAGAAATCCCCATTGGTGTGTTTGGCAGGTACGGGTGGTGTGTAGTGGATGGATATCTAGGTTTGGTGGGGATTTGCATCACATTACATTGATACCTGATTATCTGCTATTCTCTGTTAAAAAGGGCTAAGGCCTAGTTCGATTCTGAATGGGCTTCGCCCAAAGTGATTTGTAAGGGTTAAGGCCCAGATGGTATTTGAATGGGCTCGGGCCCAGTTATGGTTCATTGCACACTGAGTTTTCGTAAACTCACCCCCTCTTTTTATTAAATGTCTCAGGTAATTCCCAGTGATAGAGGATTGGGAGCCGTGAAGGACTCGGGGGTGGCTATTCATCGGAGATACTACTCGTGAACTTTAGTAATTTTGATTTTTACCTTATTTTAAGATTATTTATTTTGGGTTAATATTTTGTAATAAGGCCATTGGTTTATTTTTCTAAGTTTTCATTTATAACTGTTAAACTTATAAATACGGGGTTTTCTTAAAACATTGGCAACATTTTCTAAAATAT
The DNA here is from genome assembly GCA_025506655.1 of Gossypium rotundifolium. NCBI lineage: Eukaryota > Viridiplantae > Streptophyta > Magnoliopsida > Malvales > Malvaceae > Gossypium > Gossypium rotundifolium. The sequence goes on from CP106729.1 coordinate 72,299,236, forward strand.
CATGTTTACGCAACAATGCAAGTTCAACTTTCATAACAAAATAGTTTTCCAAAATAATAACAACTTTTAAATGGTCATTTAGCAAATCGTGTTTTTCTAAAACAAACAACGAACTAGGAGATCAAAATCGATAAAACTTTTCTAAACAATTGCTTAGCTTTTCAACTTCTTTCAATGTGACACGCTAGATTCGGGCCTAACTTCTAGGCCAGGTTTAGGGTGTTACACTTCCTTTGTGATTAAAACGAAGAATTTTGTTCCAGGGTGATACTTTTAGGAATACTCTATCGCCGACTTGAAATTTAATGTCTTTATGCTTCATATCCGCGTATGATTTCTGAAGATCTAAAGCAGCTTTCAAACTATCTCAAATTACTTTCACTTTTTCTTCAATTTCTCGAATCAAATCAACCCCGTGAATCTTATTCTCACTGAGCTTAGTGCAATATAATGGACTTCGGCATTTACGACCATACAAAGCTTCATACAGTGCCATCTTTATGCTCGACTGATAACTATTATTGTATGCAAACTTAACCAACGGTAAATATTTCTCCTGGTTGCCTTAAAACACTAACACACAACAACAAAGCATATCCTCAAGTATCTAAATTACTCACTCGGTGACCATCGGTCTGATGATGAAATGCAGCACTAAAATGCAATCACATACCTACAGCTTCAATTAAATTTCCCAACAACTGTGATGTAAACTACGGATCTCTATCCAAAATTATAGAAACTATCACCGGTGCAATATGACAATTTCAGAGACGTATAACTCAGCTAATCTCTCAAGGGAATGATCTGTACGTACTAGAATAAAATGTGTAGACTTTGTCAGATGATCAACGACAACCCAAATTGCTTCTTTATTTCTCAGAGATAGGAGTAGACCCGATACGAAGTCCACGTAACTCACTCCTATTTCCATTCCGGTATCATTACTTGCTGCAGTAAACCAGAAGGTATTTGATATTCAGCTTTGACTTGCTGATATACTAAACATTTTGATAAGAAGTTAGAAAGCTATCGTTTCATTCCTAGCCACCAGTACATCTGTTTCAAATCACTGTACATCTTATTACTTCCGAATGAACGGACAAGCTACCACTATGAGCTCCATGTAAAATCTTTCTAATGAGCTCTGGATTTTTCGATACACAAATCCTACCTATAAAAACTAAGCAATCACCGTATCCAACCTAAAATTCTGAATCAGAAGTTGACTCACTCTGTTTCTGTTTAGCTAGCAATACGCCATCACACTTTTGAGCATCGCAAATCTGTTGTAAACACATCTGTCTAGCTTTCAACTCTTCTAAATTGAACCATCATCAGATAACATCAGCCGCATATTCATCGCTTGCAAAACAAATAAAAATTTTCTACTCAGAGCATCAGCAACCACATTCGCTTTACTCGGATTATAATCAATAATCAGATCAAAGTCTTTCAATAACTCGAGCCATTTGCGTTGTCTCAAATTCAAATCTTTCTGCAACATTAGATACTTCAAACTCTTATGATCGGTAAATATATGACACTTTTCACCGTACAAATGGTGTCACCAAATCTTCAACGCAAACACAATAGTTTACAATTATAAATCATGTATCGGATAATTCTTTTCATGTGACTTTAATTGTCTGGAAGCATAAGCTATCACTTTACCTTCCTGCATCAAAATACAGCCTAAACCATTCAAATATGCATCACTGAAAATCACAAATTCTTTACCCGATTCATGCTATACTAGTACTGGTACCTCGGTCAATAGTGCTTTCAACTGATTGAAACTTGGTTTATATTTCTCGGACCATTCAAATTTCACATCTTTCTATAATAGTCTTGTCATCAATGTAGCTATCATCATGAATCCCTTAATGAATCTTCTGTAAAAATTGGCTAATCCTAGAAAACTTCTTACTTCAGATACATTTCTCAGAGGTTTCTAATCAATAACTGTTGAAATTTTACTCGGATCAACTCTTTTGTCTTTGGCTGATACAATAAGTTCTAGAAAACTGACTTCTCAGAGCCAAAATTCACATTTGCTAAATTTTGTAAATAATTGCTTATCACGCAGAGTTTGCAGTACAATTGTCAAATGCTCGGCATGCTCAGACTCATCTCGTGAATAAATTAGAATATCATCAATGAATAGCACAACGAATCTGTCTAAATACAGTCTAAATGTAACACCCCTTACCTAAAATCCCGTCGAAATCAAGCACGAGGCGTTACCGTATAAAACTACTTGAACACCACTCAGGCTCAACGCAACTACTCTCCTTGATGTTAATACAATAACTTCTTTTCGACTTACAAGACCTCACTCACACATGTGAGGGCTCTCAAGACTATATCGGGAGCTCTTACGATCCGTAAAATTTTTTTCCTATTTAAACAGGGTGTACGCGCCCGTGTTAAATGACACACACGCCCGTGTGTAGTCACGCACGACCATCTACTCACACCGTGCTCAAAAACCCCAACATTCTACTAAAACTCACACGGCTAGGGCACGCCCATGTGAAATGGGGGCACGCCCGTGTACCCTTACAACATGCCCGTGTCTTCCGCCCGTGGGGAGATACTGACTAATTTAGCATGGCTTGGACACACCCGTGGCCCTAGACCGTGTACCCCACCTTGATATGCTGACTTATTCAACATGGCCTAGGCACACCCCCATGTTCTAACCGTGTCTCACCCACAGTCCACACAAATGGCCGTGGATATTGCCTGTGTTCTATCCTAATTTAAAACAATAAGGTGCAGGGTTCACACAGTCTAGACACACGCCTGTGTATCCAACCGTGTGGGCACTTAGTGTAAGAGTATGCCCAAAGATCAATCATGAGATGGTTGTAATAACATACTTGATTTACCATGTTTATTAATATAAAGCGTTGTCATTATTATTTCAGTTTTTCCTTACGTGTGTACAAATAAACCGTTTTATAATAATGTCACGAGAATAATATGATTATTCTTAAAATATCCTTAGTCAAGTATTATTGTTGACTAGGACAACAATAATGCATTAAGACTAACATGTAGTTGATTGATGATAAAGAGTTGTCATTGATATGGAGTGTCAAAATCAATGCATGAATATGTGTGTTAGAGAACAACATATTGGGTGACCGCTATGAGTATGTTTCTTGGATTATTATGTAATTGTCACAACATTACTCATAGTGATTAATATGTATATGATCCTTAGACTTGAGATAATCATTATCCCAACATCGTGAGTCGTATATTTTGATACAATCAAGCGTATAATCGTGAATCGGTTGTTCTATAAAGGCCGATGTTGGATATATCACAATCAATGTAGAGGATATTGTTGATCAATATAGGATAAATCCTCCCACATAATGGGAGTAATATCTTAGGCCACTTGATTGAGTGAGACTAGAAATGCATGGCCATGCTCAAATAAGTTGACATGAGATGTCATACTAATTTGTATATCATAGTCTACTCAAGATATCAAGAAACATGGGATGGACTATACAAGTGTGACTATTCCATGACTTGTATCTATTCCGAGATAAAGGACTTAAGGATTAATGCATGAAAAGTTAATCACAAAAGTTATGTCGAATCATGACTTCTTGTATCTTAGGTAGCAATGATGCATTGCTAGATGCCACTCATTGTTTGTGACATTAGAATCGTTCTAGTATTACTACTAACGTTACAAGAACCTCTGAGGTCACACCCTATGGTTGAAATGAACGGAATGAAACATAGTTGGTATTGTGTTTGATTGTCACATGAATTAAATTAATTAAAGAATTAATTTAATTGGGCAATCAAATATTGAATATATTATATGTACAAGGATGTTGTACACATAATGAGAATTAATATATGAATTTGGTTCAGTATATAAATTTAAATAAATATAGTTTATCGAAATCCATGATATAATTAATGTAATTATAACTTTTTGGGTATAATTAATGTAATTATAATTTTAGTTAAAACATTATTATATTTATTTAATTTTATTATTCATAAATGATATCTTGATTATAAAAGGGTAATAAATGAAGAAAACCCTAAGAATTTTGCTTTAAAAGGTCTAGCGGTAGTCAAGCAAAAGACCTCGAAAAATAGTTTTTGGAGATTTACGCGTTCATAGTCAAACCGGTGGATTACGTAGAGGCCGACATCGTAAAGGTTGTGGCTTGGTTCGACAATGAGATCGATATCTTGTCGCCGAGCGCCGCTATCTACTCGATTGAAACTTTGGTAATTTGAAACCTTTATTTCACTCCGATTCGTTCCTCACACATGGATTCATGGTTTGGATCATTGGGATTAATTTTATTTCATTGCGCCATGGGGTGTGGCGTTCCAACACTTAGAGGCTATCTTCCAAGCCTTTTTTTGCCACTCTCATTTGCATACATACATACATACAATCATCATTGCATAACTCCATATTGCATCAATTTAACTCTTAAACTACAGACACTTAATCATAAGAGAAATAAAGTCTTCATCCCATGCACTTGGGAGAATTAATTCCAATAGAATTACAATAACTTAAGCCATCATCTATGGCTATTCACAACAAAAACTCTAAGATCTTTTAGGCCAACACAATTTGGCTACATCAATTAGAACTTCCTTAATTCTAAAAGAATCCCTATACATGCCATAACTCATAAGGACTTGGAGCACCATACCAAGCATTTATTCGATAATGTGAAAACATCTCCTGCGACCTCCAACCTGAGCTAGCCAAAATAACCCATAAGAGATGGGAAAAGAAAAGAAGTAAGCAATAATGCTTAGTAAGTTCGTCTGAATACAACTGATAAACACTAACATTCATTGAATATACATGATTTCAAGTTATTATGATGAGCTTTTCTCATGAACTCACAGTTACTTACTCAATCATCCTTAAAGCTTACTCATTCTATCTCTTACCATATTCTTACCATGCCATAAGCCATATGCTCGTTTAAGTGGCATACATTCATGCACTGATCGTCACAAGATCATATAAAACAACAAGTCAAGAATTTTCAATAAGCCACTCATATTACTAATCTCCCGGTGGTTACGCACTTAGCCCACATCTCTTACAGCCCACCAATCAATTATACTTAGGGTGATTTCGCAGTTAGCTCACCAATCGTTTATAAGCGATGGTATCATACACAGCCCATCGATTACTAATTAGTTAGGTGGTTCCGCACACAGTCCACCGATAATAATATAGGTGATGGTATCGTACACAACCCACCAATTAATAATTAATCAGGTGGTAACGCACACAGCCCACCAATGATTATATGGTTGATGGTATCGCACACAGCCCATCATTTAATAACCCTCAATAAGGTGTATTTGTACACAGCTCACCGCTATTATACATTCACAAATATTTATCCACATACATTTCTCTAATTCAAATGTTCATTCGTGAAAATCCTCACTCACTATCATTCTTACTTAGCTTTCTACTATAATTGTTCGCATTCACACAATGCAACAATAATTATAACTTATGCAACTAAAGTGCATCCTTTACATATCACCCACTATGGCTTCGTCAAATACCGAATCCACTTCAATTTGGTTTTAACGCATTCCTGCACCTCTCATGTACAATACATTCATTCTCAATTCTCAAGTACTTATTGAGTCACTAAAATCGTTACGTAACTCCCTTAAGTCTCGTACACATAACATTACATTGACATCATACACGAGTTAACCTATCGATGCCATGTTCCCAACATGGTCCTATTCAAAATCTCTCACTGAGGCCATATTTCAATATGGCCTTACATAGAACCTTAACTATCATCTTTTCATAATATTTGCATTTCTTACTATTCTTAGATTCCAAATCTCTTAACAACTCATCAACACTTATTTAATACATTCATTACATAATTATACATTCCATACAACATTGGAATATTAAATAACCCGTACATACTTGCAAGGTTTGCATATGAACTTACCTCGATGACGAAAAGCCAAAAAGGACTTTTTGCCCACATTTCTCTTTTCTTCCGTTCTAGGTCCGAATCTCATTTTCTTCGATCTAGAACAATGAAATTTACTCATCTAGTCACTTAATGATCATATTACAACTTAACATCCACTTAGGCAAAAATGACCATTTTGCCCTTATACTTTGGCAAAATTACAATTTTACCCCTAGGCTCGCAAATAAATTTTTATCACATTTCCTTTCTAAACAAGCCTATCTGAACATTTAATCCTCTTACAACTATCTCAAATTCCAACTATTTCATGCTTAAATGAACAAATTACAACCTTTGTATTTTAGCCCAAATTAGGTGTTTTCACCACAACACCTTTCAAAAAAGTTGATTATCATCATCCTACCATTCATTTTCTTCCATAAAACTCAACAACCAGCATAAAATCTATCATGGTAAGTCCCTAGACTTTCAACCATGTTGCAATTTAGTCCCCCATTAGCTAGATTAAGCTTTGGGGACTCCAAAAGTACAATTTTTATCAAGAGAAGTCATCAAAATCACTTACTTGTGTGGAATAAAGCTTGCTGAAATTTTGAGCTCTCAAACACCCCACCATGGCTGATATTTTTGATCGAGAAGGGAAGAAAAATAGAAAGATGATAGCTTTTCACCTATTCATCTCATTTTATTCATTTATTCCACCAACTTTGGCCAAATGAAAAGTTCTTGTCCCCTCTTGTCTACATGGCCTGCCTACTCACTTAAAACAATGCTAAATTGCACAATTGGGGCCTCCAATTAATAGTCCATAGCTATTTGACACCTTTTGCAAATAAACCAGAAGTTTAGCACTTTATGCGATTTAGTCCTTTTTCATAAATTAGCTAGAAATTGCTAAAATTAAGGCACCAAAATTTTCATGCGTCCTTATAAACATGTTATAACACATAATGTAACATGAAAATAATTTTCTATAACCTCAAATTAGTGATTTTGAGATCACTGTTTCAACTAGCCCCTAAATCGGGCTGTTACAATTCCCCCCTTAGGGATTTTCGTCCCCAAAAATCTTGTCAGAAGGAGTTGCTACTATCATTCTTAGAATATTTCCATAAACTCTTCAAAATCAAAAATTCATTTCCAAAAGTTTCCTTTGTCAACAATCTTTATGTTATCATAAACAAGGTCGAAGTACCACATGCGACTTAGATATTTCTTCCTCCAGGGCATACACTAAATGATCCACTAATTTGGAACTCTACACATGTCCAAATGATTCGTTCGGATCCTTACTGGTTGATTTACTACAATTCGAATAACATTCTTCTTCTAGGAAATTTTATCAAATGAATTTAAAATCTATAACGTTTATCTCACTTCCTCATCAAAGCATTCACCAACTGTAATAGTCTCAACTTGTACGCTTTGGAAACATCAGCTTCTAGTGGTCAACTACTTCTAAACATAAACTCAATCATATCATAAAATGTACTCTATTGCCAAAACATTTATGCTCGTAACTATACTTCTTTATTCTTACATTAATAGATATGCTACTACTAAATCCCATACCAAAGCTTCTGTATAAGTTCTGGCTTTCTCATCATTCCAATTCTATCTCAAGGAAAACATCAACAACAGAAATTTTATCCAACATGAATCTTTCATCCAAACATATGTGCTACGTATATTATCTGAGAAGTATTACACTAACTATACTCACTATTGCAATAGTTCAAGCCATTTCAACTATTTGATTTCAAATCTTTTGCAGCATAAGACACTCTCACTCATTAAAATTTAGAAAATATACATCAAGTTTCCCATAAATCATTTCATAACACCTAACTCACAACACAATCATGAAAGTGATCGTCTTAGGATCACTAACTGGTCAACTCTTTCTCTCGATTTAGACTGAACTTAGTACTAAAACTTTCAATTGATAGTTCCCTCTATAGCTTTCAACTCAACCATCATGGGTTGAACATTTCGATGAGCATATCTTTATCATATGTTATTTACTCACGTACACACATAATTTTATTCTCCTTATTGAATCAGGTGTGAATATACACAAAACTCAAATCATATCTCAATACGTTAATCTACTCTTTTCTCCATACTGAGAACACACCTTAAGCACACTCTCACCCGAGTTTCTCTTGCTATGCTAATCTAAAACTTTTACTATCGTCATATCTCACAATAGCAGGGACATCTCTATCAAATTCATTAACTCTATTTGGCTTACCCGAAACTCATCCCTTGACATGAAACTCACGATTCCACTCATTATACTAGAATCGTCACAAACTTCCTCCTCAAAGTACCCAAATAAGGTTACGGGGAGATAAAGGAATGTCAATTCCAATTACTAAATCGACAACCATTTAATCTGATTTCACAATCAGCAAATATTCTCGCATGATCTCGATTCATGAAATAAACAACTCCTGAAAAGCGAAAGATATTTACAAAAGAGATCATTATGATCCCTACAACTATGGTTATCATGATTGAACACTCTCACAATTCAAACATTGTTTCCTTAACCATTTCGTCCTCAAACTCCTTAACAATTCCTTTCTTTAATGAACATCAATTTAAGAAATCTCGATAAACATACACCTCGGACCTCCTACTCATCTGAGTCAAATAGCCTAGGCCAACTTTCTCATTGTTTTTAAAATTGAATAAGCAATACTATCGTCAAAGCATTCAAACATACTCATTTGCAATTGCCTCTAATGAGCACATACCGTGCCACACTCCGTACTCATTTCCTTGTGACTCGTTCACGAGTGCCTGTATTCACTCATGCACATGACTTTAGTACAATTCTCCTTTCTACCTCTAAACTCATTTATCAGTCCCATTGATTACTGGGATAATTAGAGCCACACATTCCTCATCATTTATGTAGGCACGAAACCAATGCCACACTCCCGAGGTGGTCTTATATGGAGTCACCTCTAAATGCCAATGCCATAACCCGGTTAAGGTCTTATATGGACTTTCGCATCAAGTATTGATGCCATATTCCAATTATGGTCTTATACGATTCTCATATCCATTATCGAAGCCACCTTCTGGATGTAGTCTTATTTGAAATCATAACTTGGTACCGAGGCCATGCCTCGAACATGGTCTTATACGGGACCTTATCTATTTCATATCTTAATGATAGCCTTTTCATTATAGTCCCCTAAGACTTCAACCCCATGTTCAACAATAATTACTCTATCTAGCAGAGTGTCATGTATCAATGTGATACAAAGCATTCCCAGAATGCTAACATAAATACCGTGTTAATCACATGCAAACTTACTCAATTTGACTCTCATAACATCTCATCATAATTCGAAAGTGGTAAGGAGGGTGAGGTCACAGAGCCCTTTTGACTTGACTCTCGTGACTACATACATATAATTTAAAATTTCATCATCAATGAAATATCATCATAGTCACACAACTCGTCCCAAATGAGTTTTCACATTCATCATGCTACATTTGTTTCTATCCCTCCTACTTTTGAATAGTGATTCCAATTGCTCAAGTTCCACATTACTATCTACTTGAGTACTCAACATTTAACTCTACATTCTCTTATCGTCACTTATCAATTAAAGAATGTCTTACGGGTTTGAGTACGTTGTTTACCTGATTGCCATAGTCCAACTATGGTCTTACTCGTATCAAAACATCATAGCCCAGTTATTTCTTTACATGTCATCACGATGCCGTAGCCTCGCTATGGTCTTACACGAACTCTTATATCAACACCAATGCTATATCCCAGATATGGTCTTACATGAAGTCTTATCTAGGTACCAATGCCATATCCTAGACATGGTCTTATATGGGACTACCCCTAGATGCTAATGCCATATCCCAGATATGGTCTTACATTAGCTCTCGTCTCAACGCCGAAGCCATGTTCCAAACATGGTCTTACACTGGCTAACGTATCATCACCAATGCCATGTCCCAGACATGGTCTTATATGGGATCACATGTACCACCATGGTCCAACCATGGTCTTATTCATCATTATATCATTGAACAACTGTACCCATCCCTACATTCTACTTAGTCAAACTTTCCAGTTTAACTCTCACACCATAATACTCGTAGTTTCATACAAGGTTACGAAATAGATCATTATACAATCATCTACTTTAATAGTCGCACATGAGATTCAACTATATGGACATATAGATCATACATCATTCAAATAATCATACGTACACATATACCCCATTCTCTGGGTAAATTTACTCACTATATGTGCCTAACCCAATAGGTTTAGTATATAACACATATGCACATCCCGCCATTACAGATAAGCTTACCACTTTATAATTCTCATTTCATGCATTTTCACACACATGTCACACACTTCTATTTATACCTCCTTGAATCTCATCAATGCATAAGAGCGTTTCAATTACCTCATTATCACTTACAAGATTATTGGATTTAGCTCGGTTGGGAACCAACCCTGTCCTAACAAAATAATTTCGTTAGTGCCGAGAGATATCACACTATTACAGTCCACTTATGGCATGTATATCTAGACTCTTACTCACGCTAGGTTAGTCCAAGAACTGACTAAACCATGCTCTGATACCACTAAATGTAACACCCCTTACTCAAAATCCCGTCGGAATCGAGCACGAGGCATTACCATATAAAACTACTTGAACACCACTCAGGTTCAATGCGACTACTCTCCTTGATGTCAATACAACAACTTCTTTTCGACTTACAAGACCTCACTCAGACATGTGAGGGCTCTCTAGACTATATCGGGAACTCTTACGATCCGTAAAATTTTTTTCCCATTTAAATAAGGTGTACACGCGTGTTAGATGACACACACACCCGTGTGTAGTCACACATGACCATCTGCTCACACCGTGCTCAAAAACCCCAACATTCTGCCAAAACTCACACGGCTAAAGCACGCCCATGTGAAACGGGGCACCCTCGTGCACCGTTACAACATGCCCGTGTCTTTCGCCCGTTGGGAGTTATTGACTAATTTAGCACGGCCTAGACACACCTGTGGCCCTAGACCGTGTGCCACACCTTGATATACTGACTTATTCAACATGGCCTTGGCACACCCCCATGTTCTAACCGTATCTCACCCACGGTCCACACAAACGGCCGTGGATATTGCTAGTGGTCTATCCTGATTTAAAATAGTAAAGTGCAGGGTTCACACGGTCTAGACACACGCCCATGTATCCAACTGTGTGGGAACTTAGAGGCTATCTTCCAAGCCTTTTTTTTTCCACTCTCATTTGCATACATATATACATACATACATACATACATACATCATCACATAACTCCATATTGCATCAATTTAACTCTTAAACTATAGACACTTAATCATAAGAGAAATAAAGTCTTCCTCCCGTACACTAGGGAGAATTACTTCCAATACAATTACAACAACTTAAGCGATCATCTATGGCTATACACAACCAAAACTCTAAGTTCTTTTAGGCCAACACAATTTGGCTACATCAATTAGAACTTAGTCAATTCTAAAAGCATCCCTATACATGCTATGACTCATAAGGACTTGGAGCACCATACCAAGCATTTATTCGATAGTGTGAAAACATCTCCTGTAGACTCCAACTCGAGCTAGCCAAAATAATCTATAAGAGATGGGAAAAGAAAATACGTAAGCAATAATGCTTAGTAAGTTCGTCTGCATACAACTGATAAACACTGACATTCATTGAATATACATGATTTCAAGTTATTATGATGAGGTTTTCTCATGAACTCACGGTTACTTACCCAATTATCCTTAAAGTTTACTCATTCTATCTCTTACCATATTCTTACCATGCCACAAGCCATATGCTCGTTTAAGTAGCATACATTCCTACACTGATCGTCACAAGATCAAATAAAATAACACGACAAGCATTTTCAATAAGCCACTCATATTACTAATCTCCCGGTGGTTACGCACTTAGCCCACTATTGAATCTCTTATAGGGTGGTATTGCACACAGTCCACCAATCAATTATACTTAGGGTGATTTCGCACTTAGCTCACCAATCATTTATAAGCGATGGTATCGCACACAGCCCATTGATTACTAATTAGTCAGGTGGTTCCGCACAGAGCCCACCGATAATAATATAGGTGATGATATCATACACAGCCCACCAATTAATAATTAATTAGGTGGTAACGCACACAGCCCACCAATGATTATATGGTTAATGGTATCGCACACAACCCATCATTTAATAACCCTCAATGAGGTGTATTTGGACACAGCTCACCGCTATTATACAATCACAAATATTTATCCACATTTATTTATCTAATTCAAATGTTCATCCATGAACATCCTCACTCACTATCATTCTTACTTAGCTTTCTACTATAGTTGTTCGCATTCACACAATGCAACAATAATTATAACTTATGCAACTAAAGTGCATCCTTTACATATAACCCACTATGGGTTCGTTAAATACCGAATCCACTTCAATTCAGTTCTAACGCATTCCTGCACCTCTCATGTTCAATACATTCATTCTCAATTCTCAAGTACTTATTGAGTCACTAAAATCATTAAGTAACTCCCTTTAGTCTCGTACACATAACATTACATTGACATCATACATGAGTTAACCTATCAATGCCATGTTCCCAACATGGTCCTATTCAAAATCTCTCACCGAGGCCATATTTCAATATGGCCTTACACGGAACCTTAACTATCATCTTTTCATAATATTTACATTTCTTACTATTCTTAGATTCCAAATCTCTTAACAACTCATCAACACTTATTTAATACATTCATTGAATACTTATACATTCCATACAACATTGGAATATTAAATAACCCGTATGTACTTGTAAGGTTTGCATAGGAACTTACCTCGATGACGAAAAGGCCAAAAAGGACTTTTTACCCACATTTCTCTTTTCTTCTATTCTAGGTCTGAATCTCGTCTTCTTCGATCTAGAACAATGAAATTTACTCGTTTAGTCACTTAATGATCATATTACAACTTAACATCCAGTTAGGCAAAAATAACTGTTTTGCCCCCTATACTTTGGCAAAATTATGATTTTACCCCTAGGCTCGTAAATAAATTTTTATCACATTTCTTTGCTAAACAAGCCTATCTGAACATTTAATCCTTTTACAACTATCTCAAATTCCAACTATTTCATGCTTAAATGAACAAATTACAACCTTTGCATTTTAGCCCAAATTAGGTGTTTTCACCACAACACCTTTCACAAAAGTTGTTTATCATCATCCTACCATTCATTTTCTTCCATAAAACTCAACAACCAGCATAAAATCTATCATGGTAAGTCCCTATACTTTCAACCATGTTGCAGTTTAGTCCCCCTATTACCTAGATTAAGTTTTGGGGACTCCAAAAGTACAATTTTTATCAAGAGAAGTCATCAAAATCACTTACTTGTGTGGAATAAAGCTTGCTGAAATTTTGAGCTCTCAAACACCCCACCATGGCTGATATTTTCAGTGGAGAAGGGAAGAAAATAGAAATATGATAGCTTTTCACCTATTCATCTTATTTTATTCATTTATTCCACCAACTTTGACCAAATTAAAAGTTCTTGTCCCCTCTTGTCTACATGGCCGGTCTACTCACTTAAAACAATGCTAAATTGAACAATTGGGGATTCCAATTAATAGCCCATAGCTATTTGGTACCTTTTGCAAATAAACCAGAACTTTCACACTTTACGCGATTTAGTCCTTTTTCACAAATTAGCTAGAAATTGCTAAAATTAAGGCACCAAAATTTTCATGCGTCCTTATAAACATGTTATAACACATAATGTAACATGAAAATAATTTTCTCTAACCTCAAATTAGTGATTTCAAGATCACTGATCTGACTAGCCCCTAAATCGGGCTGCTACACTAAAGAGTATGTTAATCAAATCCATAAAATCCTGCAGGTGCATTAGTTAAACCAAAAGACATTACTAGAAATTCATAATGTCCGTACCTTGTCCTGAATGCAGTTTTCGGCACATCTGAATCTTTAACTCACAATTGATAGTAGCCAGAGTGAAGATCAATCTTCGAAAATACCGTTGCACCTTTCAACTGATCAAAAAGATTGTCAATTCACGGCAATGGATATTTACAGTTGATCGTAACTTTTTTGAGCTGGCGGTAGTCAATACAGAATGTCATTGATCCGTCCTTTTTCTTAACGAACAAAACTGGTACACCTCAAGATGAAAAACTGGTCAAGCAAAACCCCTATCTGTCAATTCTTACAACTATGCTTTTAACTCTTTCAACTCAGTAGGAGCCATTTTGTAAGGTGCTATCGATAACAGTGATGTTCTTAGTACTAATTCAATAGCAAACTAATCGTGATCGTGATAAGTCTTAATATTTATATATGAATGATCAAACCTAGAAACTAACTATCACCACGATTAAGGCAAGCGCACCTATCGAACAGTAGTATAGCTTAGCGGTAAGACCGGAAAATTGAACCGAAAGGAACCAAAAGTACTAGTACTGACTCTCTTTTTATTATCTAGCCTAAAAGTGATTAATGTTTATTTAACTAATTACTGAGCTAAGGATGCCAAGACACAGAGAATGAATAGGGGAAATACTTTTGGGAAAAATCAATTGATCAAGACAATACTAGAGGAAGAATCCACCTAGACTTCACTTATTATTTAACTCTGAACAAGATGATTTATTCACTTGACTTGATCCGTAGGATTCCCTAATTTATATTAATACCTCTTTCGAGGCTACTAATGTCTAACCCTAGGTTGATTAATTGAAATCTCTTTCTAATTAAAACCCCTAGAGTTGCATTAACTCGATCTATGGACTCCTATATTAGGTTTGACCCTAATTCGGTAGATTTTTGTCGTCCTATTTCTAGGAGTGCGATCAACTCCACTTAATTTATGCTAGATCTAATCTTAAACAGGACTTTTGCTCTACTGCGTTAGCACATCAGTACTTGAATCAATATCCTGGAATATTAAAGCAAGAATTAAGAACACATAATCAAGAACAAATCAAACATTTATCATATAGTTCAGAAAATAATAACAAGGCTCGTCTTAGGTTTCACCCCCTCAGGTATTTAAGGGGTTTAGTTCATGTTTATAACAGAGTACATTTCAAAAGAAAACTAACAAAACATAAAGAAAACCCTAAAACCCATGAAGGAATTGAAGGAAAATCCTCAGTCTTGAGTAGAAACCCTCTAAGTATCCTTTTTCGAGTAGAATTAAAAAAGGTCACGACAGGGACACGCCTGTGTGATTTGAGGCTAGGCCCGTCTTCGAGCCTCCTAAAGAGGCACGGCCGTGTGATAAATCCCAGGACGTGTGGATTTCTTACTTTGGCCTATTTTCTCTGTTTTTGGCCTGTTTCTCGTTCTTTTTAATCTCCTATGCTCTCCTAAGTGTAAACATGAAAAAAAAGGATTAGGAGCATCAAATTCCACAATAGAAGGGATAAATCATCCAAAAGTATGCTAAATGCGTGTTTAAAATATGTGTAAATTACGGTTTATCAAATACCCCCACACTTAAGCTTTTGCTTGTCCTCAAGCAAAAATCTCAACTCACAATTAGAATTAACTTCCCTCAGCTCATAATTCTCATCAACAATGTCTCATCATAATTCATATATAATGTATGCATGGATAAATTAACTCAAAGAGTCCTAAAGATTCAAACAATCAAAGTCATGTATTTTTGTAGCATGAAAATATAGGTGTTTCCCTAATCTAAATAATTACCTTTGGTTCAAAATTGACAAGGATTGACATCCCCACTAAAGATTCACTCAAATCACTCAAAGTGTTTAAGGTTCAAAATAAACACTCAAAAGTCAAAAATGAAAAGTTAATCCCATAGAAAGTTAATCCCATAGTCCTACCTGAAAATCAAATCTCTACCACTATAATATGAGATGATACACACATCAAAACGTCTTTCTTAAAATAGGTTGTAATGAGGCTTGGGTTAAAGGTGTAAATATAGGCTGAATTAGAGGGTTAGAATCGAGATTGAATTGACAAAATACCTAACTAGAAACAATGAACTGATTAATGAATAATTACATCAAATAACATGAGCTTCTTCTAAAGATGTGAATAATTATTTAAGCTCATAGAACATAGAAAAAATGATGAACAGATTTTCTAATGTTTTTTGTTTTTATTATTTTTTAAGAACAAATCAAGTAAATAGAATTTAACAATTGAAATAAAGAATGTATTTAGGCAACTAATCAAATCAACTCTCGATATAAGGGTAGTCAAGAGAAATGGCGATAACAAATACAAGATGGGTTTTAGGTTAATAATAATGGGTGAGTCAAGAAACGGTTTGCTAAGATCAAATGGTTTTACTAGGGGCTAATTATGAATGTAGGCTTTTAGTAGAGTGAGTGGGTTAAATCCTAAGTGCTCTTATCATCTCTGTATATCAAATCAAAGGTGTGGTCTCAGCATGTATAATCGAAGAAAGTTCTAGAATGACAAATCAATATTGACACACTCATAATCAATAAAGTGAACATGAAAAATGTATGCTCTTAAGGCTCAAAATCTTACAAAAATTATGGTTTTTTATGTCAACCTTGTAAATTTCAAACTTCAAGGTAATTTTTAAATTTAGGTCAACAACCTAGCAAATTTGTAATTTTGAAAATAGACTTATCATGCTTGATTCTCTAGTATCTTAAAGTTTAAATCACCAAAGCACAATTAAATATGACTTAATCCAAAACATATAAAAAAAAATCATAAATCAACAGAAGTTTCGTTCTAATTTGTGGTATGAGAAAATTACTTAAGACAAGATATCATTCAGGGAAAGTATTGTTGGCACCTCTCCACACTTTAAAAACAAAAATTGATTCAGGGATTTGAGAATAATGCAAAAAGGTAGGAATTTTTCTAAATAAACTTCACCCCCAAACTTAAGATGTACATTGCCCTCAATGTACAAAGATAGATAATAATCATATAGTAAGAAAATCAAAAGAGAGGGAGAGAAGTGAAACTTCCTAAATTTTGGATGGAGTCAAATAAAAAATAGGGGGAAATTTGGGCCGAGTTGGAGGAGGAGGCGTCGGTGGCGGTGGTTACTAGGGTCATGGTGTTGTGATTCCCAAGCAACCTAAAGAACCTAAATAAACAAAATCAAAATATAATAATATAGATTTAGCACAAGAGAGATAAAGAGAAGGAAAATAAAGGAGAAGAGAAAAGAAAAACAAAAGGCAAATGAACTCAAAGGTCCTTGTCCTGTTGAGTTAATGAAGCAGCCGTCATGAACTTATGTAGATCGATTTCACATAGGAAGACTGGGCTAGGATCCTTCCATTTCTTTGACATGGAGATGGTGGTTTTGAGGAAGAATAAAGGAAATGACAAGAGGAAAATGGAAGGATAAAGGTAATAGGAAGGAAGAGGGGTGTGGTAGTTGAAAAAGAATTTGGGGAGAAGGTGAAAAGAATGGGGGGTTTTAAATAGAAATATGGGTTCTAGTACATCCCCACTCCCGTGTGCCATGGGCGTGTTAGGGCACACGGCGCACGGCCATGTTATGCTTCGTTCGCTTCTCCCACACCTGTGTTAAGGTTTTATGCTTGTGTGGCTTTCTCAGTGTTGGCCACGGTCGCCTTGTATGGCCGTGGTGGTTTATCACAGCCCGTATGTTGGAAAACTTTTTCTTGTTGCTGCACGTCTACGACCATGCCCATTTATCTTCCTGTTGTACCCACACGGCCACGTCCACAGCCACGGCCGTGTGTAAGGCCGTGTGGGTATGGAAACCTACGCTTTATTAACTTGATTAGTTTGTAATTAGGTGTTAAAAGTAAAAATAAAAATATGAAAATTAATGGGGTTAGTGTTTCGGGTTGCCTCCCGAAAAGTGATCATTTAAAGTCTTAAGATAGACTTACCTGTAATATCCCGGGTTAAGGGCTATTTTATTTTGGCATTGCTTGCATGTTAATGGCTTGCTATGTTGTTGTTTGTGTGGTTTCAGGGCTTAGTTGTAGGCTAGGAGTGAGCCTGAGTAGGTGGGAAAATTTTAGTTTTTGGGCTTTAGGGGATAGGAGCTGAAGGAGCTGGGTCTTATATATATATTATTTGGAGAGTTGTTGCACAAGAGATGAGCTAGCAAAGTGGCGAGCATGCGCCACTTGGAGCATGTGTATGGCGTCAATTGCAAGGGGTGAGGTCCTGAGTTCAAGCTGCGAAAATCCCACACTTTTGTTTCATTTTGATGGCATGGAGGGGAGGAGTTGTAGGCAGCTCAAACTCTGCCTTGGACTAAGTCTTCTCATTTGAATAGTGGGTGGAGAGCAAATTGTGGAGGAAGACTTGGTCATAGTCATTTGAATTAGTGGCTTGGGAATGATTAGGGGGAGGTTGGCCGATTTTGAGGAGATTTTGGGGGGAGGTTGGCCGGTTGGTAAGTGTTGGAGAGTGCCGAAATTCCCTTGGACTTTTGGGTGCATTTTCGGTCATAGGGGGAGGATAGCAATTAAGCTCTTTCATTTTGTCAAAAAACAAGCTGATTTCTCTTTTAGTCAAAAGCTAGCACAAACCTCAAACTTCTTCTTCTCTTTTCTCCTTTAACCGAATGCTCAAGTAGCTTGTTGCCAAAACCGAACCTAGCACTTTGCTTTCTCAGCTAGAACATTTTTCTTCTCTTGGAACCGGAAACCCAAACACTTGTGTGCCGAAATTTAGCCTTGTTTCTTTCTTCTTCTTTTCATTGTGCAAAGCCGAACCTAGCATTCCATTTTCAACTCTTTTCTCTTTTGAAACCTTTTAGCCGAACCTTACTACAACCCTTGCCGATTTCTTCTTTGTTTTCTTTTTAAACTTTTCTTTTCTTGATCAAGGGTGTTATCCGAACCTATTCCTCTTGTTTGAGTCTTGTACAATCGGTCTACTAAGAGGGTAAGTGTTGGCCGAATGGCCCTTTCTCCTTTCTCTGGTACTTTGCCGATTGTTAGTGTGTTTAAGGGCCGATTTCGGCATCTGTTAAAAAGGAGTAACATTTGGTTTGGTAATCATTTTTCGTATAGGGCCTTTGGAGTTCGAAATCAAGCAAGGAGAACCTTCGTTCTGTTAAGCACTCGATAAGTGGTGGAAAAAAGGTACCTATAATGGTTTCTTTAGAGTTGTTAAGCCAAAGTTTGATGAGACTAATGTTTGTGTTTTAGAGGGGAGGCCGATTATCAGAAGGGACCAGTGTTGGTTCGGGCGTGGTTGGAAACCAAACCATTTGCAAAGGTAAGGCTTAACGCAACCCTTTGGGTTACCTATTTTTGGCCGAATGGTATAGTGACTAATCCATTGTTGGCCGATTGTAGGATCGGGGTTGTCGAGGTGATCAAGGGACTTAGATCGGTTCTTAGGATTTAACCTCCGCTATCTCAGGTGTGTAAACCAACACACTTTCTTAACTGAGTAATGTGATAACCTGTTGTGTAAATGAAACAGTGTGGTTGACTATTTTGGTACCCATTGAGGTATAGATACGGATTCGGGTAAGTCCGTTTCATTATGAGTTATGTGATGATATATGATTTCATGATTATGGGTGTATATTCGTTGAGATGCCATATTAAGCATGTGAGCATGATAGCATGGTTGCACGATTTTGCATTTAGTATGATGTGCTATTGGGTGATATGAGAGGAGGGGGAGTATGATATCCGTGTCTTTGGGACACCAGAGGTTTGGCACCTCTAGTGGTTTGGTACCATATATTTTGTGACTTTGGGTCACGGAGGTTTGGCACCTCAAAGATCTCGCCCCGGTGGCTTAGTACCACGGTGGGTTGGCCCCACGATTGACTATACGGATTGACGCCAAATGATTTGGTATCACACAATGGGTTGGCCCCATCATCGGATTTGTGACTACGGTCACCAGTGATTTGGTATCACATTGTGTCTTTGGGACACCAGAGGTTTGGCACCTCATTGCGACTCGTCCCTGTGGTTTGACACCACCGTGGGTTGGCCCTACTTATGAGATACGGGATCGTTGCTAGTGATTTGGTATCACACGATGGGTTGGCCCCATCATTGGATTATTTGTGACTTCGGGTCACCAGTGGTTTGGCACCACATTATGGATATCGTGACTTTGGGTCACCAGTGGTTTGGCACCACCAGTGGTTTGGTACCACACGGGGTAGAAAAGGAGATATGGTTGGCTAGGATCGGGTGCATTACTTGCATTATTTTGTTATGATGTGTGTTGGCATGATATACCGAGAGAGGGATTTACACACTGAGTCTTGCGACTCACTCTCTCCTTTGACTTTTTCAGGTGACACTTAGACGCGGACATGGAGCCGGGATAGACTCGAGGTGCTCATGCCATGCTTAAATAAGGAATTGCTCAGGCTTTAATAAAATTTGGTACATTAGCTTATTATTTCTATTTGGTTTTATTTTGGGTTGTAAAAGGCCTTTTAAAATTATGTTTTGCGATGTTTATGCTTAAAGTAGATTTTTAATATGCCTTAACAAATCAATTAGGTTAAAATGTGCTAAAATTTGGAAAGATAACGATTTCAAAACTACAAAAGCGACATTTTAAACTATACCATCGGGTATCACACTAAGTTTTGGAAGAAAAGAGAACTCAAATGTTTTTCTAACTTAGTCAAAATGTTTAGTAACAATAATAAACAACTCAAACTTCCAAATGAGACTAACTTGTTTTACCTACACATCGGAGTAAGTTTTCAAAATTTCTGGGTTTCCAAAGTACACTATCGATTTGTTTAAAATCCTGCTCAGTTTTTCTACAAGATCAAAATATGGCAAAGTGATTCATCAAACTTTTAAACTTAAACCTAAACCTCTCAAAATTCTTTTTCCCCGTAACATACCGATTCTATTGGTGGTGTGATGACCAGGTTTGGGGTGTTACATTACCTCTCATTCTCATGATCATGGTGGTTTGAGGAGTTGATAATCTTTTATCATGCTATCACTATATAGTTTGAGTCGAGTGGCATTTACCTTAAATGTGTCGAATGTGGGATTGCTTACCTCGACTGTTTTGTATGAGAAGACATTAAGTACCTTAAAAGTGATTTATTCGTTTGTCTTGAGGTCTGAAGTGATTTAAAAGTACCTTAGAAGTTGGTTTTCTGGGACATATTGTGTTAGCATCTAGTATTCGAGTTGATCTGAGTAAGATTTCTACTATTTTGGAATGGAAACCTCTGAAGAATGTGTCTAAAGTCTGTAGCTTTCTGGGATTAGCTGGTTATTATCGTCGGTTTGTAAAAGGATTCTCAATGATAGCTACTCTGTTAACTAAATTGCTTCAGAAATATGTGAGATTCGAATGGTCCGATAAATGTTAGAAAAGCTTTGATCTGTTGAAAACTCTGTTGACTAAAGCTCTAGTTATAATACAACTAGAATAGGGTAAAGAATTTGTGATTTTCAGTGATGCTTCGTTAAATGGTCTGGGATGTGTTTCGATGTAGGAAGGCAAAGTTATAGCTTATGCCTCGAGACAATTGAAGCCACATGAAAAGAATTATCGACACATGATCTTGAGCTAGCTGCGATTGTGTTCGCATTAAAGATTTGGCATCATTATCTATTCGGTGAAAAATGTCATGTATTTTCTGATCATAAAAATCTAAAATATTTAATGACCCAGAAATATTTGAATTTGTGACAAAGAAGGTGGTTAGAGCTTTTGAAAGGCTACGAGCTTGTGATAGATTATCATCCGGGTAAAGTAAATGTCGTTGCTGATGCATTGAGCTGGAAGTCATGTTTTGCATTGTGTACAATGAATGCTCATTTAGACTTCTCTGATGGTGGTTCAGTTTTAGCTGAATTTGAAGCGAAACCGTTGTTTTTACAGCAAATATGTGATGCTCAGAAATTTGATAATGAAATGTTGGTGAAATGAGCTCAGTGTGATTTGAATTCTGATTCTGAATTTTGAGTTGATGTTGATGATTGTTTGATATTCTGAGATCAAATTTGAGTTCGAGAAACTCAGAATTGATTCAGTTGGTTTTAAATGAAGCACATAACAGTCGCCTATCTATTCATCTGGGAAGTACAAAGATGTACTATGATCTGAAGCAACATTATTGGTGGTATTGTATGAAAAAGGATATTCTGACTTCGTGTCGAAATGTTTAGTCTATAAGCAAGTTAAAGTTGAACATCAAGTACCGTCTGGGTTGTTACAACCGATTTGAATTCCCGAGTGGAAATGGGATAAAGTGACGATGGATTTTATTTCTAGACTGCCTTTGACTCTGAGAAAAAAAGATGTGATTTGGGTCGTCGTCGATCGATTGACGAAATCTGCTCATTTTATTCTGGTACAATCTGGCTACTCACTTGATAAGTTAGCTGAACTTTATATTTTTGAGATTGTGAGATTGCACGGAGTGCCACTGTCTATTATGTCAGATAGAGATTTGAGGTTTACATCACGATTCTGGAAGAAATTGTACGAAGCTTTAGGTACTAAATTGCATTTTAGTGTAGCATTTCATCCACAGATGGATGATCAGTCCGAACGGATTATTTAGATACTCGAGGATATGTTGAGATGTTGTACTCTTAAGTTTAATGGTACGTGGGAACTATACTTGCCATTGATTGAATTTGCGTACAATAATAGTTTTCAGTCGAGCATTAAAATGGCACCATATGAGGCTTTGTACGGACGCAAATGTAGAACACCTCTGTATTGGACTGAGCTTAGTGAAAGTAATATACACAGGGTTGATTTGATAAAAGACATTGAACAAAAAGTGAAAGTGATTCGTGATAGTCTGAAAGCAATGTATGATTGTCAAAAATCTTATACGGACATAAAACGAAAAGATATTGAGTTTGAATTCGGTGGCAAAGTGTTCTTGAAAGTTTCTCCGTGGAAGAAAGTACTCAGATTTGGTCATAAAGGCAAATTGAGTCCGAGGTTCATCGGGCCGTATGAAATTATTGAACGAATTGGACCTTTTGCGTATAGATTGTTGTTGGCACCTGAGCTAGCAAAGATTCATAATGTATTTCACGTGTCAATGCTTAGTCGATACAGATCTGATCCATCACATGTGATTCCTCCATCTGAGATTCAAATTCGATCTGATATGACTTAAGAGGAATAACCAATCCGTATCTTAGCTCGTGAAGTGAAAGAGTTGAGGAACAAGAAAATTTCGTTAGTAAAAGTGTTATGGAATCGACATGGAGTGGAAGAGGCTACGTGGGAGCCTGAAGATTCAATGAGAGAGCAATATCTGAATCTATTTAACGGCATGATTTTCGGGCATGAAAATTCCTAAAGGGGGAGAATTGTCCGGTTTAGACCCTAGTCAGAACAGTGGTTTCGGGACCACAATTATGAGTTAGAAAAATATTTTAATATTATTTTCCATGCCTATGATACGTGATTTAGCATGTGTGAAATTTTGTGAATTAATTTGTCTGTTTGTGTGCCTAATTTAAGCAAATAACTAAATCGCATAAATCGTAAAAGTAGTTTTCTATTTGATTAATGGATGAATTGATGTGGCTTTTAAACGTGGAGGCCTTATGAGGTAATTAAGCCATTATTTAGTTAGTGGATGGTTAATGGACAAAAATGGCCTTAATGTATAAAATTTTATTGAGTATATTAAAAGGCTAATTTTGTAAAATGGTTAATAAAGTTAATATAATAAAAATAAAGCTTAAAATAAGCCATTATCATCCTTCACCTTGCTGAATTATCAAGGAAAAAGAAAGAAATAAAGCTTTTTAAGGTTTCGGCCATTGAAGAGTTTGATTTAGGTATGGATTTTGACCGATTTTTGATAATTTCTACGTTTTCTTAATCATTGCTTAGTGTATTTCAAAACCCATGTTTCAATTTTATGAATTGATGAATATTTTGAAATATGTCATTGATGAATCTATGAGTTTTATGATGTTTGATGATGAAATATGAAATATATGTGTTTGATTAACAACTTCTGTCTTTGAATTTTTAGCGATTCTGAGTAATTTGGACTTAATTGAGAAAATAATATTTTGGAGAACTAAATTGTGAAATAAATGAAATGTATGGATTTGAAGGGCATGGGTGATATTCGACCTAAGCATGGTACAAGCAAATTATGTGTATTTTGTGATTTTGTGAAATAGGACTAAATTGTCAAAATGTGAAAATGATAGGGCTAATTTGTAAATTACCCTAAATGTGTGTTCTTGGATTAATTGAATGATTTGGTGAATGAATAGATTAAATTTGAATATGTATAGATCAAGAACTGAAGAAAACTGACTTAGATCGTGGGAAATCAAAAGTAATTGAGTAGCCGAATCCATTTTCGATATCTGAATCCAAGGTAAGTCGATATACAAATAAATGTATTTGAATTGAGTTATTTGTGCATATATGAAATTTGGATTGCTATGAATAATAATCGAGATGGAATGTATGTGAAATCCGAGGATATATATTTATATCAACAAGTTGTTAATGTCCGAGAAGTCCTATTTGAACCTAGGAATAGAAAGGAATGTGTACGTGTCCGATATGTGATATCATGTAAGACCACATCTGGGACATTGGCATTTATTTGCGATATCATGTAAGACCACGTCTGGTACGTTGGCATCGATATGAGATTTGCGTGTAAGACCATGTCTGGGACATTGGCATCGTATTGATTCGTGTAAGACCTTGTCTGGGACAGTGGCATCGATATTTGAGTACATGTAAGCCTCGCTTGGGACGTTGGCATTGTATGACTATTCCGAGCTCCCTTAGTATCCTATTAAATTTCAAATGGTTCAACGAGCAAATCTGAGATGTGAATGGCTACGTGAAATGTACAATGATTCAAGTATGTGTGAAAGGGACACCATGCATGTGTACAAAAAGGTAATTATATATGTGAACTTATTATGGTGAATATGTGTATTGAAATGATGAGAAGATATGTGATATACATGCTTAAATGAGTTATGAGCATATATGATATTGAGTTGAGGAATGTGGCAAGCTATAGTTAAGCAAATGAGCCAAAGATTATGTGATCAATTTGCATATAAGAAGCATTAATGTTGTTGTAACAATGTGGCTATGTGCATTTTATGCTAAGTTTATTTGTATATGGCTTACTAAGCTTTTGAAAGCTTACTTTGTGTGTGTTTGCTCTGTTTTATAGGTCGTCAAAGCTACTGAAGGCTCGGGGACCATTGAGGATCACCATCACTGTAACAGACTGAATTTGACCCTAATCGGAATGGTGGTTTCGAGACCACGAATCTGAGTCTGAGAAATATTTTAATATTTTATTTTGTGTTTATTATGTATGAATTAAAATGTGTGAAAGTTTCATAGAAAAATTTCATCGTTTGGGTGCTTAATTTGACAAAAAGGACTTAATCGCGTAAATTTTAAAAGTCTCAAACTATAGTGTAAAGTGCCTATTTGATGATGGCTTTTTAAAGTGGAGCATTAAAAGGGTAAATAACCCATTTTGGAGTTAGTGGGTGGCTTATGTCAAGAATAACCTTAAGATATATGTTAGTTTTTATTTTATATTAAAGGTTAAATTAGTAATTGAATAATTACTTCCATAATATGTTAAAATAACATAAACAAAACATCATCTTTCTCACTCTCTCATGGCCGAATATTGAGAAAGAAAAAGGGGGGCTTATGTTCTTTGATTTTCGGCACTTGGATGCTTGATTTCAAGGTTAGTTTGAATTTAGTTTTTGTTAATTTTTACGTTTTTGGGATCGTTGCTTCAAACCGTAGCTAACCCATGTTAAAAATTTTGAATCTAAGCATGTTTGAGGTTCGGCTATTGATAGGTTTATATGGTTTTTGATGTTTGATGATGTTAGATTAAAGATAAGTTAAAAATTAGTATATTATGTATTGGAAATTTTGATGAATTTTTGTTTTTAGGGCCAAATTGTAAAAATGAAATTTTAGAGGGGCTTATTTGCTAAATAACTGAAGGAAAAGGACTTGTATAGTCCCTATACATATTCAGCCCTTAAGGGGTATTGAGAAATTTGGTGTATTTTGTGTTTTAGGCAAATAAGACTAAATTGTAAAAATTTGAAATAGTAAGGGTAAAATGGTAAATTGCCTATTTATGTGCTTGGGGACTAAATTGAGATGAAATGTACTTGAATGAGCTAAATTTTAATGTGTTTTAGATCAAGAGCAAAGAAAAACGGATTTAGATCGAGGAAAGACGAAGGTTTTCGAATAGCCGATGTGCACGGTCTATCGACAGCCGAAGTAAGTCCTCAAGCACTTATATGTTCGAAAGTAAATTATAAACATGTTAAAGAATGAAATTTAATAATATTGACTATAGAATTATGTGTTAGCTGAATGTAAAGGTGTTAAATTGGATTAAATATATTACATTAATGTGATATGAACAAGTATATGTTTTCAATATGACAAGTGAATTGGTTTTGTGTATATGAATTGATAGTGATGTATATGATAAGAAATGTGAGTTAATGAATTGATTTGATAAACATATTCGGGCTTATTACCCAAAGAGGCCTAGTTGGGTGACTTATTTCGTGCTTTAACGCCTAGCGTGCTTTGTCTTGGGTGTTATATGTCGTCGTGCCTAGCGTGCCTTGTCTTTGTGATTCATTTCGAGCTTCTTGCTAGCGTGCTTTGTGCGGTGTTATATGTCGCTTTGTGCTGGCGGGCCTTATGCTTTGATTCATTTCAAAGCTTCTTGCCTAGCGTGCCTCGTCTTTGATTTATTTCGGGCTTTAATGCCTAGCAGGCTTATTGCCGGTGATAAGCTAAAACAGAGAATTTGAGATGTATATACATAGTAGATTGAACTATAAGCTCTAAAAAGAATAAGGAAATTAGCTTATTATATTGGTAAGTAATAAGGTAAGTTAGTTTACTTGTATATGAGCTAATTACGATGTGATGAATTAATGACTCGAATTGAATTTTATCTCAGGGCATTAGGCTTATCATTGATTGGTGTGATTTATATATATATACGAGAAGTTGAGGTATAGACATATAATGGTGATACTTAAAACTTCGGTTATGAATATGATGTGCAATGAGATCGAAATTACGTTATGTTTTTGTAACTTGAAATATTCAAATGCATAGGTTGTATATATGAAATGTTATTGTATAAATTCATGTGATAAACTACTATTGATTAGATTAAGGATATGACTAATATTTGGCTAGGTGAAACTTGTATTGAATTATCTATGCTAATTGCCACAAGAATGGAAGTTAAATTGTTAAGTATGTGTATATGTCATAAATATTGCTTGAGACTTACTAAGCTAGCAAGCTTACTGTGTGTATTCTTGTTTACCCTTGTTTTATAGATTTTATGTTCAAGCTACGGACTCGAAGGATCTGGGAAGAAGTCAACCGCACTATCGACTTTCTTTTGGTATTGAATAACTTAGTTTTATACTAAAAAGGGCATGTATAGGTTAGACTAAACAGTATAACTAATGTTTTGTAATCGTGTAAATATGCTAGCTATGCGAAAATGGCTATCTATTTTGGATCACTTGTTTCGTGTTTTGATGATATAGTTTGCTCATGCCATGAATTATCATTTGTGTTTGGATGTGGTTTAGGCATTATATGAAATGGTTTAATAGATATATGCCATGACATGTATATGTATTTTGATATTTGATGGTCACTTTGATAGATTAAGGTAGAATTTTAATCATGCGTATATGTGATAGGTTAATAAAGAGAGATGTTAGGCATTTCAATTTCATGAAATTGATATGAATATGAATTTGAGTTATATGCTTGTGAAGTATGTATCTAGATATGTATCAAATTCGGTTGTTTTAAATAGGATGAATTATATTGAATAAAATGGGTATGTGCATTCGGCCAAATCTAAGTGACCATTGCAAATGTGGTTAAAAAGTTTAAAATAGTTAGGCATAGTCAAGTATGGAAAAGAGTGCATAATTGAGATGTATGCATTTTCATATATATATATTTATATATGTATTCGGCTTGTTGAATTGCTTATTTTAATTGAGTGCACAAAATTGTTAAACTCGGTTTATGCTAGGTAATGTGCATAAAATGCCAATAATGGAACCATGCATATTCGGCCTTTTAGTGGGTGTACAATTGATGTGTAATGGTTGCACGCATTAGTTTATTTGTAACTGAGACTTTATGCTATAAGAAGCTTAGACACTTATGAGATTTCATGAAATCTACTTGTTTATGTGATATTAATGTATTATACACGGTATGATGAATTAGGTTCATCGATGATTCTTTTGTGAATGATTTGGATCTAATATATATATATGTTATGTGTTACACATGTGTTTATTATTTGTTTATAGATAATTCTTTAATAAAGATGATCATCCATGATTCAATTATTTTAGCTTAAGTGTTAGATTGCATGGTAACACCTGTAAACCCTTATCCGGCGATGGACTTGGGTCAAGGGGTGTTACAATCACACTACTCAACCTTGTTTTGGTACCTTTTGAAAGTGTAAATACTAAGTATGGCATGTATAGGCTAGTTATTTGAGTTATGTTTGATATGTGTAAATGGCCATGTTATATGGCTAAATATATGCTTGAGTTATGAATGACTAGTTATGTCTTATGATGCTAGTTATGGTATTTTATGATAGAAATTGAATTGATCATATAAAATATAAGTTTATTAATGAATACCTATCATATTAATGATGATAAGTTGTGATGAATGTGGTCTTGAAATGTATGTGATTAAATTGAACCAAATGCCTTATACGTAGATGTGAATTCTAAGCTCATAATTGAGAAGAAATGTTGTTCAAATTGATGTGTTTTGGGCTGCCAAATGTGTATAGGTTGATGCTTAATTGTACCTGTATGAATGACCCAAAGTGTGGGTGGCAATTTGGCTTCCCACATGGTTGAACACATGGGCGTGTGGCTCGACTGTGTCCTTCAAGGTTGCAATTCAAAACAAGTTAGACTCAACCATGGGCAAGACACACGGGCATGTGACTGGCTGTGTGGTGCAAGTCAGGCTTGACCACGGGTGGGGCACACGGGCGTGTCTCAGGCCGTGTGGTCTAGTCAATATGTATGCCTTGTTTTGACATGGCTTAGACACACGGGCGTGTCTAAAGCCGTGGGAGGCACACGGCCTGCCCACACGGGCGTGTGACCTCTGAAAATTTAAAAAATTGTTAAATTTCTAAAAATTTCCGTATGTATTCGATTTAGTCCCGACCTCTCTCTAAAACATGATTTAGGTCTCATAGACCTATTTAAAGGAAGCTTTGATGAGTTTTGTCAGACTTTGCTGTGAAATGTCAGTAAATGATTTTGATTGTCCAAAAATGCCCTTTAACCCTATTCCAGTGACGGTTATGGGTTAGGGGTGTTACAAGCTTCCAACCCGAGTGAGCTTTTCGATTCACTATAAAACATGGAAAGTAATACAGAGTAAGCATAAATGCTTAGTAAGTTCATATGATGTCAAACTCAACTTACCATTTCATCACAAAATAAGTAAATTTAACATGGCATAATCCAACCAAAGCTTGGCCAAAGCCTAAGCATTCACACCATACATGTTAGTAATATAAGCATAAGGCTTAGGCAATTTATCATGGATGATCACAATATTTATTCATGTGACATATGAATATATCATACATCTCAACTTACATTTTTCCATTTATCCCATATCAAAGAAGTTCATATATACACTTTGTAATGCCCTGAATTTAGGTCTAGTAGAATTGGGCCCTTGGGCGAGGAAGCGTTTAAAAATTTTTGAGAACAAGATAACTGCACTAATACAAGCTGGACCTATTAGGTGAGTGATTTTGGAAGGCTAAGGGCTTTTATGAAGTTCTGGGATCAAACTTGGGCTTTAGGAAAATTTTAGTTTTAGGTGAATAAAACCCTGGAAGTTAGTAAGTAGGCTTTAAGAAAAAAATATGGAGAAAACTGACACAAAAGGAGTTGTGGTCTAGTGGCAAATGACGCCACATGGGAGACAAGGGAATGACGCTACACAAGGAAGCAAGGGGTCCAAGGTTCAAGTCTTGGCGCTTGTATTTCATTTTCAATTTTTTTTAAAGGAACTTAGACTTTGGCCATAGGCGTATATTTAGTTGCGCGTGATTTTAGACACAAGTTGGCCATGTGGTTGGGTGGTTGTGGCGTCAATGGGAGAGCATGGAGGGAAGGGGTTCGAATCCCATAGATGGTAAATTGGAGGCTTTTATTTTGCTAAGTTGGGATGGCCATAGTTTGTTTTGGATTTAAATTCTGCTGAAGGAGGGATCCCACATCGGAAAGCTAGCAGGAGGGAATGTAAGAAGCTGGCTTTAAATTGATCCCCATCTATCAGGAGAGTAAGCATACCTTGGTTGGCGTTTGGGCATAGGAGCATTCGGAGTGTGGATTAGCTTTAGACTCCTATCAGGTGTGTATTTCGCCCTACTCTAGCTGTAGAGCGGCAAATGCCGAAATGCCGGTCACACGATGATGGTAGCCACACGAGCATGCGAGCGCACGTGTGGGAGGTTCGACGTGATAGTTGAGGCCACCATAAGTATTATTGTGGGTTGATGCTGTTTGGGCCATGATAGGTCGAAAGGGGCTAAGTGGGCCCAATGGGTCCGTGAGCCCATATGAATAAATTGTATAATTGTGTAGTAGATAGTGAACTGGTTTATGTGAATCTCATATATGTGGCTAGATTTAGGCTAAATGGGCCACATGAATGTGTGGGTCCATTTGGGTCGAGAATGGGCTCTAGGCCCATTCGCATCATTATCTCTATTTAGAATACCCTTAGTTTGCAAAGTTATCGAAATACCCTCGATGGGTAAAATTTTGGGATGCCCTTAGGTGGTGAAATGACTTTTACCCCTAACCGAGTAAATGATTGTTGTACTCTTGTGGTAGTACTAGTGTTGAATGTGTTAATTGTATGATTGATTATGTTTGAGATACATTGCATACATGGATTTGTTATGAGTGGAAATTATTGAAATACCCCTAGAGGGTAAAATGACCGAAATACCTCTAGAGGGTAAAATGACCGAAATACCCCTGGAGGGTAAAATGACTGTTATGCCCTAAAGGGCAAAATGACTAAAATACTCTACATGTTATATGATTGTTATCGTATGTTTATTGTGGTATGTTGCATTCATGTATTATTATGTTGCATGGGGATGGGATTATTGATACGGAGAAGAGCGATAGGATCGCATGGTCGCTGACGATTGTGGATCCACCAAGGCTTTAAGTCGATTATATGACCGGCCCTTGCAATATTGGTTAGTGCCGCAATCGGTGCTACATAAGGAGCGTAAGGATGGGTGGGTTGATTAAATCCCCACAGGACTGCAGGATTGGATAGGAGATGGAGTGCAGGGTTGGTATGGGCATTAATGCATTGCATATATAGATTTTAATATTGAGATGGGCTTAGGCCCAGATAAATATGATATGTGACATTTGATATAGGTTAAGGCCCAACTGAGGCTTCTATGGGCTAAGGCCCAATTACCACCGTTATGGTAATGGGCTTAGGCCCGGATTGATTTGATGCATGCCTTATGACTGATGAGGGGATTACACAATGAGTTCTCGTAACTTACCCCTCTGCCTTAACCTTGCAGGTGATCCCCAGCGTCGAGGATTTTGAGTTGCGGAGGACTCTGTGGTGGTCATACATCAGAGTACTTCTCACGTACTTTAGTAAATTTCAAGTTTTTACTTCATTTCAAGGTTATTTTAATTTGGGTTTAATATTTTGTAATGAAGAACTTAGGTAGAGAATTCTTCGGGAATCACATAGTAGCCCTTATGCTAAGATACAAAATTTTGGGATTTGATTAGTAATGAAATTGGCAAGCAAGGTAAGATTTCGATTACGTTTCCTTCGGGATTTGGTTATATAGCCGAATAGGCTTATGCTAAGATACCAAGTGTTGGCCGAATGTAGGAACTTGAGATCTAGAGGATTAGATCGGATTTTTGGAATTTCAGTGAGTTTATTAAGTAAATCAGGTGTGTACCCCACATTAGGCCTTAATGAATTTTATGGTTATGTTTTAATAAATATGTTAATAAGAATATGTAAGATGTGGCTAAGAGTACCATGCAATGGTACAAAATACTCAGGTACGTTTACCCACTCCTACCATGAGTATGATAAGATTTGTTATGGCATATATGTGAAATTATAAGAATGTGAATGAGGAATATGACATGGTTAATGCATAATTGTATGACATGGGGCATATGGGTGATATGAAAGGGGAAGTGATTTGGTGGTTTTATACCACAATATCTGAATGTGGTGACTTATGTCACGAAATCTGAATGTGGTGACCTATGTCATGAAATCTGAAAGTGGTGACTTATGTCACGAATTATTATCTGGTGGCTATGCCACGACTTTTATAAGGGAGATGAGCACGTTGACTGCAGCGACTGCCTTCAATGATGTGTAGCGGATGGAGGGTTGACTTAGTAGTCCCCACGGTGTGATGGTTGGTACGAGTGATGTGTAGCGGATGGTTATCTAGGTTTGGGTCGGGTTTGCATCATGGTTTATATGTGTTTAGTATGTATGACTTGACATGCCTGAATTAATTGAGACTTGTGTTGGTTGTACACATTGAGTCTGTTTGACTCACCCTGTTATGGGATATTTTTAGGTGACACTCAGTAATGGACCGGGTCGGCAGGAGCTCAGTGGTGGCCATGCTCAACTCAGAGATTGTTTTATTTTTATTAGTTTTTAATATTAAAGTTTTGAATTTATTTCGGGTTTTCTTTGATGTAACAAGGCCACTAGTATGAAACTATCTACGCATGCATTTAAATTATTCTAGTAGGATACAATTTTTATCACTTTAAAGTTTAAGTAACTTTTATTAAAAATAAATGTTAAATGTTTTGACACCTAATCAACACCGTTTAAAATTTGAACCCAACACAAATCATCTGTTTTTCAAAAACACTCTTATATTTGGCAAAGTTCAAATAAGTTTCGAATAGTCTTTCCCTAGAAGCATGCCAGATCCGGTCAGGGCTTGTGGGCCGGGTTTGGGGTGTTTTAGCTTGGTATCAGAGCCCGGTTCAAAACTCAGCCTTGAGGGCTTTTAGGGGCCAAAATGTGTTTTTTCTTTTGAAAATGGGTTTTACTAAGAAACGAGCAAGTTTCTTTGGCATGGCACCTTAGTCTCCGGCCCGAAGTCCACCAGGTAAGTACTCCTAACTCTTTTGTGATTAGTATGCGGGACTTATAGGGACGTAGATTAGCATATTAAGTTATAGAACCCTAGGATTAGTTTACTCCAACACCAAGATACATAAGACTTAAAGTCAACCAAACAAACCTGTGTCTAAGTCGCCGAGTTAGGGTGTGGCAACCATCGTGCGCATGTCTAGGATTGGTTTCGGTGGGAGCTTGGTATTTAAGTAGTCCTAGTGACTCCTAGTGACTCACCTCCTCTCCACTCGAATCCTTCCTAGTGCGAAGTGACGGTTCACCCTAACTAAG
This sequence comes from Gossypium rotundifolium, assembly GCA_025506655.1. Classification (NCBI taxonomy): domain Eukaryota; kingdom Viridiplantae; phylum Streptophyta; class Magnoliopsida; order Malvales; family Malvaceae; genus Gossypium; species Gossypium rotundifolium. The sequence continues at coordinate 72,332,886 of CP106729.1, forward strand.
AGGACTCAGCCACAGGCTAAATCCAATAACAAAAACCCGAAAGGGACTAGCCATATTTTTATAAAAACTCTAGTTTTAAAATCACCAAATTACCCCTTTGATGTGTAGGAAAACTATTTTGGAATTTTCTAAAATATTCTTGATTTACAAAAATTATCCGAATAACCCTGGTTTAAAAAAAATTTACTAAAATGCCCTTGGTTCATAAAATTTCCATACTACCCACAGTTTTATTAAAGATTTTTCTTACCTTATAAAAATGACCAAATTACCCCTAACCTGTACAAATGACCAAAATACCCTCAGTAAGGAAAATTACTGAAGTACCCACAAATTAGAAATCTTTAAAATACCCTTGTTTTGAAAAGTCACCAAGAACCATCTTTTGCAAAAAATTACCGAAATGCCCTTGGCTTGTAAAATTACAAAAATACCCTTAGTGTATAAATTACCGTTTTACCCTTGAAATTTTCTTACCAAGCATTTCAATTTTATAAAAATGCCAAAATCTCTACCTTGTGAAATTTTCAAATACCTTTAATTGGAAAAAAATTACCAAAATACCCCTGTAGGATAAAATTACGAAAATGCCCTGGGTAGTGGAAAACAACAAACAATGACAACTAGAATATTTTTCTGTAATGAACGCAAGTTCATGAATATGATTGAATGATTGAATTGAGACTATATGTGTATGAGATCGAAAGAACTACTCCCTAGAACTATTGAACATAAAACTGTTCGTGATAAATCAGTGGAACAAAACTAATCTATAAAATTCTTTAATTAGATAAACGCGATTCAGAAGCATGAACTCTAGGGGCGTGGTCATAACGTGCGAGGCCGTGGTAGAGGTCGAATGACTGTGTCGAAGCCCGTTAGGTCAGGACAAGGGTCAGAAAATGAAATGCCACCACCACCACTAGCCGCTGATGTGGAATATCAGGATCAGATGGGGGTTGACGCGGTGTCACAAGCGATGCTGTTGGTTTTGGAAAGGGTGGATGGAGTAGGTGGAGGCATGGGAGCTCAAAAGTCGGTACCTGAGCGACTCCGAGCCAACGGAGCTGAGGTGTTCTGTGGTGTATCTGGTGTGGCACCCAGTACCGCTGAGTATTGGTTGGAGGCGACTTAGCGGAATATGGATGAGCTCAATTTAACTGCCGAGGAAAAATTGAAAGGTTTGGTGTCACTTCTCCGCGATAAGTCATATCAATGGTGGCTCACAGTTCGAGATGGTGTTATAGCTGAAGAACTCACTTAGGATTATGCTAAGGTGGCATACCAGAAGAAGTATGTCGATACTCATTACATTGATGCGCAGAGGAAGGCATTTCTGGGGCTGGTTCAAGGGAACAAGTCCGTAGCGGAGTACGAGGCTAAATTTCTAAGGTTAAGCCGATATGCTCGAGGGATAGTGGCTATAGAGCATGAACGATGTATTCGGTTTGAGGATAGACTGAGGGATGACTTGAGACTATTAATAGCTCCACAGCAAGAGCGGGAGTTTGCTGTGTTGGTGGAGAAGGCTAAGGTAGCCGAAGGAATTAAGGACTCTGTGAGGCAAAACACGGATCGAAATAGGCAGAAGAGAGGCTTTGGATCATTAGGGTCTTTAATGAATGAGCAAAAGAGGCCTAGAGTTGTTGGGCCGCGAGGTCGACAAAGTCGCTATTGGAGGCGATGTCACTTGTGCCCAATGTGGGAAGAAGCATTTAGGAGAGTGTTGGAAGAAGACGGGAGGATGCTTTAAGTGTGGGTCTAAGGACCACATGATTAAGGACTGTCCTATGAGAACCAAAGGGGCTCGACCAGTAAGCCATGGTTCTAACCAGGCTGGAAGAGGAGGACAGTAGCCACCGTGAGGTCGTGGTTCGGTGGCAGAGGTAACAATCGCTGGTAGAGGATGTGGAACACCGGGCCGAGGTGTTGGTAACACGGAGGCCAGACAGTTGGGTTTAGTGTATGCAGTTCATCAGAGGGAGGATGGAGGTGCACTAGACGTCATAATCGGTACGTTCCTTATTTTTGGCAAGCCTTATGTTGCTTTGATTGATGTGGGCTCGACCCATTCTTATGTTGCATGTAGAGTAGTTAAAACTCTAGGAATAGCCTCTAAACTATCTGGTAGGGAGATGACTGTAGTAAGCCCATTAGGCCAAACTGTAGTAGTGAATAAGATGTATCGGATAGTACCTTTAGAGCTTCAAGGAGCGGTATTTCCTGCCGACTTAATGGAATTACCCTTCAAAGAATTTGATCTTTTAGTTGGCATGGACTGTCTAATTGAGCATCGGGCTGTGTTGGATTGTGCAGCTAAACGAATGGAGTTAAAGACCCCATAGGATGAGGTGATAGTTATGATAGGAGAAAGAAAGAACTACTTATCTAACGTAGTTTCAGCCTTAAAAGATGATAAGATGGTTCGGACGGGGTGTAAGGCATTTTTGGCTTTCGTTAGTACTTTGGATGCGAAAGAAGGGGGAGTTAGTGGAGTTAGAACCATAAGGGAATTTGTGGATGTCTTTTCGGAGGAATTACTAGGAATAACCCCGGACAGGGAGGTGGAGTTTGGAATTGAATTGCTGCCGGGTACAGCTCCTGTGTCAATTGCCCCATACAGAATGGCACCAAAGGAGTTGGTTGAGCTCAAGGCTCAAATTCAAGAATTGCTAGACCGTGGGTTTATTTGACCCAGTGTGTCTCCATGGGGAGCACCGATCTTGTTTGTAAATAAGAAGGACGAAACTATGTGCATGTGCATAGATTATCGTCAGTTGAATAAGCTGACCATTAAGAACAAGTATCCTTTGCCAAGGATAGACGACTTGTTCGATCAACTTAAGGGGGTCGCGGTTTTCTCAAAGATAGATCTGAGGTCTGGATATCATCAGCTTAAGGTGAAGGAGGCAGATATCCATAAGATGACTTTTCGGACAAGATATGGGCATTTTGAGTTCGTAGTAATGCCATTCGGATTGACAAAAGCCCCACCATGTTCATGGACATGATGAATCGGGTTTTCCAACCCTATCTGGATCGGTTCATGGTTGTGTTCATAGACGATATATTGGTGTATTCAAAGTCTGGGGAAGAACATGATGAGCACCTCCGAGTTGTGTTGCAAGTGTTAAGGGAAAAGAAGCTCTACGCCAAATTCAGCATGTGTGAATTTTGGCTTAAGGAGGTTACGTTCTTAGGACATATGGTGTCTGCTAAAAGGAATAAGGGTGGATCCTTGAAAGATTGAGGCAGTTTTGGATTGGAAACCCCCTAGATCTGTGGCAGAAATTTGGAGTTTCTTAGGTTTAATAGGCTATTACCAAAGGTTCGTGGAAGGGTTCTCATCAATAGCCTCACCTTTGACAAAGTTATTAAGAAAGGAAGTACCTTTCAAATGGATTGATAAGCAATAGGAGAGCTTTGAGAAGCTTAAGAGAGTATTAACTGAAGCTTTGATTTTGATTCAGCCTGAGGCAGGGAAGGATTTTGTGGTGCACTGTGATGCTTCCCATACAGGATTAGGAGGTGTCCTTATGCAAGACGGGAAGGTAGTTGCTTATGCGTCTTGGCAGCTAAGGCCACACGAGGTTAACTACCCGATGCACTCCTTGGAATTGGTAGCAGTGGTCTTTTCTCTTAAGGTGTGGAGCCACTATCTTTATGGAGAGAAGTCAGTGATCTACACGGACCACAAGAGCTTGAAGTATATGCTGACTCAGAAAGAGCTGAACCTAAGATAGAAAAGGTGGGTGGAATTATTGAAGGACTACAATTGTTCCATAGAGTATCACCCGGGCAAGGCGAATGTGGTAGCAGATGCCCTAAGTCAAAAAGTAGTGTCAGATTTGAGGGCGTTGTTCGCACATCTGAGCTTGTATGACGATGGAAGTCTGCTAGTAGAATTGCAAGTCAAATCGACATGGTTGAATGAGGTGAAGTGAAACACCCCACACCCGGCCCATGAGAATGGACCGGATCTGGTATGTTCCTCGAAGTAACCTGGTTCAAATTCATTCGAATACTTTGAAAACTGTGTGTTTTGGAATATAGTTTGTTGTAGGTTGGGTTCGAGTTGAAAACAAATTTATTTTATATCAAAAACCCATTTGTTTTAGGTGACAAAATGTTTAAACTTATTTTAAATTAAATGGGCTTATTCTTTATAAAGCCCTAAATTCATAACATAGTAATTAAAGCAGAAATAAAAATTGTCACGATGGCCTTATTACATAAGCGAAACCCAAAATAAATTTATACATTACTTAAAATAAAATAAAGATTCAAATTAAATTAAACTTCAAGCTGAACATGGCCACCACAAGTTCTGCCGTCCGGTCCATTCTTGCTCATCACCAAACATGTTCCCACTAACGGGTGAGTCGATAGACTCAATGTGCAACCAACACCAAAACATAATAGAAATAGGCACACCATACATATCATATTCATATAAAAATTCAAGATAATGATGCAAACCCGAACCCAAACCTATATGCCATCCGCTACACTCCACCCGTACCAACCTGCACACCGTGGGGACTACTAAGTCAACCCTCCATCCGCTACACATCATCAAAGGCGATCATTGCTGGTCGGCGTGCTCATCGCCCACTTAAAATATTGTGGCATAGCCACCTGATATTTGTGTCATGAGACACCACATTTAGATAATGTAACCGAAGTTACCACATTCACTTATTGTGACCGAAGTCACCACATTCACTTAGTGAGATCGAAGTCGTCACATATTCTTAGTGAGACCGAAGTCATCACGTTTCACTTAGTGAGACCGAAGTCATCACATTCACTTCCCCTTTCTCAAATAACCCGAATGCCCCAAATTATACATATCATGCATATCATATTTAATTTCACTTTCACATCACTTTCCACAAGTTAAATATAACATATTTGAAATCCTAGTAGGAGTAGGAAAGCGTACACAGTACTTTGTACCATAATATGGTACTTTAGCCACATTCTTACACTTTCATATTAACATATATATCATATTTAAGCCATAAATCTATTAAGATTAGTGTGGGTACACACCGATTTGTTTAGTGATTCCTTGAGATTCGAAAAGCTAGATCTAATGTTTAGATCCTTAGTCCCTACATTTGATTTATCATTTATTACTTAGCATAAATTCTATTTGGCTATAATATCCAAATCCTAGTAGGATTTGTAAAAGACTTACCTTTGATGCCGATTTGATGATTATTCAAATCTCAAAACTTGGTTTTCCTTCACGATATTCGACCAACCCTAAATCTCAACATAGATTAGTTTTCGGCTTTTTGATAATTAAAGAACCAATCCATGTATTCATACAAGCCTTGGCCGAATGCTTTTAGGTGCTTACCTTGTGGATTTTAAATCCCGAAAACTTCACTTTTCTCTTCCTTGTATTCGGCCAAAACCTAAATCCTTGAATCGATTAATTTTTGATCACTTTTGATCTAAATACTTAAGATTGGCCTTGGCCAAATATATGAACACACTTACCTTGGAGTTCTCAAATCTCGAAATTGATCTTTTAGTTTAGGTCCCTGCCAAAATCACATGTTAGATCTGATCTATCATTCAAGTATGGAAGAGACCTTTTTGGCCGAATGTACATAGATGTACTTACCTTGTTTTCAAATCCCGGATGATCCTTTATACTATTCGGCTATGGCACTTTTATGGATCACAAAGTTTTGGCTTTTGTGAAGGGATAGTAGAAGAAAAGAAAAGAAAAGGAGAGAGTTTTGACAGAGAGAATTCGGCTAAAGAGAGAAGAAGAGATTGGCGCTATTTGGCTAGAGAATTTTCGGTAAAGGGTTCTCTTGAAGAGAAAAGAATGAAGAATGGCCCTTATTTTCCCTCTTTGGTGAAACTACTATGCTTAGAATCCCTCAATCGGCCAACTCTTCTTATGTGATAAAATTTTACTTAATTAAATTCCAACAATTATCTCCTAATTAGCCAAAATTCCAAAGAAAATAAAAATCTTCTTTCTAGATCCCTTGTGTCGTTCAACTCTCTGCTCATGGAGGCAAAATAAAACTTCTTTTATTTGCTTCCTAGGTGACTCGAACTCAGGCCCAACACCCCTTGCATGTGGACCATTTCCTGAGGCCCTAAATGGCATCTTCAGGCCACTTTTCCAAGTCCGTTTTTGGGTCAAATTTCACGTGCTTTTTATTTTAGGGTCACCTGGCTCTAAGCTCCCCTTTGAATTTTAAAATTTGACATTTCGGGGTCATTTTTAAGTTTCCAAAGATTTTCGCGCGGCTCTGTAACTTGACATTTCCTAGGTTTCCAAAATGTTTAGTTTCCTCTTTTAGAATGTTTACTTTCCTCTTTTGGCTTAGTTTCCAAAATGTTTACTTTCCTCTTTTAGCTTAGTTTCCAAAATGTTCACTTTCCTAATTTACTTAGGTTTCCAAAATGTTCACTTTCCTAATTTGCTTAGGTTTCCAAAAATGGTCACTTTCCTATTTTCAACGTAACATTTCCATACATTCTCAGGTTTCCAAAAATGTTCAAAATCTATTCAAAACATATAAAACATGTCTTTTCATACAATTTGGCCAAAATGCATAGGCCCTTTTTAGGATGTTACAGTTCTACCCCCTTAAAATAATTTCGTCCTCGAAATTACTTACTATCCTTCATCCGTACAGTCTAAGTCACTACACTACGCTATTGCTGCGCACTCTGATCTCAAAGAACTATCATACTTTCTAGGCACATTCTATAAGTTCACAATCAAGGTTCCATACACTTCACAAGAACGAACTGATCTTATAGCGAGCAAAGTAATGGAGGATAATCCAGAAATAAGAAACTTACCCGATGTCTCATCTGGCGCATCACTATCCTCGCGACGGCCAATTGCATAAACCAACCTTGACTGCCTTGCATCTGAACCTTCAGCACCTTCGCTTGGTGCTCCACGTCCTCGACCGAAACCATTACCTCTGTTATTTGAATCACGACCTCGTTGAGGCTGCTGTCTTCCTCTACCAGCCTGATTAACATTCTGAGTTACTGGCTGCTTTTCATCTGATATCTTTGGACAGTCCTTGAGCATATGATCTTTGGACCCACACTTAAAACATCCTCCGATTTTCTTCCAGCACTCCCCTAATTGCCTCTTTCCACACACATCACAAGGACGATACTGCCCTCCTGAACTAGCTTGCTGACCTCGTGGGCCATCATCTCTAGGCCTTTTCTGAACATCTCTTGATGTTTCAGATGATCCAAAACCTCTTTTTGGCCTATTCTGATCGATGGTCTGCTTGGTAGAATCTTTAATTCCCTCGGCTACCTTGGCCTTTTCTACTAAAGTGGAAAACTCCTACTCCTAATGTGGAGCTATCAACAATCTCAAATCATCCCTTAGTCCGTCCTCAAAACGGACACAGCGTTCATGTTCAGTTGCGACTACTCCTCGAGCATATCGGCTTAACCTCATAAATTCAGCCTCATATGCTGCTACAGACTTGTTCCTTTGAACTAGTCCTAGAAAAGCTTTCCTTTGCTCATCAATATACCGTGTGCCGACATACTTTTTCTGATATGCCTCCTTAGCATACTCCCAGGTCAGATCCTCAGCCGTGGCACCATCCCGACGATTAACCACCATTGGTAGGCTTCATCACGTAACAGTGCCACCATCCCTTTCAACTTCTCTTTAGGGGTCAGGTCGAGTTCATCCATAATACGCTCGGTTGCTTCCAACCAATACTCAGCTGTACTGGGAGCCACACCGGACACTCCACGAAACACCTCGACCCCGTTGGCTCGGAGTCGCTCGGGTACAGATTTTTGAGCTCTCATGTTTCCACCTGCGCCAGCCACCATTTCCAAAACTCACAACATAGCCTACGACATAGCATCATCCCCCGTCTGAGCTTGCTGCTCGACATTAACAGCTGGGGGTGGTGGTGGCGGTGGTAATTCATTGTCAGACCCTTGACCCGATCTAACGGGTTCTGACACAGTTATTCTTCCTCTACCGCATCCTTGACGACCGCGTCCTCTAGAACTCATTTCTAACATCGAGATCTGATTAAGAAGTTTTTTATAAATTAGTACTTTTGTTTCACTTTATTACTCGCGAAGAAATTTTATGAAAAGGAATTTAGGAGTGGTTCTTTCGTATTCATACATGCACACAGTCTTTTCATTCATTCATACATCCATCAAACAATTATGAACCTAAGTTCATTCAGAGAAACGTTGTAGTTTTGCATTTGTTGTAGTTTTTCCACTACCCGAGGGTATTTTCGTACTTTGTCCTATAGGGGTATTTTCGTAATTTGTCAAAATAAGGTTCCTTGGTGATCTTGTCACAAAGTATTTTTGGTATTTTTAAGTTCCTGGGATATTTTGGAAAATTTTTGAAATTCGAGAGTATTTCGGAAATTTTTGGACCTTGGGGGTATTTTGGTAATTTTTCCACAAATCAGGGTAAATTATAAAATTTTAATAAATCAGGGATATTTCAGAAGTTGCAAAATTTTGAGGGTTCTTTTTGAGAATTGTACTTTCCAAATCGGTGCTGTTGCAAAAATTTTGGAAATCAGGGTCATTTTGGTAATTTTAGTGAGTTAGGGGCAATTTTGTAATTTTCCATAAATCAAGGTATATATTTTTTTCTGATAGTTTGCAAATTAGGGTTTTTGAACATTTATGAGATAATGATATTTTGGAAAAAACTGTTGAGTAGTTGGGCATTTTATAAATCAAGGGTATTTTTTGTAATTTTACCACTAGGGGTATTTTTGTAATTTTATAAGTGAGAAGTTTTCGGAGAAAATTGTGTATAAGAAATAGTTTTCGTGAATCAAGGGAAAAATGATTTAAGAATTTTAATGTTAAGGTTCCGAAAAATGGCTAGTTCCCTTTCGGGTTTTAGTTATTGGGTTTAGCCTATGACCGAGCCTTCTTGGTCGGGGTGAACCAAAGCTACGCACAGTGCGAGGATTCGGGTGGAGAGGAGGTGAGTCACGTGGGCTGCTTAAGTACCAAGCTCCCACTGAAACCATTCCTAGACATGCGTACAGGGGTTACCACACCCACTAAGTCCTCTGGGTTAGGGTGAACCGAAGCTACGCACCAGGTAGGATTCCTACGAAGAGAAGGTGAGTCACTAGGACTGCTTAAATACCAAGCTCTTTAGGATCCAATCCTAGACAAGCGTACCATGGTTGCCACACCCTAACTTGACTGACTTAGCCATAGGTTTGTTTAGTGTATTAAGTCTTATGTATTTGTGTTTGAGTAGACTAATCCTAGGGTTCAAGTTCCTATCATGCTATTCTACGTTCCATTCCTTTTCTACCCTTCTATAATTCACATAATCACACAGATAGATAGAGGTACTTACCTGGTGGACTGCGGGTTGGAGACTTAGGGACCATGTCATCATACCTGTCCATTTTCAGAAATATTTCCATAAAACTCTTTTGGGCTTGTTTGAAAAACGTTTTGGGCCTTAGTGTAAGAGTATGCCCAAAGATCAATCATGAGAGTTTAAAACGGGCTTGATTTACCATGTTTATTAATATAAAACGTTGTCATTACACGTTTTTCTTCCGTGTACCAATAAAGAATTTACCGGATCCCGAGTATGTTCCTTAAAATAATCCGATTCAAATTCATTCAAATACTTTGCATTAAGACTAACATGTGTTTTGGAAGATAGTTTATTGTGGGTTGGGCTCGAGTTGAAAACAAATTTATTTTATAGAAAAACCCATTTGTTTCAAGTGACAAAATGTGTAAACTTATTTTAAATTAAATGGGCTTATTCTTTATAAAGCCCTAAATTCATAACATAGTAATTAAAGTAGAAATAAAAATCATCACGATGGCCTTATTACATACGCCAAACGAAACCCAAAATAAAATTATAAAGGCCGATGTTAAAATAAAATAAAGATTCAAATTAAATTAAACTTCAATATAGATAAGGCCCTCCCACATAATGGGAGCAATATCTTAGGCCACTTGATTGAGTGAGACTAGAAATGCATGGCCATGCTCAAATAAGTTGACATGAGATGTCATACTAATTTGTATATCATAGTCTACTCAAGATATCAAGAAACATGGGATGGACTATACAAGTGTGACTATTCCATGACTTGTATCTATTCCGAGATAAAGGACTTAAGGATTAATGCATGAAAAGTTAATCACAAAAGTTATGTCGAATCATGACTTCTTGTATCTTAGGTAGCAATGATGCATTGCTAGATGCCACTCATTGTTTGTGACATTAGAATCGTTCTAGTATTACTACTAACGTTACAAGAACCTCTGTGGTCACACCCTATGGTTGAAATGAACTAATGAAACATAGTTGGTATTGTGTTTGATTGTCACATGAATTAAATTAATTAAAGAATTAATTTAATTCGCAATCAAATATTGAATATATTATATGTACAAGGATGTTGTACACATAATGAGAATTAATATATGAATTTGGTTCTATATAAATTTAAATAAATATAGTTTATCGAATCCATGTTATAATTAATGTAATTATAACTTTTGGGTATAATTAATGTAATTATAATTTTCGGTTAAAACATTATTATATTTATTTACTACCGATTATAAAAGGGTAATATGTGAAGAAAACCCTAAGAATTTTGCTTAAAAAGGTCTAGCAATAGTCAAGCAAAACACCTCTCTAAAAATAGTTTTAGAGATATCTGCTTATAGTCAAACCGGTGGATTACGTAGAGGCCGACATCCTAAAGGTTGTGGCTTGGTTCGACAAAGGATCGATATCTTGTCGCCGAGGCCGCTATCTACTCGATTGAAACTTTGGTAATTTGAAACCTTTATTTCACCCCGATTCGCTCCTCACACATGGATTCATGGTTTGATCACGGATTAATTTTATTTCATTCTTAGGCCACAGTAGAGAGTTTAAAAGCGGGCTCGATACCAAATCTGAAACACCCAACACTCTACCCACGAGAATGGACCGGATCTGGTATGTTCCTCAAGTAATCCGATTCAAATTCATTCAAATACTTTGAAAACTGTGTGTTTTGGAAGATAGTTTATTGTGGGTTGGGCTCGAGTTGAAAACAAATTTATTTTATATCAAAAACCCATTTGTTTCAAGTGACAAAATGTGTAAACTTATTTTAAATTAAATGGGCTTATTCTTTATAAAGCCCTAAATTCATAACATAGTAATTAAAGTAGAAATAAAAATCATCACGATGGCCTTATTACATAAAACGAAACCCAAAATAAAATTGTACAGTACTTAAAATAAAATAAAGATTCAAATTAAATTAAACTTCAAGCTGAACATGGCCACCACAAGTTTTGCCATCCCAGTCCATTACTGCTCATCACCTGAAACATGTTCCCACAACGGGGTGAGTCGATAGACTCAATGTGTAACCAACACCAAAACATAATAGAAATAGGCACACCATACATATCATATTCATATAAAAATTCAAGATAATGATGCAAACTCGAACCCAAACCTATATGCCATCCGCTACACTCCACCCGTACCAACCTGCACACCGTGGGGACTACTAAGTCAACCCTCCATCCGCTACACACCATCGAAGGTAGTCGCTGCAGTCAACGTGCTCATCGCCCACTTAAAATATTGTGGCATAGCCACCTGATATTTGTGTCATGAGACACCACATTTAGATAATGTAACCGAAGTTACCACATTCACTTATTGTGACCGAAGTCACCACATTCACTTAGTGAGACCGAACTCGTCATATATTCTTAGTGAGACCGAAGTCATCACGTTTCACTTAGTGAGACTGAAGTAATCACATTCACTTCCCCTTTCTCAAATAACCCGAATGCCCCAAATTATACATATCATGCATATCATATTTAATTTCACTTTTACTTCACTTTCCACATGTTAAATATAACATATTTCGAAATCCTAGTAGGAGTAGGAAAATGTACCTGAGTACTTTGTACCATAATATGGTACTTTAGCCACATTCTTACACTACATATATATCATATTTAAGCCATAAATCTATTAAGATTAGTGTGGGGTACACACCTAATTTGTTTAGCGATTCCTTGAGATTCCGAAAAGCTAGATCTAATGTTTAGATCCTTAGTCCCTACATTTGATTTATCATTTATTACTTAGCATAAATTCTATTTGGCTATAATATCCAAATCCTAGTAGGATTTGTAAAAAGACTTACCTTTGAAACCGATTTGATGATTATTCAAATCCCGAAAACTTGGTTTTCCTTCACTTGATATTCGGCCAACCCTAAATCTCAACATAGGTTAGTTTTCGAATTTTTGATAATTAAAGAACCAATCCATGTATTCATACAAGCCTTGGCCGAATGCTTTTAGGTGCTTACCTTGTGGATTTTAAATCCCGAAAACCTCATTTTTCTCTTCCTTGTATTCGTCCAAAACCGAAATCATTGAATCGATTAATTTTTGATCACTTTTGATCTAAATACTTAAGATTGGCCTTGGCCGAATATATGAACACACTTACCTTGGAGTTCTCAAATCCCAAAATTGATCTTTTAGTTTAGGTCCCTGCCGAAATCACATGTTAGATCTGATCTATCATTCAAGTATGGAAGAGACCTTTTTGGCCGAATGTACATAGATGTACTTACCTCGTTTTCAAATCCCAGATGATCCTTTATACTATTCGGCTATGGCACTTTTATGGATCACAAAGTTTCGGCTTTTGTGAAGGGATAGTAGAAGAAAAGAAAAGAAAAGGAGAGAGTTTTGACAGAGAGAATTCGGCTAAAGAGAGAAGAAGAGATTGGTGCTATTTGGCTAGAGAATTTTCGGCAAGGGGTTCTCTTGAAGAGAAAAGAATGAAGAATGGCCCTTATTTTCCCTCTTTGGTGAAACTACTAGGCTTAGAATCCTCAATCGGCCAACTCTTATTAGGTGATAAAATTTTACTTAATTAAATTCAACAATTATCTCCTAATTAGCGAAATTCCAAAGAAAATAAAACTCTTCTTTCTAGATCCCTTGTGTCGTCCAACTCTCTGCTCAGGGGGCAAAATAAAACTTCTTTTATTTGCTTCCTAGGTGACTCGAACTCGTGCCCAACACCCCTTGCATGTAGACCATTTCGAGGCCCTAAGTGGCATCTTGAGCCACTTTTCCAAGTCCGTTTTGGGTCAAATTTCACGTGCTTTTTATTTTAGAGTCACTGCCCTAAGTTCCCTTTGAATTTTAAAATCGACATTTCGGGGTCATTTTAAGTTTCCAAAAATTTTGTGCTGACTCAGTAACTTGACATTTCCTATGTTTCCAAAATGTTTAGTTTCCTCTTTTAGCGTAGTTTCCAAAATGTTTACTTTCCTCTTTTGGCTTAGTTTCCAAAATGTTTACTTTCTTCTTTCAAAATATTCACTTTCCTAATTTACTTAGGTTTCCAAAATGTTCACTTTCTTCTTTTAGATTAGTTTCCAAAATATTCACTTTCCTAATTTACTTAGGTTTCCAAAATGTTCACTTTCCTGATTTGCTTAGGTTTCCAAAAATGGTCACTTTCCTATTTTCAACGTAACATTTCCATACATTCTCAGGTTTCCAAAAATGTTCAAAATCTATTCAAAACATATAAAACATGTCTTTTCATACAATTTGGCCAAAATGCATAGGCCCTTTTTAGGATGTTACATGAAGGAAAGTCAGTTAATGGATGAGGATCTAAGTGCTAAGTTATGACAAGTGCAGAATGGAGAGATAGAGGGTTATGGTATTAATGACGAGGGAGTATTGTGCTTCAAGGGTAAGGTCTGTATGCCGAAGAATGAAGAACTTAGGTAGAGAATTCTTTGGGAATCGCATAGTAGCCCTTATGCTATGCATCCTGGAGGTAGTAAGTTGTATAGAGACCTAAGGGAGCATTTTTGGTGGCCTGGTCTTAAGCGGGAAGTTACCGAATATGTTGGCAAATGCTTGACGTGTCAGCAAGTTAAGGCTGAACACCAAGTTCTGTCAGGATTGCTTCAGCCAATACAGATTCCGCAGTGGAAGTGGAAGAGAATTACCATGGACTTCTTTAGTGGGCTTACCTTACGCCTACTAAGAAGGACTCGGTATGGGTGATAGTGGATCGGCTGACAAAGTCTGCACATTTCATTCCCGTGCGGGTTGACTATTCTTTACAAAAGCTGGCAAAGTTATATGTGGCGGAAATTGTGAGGTTACATAGAGTGCCGGTGTCGATTATCTCGAATAGAGATCCGAGGTTCACGTCTCGGTTTTAGAAAGCTCTATATCAGGCTTTAGGCACTAGATTGGATTTCAGTACGGCTTTTCATCCACAGTCGGACGGCCAGTCTAAACGAGTGATCCAAGTGTTAGAGGATATGTTAAAAGGCTGTGTGATAGACTTCAGAGGAAGTTGGGAAGAATATTTGCCTCTAGCGGAATTTGCGTACAATAATAGCTATCAGGCAAGTATAAGGATTGACACCGTACGAAGCGCTGCATGGACGGAAGTGTCGCACTCCTACATGTTGGACAGAATTGGGAGAACATCAGATTTTGGGTCCAAAATTGTAGCAGAATCCGAGGAGAAGGTTAAGATAATCCGGGTATGGTTGAAGGAGGCGTCTGATAGGCCAAAGTCTTACGCAGATCTCAAGCGGAAGGAGATTGAGTTTGCAGTGGGAGACTATGTGTTTCTTAAAGTTTCGCCTAGAAAGAAAGTGAAGAGATTTGGTCGCAAAGGGAAGTTAAGTCTAAGGTTTATAGGACCTTATCGGGTAATGAAGTGAATTGGACCGGTGGCATACCAGTTGGAGTTGCCATCAGAATTGCAGCAGATGCACAATGTATTCCATGTATCCATGCTATGTCGATATCGATCGGATCCATCTCACCTAGTTTCGGTTGAAGAGGTGGAGCTGAGACCATATCTATCTTATAAGGAAGAGCCGATTCAGATTCTGGAATAGGATGTGAAGGTGCTTCAAAGGAAGTCGGTCACTCTGGTTAAAGTGTTGTGGCGTAACCATGGATCGGAGGAAGCTTCTTGGGAGCCGGAAGAAGCAACGCCACAGCAATACCCCCACCTATTCCAGCTAGGTAATTTTGAGGTTGAAATTATTTTAAGAAGGGTAGAACTGTAATATCCAGGAGTTAGGCTTGTGCATTATTGCTTGATTGTATGAAATGGCATGCCTAGATGTGTTTGAATGTGTTATATGAACTTTTGAGAACTTCAAAGTGTGGGTAAATGCCTTACAAAAATATTGGATTCTAAGTTTTAAAGGGGGAGTTAAGCTTGTTAGGTATCAAGAGAAATTGTGAGGGAATTTAGACACAAGTAAAGTCTTAGTTAAGTGGCAAGGGACGCCACCTAAGGTGCAAGGAAGGTTGCGTCAAAGGGGGCTTCAGGAGGGAGGAAGTTCGAGTCATGATGGTGGCATAATGGGTGGCTACTATTTTGCATTTTTGCGTTAAGGGCGAGGGGGAGTGATGGACGGCAGATGGACTTTAGAAGGATGAGATAAGGCTTGTTTTATCTTTTTAAAATTCGGCTAGAAGAGTTGGATAAATATGGATTTATTTTATGAGTGTTAAAGAGATAAAATAGGAGTTTAATAAGGGATATGATATGAAGAGATGAAGTGGCCGGCCAACGGACTCTTTGGTTGGGAAAAATTCGGTCATATGGAGGGGGATAAGTGCCGAAAATTGTTAGCCTCATATTTAGTGTTGCTTGCCGAAATTTTCCAGTCAAGCAAATTCATTCTTTTTTTCCACTCTTCTTATTCTTTTTCTCTCTACTTTGTTTCTCCATTTTTTTTTATTGTATGACCGAATATGCAATCACCCTTTTTAAAGGCTTAGCCAAATCTTGTTGAGAGCATTAAAGCCGAAACTTTGATCACTTTGAATCTATTTGCTCCTTGGCCGAACCTACTTCTTTCTCTCAAGCTTCTTTTATTTTGTGTTAGCCGAATATTCCATCTTTATTTGAGAGCCTCATTCTTTTTCCCAAGACTATTCTTTTTCTCCTTGTTTCTAAAAGCTGAAATACTCTTGAGATAGCCAAATGCTTCATCACCTTTTGATACCATAGCTGAATCCTTATTGAAGGTGCTGTCGACTACTTGCTTGTGATCTCTCTCTCATCAAACGTGTAGTGGTAAGTGTTCTTTCATTATCAATAGGTTTTAGGCTCTTTATTGAGGTACCGAAATCATGTGAGTAGGCTTGGCTAAGGATGGCCGAATGTTCTTTAAGCCATATTATGTGTCTCTGTTGAAGGTAGCTGATGCTAAGGAGCATTAAGGGAGATTTCTCGGGTTTTGAACATCAAGGTAAGTGATATGTAGTTTCGGCCAAAGGCCATCCTCATGGATTTATTGTGTATAGACATTTCTAACAATGGTTAAGTAGGGATCTCGATAATTTCAAGAAGCAAGTGCAGTTTCAGGATTTGGTAAGCAAGGTAAGGAAGTGTTGACATTCGGCCATAGGCCATATTTGGTATTTAAGTATTAACCGATTGTGACTTTGGCTTTTAGAAGAAAGTCGACAGAAGTAAGCTGAGGTTTTCGGGATTTAAGATTCATAAGTGTTGGCCGATTGCAAGGAATATCACGGAATTTCAGGATTTGATTAGTAATGAAATCGGCAAGCAAGGTAAGATTTCAGTTATGTTTCCTTCGGGATTTAGTTATATAGTCGAATAGGCTTATGCTAAAATACTAAGTGTTGGCCAAATGTAGGAACTTGAGATCTAGAGGATTAGATCGGATTTTCGGAATTTTAGTGAGTTAATTAAGTAAATCAGGTGTGTACCCCACATTAGGCCTTAATGAATTTTATGGTTATGTTTTAATAAATATGTTAATAAGAATATATAAGATGTGGCTAAGAGTACCATGCAATGGTACAAAATACTCAGGTACATTTACCCACTCCTACCATGAGTATGATAAGATTTGTTATCGCATATATATGAAATTATAAGAATGTGAATAAGGAATATGACATGGTTAATGCATAATTGTATGACATGGGGCATATGGGTGATATGAAAGGGGAAGTGATTTGGTGGTTTTATACCACAATATCTGAATATGGTGACTTATGTCACGAAATCTAAATGTGGTGACCTATGTCACAAAATCTGAAAGTGGTGACTTATGTCACGAATTATTATCTGGTGGCTATGCCATGACTTTTATAAGGGCGATGAGCACGTCGACTGCAGCGACTGCCTTCGATGATGTGTAGCGGATGGAGGGTTGACTTAGTAGTCCCCACAGTGTGATGGTTGGTACGAGTGATGTGTAGCGGATGGTTATCTAGGTTTGGGTTTGGGTTTGCATCATGGTTTATATGTGTTTAGTATGTATGACTTGACATGCCTGAATTAATTGAGACTTGTGTTGGTTGTACACATTGAGTCTGTTTGACTCACCCCGTTGTGGGATATTTTTCAGGTGACACTCAGTAATGGACCGGGTCGGCAGGAGCTCAGTGGTGGCCATGCTCAACTCAGAGATTGTTTTATTTTTATTAGTTTTTAATATTAAAGTTTTAAATTTATTTCGGGTTTTCTTTGATGTAACAAGGCCACTAGTATGAAACTATCTACGCATGCATTTAAATTATTCTAGTAGGATACGATTTTTATCACTTTAAAGTTTAAGTAACTTTTATTAAAAATAAATGTTAAATGTTTTGACACCTAATCAACACCATTTAAAATTTGAACCCAACACAAATCAAATGTTTTTGAAAAACACTCTTGTATTTGGCAAAGTTCAAATAAGTTTTGATTCCCTAGAAGCATGCCAGATCCGGTCAGGGCTTGTGGGCAGGGTTTGCGGTGTTTCATTCTTCTTCTTGGAAATTTTATCAAACCGAATTTAAAATTTATAAGGTTTTATCTCACATCCTCATCAAAGCATTCACCAACCGTAATAGTCTCAACTTGTACGCTTTGGAAACATCAGCTTCCAGTGGTCAACTACTTCTAAACATAAAGTCAATCATATCATAAAATGTACTCTATTACCAAAATATTTATGCTCGTAACTATACTTCCTTATTCTTACATTAGTAGATATGCTACTACTAAATCCCATACCAAAGCTTCTGTATAAGTTCTGGTTTTCTCATCATTCCAATTCTATCTCAAGGAAAACATCAACAACAGAAATTTTATCCAACATGGATCTTTCATCCAAACATCTGTGCTATGTATATTATCTAAGAAGTATTACACAACTATACTTACCATTGCAATAGTTCAAGCCATTTCCACTATTTCATTTCAAATCTTTTGCAGCATAAGACACTCTCACTCATTAAAATTTAGAAAATATACATCATGTTTCCCATAAATAATTTCATAACACCTAACTCACAACATAATCACGAAAGTGGTCATCTTAGGATCACTAATAGGTCAACTCTTTCTCTCAATTCAGACTGAACTTAGTACTAGAACTTTCAATTGATAGTTCCCTCTATAGCTTTCAACTCAACCATCATGGGTTGAACATTTCGATGAGCATATCTTTATAATATGTTCTTTACTCACGTACACACATAATTTTATTCTCCTTATTGAATCAGGTGTGAATATACACAAAACTCAAATCATATCTCAATACGTTAATCTACTCTTTTCTCTATATTGAGAACACACCTTAAGAACACTCTCACCGAGTTTCTCTTGCTATGCTAATCTAAAACTTTTACTATCATCATATCTCACAATAGCAAGGACATCTCTATCAAATTCATTAACTCTGTTTGGCTTACATGAAACTCATCCCTCCACATGAAACTCACGATTCCACTCCTTATACTAGAATCGTCACAAACTTCCTCCTCAAAGTACCCAAATAAGGTTACGAGGAGATAAAGGAAAGTCAATTCCAATTACTAAATCAACAACCATTTAATCTGATTTCACAATCAGCAAATATTCTCGCACGATCTCGATTCATGAAATAAACAACTCCTGAAAGGTGAAAGATATTTACACATAATACTTAAAGAGATCATTATGATCCCTACAACTATGGTTATCATAATTGAACACTCTCACAGTTCAAACATTGTTTTCTTAACCATTTCATCCTCAAACTCCTTAACAATTCCTTTCTTTAATGAACATCAATTTAAGAAATCTCGATAAACATACACCTCGGACCTCCTACTCACTTGAGTCAAATAGCCTAGGCCAACTTTCTCATTGATTTTAACATTGAATAAGCAATACTATCGTCAAAGCATTCAGACATACTCATTTACAATTGCCTCTAATGAGCACATACCGTGCCACACTCCGTACTTATTTCCTTGTGACTCGTTCACGAGTGCCTGTATTCACTCATTCACATGACTTTAGTACAATTCTCTTTTCTACCTCTAAACTCATCTATCTGTCCCATTGATTACTGGGATAATTAGAGACACACACTCCTCATCATTTATGTAGGCACGAAACCAATGCCACACTCCAGAGGTGGTCTTATATGGAGTCACCTCTAAATGCCAATGCCATAACCTTGTTAAGGTCTTATATGGACTTCCGCATCAAGTATCGATGCCATATTCCAAATATGGTCTTATACGATTCTCATATCCATTACCGAAGCCACCTTCTGGATGTAGTCTTATTTGAAATCATAACTTGGTGCCGAGGCGATGCCTCGAACATGGTCTTATACGGGACCTTATCTATTTCATATCTTAACGATAGCCTTTTCATTATAGTCCCCTAGGACTTCAACCCCATGTTCAACAATAATTACTCTATCTAGCAGAGTGTCATGTATCAATGTGATACAAAGCATTCCCATAATTCTAACATAAATACCGTGTTAATCACATACAAACTTACTCAATTTGACTCTCATAACATCTCATCATAATTTGACAGTGGTAAGGAGGGTGAGGTTACAGAGCCCTTTTGACTTGACTCTCGTGACTACATACATATAATTTAAAATTTCATCATCAATGAAATATCATCATAGTCACACAACTCGTCCCAAATAAGTTTTCACATTCATCATGCTACATTTGTTTCTATCCCTCCTACTTTTGAACAGTGATTCCAATTACTCAAGTTCCACATTACTATCTACTTGAGTACTCAACATTTAACTCTACTTTCTCTTACCGTCACTTATCAATTAAAGAATGTCTTACGGGTTTGAGTACATCATTTACCTAATTGCCATAGTCCAACTATGGTTTTACTCGTATCACAACATCATAGCCCAGTTATTTCTTTACATGTCATCACGATGCCATAGCCTCGCTATGGTCTTACACAAACTCTCATATCAACACCAATGCCATATCCCAGATATGGTCTTACATGAAGTCTTGTCTAGGTACCAATGCCATATCCCAGACATGGTCTTATATGGGACTACCCCTAGATGCTAATGTCATATCCCAGATATGGTCTTACATTAGCTCTCGTCTCAACGCCGATGCCATGTTCCAAACATGGTCTTACATTGCTAACATATCATCACCAATGCCATGTCCCAGACATGGTCTTATATGGGATCACATATACCACCATGGTCCAACCATGGTCTTATTCATCATTTTATCATTGAACGACCGTACCTATCCCAGCATTCTACTTAGTCAAACTTCCCAGTTTAACTCACACACCATAATACTCGTAGTTTCATACAGGGTCACGAAATAGAATATTATACAATCATCTACTTCAATAGTCGCACATGAGATTCAACTATATGGACATATAGATCATACATCATTCAAATAATCATATGTACACATATACCCCATTCTCTGGGTAAATTTACTATATGTGCCTAACCCAATAGGTTTAGTATATAACACCTATGCACATCTCGCCATTACAGATAAGCTTACCACTTTATAATTCTCATTTCATGTATTTTCATACGCATGTCATACACTTCTATTTATACCTCCTTGAATCTCATTAATGCATAAGAGCGTTTCAATTACCTCATTATCACTTACAACATTATTGGATTTAGCTCGGTTGGGAACCAACCCTGTCCTAACAAAATAATTTCGTTAGTGCCGGGAGATATCACACTATTACAGTCCACCTATGGCATGTATATCTAGACTCTTATTCACGCTAGGTTAGTCCAAGAACCAATGAAACCATGCTCTGATACGACTAAATGTAACACCCCTTACCCGAAATCCCCATCGAAATCGAGCATGAGGCGTTACCATATAAAACTACTTGAACACCACTCAGGTTCAACGCGACTACTCTCCTTGATGTCAATACAACACCTTCTTTTCGACTTACAAGACCTCACTCAGACATGTGAGGGCTTTCGAGACTATATCGGGAACTCTTACGATCCGTAAAATTTCTTTCCCCATTTAAACAGGGTGTACACGACCATGTTAGATGACACACACACACGTGTGTAGTCACACACGACCATCTGCTCACACCGTGCTCAAAAACCCCAACATTCTGCCAAAACTCACACGGCTAGGGCACGCCAATGTGAAATGGGGGCACGCCCGTACACCCTTACAACATGCCCGTGT
Organism: Gossypium rotundifolium; assembly: GCA_025506655.1. Lineage (NCBI taxonomy): Eukaryota > Viridiplantae > Streptophyta > Magnoliopsida > Malvales > Malvaceae > Gossypium > Gossypium rotundifolium. The sequence continues at coordinate 72,354,477 of CP106729.1, forward strand.
CTTTCACCCGTGGGGAGTTATTGACTAATTTAGCACGGCCTGGACACACTCGTGGCCCTAGATCGTGTACCACACCTTGATATGCTGACTTATTCAACAAGGCTTGGGCACACCCCCATGTTCTAACCGTGTCTCACCCACGGTCCATACAAACGGTCGTGGATATTGCCCGTGGTCTAACCTAATTTAAAACACTAAGGTGTAGGGTTCGCACGGTCTAGACACACGCCCGTGTATCCAACTGTGTGGGCACTTAGAGGCTATCTTCCAAGCCTTTTTTTGCCACTCTCATTTGCATACATACATACATACATACATACATACATACAATCATCATCACATAACTCTATATTTCATCAATTTAACTCTTAAACTATAGACACTTAATCATAAGACAAATAAAGTCTTCCTCCCGTACACTAGGGAGAATTACTTCCAATACAATTACAACAACTTAAGCTATCATCTATGGCTATACACAACCAAAACTCTAAGTTCTTTTAGACCAACACAATTTGGCTACATCAATTAGAACATAGTCAATTCTAAAAGAATCCCTATACATGCCATGACTCATAAGGACTTGGAGCACCATACCAAGCATTTATTCGATAGTGTGAAAACATCTCCTGCGGCCTCCAACTCGAGCTAGCCAAAATAACCTATAAGAGATGGGAAAAGAAAATAAGTAAGCAATAATGCTTAGTAAGTTCGTCTGCATACAACTGATAAACACTGACATTCATTGAATATACATGATTTCAAGTTATTATGATGAGCTTTTCTCATGAACTCACGGTTACCTACTCAATCATCCTTAAAGCTTACTCATTCTATCTCTTACCATATTCTTACCATGCCACAAGCCATATGCTCGTTTAAGTAGCATACATTCTTACACTGATTGTCATAAGATTAAATAAAACAACACGACAAGCATTTTCAATAAGCCATTCATATTACTAATCTCCCGGTGGTTACGCACATGGCCCACCATTGAATCTCTTATAGGGTGGTATCGCACACAGCCCACCAATCAATTATATTTAGGGTGATTTCGCACTTAGCTCACCAATCATTTATAAGCGATGGTATCGCACACAGCCCATTGATTACTAATTAGTTAGGTGGTTCCGCACACAGCCCACCTATAATAATATTGGTGATGGTATCACATACAGCCCACCAATTAATAATTAATTATGTGGTAACGCACACAGCCCACCAATGATTATATGGTTGATGGTATCGCACACAACCCATCATTTAATAACCCTCAATGAGGTGTATTTGCACATAGCTCACCGCTATTATACATTCACAAATATTTATCCACATACATTTCTCTAATTCAAATGTTCATCCGTTAACATCCTCACTCACTATCATTCTTACTTAGCTTTCTACTATAATTGTTCGCATTCACACAATGCAATAATAATTATAACTTATGCAACTAAAGTGCATCCTTTACATATAACCCACTATGGGTTCGTCAAATACCGAATCCACTTCAATTCAGTTCTAACGCATTCCTGCGCCTCTCATGTACAATACATTCATTCTCAATTCTCAAGTACTTATTGAGTCACTAAGATCATTAAGTAACTCCCTTAAGTCTCGTACACATAACATTACATTGACATCATACACGAGTTAACCTATCAATGCCATGTTCCCAACATGGTCCTATTTAAAATCTCTCACCGAGGCCATATTTCAATATGGCATTACACGGAACCTTAACTATCATCTTTTCATAATATTTACATTTCTTACTATTCTTAGATTCCAAATCTCTTAACGACTCATCAACACTTATTTAATACATTCATTGAATACTTATACATTCCATACAACATTGGAATATTAAATAACCAGTACGTACTTGCATGGTTTGCATACGAACTTACCTCGATGACGAAAAGGCCAAAAAAGACTTTTTGCCCACATTTCTCTTTTCTTCTGTTCTAGGTCCGAATCTCATTTTCTTCGATCTAGAATAATGAAATTTACTCGTTTAGTCACTTAATGATCATTTACAACTTAACATCCACTTAGGCAAAAATGACCATTTTGCCCCTATACTTTGGCAAAATTATGATTTTGCCCCTATGCTCATAAATAAATTTTTATCACATTTCCTTGCTAAACAAGCCTATCTGAACATTTAATCCTCTTACAACTATCTCAAATTCCAACTATTTCATGCCTAAATGAACAAATTACAACCTTTGCATTTTAGCCCAAATTAGGTGTTTTCACCACAACACCTTTCACAAAAGTTGTTTATCATCATCCTACCATTCATTTTCTTCCATAAAACTAAACAATGAACATAAAATCTATCATTCTAAGTCCCTAGACTTTCAACCATGTTGCAATCTAGTCCCCCCATTAGCTAGATTAAGTTTTGGGGACTCCAAAAGTACAATTTTTATTAAGAGAAGTCATCAAAATCACTTACTTGTGTGGAATAAAGCTTGCTGAAATTTGGAGCTCTCAAACACCCCACCATGGCTGATATTTTCGGTGGAGAAGGGAAGAAAAATAGAAATATGATATCTTTTCACCTATTCATCTTATTTTATTCATTTACTCCACCAACTTTGACCAAATTAAAAGTTCTTGTCCCCTCTTGTCTACATGACCAGCCTACTCACTTAAAACAAGGCTAAAATGAACAATTGGGGCCTTCAATTAATAGCCCATAGCTATTTGGCACCTTTTGCAAATAAACCAAAACTTTTACACTTTATGCGATTTAGTCCTTTTTCACAAATTACCTAGAAATTGCTAAAATTAACGCACCAAAATTTTCATGTGTCCTTATAAACATGTTATAACACATAATGTAACATGAAAATAATTTTCTCTAACCTCAAATTAGTAATTCTGAGATCATTGTTCCGACTAGTCCCTAAATCGGGCTGTTACACTAAAGAGTATGTTAATCAAATCCATAAAATCCTGCAGGTACATTAGTTAAACCAAAAGACATTACTAGAAATTCATAATGTCCGTACCTTGTCCTGAATGCAGTTTTCGGCACATCCGAATCTTTAACTCACAATTGATAGTAGCCAGAGCGAAATCAATCTTCAAAAATACTATTGCACCTTTCAACTGATCAAAAAGATTGTCAATTCATGGCAATGGATATTTACAGTTGATTGTAACTTTTTTGAGCTGGTGGTAGTCAATACAAAATGTCATTAATCTGCCTTTTTTCTTAACGAACAAAACGGTGCACCTCAAGGTGAAAAACTGGGTCTAGCAAAACCCTATCTGTCAATTCTTGCAACTATTCTTTCAACTCTTTCAACTCAGTAGGAGCCATTTTGTAAGGTGCTATCGATATCGGTGATGTTCCTAGTACTAATTCAATAGAAAACTGATCGTGATTGTGATAAGTCTTAATATTTATATATGAATGATCAAACCTAGAAACTAGCTATCACCACGATTGAGGCAAGGGCACCTATCGAATAGTAGTATAGCTTAGCGGCAAGACCGAAAAATCGAACCGAAAGGAACCAAAAGTACTAGTACTGACTCTCTTCACCACGATTGAGGCAAGGGCACCTATCGGACAGTAGTATAGTATAGCGGCAAGATCGAAAAATTGAACCGAAAGGAACCAAAAGTACTAGTACTGACTCTCTTTTTATTATATAGCCTAAAATAAAAGTGATTAATGTTTATTTAACTAATTACTGAGCTAAGGATGCCAAGACACAAAGAATGAATAGGAAATACTTTTGGGAAAAATCAATTGATCAAGACAATACTAGAGGAAGAATCCACCTAGACTTCACTTATTATTTAACTCTGAACAAGATGATTTATTCACTTGACTTGATCCGTAGGATTCCCTAATTTATATTAATACCTCTTTCGAAGCTACTAACGTCCAACCCTAGGTTGATTAATTGAAATCTCTTTCTAATTAAAACCCCTAGAGTTACATTAACTCGATCTATGGAGTCCCATATTAGGTTTGACCCTAATCCGACAGATTTTCGTCGTCCTATTTCTAGGAGTGTGATCAACTCCACTTAATTTATGCTAGATCTAATCTTAAACAGGACTTTTGCTCCACTGCCTAAGCACATCAGTACTTGAATCAATATCCTGGAATATTAAAGCAAGAATTAAGAACACATAATCAAGAAAAAATCAAATATTTATCATATAGTTCAGAAAACAATAACAAGGTTCGTCTTAGGTTTCATCCCCTCAGGTATTTAAGGGGTTTAGTTCATGTTTATAACATAGTACATCTCAGAAGAAAAATAACAAAACATAAAGAAAACTCTAAAACCCCCTGAAGGAATTGAAGGAAAATCCTCAGTCTTGAGTAGAAACCCTCTAAGTATCCTTTTTCGAGTAGAATTAAAAAAGGTCACCGCAGGACACGCCCGTGTGATTCGAGGCCAGGCCCATGTTCAAGCCTCCTAAAGAGGCACGACCGTGTGATAGATACCAAGCCATGTGGATTTCTTACTTTGGCCTATTTTCTCTATTTTTTTGGCCTGTTTCTCGTTCTTTTTAATCTCCTATGCTCTCCTAAGTGTAAAACATGAAAAAAAGGATTAGGAGCATCAAATTCCAAAATAGAAGGGATAAATCATCCAAAAGTATGCTAAATGCAAGTTTAAAATATGTGTAAATTATGGTTTATCAAATACCCCCACACTTAAGCTTTTGCTTGTCCTCAAGCAAAAATCTCAACTCACAATTAGAATTAACTTCCCTCAGCTAATAATTCTCATCAACAATGTCTCATCATAATTCATAGATAATGTATACATGGATAAATTAACTCAAAGAGTCCTAAAGATTCAAACAATCAAAGTCATATATTTTTGTAGCATGAAAATATAGGTGTTTCCCCTAATCTAAATAATTACCTTTTGTTCAAAACTGACAAGGATTGACATCCTCACTAAAGATTCACTCAAATCACTCAAAGTGTTTAAGGTCTTTCTTAAAATGGGTTGTAATGGGGCTTGGGTTAAAGGTGTAGATATAGGCTAAATTAGAGGGTTAGAATCGAGATTGAATTTACAAATTACCTATCTAGAAACAATGAACTGATTAATGAATAATTACATCAAATAACATGAGCTTCTTCTAAAGATGTGAATAATTATTTAAGTTCATAGAACATAGAACAAATGATGAACAGATTTTCTAATGTTTTTTGTTTTTATTATTTTTTAAGAACAAATCAAGTAAATAGAATTTAACAATTGAAATAAAGAATGTATTCAGGCAACTAATCAAATCAACTCTCGATATAAGGGTAGTCAAGAGAAATGGCGATAACAAATACAAGATAGGTTTTAGGTTAATATTAATGGGTGAGTCAAGAAACGGTTTGCTAAGATTAAAAGGGTTTACTAGGGGTTAATTATGAAGGTAGGCTTTTAGTAGAGTGAGTGGGTTAAATCCTAAGTGCTATTATCATCTCTGTATATCAAACCAAAGGTGTGGTCTCAGCATGTATAATCGAAGCAAGTTCTAGAATGACAAATCAATATTGATACACTCATAATCAATAAAGTGAACACGAAAAATGTATGCTCTTAAGGCTCAAAATCGCACAAAAATTATGGTTTTTGATGTCAACCTTGTAAATTTCAAACTTCAAGGTAATTTTCAAATTTAGGTCAACAACCTAGCAAATTTGTAATTTTGAAAATAGACTTATCATGCTTGATTCTCTAGTACCTTAAAGTTTAAATCATCAATGCACAATTAAATATGACTTAATCCAAAACATATCAATAAAAATCATAAATCAACAGAAGTTTCGTTCTAATTAGTGGTATGATAAAATTACTTAAGACAAGATATCATTCAAGGAGAGTATTGTTGACACCTCTCCACACTTTAAAAACAAAAATTGATTCAGGGATTTGAGAATAATGCAAAAAGTTAGGAATTTTTCTAAATAAACTTCACTCCCCATACTTAAGATGTACATTGCCCTCAATGTACAAAGATAGATAATAATCATATAGTAAGAAAATCAAAAAAGAGGGAGAGAAGTGAAACTTCTTGAATTTTTGGATGGAGTCAAAGAAAAAATAGGGGGAAATTTGGGCCGAGTTGGAGGAGGAGGCGTCGGTGGCGGTGGTTACTAGGGTCGTGGTGTTGTGATTCCCAAGCAACCTAAAGAGCCTAAATAAACAAAATCAAAATATAATAATATAGATTTAGCACAAGAGAGATAAAGAGAAGGAAAATAAAGGAGCAGAGAAAATAAAAACAAAAAGTAAATGGACTCAAAGGTCCTTATCTTGTTGAGTTAATGAAGCGGTCGTCATGAACTTATGTAGATCGGTTTCGCACAGGGAGACTGGGCTAGGATCCTTCCATTTCTTCGACATAGAGATGGTGGTTTTGAGGAAGAATAAAGGAAATGGCAAGAGGAAAAATGGAAGGATAAAGGTAATAGGAAGGAAGAGGGGTGTGGTAGTTGAAAAAGAATTTGGGGAAAAGGTGAGAAGAATGGGGGGTTTTAAATAGAAATATGGGTTCTGGTACATCCCCACTCCCGTGTGCCATGGGCGTGTTAGGGCATACGGCTGCATCGCACGATCATGTTATGCTTCGTTCGCTTCTCCCACTCTGTGTTAAGGTTTTTACACCGTGTGGCTTTCTCAGTGTTGGCCATGGCCGCCTCGCATGGCTGTGGTGGTTTATCACAGCCAGTATGTTGGAAAAATTTGTCCTGTTGCTACACGTCTACGGCCATGCCCATTTATATACCTGTTGTACCCACACGACCACACGGCCACGGCCGTGTGTAAGGCCGTGTGGGAATGATAACCCGCACTTCATTAACTTGATTAGTTTGTAATTAGGTGTTAAAAGTATAAATAAAAATATGAAAATTAATGGGGTTAGTGTTTCGGGTTGCCTCCGAGAAGCGCTCATTTAAAGTCTTAAGCTAGACTTACCTCTCATTCTCATGATCATGGTGGTTTGAGGAGTTGATAATCTTATCTCATGCTATCATTATATAGTTTGAGTCGAGTGGCATTTACCTTAAAAGTGTCGAATGTGGGATTGCATGCCTCGACTGTTCCGTATGGGAGGACATTAAGTACCTTAAAAGTTATTTATTCATTTGTCTTGAGGTCTGAAGTGGCAATTTGAGGGTCTGTTTTATCTAACAGTATCTGATCTCCAATTTTAAAGTGATTTGTTGTTCCTATGATCTCGTCTGGGGGTTCCTTCGGTTTCACTTTTTGTGTTTTTTATTTCTCCTTGAAATATGCTTTCCACTCGTCTAGTTAGTCGACCTGATGACTTCGTTCCTTCTGAATTACTTCTTTATCGGTACGAGGTCTAAGATCTGGCTCAGTTATGTGATTTCGTGGTGCTTCCTGTAAAGAAGGTTGAACCAAATGATTATCAGTAGAATTTACGTTCTCACCTTTATCACTCGATGCCGAGTCAAGGGCTTGAAGAGTGATCATTTCGTCACCTACACAAAGTGTGAGTTCACCTGTACCAACATCAATTTTAGCCCTGAAGTTGCTAAGAAGGGTCTTCCTAAAATTAAAGGGACCGTATTGTCCTCATCCATGTCTAAAATGACAAAGTCTCTTGGGAATATGAATTTGTCAACTTTCACTAGTACATCTTCAATTATACCCCTAGGAATTCTAATAGTTTTATCAGCTAATTGAATGATCATCCTAGTTTGATTGGGTTTCCCTAGACCTAGATGTTTAAACATTTTATAAGGTATAACATTAATGCTTTCCCCTAAATCAGGTAAAGCATTACCAACAGATAAACTACCAATTAAGCATGGAATTGTAAAACTCCCTGGATCTTTTAATTTTTGTGGTAGTTTATTTTGAAAAATTACTGAGCATACTGTGTTTAGTTCCACATGCGATTCCTCGTCTAACTTTTGCTTGTTTGTCAAAAGCTCTTTTAAGAATTTCCTTGAATCTGGCATCTGCGAAATAGCTTCAAAAAATGGTAAGTTAATGTGTAATTTCTTTATAAGTTTAAGAAACTTACCAAATTATTCATCTGTGTTGTCTTTCTTCATCGCATTGGGGTATGGTATTCAAGGCTGGTACTCTTTAATTATCGATTTTGGATTTTCTTGGCTTACCTTAACCTTACCTTCCTCTACCACATTCTCTTACCTTTGCTCAGGTTTAGATTCTACTAACCCTTCACTATTTTGAGCGGTAACAACATGAAGTTGCTCCTTTGGGTTTGTTTCAGTGTTGCTTGGCAAGCTACCTTGCGATCGTTTAGAGATGAGTTAGCAAGTTGTCCCAATTGGTTCTCGATCCCTTGGATTGATGCTTGCTGATTTTTTAGTGTTGTTTCGGTGTTTTGGAAATGAGTTTCTGACACCGCGATGAATTTTGTCAGCATCTCCTCAAGGTTTGGCTTTTTCTCTTGTGGGTAGAGTTGCTGTTGGAAGCCTAGAGGGGGTTGTTGTCTCTGATTTCCTTGGCCACCCCACAAAAAATTTGGATGGTTCCTCCAACCTACATTGTAAGTGTTACTATAAGGGTTATTTTGAGGTCGAGGATTATTACCCATATAATTTATCTGCTCATTTTCCATGCCATGCCCATAGGGTGGGTACTCAGGATTCGCCACACCTCCTAGGTTTGAATCACAATGCATTACTGGGTGTACCTGCGAAGAACCACACAAACCATCAATCTTTTTATTTAACATATCTACCTGATTTGATAGATGGTCACTGTGTCGAGGTTGAAAACACTGGCGGCTTTTGTTGGCCTTGTCCTTATGACTTGCCACTGATAGTTATTCAATGACATCTCTTCGATGAATTCGTAGGCAACCTCAGGTGTTTAATTATTCAAGGTTCCGCCGGTGGCTGAATCAATCAATTTCCTGGTTGAAGGGTTCACACCGTTGTAGAAGGTTTGAACCTGAAGCCACAAAGGTAACCCATGGTGAGGGCACCTTCTTAGTAAGTCCTTGTATCTCTCCCATGCATCGTATAGTGTTTCTAGATCCATCTGCACAAAAGAATAGATATCATTCCTCAACTTGGCCGCTTTGGCCGGTGGAAAATATTTTAATAAAAATTTTCAGTCATTTGATCCCATGTAGTGATTGATCCTTGTGGAAGAGAATTCAACCACTGTTTGGCTTTATTCCTTAATGAAAAGGGAAATAACGAAGACGAATGACATCATCAAAAATGCCATTTATTTTAAAGGTATCACAAAATTCTAGAAAAGTTACTAAATGTGTATTTGGGTCTTCGTCCTGCAAACCATCAAATGAAACAAATTGTTGAATCATTTGTATAGTGCTAGGTTTCAGTCCAAAATTATTAGCAACTATAGCAGGCCTAACAATACTCGATTCAGCTCCTATTAAATTAGGTTTAGCATAATCATACATAGTACGAGGAGAAGGATTTTGATTCACCTGGTCTGCGGTAACTACAGAAGGTAGTGGATTATTATCAGCCATCTCTTCGGTAGTGTGGGCTTCGTCTTCTTGCTCTTCTTCTATGTAATTTAAGCTTCGCCTTATTTCTCTATGATTTCTACGAACAGTACCTTCGATATAACTATCGTAAATTAAGGGTCCTGTCGGGTTCCTTCTAGTCATAAACTAGAGGTACCTGCCAGAAGCAAAGAAGAAAATTTAGAAAAGTAAAAATAAAATTTAATTGCAAAAATAAAATATGGCTAAAGTAATAAAAATTGAGCGTTCTTAATATTTCAGCTCCCCGGCAGTGGCACCAAAAACTTGATCGTGATCGTGATAAGTCTTACTATTTATATATGAATGATCGAGCCTAAAAACTAACTATCACCATGATTGAGGCAAGCGCACCTATCGAACAGTGGTATAGCTTAGGGGCAAGATCGGAATATCAAACCCAAAGCAACCAAAAGTACTAGTACTGGCTCTCTTTTTATTATCTAGCCTAAAATAAAACTGATTAATGTTTATTTAACTAATTACTGAGCTAAGGATGCCAAGGCACAGAGGATGAATAGGGAAAATACTTTTGGGAAAAATCAATTGATCAAGACAATACCCGACGAAGAATCCATCTAGAATTCACTTGTTATTTAACTCTGAACTAGACGATTTATTCACTTGACTTGATCCGTAAGATTCCCTAATTTATATTAATACCTCTTTCGAGGCTACTAACGTCTAACCCCAGGTTTATTAGTTGAAATCTCTTTATAATTAAAATCCCTAGAGTTGCATTTACTAGATTTATGGACTTCCATATTAGGTTTGACCTAATCCGATAGATTTTCGTCGTCCTATTTCTAGGAGTGCGATCAACTCTGCTTAATTATGCTGGATCTACCCTTAAATAGGGACTTTTGCTCAATCAAAAACGGGGCTTGATGCACTTACTAGCAAGCTTGAAAATTTGAAAAGCCCTAACAATGGCTTCTTAAAAATTTCGGCAGCTTGGAGAAGAAGATGAATGAATTTTGTCATCTTTTCCCCCTTTTTAATCATTTAATTGACAAATGACTAAAATACCCTTCTCACTAAACTTTTCAATGTCATCCACTAATGCCTATTTTCGTCCAAAAATTAGAAATTGGGAAATTACTATTTAAGGTCCTCTAATTGATATTCCAAAACTATTTCACACAAATAGCTTCTAGAATCTCACATTTTACAACTTTTGCAATTTAGTCCTTTTAGACAATTTAACCGCAATTTAACAAAATTGTTTCATGAAACTTTCACACTAACATGCGAACATGGCATAAACCTCAAAAACTCATACATATACCTCGTATTTGTGGTCTCGCACTGATAAACCATAATATATATATTTTAAACCCATATTTAGCATACTTTTGGATGATTTATCCCTTTTATTGTGAAATTTGATGCTCCTAATTCTTTGTTTTCATGTTTTACACTTAGGAGAGCATAGGAGGATGAAAAGAATGAGAAACGGGCCAAATTAAGGAATCAACATGGCCTAGAGATCATCACATGGCCGTGCCTCTTTAGTAGGTTCGAACACGGGCCTGGCCTCGAATCACACGTGTGTGTCCCTGTCGTGACCTATTTTCATTCTACTCGAAAAAGGATACTTAGAGGCAAAGAAAGACATTCCAAAAGCTTATATAACCATGAAAGACATTCCGAAAGCTTATATAAACATCCTAAGTGTATCCTAAAAATAGAGAGCCTGAGGCAGCCAGAGAGGGCTGAATACAGGGAATTACTCAATGAAAGCCAGTTGATCCATCTCAGAAGCTGGAATCACACTCAAGACTGAAGATTTCTCCTTCAATTCCTTCAAGGGGTTTTAGGGTTTTCTTTATGTTTTGTTATTTTTCTTCTGAGATGTACTCTGTTATAAACATGAACTAAACCCCTTAAATACATGAGGGGGTGAAACTTAAGACGAATCTTGTTATTGTTTTCTGAACTATATGATAAATATTTGATTTGTTCTTAATTATGTGTTCTTTATTCTTGCTTTGATATTCCAGGATATTGATTCAAGTATTGATGTGCTTAGGCAGTGGAGCAAAAGTCCCTGTTTAAGAGTAGATCTAGCATAGTTAAGCAGAGATGATCGCACTCCTAGAATAGGACCACGAAAATCTACCGAATTAGGGTCAAACCTAATATGGGAGTCCATAGATCGAGTTAATGCAATCTTAGGGGTTTTAATTAGAAAGAAATTTCAATTAATCAACTTAGGGTTAGATGTTAGTATCCTCAAAAGAGTTATTAATATAAATTAGGGAATCCTATGGATCAAGCCAAGTGAATAAATCGTCTGGTTTAGAGTTAAATAACAAGTGAAGTCTAGGTGGATTCTTCCTCGGGTATTGTTTTGATCAATTGATTTTTTCCCAAAAGTATTTTCCTTATTCATTCTCTGTGTCTTGGCAGCCTTAACTTAGTAATTAGTGAAATAAACATTTATCCGCTTTCATTTTAGGCTAGATAATAAAAAGAGAGTGAGTACTAGTATTTTTTGTTCCTTTAGGCTCGACATTCCGGTCTTGCCACTAAGCTATACGACGGCTCGATAGGTGCGCTTGCCTCAATCGTGGTGATAGTTAGTTTCTAGGCTCGATCATTCATTTATAAATATTAAGACTTATCACGATCACGATCAAGTTTTTGGCACCGTTTTCGGGGAACTAAAATATTAGGAGCACTAAATTTTTATTACTTTAGCCATAATTCTTTTTTTTTGTAATATACATTTATTCTTATTTTAACTTTCCTAATTTTTATTTTATTTGTTCCTGGCAGGTACCTCTAGTTTATGACTAGAAGGAACCCAACAGGACCCTTCATTTACGACAGTGATATTGAAGGTACTATTTGCAGAAATAGTAGAGAAATAAGGTGAAGCTTAAATTACATAGAAGAAGAGCAAGAAGACGAAACCAATACTACCGTAGAGATGGCTGATAACTATCTGTTACCTCCTGTAGTTGCCACAAACTTGGTGAATCAAAATCCTGCTCCTCGTACTATGTATGATTATGCTAAACCTAGTTTAACAGGAGCCAAATCGAGTATTGTTAGGCCTGCTATTGCTGCTAATAATTTTGAACTGAAACCTAGCACAATTCAAATGATTCAACAGTTTGTTCAATTTGATGGTTTGCGGGACGAAGACCCAAATACTCATTTAGCAAATTTATTAGAATTCTATGATACCTTCAAAATAAATGGCATTTCTGATGATGCCATCTGTCTTCGTTTGTTTCCCTTTTCTTTGAGGAATAAAGCCAAAAAGTGGTTGAATTCTCTTCCACGAGGATCAATCACTACATGGGATCAAATGACTGAAAAATTTTTGTTAAAATATTTTCCACCGGCCAAAACGGCCAAGTTGAGGAATGATATCTCTTCTTTTTTGCAGATTGATCTTGAAACACTATATGATGCATGGGAGAGATACAAGGATTTGTTGAGAAGGTGCCCTCACCATGGATTACCTTTGTGGCTTCAGGTTCAAACCTTCTACAATGGTGTGAACCCCTCGACTAAGCAATTAATCGATTCAGCCACCGGAGGAACCCTGGATAACAAAACTCCTGAGGTGGCCTATGATTTTATAGAAGATATTTCACTGAACAACTATCAGTGGCAAGTTACAAGGATAAGCCCGACAAAAGTAGCCGAAGTTTTCAACCTTGACACAGTAACCATGCTATCAAATCAGGTAGAGATGTTAAATAAAAAAATTGATGGTTTTTGTTCTTCGCAGGTATACCCAGTAATGCATTGTGACTCAAACCTAGGAGGTGTGGCGAATCCTGAGTACCCACCTTATGGACATGGCATAGAAAACGAACAGATGAACTATATGGGTAATAATCCTCGACCTCAAAATAGTCCTTATAGTAACACTTATAATGCAAGTTAGAGGAACCATCCAAATTTTTCGTGGGGTGGCCAAGGAAATCAGAGACAACAACCCCTCCCAGGCTTTCAATAGCAACCCTAGCCACAAGAAAAGAAACTGAACCTTGAGGAGATGTTGAGAAAATTCATCACGGTGTCAGAAACTCATTTCCAAAACACCGAAATAGCACTAAAAACTAAGCAAGCATCAATTCAAGGGATCCAGAACCAATTGGGACAACTTACTAAGCTAATCTTTGAAAGACCATAAGGTAGCTTGCCAAGAAACAATGAAACAAACCCAAAGTAGCAACTTCATGTCGTTACCGCTAAAAATAGTGAAGGGTTAGTGGAATCTGAATCTGAGCCAAGGCAAGAACTTGGGGTAGGTGAAGGTAAGGTTGAGGTAAGCCAAGAAAAAACCAAAACCAGTAATTAAAGAATACTAGCCTCGAATACCATACCCTAATGCGATGAAGAAAGACAACACAAATGAACAATTCGGCAAGTTTCTTAAACTTCTAAAGAAATTACATTTTAACTTACCGTTTCTTGAAGCTCTTTCTCATATGCCAAATTCAAGGAAATTTTCAAAAGAGCTTTTGACAAATAAAAGGAGGTTAGACGAGGCATCACATGTGGAGCTAAACTCAGTGTGCTCAGCAATTTTGTAAAATAAACTACCACAAAAATTAAAAAATCCAGGGAGTTTCACAATTCCATGTTTAATTGGTAGTTTATCAGTCAATAACGCTTTAGCTTATTTAGGGGCAAGCATAAATGTTATGCCTTATAAAATGTTTAAACAGCTAGGTCTAGGGAAACCCAAACAAACTAGGATGAGCATTGAATTAGCTGATAAAACTATTAGAATTCCTAGGGGTATAATTGAGGATGTGCTAGTAAAAATTGACAAATTCATATTCCCAGTAGATTTTGTTGTTTTAGATATGGATGAGGGCAATATTGTTCCTTTAATTTTAGGAATGCCCTTTTTAGCAACATCCAGATCTAAATTGATGTTGGTATAGGTCAACTCACAATTCGTGCAGGTGACGAAATGATCACTCTTCAAGCTTTTGACTTGGTTAGGACATCGAGCAATAAAGGTGAGAACGTAAATTCTATTGATAACCAAATGGATCAAACTTCCTTACAGGAAACACCACAAAATCACACAACTGAGCCATATCATAGGCCTCGTGCCAATAAAGAAGAAATTTATGAGGAATGAATGCTTCACATTGATGAACTAGACGAGTGGAAGGCACATTTCAAGGAGGAATCAAAACCACACGAAACAAAGCTGAGGAAATCTCCAAACGAGCCTATAGGAACAACAAATCACTTCAAACTAGGAGATTAGGTATTGTTGGATAAGAAAGACCTTTAAATCGCCAGTTTAGACCTTAAAATGAATGAAGAAATCCCTTTCACAGTACTGAATATCTTCTCATACGGAACAGTCGAGGTAAGTAATCCCATATTCAGCACTTTTAAGGTAAACTACACTCGACTCAAACTATGTAATGATAGCATGAGAAAGGATTTTCAACTCCTCAAACCACCATGATCATGCGAATGAGAGTTAAGTCTAGCTTAAGACTTTAAATGAGCGCTTCTCGGGAGGCAACCCGAACACTAACCCTATTAATTTCCATATTTTTATTTTCATTCCTACTTTTAAGCACCTAACTACAAACTAACCAATTAATGAAGCGCAGGTTTCCATAACCACAGGGTCTTACACACGGCCGTGGTCAGTGTAGGCACCACATGTGTAACACCCCTAACTCGTAACTGTCTCTCGGAATAGGGTTAGAACTGTTACCTGACAGATCAAAAACATTTACAGAATTATCATATAGTCAATTATCAATCTCAAACATAATGTCCCTTAAATGAGTCATCGAGACCCTAAGCATGCTTATAAACTGAGTCAGGGCTAAACCGAAACACATAAGTAATTTCATAAAAATATAAACTTTTTTAACATACAAGGGACACACACCAGTGGGGTAGGCCGTGCCTCACCCACGGCTACTTGACACTCCCATGTGTCCTCCCCGTGGTAGTATACTGTAAAAATCAACATGGTCACCAAGCACGCCCATGTGCTAAGACCGTGTACTACTAGATTACATACTGTCATTTCTCACACGACCATCAAGCACACCGTGTCGAGGCTGTGTACAATTTAAGCCACATTCTGCCAATTTACCCACGGTCTTAGGCATGCCTGTGTGCCTCAGTCGTGTGACATTATAGGCCATTTTACAAGGCCAATATGCTACCCACTTAGGGTTTTCCTACAAGCATATATATATATATCAACACATACCTTGCATATATGGCAACAAAAACATACCAAATTGACCATTCAATTTATACACTCAATACCAATTCCAACCATGATGATTCCAAAGAAATAAACTTATATCAAGCATAATTCATTCAATAGCTCCCTCAAAACTTGGCCATTTCATAAGCTTCCACCTTACCAAGATATGCATCATATATCACATTCATTCAAGCATAATACCAAATTAAACTAGCCAAAACACATGGCTAAGTTTACTTCCAAAAACATATACACATATCTAGTCTATACATGCCATATTTAGCTATATACATTTCCAAAAGGGTACCAAAATAAGTTTTTGTAGTGTGATGATGATCCTTGACAATCCCAAGCCTTCAGTAGCATCGACAACCTATAAAACAGAGAAAACACACACATAGAGTAAGCTTCCGAAAACCTTAATAAGTCATCCTACAAACAAACTTAACATAGAAGGCATATATGCAAATAAATACATTGGCACATAACAATCACTTAGCTCATCTAATCATAACGGTTCTTATTGCATCATAAGTTCTATGTACATATCATCATAGTAAGATCACTTAGATACTTACCTTATATACACAAATAGTGTATAATCAATGTACTTGAATCGGATTTAACATCATATATGTGTTCATATCTTAGATTTCTAATTCCTATCACAAATTTGCCCGTTGAACCAATAAAAATCTAGTAGGATACTCATAAACGTGGAATATTTGTATAAAGCCATTGTCCCATACGACGTCTTATATATACTCAGATATCGATGCCACTATCCCAGACAGGGTCTTACACAAATCAAAACAATGCCGATGTCCCAGACATGGTCTTCCACTTAAGGTTCATAACGGTGCCAACATCCCATATGTGGTCTTAAACGTAAAGCTCATATTGGTGCCAACGTCCCAGACGTGGTCTTATACAAATCAGATATCGATGCCACTGCTCTAGATAGGGTCTTACACGAATCTTAAATCAACGCCAACGTCCCATGTGGTCTTACATGTTATCAACAGAACAGATGTCTATGTTGTGACTTAGTCAATTCTATCTATTGATGTTTGCATACGAGGTTTCTTGAACTTAATCACAATATCGAACTTATCTTGGAATTCAAGTGCATAACTCCTCATAACAAAAACATTGATTAATCACATGAACAACTTCAATTACATACGTATACATTTATTTGTATATTGACTTACCTCGGATTCGATTTATCGGAATGAAAACGGCTACTCGTTAACTTTCATTTTCTCGCGATCTAAGTCCGTTTTCCTCAATTCTTGATCTAACATATTCAGAATTAACCCTTTTATTCACTAATTTGTTCAATTTAATCCATACACACATATTTTGGGCTATTTACAAATTATCCCTCACATTTGTACATTTTATCAATTTAGTCCATTTTACTCAAAACATCCAATTTCACAAGATCAATACATACACAAGCTTAGCCGAATACATATACATCACATACAAGCCCACATTTTTCATCAAACTTGCAATTTAGTCCCTCAATTTACCATTTTCATAATTTAACGCTATTTAGCTAAATCCATCAAAACTTCAAGAACATAACATGTTCATTTAGCTCAAATATTTCATATATCATCCTCAAACATCACAAAGCTTTAAAATCATCAATGGCATATTTCACACACATCATCAAAACACAAAATTGAAACATGGGCTGGATAGCACTCGAAGCAACAATTACGAAAACGTAAAAATTATCAAAAATCGATTAAAACATACCTTGAATTTAACTAGATGAGTGTTGAAACACCCCACACCCGGCCCACGAGAATGGACTGGATCTGGTATGTTCCTCAAAGTAACCCGGTTCAAATTCATTCGAATACTTTGAAAACTATGTGTTTTGGAAGATAGTTTGTTTTGGGTTGGGCTCAAGTTGAAAACAAATATATTTTATATCAAAAACCCATTTGTTTCAGGTGACAAAATGTTTAAACTTATTTTAAATTAAACGGGCTTATTCTTTATAAAGCCCTAAATTCATAACATAGTAATTAAAGTAGAAATAAAAATCGTCACGATGGCCTTATTACATAAAATGAAACCCAAAATAAAATTGTACAGTACTTAAAATAAAATAAAGATTCAAATTAAATTAAACTTCAAGCTGAACATGGCCACCACAAGTTCTGCCGTCCCGGTCCATTACTGCTCATCACCTGAAACATGTTCCCAGCAGGGGTGAGTTGATAGACTCAATGTGTAACCAACACCAAAACATAATAGAAATAGGCACACCATACATATCATATTCATATAAAAATTCAAGATAATGATGCAAACCCGAACCCAAACCTATATGCCATTTGCTACACTCCACCCGTACCAACCTGCACATCGTGGGGACTACTAAGTCAACCCTCCATCCGCTACACACCATCGAAGGCAGTCGCTGCAATCGACTTGCTCATCACCCACTTAAAATATTGTGGCATAGCCACCTAATATTTGTGTCATGAGACACCACATTTAGATAATGTAACCGAAGTTATCACATTCACTTAATGTGACCGAAGTCACCACATTCACTTAGTGAGACCGAAGTCATCACATATTCTTAGTGAGATCGAAGTCATCACGTTTAACTTAGTAAGACCAAAGTCATCACATTCACTTTCCCTTTCTCAAATAACCCGAATGCCCCAAATTATACATATCATGCATATCATATTTAATTTCACTTTCACATCACTTTTCACATGTTAAATATAACATATTTTGAAATCCTAGTAGGAGTAGGAAAATGTACCTGAGTACTTTGTACCATAATATGGTACTTTAGCCACATTCTTACACTTTCATATTAACATATATATCATATTTAAGCCATAAATCTATTAAGATTAGTGTGGGGTACACACGATACCTTAGTCATATTCTTACACTTTTATATTAGCACATATAATAAAATTAAAGCAGTAAATCTATCAAGATTTAGGGCAGGGTACACACCTGATTCGCTTAACAACTTCACTGAAATCCCGAAATCTGATCTACTGCCTTAGATCTCAAGTTCCTACATTCGGCCAACCTTAGTATGTTAATATAAGGCCTATTCGGCCATAAAACCAAATCCTAGTAGGATTTGTGCACTTACCTTAATGCCTTTTGAATAAAAATGAAATCCCAAAAACTTGTATTCTTCCCCTTTGAAATTGGCTAATCACTAGATCCCCTGAATCAGTTAGTTTTCGGTTAAAACAAATAGATCTAAGTACTTAAGATAGGGCCTTGGCCGAATATGTGAATACACTTACCTTGGAGTTCTCAAATCCCGAAACTTTGCTTATGCTCCTTCCTTATATTCGGCCAACTCTAGATCCCTTTAACATATTAGTTTTCGGCTTTTAAGATAATAAAAGATAGATCCAAACACTAAAATAAGCCTTGATCCAAACACTAAAATAAGCCTTGGCCGAATGCTATAGGTACTTACCTTGTGGATTTTTAAATCTCGAAACTCACCGAATAACTAGGGAACATGTGGCCTATGGTGTACCTTCAGAAAAAGAATTTCTCCTTCTTTGTAGTCGACACTTAGTAAATCCTGAAAGATCTCTTCAAGGTTTCGGCAACAATATATTGAGGGTTTTAGAATCTTAATTTTGATAAACTTAAAAGAAATAGAATGAGAATCGAACCTAATCTTACCCTTACTAAAGAATTCGACAGCACCTAAGCTTGAAGCCACTTGAGATATTCGACTATGGCTTTGATGTGTAACACAAAGTTTCGGCTTTTGTAACTATGAAGAAATCGGCTAGGGTTTTGCTTATTTTAGGCTTTTGAGGCTATGAAGAATTTGGCTTGAGAAGAAAAAATCTTGGAGAGGAGAGGAGAAAGAAATTGCAAGAAGAAAAGAGAGGAGAATGAATGAAGAATAGCCCTATTCTCTTCCTTTTATAGCCAAAATTACTAGGCCAAGAATACTTTGCTTGGCCACCACTCTTATGTGATAACTTTATCTCTTTAATTAAAAATTAAAGAACAATCCTTCAATTATCTCTTTGAAAATAATCTAAAATAAGTCATCATTTATCCACCTATTTAGTGAGTTTTAAAGAGAATTGAACTCTTCCTTTAAGAGTCCCTATTGCCGTCCATTGCTTCATCTTTAAGTAATTAAATAAAAATTACTTAAAGTCTTAGCTAGATGACATCCACCCCTTTCCCTTGACGAGCCAAATTTTAAACTTGTTCTTATTGGACTCCTTGTGGCCATACGAGGCCCAAATCATCCACTTAAGTGGCGTCACTCCTTGGGCTTTAAGTGGTATCTTGAGCCACTTTTCAAGCTTTGTTTGTGTGTCAAATTTCACATACTTTTTCTCTTAAGGCCACCTTACCTTAATTTCATCTTTTAAACTTTAAAACTTAACATTTCTAAGTCATTTCTAAGTTTCCAAGACATTTCCCTACATTTCCTTACATTTCCCTGCATTTCCTTACATTTCCATACATTTCCTTACATTTCCATACATTTCCATACATTTCCATACATTTCCTTACATTTTCATACATTTCCATACATTTCCATACATTTCCATACATTTCCTTACATTTTCATACATTTCCTTACATTTCCATACATTTCCATACATTTCAAGGTTCTAAAAATGCACACCACTCATCCATATCATAGTAAACATGCTATTTCATAAAATTAAGCAAAAATGCACATAATGGGATTCAAAACTCTTCCCTCAAAGTACTTCACTTGATGCCATAACCCTTGCACCTTAGGTGGCGTCCCTTGCCACCTTTCCACATCACTTCTTGTTTTTAACTTAAAAACCAATAATTGTCTAAAGCTTTCTCTTCCATCCTAGGATTTTAAAAACCCTTAATTCATTTCCAAACACTGCCAAAACCTACTACTCATGAATTATGCACAAACGCATAACCCCTAATCTAGGATGTTACAGTTCTACCCTCCTTAAAAATAATTTCGTCCTCAAAATTACTTACTAACATCGTACAATCCTTCTCACCGCACTATGCTTACTGCTGCAGACTCGATCTTAATAGAACCATCATACTTTCTAGGCACAATCTCTAAGTTCCGTCCCTTAGAACTCATTTCTAACGTCCTGATTTAATCTGATTAAAAAGTTTTATGCATTAGTTTTTTGTTCCACTGTTTAACCGCAAAGAAGTTTTATGAAAAGAATTTTAGGAGTGGTTCTTTCGTATTCATACATGCACACAGCCTTTACATTCATACATCCATCAATCAATTATGAACTTTCGTTCATTCAGAGAAATGTTGTAGTTTTCATTGTTGTTTTTTCCACTACCGGGGTATTTTCGTAATTTGTCCTCTGGGTATTTTCGTAATTTGTCAAAATAAGGTTCCTTGATGATTTTGTCAATAAGGGTATTTTGGTAATTTTGAAATCCGGGGTATTTATTAATTTTTTAAATTACGTGGGTATTTCAATAATAAACCGAGGTAAATTTATAAATTTTAATAAATCAAGGATATTTTGGAATTTACAAAACTTGAAGGTTGTTTCTGAGAATTTGTTTTCCAAATCAGTGTTGTTGCAGAAATTTTTGAAGATCGGGAGTCATTCTAGTAATTTTGTAACTCGGGGGTATTTCGATAATTTGTAGGTTAGGGGTAATTTCGTAATATTTTTTTTCCATAATCAAGGTATTTTGATATTTTGTAAATTTAGGGTTCCTTTAAGCAAAGTAGTGAAATTTTGATAAGAACTGTGGGTATTTGGAAATTTCATAAACCAAGGGCATTTTTGTAATTTTACCACTAGGGGTATTTTAGTAAATTGATAAATCAAAAATATTTTAGGAAAATTTATAAAAATAATCTTTTCAAATAAAGAGGGTAATTTAGAAATTTTAAAACTAGGGTTTCCATAAAAATACGGCTAGTCCCTTTCGGGTTTTAGTTAGGGGTTTAGTCCGTAATTAAGTCCTCTTGGTTAGGGTGAATCGGGGCTACGCACCAGGTAGGATTCGAGTGGAGAGGAGGTGAGTCACACGGACTGCTTAAATACCAAGCTCCCACCAAAACCAATCCTAGACATGCGTACCATGGTTGCCACACCCTAACTCGGCGACTTAATCATGGGTTTGTTTAGTTAGAGATTTAAGTCTTATGTTTTTGTTGGGGTACACTAGTCCTAGGGTTCAAATACTTAATCTCTATTCTACGTTCCATTTCTACCCTTCTACAAATCATAACATAAATCACACAAAAGATAGAAGTACTTACCTGGTGGACTTCAGGTCGGAGACTTAGGTGCCATGCCAGAAAAACCTGCTTATTTCATAAGATACGTTATAAAGCTTATTTGGGCTCGATTTGAAAACGTTTTGGGCCTTAGCCCACAGGCCGAGAGTTTAAAATTGGGCTCGATACTAAATCGAAACACCCACACCCTACCACGAGAATGGATGGATCGGTATGTTCCTCAAGTAACCCGATTCAAATTCATTGAATACTTTGATAAGCTGTGTGTTTTGGAAGATAGTTTGTTGTGGGTTGGGCTCGAGTTGAAAACAAATATATTTTATATCAAAACCCATTTGTTTGGTGACAAAATGTTTAAACTTATTTTAAATTAAATGGGCTTATTCTTTATAAAGCCCTAAATTCATAACATAGTAATTAAAGCGAAATAAAAATAAATCACGATGGCCTTATTACATAAAAGCGAAACCCAAAATAAAATTGTACAAGTACTTAAAATAAAATAAAGATTCAAATTAAATTAAACTTCAAGTTGAACATGGCCACCACAAGTTCTGCGTCTCCGATCCATTCTCGCTCATCACGAAACATGTTCCCTAGCAGGGTGAGTCGATAGACTCAATGTGTAACCAACACCAAAACATAATAGAAATAGGCACACCATACATATCATATTCATATAAAAATTCAAGATAATGATGCAAACCCGAACCCAAACCTATATTCCATCCGCTACACTCCACCCGTACCAACACGCTGCAAGTGGGGACTACTAAGTCAACCCTCCATCCTCTACACACCATCGAAGGTAGTCGCTGCAGTCGACGTGCTCATCGCCCACTTAAAATATTATGGCATAGCCACCTGATATTTGTGTCATGAGACACCACATTTAGATAATGTAACCGAAGTTACCACATTCACTTAATGTGATTGAAGTCACCACATTCACTTAGTGAGACCGAAGTCGTCACATATTCTTAGTGAGACCGAAGTCATCACGTTTCACTTAGTGAGATCGAAGTCATCACATTCACTTCCCCTTTCTCAAATAAACCGAATGCCCCAAATTATACATATCATGCATATCATATTTAATTTCACTTTCACATCACTTTTCACATGTTAAATATAACATATTTGAAATCCTAGTAGGAGTAGGAAAAGCGTGCTGAGTACTTTGTACCATAATATGGTACTTTAGCCACATTCTTACACTTTCATATTAACATATATATCATATTTAAGCCATAAATCTATTAAGATTAGTGTGGGATACACACGATACCTTAGTCATATTCTTACACTTTTATATTAGCACATATAATAAAATTAAAGCCGTAAATCTATCAAGATTTAGTGTGGGGTACACACCTGATTCGCTTAACAACTTCACTGAAATCCCGAAATCTGATCTACTGCCTTAGATCTCAAGTTCCTACATTCGGCCAACCTTAGTATGTTAATATAAGGCCTATTCGGCCATAAAACCAAATCCTAGTAGGATTTGTGCACTTACCTTAATGCCGATTGAATAAAAATCAAATCCGAAAACTTGTATTCTTCCCCTTTGAAATCGGCTAATCACTAGATCCCTTGAATCAGTTAGTT
Organism: Gossypium rotundifolium; assembly: GCA_025506655.1. Taxonomy (NCBI): domain Eukaryota; kingdom Viridiplantae; phylum Streptophyta; class Magnoliopsida; order Malvales; family Malvaceae; genus Gossypium; species Gossypium rotundifolium. Next base: position 72,378,098 of record CP106729.1, read on the forward strand.
TTCGGTTAAAACAAATAGATCTAAGTACTTAAGATAGGGCCTTGGCCGAATATGAGAATACACTTACCTTGGAGTTCTCAAATCCCGAAACTTTGCTTATGCTCCTTCCTTATATTCGGCCAACTCTAGATCCCTTTAACATATTAGTTTTCGCTTTTAAGATAATAAAGATAGATCCAAACACTAAAATAAGCCTTGGCGAATGCTATAGGTACTTACCTTGTGGATTTTAAATCCCAAAACTCATAGAATAACTAGGGAACACGTGGCCTATGGTGTACCTTCGGAAAAGAATTTCTCCTTCTTTGTAGTCGACACTTAGTAAATCCCAAAAGATCTCTTCAAGGTTTGACAACAATATATTGAGGGTATTAGAATCTTAATTTCGATAGACTTAAAAGAAATAGAATGAGAATCGAACCTAATCTTACCCTTCTTGAAGAATTGACAAAGACCTAAGCTTGAATCCACTTGAGATATTCGGCTATGGCTTTGATGTGTAACACAAAGTTTGACTTTTGTAACTATGAAGAAATTGGCTAGGGCTTTGCTTATTTTCGCTTTTGAGGCTATGAAGAATTTGGCTTGAGAAGAAAAAAATCTTGGAGAGGAGAGGAGAAAGAAATTCGGCAGAAGAAAAGAGAGGGAGAATGAATGAAGAATAGCCCTATTCTCTTCCTTTTATAGCCGAAATTACTAGGCCAAGAATCCTTTGCTTGGCCACCACTCTTATGTGATAACTTTATCCCTTTAATTAAAAATTAAAGAACAATCCTTCAATTATCTCTTTGAAAATAATCTAAAATAAGTCATCATTTATCCACCTATTTAGCTGAGTTTTAAGGAGAATTGAACTCTTCCTTTAAGAGTCCATATTGTCGTCCATTGCTTCATCTTTAAGTAATTAAATAAAAATTACTTAAAGTCTTAGCTAGATGCCATCCACCCCTTTCCCTTGATGAGCCAAATTTTAAACTTGTTCTTATTGGACTCCTTGTGGCCATACGACGCCCAAATCATCCACCTAAGTGGCGTCACTCACTGGGCTTTAAGTGGTATCTTTAGGCCACTTTTCCAAGCCTGTTTATGTGACAAATTTCACATATTTTTTCTTAGGGCCACCTTGCCTTAATTTCCTCTTTTAAACTTTAAAACTCGACATTTCTAAGTCATTTCTAAGTTTCCAAAAAATTTTCGTTTGGCTCTTTAAACTTGACATTTCCTAGGTTTCCAAAATGTTCACTTTCCTCTTTTAACTTAAGTTTCCAAAATGTTCACTTTCCTCTTTTAACTTAAGTTTCCAAAATGTTTACTTTCCTCTTTTAGCTAATCATTTCCAAGTTTCCAAAATATTTACTTTCCTCTTTTTGAAACTTAACATTTCTAAATCATTTCTTACATTTCCAAGACATTTCCCTACATTTCCTTACATTTCCCTGCATTTCCTTACATTTCCATACATTTCCTTACATTTCCATACATTTCCATACATTTCCATACATTTCCTTACATTTCTATACATTTCCATACATTTCCATACATTTCCTTACATTTTCATACATTTCCTTACATTTCCACACATTTCTTTACATTTCCAAGGTTCTAAAAATGCACACCACACATCCATATCACAGTAAACATGCTATTTCATAAAATTAAGCAAAAATGCACATAATGGGATTCGAACCTCTTCCCTCAAAGTACTTCACTTGATGCCATAACCCTTGCACCTTAGGTGGTGTCCCTTGCCACCTTTCCACATCACTTATTGTTTTTAACTTAAAAACCAATAATTGTCCAAAGCTTTCTCTTCCATCCTAGGATTTTAAAAACCCTTAATTCATTCCCAAACACTGCCAAAACCTACTACTCATGAATTATGCACAAACGCATAACACCTAATCTAGGATGTTACAAGTGTCGAAACCTAAAATGGTTTTTTCCTTTCTTTCTTAGCTATATTCGGCTAAAAAGGATGATAACTATCATCTTTTCTTTGTTTGTTTTATTATAATCATATTATTATTCCATTTACCAAAATACCCTTTTACTTAATATAAGAAAACATATATATAACAAGGGTACGTTTAACCTTTATCCATCCACTATCTAAATAGTGATCTTATTACCTCATAAGGCCTTCTCTTTTAAAAGCCATAACACCTTGATACTTAACAAACATCATGCAACTTTCACATTCAATGCATTTTAGTCCTTTTGTCAAATTAAACACGCAAACAGACAAATTCACTTACGAAAATTTACCACATGCTAATTCACATATCAACGGCATAGAAAATAATATTAAAATATTATGCAGACTCGAATTTGTGGTCCCAAAACCACTGTTCTGACTAGGGTATAAACCGGACTATTACAATTCTCCCCCCTTAGGGATTTTCATCCCCAAAAATCTTACCGTTAAATAGTTTCGAATATTGCTGTCTCATATAATCTTCTGACTCCCACGTTGCTTCTTCAATTTCGTGTCGATTCCATAATATTTTCACTAATGGAATTTTCTTGTTTCTCAATTCTTTCATTTCACGAGCTAAGATACGGATTGGTTCCTCTTCATATGTCATATCAAATCGGATTTCAATTTCAGATGGGGCAATCACATATGATGGATCGGATCGATATCTACGAAGCATTGAGACATGAAACACATTGTGAATCTTTTCTAGCTCATACGGTAACTTCAATCTATATGCAACAAGCCTAGCACGTTCAATGATCTCATACGGTCCAATGAATCTAGGACTTAACTTACATTTACGTCCAAATCAAAGCACTTTCTTCCACGGAGACACTTTCAGAAATACTTTGTCACCGATCTCAAATTCTATATCTTTTCATTTTAAGTCTGTATAGGACTTCTGACGATCAGATGCTGCTTTCAAACAATCTCGGATCAGTTTCACTTTCTGTTCGATATCTTTTATCAAATCGACCCCGTGTAACTTATTCTCACTGGATTCAGTCCAATATAGAGGTGTACAACATTTACGTCCGTACAAAGCTTCATATGGTGCCATTTTGATGCTTAACTGAAAACTATTATTATATGCAAATTTGATCAACGGCAGCTATTGTTCCCATGAACCATTAAACTCAAGTACACAGCATCTTAACATATCTTCGAGAATCTAAATAATTCGCTCGGATTGACCATCCGTTTGCGGATGAAAAGATGTACTAAAATTTAATTTCGTACCCAAAGCGCCTTGCAATTTCTTCCAGAATTGTGATGTGAATCTCAAATCCCTATCTGACACAATAGAAAGTGGCACCCCATCCAATCTCACAATCTCAGAAATATAAAGCTTAGATAATCTTTCAAGTGAGTTGTCAGATCTTATCAGAATAAAATGGGTTGATTTAGTTCATCGGCCAACTACGACCCATATTGCGTCTTTCTTTCTCAAAGTCAGAGGAAAACCAGAAACAAAGTCCATTGTTACTCTATCCCATTTCCATTCAGGAATCAGAATCGACTGTAGTAATCCCGATAAAACTTGATGTTTGGCTTTCACTTGCTGACAAACTAAGCATTTTGAAACAAATTTAGAAATGTCTCGTTTCATACAAGACCACTAGTAATGTTGTTTAAAATCATGATACATCTTTGTACTTCCCGAATGGACATATAGGCGACTATTATGTGTTTCACCCAAACCCAATTGAATCAGCTCCGAATTTCTTAGAACGCAGATTTGATCTTGGAATCTCAAACAATCATCAACAACTCGAAATTCAGATTCAGAATTCAATTCACACTGAGCTCGTTTCAACAACAATTCATTATCAGCCTTCTAAGCATCACATATTTTATGTATAAATAACGGTTTCGCTCTCAATTCAGCTATCACAAAACTATCATTAGACAAATCTAACTAAGCATTCAAAGCATGTAGTGCAAACAATGACTTTCTACTCAACGCATCAGCAACCATGTTTGCTTTACCCGGATGATAATCTATCACAAACTCGTAATCTTTTAACTGTTCTAACAATCTTCTTTGACGCAGGTTCAAATCTTTCTGGGTCATTAGATATTTCAGACTTTTATGATCTGAAAACACATGACATTTCTCACCGTACAAATAATGACGCCAAATTTTAAGTGTAAACACAATAGCAGTGAGCTCAAGGTCATGTGTCGGATAATTCTTTTCATGAGGCTTTAATTGTCTCGAAGCATAAGCTACCACTTTGCCCTCTTGCATCAAAACACATCCCAGACCGTTTAATGATGCATCACTGTAAATAACAAATTCCTTACCCGATTCTGGCTGTACTAACACTGGAGCCTCTGTTAACATAGTTTTCAACTGGTCAAAACTTTTCTGACATTTATCCGACCATTCAAATATGACATCTTTCTGGAGTAATCTAGTCAACAGAGTAGCTATAGTCGAGAAGCCTTCAACAAATCTGCGGTAATAACCAACTAAACCCAAAAAACTATGAACTTTAAACACATTCTTCGGGGATTTCCAATTCAAAATAGTAGAAATCTTGCTCAGATCAACACGAATCCCAGAAGCTGACACAATATGCCCCAGAAAACTAACCTCATTCAACCATAATTCACATTTGCTGAATTTTGCGTAAATTACTTTTCTCTCAAAGTTTGCAACACAATATTAAAATGTTCTGCATGCTTATTCTCATCACGTGAGTAAATCAAAATGTCGTCAATGAATACAACAACAAATTGATCCAGATACGGTCTGAAAATTCTATTCATCAAGTCCATAAAGATAGTAGGAGCATTGGTTAGTCCAAATGGCATAACTAAAAACTCGTAATGCCCATACCTCATTTTGAAAGCAGTCTTTGGAATGTCTGAATCTTTAACTCTCAATTGGTAGTATCCTGATCTCAGGTCAATCTTCGAAAATAGAGTAGCTCCTTTTAACTGATCAAACAAATCATCAATTTTGGGAAATGGATATTTGTTCTTTATAATCACCTTATTCAAGCGGCGAATCGATACACATTCTCATCGTGCCATCTTTCTTTTCACAAAGCGAGCAGGAGCACCCCAAGGAAAAAAACTTCGGTCTAGCAAAACCTCTATTAGTCAATTCTTGTAGCTGTGACTTTAACTCTTTCAACTCTGTTGGTGCCATTCTATCTGAGCTATCAAAATAGGTGTCGTGCGGGCAACAATTCAATACCAAATTCAACTTCACGAATCGAGTAAACGACAACTCTTGAGGAACACATCGAAAAATCACAAAAATGGGTGCGATTCAACTTTCTTCTGGATACTTTTGAATCAATCACATAAGCAAAATATGATACATACCCCTTTTTCACATAACTCTAAGCTTTTAAAACTGATATCACAGCAGGCAATCCATTTAAATCATTAGACTCAATCCGTACAATCTCATCATTCGGACTTCTTAAATCTATAGTCTTTCTTTTACAGTTCACGTCGGCATCATGCATAAACAACCAATCCATTCCCAAAATAATATCGAATTCATCAAACAGCAGTAGCATTAGATCAGTAGAAAAATGGATATCTCGGAACATTAACGGACAATTCTTGCAAACTTTGTCAATAAGGACACTTTTACCTAAGGGGTTCGATACTTTTATAGCAAACTCAGTAGACTCTATAGGTAAAGTCTTACTGAATACTAAATTCATGCATATATATGAATGCGTAGAACTAGGGTCTATCAATGCAATCACAGAAGTATCATAAAGAGTAAAAGTACCCATTATAACATCAGGTGATGAAGCTTCTTCACGAGCTCGGATAGCATATGCTCTGGCAAGCACTCTAGCTTCAGATCTTACCATAGTGTCTCTCGTGCACCTCTGACTACCACTAACATTTCTTGTATTCTTTGAAGGTCTACCCCTACCAGATGCATTTTCAAGTCTCAGATTCTGAGCAGTCTCTAGCTTAACAGACTCAGGACAATCACGGATAAAATGATCAAGCGATCCACATCTGAAGCAAGCTTTATCATTTAATCTGCAGCTTCCTGGATGCCTCTTTCTGCAATGTTTACATTCAGGTCTCTCAGATAAATCATTACCAAAACTAGCCACTGAAGTTGCTGGGTTTTTGGAACTCATTTGCGATCTAGCTCTATTTCTGTTCAAATGTCTCGCATTTTCTCTGGAATGACTTTGATCATCTCTGTATCTCTTCGGAGTAGATTGAAATTATTTGTTATGAAATCTCTTTCTCATATCTCGAGCTTTACTTTTAGCTTTTCTTTTATCTTTCCCAAGTGCTTCAGCCTTGCATGCTCGATCAATGAGTGTAACGAACTCTTTTATTTCTAATATCCCTACTAGCAAATGGATATCTTCATTAAGACCATCTTAGAATCTTTTGCACATTATAGCTTCGGAAGATATACACTCTCGGGAATATCGACTTAGTCGCACGAACTCTCGTTCATATTCAATAACAGTCATTGGGCCCTGTTTAAGCTCCAGAAGTTCCTTTCGTTTCTGATCAACGAATCTCTCACTGATATATTTCTTCCTAGACTCAGTCTAAAAGAAATCCCATATGACTCGTTCTCTCGAAATAACGAAAATTAAGGTTTTCCACCATTGATAGGCTGCATCTCAGAGCAATGATACCACACACTTAATACTTTCTTCCAGAGTCAGTGACAGTTCATCAAATACCCGGATCGTGTTTTCTAACCAGAATTCAGTTTTTTCAGCATCATCAGCATTAGTAGCTCAGAATTCTTTAGCGCATACTTACGAATCTTGTCAACCGGAGGCTTATTTAACATATTCAGATACATAACTGGTGGCACAACTATAGTATGAGGGGGATTAACTAGGGGCGGGGGTTGCGAAACAGTCAGGTTATTTCTCCTAAATTGAGTGAACCACTCACTCATTATTTGGAAGAAAGCTAGTTTAGCTTCTCCTCCTGACCACTCGTAGCCGGTCTCGAATCAGAAGGCTCTATCCCTTACGCGGGAGTAGGCGCATTACTTTTTACGTCGTCAGTTACGGCTCTTTCGAGATCCATTGCTATACAAAAATCAAATTTTACACGTCAGGATTCATCACACTATCACAGTTCAAATATATGACATGTATAGCTAGACTCTGACACGCTACGTTAGTCAAGAATTGACTAAACTGTAGCTCTGAAACCAAAAAATGTAACACCCCTAACCCGTAATCGTTCACTGGAATAGGGTTAGAAGTGTTATCAGACAGATCGAAAACATTAACAGAATTATCATATAGTCATTTATCAATCTCAAACATAATGTCCCTTAAATGAGTCATCGAGACCCTAAGCATGCTTATAAACTGAGTCAGGACTAAACCAAAACACATAAGTAATTTCATAAAAATTTGAAACTTTTCTAACATACAGGGACACACGGTAGTGGGGTAGGTAGTGCCTCACCCTGACTACTTGACACTCCCGTGTGTCCTCCCCGTGGTAGTATATTGCCAAAATCAACATAGTCACCAAGCACGCCCATGTGCTAAGGTCATGTACTACTAGATTACATACTGCCATTTATCACACGGCCATCAAGCACACCCGTGTCGATGCCGTGTGCAATTTAAGCCACATTCTACCAATTTACCCATGGTCTTAGGCACGCTCGTGTGCCTCAACCGTGTGACATTATCAGCCATTTTACAAGGCCAATATGCTACCCACTAAGGGTCTTCCAACAAGCAATATATATATCAACACATACCTTGCATATATGGCAACCAGAACATACCAAATTGACCATTCAATTTATACACTCAATACAAATTCCAACCATGTTGATTCCAAAGAAATAAACTTATATCATTACAAGCATAATTCATTCAATAGCTCCCTCAAAACTTGGCCATTTCATAAGCTTCCACCTTACCAAGATATGCATCATATATCACATTCATTCAAGCATAATACCAAATTAAACTTGCCAAAACACATGGCTAAGTTTACTTCCAAAAACATATACACATATCTAGTCTATACATGCCATACATTTCCAAAAAGGTACCAAAATAAGTTTTTTAGTGTGATGATGATCCTTGACAATCCTGAGCCTTCAGTAGCTTGGACGACCTATAAAACAGAGAAAACACACACACAGAGTATGCTTTCCAAAAGCTTAGTAAGTCATCCTACAAACAAACTTAACATAGAAGGCATATATGCAAATAAATACATTGGCACATAACAATCACTTAGCTCATCTAATCAAAACGGTTCTTATTGCATCATAAGTGCTATGTACATATCATCATAGTAAGATCACTTAGATACTTACCTTATATACACAAATAGTGTATAATCAACGTACCTGAATCGGATTTAACATCATATATGTGTTCATATCTCGGAATTATAATTTCTATCACAAATTTACCCGTTGAACCAATAGAGATCTAGTAGGATACTCAAAAACTCAGAATATTTGTATAATGCCATCGTCCTAGACGAGGTCTTATATGCACTCAGATATCGATGCCACTGTCCCAGATAGGGTCTTACACAAATCAGAATGATGTCGATGTCCCAGACATGGTATTACACGTAAGGTTCATAATGATTGCAAAGTCCCAGACGTGGTCTTACAAGTTATCAATAGAACAGATGTCTATGTCATGACTTAGTCAATTCTATCTATTCATGTTTTCATACGAGGTTTCTTGAACTTAATCACAATATCGAACTTATCTCGGAATTCAAGTGCATAACTCTTCATAACAAAAACATTCATTAATCACATGAACAACTTCAATTACATACGTATACATTTATTTGTATATTGACTTACCTCGGATTCGGTTTATCGGAATGAAAATGGCTACTTGTTAACTTTTTCCTTCCCGTGATCTAAGTTTGTTTTCCTCGATTCTTGATCTAACATATTCAGAATTAACCCTTTTATTCACTAATTCGTTCAATTCAATCCATACACACATATTTTGGGCTATTTACAAATTAGCCCTCATATTTGCATATTTTATCAATTTAGTCTATTTTACTCAAAACATCAAATTTCACAAGATCAATACATACACAAGCTTAGCCGAATACGTATACATCACATACAAGCCCACATTTTTCATCAAACTTACAATTTAGTCCCTCAATTTACCATTTTCATAATTTAGCCCTATTTAGCTAAATTCATCAAAACTTCAAGAACATAAAATGTTCATTTAGCTCAAATCATTCATATATCATCCTCAAACATCACAAAGCTTGTAAAATCATCAATGGCATATTCATCTTCAAAACACAAAATTGCAACATGGGCTGGATAGCACTCGAAGCAACGATTACGAAAACGTAGAAATTATCAAAAATCGATTAAAACATACCTTGAATTTAACTAGATGAGTGCCAAAACCTAAAATGGTTTTCTTCCTTTCTTTCTTATCTATATTCAACTAAAAACGATGATATCTATCATCTTTATGATAACTATCATCTTTTCTTTGTTTGTTTTATTATAATCATATTATTATTCCATTTACTAAAATACCCTTTTACTTAATATAAGAAAACATATATATAACAAGGGCACATTTGACCTTTATCCATCCATTATCTAAATAGTGGTCTTATTGCCTCATAAGGCCTTCTCTTTTAAAAGCCATAACACCTTAATACTTAACAAATATCATGCAACTTTCACGTTTAATGCATTTCAATCCTTTTGTCAAATTAAACACGCAAACAGACAAATTCGCTTACAAAAATTTACCACATTCTAATTCACATATCAACAGCACAGAAAATAATATTAAAATATTATACAGACTCATATTTGTGGTCCCAAAACCACTATTTCGACTAGGGTATAAACCGGACTGTTATACAGACTAGGGTTCCATGGCACACGGGCGTGGGGAAGTACCAGATATCATATTTCTATTTAAAAACCCCCTCTCCTCACTGCTCCCTAATCTCCTCTTCTTCCATGCCCTTTAAGCTTTCCTCCATTTCATTTTCCTCCTTTTTCCATCTTCACCATCACCGCCATGTCGAAGAAACGGAAGGATCCTAGCCCAATCTACCTGTGCGAGACCGATCTACATAAGTTCATGCCGGCCGCTTCATTAACTCAACAAGGAAAGGACCCTTGAGTCCATTTATTTTCTCTTCTCCTTTATTTTCCTTCTCTTTATCTCTCTTGTGCTAAATTTATATTATTATATTTTGATTTTGTTTATTTAGGTTTTTTAGGCTGTTTGGGAATCACACCATCACGACCCTGGTAACCACCAGCACCACCGCTTCCTCCTTTAACTCGATCTGAATTTCCCCTATTTCTTTTCTTTGACTCCATCCAAAAATTTAAGAAGTTTCACTTCTCTCCCTATCTTTTGATTTTCTTACTATATGATTATTACACATCTTTGTACATTGAGGGCAATGTACATCTTAAGTGTGGGGGGTGAAGTTTATTTAGAAAAGTTCCTAACTTTTTGCATTATTCTCAAATCCCTGAATTAGTTCTTATTTTTCAGTGTGGAGAGGTGTCAACAATACTCTCCTTGAATGATATCTTGTCTTAAGTAATTTTCTCATATCACTAATTAGAATGAAACTTCTGTTAATTTATGATTTTTATTGATATGTTTTGGATTAAGTCATAGTTAATTGTGCATTGATAATTTAAACTTTAACATACTAGAGAATCAAGCATGATAAATCTATTTTCAAAATTAAAAATTTGCTAGGTTGTTAACGAAAATTTGAATATTACCTTGACGTTTGAAATTTGCAAGGTTGTCATCAAAAACAATAATTTTTATGAGATTTTTGAGCCTTTAGAGCATATACCTTTTCGTGCTCACTTTTTTTACTATGAGTGTGTTAACATTGATTTTTTATTCTAGAACTTGCTTCGATAATACATGTTGAGACCACACCTTTGATTTGATACACAAATATGATAAAGGCACTTAAGATTTAACCCACTCACTCCTCTAAAAGCCTACCTTCATAATTAACCCATAGTAAACCATGTTGATCTTAACAAACCGTTTCTTGACTCACCCATTAAATTAACCTAAAACCCATCTTGTATTTGTTATCACCATTTCTCTTGACTACCTTTATATCGAGAGTTGACTTGATCAGTTGTCTAACTACATTCTTTATTTCAATTGTTAAATTCTATTTGTTCTTAAAAAAATGTTAGAAAATTTATTCATCATTAGTTCTATGTTCTATGAGCTTAAACAGTTAAATTCACATCTTTAGAAGAAGCTCGAGTTATTAATGTAATTATTCAATATCAGTTTATTGTTTCTAGTTAGGTAATTTGTCAATTCAATCTCGATTCTAACCTTATAATTTAGCCTTTATCCACACCTTTAACTCAAGCCCTATTACAACCCTTTAAAGACCTTTTGATTTGTGTATCATCTCATTTTATAGTGGTGGAGATTTGATTTTCATGCAAGCCTATGGTAATAGCTTTTCATATTTGACTTCCGAGAGCTTATCTTAAACCTTAAACACCTTGGGTGATTTGAGTGAATCTTTAGTGAGGATGTCAATCCTTGTCCATTTTGAACCAAAGGTAATTATTTAGATAAGGGAAACACCTATATTTTTAGTGATACAAAAAATTATGATTTTGATTGTTTTAATCTCTAGGACTCTTTGAGTTAAATTATCCATGTATAAATTATCCATGAATTATGACGAGGCATTATTGACGAGAATTATGAATCGAGGGAAGTTAATTCTAATTGTGAGTTGAGATTTTTGCTTGAGGACAAGCAAAAGCTTAAGTGTGGGGGGTATTTAGTAAACCTATTATATACATATTTTATACTCGCATTTAGCATACTTTTGGATGCTTTATCCCGTTTATTGTGGAATTTGATGCTCCTACTCCTTTATTTTCATCTTTTACACTTAAGAGAGCATAGGAGGATGAATGAAACACCCCACACCCAGCCCACGAGTCTGAACTGGATCTGGTATGTTCCTAAAGTAAACCGGTTTAAAAAATTTTCGTTCCTTAGAGAAAATTTGTAAAATTTTTAGAAAACTATTATTTTGAGTTGGGCTTAGGTTGGAAACCCATTTAATTAATCTTGTAAATCCAATTTAAGTAAAGTGACAAAATAATTTTAGGGTTCATTTTTAAAGAAATAAATTTTGTACTTACATCCAAAATAGTTCTTAGCACAATATTTAAAAGTAAAGCAAAAAATAAAGAAATCCACTTGGGCCTTATGGCCTTATTACATCAAGTAAACCCAAAAAAAAAAATAAAATTAAATGTACTGGAAAGAAATAAAGTCCAAATCAAATCAAATCTTCAAATGAAACATGGCCACCTCAAGGTCTACCAGTCTCGGTCCATCCTTTGTTCATCACACGAAAATAGTTCCCACAGTGGGTGAGTCAACAGACTCAATGTGCACACTGATACTAACATTCAACAAATCAGGCATACATGTTCATATCAAATTCATATTCATATAAAAATAAATGATGATGGAACCCAAACCCAAGCCTATTTGTCCATCCGCTACACACCACCCGTACCTGCCAATCACACCGTGGGGACTACTAAGTCAACCCTCCATCTGCTACACACCATCAAAGGTAGTCGCTGCAGTCGACGTGCTCATCGCCCATATCATTTGTGTCATTAGACACCATATTCAAGTAATGTAACCGAAGTTACCAAATTCAGATAATGTAACCGAAGTTACCATATTCAAATTTTTGTGACCGTAGTCACCATATTCCATTGGTGAGACCGAAGTCAACACCTTCTTCCCCTTTTACATAGATCCCGAATGCCCCATAAATTGTATGACATACATATTTCTCATTCATGTTCCTATTCACATGTTCATAATATATCATATTAAGTAATCCTATCGAGTAGGAAGCGTGCACAGTACTTCTTACCACATTTGTGGTACTTAACCACATTCACATTCTTATGCATATTCATATAGTTAATAATTGCCATATAATTTATTGAAGATTAGTATGGGTACACACCTGATTTGCTTATTGGATTCCTTGAGATCCCGAAGAACGATCTACCGATCTAGATTTTTAACTCCTATATTTGGCCAATCATTAAAGCATATTAACAAACCTATTTGGCTTAAAGAAAACCAAATCCTAGTAGGTTTTGTATTACTTACCTTGTTTGCGAATTTGGATGTCTTTAAATCAAGTCCCAAAATTGCTAGAATTCCTTTTCCTTGAAATCGGCTAACACTAGCCATGTAACCATGTCGATTTCGGCTTTTGAAATAATGGAAATAATCCTAAATATAAAAAAACAAGCCTTGGCGAATATCACCTACCTTACAAATTCCAAATCTAAAAGGATTCCTTGCCTTATAACCTTTATCGACATCCCTAGCATCATATGTTAAATTTAATTTAACATATAAATCATAACCTTTAACCAAATATATTTATCTTACCTTAGATCCTCGAATTTTCGAAAGATTCCTCCTTGTATTCAAGCTGTTGTAAAAAGAACACGAGAGATCCTTATAGATTGACCATAAGACAAAAATAGGGATTAGACCCTTCTCTTTCGGCAAATAGAAAAAGAAAGAACTTGATTAATGCTTAGCCTTACCTTTAATGCTTTGATCGATTGTTTCCTTGCCTAGAGTCACAGAGTTTCGGCTATGGAGTTTTAATCAGGGATCAAAGAGTGTTTTGGCTCAACAATAGCAAAGGAGAGGAGAAGAAAATAGAAGAAGAAGAGGTGGATTTTTCTTAAAGAAAAATTCGGCAGAGAGGGGGAGAGAGCTAGGGAATTTTCGGCAACTTGGAAAAGATGAGAGAAAAGACTTTGGTTCTCCTTCTTTAGCCGAATTTGCTAGGCCAAGAGTCCTTGACTTGGCCACCACTCTCCCTTAAGATAATTTTATCTCCTTTATCTAAAAATAAAAGCATTTAATCCATCAATTATCTCCTCAAATAATCCAAATTTCCTCAAATAATCCAAATTTAAAATCCCTTATTTATCACTTATTAATCACATATTTATGGAATTAAAACACCTCCTTTCTAGAAGGCTTGTGCCATCCACCCTTAGCCTTGGAAGCAAAATAAAACTCCCTTTTATTTGCTTCCCAAGTGACTTCGAACTCGGCCCAACACCCTACATGTGGCGCCATTTCCATAGGTAGTAAGTGACATCTTGAGCCACTTTTCCAAGCTTTGTTTGTGTGTCAAACTTTACCAACTTTTTCTTTTAAGGCCATCTTGCCCTTATTTCCTATTTTAAACTTTAAAATTTGACATTTCTGCATCATTTCTAAGTTTTCTAAAATTTTGATCGGCTTTGTAACTTGCCATTTTCTTACATTTTCAAGTTTCCAAAATGTTCAGTTTCCATTTTGGATCATTTCCAAAATGTTCAAAATGTTCAAGATTCCAAAATGTTCAGTTTCCATTTTATGCATTTCGGGTTTCCAAAAATATCAAAATTTATTCTTAGTGCTTAAACTTGTCATTTCATACAATTAAACTGAAAATGCATAGGCCCTTTTCAGGATGTTACAATGAAAAGAACGAGAAACGGGCCAAAAATGGAGAAAATGGGCCAAATTAAGATATCAACACAACTTGGAGATCATGACACGACCGTGCCTCTTTAGCAGGTTTAAACACGGGCCTGGCCTCGAATCACACGGGCGTGTTACACGGCATGTCCCTACCATGACCTATTTTAGTTCCACTCGATAAAGGATACTTAGAGGTAAGAAAGACACTCCGGAAGCCTATATAAACACCCTAAGTTTATCCTAAAAGGAGAGAGCCTGAGGCAGTCAGAGAGGGCTGAATACAGGGAATTACTCAAAGAAAGCCAGTTGATCCATCTCAAAAGCCAGAATCACACTCAAGACTGAGGTTTCTCCTTCAATTCCTTTAGAGGTTTTAGGTTTTCTTTATATTTTGTTATTTTTCTTTTGAGATGTACTCTATTATAAACATGAACTAAACCCCTTAAATACCTGAGGGGGATGAAACCTAAGACGAATCTTGTTATTATTTTCTGAACTATATGATAAATATTTGATTTGTTCTTGATTATGTGTTCTTTATTCTTGCTTTGATATTCTAAGATGTTGATTAAAATATTGATGTGCTTAGGCAGTGGAGCAAAAGCCCTTGTATAAGAGTAGATCTAGCATAGTTAAGCAGATTTGATCGCATACTAGAAATAGGACCACAAAAATCTGCCAGATTAGGGTCAAACCTAATATGGGAGTCCATAGATCGAGTTAATGCAATCTTAGGGGTTTCAATTAGAAAGAAATTTCAATTAATCAACCTAGGGTTATACGTTAGTAGCCTCGAAAAAGGTATTAATATAAATTAGGGAATCCTACGGATCAAGTCAAGTAAATAAATCGTCTCGTTTAGAGTTAAATATAAAGTGAAGTCTAGGTGGATTCTTCCTCGGGTATTGTTTTGATCAATTGATTTTTTCCCAAAAGTATTTTCCTTATTCATTCTCTGTGTCTTGCCATCCTTAGCTTAGTAATTAGTTAAATAAACATTTTTTCTCTTTTATTTTAGGATAGATAATAAAAAAAGAGTTAGTACTAGTACTTTTAGTTCTTTTGGGTTCGACATTCTAGTCTTGCCACTAAGCTATACTACTGTTCGATAGGTGCCTTGCCTTAATCGTCGTGATAGTTAGTTTCTAGGCTCGATCATTCATATATAAATATTAAGACTTATCACGATCACAATCACGCACCATTATTCCGACTAGGCCCTAAATCGGGATGTTACAATGCTCAAGCTTCAGTTCAAAGAGTAGCATCTAGTGGTAGAAGGCTCAAGCTTTAGTTCAAAGAGTAGCATCTAGTGGTAGAAGGCCCGTATCTGAGGGCTGAGGAGGAGAGGCTAAAGAAGCCTTCTTCCAAATGATGAATGAGTGGTTTACTAAATATGTAAGAATAAATTCGGCTGTACAACAACCTCCACCCCCTCATGTTTCTCAATCGGTTCCTAATATGCCACAAGGTACAGAACCTAATAGAGCCAATAAGCCCCCTATTGATAAAATCCATAAATATCGGGTAAAAAAATCTAGGGCTGCAGCTGAAGGTGATCCAGAAAGGGCTGAATTTTGGTTGGAAAATTCTATTAGGGTTTTGGATGAATTATCTTGTACACCGGCCGAATGTTTGAAACGTGTTGTATCTTTGCTAAAAGACTCGTCCTACTAGTGGTGGAATACCCTGATTTCTGTTGTACTGAAGGAGATGGTTACTTGGGAATTTTTCCAAACTAAATTCAAAAAGAAATATATCAGCCAAAGGTTTCTTGATCAGAAATGGAAAGAATTTCTGGTACTTAAACAAGGTCACATGACTGTATTTGAGTATGAACAAAAGTTATCGACTAAGTAAGTACGCCAGATAATGTATCTTGACTGAAATCGCCATGTGTAAGCAGTTTGAAGAGGGTCTGAATGAAGGCATAAAATTGCTAGTTAGGATTCTTGAATTAAAATAATTTGTTGTACCGGTTGATTGAGCACATAAAGCTGAAGAACTTAGTAAAGAAAAAAGACAAGCTGAGATGGAAGTCAGAACTTTGAGTAAAAGATTTACGGGAAAGTTATATCAGCCGGCCCTAAAGAAATCAAAGAAAAAATTTGATCGTTCTACTACCTCCGCGGGGTACTCTGGGAGAGATAGAGGTATTGAACATTCCAGATCAAGATCTCATGCTACATCTGTAGCAAGTGCGGGCAGTGTTAGAAATATCAAACCCATATGCAAGCATTGTAATAAACTGCATTTTGGATAGTGCCGTATGAAGAGCGGGGCTTATTTCAAATGTGGATCCTATGACCACTATCTCAGAGATTGTCCAAAAAATGTTGAAAGAAATACTGTTCAAATTTTAAAGTCGAGCAATATAGCTACCAGAGGTAGACCACCTCATAATTTCGACAATGTTAGTGGTAGTCGGGGTACGGCAAAAGATTCCACTGTAAAGTCTGAAGTGCGAGCACCAACAAGGACATATGTTATTCATGCACGTGATGATGCCTATTCACCTGACGTTATCATTAGTACTTTTTCTATTTTTGATATTGATATAATTGCTTTAATCGATCCTGGTTCGACACATTCATACATTTCAATATTAAATCGAATATTAAATCAGTGCCAGTGGTATGTGAATATAATATCCTAATGTGTTTCCTAAAGACTTACCTGGGTTACCACCAATCAGAGAAGTGGAATTCTCTATAGATCTTGTACCGGGAACAAAATTGATATCTACAGCACCCTACAAAATGGCTCCTACTAAATTAAAAGAGTTAAAAGCATAGTTACAAGAACTAATTGATAGAGGCTTTGCTCGACTAAGTTTTTCACCATGGGGTGCACCGACTCTATTTGTTAAGAAAAAAACAAATCATTTAGATTGTGTATTGATTATAGACAGCACAATAAAGTCACAATCAAGAATAAGTATTCATTGCCTCGTATTGAAGAACTTTTTGATCAGTTAAAAGGTGCCATAGTGTTTTCAATGATTGATCTTCATTCTTGTTACTAACAGTTACAAGTGAAAGACTAAGATGTACCAAAAATAGCTTTCAGACTAAGTATAGACATTATGAATTTCTTGTGATGTCATTTGGCTTGACAAATGCACCGCGATATTTATGGATTTAATGAATAGAATTTTCAAACCGTGTCTGGATAGATTTTTTGTAGTGTTTATTGATCTGGTATATTCTCGAGATGAAAATGAATATGCTGGTCATTTGAGAATTGTTCTGGAAACTCTACGTGAGAAACAACTCTATGTTAAATTTAGCAAGTGTGAATTTTGGCTTTAAGAAGTTTGTTTTCTTGGACATATAGCATCTGCTGAAGGCATCAGAGTGGATCTGAATAAAATATCAGTTATTGTTGGCTGGGAACTCTTGAAAAATGTGTCTGAAATCAGAAGCTTTCTAGGATTAGCCGATTACTATCGGAGGTTTGTGAAAGGATTCTCGATGATAGCTTCATCGATGATGCGACTAATGTAGAAAGATGTGAAATTTGAATGGATCGATAAATGTCAATAGAGTTTTGATATATTGAAAGCCTTGTTGACTGAAGCACCAGTCCTAGTTTAGCTTGAATTAAGTAAGGAATTTGTACTTTTATAGAGATGTGTTATTGAAAGGTTTAAACTATGTTTTGATGCAGGAAGGTAAAGTAATAGCCTATGCTTCTAGGAAGCTAAAACCACATGAAAAGAACTACCCGACACATGATTTAGAATTAGCAGCTATTGTCTTTGCTTTAAAAATTTGGCAACACTATTTGTTCGGTGAAAAGTGTCATATATTCACTGATCATAAAAGTTTAAAGTATCTAATGTCACAAAAAGATTTGAATCTAAGACAATGGAGATGGCTTGAACTGTTAACAGATTATGATTTGGTAATTGATTATCATTCGAGAAAAGAAAATGTAGTTGCAGATGCTCTGAGTAGAAAATCTTTTTTTTTTCTTTACAAGCAATGAATACCCGATTGCCATTGTCTGATGATGCTTCAATCTTGACTGAGCTAAAAGCTAAACCGATGTTTCTACAACAGATCTATGAAGCTTAGAAAAGTGATGACAAATTACAAGCTAAACGAGTACCGTGTGAATCGATTTCTAATTCAGATTTTTAGATTGGACCTGATGATTGTTTGTTATTCCAAGGTAGGATCTGTGTACCAAAGAATCTGGAGCTTGTACAGAAGATTTTATATGAAGCTTATAGTGGTATTATGTCTATTCATCCGGGGGTAATAAAATGTATAATGATTTGAAAAAGGTATACTAGTAGCAATAAATGAAGTGTGATATTTTTGAATTTGTATCTAGATGTTTGATATATCAGCAAGTTAAAACTGAACATCAAGTACCTTCGGACTATTACTTCCAGTTATGATACTAGAATGGAAATGGGATAGAGTTACCATCGATTTTGTGTCAAGATTACCCCTATCTCCGAAAAAGAAATATGCCATTTGGGTAATCATCGACCGTTTGACAAAGTTTGCACACTTTATTTTGATACGTATGGATTTCTCCCTAGATAGATTAGCAGAGTTATATGTCTTCTGAGATTGTTAGATTACATGGAGTGCCGGTCTCCATTATTTCTGATAGATATCAATGGTTTACATCCCGATTCTTGTATAAGTTGCAAGAAGCTTTGGGTACGCAGTTACATTTTAGTACTGCATTCCATCCTCAAACTGATGGTCAGTTAGAGCGTATGATTTAGATTCTTGAAGATATGATTCGGTGTTGTGTATTAGAATTCAAAGGTAATTGGGAAAATTATCTACCTTTAGTTGAATTTGCATATAATAACAGTTATCAGTCAAGCATTAAAATGGCACCGTATGAAGCTCTGTATGATCGTAAATGTAGAACTCCATTGTATTGGACTAAACTCAGTGAGAAAAAGATACTTGCAATTGATTTGATTCGTGAAACCGAAGGAAAGGTGAAAGTAACCTGAGATAGCTTGAAAGCAGCTTCTAATCGTTAGAAATCCTATGCGGATCTTAAACAGAAAGAAATAGAATTTCAAGTTGGCGACAAGGTATTCTTGAAAGTTTCACCTTGGAAGAAAATTCTTTGGTATGGCCGTAAAGGAAAACTAAGTCCACGATTTATCGGGCTGTATGAGATCACTGAAAGAATTAGACTTGTTGCATACCGAATGGCATTACCGCCAGGGCTTGACAGAATTCACAATATTTTCCATGTGTCTATGTTGCGACGGTATCGGTCAGATCCTTCACATGTTATCTCCCCGATAGAGGTTTAGATTTAGCCTGAAATGACTTATACTGAAGAACCAGTTAGAATTCTAGCACGCGAGCTAAAAGAATTGAGAAATAAAAAGGTAGCTTTAGTAAAAGTTCTCTAGCAATGACATGGAATAGAAGAGGGTACCTGCAAAAGAGAGGAAACAATGAGAAAGCAATATCCGAACCTCTTTAGTGGTAAGATTTTCAAGGACGAAAATTCTTTAAGGGGAGAGTTGTAACAGCCCATTTTCAGTGAAATCGGAATAGCGGTTTCGAGACCACAATTCTGAGTTTGGAAGAAGAATTATTTTAATATTATTTTATGATATGCATTATAATTCAAATATCATATGAAAATTTTAGTAGAGAAATTTTATTGGTTACATGTCTATTTAGATAGAAATGACCAAATTGCATAAAATATAAAAGTTGAGTTCTAGTAGCTATAAGTATAAAATAGCTATGGAATTCAAAATTCGAGGTCTTTATATGGCACATATGCCATTAAGAGGAGTTAGTAGATAAGTATGGTAATTCATCCATGGAAAATTAAATAAAGAAAAGGACAAAACTGGAAAGATGAAAATTAAAGATGATAAATAATAAAATAAAAGAATATATCATCTTTATATCATCTTTCCCAAAAATTAAATACATGGAAACCCTAGCTAAGAGAAGAGAACTCAAGCAAGCTTACTTGGCTTAATTGGGTAAGTAATCTTGTCCCGTTTTTAGTTATTTTTATGTTTTCGAGATTGTAAGAGCTTAATTTAGCTGATCGTGTGTCAGAGTCTTAAAAATTTACAAAAAGAATGATTGAACCTAAAAGCTAACTAAGACAATGATGTAGGCAAGCACACCTATCGAACAATAGTATAGTTTAAAGGCAAGACCAAATTGTCGAACCTAAAGGAACCAAAAGTACTAATACTAACTTTCTTTTTATTATTTAACCTAAGAATTAAAGGGATTGTTGTTTAATCTAAAATTAACTAACTACTAAGCTAAAGATGCTAAGACAAATAGAATGAATTGGGGAAATACTTGGGGGAAAAACCAATTGATTAAGACAATACCCGAGGAAGAATCCACCTAGACGTCACTTGTTATTTAACTCTGAACCAGGTGATTTATTCACTTGACTTGATCCATACGATTCCCTAATTTATATTAATAACTCTTTCGAGGCTACTAACGTCTAACCCTGGTTGATTAATTAAAATTTCTTTCTAATTAAAACCCCTAGAATTGCATTAACTCGATCTATAGACTCGCATATTAGGTTTGACCCTAATCCGGTAGATTTTCGTCATCCTATTTCTAGCAATAATTAAGAATACATAATTAAGAACAAATCAAGTATTTATTATACAACTTAGAAAATAATAACAAGATCCGTCTTAGGTTTCATCCCCCTCATGTATCTGAGAGGTTTAGTTCATAATTATAAAAGAAAACATCATAGAAGAAAATATAAAACAAAACATAAAGAAAACCCTAAAACCCCTTAAAGGAATTGAAGGAGAGATCTTCAGTCTTGAGTATGATTCCGCTTCTTGAGATGTATCAACTGGCTTTCTTCAAGTGAATCCCACAATTTTTACCCTATTCTGAATGAAATTGTACTTTGCTACGTCAGGACACACCCATGGCACATGCCCGTGTAAGTCGAGGCCAGGTCGTGTTCAAGTCGTGAAGGAGGCACGGCCGTGTGAATCGAGAGCCAGTCCATCTTGATTTCAAAATTCAGCCCATTTACTCTATTTTTAGCCCCTTTTTTGTTCTTTTCATCCTCTGGTGCTCTCCTAAGTATAAAACATGAAAACAAAGGATTAAGGGCATCTATTTCCATAATTGAAGGGATAAATCATCCAAAAACATGCTAAATGTGGGATTAAAATATGTTTATATAATGGTTTATCATTAGCTATCTCAGGGATTAATTTTCAAATTTATCAAAGTATTAAAGTTTTTCCATGGATGAGTATGCATGAACTATGAAGTTTTATGGTAGAAAATGAAAGGTTGTTGATAGATAAACAACTTTTGTAAAGGGAATTTTGATGAAATTATGATTTAGGGACTAAATTGAAAAGTTGTAAAATTCATGGAAAAATTCTAAATTTTATGGAATACATGGGTTGCTAATGTTACATGTAAAAATTAGCTAGGCTTGGAATAAGGATTAAATTGCATGAATTTCATTTTCGAGCCTAGGGACAAAAATAGAATTAATTAAAAGTATAAGAGCAAAATGGTAATTTTGCCTAAGGTATGAATTGGATTGAATTGAGTATGAGTTGTATTAAATTGATGTTAAATTCATTCAAATAGATCCTGATAGACCAAATACGGAGTCAGATTGAGGAAAAGGAAAAATTTGGATTAATAAATTTTGCATACACGAACAATTATCGAGGTAAGTTCGTGTAACTAAATTGTGTATATTTATACGTTAAATTTAATGTTATGTATGTGTATTGTATAATTTACATGTAGGAAAATCGGTCACCTATCCGATAATGCTCGATAAATATTAAGTCCTGATTGAATAAATGAACTTCGTGGATAAATGGTTCTCAAGTTGGTTGTGGTCCTACATATGTTGCGGACACACCATAGCTCAAAAGAGCGTCCCATTATTAGCCCTCTCGAACTTCTCATTATATGGTTCTTGCAACTTCCCGTTAATAGCTCTTTAGAGCATCCCGATCGGTCATGATCCTTCATGTGTTGTGGGCACACCGCAACTCTTATGAGCGTCCCGTTATATGGCTCTTCATAAGCTTCCCAATTAAAGGCCCTTTGTGAGCTTCCTGATTAATGGCTCTCGAAGCTAGCTAATATGGCTCGCTTCAACTTCTCGATATATGGCTATTTAGAGCTTCTTGATTAATGGCTCTTCGGAGCTGCCCGTTATTGGCTCGCATGAACTTCCTGATTATGGCTCTTCTGAGCTTCCTGTTATATGGCTCGAGAGGGAGATTCCCGATTATGTGCTCTAATGAGCACCCTCGAATATGAATTGATGGATTTCAGATTCGTACACTTCATGTGTACTACCCTTGTATCCATCGATATTTTAAATGATTCAACTAGTAAAATTTTGATATGAGATAAAATGAATCCAAGATGAATTACTATGAGAAATATTTGAAGTACAAAGAAATGTTATGTAAATGTTCATGGATACTTGAAGTGAGAAATACATGTATGTGGAAATTGAATATTGATGAGCTAATTCACATTTCTTGGTATTTATGTGAATTTCATGACTAACATGTAATATCCCGGGTGAGGGGCTATTTTATTATGGCTTTGTTTGCATGTGCTTGGTGTGCTATGTTGTTGTTTTGATGTTTTTGGGGCTTAGTTGTAAGATAGGTGTAAGCCTGAGTGGTAGGAAAAATCTTTGCTTTTAGGCTTAGGTGGGAGGAGCTGAAGAAGCTAGGGTTTATAAATATTTTTTGGTGAATGTTAGCACAAGAAAGGAGCTAGTGGAGTGGCAAGTTAGGCGCCACTAAGAGCTTGGATTGGCGTCACTTGCAGAGGGGAGAGGTCCTGTGTTCAAGCTGCAGGATGCTCACATTTTGGCTTTTATTTTGATAGCATGGAGAGGAGAAGTTGTAGGCAGTTCAAACTCTGCCTTGGACCAAGTCAAATGTTCAAATGGTGGGTGGAGAGTGAATTTAGGAGGGAGACTTGTTCAAACTAGTTTGAATTGATGGCTTGGAGTGTTTAGGGGGTGGTGGCCGAATCTTGGGGAGATTTTGGGGGGAGTTGACGGCTTGGTATGGGGGAGAAGGGGAGTGCCAAATTTTATTTGGCAACTTTGAGCATTTTTGGTCAAAAGTTTAGTAAGCCAAAGTTCTCCCTTTTTGTCAATAGCCTAAGCTGAATTTCAAGAAAAACCCTTCCATTTTTCTTTTGCTTCTTGAAACCGAAACCCCAAGCAACTCTACTTGCCAACTTTTGCACTTTTGTTTTTCTACATTTTGTGTTTGACAGCCGAATGCTCTCTTCCAACTCTTTCTCTTTTGTTCAATTGTGCTAAACCGAAATAGCCATTTTTCTTCCTCACATATTTTACTTTTCTTTCTTTCGTAAGTGCCGAAACTTACCTTGCCTTCTAAACCGAATGCTCCATTTGTTTTCTCTATTTCTATTGAGCCGAAGCTAGCTTCTCTCTTCCTCTCATAATCTCTTTTTCTTCTCTCAACACCCTCTTGCCGAAACTCCATTCTCCAAAATACCTTCCTCCATTTCTTTTTCTTTCAAATCGAAAGTACCTTTCTTCTTTTTTTTCTATTTTTGTTGGTTGGCCGAATATCAACCCCTTTTCTCTCCATCTATCTCTTGTGTTCTCTTCCTTTGTGTAAAGCCAAAACCTCTTCTCCTTTTTGTTAAAGGTGTTAGCCGAATCTTTCCTCTCCTAGTAGTTATCTTGTGGCCGATTTCTGTGTGTGGTAATAATATTGGTTGGGGATTCAATCGTTTGAAGAAGGTGAGTTTTGGCCGAAAGGCCATCTCTTTTCTCCCTTGTTTGCTTGTCGATTTCGGTTTGGTTAAAGCTGATGTTGTTTTTGGTTGGTAGGAGTTAACTTTTGTTTAATCATTTCGTTAGGGCCTTTGGATTCTGGAAGCAAGCAAGAGGAGTCTTCCTTCTCTGTTAATTATTGGGTAAGTGGTAGTAAGAGGTTGCTTTTATGGTCTTTCTTTTAGAGTTTGTTATGCCAAAGGCTTGTAAGGCTAATTGTTTGTGTTTTAGGGGGAGGCCGATTGTCTATAGAACCATTGTTGGTTTGGGTTTGGTAGGAAACCAAACCATTTGCAAGGTAAGGGTTTAACGCTAACCCATTTGGTTTAAAGATTTTGGCCAAATGGTCTAGGTGCTAATTTCGTGTTTGGTCGATTTTAGGACCAAGGTAATCGAGGATTTAAACGGTTCTTGATTATTAAGTTTGCGTTATAGCAGGTGTGTAAACTAACACACCTTTTTACTGAGTAATATGTTAATAACCTGATTGTGTAAAGTGAAACAGTATGGTTGACTGATATAATACCCAATGAGGTTTGGATACGGATTTGGGTAAGTCCGTTTCATTACGAGATCTGTAGTGATATATGATATCATGATTTATAGTGTGTGTATTATGAGATGCCATATTCAGCATGTGAGCATGATTGCATGATTTGCAGGATTTGCATTAGTATGATATGTTATTGGGTGATATGAGTGGAGGGGGAATATGATATCCGTGTCTTTGGGACACCAGAGGTTTGGTACCTCCAGTGGTTTGGTACCACAGATTGATTATTGTGACTTTGGGTCACCAGAGGTTTGGCACCTCCGCGTCTCGTCCCAATGGCTTAGCACCATAATGGGTTGGCCCCACAGTTGATTTTACGGGATTGACGCTAGTGATTTGGTATCACACGATGGGTTGGCCCCATCATATGATTCGTGACTGCGGTCACCAGTGATTTGGTATCACACTTGTGTCTTTGGGACACCAGAGGTTTGGCACCTCATAGCGACTCGTCCACGTGGTTTAACACCACCGTGGGTTGGCCCTCTTGTTGAGATACGGGATTGTCGCCGGTGATTTGGTATCACACGTGGGTTGGCCCCATAGATGGATTATTCGTGACTTTGGGTCACCAGTGGTTTGGCACCACATTGATGGATATCGTGACTTTGGGTCACCAGTGGTTTGGCACCACCAGTGGTTTGGTACCACACGGGGTAGAAAAGGTGTTATGGATGGTTAGGATCGGGTGCATTAATTGTATTGCTTTGTTATGATGTGTGTTAGTATGTTGCACATACCGGGAGGGGGATTTATGCACTGAGTCTTGCGACTCACCTTCTCCCTTATTTGTAACACCCCCAAACCCGGCCCACAAGCCTTGACCGGATCTGGTATGTTACTGCGGAAGAACGGTTGAAAATCTTTCGACTTTAGAATAAAACATGTAAATTTGTTAACTTTTGAAAACCATGTCCATTTAAAATTATACTTAAACTTTGTTATTATGAAATGTCCAAATTAAAACTTTAATGTATATGCTTTGAGTAAATAGGTGGCTAAAAATAAAATCATCTTCACATAGTAATTTAATTAAATCAAGCCCATAATAAAATAATACCAAAAATAACAACAATTCCAAAAATAAATAAAAGGCCCTTATTACAACCTTTATTTAAAACCAAGTACTTAATATAAAAAAACTTTAAAATATTTAAACTCTTCCTTCTGCATGGGCCACCGTGTGTCCTCTCCGATCCCGGTCCAATCTCAAGAGTCACCTGAAATGTTAAGAAAATAACTGGGTGAGTCCACAGATTCAGTGCATAACTGTAACACATATTTCCACACGTATGGGCTTGGCCCATATCCATACAATCCTCGAACCATTCATGCAATCATGCATCACAGCCCAACCTAGGTCCATCCATACGCCAACCTTAGCAGACTCCCTACTCAAGGCCGTGGCTAATCCACCGATCAAAATCGAGTGATCCCACACATCTTACCTCGACAGACCTACTGCATAAGGCCGTGGTAGAGCCATCGATCAACCAAAGTGATCCCAACAACATACTCCGTCCACGGTGATGCACATAGCCATCAACCGTCGAGATGGGCACCGAGCCACACCTCCCTTGAGGTAGCACATAGCTCACCCTCAAGCGCTAATGTAGCCCGAGCTAACATTAGACCACGTACATCAACATGTACACTCCTTCCTTCATCGATCCAATCCACCTCCCATGTGTGTATGTAAAAATGTAACAGGTCAGATCATAACATGAGAGTAGGCATCACATGTTAGTTACCATATCATGTGTATATATCATAAATAACTTAATGTCAAAGACTTACTCACCTGATATCCAATTACCCAAAAATAAGCATTCACCACTTAAGCCATTATAATCGGCTACCACACATCATGCATATGTTTAAACATCAGCAAGCAAATAACCAAGAAATAGTGTGATGATTACGCACCTTATCACCTGAAGTGCTAGACTCTCGACCTCAATGCTATCGCTAAATGAGACTACAACAATCTGCCTAATCTGCTGCTCTGACGCTGGCCCACACCCCGGTGGCTAATCTCAAATCGCCGAGATAGCTCTTTTCTTGAACTTCGGGATAGGGGCTTTCCCTTGTCCTCCTTGACTGGTGTTCACCTCCATCAAAATGCTTAATCAGATCGAAAGGTTAATCTTCCAAGCCATAAATCCAAGTATTTAAACTTACTGAATCTTACCAACATAGCCTACCAATCCAACTTGAATCCCGATTGCTCCTACAACACCTGATGAATCGGACTTAAGAGTCTTCCTTACCGCTCCTCCTTGCCGACCTTCACCACGACTAGAGAAAAGACCCGAAAAACTCCACCCCTTGCTTAAGATTTGGTCAACCACAAGATAACAAGGAAGGCTTCGGCAAAGGTTGAGGAGAGATTCAGCTCAAGGAGTTTTGACAACGAGGTTTGAGAAAGAAAGAGAAGGTATGAGGAGACAAGATGAAATGGTTTACTCGGGAGAAATGGAGAGAAACAAGTAGGAAATTCTGCTAAGTGGCCTTGAAGATTCGGCCAAAGTGCACAGGTGAGGAGGAAGAACGTTTCTAGTGTGGTTAGAATATGAGAAGAGAATTGTGAAGGCTTAAGAAGAAACTACAATTCGGTAAGGGAGAAAATGAAGGAAAAAGGGGTGAAAGTTTTAGGAGCATAAGCCAAAATTCGGCAACAAGGAAGCTCACACCCTTTAAATAGAGTTCAACCACCTTCCCCAACCCTTAATGACCGAAAATACCATCAAGAGCACCCCCTAGCCATCCAACTCTCTTACTCTCCCTCAAATCCCTAAATTCCCTCCTAGAAACACTCCACACCAACCCTTCAACCAATTCAAAATAAAAACCAACTCATCTCTCCTCCTAGCCACCCATTTAAACTAATTGAACAAGTCAAAATCCTCCTTTTAAGGTGCCAAAACCGAAACCAACTCTTCCCCCTTACTCATGACGCAAAACAAAAGCAAAAAGCTGCCTTTGCAGCTCGAACACTGGCCCCCTTGCACCATGAGGCGTCACCTTCCCAAGGCCTAAAGTAGTGCCTTCTTGCCACTCTTCCAAAGCAATTCTTGAGTCAAAACCTCCCAAATATTTCTTTTAAGACCTCCAATAGCCAAGCTCCCCTACTTAGCACTAAAAATCAAAAACTTCCTAAGGCATCACTTACCTTCTAGGGTTCTCCAAACCCCCTAAAACTCACCCAACTTCACTATAAGCCTACTAACACCTGAGATATGCACTAAATGCATAACCCCCAGAACCAGGGTGTTACATTATCATTTCAGGTGACACTTAGATCGCGGACACGGAGCTGGGGTGGACTCGAGGTGCCCATGCCATGAATAAAAGTTGGATTTGCGCTGGTTTTAAACTTGGTACTTCGCTTTATTTATTTTTCATTTGGATTTGTTGGGTTTGTAAAAGGTTTTTTTTTTTATTTTACTTTGGTTATCTTTATGCTTAAATTTAATTTCAAATATGCCTTAACAAATTATTGGGTTAATATTGTATAAAATTGGGAAAGAATAGATTTTCAAAACCACGAAGCGACATGTTTTAAAACTTTACCATCGGGTAACACGCTGTAATTCAAAATAAATGAAACTCAATTATCTTCCAAACTTGAATGCGATTTATTATTAACTTAAAAATGTTTTTACAAAAACAACAAGGATTACTTAAATTTCTAAATAAGATAAACTTGTTTTACTTACATATCTGATTAAGTTTTCAAAATTACCGGGTTTTCAAATACACTATCGCTTTTTAACCAATCATGCTCAAGTTTTCTACAAGAACAAAACATACAAAAGAGTTTTCATCAGATTTTTAACCGGAAACCTAAACCTCACAAATACATTTTCCCTGTAACATACCAGATTCGGTCGTGGTGTATTGACCGGGTTTGGGTTGTTACAATTGTGGTATCAGAGCCAAGTTCAAAGGCTCGACCGTGGGCCCGAGGTCCAAAATGTTTTAAGTTCTGGTTTTAAGCGTTTTGGTTTTAAAGTACATGGTTTGAAAGGCATGGCACCGAGACTCCGGCACCAATCCGCCCAGGTAAGTACCCTTTACTATTGCTTGTGATTTTGATGTTGATGTGAGTGGATGACTAGCAATAGTGGATTACTTTAGAAACTGAAACTGATAGGACTCTGTGGACTTGTGAAAACAAAGCTTCTTTAATATTCATAAGACTTTGCTTTTAAATAGTGGAATAATTACTGATGCATAAAATTCTTTAAATCAGACAAGTAGAGATCTTAGTCATAAGCGCTAGAGGTGGACGTGGTCGTGGACGTGGTCGAGGTAGGATGACAGTTTCTGAACCCGTAGGATCTAGTCAGGTCGAGAATGAGATCTGCATCGCCACCAGTGGAGGTGGTGAGTTTGAGAACAGGCGGGACGATGCGATTGTCACGGTGATCTTGTGAGTTCTAGAAAGGGTAGTGGGAGTAGGTGGAGGCGAGGGCTCGAAAATCTATGCCTGAACGACTTGAGCAAGCAGTGAGGTTTTTCGAGGTGTTTCGGTGTTGCTCCGGTATGGTGAATATTGGTGGAGGCTGACGAGCGGATCATGGACGATCTAGACTGATTCTTGAAGAAAAACTAAAGGGATAGTATCACTTCTTGAGATGAGTCATACCGGTGGTGGCTCACGGTTGGAGACGATGTGCGTGAAGATCTTACTTGGGATTATTTCAAGGCTATATATCAGAAAAAGTACATTGAAGCTAGTTACATCGACGCGTAGCGAAAAGCATTTTTGAGGTTAGTTCAGGGGAGTAAATCGTGTGTCGAGTCGAGGCGAGTTCTTGAAATTTGAGTCGGTATGCTAGGGGCATTGTGGCTACTGAACACGAGAGGTGTGTTCATTTTGAGGACGGCCTACGAGATGAATTAAGGTTGCTGATTGCTCCCCAGTAGGAGCGTGAGTTTGCTGTCCTGATTGAGAAGGCTAAGGTAGTCGAGGGTGTTAAAGAGTCCGTGAGGCAGAACTTGGATAAGAACAGACAAAAGAGGAGTTTTGGATCTTTTGGGTCGTCAGGAAATCCTCAAAAAAGGGCTAGACCGAGTGGGCTGAATCAGTCGGGTAGGGTTGTTGCTGCTAGTCAGGGACCGCCACAGTGTAACCGTTGTGGGAAATCTCATTGGGGAGGATGCTGGACCGGTAGAAAAGGGTGTTTCGAGTGTGGCTCTTTGGATCATCGTGTGAGGGACCGTCGCGTAAGTTGGCTAGGATTGATCGAGGGTCGGTATACTCGGTTCAAGAATAATGGACCGCCACCGCAGAGGGTCGTGGTAATGGCAGAGGAGGTAATGGTTACGGTGGGTGGTGGAGCCTTGCAGGCGGAGGAGGTGTGGGTAGTTCTAAGGCAGACATGACTGGGCTAGTGTATCAAATGAGGCACCGAGAGGAAGGCAACGCACCGGACGTCAAAACTGGTACGTTCTTAATCTTTGGTTCTCCATTTCTGCTTTGATTGATGTGGGTTCAACGCATTCATATGTTGCGAGTAGCATAGTGAAGACCATGGATTTAGACTCGAGATATCTTCTAGGCGGATGGTAGTAATTAGCCCTCTAGGTCACTCTGTAGTTGTAGATAAGCTGTATAGAGATGTACCTCTAAAACTCCAAGGGGTAGTGTCTGTGGCTGATCTGATGGAGCGCCATTTGGAGAGTTCGATCTGATTCTTGGGATGGTGGTTGGTTAAGTACGGTGAAGTTGGATTGTGATAGCGCATGGTTCTAAGGGCGGTGAAGGAGATGAGGTAGTCTTGATTGGCAATAGAAGGAATTACCTATCCAACGTGGTGTCTGCTTTGAAAGTCGAGAAGATGGTCAGAAAGGGCTGTGAAGCATATGTGGTTCATGTGTATGCCTTGGAGGCTAAGGAGTCTACTGTAGAGACGGTTCAGACAGTTCGGGAATTTGCTGATGTGTTTCCTGAAGAGCTTCCAGGTTTGCCACCGGATTGTGAGGTAGAGTTGAGGATAGATTTGTTACCCGGAACCATGCTAGTGTCTATTGCTCCGTATAGGATGGCGCCTAAAGAGTTAGTAAAGCTTAAGGCCCAGATCCAGGAGTTGTTGGACCGAGGCTTTATCAGGCCAAGTGTTTCACCTTGGGGAGCGCCGGTACTCTTTGTTAAGAAGAAAGACGGTACTATGCGAATGTGTATAGACTACCGTCAATTGAATAAGCTGACGATCAAAAACAAGTACCCGTTGCCACAAATAGATGACTTGTTTGATCAGCTAAAGGGTGCGGTAGTATTCTCAAAGATCGATTTAAGGTCTGGGTATCACCAGTTAAAGGTGAAGGAGGCGAATATCTATAAGATGGCGTTTCGTACTCGGTATGGGCACTATGAATTTTTGGTAATGCCGTTTGGGTTGACTAACATGCCGCGGCATTCATGGATATGATGAATAGGGTGTTCAATGATATTTGGATCGATTCATCGTGGTTTTTATTGACGACATATTGGTGTATTCAAGGACTAAGGAGGAGCATGATGCGCATTTGCGGGTGGTATTGTAGATTTTGAGGGAGAAGCAGCTTTATGCTAAGTTTAGTAAATGCGAGTTCTGGCTTAGAGAGGTGACTTTCTTGGGTCATGTAGTGTAATTTGAGGGATTAGAGTGGATCCTCGGAAGATTGAGGCGATTTTGGATTGGAAGCCGCCTAAGTCGATGGTGAGATTCGGAGTTTTTACGGGCTTGGCGAGGATACTCTAGAAGGTTTGTAGAGGGTTTTTCATTGATCGCAGCACCGATGACCAAGTTGTTAAGAAAAGGGGTTCCGTTCATTTGGACTAAGAAATAGCAGGAAAGTTTCGATAAGCTTAAGAAGATTTTAACTGAGGCTCCGATTCTAATTCAACTTGAGGCAGGAAAGGAATTCACAGTGTATTGCGATACATCACATACAGGTCTGGGTTGTGTGCTGATGCAGGAAGGAAAGGTTGTAGCTTACGCATATCGACAGCTAAGGCCACATGAGGTCAATTATCCGACGCACGATCTGGAGTTAGCGGCTGTAGTCTTCGCATTGAGGATTTAGAGGCATTACTTGTACGGAGAGAGATCGATAGTCTACACAGATCACAAGAGTCTGAAGTACCTTTTGACTCAGAAAGATTTGAATCTGAGGCAACACAGATGGATTGAGTTGCTAAAAGACTACGACTATTCGATTGAGTATCATCCGGGCAAGGCTAATGTGGTAGCAGACGCATTGAGCCGTAAGGTTGTTGCAGACTTAAGAGCGATGTTTGCCCATTTGAGTTTGTATGACGAAAGTATTCTCAGCGAGAGCTATAGGTTAAGCCTACTTGGGTTGAGCAGATCAGAGAGAAACAGTTAGAGGATGAGGTTTTGAGTGTGTAGAGGTCACAAGTGCAGAATGGTGGTTTGGAGGGTTACAGTTTGTCTAGTGATGGCGTGTTGTGTTTTCAGGGGAGAGCTTGTATGCCGAGGGATATTGAGTTAAGGCAGAAGATTCTTCAGGACGAACATAGCAGCCCTACGCTATGCATCTTGGAGGCGATAAGATGTATCGGGATCTAAAAGAGCGATTTTGGTGGCAGTGCGA
The DNA here is from genome assembly GCA_025506655.1 of Gossypium rotundifolium. NCBI lineage: Eukaryota > Viridiplantae > Streptophyta > Magnoliopsida > Malvales > Malvaceae > Gossypium > Gossypium rotundifolium. The sequence continues at coordinate 72,410,625 of CP106729.1, forward strand.
AGAGAGAGGTGTGAGTTTTAGGAAAGTGTCGACATGTCGGCGAGTCAAAGTGAGCATCGATTGCCGTCGTGGTTGCTTGACCGGTGAAGATTCCACAATGGAAGTGGGAAAGGATAACTATGGATTTCGTCAGTGGACTACCTCTTACGCCTAGCAAGAAGGATTGGTTTGGGTAATTGTGGATCGTCGACTAAATCATTTCGCTTTATTCGGTGAGGTGGATTACTCACTGAGAGGTTAGCGAAGTCGTATGTGTCAGAGATAGTAAGGCTGCATGGTGTGCCAGTATCGATCATCTCATGTAGGGATCCCAGATTCACATCAAGGTTCTGGAAAGCATTACATCGGGCTCTGGGTACGCGTTTGGACTTCAGCACGGCTTTTCACCCGCAGTCTGATGGGCAGTCGAAAAGGGTTATTCAGATCTTAGAGGATATGCTGAGAGGTTGTGTTCTGGACTTCAGAGGTAGTTGGGAGGAGTTTCTGCCATTAGCTGAGTTTACCTATAACAATAGTTACCAAGAGAGCATCAAGATAGCACCATATGAGGCGTTGTATGGTAGGAAGTGTCGCTCACCTACTTGTTGGACAGAATTGGGTGAACGTCAATGGTTGGGACCAGAGTTGGTTGCTGAGACCGAAGACAAGGTTAAGTTGATTCAGGCTCGGTTGGAGGAAGCTTCAGACTGGCAGAAGTCTTATCCCGATCTTAAGCGGAGAGATATAGAGTTTGCTGTGGGGGATCAAGCTTTCCTGAAGGTCTCGCCATGGAAGAAAGTGTTGAGGTTCGGAAGAAAAGGCAAGCTAAGACCGAGGTTTATTGGGCCATATAAGGTACTGAGACGAGTGGGACCAGTAGCTTACCAGCTTGAGTTGCCAGCAGAGTTGAGTCAGATTCACGACGTATTCCACGTTTTGATGCTTAGGCGATATCGTTTAGATCCATCGCATGTCGTAGCAGTGGAAGAGATCGAGGTGAATCTGGATTTGACCATGGAGGAAGAACCTGTACAGATTCTAGATCGGGATGTGAAGGTTCTGCGTAGAAAGTCTGTGCCTTTGGTAAAGGTACTATGGCGGAATCATGGCATGGAAGAAGCTACGTGGGAACCTAAGGATGTGATGAGACAGCAATACCCGTAACTCTTCTGATCAGGTAATTTTGAGGCCGAAATTATTTTTAAGGGGGGTAGAACTGTAATATCCCGGGTTAGGGGCTATTTTATTATGGCTTTGTTTGCATGTGCCTGGTGTGCTATGTTGTTGTTTTGATGTTTTTGGGGCTTAGTTGTAAGATAGGTGTAAGCTTGAGTGGTAGGAAAAATCTTTGCTTTTAGGCTTAGGTGGGAGGAGCTGAAGGAGCTGGGGTTTATAAATATTTTTTGGTGAATGTTAGCACAAGAAAGGAGCTGGTGGAGTGGCAAGTTAGGCGCCACTAAGAGCTTGGATTGGCGTCACTTACAGGGGGGAGAGGTCCTGTGTTCAAGCTACAGGATGCTCACATTTTGGCTTCTATTTTGACGGCATGGAGGGGAGAAGTTGTAGGCAATTCAAACTCTTCCTTGGACCAAGTCAAATGTTCAAATGGTGGGTGGAGAGTGAATTTAGGAGGGAGACTTGTTCAAACTAGTTTGAATTGATGGCTTGGAGTGCTTGGGGGGGTGGTGACCGAATCTTGGGGAGATTTTGGGGGGAGTGGACGGCTTGGTATGGGGGAGAAGGGGAGTGCCGAATTTTATTTGCTAACTTTGAGCATTTTCGGTCAAAAGTTTAACAAGCCAAAGTTCTCCCTTTTTGTCAATAGCCTAAGCCGAATTTTAAGAAAAACCCTTCCATTTTTCTTTTGCTTCTTGAAACCGAAACCCCAAGAAACTCTACTTGCCAACTTTTGCACTTTTGTTTTTCTACATTTTGTGTTTGACAGCCGAATGCTTTCTTCCAACTCTTTCTCTTTTGTTCAATTGTGCTAAGCGGAAATAGCCATTTTTCTTCCTCACATATTTTGCTTTTCTTTCTTTCATAAGTGCCGAAACTTACCTTGCCTTCTAAACCGAATGCTCCATTTATTTTCTCCATTTCTATTGAGCCGAAACTAGCTTCTCTCTTCCTCTCATAATCTCTTTTTCTTCTCTCAACACCCTCTTGCCGAAACTCCATTCTCCAAAATACCTTCCTCCATTTCTTTTTCTTTCAAACCGAAAGTACCTTTCTTCTTTTTGTTCTATTTTTGTTGGTTGGCCGAATATCAACCCCTTTTCTCTCCATCTTTCTCTTGTGTTCTCTTCCTTTGTGTAAAGCTGAAACCTCTTCTCCTTTTTGTTAAAGGTGTTAGCTGAATCTTTCCTCTCCTAGTAGTTATCTTGTGGCCGATTTCTGTGTGTGGTAATAATATTGGTTGGGGATTTAATCGTTTGAAGAAGGTGAGTTTTGGCCGAAAGGCCATCTCTTTTCTCCCTTGTTTGCTTGTCGATTTCGGTTTGGTTAAAGCTGTTGTTGGTTTTGGTTGGAAGGAGTTAACTTTTCTTTAATCATTTTGTTAGGGCCTTTGGATTCTGGAAGCAAGCAAGAGGAGTCTTCCTTCTCTGTTAATCGTTGGGTAAGTGGTGGTAAGAGGTTGCTTTAATGGTCTTTCTTTTAGAGTTTGTTATGCCAAAGGCTTGTGAGGCTAATTGTTTGTGTTTTAGGGGGAGGCCGATCGTCTATAGAACCATTGTCGGTTTGGGTTTGGTAGGAAACCAAACCATTTGCAAGGTAAGGGTTTAACGCTAACCCCTTTGGTTTAAAGATTTTGGCCGAATGGTCTAGGTGCTAATTTCGTGTTTGGTCGATTTTAAGAGCAAGGTAATCGAGGGATTTAAACCGGTTCTTTGAGATTAAGTTTGCGTTATAGCAGGTGTGTAAACTAACACACCTTTTTACTGAGTAATATGTTAATAACCTGATTGTGTAAAGTGAAATAGTATGGTTGACTGATATAATACCCAATGAGGTATGGATACGGATTCGGGTAAGTCCATTTCATTACGAGATCTGTAGTGATATATGATATCATGATTTATAGTGTGTGTATTATGAGATGCCATGTTGAGCATGTGAGCATGATTACATGATTTGCACGATTTGCATTAGTATGATATGTTAATGGGTGATATGAGTGGAGGGAATATGATATCCGTGTCTTTGGGACACCGGAGGTTTGGCACCTCTAGTGGTTTGGTACCTGATTGATTATTGTGACTTTGGGTCACTAGAGGTTTAGCACCTCGCGTCTCGTCGGTGGCTTAGCACCACGGATGGGTTGGCCCCACGGTTGATTTCTGGGATTGATGCTAGTGATTTGGTATCACACGATGGGTTGGCCCCATCATATGATTAAATCACTGCGGTCACGGTGATTTGGTATCACACTTGTGTCTTTGGGACACGAGGTTTGGCACCTCATAGCGACTTGTCCCTATGGTTTAACACCACCGTGGGTTGGCCCCACTATTGAGATCTGGGATTGTCGCGGTGATTTGGTATCACACGTGGGTTGGCCCCAGATGGATTATTCGTGACTTTGGGTCACCAATGGTTTCGCACCACATTGATGGATATCGTGACTTTGGGTCACGGTGGTTTGGCACCACCGGTGGTTTGGCACCACCGGTGGTTTGGTACCACACGGGTAGAAAAGGTGTTACGGATGGTTAGGATCGGTGCATTAATTGTATTGCTTTGTTATGATGTGTGTTAGTATGTTGCACATCTGGGAGGATTTATGCCTTGAGTCTTGCAACTCACCTTCTCCTTATCATTTGGTGACACTTAGATCGCGGACATGGGAGCGGGGTAGACTCGAGGTGCCCATGCCATGAATAAAAGTCAGATTTGCGCTGGTTTTAAACTTGGTACTTCGCTTTATTTATTTTTCATTTGGATTTGTTGGGTTTGTAAAAGGTTTTTTTTTTAAATTTTACTTTGGTTATCTTTATGCTTAAATTTAATTTCAAATATGCCTTAACAAATTATTGGGTTAATATTGTATAAAATTGGGAAAGAATAGATTTTCAAAACCACGAAGCGACATGTTTTAAAACTTTACCATCGGGTAACACGCTGTAATTCAAATTCCAAACTTGAATGCGATTTATTATTAACTTAAAAATGTTTTTACAACAACAACAAGGATTACTTAAATTTCTAAATGAGATAAACTTGTTTTACTTACATATCTGATTAAGTTTTCAAAATTACCGGGTTTTCAAATACACTATCGCTTTTTAACCAATCATGCTCAAGTTTTCTACAAGAACAAAACATACAAAAGAGTTTTCATCAGATTTTTAACCGGAAACCTAAACCTCACAAATACATTTTCCTGTAACATACCAGATTCGGTAGTGGTGTATTGACCGGGTTTGGGGTGTTACATAACATGCTTGATGAGGATATGTGTTTAGGCAATTGGCCAAATTGGTTTGAGCATGTTTAGTTAGCTTACCTTTAATTTGAAATAAATGATAAGTTAATTTCCTGTTATACGAACTTACTAAGCATTAAATGCTTACTATGTTTTATTCCATCTGTTTTATAGTAACCCAGAAGTTCGTTAAGGTTGGAAGTTGGTCGGAGCCACATCACACTATCAATCCCCCTTTTTGGTATATTTATTAAATCAACTTCGATATAATGGAATGTATAGGTTAATTTGGTCATTGATGACATGTAAATGTTTTGTTGTAATTAGTCATTTGAATAGCTTATGTTTGATACATTTTGATATATATAAGTATATGGCCTTACCATGATTGATATGTGTTTTGGTATAATTGATTGATGGTTAATTAATAGGAAAATTATGACATGGCTTGAGTTGGTATAGTTGTTATAGATATGAATATATATATATATATATGTAAGTGATCAAATTGTTAAGCATGGATACTTGATTATATAAGATGATTTGATATGCATAAGACTTGGTTATGGCTTGATTCAAATGTTTTATATTGGATTGGGAATGTGTTTAAGTGTTAATGTAGATGGAAGACAAGTTTGGCTGAGAAATAAGGCTTGGAAATGGAATTATTTTGTCCGCACAGGCACAGGCGTGTGTCTTAGCCATGAGTTACACATGGCCTAGCACATGGGCATGTGTTTCGGCCGTGTGTCCCTTGCATCTTTAAAATTTCAAAACAAAATGCTCAGAATTAATCATACAGCCTAACACATGGGCATGTGACTTGGTCATTTGACCCAAGTCAGAGAGTTACACGGGTACAGACACAGGCTAGGACATGGCAGTGTGCCCTATTTTAAATGCGTACACAGCCTGTGACATTGGCGTGTCTCTTGCTTGTGTTAGCCACACAGCCGTGTGTACCCTACACCTAGGAAATTTTTTTTAATTTTGCGAAAATTCTCTGAGTAACCGGTTTAGTCCCGACCAGTTTCAATGTATGTTTTTGGCCTCGACAGCTTATATAAGGGACTTTATGAATAATATCTAACATGAATGTTAAGTAACATAAAATGTTTATATTTGATCTATTTATTCTAGTAATGCTCTATAACCCTATTTCGGCGACAGATACGAGTTAGGGGTGTTATATAACTTGCCAAATCAATTCACAATGCAATCTTTAACATATCTAACTTATGAAAGCATTAAATCTTCACATCTATTAGCATTAATCATGACCAAAACCATGCAGTTCCAATATTAACCATAATCCAACTATTGCATCAATATCAAGGTGACTATTTACATGACATAATGGTCCTATATCTATGCCACAACTTAAAGAACCAAAATGAACATATTTCTAACATTTCGACAATAGTGTGATGTTCGCAAAGATCAAATTTGGGAGTTCCACAAATGAAGATCTACAAGTAGGAGAAACAACTAAAGTAATCATAGAAATGCTTAGTAAGTTCAAATGGAAAATACTATGCTTACCTTTGATAAACATAAGAATATTAGCTACCATAGTTTTGGCATAAATTTGGCTAGGACATGGCACTTAAAATGACAACAAAATGAGCATAATTATTCATGAACATTAGACATTATAAGCAAAACTCAAAGCATAACCAATTTATATCACTTTTACATATGAGTAACACTCGATTATCTTATTGACCTAAAATTTAAAGAAAGATAGGATTTAATTGAAAGTATTGGTAAATCGATGAACTCCACTAGGAATTTCAAAAATTCTAGTGGTTGAACTGTGATTAGTAGGATCTCAATTCTAGTTTAGTTATATTAGAATCGGTTGGTTCCAAAGTGGAAGACAGGATGATTAAGAATGAGTGGTTGTTTTGGCCTGTGGAGACCATGCCATAAGGCTATATATAGGTGACTGTGGAAACAAGATTCTTTTCAAAAAAATTCAAATTTTCTTCCTCTGTAGCACTGTCTTCTTTGTTCACTCTAAGGAAGAAGAGGATGAGGTTAAAGGAAGCTCTGCATGTTGTAGCTACCATATGAATTAAAGTCTAGAAGTAGAGGAACTTGGGAAATGGTAAGCTTTCTTACTCCTTCGTGCTTATGAAATAAAGAAAGAGGTAGTGTAAGAACTCTTAAAAGCTTTGAGTAATTATGGATTTTGGGTTTAAGGGTTGAACTGTAATAGCCCGGTTTAGACCCTAGTCAGAACAGTGGTTTTGAGACCAAAAATATGAGATTGGAATAATATTTTTAATATTTTTTCTGTGTGTACAGTATGTGAATTAGCCTATGTGAAATTTCTATGTGAAGATTTTATTGATTGTGTGATTCAATTACGAAAAGGACTAAATCGCATAAAGTGCAAAATAATGTGTGCTGATTGTTAAGTGCTTAGGTGTTGTATTTATAATAGGAAGGCCTTATGAGGCAATTAAACCACTATTAAGGTTAGTGGGTAGTAATGGACCAAAATAACCTTTATGAATAAATGTTTTATAAATTAAATAAAAGGTTAGTTTGGTAATTAGTAAAATAAGTCATAAATAATAAAACAAAACACATAAGATGACCATTATCATCTTTATTAGCCGAATTTGAATAAGAAAAAAAGGGTTTATAGCTTTGTGATATTCGGCCATTGTTACTCTTGATTAAGGTATGTTCTTTGATCGATTTTTGATGATTTTTACATTTTTGAGATCGTTGCTTCGTGCTCTTTCAAACCCATGCTTAAATTTTGTGAATTGATGATGTTTTTAAATGTACCATTGATGAAAATGTGAGTTCTTGAATGTTTGACGGTGGAAAATAAAATCTTAGTGTTGGGTTAACATAGTTTGTATTGGGATTTTTAATGAAATTGAGTATTTTGGGCCTAATTGAGAAAATGAGAAGTAGGAAGACTAAATTGTGAAATAAATGAAATGTGTGGGATTGTATTAGCATGGAAATAATTTGGCTAAGCTTATGTGAATAGAAATTTGGTGTACTAAGTGATTTGATGAATTAGGGACTAAAGTGTCAAAATGCAAAAATGTGAGGGCTATTTTGTAAAATGCCCTAAATAAGTGTGTGTGGACTAAATTGAATGAATTGGTGATTGAATGGATTGAATTTGAATGTGTATAGACCAAGAAAGGAGAGGTCCGGATCGAGATCGAGGCAAAGACAAAGTGCTCGATTAATCGATCGTTTCGATATTTCGACATCCGAGGTAAGTTCAGATATAATACTAGTTGTTAAATTATATCTGCGTGATGTGAATTGAATGAATATATGTACATAATTATGAGAATGAAAATGCTATGTGCTGGATTGAAATTGATGGCACTAAGTGTGTGAAATTAGAAATGAGACAGAGATGACTAGCACCGTGTGTGCGAAAAGATAGAAGATTCGGCTTATCGAATTGGCACTGTGTGTACGATACCAATATAAGTTCGGTTTTAATATTGGCACTAAGTGTGCGATGAAAAATATGTTTCGGCTACGAATTGGCACTAAGTGTGCAAGTAAATCAAGATAATAGCAAAGGTTGATCGAAATGTAAAATCGAGCGGTTAAGTAGCATGATTGGTGAGTAGATATGTGTTGGCAAAGGTATGTATGATACCTATGTGGTTGGTGAAATTGAAGGTAGATGAATGGAATGCTATGTGAATATTGGATATAGTTGAATATGTGTATCATTGGTAAATTATCTATGTGATGGTTTAATTTGTACATTGATTTGATTTAATGAGTTAATTGTACATCTCAAACTTACTAAGCTTTGAAAGCTTATTGTGTGATGTGTTTCTCTATTTTACAGTGTCAGTAAAGCTAGCTCGGATCCGGGATCGTTAGCATCTTTATCACACTATCGACAATCTATTTTGGTACTTTTAGAAAGATGTATATAGATGGAATATGGCATGTATAGGCTAGAAGTTATGGCATGTGTTGAAATGCTTAATCCTTGCCATATGATTTGGCTTGGAGGTTGAATGATGTTGAACTTATGCCTGAGCTATAAATAAGGTATATTTCATGAGTATGTGGTTAATGAAAGATGTGATTTGAAGATGAATTATAGCATAGAATATATAATGCTTGATATATATATGTTTTGAGATGCATAATTGTTACTTTGAATGGAATCATTTCGGATGATATTAGGTATGGAAGTAGATAGTATTATTGACGATTAATTGGTGCATGGAATGGTATATTTTGAAAGCATTTAGAAGTATGAATTGGTTTTGTTTTAAAGCTTGTAGGTATGACCCAAGTGTAGGTGGCAAATAGGCCTTCCAAATGGCCTATTTTGTATACATGGTCAAGGGACACGGGCGTGTGCCTCTACCGTGTGGTTCAAGGTCCACTTCGAAGTATGCCTGGGTAGGATACACGGTCATGGCACACGGACGTGCCTGGTGGCTGTGTAACTAAGTCAGTAGCTAGCCTAATTTCCACAGCCATGACACACGGGCGAATCTGGTGGTCGTGGGAACAAGTCAGTATATATGCTCTATTTTGGCACAGTCTGGACACATGGGCGTGTCTAGTAGTCGTGTGAGGCACACGGCCTGACTGCACGAGCGTGTGACCTTTGCAGTATTGAAAAAAATGTTTAAATTTCTAAAATTTTTGTAAGTGTTTGGTTTAGTCCCAATCTCTTTCTAACACGTGTTTTGTAACACCCCTAACCCGTATCCGTCACCAAAATAGGGTTAAAGACGTTACTGGACAAATCAAAAACTTTTATAAACATTTAGTAAAATAATTCACCAATCGAAATCAAAGTGTCCCTTATATAGGTCAACGAGACCTTAATCATGTTTTAAAGTAGGGCCAGGACTAAACCAAACACATAAAGAAATTCTCAGAAATTTAAAACTTTTTGAAAAACTATCAAGGTCACATGCCCATGTGACCAGACCATGTGTCTCCCACGGCCACCAGACACAACCATGTGTCAAGCACTGTCATAATAGAGCATGTATTCTGACTTATCCACATGGCCACCAGGCACGCCCGTGCGCCATGGCCGTGTACTCTTAGGCTAGATACTGCTTTACTCATACGGCTACCTGGCACGTCCGTGTGCCATGGCCTTGTACACTTAGGATAACTACTGACTTATACCCACGGCCACTAGGCACGCCATGTGCCGCAGCCATGTAGGCAAAATAGACCACTTACAAGGTCAAAATGCCACCCACACTAGGGTCATCTCTCCTAGCTACATACCAATTCACTTCATGCACAATTAACATCCAAAGATAAATCAAACTAAACAACCAATATTCACGTCCAATCTCCTTTCTCTTCATACCATTCTTTTGATCAAACATACTAACTCATAATGCATTCATAATCTTACCAAAAACTTGACCATTTCATAGCCATGGGACTATACCAAAATCAACATCATATACCACATTTGCAAATGCATAATAACAACATTAAACTAGCCACATCACATGGCTAATTTCATAAATCAAACTTATTCCAATATGACTATCATGTACATGCCATATTTAGCCATATTGCAAAGGTACAAAAAAGAGTTTGTGTAGTGTGATGATAATCCTCGATGGTCCCGAGCCTTCAGTAGCTTCGGCGATCTATAAAATAGAGAAAAATATGCACGGAGTAATCTTTCAAAAGCTTAGTAAGCCATATACAAATAAACTTAGCATATAATACACATATTCAATTTCATAGAATGTCATTTATAGTTCTCATAGCAAATTCATCTCATATTCATTGGTTCACATGCTTAGCCATATAATACCAAAATTCTTCAACTCAAGTATCACATGCACACATAACTTATTCAAGCATATTTTCACATATTATTTTGTCATTCCATTTCACATATTCATCATAGTAAGTTCATATAGATACTTACCTTTCATGCACACTTAGTTTACATATCAAACGTACCTAATATGGATATACAAATCACATAGTCATTCATATCTCAGATTTTTCAGTTAAACCATTCAGAATCTAATAGGATAAGCAGAGTGCTCAAAATAGTCTTACAATGCCAACGTCCCAGACGTGGTCTAACATGAAATCAGCTATCGATGCCACTATCCCAGACAGGGTCTTACACGAATGAATACGATGCCAATGTCCTAGACATGGTCTTACACGTTACCAAATATCGATGCCATTGTCCTAGACAGGGTATTACATGAAATCTCAAATCAATGCCAATGTCCCAGACGTTGTCTTACATGATATCACATAACTGACACCTATGTCACGACATAGACTACCCTATCTATTCCTAGGTTCAAACAGGACTTCTTGGACTTTGTTACTATGTCAATTCTATTTCAGAATTCTTGTATACATCATCTCATATACATTCATCATTATCAATAGTCATAAGAGCATACATAATTCAATACAAATACATTTATTTGTATATTGACTTACCTCAGATTCAGATATTCGTTCAGACTCAGTTATTCGACTACTTTCACTTTCCCGCGATCTAAGTCTATTTTCTTCGGTTCTTAACCTATACATATTTAAATTTAACCCTTTTATTTAATAACTCATCCAATTCAATCCAAACACACATATTTAGGACAATTTATGAATTTTCCCTTATATTTACACATTTGGACATTTTAGTCCCTAAATCACAAAATACATCAAAATCATCATATTCCCATGCTTAGCCTACAAGCCCATACTTTTCATTTATTTCACAATTTAGTCCCTCAAATAATCATTTTCTCAATTGAGTCCAATATACTCAAATTCAATCAAACTCCAAAGACAAACTATGATAATCATATACATATATTTCATATTTCACTATAAAGCATCATAAATCACATGAGTTCATCTAAAGCTCATCTCAAAAACATCATCAATTCTCAAAATTAAAACATGGGTTTCAAAGATTTTGAAGCAACGATTGCAAAAACGTAAAATATATCAAAAAACGAAGTCAAAACTTCCCTCAATCAAAGCTTGCAAGTGTCGAATGTGTGACAGCTTGTAAACCGTTATTCTTTTCTTTCGAAAATCGGAAGAGTAAAGGTGATAATAGCCATTCCATGCTTTATTTTTATGTTTTAGTTCATTTATAAAACAATTTACAAATTTAACCTTATACTAAAAATATGTATATAAAAACATTAAGGGCATTATTGACCTTTATTCATCCACTAACTAAATAGTGGTTTAATTGCATCGTAAGGCCTCCTCTTTTAAAAGCCACATCAAATAGGCACTTAATCAATTAGAAAGCCACTTTTACACTTTATGCGATTTAATCCTTTTCTCAAATTAAACACACAAATAATCAATTTTTTCATACAAGGCTTTCACACATGAATAGTCACATATAAAAGGCACAAAAAATAATATTAAAATATTTTATGAACTTGGATTTGTGGTTCGAAACCACTGTTCTAACAAAGGTCTAAACCGGACTGTTACAATTCTCTCCCCTTAGGGATTTTCATCCTCGAAACTCTTACCATTGAACAAATTTAGATATTGTTGTCTCATTGCATCTTCAGGCTCCCACGTAGCCTCTTCTATTCCATGTCGATGCCACGATACTTTAACTAATGGAATTTTCTTGTTTCTCAACTTCGAGAGCTAGAATACAGATTGGTTCTTCCCCGTATGTCATATCAGATCAAATTTCAATCTCAGATGGAGTAATCACATGTGACGGATCAGATCGATATCTACGGAGCATCGAAACATGGAATACATTGTGTATCTTTTCAAACTCAGATGGCAACAAAAATTTGAATGCAACTGGCCCAACACGTTCAATAATCTCATAAGGTCCGATGAACCTTAGACTCAACTTGCCTTTATGTCCAAATCGGAGTACTTTCTTCCACGGAGACACTTTTAAGAACACTTTGTCACCGATTTCAAATTCAATCTCTTTCAAGTCTGCATAAGACTTCTGACGATCAGATGCTGCTTTCAGACTGTCATGGATTACTTTCACTTTTTGTTCTGTATCTTTTATCAAATCCACCTCGTGTAATTTACTTTCACTAAGCTCAGTCCAATACAGAGGTGTTCGACATTTACGTCCGTACAAGGCTTCATAAGGTGCCATTTTGAAAATTTATTTGATCTATGGAAAGCCTTGAGAAGAAAAATCATATATTTGTTCTTTATTGGATGATATAAACAGTTCTTTGCTTGTAAATTTGTCTCATTTGTGCATTTGGACAGTCATCTTCCTCGATTACATTCGAGGGTGCAATAATTCTTTTCTTACCTTTTCTACCAAGAGCTATCACATTGAACTGCAGGGATGGATGAGGTATCAAATTGCATCTTTCTTTCTCGGAGTCAGAGGCAATCCTGAAATAAAATCCATTGTCACTCTATCCCATTTCCACTTAGGAATCAAAATCAGTTGTACCATCCCAGACGGAACCTGATGTTCAGCTTTAACTTGCTAACAGACTAAACATTTCGAAACAAAATCATAAATGTCTCGCCTCGTACCAGACCACCAATAATGTTGTTTCAAATTATGGTACATTTTTGTACTCCCGGATGAACAGATAAACGACTATTATGTGCTTCATTCAAAATCAACTGGATCATTTTTGGATTTTTCGGAACACAAATTCGATCTCGGAATCTCAAATAATTGTTATCATCCACTAGAAATTTAGAATCAGAATTCGGACACATTGAGCTCATTTCGCTATTATTTCATTATCAACTTTATGAGCACCACAAATCTACTTAAAAATAACGGTTTTGTTTTCAATTCAGCTATCACTGAAGTATCATCAGACAAATCTAATTGAGTATTCAAAGCACATAGTGTAAATAGTGATTTCCTACTTAGTGCATTAGCAACGACATTTGCTTTACCCAGGTGATAATCTATCACAAGTTCATAATCTTTCAATAGGTCTAACCATATTCTCTATGTAGATTCAAATCTTTTTGAGTCATCAGGTATTTCAGACTTTTAAGATCTGAAAACACATGACATTTCTCCCCGAACAGATAATATCACCAAATTTTTAATGCAAACACAATCGCAGCTAGCTCAATGTGATATGTAAGATAGTTCTTTTCATGCGGCTTCAATCGCCTTCTTGCATCAAAACACATCCCAAAAAATTTAACGAAGGATCACTATATATCACAAATTCTTTACTCGATTCTAGGCTGTACTAAAATTTGAGCTTCAGTCAAAAGGCTTTTAACTGATCAAAACTTTTCTGACATTTATAAGACCATTCAAACCTTACATCTTTCTAAAGTAATCTAGTCAACGGAGTTGCTATACCGAAAAGCCTTTTACAAATCGATGATAATAACTAGCAAGTCCCAGAAAACTGCGAATTTAAGATACATTGTTCGGGGGTTTCCAATCCAGAATAATAGAAATCTTACTCGGATCAACACGTATTCCTAAGGCCGATACAATATGTCCTAGAAAAATAACTTCACGCAACCAGAATTCACATTTGTTGAATTTCGCACACAATTGTTTTTCTCTCAGAGTTTGCAACACAATCCTCAGATGTTCGGCATGCTCAGTCTCATCCCGTGAATAAATCAAAATGTCATCAATGAATACAACAACAAAATGATCTAGGTACGTCTGAATCATTCACTCTCAATTGACAGTATCCCGATCTTAGATCAATCTTAGAAAACACAGTGTCTCCTTTTAGCTGATCAAATAAATCATCAATCCTAGGCAACAGATATTTATTCTTTATGGTCACTTTGTTCAACTAAAGATAATCAATGCACATTCTCATCGTGCCATCTTTCTTTTTCACAAACAGTAGGGAGCACCCCAAGGTGGGAAACTCAGTCTAGCGAACCCTCTGTCAATTAACTCTTGCAGTTGTGACTTTAACTCTTTCAACTCTATTGGTGTCTTTCTATACGGAGCTATCGAAATAGGAGTCGTACCAGGCAACAAATTAATACCAAATTCAACTTCACGTATCAGAGGCAATCCCGGTATTCTTCAGGGAATACATTAGAAAACTCACAAACAACTGACACTGATTCAACTTTCCTTTCAGATACTTTCGAATCAATCACATAAGCAAAATAAGCTTCGTAACCCTTTTTCATATATTTTTGAGCTTTCAATATAGATATCGCAGTAGGAAATCCATTCAAATCAGTGGACTCAATCCAACTATTTCATCATTTGGACATCTCAAATCAATAGTCTTTCTTTTGCAACTCACAACAGTATCATACAATGTCAACAAATCCATACCCAAAATGATATCAAACTCATCAAATGGTAGTAGCATCAGAACAGCAGGGAAACAGATATATCTAAACATTAACAAACAATTCTTGCATACTTTGTCAACTAGGACACTTTTACCTAAGCGGTTCGATACTTTTATAACAAACTCAGTAGACTCTACAGGCAAAGTCTTACTGAATATTAAGTTCATACATATATATGAATTAGTAGAACCAGGGTCTATCAATGCAATCACAGAAGTATCATAAAGTGTGAATGTACCCGTTATAACATCTAGAGATGAAGCTTCCTCCCGAGCTCGGATACATACGCTCTTGCAGGTGCTCTAACTTCAGATCTCACAACAGCATCTCTTGCAGTTCTCTGACTACCACTGACATTTCTTGCATTTTGAAAAGATCTACCTCTCGATGGGACATTATTAGATCTCAAATTCTAAATAGCCTTTGTTCAACAGACTCTGGGCAATCACGGATGAAATGATCTAATGATCCGCATCTGAAGCAAGCTCAATCATTTAATCTACAACTTCTCGGATGCCTTTTTCCACAGTGCTTACGTTTAGTTTTCTCGGATCGAACATTTCCAACACTTGCTATTGAATTCACTGTAGTTTTAAAGCTTTTTTGTGATCTAGCTCGATCTCTACTCGAGTTTCCCACATTAACTCTTGAACAGCTTTGTTCATCTCAAAATTTCTTCAAAGCAGACTGAAATGATTTACTTGAAAATCTTTTCTCACCTCTCTAGCTTCAGACTCAGCTTTTCTTTTGTCTTTCCTGAGTGCTTCAACATTGCACACTCGATCAACAAAGACAACAAACTCTTTTATCTCTAAAATCCCAATTAGAAAGCGGATATCTTCATTAAGGTCGTCTTCGAATCTTTTACACATTATTGCCTCGGTGGACACACATTCACGAGCATACTGACTCAATCTCATGAACTCTCATTTATATTCCGTAACAATCATACAGCCCTATTTCAATTCTGAAAATTCCTTTCATTTCTGATCAATGAATCTCTCACTGATTTATTTCTTTCAGAATTCAGTCTGAAAGAAGTCCCATGTGACCCGCTCTTTCAGAACAATAGAAATCAAAGTCTTCCACCACTGGTAAGCTGCATCTTGAAGCAGTGAAACAACACATTTAATACTTTCTTCCAAAGTCAATGACATCTCATCAAATACTCAGATAGTGTTTTCTAACCAGAACTCGACTTTTTCAACATCATCATCACTAGTGGCCCTAAACTCTTTAGTCCCATACTTTGAATTTTGTCAACTGGAGGTTTATTCAACAGATTCAGATTTGTAATCGGAGGCATAGCAGATGTCTGAAGGGGATTAAGCGAGGGTGAAGGTTGTGAAACAGCCAGATTATTTCTCATAAATTGAGTGAACCACTCACTCATCATCTACAAGAATGCTTGTTTAGCTTCTCCCCATTGACCACTTGTAACCTGTCTCGATTCAAATGCCGATGTCCTTTGCATAGGAGCAGGCGCATTGCTTTCTACATCGTCACCTATGGCTCTTTCGGGATCCATTTCTATACGATAAACACATTTTATACATCAGGATTCATCACACTATCACCGTTCAAATATATGGCATGCATAGCTAGACTCTGATACGCTACGTTAGTCTGAGAATCGACTAACCGTAGCTCTGATACCAATCAATTGTAAAAACCCTAACCCGTATCCGTCACTGAAATAGGGTTAAAGATTTTACCAGACAGATCAAAAAATTTTATAAGCATTTAGGAAAATAATCTACCAATCAAAATCAAAGTGTCCCTTATATAGGTCAACGAGAACTTAATCATGTTTTAGAGTAGGGCCGGGACTAAACCAAACACATATAGAAATTCTCAAAAATTTAAAACTTTTTCAAAAACTATCAAGGTCACACGCCCATGTGACCAGGCCGTGTGTCTCCCACGACCACCAAACACAACCGTGTGTCCAAGCCGTGTCATAACAGAGCATGTATTCTGACTTATCCACTCGGCCACCAGGCACGCCCGTGCGCCATGGCTGTGTACTCTTAGGATAGCTACTGACTTATACCCACGGCCACTAGGCACGCTCGTGTGCCGCAGCCGTGTAGTCAAAACAGACCATTTGCAAGGGCAAAATGCCACTCACACTAGGGTCATCTCTCCTAGATACATACTAATTCACTTCATGCACAATTAACATCCAAAGATAAATCAAACTAAACAACCAATATTCACATCCAATCTCCTTTCTAATCATACCATTCCTTTGATCAATCATACTAACTCATAATGCATTCATATGCTTACCATAAACCTGACCATTTCATAACCATGGGATTATACCAAAATCAACATCATATACCGTATTTACAAATGCATAATATCAACATTAAACTAGCCACATCACATGGCTAATTTCATAACTCAAACTTATTCCAATATGACTAGCCTACACTTACCATATTTAGCTATATACATATTGCAAAGGTAGCAAAAGAGTTCGTGTAGTGTGATGATGATCCTCGACGGTCCCGATTCAGTAGCTTCGAGATCTATAAAACAGAGAAAAACACGCACAGAGTAAGCTTTCAAAAGATTAGTAAGCCATATACAAATAAACTTATCGTAAAATACACATATTCAATTTGATAGAATGTCATTTATAGTTCTTATAGCAAATTCATCTCATATTCATTGGCCACATGTTTAGCCATATAATACAAAAATTGTTCAACTCAAGTATCACATTCACACATAACTCATTCAAGCATATTTTCACATATTATTCCATCAGTCCATTTCACATATTTGTCATAGTAAGTTCATATAGATACGTACCTTTCATGCACACTTAGTGTACATATCAAACGTATCTGATACGGATATACAAATCACATAGTCATTCATATATCAGATTTGCCCATTGAACCATTCGAAATCTAATAAGATACACAGAGTGATCGAAATAGTTGTACAATGCCAATGTCCCAAATGTGGTCTTACATGTAATCAGTTATCGATGCCACTGTCCCAGACAGGGTCTTACACGAATGAATGCGATGCCAATGTCCCGAACATAGTCTTACACGTAACCAAATATCGATGCCACTGTCCCAGACAGAGTCTTACACGAAATCTCAAATCAATGCCAACATCCCAGACTTGGTCTTACATGATATCACATAACAGACACCTATGTCATGACATAGACTACCCTATCTATTCCTAGGTTCAAACGGGACTTCTTAGACTTTGTTACTATGTCAATTCTATTTCAGAATTCTTGTATACATCATCTCATATACATTCATCATCATCAATAGTCATAAGAATGTACATAATTTAATACAAACACATTTATTTGTATATTGACTTACCTCGGATTCGGATATTCGTTCTGACTCGATTATTCGACTACTTTCGCTTTCTCGTGATCTAAGTCTATTTTCTTCTATTCTTGATCTATACATATTCAAATTTAACCCTTTTATTCACTAACTCATCCAATTCAATCCAAACACACATATTTATGGCGATTTACAAATTAGCCCTTATATTTACACATTTAGACATTTTAGTCCTTAAATCACAAAATCACAAAATATATCAAAATTATCATATACCCATGCTTAGCCGAATACTTTTGTATCTCATGCAAGCCCATACGTTTCATTTATTTCACAATTTAGTCCCTCAAATAATCATTTTCTCAATTGAGTCCAATATACTCAAATTCAACAAAATTCCAAAGACAAACTATGATAATCATATACATATCTTTCATATTTCACTATAAAGCATCATAAGTCACATGAGTTCATCTAAAGCTCATCTTAAAAACATCATCAATTCTTAAAATTAAAACATGGGTTTCAAAGATTTCGAAGCAACGATTGCAAAAACATAAAAATTATCAAAAACTGAAGTCAAAACTTACCTCAATCAAAGCTTGCAAGTGTTGAATGTGTGAAAGCTTGTAAAACCTTATTCTTTTCTTTCTAAAATCAGTGGAATAAAGATGATAATAGCCATTCCATGCTTTATTTTTATGTTTTAATTCATTTATTAAACAATTTACAACTTTAACCTTATATTAAAAATATGTATATAAAAATATTAAAGGCATTAATGACCTTTATTCATCCACTAACTATATAGTGGTTTAATTGCCTCATAAGGCCTCCTCTTTTAAAAGCCACATCAAATAGGCACTTAATCAATTAGAAAGCCACTTTTACACTTTATGCGACTTAATCCTTTTGTCAAATTAAACAAAAATAATCAAATTTTTCATACGAGGCTTTCACACATGCTTAGTCACATATCAAAGGCATAGAAAATAATATTAAAATATTTTATGAATTCTGATTTGTGGTTTTGAAACCACTATTTTGACTAGAGTCTAAATCAAACTATTACATATTGGTCTCGTAGACCTCAATAAGGGACTATATGCTAGTATTTGAATATGTTTGATTGATGATTGACTTTGTGTCGTAAAATGATAGTGAAATGTTACGATTGTTTGATAATGCTTCTCAACTCCATTTCGGTGACGATTTTGGGTTGGGATGTTACATTTTATTGGTATCATAACTATGGTTTAGTCGATTCTCAGACTAACGTAGCGTGTGTGGATCTAGCTATACATGCCATATATATAAATTGTAATAGTGTGATGAATTCTCACAGTGAAAATGTGTTTTCATATAGTAATGGATCCCGATCGAGCAGTTGCTAACGATGTTGAGAGTAACTTGCCTGCTCCCACTCAAGGGACAACGCCGGCCACATATAAGCCGAATGATAGTAGTGAGGGAGGAGAGGCTAAGCAAGCCTTCTTCCGAATGATGAGTGAGTGGTTTTCAATGTTTGTTCGAATGAATCTGGCTACTCCACAACCTCCACCCCTACAAGTACCTGTTGTGCCATAAGTGATAGATTCAATCCGATTAAATAAACCTCCTTTGGATAAGATTCGTAAGTATAGGGCCAAAGAGTTTAGGGCCACAGCTGATGATGATGCTGAGCGAGCTGAGTTTTTGGCTTGAGAATATAATTCAAGTATTTGATGAGATGTCGTTGACCTCTGATGAATGCATTAAGTGTAGTTTCTTTGCTAAAAGATATGACTTATAACTGGTGGAAGACATTGACATCCGTGGTTCTGAGAGAGAGAATCACCTGGGATTTCTTTCAAGTTTAATTTAAAAAGAATTATATTAGTTAACGATTCATTGATTAGAAATGCAAAGAGTTTCTAGAATTAAAACAGGGACGTATGTCAGTTACGGAATATGAATGAGAATTTGTGAGATTGAGCCAATACACGCGAGAATGTGTTTCAACTGAAGTTGTTATGTGTAAACGCTTCATTGAAGGGCTGAATGAAGACATTAATTATTGGTCAGGATACTTGACATAAATGAATTTATCGTGTTGGTTGAAAGAGCTTGCAAAGCTGAGGAGCTTAGCAAGGAAAAGAAGAAAGCTGACTTTGAAGCTTGTGATGAAAGGAAAAGATTGATGAGTAAGATTTCTAAACCTTCGATGAAGAGATTTAGAGATACAAGAAATCGATCAGATGCTTCGTTTGGACATTCAAGTAGAGATTGTGTGAGACAAAGCATTGTTTCATGAGATCAAATTCCAACTGAATCCAATGTTGGAAGTGCCAAAAGTAACAAACCTGAGTGTAGACAGTGTGGAAGATGACATGTGGGAGAATTTTGGGGCAAATATAATAATCAAACTTGTTATAAATATGGATCACGAGATCACTTTATTCGAGACTGGCCAAAGATGATTGAGGAAGAAAATGTTCAGAATGTGAGATCGAGTAATGTGATGTCTAGGGGTAGACCACCTAGAAACGTCAAGAATGTGTGTGGAAGACAAACAGAGACTACTAATACAGCTATGAGATCGGAGGCAAGAGCACCTTCTCAAGTTTATGCTATACATGCATGAGAGGGAGTGTCACCACCAGACGTCATCTCTGGGAGTTTTACTCTATTTGATACTGATGTGATTGAATTGATAGATCCAGGATCTACTCATTCCTATGCGTGTCTAAATCTAATATCAAGTAAAACTCTACCTGTTGAGTCTACTAAATTTGTGATTAGAGTATCGAACCCCTTAGGCAAGTGTATCTTGGTGGATAAAGTGTGCAAGAATTGCCCATTGATGTTTCGGGATATATGCTTTTCGGCTAATTTGATGTTGTTACCATTCGATGAATTGATCTTATTTTGGGTACAGATTGGCTTACTTTGCATAATGCCATTATGAATTGTAAAAGAAAGAGTATTTAATTGAGAAGTCAATATGGTGAGATATTTCGAATTGAATCCAGTGATATGAAAAGGTTACTAGCTGTTGTATCTGCAGTGAAAGCTTTGAACTATGTGAGAAAGGGTTGCGAAGCTTATCTGGCATACGTGATTGATACAAAAGTTACTGAGAAGAAAGTTGAATCGGTACCTGTGGTTTGTGAGTTTCCAGATGTGTTTTCTGAAGAGCTATCGGGATTACCTTCAATACGCGAAGTTGAACTTGGAATTTAATTAATGCTGGGGACTACTCATATCTCAATAGCTCCGTATAGAATGGCATAAACAGAATTGAAAGAGTTGAAGTCTCAGTTACAAGAATTGATAGATAGAGGATTTTCACGACTGAGTTTCTCACCTTGGGGTGCTCCTATGTTATTTGTGAAAAATAAATATGGCACTATGAGAATGTGTATTGACTTTCGATAGCTAAACAAAGTGGTGATAAAGAATAAATATCCATTGCCTCGTATTGATGATTTTTTTATTAGATGAAAGTAGCTACAGTATTTTCTAAGATAGATTTGAGATCGGGCTACAATCAGTTAAGAGTTAAAGAATCTGATGTGCCGAAAACTGCTTTCAGAATGAGGTACGGATATTATGAATTCTTAGTGATGCCTTTCGGACTAACGAATGCTCTTATAGTGTTTATGGATTTGATGAATCGGATATTCAGACCGTATTTGGATCGCTTTGTTGTATGATATTCTGATTTATTCCTTTGATGAGACACAACATATCGGGCATTTGAGAATTGTGTTACAGACTCTATGTGAGAAGCAATTGTATGAAAAGTTTAGTAAATGTGAGTTTTGGTTGCGTGAGATTGGATTTCTGGGGGATATTGTATCAGCCATGGGAATACGAGTTTATCCAAGTAAAATCTCAGCAATTTTAGAATGGAAACCTCCGAGAAATGTGTCTGAAGTCTGCAGTTTTTGTAGACCTTAATAAGGGACTATATGCTAGCATTTGAATATGTTTGATTGATGATTGACTTTGTGTCGTAAAATGAAAGTGAAATGTTCCGATTGTTCGGTAATGCCTCTTAACTCCATTTGGTGACTATTTCGGGTTAGGGGTGTTGCATGAACACCTTTAGTTTAACTGATAAATGATTTTTATGCTTAGCTGTAAAGACAAATGAGGCTCTGTGTAACACCCCTTACCCATATCCGATGCCAGAATAGGGTACGAGGCATTATCGAACTTATTCACAAGCAAACATTCAAAGCCAAAACATGAATTTCCACTCAAATTTAAAACTTTCCAAAAAGATTCATATCGTCCCTAAAATGAGCCTACGAGGCCTAAAACATGCATCGGAAGTGGTTCGGGACTAAACCAAGAACTTTGGAAACTTTTGGAAAATTTAGAAAAATTTTAATGAAAAAAGGGTCACACGCCTGTGTGACCCTAAGACACGAAAGTGCTTTAGGCTGTGTTCAAATTAGAGAGCTTTCTATTTATGACATCATCATCAAATTGAGGTCACATGGAAAGTCACACGCTCGTGTGCTTAGGCCGTGAGATCGATTAAATTTTCATCATTTTTCTAAAAATAGGTGCAGACTTCACCTGGCCAAGGCACACACCCGTGTTCGAGGCCGTGAAGCACACATGGCTGAGACACACCTCCATGTCTCTACCCATGTGCTATATTCCAGATATTCTATTTTGCATCAAATAAGGTGCAGGGGACACACAGCTAGAAAACATGCCTGTAGGGCTGAGTGTGTGTCCCACACGACCTAGACACATGCCCGTGGGGTGGCCCGTGTGTCCCACATGGCCTAGACACATGCCTGTGTGTCTACCCATGTGGACAAAAACAATTCTATTTACCAAGACATTTTTTCACCCTTCTATGAACATACCTACACAAAAAACATGGCACACATCTTAACACATACACTAAACCAAATCAGCCATATCATTCACATGCTATTTTCTATCACACACATATATAACTAAACCAATATTAGCCAATTCCAATTGCCACTTACAAATTGAATTATCCACCATAATTAACATTTAGGAATTTGGTCATACGTTAACATCATACATGTTGCAATTGAACATCCTTAGTCATTCCAATGGCTAAGTCACAAAATAATACTTACAAGCTTTCATCTAAGCCAAGTAGCTAATACATGCCATTATACCAAAACGAATCATTTAGCTATACCAAAAGGAGATTTGTGAATAGTGCGATCTTGCTCTGACCGAATCTTCCAGCCTTTGGAGCCTTTTGAGCACTATAAAATAAGGAAAAGTAAAATGTGGTAAGCATTTTCATGCTTTATAAGTTCGCGCAATAGAAAGAAACTTACCAATTATAATACTTCAAAAAAGCATATATATATATATATGCATTCATTCCATCAATATTTTGACAAGTTACCTAAATACATTCACTCATTAAACAAGTTCATCATCAAAAATTCTTCATATCAATCAAGTAAACATAGATGACCTCATCATGCAATATTCTTTCAAATCATTACCATTTGATCACACAATTTCCATACCATGTCAAGAGTTCTATGTCCATTGAACTATTGAAATTTCGATGGATGCTCAAGTAGTACACTCGAGGTGTACGATTGATGGCCTCAAAACTAACTAATATTTCGACAAAGGCAAGCGCACCTATCGAACAATAGTATAGTTGTGGTGAGTCCGAAATATCATATCCTCAAGGACTAAAATTACTAGTAATAACTATCTTTTTATTATATAGCCTAATAATTAATGAGATTTGTTTTTAATTGAAAAATTTAACTAACTAATTTTACTATGAACACGATAGAGAGTGAAAGAAATAATCGAATAAACAAATGAATAAAAACAATACCCAAGGAAGAATCCACCTGGACTTCACTTATTATTCTGATTCTGAATTAAATGATTTATTCACTTGACTTGATCCATAGAAATTCCTAAATTATGTTAACATCTCTTTCAAGACTAAACACAACTGACTCTAGGTTGATTAACTGAAATCTCTTTCTAATTAAAACCACTATCGTCGCATTAACTCGATCCACGGATTCCCTTATTAGATTTGACTCTAATCCGATAGATTTATGTCGTCCTATTTCTAGGATTGCAATCAACTCTGCTTAATTATGTTGGATATTCTCTTAAACAGAGACTTTTGCTCCACTGAATAAGCACATTAAACTTGAGTTAATATTCCTAAAAACACCACAACAAGGATTAAGAACAATATCAAGTATTTATCACTTAATTCAAATTTGTTGAATAATAAGATTCATCTAGGTTTCATCCTCCCTTGGTATTTAGGGAGTTTAGTTCATAACATAAAAGGAAAACATCATAAAATTAAGAAAACAACAAGACATAAAGAACCCAAAAACTTCTAAAGAATTTGATGGAGATCTTCAATCTTGGAGTGAATCCACCTTCTAAATGATTTCGATGGCTTCTTTCGAGTAATTTCTTCAATCTACTTTGAGTCACCCTTTAGGTCTTCCTCTAATGTGTATTTAAAGACTTTAGGAGGCACAAAACCTTAAAATTGGCTTTTTTGTGTGAAAACAAAGCAGGGCACGACAGGGACACGAGCATATGATCAACCCGTGTGGTTTACACGGGTATGTGTTTAGCCCGTGTGGTGCGGCCTTTGGTCATTTGGATCCTTAAGGTGGCCCATTTTGTCTGATTTAGGCCCGTTTTCCACTCCTTTTGATTCCCTATGCTCACCTAAGTATAGAAATACAAATTCAAATTATTAGGAGCATCGAATTTACCAAATTATATAAATAATCATCCAAAAACACACTAAGCGTAGGATTAAAATGTGTTACTTTTATGATTTATCAAATATACCTACAATTAAGCATTTGCTTGTCCTCAAGCAAAATCCTCAACTCACAATTAAAATTGGCTTCCTCAATTCATAATTCTAATCAATAATGTCTTATCATAATTCACAGATAATGCATACATTGATAATTTTAGCTAAAAGTGTCCTAAAGATTCAAACAATCTAAGTCACAAATTTTTGTAGCACGAAAACATATGTGTTTCCCCTTACCAAAATAATTACCTTTCATTCAAAATCGAAAAGAATTGACATCCTCACTAAATATTCACTCAAATCACTCAACGTGTTTAATGTTCAAATTAAGCACTTAAAAGTCAAACATGACAAGTTATTACCATAGGCTTGCATGAAAATCAAATCTCCACCACTATAAAATGAGATGATACACAAATCAAAAGGTCTTAATAAGGGTTGTAACGAGGCATGGGTTAAAGGTGTGGATAAAGGCTGAATTAGAGGGTTAGAATCGAGATTGAATTGACAATTTACCTAACTAGAAAAATGAACTAATAATTACATTAATTAAAAACTTATCACTAACAACACGAGCTTCTTCTCAAAATGTGGAATTAACCGTTTAAGCTTAGTTAACGTAGAACTAATAATGAATATACTTCAAAATTATTATTTTTTTGTGCAAAAAATATAATAAGAAATAATTTAACAACTGAAATAAAGAACATAGTTAGACAACTGCTCAACTCAAATCTCGATAAAAAGGGGCTAATACAATAGGAAAAATTCTCAATGAATCAAAAATAATGGGTTTTGGGTTAATATTAAGGGTGAGTCAAGAAACGGTTTATTAGGCTCAAAGGAGTTCACTAGGGGTTGATTATGAAGGTAAGCTTTTTGGGATAAGTGAGTTAAAACCTAGGTGCATTTATCATCTCAGTATATCAAATCAAAAGTGTGGTCTTGATATGCATAATTGAAGCAAGTTCTCGAATAACAAATCAATATCAACACACTCATAACCAATAATAAAGTGAGCAAGAAAAGTATATGCTCTAAAGGCTCAAAATCTCACAAAAATTACAGTTTTTGATGTCAACCTTATAAATTTTGAAACTTCAAAGTAATATTTAAATTTAAGGAAACAACCTAATAAATTTTTAATTCTAAAAATAGACTTATCATGCTTGATTCTCCAATGTCTTAAAGTTTAAACCATCAATCACAATTACCTATGACTTAATCCAAAACATATCAGTAAAAATCATAAGTTAATAGAAATTTTATTCTAATAGTAATATGAGAAAATTTACTTAAGAACAAAACATAATTTAGGGATTTTCTAATAATACTATAATTAACCTCCCCACACTTAAGATGTACATTGTCCTCAATGTACAAGGACAGATAGTAGCAATGTGAGCAAAAAATCATAAGAGAGGGAAGGAGGTGAAACTTCTTGAATTACAGATGAAATCCTTAGAAAGAAGCATGATGAACTAGGTATAGGTGAAGGTGGGGGAGAATACTCTAGTAGTTTGTTCGTCCCCTAGTAGCACCTTGAACCTTTTAAAATTGTGGAGTCATCAGTAAAGTTTCATTATGGGTACTCGATAATAAACAGCCAGAGATAAAAAGAAATCAAAATATACTAATATAAATCAAAGATAAGAAAGAGAAAGAGAAAGAATTTAAAAATTAAAAGAAAAGAAAAAGAAAAAATAAATGGACTCAGAGGTCCTCATCAACAGATTGTTCGTGAGGTGGGGGTAGTGGTAATATGTGGAAGTGCTGACAAATCTATTATAGAATCCCTCAAGGCCGTCAATTTGTTGAGTCAATGAAACAGCTGCATGAACTGGTCTATGAGGAAGTGGTGGCGTAGAAGGTGGCCGTGCACGGGGAGGTCGTGGTGGAACCCTTCTTTTTTTTTTCGAAGCGCGGATGGTGACTTTGGTGTTACGTCGAGTATTAGTCATAGTGTATCTAAAAATAATTTTCAATAAATAATTTAAGCATCACCACAAGTAATATCGAAATAGTTCTAAATAACAGTATATTCCTAATATAGGGAATTCAAAAGTTAAACAAAAAACAAATATTTTAAATTATGATTAACAATAAAAAAATGCTAACTTATGGTACCCTTAATACATGAAATAAAAGGATCCTTAAATACTAATATAGAAAATAAACCTACTTAGAATAAGTAACAAAAATGGAAAATAGTCATAATCATAAGCTAAATCTAAATGGAAATAAAAATAAGAATAAAGTAATAAACAAAATAAAGATAATAAAAATAAATAATAGAAAATAAATATGAATGAAAAATAAAGGGAAAAAAGTGACCAATGGTGGCAAGGATGGTGGTCGGAGTGGGGCGCGACGGGTTGGGAAGAATGGCGAAGGACAGTTGGTCGACAGATTTTGGGTGGGGAAAAGGGTGGCGGCATAAAGTGGTGGCTGGTGTGGTGGCAGTGCAAAGAAAAGGGAAGGGGAAAGGGAAAGGGGAAAGGGGACAGCGAAGCAAAAGGGAGGAGGGAGATCAAGGAGGCCGGAAGTGGGAAGGGGGGAAGATGCGGCGGCTAGGGTTTGGGAGAAGGAAAGAGAAGAAAGAGAAGGGAATTAGGGTTTTATAAATGACATGGTCGTGGAACGGTCGTATTGGGTCACACGGCCGTGCCACGCCCGTGTGGTAGAGCCTCTAGCTCGTGTTAGTCGTGATTTGCAAAAGGTCAATTTTCGCATGGCCTTAGACACGCCCATGTGTCTAGGTCGTGTGGTCCACATGGCTGAGTCGCACGGCCATGTGTGAAGCCCTTCGCTTCTCCCACGCCTGTGTGGGATTCCACACGCCCATGTGATCACTCACACAGCTGTGTGTGTTGCCCGTGGAGTCCCCTGACTTGTTTTAAATTTTAAATTTTGAAAAATTGAGCTCCAGTTTTCACACAGCCTATGACACGCCCGTGCAATATCACACATGGCTCCCTGTCGATTTCTTTGAATTTAGAAAAACTGAGTCCCCACATCCACACAACCAAGGACACACCCATGTGTCCAGGCAGTGTGGGATTAAAAAACCTACATTAAAAACATGAACAAAAGTGAAAATAAACTAATTAGTAGGGTTAGTGCTCGGGTTGCCTCTCGAGAAGCACTTGTTTAAAGTCTTCAGTTAGACTTACCTTTCATTCGTACAATCATGGTGGTTCGAGGAGTTGAAACTTCTCATTCCTACTATAAATTTTGTTAAAATAATGTTTTAGACAAGTACTATTTACCTTAAAGGTGCCAAATTTGGAATGAGTTACCTCAACTATACCGTATGGGAAAATATTAAGTACCGTGAAAAGGGTTGTTCCATTAGGTTCAGAAGTGGCAACGTGAGGATCTGCATTATCTATTAAAACTCAGTCTCCAACCTTAATTTGACTCATTTTATTTTTAGGCTCATAATGGCTCTGCTTTGGTTCATCGTGTACTTTCAATTTCTCTTTAAACTGTGTTCGCCATTCATCTAGTTCCTCGATCTGGAGCCTTCGTTCCTCATAAATAATTTTGTTCTCAATATGAGAGCTAGACCATGGCTCTGTCATATTTTTACAAGGAATTTCCTGCAAAGAATATTGAACATTAAGTTCACTTACATTAACAAGACTTGAATCATCTTGATCACTAGATATTCTAACAGAATCACGTGCTTGGAGTTTAATCATGTCATCACCTACACGAAGTATTAATTCCCCTATACCAACATCAATAATGGTCCTAGCAGTTGCTAAAAAGGGTCGTCCTAAAATTAAAGGAACGTCACTTTCCTCATCCATGTCTAGAACAAAAAAGTCTACTGGGAATATGAATTTATCAATTTTGACTAGCACATCTTCAATTACACCCCTAGGAAATCTAATGATTTTATCAGCCAATTGAATGCTCATCCTAGTTTGTTTGGGTTTCCCAAGGCCTAGCTTTTTGAATATTTTATAAGGCATAACATTGCTACTTGCCCCTAAATCAGCTAAAACATTATTAAGATAAACCACCAATTAAGCAAGGAATCGTAAAACTCCCTAGATCCTTTAATTTGCGGGGTAGTTTATTCTGTAAAATTGCTGAGTAAACTACATTTAGCTCCACATGCGACGCATCGTCTAACTTCCATTTATTTTCCAAAAGCTCTTTTAAAAATTTTACTAACTTGGGCATCTGCGAAAGAGCTTCAATAAACGGTAAGTTAATATGTAATTTTTTAAAAAGTTTAAGAAATTTACCGAATTGTTCATCAGTGTGGTCTTTCTTCATCGCATTGGGATACAATACATGAGGTTTGTACTTTGTACTTATCAGTTTTGGTTTATTATGGCTTACCTCAACCTTACCTTTATCTACCACGTTTTCCTACCTTAGTTTTGGTTCATCTAACCCTTCACTATCGTGAGCAATAATGGCATGAAGTTGCTCCTTTGGGTTAGTTTCACTGTTGCTTGGCAGACTGACTTGTGGTCGTTCAAATATTAGCTTAGGAAGCTATCCTATTTGAGTCTCGAGACCTTGAATTGATCCTTGTTGATTTTTTAGTGCGGTTTCGGTGTTCTGGAAACGCGTTTCTGACATCAAGATGAATTTAGTAAGCATCTCTTCAAGGTTCGGCTTCTTTTCCTGATGGTAAGGTGGCTGAAAGCCTGGAGGGGATTGCTATCTTTGGTTTCCTTGTCCTCCCCATGAAAAGTTTGGGTGGTTCCTCCAACCTGGATTGTAAGTGTTATTATAGGGATTATTCTGAGGTCTAGAATTATTACCCATATAGTTCATCTATTCGCTTTCTATGCTAGGGTTGTAGGATGGATATTCTGTATTGCCCATTCCTCTTCTATTCGTATCGCACTGCATCACTGGATGTACCTACGAATAACCACACAAACCATCAATCTTTTTATTTAAAAGCTCTACCTGGTTTGATAGCAGATAAATCGTAAAAGTACATATTTTAATCCCACATTTAGTATGCTTTTGGATGATTTATCATTGATTTATATAAAAAGGTGCTCTTAATCATTTCTTTTCATGTCTTATACTCTGGAAAGGACCTAAGGATAAAAAGAACATAAAACGGGCTTAAAATGGACCAAATTGGGCCAACCCAAGAAATCGAATGGGTTGGACTTCAAGCCACACGGCATGCCTTGCCATTTATTTAGAACACGGCCTCACCCCAATTTACATGGCCGTGCCTTGTCGATAAAAGTCCAACATGGTCTGGCCACGACTTACACGGGCGTGTGCCATGGGCATGCCCCTACCAGGAATTAGCAATTTCACTCAGTTTTGGATGCTTGAAGCCAAAGAAACATACTCCTAAGTCTACTTAAACACCTTAATAGTAATTCTACTTGAAGAAGGTACTTAGGAGCCAAGTAAAAGCATCTAAGGAGCCTATATAAACAACCCAAGGCAGTCGTTCTAGAGGAATCAAGTTTTAGGCAAAGTTTTCTGCCAGAGCTTTTATTCAGGGAATTACTCGAAGATAGCCAGTTGATCCATCTCAAGAACCCGAGTTCTACTCAAGACAGAGGATCTCCTCTTCAATTCCTTCAGGGGGTTTTAGGGATTTCTTATGTTTTGTTTTATCTTTTCTCTTGAGATGTTTTCTTATTTTGTTATGAACTAAACCCTTCAAATACTTGAAGGGGTAAAACCTATGATGGATTTTGTTATTTGATTTCTAAATTATATGATAAGTACTTAGTTTGTTCTTAATTATGTTGCTTAATTTAATCTAATGTGCTTAGGTGGAGGAGGAATAGACCTTGCCTAATAGTAGATCTAGCATAATTAAGTGGAGTTGATCGCACGCCTAGAGATAGGGTGATGAGATTTTGCTAGATTAGAGTGAAACCTAATATGGGAGTCCATTGATCGATTTACTGCTTCCTTAGGGGGTTATTATAAGAGAACGAGAGTTCCACTAATTAACCTAAGGTTAGATGTTATTCACCTTGAGAGAGGGTTTAATATAGGTTAGGGAGTCTCACGGATCAAGCTAAGTATAGAAGTCATATTAATTAAAAGTTAGATAACAAGAGAAGTCGTAGGTGGATTCTTCCTGAGGGTATCATCGCAATCAATTAAGTTTTTCCACAGTCTTTTCCCAAAGTTTCATTCTTTTGTCTTTGCATCTAGTTTAGTTTTTCATTAGTTTTTTGGATTAATAAACCAATCACTCCATATTTTAGGCTAAATAATAGAAAGAAAGTGAGTAGTAGGACTTTTAGGTTCCTTTGGGTTTGATAAAATAATCTTGCCTAAACTATACTATTGTTCGATAGGTGCACTTGCCTCAATCGTTGTCATAGTTAGTCTACAGGTTCGACCATTCTTTATAAATATTAAAACTCGACTGTTTGACACGATTAATAGCATGGTAACTGCGTCGAGGTTGAAAACACCAGCTGCCTTTGTTGGCTTCGTCCTCATAGCTTGCCAGTGATAGTTATTCAGTGACATCTCTTCAATGAATTCGTAGGCAGCCTCAGGTGTTTTTTTGATTAGTGTACCACCGGCGGCTGCATCAATCAATTGCCTAGTTGAGGGGTCACACCATTGTAAAAGGTTTGAACCTATAGCCATAATGGTAACCCATGGTGAGGGCATCTTCTCAGTAGATCCTTATATCTCTCCCATGCATCGTAAAGTGTTTCTAGATCCATCTGCACAAAAGGAGAGATATCATTCCTCAACTTAGCTGTTTTAGCCGGTAAAAAATATTAAAGTAAAAATTTTTCAATCATTTGTTCCCATGTAGTGATTTATCCTCGTGGTAACGAGTTCAACCACTATTTAGCTTTGTTACTCAACAAGAAGGGAAACAACCTAATGTGAATGGCATCACCAAAAACACCATTAATTTTGAAAGTGTCGCAGAATTCCAAAAAATTTGCCAAGTGATTTTTTGGATCCTCATCTTGCAAACCATCAAACTGAGCAAACTGCTGAATCATCTGAATAGTGTTAGGTTTCAGTTAAAAATTATTTGTAGCAACAACGGGTCTAACAATACTTGATTCGGTTCCTATTAAAGTAGGCTTAGCATAATCATACATAGTTTGAGAAGCAGGATTCTGATTTACTGGATCTGCAGCGACCACAGGAGGTAGCAGATTATTCTGTGGATCAACCATCTCCTCGGTATTAGTGATATCGTTCTCTTGCTCTTCTTGTATGTATTGTAGGCTTTTCCTTATCTCTCTTCAATTTTTGTAAGCTGTATTCTGAATCTCACTATCATAAAGCAAAGGTCCTGATGGGTTTCTTCTAGTCATAAACTAGAGACACCTGTCAGAAGCAAAGAAAGAGAAAAATTAGAAAAGTAAGAAAGAGAAAAATTAGAAAAGTAACAATAAAATAAAAATAAATTACAATAAAATAAAAAATGGCTAAAGTAATAAAAATTTAGTGTTCCTAATATATTAGTCCGCAGCGACGGCGCCAAAAACTTGATGGCCTCGAAACTAACTAATATTTCGACAAAGGCAAGCGCACCTATCGAACAATAATATAGTTGTGGTTAGTCCAGAATATTGTATTCTCAAGGACAAAAATTACTAGTAATAACTATCTTTTTATTATCTAGCCTAATAATTAATGGGATTTGTTTTTAATCTAAAATTTAACTAACTAATTTTACTATGAACGTGACAGAAAGTGAAAGAAATAATCGAATAAACCAATGAATAAAAACAATACCCAAGGAAGAATCCACCTAGACTTCACTTAGTATTCTGATTCTAAATTAAATGATTTATTCACTTGACTTGATCCGTAGAAATTTCTAAACAATGTTAATATCTCTTTCAAGACTAAAAACAACTGACTCTAGGTTGATTAACTGAAATCACTTTATAATTAAAACCCTTATCATCGTATTAACTTGATCTATGGATTCCCTTATTAGATTTGAGTCTAATCAAATGCGATTTATGTCATGCTATTTCTAGGATATCTAACACCCAAACGTTAGAATCGTAATAAAACCAAAACCTACCCAAACGTTAGGACCCGAATTCTAAGGTAAACTTTTGAAACCCATTTTGAAATCCACTTAAGTTTTGTTGAAAGCGCCTTTCGTTTTAAGTTATCTTCTTTGAAATTATAGTGAGTCCAAATTAGAAAATTTAATTAAGTCAAGTTATTATACAAATTTCGGATGTGCTAGATGGCACGATAAAACATTTTAGTGTTAATTTAGAAAACGTGTGATTCAAATTTATGATTAGAAATAAAATATCCAACATATAAGAAAATAACTAAAGTAAAGTATATGGAGGCCTTATTACATCCAAAACAAAATAACCCAATAATAAACTTTAAAATAACTAAAATTAAAGTTCATTTAATTTTAAATCCACCGCATGGCCTCCTCAAGTCCCTCGGCTCCATGTCCATGATCTAAGCATCACACGAAAAAATTAATGGAGGAGGTGAGTCACCAAGACTCGATGTAACCCTTCCCGTTTTAAAACATTTTCATACACAACACATAACAATTAATATGCGAATATTTAATTCCGACCTAGCCATCCAAACGCCACTCGTCTACCCTGTTGTGGTACCAAACCATTGGTGGTGCCAAACCACTGGTGACATATAGTCACAATGTGTTACCAAAACACGGTGTCCGTGAGACCGAGATCATTTGATGGGGCCAACCCATCGTGTGATACCAAATCACCGCGAGACGATCCCATATCTCAAGTGGGGCCAACCACGGTGGTGTTAACCACGGGACAAGTCGCTATGAGGTGCCAAACCTCGGAGGTACCAAACCTCCGGTGACCGTAGTCACGGTGTGTTACCAAAACACGGTGCCCGTCGGCACAATAATCACGCCTCCACTCATCAACCCATATCACAATCATAACAGAGATCATACATTTATCACATGTATTAAATAAATCATGCTTCCCAAAAGCATCATAATAATCTCATATAAATAGAGACTTACCGAGGTCCTTGCTTGTACCTTTTAAGGTACTAAATCCATATCTACATCAAGTGATTTACAAGCAACATAATTTATCACACATATTAATCGCTATAAGTGTGTATGTACACACTGTCACCACCGAGTGATCTAAATCCCGAATGAAGGAGTCGACCACCTTAGATTTCTTTGTACCTACATTGACCAACCATGGGGTTAGCCCTATGGCCCATTCGACCAATCCAAGCAACTTAAAGGGTAACCTTTTGTGCGAATCCTTACCTAGTCACTTTGATTTCTAGCCTCAAACACCCAAATCACGAATCGGTTCACAACCTACAATCGGTCAATATTAATAACCATAGCCTTTGGCTTTTAAATGAACACCAAATCCATATGTAGATTCTTACCGAAAATTGTGTGACTAACGTTGGCGATCTTACGCCTATCTTCAAATCAAGAAGATCCTACAATGGATTGATTTAATCGTGATTAGTATTCTTAATCAATAGTTGTCAAACCCATACCTATCTTTACCAAAGCCGACATAATGAGATACAAATAATATATAAGCATTGGCCTAAGACCCTTACCTTCCGAGATCGTCAAAAAAAAGATGCCTACTTCTCATGCACACAATTGACCAAGTAGAGTTTAAAGAAAAGGGATTTGACACTTTGATAGAAATTAGATTGACTAGGGTGGTTTAAAACAAGGTGGACTTTTGATGAGAAAAGAAAGAAGAAAGGTAAATAGGGAATAGATGATTAGGCTAGTAGGAAATAAAAGAAGAAGGGATTTGAGGATGGTAATTCGGCAATGGAAGAAGCAAAGAGGGTTTCGGCCAAAGTTTTGAGAGGATGGAAAAGGAAAAATATAAGAAGAGAGGGGGTTTGGAGATTCGGCTAGCAAACTTGGAAAAAAAAAACAAGTGATCAAGTGGGTGTTTTTATAAGCATTCGGCACCCCCCTAGTAGCCTTGCCGTCCAACTCTTCAACCAAGAGTCCAAAATCCATCAATCTTCCTTGAATCACTCCAAGCCACTTGTTTGATTAAATTCAAAATAGTTTGAATTAATCCCTATAACTAAAGAATAATCCTAATAATAGCTCCTTCATATCTCCTATTATCCTTAGCACAAAATAAAATGCATATATTATCTATTAATAATAATAATTGAAGAGTTTAAAGGGAGAAAGGACTCTCCCTCAAGTGCTGTCCAACATAATGCCAAAAAGGGGGAAATTGTGACTCGAACCAAGGTTCTCCTTGTTCCTTGATGGCGTCAAGTGTAGCTCCCAAGTGGCCCTCCCTTTGCCACTTATTCTAGGCTCTTTTTATGTCAAATATTTCTTTATTTATTCTTATAACCCCTAACCACTAAGGCTATCCACCTTTAAAGCAAATAATGTATTTATTTCTACCATTCCGAGCCAACTCAAGGCCTTTAATTAAACTCTATTATTCCATAAATAATATCTCAAGAAGTTCATACATAAGAAAATAATTAACTTCCAAATAGCCCCATTTTTGGGATGTTACGCTTTACCCCTTTAAAATAAATTTCGTCCCAAAATTACTTAACTAAAAGCAGATGAGGTATTGTA
Source organism: Gossypium rotundifolium (assembly GCA_025506655.1). NCBI lineage: Eukaryota > Viridiplantae > Streptophyta > Magnoliopsida > Malvales > Malvaceae > Gossypium > Gossypium rotundifolium. The sequence goes on from CP106729.1 coordinate 72,446,063, forward strand.
TTGCCGTATCACATCCTCGAGTTCCCCGTAGCTTTCTCGGCACCATGGTTCCGCCATAGCACTTTCACTAAGGGGGCGACTTCCTCGTAGAACCTTTATATCTCTATCCAAGATCTGGAAGGTTCCTCCTCAAAAGATAGGTCTGCGTTAACCTCGATTTCATCACCGCACCACATGTAATGGATCGGACCGAATCTTGTCTCAAGATTGATACGTGAAAGACGTCATGTATTTGACTTAACTCGATTCGGCGATTCGGTGATAAGCTACCGGTCCTACTCGCTTGATCAGTATATGGGTTATGAATCTTGGGCTCGACTTCCCTTTTCGCCCAAATCTTAGTACCTTTTTCCAAGCGACACCTTTAGAAAGACCTTGTCCCCACAAAGATACTCCATTTCCTTGCGTTTGAAATCGGCATAAGACTTACGCTTATCTCGATGCTTCCTTGAGACGAGACCGAATCACTTTGACCTTATCTTGATCTCGCTACCAATTCGGGCCCAACACTTGTCGCTCGCCTAACTCGTCCAACACGTCGGAGTTCGACATTTTAAATCCATCTGATTGCTTCAGTATGGTGCCATCGAATACTCGCTTGGTAGCTATTATTGTAGGCGAACTTCGGCTAGAGGTAAGAATTCCTCCCAACTACCTCGGAATTCCAGGACACAACCCCTCAGCATATCTTCTAAAATCTGTATGACCCTTTCGGATTGCCCGTCGGACCGAGGATGGAAAGTCTTTGAAATCCAACCGTGTACCCAACGCTGATGTAACGCTTTCTAAAACCTCGAAGTGAACCTTGGGTCCCTATCCGAGATAACTGATACGGGCACACCATGCAATCTGACTATCTCGGCCACATACAATTTGGCTAGCTTTTGGAGTGAGTAGTCCATTCTCACCAGTATGAAGTGAGTGATTTAGTCAGATGGTCACGATCACCCAAAGCGCATCCTTCTTCTTTGGGCGTAAGGGTAAACCAACGCGAAATCCATAGTGATCCTCTCCCATTTCCATTGAGGAATCTTTCTGGGTTGAAGTAGCCCGACGATGGCGGTGTTCAGCCTTAACCTGGCGACCGTCAAACACTTCCACTAAATTCGTTATCTCACGCTTCAACCCGGCCACGTAATCGCTTTAGTAGATCTCCATACATCTTGCTTCCTCCGGGATGCATAGCGTATGGGCTGCTATGTGCATCATGGAGAATTTTTCGCCTCGACTCCAAATCCTTTGGCATACAAGGCATACCTAGAAAACATAACACACCATCATCGGTCACACTATACCCTTCTAAACCACCATCCTGCACTTGCATTCTCTTAGCATTTAACCCTTCATCCACTAACTGTTTGTCCTTGATTTCCTCGATCCATGTTGGCTTAAATTGAAGCTCTGCCAAAAGGCTTCCATCGTCATATAGGCTCAACTGAGCAAACATTGCTCTTAAATCCGCCACAACCTTCCGGCTCAACGCGTCAGCCACCACGTTAGCCTTACCCGGATGATATTCGATGGAACAGTCGTAGTCCTTCAATAGTTCAATCCATCGGCGCTGTCTCAGATTCAGATCCTTCTGTGTCAGAAGATACCTCAAACTTTTGTGATCCGTGTAAATTACCGACTTCTCCCCATAAAGATAATGTCTCCATATCTTGGGCGAAGACCCCTTCTTTGCTAACTCCAGATCGTGAGTTGGGTAGTTAACCTCATGCGGTCTTAGCTGACGGACGACATAGGCTACTACCTTCCCATCCTGCATCAACACACACCCCAAACCAGTGTGAGATGCATCACAATAGACTGTGAATAATTTCTCCGCCTCGGGTTGTACTAAAACCGGAGCTTCGTCAAAATCTTCCTCAGCTTATCAAAACTTTCTTGCTGCTTCTCTAACCATACAAATGGAACACCTTTTCTTAGCAACTTAGTCAACGGTATTGCGATCGAGAGAACCCTTCCACAAACCTTCGATAATACCGCTAAACCCGAAAACTTCGTATCTACGCCATTGACTTAGGCGGTTTCCACTCCAACACCGCTTCAATCTTGCGGGATCACTCTAATCCTTCCACGACACCACGTGACCTAAGAAAGCCACTTCCTTAGCCAAAATTCGCACTTCATCGAATTTGGCATACAAGCTATTTTCCCTCAACACTTGCAGGACTATCCGTAAATGCTTGTCGTGCTCCTCCTCCGTCTTTGAGTAGACCAAAATGTCGTCTATGAACACTATGACAAATTGGTCCAAATACCGTTGAAATACTCTATTCATTAAATCCATGAATGCCGTAGTTGCATTGGTCAACCGAATGGCATCACTAGAAACTCGTAATGCCCATACTGCGTTCGAAAAGCCGTTTGTGAACATCGCCCCTTCACCTTAAGTTGATGGTAACCCGACCTAAGGTCTATCTTTGAAAACAAGCGCCCCTTCAATGGTCAAACAAGTCATCGATTCGAGGCAATGGGTACTTGTTTTTATCATTAACTTGTTTAAGCGGCGATAGTCGTCTGATTCGCATAGAACCATCCTTCTTCTTGACAAACAATACAGGCGCTCCCCACGGAGATATACTAGGTCGAATAAACCCTTTATCCAGAGCTCCTGAATTTGAGCCTTCAGCTCCACCAATTCCTTTGGTGCCATTCGGTAAGGTGCTATAGACACAGGTGCCATTCCGGGTAGCAAGTCTATACCGAATTCGACTTCCGGTCTGGAGGTAGACCCGGAAGTTCTTACAGGAACACATCAAGAAATTCTTCAACCATTCGGACCTTTCCAACTGCTGACTCCTTAGCTTCCAAAGCACAGATTTGAACCAAAAACGCCTTACAACCCTTCTTAACCATCTTCTCAACCTTCAAGGCGAGACACCACGTTGGATGGGTAATTCCTTGATTACCAATCATAACTACTTCATTCCTTGGTTGTTTGAGAACCATGCGCTTAGCCGCGCAATCCAAATTCGCGATACTTAGCCACCAATCCATTCCAAGGATCAAATCGAACTCCCGAATGGTAGTTCCATCGGATCGGTAGCGAATCGACCCTTTGGAGTTCTAGAGTGCGTCCCTATAAAGTTTGTCTACCACTACTGAGTGACCTAACGGACTAACTTCGGTCATCTCCTAGAAGCGACTTGAGTTTAGGTCCAAAGTCTCTACCACACTACTGGCTACGTACGAATGTGTAGACCCCACATCAATTAATGCATAATAAGGAAGACCAAAATCGAAGCGTGCGGTTATGACATCCGGTGCGTCACCCTCCTCGCGACGCCTTGCATAGACTAAGCCAGGCTGCCTAGCCTCTGTGTTGCCTGAACCTCTGGCCTGAGTTCCTCGACCTCGGTTAGGACCGTTGCTTCCTCTGCCATTACCACGACCCTCTATGGTCCCACATTTACATCTGATGCAGTTACGCCCCTCTGGCTGATTTCGAGCTCGCTTCCGGGGACAATCTCTGACCCGATGCTCTAAAGACCCACACTCAAAACATCCTCTATCGCCGGTCAAACAATTTCCCCAATGGGTCTTTCCACAGCGGTTACACTAAGCCGGTCTCTGATTAGTAGCTACGGGCCTTGCTGCCTGATTCGGCCCACTCTGCTTTGCCTTCTTCTGATCATTACCACTGGATCCAGCTGACCCAAATCCTCTCTTTTGATTATTCCTACTATAATTCTGTCTCACAGCCTCCTTAATCCCTCGGCTACTTTAGCCTTTTCCACGAGAGATGAAAACTCACGAACTTGTTTGGGCAATCGGTAACCTCAAATCATCTGGTCCGTCCTCAAGCGGACACGTAGTCATTGTGTTCGAGTAGCCACGATGCCTCTAGCATACCTACTCGGTCTTAAAAACTCCGCCTCATATTCCGCTCTTGACTTAGTTCCTTGTACTAACCCCAAAAGGCTTTCCTCCGGGCATCTGTATAAGCTGGTGCCCACATACTTCTTCGATGGCGGTTTGAAATAATCCCGAGTCAAATCATCTGTAGTAGCGCCATCTCAAGCTGTCACCACCACGTCGCTTCATCCTTTAGAAGCGTCGACCCTTTCAGTTTTCTCCTCCGTCGGTCAAGATCATCCATGATCCTTTCGGTTGACTCTAGCGATGATTACGCTACTGGGTGCCACTCGACACACCGGAACACCTCGGCTCCGTTGGACCGAATTCGCTCGGGAGCAGATTTTCGAGCTCCCAAATTTCCACCATTGACCACCAATTCGAGGACTCATAACACGACTTGCGATCGCCTCTCCTCCGTCGATCCTGCTCCTCCTGCTCCAAAAAGCTGGAGGTGGTGGTGGCGGTGGCACATCATTTTAGAACCTTGTCCCGACTGACGGGCTCGAGACACATCATCCTACCCCTACGCGCCCACGGCATCCACGTCCTCTAGAACTCATTCTATCTCTGTGCTTTTAATCGATTAAGAGAAATTTTATGTATTAGCGTTTGTTCCACTTCATTACTCATGAAGAAATTTTATGAAAAGTTGAATAAGGGTTCTTCGATCAAACAATGTTTTAAGTATTCTATCCTAGTTCACACAAAAGGCCACATTCATTCCTAATACTTTCCATACCTATTCACTCCTCGGACAGATTCATCTGTTTCTAACCAGAGGTATTTTCGTCATTTTCCTCTGAGGGTATTTTTTTGTAATAAAATTCGAGAGATTTCAAACTTTGATAAAGCGAGTCACTTGAAATTTCCAAAACTAAAGAGCGTTTACGAAAATTTGTAAAATTTGAAGATATGGCATCATTTGAGAATCGAGGGTATTTTGGTAATTTTGTCAATCGAGGGTAATTTTGTAATTTTGACAAATCAAGGGTGTTTTAATAATTGTAAAACTCGAGGGTCCCTTTGAGAATTTTCCTTTCTTAAAAGCGGTGATCTTTGCAAAATTTTGTACTCGTGGTCGTTTTGGTAATTTTATAAGTTGAGGGCGTTTTCGTAATTTTTTCCAAAACCAAAGTGTTTCATTGATGATTTCCAAAGCTGAGTTGAATATTTGAGAAGTAGTTAAAATTTTTGGACAAAATCATTGAGTTGATGTTTTATGAACCAAGGGTATTTTAGTAATTTTACCCCTAAGGGCATTTTCGTAATTTTCCACAAATAGAACTTTTCGGGGAAACATTGTAAAAAGAGTTGTTCTTACGTTTGAAGGAGTGATTTTAAAAGTTTTAAAACCAAGTTTTGTTGTTTCCTTCCTTTTCGAAAATCAAGGCTAATTCCCTTTTGGGTTTTAGTCATTATGTTTAGCCTATGACCGAGCCTTCTTGGTCGGGTGAACCAAGCTACGCACTGTGGCGGAGTTTCGTGTGGAGAGGAGGTGAGTCACTTGGATTGCTTAAATACCAAGCTCCCACCGAACCTCTCTAGACATGCATGCAGAGGTTACCACACGGCCGAGCCCTCGAGTTAGGGTGAACCCAAGCTACGCACCGGGTGGGATACTGCGAAGAGGTGGTGAGTCACTTCGCTTAAATACCGAGGCTCTTCGGTTCCAATCCTAGACATGCGTCAGGGGTTACCACACCCTAGCTCAATGACTAAGTCATAGGTTGGGTTCGTTCTTTAAGTCTTATGTTACATTTGTGTGTTTGAGTAATCTAATCCTAGGGTTCAAGTTCCTATAAGTCTATCTCGTTCCATGCTTCCTACCCTTCTAGAATATAATTCACAAAGAGGTTTAGATGTACTTACAGGCGGATCGGTCAGGGAGACTCGGGCCATCTTGCTTTAAAACCCAAAATCAATTAATAAGGCCTACTAAAACATTTTTGGGCCTTGGGCCCCCCAAATAGAGTTTTGAGCTGGCTCGATACCAATTTGTAACACCCAAACCCTACCTAGGCGTTAGGACCGAATATGGGTCGTTCTGAAGGTAAACTTTTGAAACCCATTTGAAATCCACTTAAGTTTTGTTGAAAGCGCTTTCGTTTTAAGTTATCTTGCTAAAATTATCTGAGTCCAAATTCGAAAATTTAATTAAGTCAAGTTATTATACAAATTTGGATGTGCTAGATGTACGATAAAACATTTTTCGTGTTAATTTAGAAAACGTGTGATTCAAATTTATGATTAGAAATAAAATATCCAACATATAAGAAAATAACTAAAGTAAAGTATATGGAGGCCTTATTACATCCAAAACAAAATAACCCAATAATAAACTTTAAAATAACTAAAATTAAAGTTCATTTAATTTTAAATCCACCGCATGGCCTCCTCAAGTCCCTCCGGCTCCATGTCCGCGATCTAAGCATCACCTGAAAAAATTAATGGAGGAGGTGAGTCACCAAGACTCAGTATGTAACCCTTCCCCCGTTTTAAAACATTTTTCATACACAACACATAACAATTAATATGCAGAATATTTAATTCCCGACCTAGCCATCCAAACGCCACTGTCTACCCCGTTGTGGTACCAAACCACTGGTGGTGCCAAACCACTGGTGACATATAGTCACAATGTGTTACCAAAACACCGTGTCTGCAGAGACACAGATCATTTGATGGGGCCAACCCATCGTGTGATACCAAATCACCGCGCAGCGATCCCATATCTCAAGTGGGGCCAACCCACGGTGGTGTTAACCACGGGGACAAGTCGCTATGAGGTGCCAAACCTGGAGGTACCAAACCTCGGTGACCGTAGTCACGGTGTGTTACCAAAACACTTGGTGCCCGTCGGCACAATAATCTGCCTCTCCACTCATCAACTCATATCACAATCATAAGAGATCATACATTTATCACATGTATTAAATAAATCATGCTTCCCAAAAGCATCATAATAATCTCATATAAATAGAGACTTACCGAGGTCCTTGCTTGTACCTTTTAAGGTACTAAATCCATATCTACATCAAGCAGATTTACAAGCAACATAATTTATCACACATATTAACTGCTATAAGTGTGTATGTACACACCTGTCACCACTGAGTGATCTAAATCCCGAATGAAGGAGTCGACCACCTTAGATTTCTTTGTACCTACATTCGGCCAACCATGGGGTTAGCCCTATAGCCCATTTGGCCAATCCAAGCAATTTAAAGGGGTAACCTTTTGTACCCGAATCCTTACCTAGTCACTTTGATTTCTAGCCTCAGCACCCAAATCACGAATCTGGTTCACAACCTACAATCGGTCAATATTAATAACCATAGCCTTTGGCTTTTAAATGAACACCAAATCCATATGTAGATTCTTAGGAAATTGTTTGACTAACGTTGGCGATCTTACACCTATCTTCAAATCCAGAAGATCCTCATGGATTAATTTAATCTGTGATTAGTATTCTTAATCAATAGTTGCGAAACCCATACCTATCTTTACCAAAGCCGACATAATGAGATACAAATAATATATAAGCATTGACCTAAGACCCTTACCTTCCGAGATCGTCAAAAAAAAGATGCCTACTTCTCATGCACACAATTCGGCCAAGTAGAGTTTAAAGAAAAGGATTTGAGCACTTTGATAGAAATTAGATTCGGCTAGGGGTGGTTTAAAACAAGGCTAGACTTTTGATGAGAAAAAGAAAGAAGAAAGGTAAATAGGAATAGATGATTCACTAGTAGGAAATAAAAGAAGAAGGGATTTGAGGATGGTAATTTGACAATGGAAGAAGCAAAGAGGGTTTCGCCAAAGTTTTGAGAGGATGGAAAAGGAAAAATATAAGAAGAGAGGGGTTTGGAGATTCGCTAGCAAACTTGGAAAAAAAAACAAGTGATCAAGTGGGTGTTTTTATAAGCATTCGGCACCCCCTAGTAGCCTTGCAGTCCAACTCTTCAACCAAGAGTCCAAAATCCATCAATCTTCCTTGAATCACTCCATGCCACTTGTTTGATTAAATGCCACTTATTCTAGGCTCTTTTATGTCACTTATAACCCCTAACCAAAGGGTTGTTTAAGCCAACTCAAGGCCTTTAATTAAACTCTATTATTAAATACATACATAAGAAAAATAATTAACTTCCAAATCATTTTTGGGATGTTTTTGAAACTCCGAGCTTTGTTGTTTGTGAAAATTTAGATTTGCTTTTATGGTTTTCTTGTAAAAACATTGTTATTGATATTGTTATTATTATTGTTATTATTACCAAAAACTTGTTTAAAACCGAAATCAAGTTCAAAGAATTGCGAAAATGTGATATTTTGGAAACAGTTATTGCCGTTTTAAGAAAATCTAGAGTTTAATCACTTAAAGTTTGAACATAACTGAAATGCAAGCTTAAAAGAAAAATTAAAGTCCAATGGCCTTATTACAAACTAAAAACCCAAATTAAATAAATCTCAAAATAAAGTAAAACAAAAATTTACTAAGGTTTAGGACAAATACACCGATCTATGGCCACCGCAGAGTCCTCCGTAGCTCCCAATCCTCAATGCTGGGGATCACCTGCAAGGTTAAAAAAGAGGGGTGAGTTACAAGAACTCAGTGCGTAATCCCCTAATCAGTCATTAACTGGGCCCGAGCCCATACGAAACAGATTGGGCTGAAGCCCATCTGTAAAAAGCGGGTGAAGCCCATGCGAGAAGCGATCGGGCCAAAGCCCTATTCGGTAACAATCTGGGCCTTAGCCCTATAAACATGATAATGCAACCAGAGTGTATAGCCCAACCTAATAATCCATCTGCTACACACCACCCGTACCAGCCCAACACACCTGTGGAGATTTCTAAATCAACCCGTCCATCCGCTATATACCAATAAGGTAGACAAGCTGCTAATCACAGAATTCGTGGCAAAGCCACTCTAATAACAGAATATACGTGGCATAGCCACTGTACAAATTGTGGCAGAGCCACCAGAATATGCTTCATCCGATCATCAAACCCAACCCAATGCATGATGTCGTGACATAAATATTCTTGTATGCAATATGTCACAATCATAATCAATCCTATAAATATCACACACATATCACTTAAACTACCAATAGGGGTATAACGGTCATTTACCCTCTATGGGTATTTTGGTAATTTACCCTTCTAAGGGTATTTCAGTAATTTACCATCCAAGGGTATTTTTGTAATTTTACCCTCACGGGTATTTCAGTAATTTCACATTTAATGGCCCTTCTAAAAGCCTACTGTCGCCTCGAGCTACAAAGAACACTTTTTGGGTCTCTACGGAACTATTGGGCATAAAATCCATTTTAGGCCCAAACGAGCCCACACGCTCGTATGGCCCATTTCGCATGATTTCAGTCTTAGATTTCCAGATTATGCAACCAACCTTATCAATTGATAGTTTTCCAATAATTTTGCCCAAGTGGGTCGAATAGCCCATTTGGCCCGTTTCGACCGGTTAGGACCGTTATAGCCTCAGTATCGCGAGAGTGCTCGTGATGCTCTCAATGACATACTGTCATTATTCTTCTCTTGACTTACCACTACGAGCGTTCGCACGCTCATGTCGTCACAGATGCCGGCTTTTTGACTTTTCAGCTTTTGGCCGATTCGTATAACATTACGTGCAATCATTTAGAGGTATGTGAGATTACACACCTAATTTGGATTTGTCTAAAGAACTACCCCTTGTTGCCCCTAAGATAACAATGATCCATAGTTAATCTTACTTCTCAAAGAATTCATAAACCCAAATTTACTACACTACTCGAATCACTTACCACAAGATGTGATCCCCTCTTACAAAATACTAGTTTTCGAATTTACTCCTTCGTTACTGAAATGAGTTCTTAAAACAATTAATAGATGAACCCAAAAAGGTTAGACTCAAATCAACATTTGGCCCCTCCACAAGAGTGAAGGAAAACAATGTCATCTCCACCAAATAGGGTCACAAGAAAAACACTAATCATCAAAATTTAAGGGATATAAGAACAACTTCACCCTTACCGAAACCAACGTTAACGATCTCCACCCTTTGCTTGCTAGAGAATTCAGCCTAGCCCCCCAGGGAAAAGTGTTTCGACTTAGCTTAATAGAAGAAGAAGTAAGATGTGACGAGAATGAAAGAATGTTAAGTTCGGTCTAGGAAGAAAAGAATAAGTGGGGAGACAGAAAGAGTGAATGTAAGGACTTACCAAATTCAGTCAAAAGAGGAGATGCAGGTAATCCACCTAAAAAAATCGGGAGAAAAGATTGAGAATGAGATGCATGAGTGTTAGTTTTCTACAGATTATGCTAAGACTCAAAGGAGGAAAATAAATGAAGAAAAAGAGTGTACGAAGGGAATAGCAGAAAATGTGCAAAACAAAGAACCCGAAATGTCTAAGGAGAAAGCCTAAAATGCAAAAATGCTAAGAACCACTAGAGAATTTTGGCACACACCAAAAGTTTCGTTTTCTTCCTTTGCTACCTACCAAATGCTGAATTTACTTCCCTACACTAAGCTCTAGCCGAAATTTTCACCCCCCACACACTCGATATTTGGCCAACCACTCCCACACTTCTCACTTCTCCAATTTTCTCCACCTTTATCTCCTACACTTACTCCCCTTCACTCATTTGAAATGCTTAATCAAGTCTCCAACCAACCTTGTAGAGTTTGGTCTCCACTCAGCTTCCTCCTTTCCTGGGCACAAAATAATAGCTACCTAAAATGTAATTCGTGAGACTCGAACTCTTTCCCTCTCTGCTTCCCTTGTGATGCCACTCCACTAGGCCACTTTGCTTCTTGTGTTAGAAAACACATTTAATTAATCCTTAAGTCCTGCTTCCACTAGCTCTCCCCACTAAAGCGCCCCAAAACCAAAATTTTCCTTGGGCTTGGGCTCAAACCCGAGCCTTCCTAGGACCCCCAACCACACCTAAATAACAAGCTTAACAAGCACAATACATGCAATACCACAAAATACCAGACCCCTATTTAGGACGTTATAGTTCTACCACCTTAAAGAAATTTCGGCCTCGAAATTTACCTGATTAAAAGCAGTGAGGGTATTGCTGACGCATTGCCTCCTCAGGCTCCCACGTGGCTTCATCTGAACCGTGATTACACCACAACACTTTGACCAACAGAACTGTAACACCCCTTACCCGAAACCTTTGCCGGAGTCGAGTATGTGGCATTACTAGACTTGACTACTAATCTGGGGCATAAAAATTTAAAGCTGTCCAACTGCGTCATGCTGACTAAATTGACCATAACTCGAGTTACAAAACTCAAAATTTAGATCCTTAAATTTTCCTTGAAACTAGACTCATATAAAGTTTTACCATAATTTTTCCATAATTTTTCATGTGGCCAATTAGTACAGTTTATTCATCAAATTTACCCCTATTTCACTGTTTGAGAATTCTGACCTATCTTTACAAAAACTCAGTTCTTTCATTGTAAAAAATTTCAATAATGTTCTTGTTTATTCAAATCAAAAATAGACTCATTAAGGATTCTAAACATATAAACTATGCTCCATAATTATTTTTGTACAATTTTTAACAATTTTTCCAAGACAGAACAGGGACTCACGAATTCATTCAGGACAAGTCTCACTAAAACTTAAATATCTCATAATATATAATTCCTTTGCCTACTCTGTTTCTTTCATATAAAAATAGACACAATAAGCTTTAATTCTATATTTTATTCACTTTCTAATTCAATTTATCCTATTTTTGGTGATTTTTCAAAATAACATCTCTGCTGCTAACTAAAACTATTTCATTGCAAAATATGATTTACTAGTTTATAATCTAACATACTCACATACAACTCATACTTTCCATGCATTTTAAATCCTTTATGCAAATTAACTTATACCTAAAACATTCACATAATATCCTAATTCAAAGGTTCATTTCAGTAAACATACACTTCCTTACCAAAAACGATTAAACTTGACTAAAATGCACGAACATTACCAACATAAACCGACATTGTATCAAAAGCACAAAAGCATACTTAACTAAAACTTTAGCCATATTCGCATGGCTATTATATACATGAACCAAAAGTTTTCATCAAACAAAGACAAAGTCTTTCCTATACATGCCTCTATCCAAAAACCAAAATGAAAGAGTACCAAAATTAGATCGATAGTGTGGTCGATTGTCTTGACGATCCCGCTGAGCGGTAGCCTTTACCTAATCTATAAAAGCAGAGGAGAACATTACACACAAATAAGTTTACTAACTTAGTAAGTCCCAAGCTCATAATAATAATACTACATTCAATTACTTAAACACTTAAATCATTCAACTCAACCATGTTATCATATTAAAATTTCTTTCACCTTTAGCACTACTATTTGAAAACCGAATCTCCATGATAGTACATTCAAGCTCAAACTCAATCATAAAATACTTGTGCACATCAATCGTAATCTCAAATGTACATAACACCGTACTCGTAATATTAATTAAACTCTAGTAACATTAAACATATCATACCTTACTTACTTACCCGAGCCTTTAACTAGACTCATTAGCTACAATTTACCTTGAACAACAATTCGGTTTCTCCTTTGTAAAACACATCAAAGATAAATCACGCTAGGCATTAAAGCCGAAATAAATCACCGGCACAAGGCACTGCTAGGCTCAAGCCCGAATATGTCACCGGCACTAAGCCTGCTAGGCATTAAAGCCCGAAATAAATCACCGGCATAAAGCACGCTAGGCTCGAAGCCGAATATGTCATAGGCACTAAGCACGCTAGCATTAAAGCCCGAAATAAATCACCTAAGATAAAGCACGCTAGGCATTAAAGCCCGAATCACATCAATACGATAAATCATTTCACACACCATTCGTAATTATATCACATATCCAACTCAACTAAATTCATTTACGGGCATTAAAGCCGAATCACATCAATACGATGAATCATTTCACACACCATTCGTAATTATATCACATATCCAACTCAACTAAATTCATTTACATTAAACACCTAAAACCATTTCAATATTCTTATATATATATTCGCCATGACATAATTATGTACTAAAATTTATCAAACATTATCACATTATAGGTTCATAAATAATTCTTCAATACATTATAGCTTAAGGACTTACCTCGGTTGTCGATAAGCAAGTGCAGATCGGCTATTCGAGAACCTTCGTCTTTCCCGATCTAAGTCCGTTTTTCTTTGCTCTTGATCTAAAACACATTAAAATTTAGCCCATTCAAGTACATTTCATCTCAATTTAGTCCCTAAGCACATAAATAGGCAAATTACCATTTTACCCTAGGGTTTCACCTTTTTACAATTTTGTCCAAATTTCATAAAATGCAAAATACCCAAAATTTCCCTACAATACTCAAGGGCCGAATGTCTATAGAGATTATACAAGTCTATATTTTAATTTATTTCATGTTTTAGACCTTTAAGAATTTATTCTTCTCAAATTAGTCCCTAACATTTGATTTCACCAAAACTTCTAATTCAAAATTGATGATCTAACACATACAATTCATAATCTACTATCAAACATTACATGCCATAAACGTACCACCATAGCGAATCTTGATGTGCCAAAATCTCAAAAATTGATACATGGGTTATCTAGTATTCAAAGTAACAATTTCAAAATGTAGAAACTATAAAATACTAAGCAAATTTCATACCCTAATTGAAGCCTCCAAGTTGCGAAATTAAGCTCCAACAATGGAGTTTTCATCCTCCACATTCGCCAAGAGAAGAAGAACAAGGTATGTTCTCTTTCTTCCCACTTTCTTTCATTATTTTATGCTTTAAAATTAAAGGAAATTTTATTTATTCATTACCTAATATAAAACATATAATTATAAAACAAATTTTTGTTTTATTCCTCATATATGCCGTCCACTAACTAAAGGAATGGACTAATTGTCCTTTTAGGACATCCACTTTAAAAGCCACAATCAAAAAGGTACATTTCACTTTAGCATGCCACTTTTACTCTTTATGCGATTAAGTCCTTTTTATCAAATTGAGCACTTAAACAATAAAATTTTTCTACGAAACTTTCACACCTTTTAATTCACACATCATAAACACAAAAATAAAATATTAAAATGTTTCTCGGACTCGGATTCGTGGTCCCGAAACCACCGTTCCGACTAGGGTCTAATTCGGTCTGTTACAAGAACAGATTTCCTCCTCAACACTTTAACATCCCAATCCAAAATTTGCATTGGTTCTTCTTCAAATGACAGTTCAGGTCTAACCTCAATTTCTTCCACCGGCACTATATGTGAAGGATCTGAGCGGTAGCGCCTCAACATAGAAACGTGAAAAATGTTATGTATTCGGTTTAACTCAGGGGACAGCTCAAGCTGATATACGATTGGTCCAATACGTTTCAACATCCAAGAAGGCCCAATGAACCTAGAGCTTAACTTACCTTTCCGTCCAAATGTCAAGATCTTTTTCCACGGTGAAACCTTCAAGGAAACATAATCTCCCACTGAGTGCTAGATTTCCCTACGCTTAAGATTCGGATATGACTTCTATCTATCAGAAGCTTTTTTAACCGACCCCGAATCAACTTCACCTTCTCATTAGTTTCTGAAATCAGTTCTGGACCCAATAACCGTCGCTCACCCAATTCTATCCAACAGGTAGGGGTATGACACCTACGACCATATAACGCCTCGTAGGGTTCCATTTGAATGTTGAATTGGTAGCTTTTGTTATACGCAAATTCTGTTAACGGTAAATAATCTTCCCAACTACTCCTGAAATCAATCACATTGCCCCTCACCTGAATTACCCTTTTCGACTGACCGTCAGTCTGCGAATGGAATGTTGTGCTAAAATCTAGCCTTGTACCCAAAGCTTTGTGTAACACTTTCCAGAACCGAGATGTAAATCTAGGGTCCCTCTCGATATGATGGACACTGGTACCCCATGTAGCCTCACAATTTCTGCCACATACAACGTGGCCAACTTCTGTAGTAAGTAGTCAGTGCAAACCGGTATGAAGTGAGCGAACTTAGTTAACCGATCAACGATCACCCACACTGAATCTTTCTTAGTAGGCATCAGGGGTAGCCCACTAACAAAATCCATAGTTATCCTCTCCCACTTCCAGAGTGGAATCTTCACTGGTTTCAGAAGACTCGAAGGCAGCTGGTGCTCTGCTTTCACTTGCTGACATGTCAGACACTTGCTTACAAAGTCAGTAACCTCACGTTTCAGTACTGGCCACCAATACAGCTCTCGTAGATCTCGGTACATCTTATTTCCATTGGGATGCATAGCGTATAGGCTATTATGCACCTCCCGCAGAATCATCTGTCTTAACTCAGAGTCCTTCGGTATACAAATTCTTCCACGAAAACATAACATCCCTTCACTGTTCAACCCAAAATCCACTATCTCACCACTTTTCACCCGCTGAAAATGAGAACCCAACGACTCATCCAAAAATTGTTTCTCCTTAATCTGACTAACCCACTTTGGTTTCACCTAAAGTTCTGTTAATAAACTACCATCCTCATAAAGGCTGATACAAGCAAACATTGCTCTCAAATCAGATACCACCTTCTGGCTTAGTGCATCTGCTACCACATTGGCTTTACCCGGGTGATACTTAATCGAGCAGTCATAGTCCTTCTAGCAACTCTATCCATTTATGTTGCCTTAAATTCAGCTTCTTTTGGGTAAAGAGATACTTTAGACTCTTATAATCGACTTTTCTCTATAGGTAATGTTTCCATATCTTCAGTGCGAACACCACCGTAGCTAGTTCCAAATCATGAGTGGGATAGCTCACCTCATGTGACCTTAGTTGATGAGATGCATATGCCACTACCTTCCCTTCTTGCATCAGCACATAACCCAAACCTGTGTGCGACGCATCACAATAGACAACGAATTCTTTCCCAGCCTCAGGCTAAATCAACACTGGTGCTTTCATCAAAATCTTCTTCACTTTCTCAAAACTCTCTTGCTACTTATTCGTCCATACAAATGGTACCCCCTTACACAGCAATTTAGTTAGAGGTGCGGTAATTAAAGAAACCCATCGACGAACCGCCTGTAGTACCCAGCCAAACCCAAAAAACTTTAGATCTCTAACAATGACTTCGGCGGCTTCCAATCCAATATAGCTTCAACCTTTCGAGGATCAACCCTAATCCCCTCGGTAGACACAACATGCCCTAAAAATGTCACCTCTTTCAGCCAAACTCACACTTATTGAATTTGGCGTAAAGTTGCTTCTTTCTTAATATCTACAAAACAACTCGAAGATATGAATCATGCTCCTCCTTAATTCTTGAATACACCAAGATGTCATCTATGAATACCACCACGAACTGGTCTAGATAAGGTTGGAAGACCTGGTTCATCATATCCATAAAAGCGGCGGTGCATTCGTTAATTCGAATAGCATAAACAAAAACTGGTAATGCCTATAATGAGTTTGAAATGCGATCTTGTGAATATTTGCCTCCTTGACCCTTAGCTGATGATACCCCAATATTAAATCTATTTTCAAGAAGACCGAAGCTCCCCGTAGCTGATCGAATAGGTCGTCAATCCTTGGTAATGGGTATTTGTTCCTAACAGTTAGCTTGTTCAATTGGCGATAGTCAATGCACATACGCATTGACACACCCTTCTTCTTCATGAACAATACTGGCGCTCCCCATGGAGATACACTTGGTCGAATAAACCCTAGGTCCAACAACTCTTGGATCTGAGCTTTAAGTTCTACCCACTCCTTTGGTGCCATCTTATAAGGGGCAATGGACACCAGAGCCATTCTCAGAAGTAGCTCAATGCCAAACTTGACCTCGCGATTCGGAGGCAACCCCGGAAGCTCTTTAAGAAAAATGTCTTGGAATTCACTTACTATCCTGACCTTCTTAATAGGAAAACTCCCAACATTAGTTGTGTTGACATAAGCTATGAACGCTTCACAACCATTACTCACCAACTTCTCAACCTTTAATGCGGAGATCACATTGGACAGATAATTCATTCTCTCACCTATCACAATCACATTCCCATCCTCTGAGTCTTTAATACCATACACTTAGTAGTGCAATCCAAGCTCGCATAGTTCTTAACTAGCCAGTCCATGCCTAGTATAAGGTCAAACTCGCTGAACGGTAATTCCATCAAATCTGCTGGGAATACAGTCCCTTGCACTTCTAAAGGCACATTTCTAAATAGTTTGTTCACTATTACAGATTGTCCTAAGAGACTAATTACCGACATATCTCTATCCGCAAACTCAAATTGTATACCTAGGGCCCCAGACATAGTACATGAAACATATTAATGTGGAGATCCAATATCAATCAAAGTTGTAAATGGCACACCAAATATAAGAAACGTACCGGTTATGACGTCCGGTGCGTTGCCATCCTCTCGAAGTCGAGCTGCATAAACCAATCCCGTCTATCTTTCATTTGTATTACCAGCACCTCTGTCCGGTGCTCTATGACCTCGTCCAAACCCATTTCCCCCTCTGAGCGGACCATGGCCTCTCGGTGGCTGCTGACCACCTCTCTCTGGCCGCACAAATCTCTGACCTACTATCTGCTGCCTAACAGGCTCCCGAGGACAATCTTTTATCTGATGATCCTTAGACCCACATATGAAAACCCACCAGATCTTCTCCAGCACTCCCGGATGTATTTTTTCACACTGCACACAAGGTTGCAATCGACCCATAGCAACTGGCATCCCAACTCGTGCTGGCCCATCCAACTTGGGCCTCTTTTAAAATCCCCCATAAGAACCTGACGACCCAAAACCTCTCTTATCCTTGCCTCTTTCCTTATCACAGTTCTGACGTTCAGAGTGTTTTACCTCCTCAGCAATCTTGGTCTTTTCCACTAACGCAACAAAATCTCTCTCCCTCTACGGGGCTATCAGTACTCACAAACCATCCTTGAACTGCACACAATGCTTATAGTCGGTCGCAACTATACCCCGAGTGTAACGACTCAAGCACAAAAACTCTACCTCGTATTCCGCTATCTATTTACTCCCCCAAACCAGATTCAAGAATTTTTTCTCAGGGCGTCCACATAGCTAGCCCCGACATATTTTCCCTGAAAAGTTGTCTTAAAGGAGTTCCAGGTTATACGATCTGCTTGTGTGCCCTCCCTCATAGTGAGCCACCACTGATATGCCTCATCTCTCAGTAGAGACACTGCCCCTTTCAGTTTCTGTTCAGCTGTGCAATCCAAATCATCCATAATTTGTTCCACCACCTCAAGCCAATATTCCGCCACATTCGGGGCTACACCAGAGATGCCCCTAAAAATTTTGACCTCGTTCAACTGAAGTCGCTTAGAAATAGACCCACGAGCTGTCGGCCCAGTACTCGCTCCAACAACCCGTTCTAAGACTCACAACATTGCTTGGGACAGAGCGCCATCCCATCTAGCTCGGTCATGAGACCTTGTTCTAGTTACTGGCGATGCCAATGCCTTTGTTTTTAGCATATGCCTTGATGCTGAGGATTCAACCCTAGAATCTTGGTCTCTACCACGGTCGCATGTACCACGTCCACACCTTCTTGTACTCATACTATTGAATCATATTGATCTGATTAAGAGTTTTATGAATCATTCTATAATTCCAATGTTTATTCACAAGTGTTTTATGGAAGACAGATATAAGATTTGTTCTCGCAGATCGAATTTCCTATTGTCTCAGTCTCTATAGTCTTAGCTCCTATAGCTAAAAGTCTTAGTGCACTACCACTAACTCTAGTAGTTTTCTCTCTTATAGACATTTCATCATATCATCAGGAATAAATTAAGAGGACTTACGGATTTGGTGCCGGAGACTCTGTGTTCCATTCTTCCAATAAAGGTATTTTTTTCTAAATCGTTTTCAAGCAAGTTTTGAAAAAACATTTTCAAACCCATTCCACAATCGAGTTTTACAACCTAGCTCTGATACCATAAAATGTAACACCTTAAACCCGACCTAAACATTATGACCGAATCTGGCATGTCACATAAAAAGGGTTGTTTAAGAAACTGTGCATTCGTTAAAAACTTTATAATCTTTTTAAAACTCTGAGCTTTGCTTTTGTGAAAATTCAGATTTGCTTTTATGGTTTTCTTGTAAAAACATTGTTATTGATATTGTTATTATTATTGTTATTATTACCAAAAACTTGTTTAAAACCAAAATCAGGTTCAGTGAATTGCAAAATATGATATTTTGAAAACGGTTATTGTCATTTTAAGAAAATCCAAAGTTTCATCGCATAAAGTTTGAACATAACTGAAATGCAAGCTTAAAAGAAAAATTAAAGTCCAATGGCCTTATTACAAATTAAAAACACAAATTAAATAAATCTCAAAATAAAGTAAAACGAAAATTTACTAAGGTTTAGGAGAAATACACTGATGTATGGCCACCACAGAGTCCTCCGCAGCTCCAAATCCTCAATGCTGGGGATCACCTGCAAGGTTAAAGAAGAGGGGTGAGTTACGAGAACTCAATGTGTAATCCCCTAATCAGTCATTAAATAGGCCTGAGCCCATATGAAAATAGACTGGGCCGAAGCCCATACAAAAGTAAACTGGGCCAAAGCCCATGCTGAAGCAGACTGGGCCGAAGCCCTATTCGGTAACAATCTGGGCCTTAGCCCTATAAACATGATAATGCAACCAGAGTATATAGCCCAACCTAATAATCCATTCGCTACACACCACCCATACCAGCCCATCACATCTGTGGTGATTTCTAAATTGACCCACCTATCAACTGCACACCAATAAGGCAGACAAGCTGCTAATCATAGAATTCGTGGCAAAGCCACCGAATAACAGAATATACGTGGCATAGCCACTATACAAATTGTGGCAGAGCCACCAGAATATGCTTCCTCCGATCATCAAACCTAACCCAAATCATGATGCCGTGACATAAATATTCGTGTATGCAGTATGTCACAATCAAAATCAATCATATAAATATCATGCACATATCACTTAAACTACCACTAGGGGTATAACAGTCATTTACCCTCCAAGGGTATTTCTGTAATTTACCCTTCCAAGGGTATTTCTACAATTTACCCTTTAAGGGTATTTCGGTAATTTCACATTTAGCAGCCCTTTCGAAGGCCTACTGTCACCTCGAGCGACACGGAACCCTTTTTGGGTCTCTACGAAACTATTGGGCCTAAAATCCATTTTAGGCCCAAACGGGCCCACACGCCCGTGTGGCCCATTTCGCATGATTTCGGTCTCAGATTTCCAGATTACATAAATGCCCTATCAATTGATAGTTTTCCAACAATTTTGCCCAAGTGGGTCGGATAGCCCATTTGGACCATCTGGCCCGTCTCGACCCCATTAGGCCCATTACAACCTCAGTATCGCGAGAGTGCTCGTGACGCTCTCATTACTATCATTATTCATCTCTCGACTTACCACTATGAGCATTCAAATGCTCGTGTGGTCACAGATGTTAGATTTTTGGCGTTTGGTCGATTCGCATAACATCACGTGCAATCATTCAGAGGGGTGTGAGATTACACACCTAATTTTGGATTTGTCAGAAGAACTAACCCTTTGTTGCCCCTAAGATAGCAATGATCCATAGTTAATCTTACTTCTCAAAGAATTCATAAACCCAAATTTACTACACTACTCGAATCACTTACCACATGATGTGATCCCCTCTTACAGAATACCAATATTCAGCTTTACCCCTTGGCTACTGAAATGAGTTCCTAAAATAATTAATCAATGAACCCAAAAAAGGTTAGCCTCAAATAAACATTTGGCCCCTTCATAAGAGTGAAGGAAAATGATGTCATCTCCACCAAATAGGGTCACAAGAAAAGCACTAATCATCAAAATTTAAGGGACATAAGAACAACTTCACCCTTACCGAAACCAACGTTAACGATCTCTACCCTTTTCTTGCTAGAGAATTCAGCCTAGCCCCCTCAGGGAAAAGTGTTTTGACTTAGCTTAATAGAAGAAGAAGTAAGATGTGACGAGAATGAAAGAATGTTACGTTCGGTCTAAGAAGAAAAGAATAAGTGAGGGAGAAAGAAAGAGTGAATGTAAGGACTTACAAAATCCGATCAAGAGAGGAGATGCAGGTAATCCACCTAAAACAATTGGGAGAAAAGATCGAGAATGAGATGCATGAGTGGTTAGTTTTGTACAGATTACGCTAAGGCTCAAATGAGGAAAATAAATGAAGAAAAAGAGTGCACGAAGGGAATAGCAGAAAATGTGCAAAATAAAGAACCCGAAATGTCTAAGGAGAATGCCTAAAATGCAAAAATGCTAAGAACCACTAGAGAATTTTGGCACACACCAAAAGTTTCGCTTTCTTCCTTTGCTACCTACCAAATGCCGAATTTGCTTCCCTACACTAAGTACTATCGAAACTTTAACCCCCCACACACTCCACATTCGACCAACCATTCCCACACTCCTCACTTCCCGATTTTCTCCACCTTTCTCTCCTACACTTACTCCCCATCACTAATTTGAAATGCTTGACCAAGTCTCCAACCAACTTTGTAGAGTTTGGTCTCCACTCAGCTTCCTCCTTTCCTGGGCATAAAACAATAGCCACCTAAAATGCAATTCGTGAGATTCGAACTCCTTCCCTCTCTCCTTCCCTTGTGATGCCACTCTACTAGGCCACTTTGCTCCCTGTGTGAGCAAACACATTTAATTAATCCTTAAGTCCTCCTTCCACTAGCTCTCCCCACTAGAGTGCCCAAAGATAAAAATTTTCCCAAGGCTTGGGCTCGAACCCGAGCCTCCCTAGGAC
Organism: Gossypium rotundifolium; assembly: GCA_025506655.1. Classification (NCBI taxonomy): domain Eukaryota; kingdom Viridiplantae; phylum Streptophyta; class Magnoliopsida; order Malvales; family Malvaceae; genus Gossypium; species Gossypium rotundifolium. The sequence goes on from CP106729.1 coordinate 72,467,778, forward strand.
CCCCAACCACACCTAAATAACAAGCTTTACAAGCACAACACATGCAATAATACAAAATGCTAGACCCCTATTTAGGACGTTACAATTACAATCAATTCTGCTTAATTATGTTGGATCTTCTCTTAAACAGGGACTTTTGCTCCACTGAATAAGCACATTAAACTTGAGTTAATATTCATGAAAACATCAAAACAAGGATTAAGAACACATAATTAAAAACAAGATCAAGTATTTATCATGTAATTTAGATTTATTGAATAATAAGATTCATCTAGGTTTCATCATCCCTAGGTATTTAGGGAGTTTAGTTCATAACGTAAAAGGAAAACATCATAAAATTAAGAAAATAACAAGACATAAAGACCCAAAAACTTTTAAAGAATTTGATGGAGATCTTCAATCTTGGAGTGAATCCGCCTTCTAGATGATTTCGATGGCTTCTTTCGAGTAATCTTTTCAATCTACTCTGTGACCCCCTTTAGGTCTTCCTCTGATGTGTATTTATAGACTTTAGAAGACTCAAAAACCCTAAAAATTGGCTTTTTCTATGTGAAGATAAAGAGGGTATGACAAGGACACGGGTGTGTGATCAACCCGTGTGGTTCACACGGGTATGTGTTTAGCCCGTGTGGTGCGGGCTTTGGCCGTGTGGATCTTAAGGTGGCCTGTTTTGTCTGGTTTAGGCCCATTTTCCACTCCTTTTGATTCCCTATACTCACCTATGTATAAAAATACAAATTCAAAGGATTAGGAGCATCGGATTCACCAAATTATATAAATAATTATCCAAAAACACGCTAAGCGTGGGATTAAAATGCGTTACCTTTATAATTTATCAACGATTCATTAATTCGTAAATTCTCATTCAAGGATACCCCTTAGGGCACTTAGTCATAGGACATACCCTCGAGTCACATATCATGTAACAAGATTACCAGTCTAGGCTAAATCCTCAATATAACGTGTGCTCATAAGAGCTTAATTAGGGTTACTAGTCTAGGCTAAACTCAAATCATAACGTTTACTCGAGAGGTTTTATGTCAGTATTACATGTCCGGGCTAAATCCTTTATATGACAGGATCAATAGGATTACTCGTCTGAGCTAAATCCCGTTCACAATAAGTACAGAACCCAATTCATTTCGAGAAAGAATATACACCCATCTGAATTCAATATTCAATCGGGACTTAACCTCTTTTCACCATTTCAAGCATGTATTTAATTTTTCATGTGGAAATTAAATAATTAAATAATGCACATCAATATAAATTACATAATTACATAATTACATGCTCCTTTAGGTTACACGAACTTACCTTGAGAATGGTTCGTATTTGAAACTCAACTAATTTGAGACTTTTCATTTTCCTCGGTCTAGTTCCGTAAACGGTTGTTCGGGTCTATATAAGTAAATTTGACTATCAATTCATCATTTTACACATACATTTACATTAAATTGCATCCTAGAAAAAATAACTATTTTGTCCCTAACTTTTTAACATTTTACATTTTAGTCCCTAGGCTCGTAAAATGAAATATGTTCAATTTCTTGGTAACCCAAGACTAGATGAACCATTTCCATGCTTATAGCAGTCCAACCTTTCCATTCAATCAGATTTTTACTACCCATTTTATAAATTTTTACAATTAGGTCCCTTTTATGCATTCCATAAAAAATTACCTAGTAAAAGTTATTTATCACACATCAAACATGCATAATCTACCATTAAACATCAAAATACACATATGTATAACATGTTTCAAACCCTGGACATCAACCACATCCTAAATTAATGGTAGAAATAGGTAGTTCGGATGATAACAACTTCAAAAACGTAAAGAGCATTAAAAATAGGGCTAGGATGTACTTACAACCAAGCTTGAAAGATGAAGAAACCCTAGCTATGGTGTTCTCCCAAATTTCAGCCAAGGTTGAAGAAAGATAGGCAAATTTTGGCTTTCTTTTTCCCTTTTTATTCTTTTATTTACTAGATGACCAAAATGCCTTTCACATAAAACTTTGAAATTTTATCTCACCATGTCCATTTTTGTCCGCTAACTTAAAAAAAAGTCTATTTACCATCTAAGGACCTTAAATTTAAAATTTCATAGCAATTAGATACCTCTAGCATGTAGAACTCAACTTTTGCATGTTTTACAATTTAGTCCTTTTTCCTAAATTAAGTGCCCAAACGTCAAAATTTTCGAACAAAATTTCTGCAAAATCATTTTGTAAAATTGTAGACTATAGAAATGTAATAAAAATGAATTTTACTACGTCGAATTTGTGGTCTCAAAACCAGTATTCTGACTAGGCCCAAAATCGGGCTGTTACAACTCTCTCCCCTTAGGGATTTTCGTCCCCGAAAATCTTACCAGAAAATAGGTTTGGGTACTATTTTCACATAACTTCCTCATGTTCCCATGTAGCCTCTTCCATACCATGTCTTTGCCACAAAACTTTCATTAGGGCTATACTTTAATTTCTCAAATGTTTAACTTACCGAGTCAAAATCTTGATCGGTTCTTCACCATAAGTCATATCCGGTCTAATTTCAACCTCTAAGGGAGAAATCACATATGAAGCATAAGATCGATACTGCCACAACATATACACATGAAACACATCATAGATCTTTTCCAACTGCGTTGGTAAAGCCACCCGATATGCTACTGGTCTGATTCTTTCAATCACCTCATACGACCCAATAAAACGTGGACTCAACTTGCCTTTCCGGCCAAATCTGAGAACTTTCTTCCATGGAGATACTTTCAAAAACACTTTATCCCCAATTTGAAACTCAATCTCTTTTCTTTTTAAATTTGCATATGACTTTTGTCTATCAGAAGCCACTTTCAAACTATCACGAATTACTTTCACCTTTTCTTTGGTTTCTATAACTAAGTCAACCCCGTGAATTTGTTTCTCGCTGAGCTCTGTCCAAGACAGAAGAGTTCAGCACTTACGGCCATACAACACTTTATACGGTGCATCTTTATGCTTGACTGAAAACTATTATTGTAGGCAAATTCAACCAAGAAAAGATATTTCTCCCAACTACCTTGGAACTCTAGAACACAACATCGGAGCATGTCCTCCATAATCTGAATTACCCTTTCGGATTGATCGTTAGTTTGTAAGCGGTACTAAAATTTAACTTCTTACCTAAAGCTTCTTGTAACTTCTTCCAAAATCATAAAGTGAATCTCAGATCTTTATTTGAAATAATCGATATAGGTGCCCCATGCATTCTTACAATCTCAGTAATGTACAATTCAGCTAACTTATCAAGTGAATTGTAATAGCCTGAATTGGGGGTTAGTCGAAAAAGTGGTCTCGGACCACTAACCCGAGGTTGAAGGAAATCATTTTAATTTTATTTTTATGAGTTATAACATGTTTATAAGGGTTCATGAATACTTTGGTGCTTTAATTTTAGCGATTTCATGCTTAATCGCGAAAAAGGACTAAATCGCATAAAGTGTGAAAGTTCTATTTTATTTGTTAGAGGTGTCTAATGGCTAAGGAATATTAATTGGAGGTCCCTAATGTGCAATTAGACCTTTATAAGTTTAATAGCTGATCTTAGGGACAAAGAAATAATTTTTAAATGAATTAGGTGAGGTTTTGGTGGTATTTGTTTAAAATAAAATAAAATAAAGAGAAGAAAAGATATCATCTTTTCTTTCCCTTCTCTCCACCAAAATTTCTCAAGAAAAATAGCCATGGAAGCTTGAAAATTTTCAGCAACTCCTCACCTCTACAAGTAAGTCATCTTGATGATTATTTTTGATGATTTATAAACTTTTGGAACCCCCAAAGCTTGAGCTGTCTAATGAGGAGACTATTTTGCTAAATGGTTGAAAGTTTAGGTACTTGCCATGAGAGGGTTCATGCTGTTTGCTGCATTTTTATGGAAGAAAATGAGTCTTAGTTGTTAGATGAACAGCTTTTGCAAAAGGTGTTACCATAAAAACACTTAAAAGGACCTTTTTGTAAAAGTTGTGAAATAAATAGTGAATGTGTGTAATAGTTGAAATCTTGAGTTGCTATAGGAAGAAATAAGAATTAGCTAGGCTTGATTAACAAAGAAATTGGAAGAAAAGTGATATACGAGCCTAGAGGCAAAATCATAATTTTTGTCTAAAGTCTAAGGGCAAAATGGTAATTTTGCCAAAGTATAAATTTTGGAATGTATTGATTAGCATGGATATTAAATTAGTAAATTTTATTGTTATAGATCAAAGCAAACGAGATTCGGACTTAGAATGGGGGAAAAGAGAAATATGGACAATAAGGTCCCTTTTTACCCTTTTTGGTATCGAGGTAAGTTCGTGTGCTAATAATGCAACAATAAGTGAAGTATTTAATATTTTGATGTTGTATGAATTGTATATTGTCTCTATGAATATATATTATGTAACATCCTCGATTAGGGGTTATGCGTTTGGAGCATAACCCAAGTACTAGTGGGTTTTAAGGGTATTTGGAGATGTTTTAAGAGTTTTTAGAACTTTAGAATGAAGGTAAAGCTTTGGGAAAATTTTGGATTTAAGTGTAAAAAAGAGGAAATTAGGCTGAGGAGGCCTTTAGAATAATTTGTAAAAAAGAGGAAATTAGGCTGAGGAGGCCTTAAGAATAATTTGTGGCGTTTTGTGTCATAAAAAGCAGGCCTTGGTAAAGTGGCTGCAAGGCGCCACTTAAGGGCCTAGAGGTGACGCATGGCGCAGATCTTGGGTTCGAGTAGCGTGGAAAGCAAATGGGTGTTTTATTTTTTGGTGTTAAGAGGGAGCAAGATAAAGAGGCTTTAAAATTAGTTGTGGTGAGTTTATGTAAAAAAAAGGACATGGCAGAGTGGCTTGGAGCGTTATATGTGGCTTGTGGCAACAAGGGCCTTGGTTCGAATCCGGTTGGTGGCATGGGGCGTGTTTTTATTTTGCTTTGGTGCTAGGACAAGGGGGAGCTAGGGAAAGAGGTGTTAAAAGAAATTCAGGGTGAATTATGTCACAAGAAAATGCCTTGGCAAAGTGGCAGGGACGTTACCTGCAGTTAAGGGTTCCAACAGGTCCCGGGTTCAAGGCGTGGGAGCAGCAGTTGGGTGTTTTAATTTTGACTTTTGGCGCCAGGAAAGAAAGAAGCATTGGACGGCAATTGGATTTTTAATTGAAAGAGGATTAAGCTTGCTTATCCTTTTAAAATTCGGCTGGAGTAGGATAATTGTTGGATTTATTTTTGTTATTTGTTTATTTTGAATAGGTAGAGATAATGGTTGTATTATTTATTTTAGATAATAGAGGTGTTATTTTATTTAGTTTAAATGTGGAGATAAGATATAAAGAGGAGATAGAGTTTTTATTTTTATTTTATTTATTTTTAATATGTGTTCAAGAGTTATTATAGGAGAAGGAAGTGGAATTTGAGAGGAGGTAGGAGTGCCGAATTTGAGTTGTATAAATAGGGGTGACCATCCTTTAGCCATTCTTTTCTTAATTTTATTTTCCTTGACCGAAAGTTGTTCCTCTACTTCTCTCTTTGAGCCGAATTGCTTCTCACTTCTTCTCCCTATTCTTTCTCTTTTCTTCAACTTTAATTCTCCATCTTTTCTTATATGGCCAAATACCCCATTTGCCATTAGTGCCATAGCCGAAACTAGTAGCTTCTCTTTGTTTGAAACTCTAAAGAAACACCATCACTACCTTGATTCTCAAAAGCCGAATATTGCATCTCCAATTGATGAGCCATAGCCGAATCTTTATTTGAAACCCCTTATCACTTCTTTTCTCCTTTTGTTCTCTTCAAAGCCAAAAGTTGGAGATCTAACTCTATTTCTTGGATGTGGCCAAACCTAGGGAGGTGATTTGGGAAGATTGACCATTAAGGGTAAGCAACGATAGTGGTAAGTATTCCTTTAGTAATCGGTTTTGGATATTTTTCTTAAGTGTGCCGAATGCAAGTGCCCAAGCCTTGGTTGTAGGCATGGCCGAATGGGCTTAAGGCCTTATTAATGCATTTCGTTTGTGTCGACGTAGGGACCATTAAAGAAGCTTATAAGGAGTCGACTACAACAAGGTAAGCCATTGTAGTTTCGGCCTAAGGCCATAAGTGGGATATAAGTGTGACCGATTTTTGACTTTGGTTTTAAGGGGCAAATCGACAGCAGTAGGACAAGTTCCGGGATTCAATTCGTTGGTAAGAATATTTAGTAAGTATAGCTAAATTTGGTATATTTAGATTGTGAGTTATCAGTTAACCGTTTAGTTCTGATTAAGGTATCATTAATGGACATGGATGCCGATCAAGAAGGAAAAGGGAAAGTTCTTATCCTGAAGTTTAAGAAAAGATAAGTCTCAGCGGTTCGGGATTGGCCACTGGGGTGTGGACCAGCGTTAGAGCAGCAAAATAGGCAGATAGTCGTAGTATCACTTAGTGATAGCATCGATCTTGAAAGTGTAGTTCTACAAGTAATTAGGTGTGTGATTAACCCACCATTTTCTGACTTTTTGCTATATCTGTATGTGTTGATTGTGTACTAACAAATGCAGTAAAAGTTATGAGATGGATACCCTAAAATGGGGTATATCGATAAGCAAAAGTTAGTATTACTGTTGATAAGAATGTGAAAGTACCGATGTGAATGTGACTATGCTTGTGGAATTGTGATTGTCTGCCTTAATAACATGTGCATGCATTTATTATTATGACACTATTACATGTTGCATGTGCATGGGTTGGGATATAAAAGAAGGTACGGGTGTACTTCGAGTACGTGGTTGATATCGGTTATGTGCCATATCGTGGTTGATGAGTGACTATGTGTCCCATCGTGGTTTTGGTGTTAGCTACGGCTACATCATAGATTGGCGCCGACTGAGGTCGCGTTGTGGATTATTGTGCTTAATTGCACGTGGACGGCATTGATTGCCTTTGGAGTGAAAAGGAGAGGGTGATTTGTTAATCCTCTGGTGTGTGGTAGGCTGGATAAGGGGGTGTGTAGAGGATGGACCCTAGGTTTGGGTTGGGTGCACTTTGCATAATTTTATTTGATATGTGGATTAATGTGGAAATGGGCCAAGCCCAGTATGTGAATGTGGATTTGAATAAGAAATGGGCTAAGCCCAGTATGTGGAAATTATGTGGTTAATTACCGTGTTACTTGATAAGTGATTTGAATATGGGCCAAGGCCAGAGTGTGATAATATGGGAATATGATAATTATTATCTGATATATGTGTTAATATGTGGTTAACATGTGGGTGGAATCCAGTGGATTAGTTACACACTGAGTCCGTGTGACTCACCCAAATATTTTATCAAACATCGCAGGTGATATGATGATCGGACCGTGTTGGAGTGGATACGAGGTGGCCCATGTGAAGATATTCTTATTAATTAAGTAATTAGAGTTTCAGATTTTGATTAGGTATTTATTGTAATAAGGCCCATTAAAGTATTTAAGTATTTTTATTAAGTATCCTTATTATTATGTTCTATTATGGATTGACAATTTAAATATTAATTGCAAATGATCTTATTTTCTTAAGTATATATAATAAAGTTTTAATCCGGAATTTTGTAACAACTTAATTTATTTGAAATTTTAAATACACAAGGTTTTCTTTCCTAAAGACAATAAATTTTATATACTTTACCTACAAGTCGATTATTTTCAAATGTTTTTCCGCAGTGGCATTTCAAATTCGATCGTAGTGAATGGGCCGGGTTTGGGGTGTTATAGTTTGGTATCAGAGCCCGATTCAAAACTTGAATTTGAGGGTTTTGGGTCCAAAAATGTTTTCAAAAATTGGCTTTTCAAAATATGGACTTTTATTTCAGGTCATTCTAGCATGGCACCTGTACCTCCGACCCGAAGTCCACCAGGTAAGTACTTCTAATTATTGAAGTGATTGTTTATGTGAACTGTTATGGGCTTATTTGGGCTCGTAGATTAGAATATTAGGCCTATTGAACCCTAAGGCTAGTGCACTCAAACACATGCATAAGACTTAAGGACTATTAAACAAACTTGTGAAGTAAGTCGCTAAGTTAAGGTGTGGCAACCATTGTGCGCATGTCTAGGAGTGGATTTAGTAAGAGCTTGGTACTTAAGTAGTCCTAACGACTCGCCTCCTCTTTACTCGAATCCTACCTGGTGCGTAGCTACGGTTCACCGTAACCAAGAGGACTTATTCATAGGCTAAACCCAAAGAATTAAAACCCGAAAGGGACTAGTCAGAATTTTTCTATAAAAACCCTAGTTTTTTTGTAAATCCCTTAATTACCCCTTCGATTTGTAACAAAATTTATTTTGAAAAAAATTTCGAAAAAAATTTCTGAATTTCCAAATTACTAAAATACCCCTGGTGGAAGAATTACGAAAATGCCCTTGGTTTCTAAAAATACCATATTACCCTTGATTTTAATAAAATTTCTTTATTTTGCAAAAGTGTCCAAAAACTCTATTTTACGAAAAATTCAAGGTATTTTGATTTGGGAAAATTACTAAAATGCCCGTGTGGTAAATTACTAAAATACCCTTAGTTTTTAAGATTTTCAAAAAAATACCCTCGACTTATGCTAAAATGTTTCTACTTTTCAAAAATACCAGAAACTTCTGTTTTACAAATATCAAGATATCCTGATTTGGAGAATTTACGGAAATACCCCTAACTTCCAAAATTACCGAAATAACCCCAATTTCTGAATTTTTTTTTGGCAATACCTCTGATTTGGAAAATAAATTTTCAAGATTACCCCAAGTTTTGAAATACCTTTAGTTTATAAAGATTTTTAAATTGATCCCGATTTATTACCAAAATACCTGAGGACAAATGACTAAAATACCCTCGGATTAGGAGCGATGAAAATGTTTGAATAGTGAATATGTGTGGTAGATACCCTTTGAATGAATGTGTTCTTGTTGATGAATGAATGTGCCTCCATTAAGGAATGGATGTGACTCTCGAATTAGAGTAGTGAACTTGAACCGAAACTTTGTGTGATCGAAAGAACCACTTCTAGAACTTCTTTTCATAAAATTGTTCGCGGTTAATCGATGGAACAAAAGTACTAATGCATAAAATTTTTAATCAGATAAATCGCGACGTTAGACATGAGTTCTAAAGGACGACGTCGTCGTGGATGCGGTAGAGGTAGAATGGCCGTGTCGGAACCTATTAGGTCGGGTCAAGGATCTGAGAATGGGGTACCACCGCCACTACCATCGACTTTTGGTGTTGAGCAAAGATGATCGACGGGGATGATGCGATGATCGCGCTATGTTGCAAGTACTAAAATGTGTGGCAGGAGCTAGTGTGAGAAATAGAGCTCGAAAATCAGTATCGGAAAGACTTTGGTCGAACGGAGCCGAAGTTTTTAGAGGAGTATCAGGAGTAGCTCTGAATGTAGCGGAGTATTGGTTGGAGGCAGTTGAAAGAATCATGGACGATTTGGACTGTACTCCTGAGGAAAAGCTAAAAGGTGTTGTCTTGTTGCTCCGAGATGAAGCTTATCGATGATGGCTCACTGTCAGGCAAGGTGTTCCGGCAGATCGAGTGGATTGGGAATATTTTAAGTTTAAGTTCGAAGGGAAGTACGTTGGATCTAGCTACTTAGACTCGCAAAGGAAGGCATTTCTAAACTTGGTTCAAGGAAGCAAGTCGGTAGCAGAGTATGAAGCTGAATTTGTGCAGTTAAGTCAGTAAGCCAAAGGGATCGTGGCTACTGATTACGAAAGGTGTGTTCGATTTGAAGATGGGCTACGAGATGAGTTGCGAGAGTTGATTCCTCCGCACCGAGAAAGAGACTTTGCCATTTTAGTGGAGAAAGCTCGGATAGTTGAAGAAGTTAAGAGGACTGTAAGAGAAAACTGAGATAAGGAAAGGAATGAGAATAAGAGAAGTTTTGGACCGTCAGTATCATTTGGAGATGTACAAAAAAGACCAAGGATCGAGAATTCTATACGTGCACCTATGCCAGTTTTTGAGAATCGGAGTCGTCTATGCGCTCAGTGTGGGAGAGCTCACACAGGAGAATGTTGGGGTAATAGTAAGGCATGTTTTCGATGTGGATCTAAGGCTCATTTGGTTAAGAATTGTCCTCAGGAAACGAAGGTTCGTGGCCCAAACCATGGAGGAAATGGTTTCGGCCAAGGTCTTGGAACACCAAGCAGAGGTGCTGAAGGTTTGGATGCGAGGAAACAAAGGAAGTGATAGCGAGTAAGTTCCTTGATTTTAAAATACTATTTATTGCTTTGAGATAGTTCATTCTTATGTGCTAGTGAAGTGCTTGAACTCTGGATGTGAACTTAGAAACTGTGCCTAGAAGGTAAGATAGTTCATGTTTGTATGCTAGTGAATATGGAACTTTGAATACAAATCTTGAGATAGTATCTAAGGAATGTGTTAGTTTTGTTAAGATCAGAGTGCGCAGCATAAGCATAGTGCGGTGAGTTAAAATGTGTGATTATTCGTTAGTAAGTAATTTTGAGGACGAAATTATTTTTAAGAAGGGTAGAACTATAACATCCTAGATTAGGGGTTATGCGTTTGGAGCATAACCCAAGTGCTAGTGGGTTTTAAGGGTATTTGGAGATGCTTTAAGAGTTTTTAGAACTTTAGAATGAAGGTGAAAGCTTTGGGAAAATTTTGGATTTAAGCGTAAAAAAGAGGAAATTAGGCTGAGGAGGCCTTAAGAATAATTTGTGGGCATTTAGGTCATAAAAAGCAGGCCTTGGTAAAGTGGCTGCAAGGTGCCACTTAAGGGCCTGGAGGTGATGCCTGGCGCAGATCTTGGGTTCGAGTAGCGTGGAAAGCAAATGGGTGTTTTATTTTTTGGCGTTAAGAGGGGAGCAAGATAAAGAGGCTTTAAAATTAGTTGTGGCGAGTTTATGTCATAAAAAAAGGCCATGGCAGAGTGGCTTGGAGAGTTATATGCGGCTTGTGGCAACAAGGGCCTTGATTCAAATCCCGTTGGTGGCATGGGGCGTGTTTTTATTTTGCTTTGGCGCTAGGACAAGGGGGAGCTAGGGAAAGAGGTGTTAAAAGAAATTCAGGGTGAATTATGCCATAAGAAAATGCCTTGGCAAAGTGGCAGGGACGTTACCTACAGTTAAAGGTTCCAACAGGTTCCGGGTTTAAGTGTGGGAGCAGTAGTTGGGTGTTTTAATTTTGACTTTTGGCGCCAGGAAAGAAAGAAGCATTGGATGACAATTGGACTTTTAATTGAAAGAGGATTAAGCTTGCTTATCCTTTTAAAATTCGGCTGGAGTAGGATAATTGTTGGATTTATTTTTGTTATTTGTTTATTTTGAATAGGTAGAGATAATGGTTGTATTATTTATTTTAGATAATAGAGGTGTTATTTTATTTAGTTTAAATGTGGAGATAAGAGATAAAGAGGAGATAGAGTTTTTATTTTTATTTTATTTATTTTTAATATGTGTTCAAGAGTTATTATAGGAGAAGGAAGTGGAATTTGAGAGGAGGTAGGAGTGCCGAATTTGAGTAGTATAAATAGGGGTGACCATCCTTTAGCTATTCTTTTCTTAATTTTATTTTCCTTGACCGAAAGTTGTTCCTCTAATTCTCTCTTTGAGCCGAATTGCTTCTCACTTCTTCTCCCTATTCTTTCTCTTTTCTTCAACTTTAATTCTCCATCTTTTCTTATATGGCCAAATACCCCATTTTTCATTAGTGCCATAGCTGAACCTAGTAGCTTCTCTTTGTTTGAAACTCTAAAGAAACACCATCACTACCTTGATTCTCAAAAACCGAATATTGCATCTCTAATTGATGAGCCATAGCTGAATCATTATTTGAAACCCCTTATCACTTCCTTTCTCCTTTTGTTCTCTTCAAAGCCGAAAGTTGGAGATCTAACTCTATTTCTTGGATGTGGCCAAACCTAGGGAGGTGAGTTGGGAAGATTGACCATTAAGGGTAAGCAACGATAGTGGTAAGTATTCCTTTAGTAATCGGTTTTGAATATTTTTCTTAAGTGTGCCAAATGCAAGTGTCCAAGCCTTGGTTGTAGGCATGGCCGAATGGCTTAAGGCCTTATTAATACGTTTCATTTGTGTCGACGTAGGGACCATTAAAGAAGCTTATAAGGAGTCGACGACTACAGCAAGGTAAGCCATTGTAGTTTCGGCCTAAGGCCATAAGTGGGATATAAGTGTGACCAATTTTTGACTTTGGTTTTAAGGGGCAAATCGACAGTAGTAGGACAAGTTTCGAGATTCGATTCATTGGTAAGAATATTTAGTAAGTATAGCTAAATTTGGTATATTTAGATTGTGATGTTATCAGTTAACCGTTTAGTTCTGATTAAGATGTCATTAATGGACATGGATGCCGATCAAGAAGGAAAAGGAAAGTTCCTATCCTGAAGTTTAAGAAAAGATCTATCCCAGTGGTTCGGGATTGGCCACCGGGGTGTAGACCAGCGTCTGAGCAGCAAAATAGGCAGATAGTCATAGTATCACTTAGTGATAGCATCGATCTTGAAAGCGTAGTTCTACAAGTAGTCGGTGTGTGATTAACCCACCGTTTTTTGGGTTTTTGCTATATCTGTATGTGTTGATTGTGTACTAACGAATGCAGTAAAAGTTATGAGATAGATACCCTAAAATGGGGTATATCGATAAACAGGTTAGTAGTACCTGTTGATAAGAACGTGAAAGTACCGATGTGAATGTGACTATGCTTGTGGAATTGTGATTGCCTGCCTTAATAACATGTGCATGCATTTATTATTATGACACTATTACATACTGCATGTGCATGGGTTGGGATATAAAAGAAGGTACGGGTGTACTTTGAGTACGTGGTTGATATCGGCTATGTGCCATATCGTGGTTGATGAGTGACTATGTGTCCCATCGTGGTTTTGGTGTTAGCTATGGCTACATCATGGATTGGCACTGACTGAGGTCGCGTTGTGGATTATTGTGCTTAATTGCACGTGGACGGCATTGATTGCCTTTGGAGTGAAAAGGAGAGGGTGATTTGTTAATCCCCTGGTGTGTGGTAGGCTGGGTAAGGGGGTGTGTAGAGGATGGACCCTAGGTTTGGGTTGGGTGCACTTTGCATAATTTTATTTGATATGTGGATTAATGTGGAAATGGGCCAAGCCCAAAGATGTGAATGTGGATTTGAATAAGAAATGGGCTAAGCCAAGATGTGGAAATTATGTGGTTAATTACCTTGTTACTTGATAAGTGATTTGAATATGGGCCAAGGCCAGAGTGTGATAATATGGGAATATGATAATTGTTATCTGATATATGTGTTAATATGTGGTTAACATGTGGGTGGAATCCAGTGGATTAGTTACACATTGAGTCCGTGTGACTCACCCAAATATTTTATCAAACATCGCAGGTGATATGATGATCGGACCGGGTTAGAGTGGAAACGAGGTGGCCCATGCAGAAGATATTCTAATTAATTAAGTAATTAGAGTTTCATATTTTGATTAGGTGTTTATTGTAATAAGGCCCATTAAAGTATTTAAATATTTTTATTAAGTATCTTTATTATTATGTTCTATTATGGATTGACAATTTAAATATTAATTGCAAATGATCTTATTTTCTTAAGTATATATAATAAAGTTTTAATACGGGAATTTTGTAACAACTTAATTTATTTCGAAATTTTAAATACACAAGGTTTTCTTTCCTAAAGACAATAAATTTTTATATACTTTACCTACAAGTCAGATTATTTTCAAACGTTTTTTTCAGTGGCATTTCAAATTCGGTCATAGTGAATGGGCCGGGTTTGGGGTGTTACATATTAAATTTGTTTTTGACGAGATGTTAAGGAATGAAATTCTTCAATCGAACTTTAAGAATGAATAGAATGCAAATACTATAATATTAAGGTTATTAAGGTCCCGTGTAAGACCATATTTGGAATATGGCCTCGATGTGAGATTTCGTATAATACCATGTCAGGGACATGGTGTCGATATGATATTTCATGCAAGACCATATCGGGGATATGGCGTTGATGTGATACCGTATGCATGAGACTCAAGAGTACCTTGTGGCATTTTGAGTGATTCAACAGGTATGCTAAAAACAAGGAAGTATGTGGATATGTCATGAGTGGTACAGGTTTGTACCCAAAACTTATATGAAGTGATTTCAGTATATGATGAATCCATAGTAAGTTTATGCGTAAATGATGCATTCTTTATTGCGTATGTTTTATTCATTAATGCATTGCATGAATGCATATAATTGTTGTAGAGATCTATTAAAAATGACAGAGAGTGAGGAAATCCTCAGATGAATATTCAAAATAGGAAAGTGGATAAGAATACATATCCGTAAATGTGAGATAATGGTGGGTTGTGTGCGATACCACCTTATTAATTATTTAATGGTGGGCTGTGTGCGAAACCACCGAGTATTTATTATTATTCCAAGGTGATATCGAGAAACTTGACTAAGTGAAAATTTCATGTGGCTTTATGGTGATAAATGCAGGGTGTAAATGCAAGTAAAGGTGAACAATGTTTTATGATATGTGTTTGTGATATGTGAAGGGTTGAAATGAGTAAGCATTATGAATGATTGAATGGGATATCATGAGGTTAAATGTAATATCATTATAATAACTTTGTGGTTGAATGAAATAAATGAATGTCAGTTGTTGATTATTAATTGCATATGAACTTACTAAGCATTATTGCTTACTCATTTTCCTTTCCTTTCTCTTATAGGTTAACTTAACTAGCTCGGGTTAGAGATCGTCGAAGATGCTTTCACACTATTGAGTAGTCGTTTGGGTATAAGTTTTCAAATCTTCTTAATATATGACATGTATAGAGATCTTATTCTTTGTTTAATTAAGTCATAATTAAGGTAGCCAAATGTGTTGGCCTAAAATAGTTGATGGTTCGGTTGTGTATAGCCATGGATGATTGCTTATGTTGATTGTATTTGTGTGGTGATAGTACTCCCTCCTATATGGGAAGATAGTTTGGTTTTCATGGTTAAAATGTGAAAATTTAAGTATCATAATTGATGATTTGAGAATGAGATGTGATGTTGTGTGAATGTGTGCAAGTATGGTGACTAAATGGCTTGGAAAATAGCCTAGAATTGGTCCACACGGGTAGACACACGGGCTTGTGTCTAGGCCGTGTGTGACACACGATCAGTCCCATGGGTGTGTGGCTGAGCCGTGTGTCCCCTACATGTTAGTATTGCAAGACAGTGTCGACCACGGGCTAGACACATGGATGTGTGCCTAGGCCTGTGCCCCTTATGAGGTTGCTGATGTCATAAATAAAATACCTAGGTTTTCACACATGGGTGAGAACACGAGCGTGTCAGACCGTGTGAAGGACACAAGCGTGTGTTCGACTGTGTGAAAACCCCTGTAGGTTCGAATTGAGAAATAATTCTGTATGAGGCATGGAGCTTGGGTGTGTGATATGTCACACGGGCGTGTCCCACTCTTCACATGGGTGTGTGGCCCAGTTTTATGTCAAACTTTTTTAAGTGTTTAAAAGTTTCGATTTGATCTCGAAGCATCCCGAGTATATGTATAAGGTCTCGTAGACCCGTAATGGGAACGTTACAAATGTAAAATGAAAAGTTTTAATTTGGAACAAAATTTTATAGCCCAAAGTTGAATGTTCAAGCAGGTCAAGTCCGGTAATGCCTCATACCCAATTTGGTGTTGAATACGGGTAAGGGGCATTACATGTAGTGGTATCAGAGCTATGGTTTAGTCGATTCTCAGACTAACCTAGTGTACAAGAGTTTAACTATACATGCCATATTACTACTCACGATAGTGTGATATCTATAGGCTCTAACGAAATTATTTTGTTAAGACAGAGATGATTTCCAACCGAGCTATTTTCGGTAATGTAGTAAATGGTAATGATATAATTGAAATGTGCTTATGATGTGATGAAATCCAGAAAGGTATGAATAGAAGTTCATGACATTTGTGTGATAAGATACGAAATGAGATAATCATAAGTTGAGAAAGGTGAAAAACGTGGTATGAAATAGAAGTTATATGGTCAACATATTTGATTAAGTGAATATGATGAGTAAACTTACCCAATGAACGGGATATGTGTGTATGTACACTTGTTTGAATAATATACAATCAGTATGTCTACATAGTTGAATCTCATGTTTAAATGTTAAATTTGAGGATATATAATGTCTTGTTTTATGACTCTATTATGAAGCCACAAATGTTATAATAGTATGGAAGTTGAACTGGGAAGTCAAATTAAGTAGAACGCAGGAAATGAGTATGGTCGTTCAATGATGAATTGATGAATGAGACCATGATTGGACCATGGTTGTACATGTGATTTCATATAAGACCATGTCTGGGACATGGCATTGGCATCGATACATGATCCCGTGTAAGACCATATCTGGGATACGGCATCGGCATCAAATAGTGATTCCTTGTAAGACTACGTCTGGGACCTAGCTTCGGTATGAAATCGTGTAAGACCATGTTTGGGGCATGGCATCAACGTACGATCTCGTGTAAGACCATATCTAGAATATGGAATTGGCATCAACATGTGTTTCCACGTAAGTCCATATCTAGGATATGGCATTGGTATCGGTATGAGATTTCGTATAAGACCATAGCGAGACTATGGCACCATGGCGACATGTAAGATTACAATTGAGCTATAATATTGTGATACGAGTAAGACCATAGTCAGACTATAGCAATTAAGTAAACGACATACTCAAAACCGTAAGACATTCTCTAATTTGATAAGCTATGGTAAGAGAAAATGGGTTAAATGATGAGTACTTGAATAGATACTAATATGGAGTTTGAGTAAGTAAAATCACTATTCAAAATTATGAATGATAGAAACATTTGTAACATGAGTAAGTGTGAAAATTTGCTTGGAGCTAGTTGTATAATTACGATGATATTTCATTAACGATGAATGCTAAGTCATATGTGTGCAGTCATGAAAGTCAAGTTAGAGACTTTACGACCTCACCCCTTTACCAGTGTTGATTTATAACGAGATTTTTAGGTGAGTCGAGTTGAATAAGTTTATAAGTGTGAAACTAAAGAGTTTGGTGGTGAAGCAATCAGTAATGAATATAGAGATAAAAGTAGTAGGAAAGTGAAAATAGTTTTGAAAAGAATATTAGGATGTTTTAAAGACTACACCGAATATGAAATGTTACGAGTAAAGAAAAAGCTAGTCTCGACTATTGACTCAATTGAGTATGAAGCCTAAAGTATGTACTTACTGAGAACTTCTCAAATTGATGTTCATTAGTGAAAGGAATAATAAAGGGTTTATGATGACAGAAATGGTCAGAGAAACAATATTCGAGTTGTAAAAGTGTTTGATTTTGACAATCATAGTTGAATAGATTATAATGATATCTTTGAGTATTCTGTATAGATTATAACGATCGTGTGAGAATGATAGCTAATTGTAAATCTAGACAAAATTGTTTTCGATTCGGTTGGTTTGCAATCGGCACTTCTTTATCTCTTCGTAATTCTATGTTGGTATTTTGAAGTGAAGTCGGTGATAAAAATTGTATATGAGACTATTCTTATGTCCTCTTGATCATGATTTATCATTAAAGCGCATTCTTTAGTTGTGATAGTATATCTACTATTGTTACGCTTTTAGTTCGATCATAGAAAAGTGATAAATCTAGTATTTGGATACCTCTAATTTTAGTATAAGAAGTTAATATCGACAAAAGTATAAGTAGTGAAATTACAAGTTTCAAGTTGTGTGATGGACTTTTAGATAAACCGAATTAAGTCAATGCATTCTATTGAGATATCCTTGTTATTCTGAGTTAAGATGGTAGTAAAGGTTTTTAATTAGCATAACAAGAGGATTTCAGAGGATTGAATGTTTGAACTGTATTCTCAGTATGAAGACAAATAGTTTGAATGAGGAAATTAGATTCTAGGAAGCATAATACAGAGATATGCCTATTGAAATATTCTAACCGAACAATGTTAATGACAAGTTTAAGTGTTTTGATTGAAAAATTATCACCTTTATGAAAGTTTAAATGGTCTGTTGTAGGTTAGCAAAGTCGAAAGTAATTGAACTAACTGAAAGTTCTAGATCTGAGTTCAGTTTGAATTGAGAAAAGGAATTTATGATATCCAGTGATGTACTATTAAATAAATCGGAATATGCCTTAATACCAGGATGCAAGGAGATAGTTTGTATCTTTAGACGATTAAGGTTACATTAGAAAGAATTGTTGAACAGGTGATTCAGAGACAACCACTTTTATGTCTGTGTTGTGAATTCGATGATATAATATGATCCATGGAAAATGACATATGCTTTATGAATCCTGATGAGTTAAAATATTTAATGTGGTAGAAAATTTTGAATGTAAGATAGTGACGATGGTTTGAGCTATTGCAAGAGTATGTGTAGTTATTGGGTTACCTTTCAAGGAGCAGATGTAGTAAAGATATCTGGATGGAAAACCCCCGTTTATTTGATACGAGTTGGTTACTCGATTGACCTTAGTTGTCAATATCCTAAATTTAGCGATGTTAAACTTTGAGACAAGTTTTTCTTTGTAAAACAGAGAAGTTTAGAAGTGTAATAGTGAATGGTAACCTAAACGAGTTCAGAATGAGTTTACTCATGATGTTAAAATTCAATTCAGATAAGATTTCCGTTATTATTGTCATCTCGAGATAGAATTTTCATATTGATAAACCCAGGACTTATGCAAAAGATTTAGTACGAGACTCAGTGGTAGCACGTCTGTTCATCCAAGAATAATGAAATGAGCGGTCATATGAGTAGGTGTTCTGGTGAGTTGAGTGTATATGTATATCACGATATTTTTGAGTTATAACTAGATTTCGATTTGTCGACAGGTATAAGCTGAGTTTCAAGAGTATTCAGGACTATTACAGTTAGTGCAGATTTCAGGGAGAAAATGAGTTGATAATATTATAAACTTTGAATTTGGGTTGGCATGACTCCCAAAAAGAAAGATATCATTTGGATTGTGGTAAATTGTTTGATTAAGATCTATATGAACATTTTAGTATGTGAAGAAATATTACTTAACAGATTACAGAGTATATGTATTTCAGAAAAAGAGTGATTTAGATCTTAAAGCGCTTCAATATTGTGTACTAAAGTTTAAAGGCCATTTGCAAGATATATATGAGGATAAATCGATTTGTGATTCAAAAAAAAAATTGGTGGAAACATTTCATGAAAGCTGAAAGCAACTTCTTCTAGTAAGATTTTTGGGGACGAAAATCCTTAAAGGGGAGAATTGTAACAGCCTGAATTAGGCGCTAGTCAAAATAGTGGTCTCGGGACCACTAACCTGAGGTTGGAGGAAATTATTTTAATGTTATTTTTATGAGTTATAACATGTTTATAAGGGTGCATGAATATTTTGGTGCTTTAATTTTAGCGATTTCATGCTTAATCGCGAAAAAGGACTAAATCGCATAAAGTGAGAAAGTTCTATTTTATTGGCTAGAGGTGTCTAATAGCTAAGGAATATTAATTGGATGTCCCTAATGTGAAATTAGACCTTTCTAAGGTTAATAGCTGATCATAGGGGAAAGAAATAACTTTTAAATGAATTAGGTGAGGTTTTGGTGGTAATTTGTCTAGAATAAAATAAAATAATGAGAAGAAAAGATATCATCTTTTTTTCCCTTCTCTCCACCAAAATTTCTCAAGAAAAATAGCCATGGAAGCTTGAAAATTTTCAGCAACTCCTCACCTCTACAAGTAAGTCATCTTGATGATTATTTTTGATGATTTTTGTACTTTTGGAACCCCCAAAGCTTGAGCTAGCTAATGAGGGGACTATTTTGCTAAATGGTTGAAAGTTTAGGGACTTTCCATGAGATAGTTCATGTTGTTTGTTGCATTTTTTATAGAAGAATATGAGTCTTAGTTGTTAGATGAACAACTTTTGTGAAAGGTGTTACCATGAAAACACCTAAAATGACTTTTTTGTAAAAGTTGTGAAATAAATAATGAATGTGTGTAACAAGCTGAAATCTTGAGTTGCTATAGGAGGAAATATGAATCACTTAGGCTTGATTAATAAAGAAATTGGATGAAAATTAATATACGAGCCTAGGGGAAAATTCATAATTTTTGCCAAAGTCTAAGGGCAAAATGGTAATTTTGCCAAAGTAAAAATTTTGAAATGTATTGATTAGTGTGGAGAATAAATGAGTATATTTTATTATTATAGATCAAAGCAAACGGGATTCAAACCTAGAATGGGGAAAAGAGAAATATGGACAATTAGGTCCCTTTTTACCCTTTTTGGGATCGAGGTAAGTTTGTGTGCTATGAAAGTTTGATGTATGATAAACATCTTTTTCTAAGAGATTTTCATGAGAAACTCATAAAAGGACCTACTTGTAAAAGTTATGAAAGTTGTCATAAAAGTGTGAATTAGTGGAAATTGCCAAATGTTGTAGTTATGAAAATGGTTCGGCTAGGCATGAAATACAAAGAAATTGGATAAAAATCATTTTACGAGCCTAGGGGAAAAAGTGTAAATATGTAAAAATTTAGGGGTAAAATTATAATTTTTTTGAAGTATGATTCATGGGTTGTTTTAGTAAATGTGATTAATAAACAAGTGAAATTATTATTATAGATCAAGAAACACGAAGCCCGTACTGAAACCGAGGCAAGAACAAGGTGGTGGAGTAAATTGAATGATGTGGCTCTAACTAACTACGATCACAATAAAGGCAAGCACACCTATCGTTCGATAGTATATTTATGGTAAGATCGATAATATCATATCCAAGGACCAAGAGTACTAGAAATTACTATCTTTTTATTATCTAGCCTAAGAATTGGAGTGATTTCTTTTAAACAAAAGTTTAATTAAAAACATGACAGAGAACGAATTGGGAAGATACTTTAGACAACTTTATGAGATAGGCAACACCTAAGGAAGAATCCACCTAGACTTCACTTATTACTTTTGATACATATGATTTATTCATGTCTTAATCTGTAGAAATCCCTGATTTATGTTAATATCTCTTTCAAGACTAAAAACAACAAACTTTAGGTTGATTAATTAAAATTTCTTTCTAATTAAAACCCCTATTGTCGCATTAACTGGATCTATGGATTCCCTTATTAGATTTGACTCTAATCCAGTAGATTTTCGTCGCCCTATTTCTAGGGTTGCAATCAACTCTGCTTGATTGTGTTGATCTACTCTTAAACAGGGACTTTTGCTCCTCTGAGTAAGCACATTCGACTTGAATCAATAACCTGAATTATCAAAACAAGAATATGAACAAGCATTTATCTTATAAATCAAATAATAATAAGATTCGTCTTAAGTTTCATCCCCTCAGTTTTTTGAGAGGTTTAGTTCATACTAATAGGGGGAAACATCTTAAAATAAGGAAAACAACAAAACATAAGAAAACCCAAAAACTTCTAAAGAACTTGATGGGAGATCTTTAGTTTTGATGGAGATCCTTATCCTAATCTGCTTCTGACGGCTATCTTCGAGTATTTTTTTGCCTTCTATTCAGCATCCCTATTTAGGTTGCCCCCTAGGGTGTTTATATAGGCTTTGGAAGACCTCTCTTGGCCCACAAGTGGCCTATTCTGAATAGAATTAAACTTTGATACGGCAGGGACATGCCCGTGTGGCATGCCTGTTTTCGATTCCTTAGACCGTGGTCGATTCTGCTTGTCACACACGGCCATGTGGTCTACCCGTGTACATTGATCCAGGACATGTTTGATCCTACTCGTAACACACAGCCATGTTTACTGGTCCAGGCCGTGTTTATTTCATAGGTAGGCCCATTTTGTCCCGTTTTGGCCCGTTTCTTATTCTTTTCGACTCCCTAAGCTCTCCTGAGTGTAAAACATGAAATTAAGGGATTAGGAGCATAGAATTCATCAAATCTAATGAAAATTCATCCAAAAATAAGCCAAGCATGAGGTTAAAATATGTATAAATTATGGTTTATCAAATATCCCCACACTTAAGAATTTGCTTGTCCTCAAGCAAAATCCTCAACTCACAATTAAAATTGACTTCATCAAATCATAATTCTCATGAATAATGTATCATCATAATTCATCAATAATTCATACATGGATAATTTAACTTAAAGAATCCTAAAGATTCAAACAATCTAAGTCACAAATTTTTGTAGCACGAAAACATAGGGGTTTTCCCTTATCTAAATAATTACCTTGATCCAAAATCGACAAGAATTGACATCCTCACAAAGGATTCACTCAAATCACTCAATGTGTTTAAGGTTCAATGTAAAGCACTCAAAAGTAAAACATGAAAAGTTATTACCATAGGCTTGCATGAAAATCAAATCTCCACCACTATAAAATGAGATGATACACAAATCAAAAGGTATTTAAAATGGTTGTAATGGGGCTTGGGTTAGAGGTGTGGATAAAGGCTGAATTAAAAGAGGTTAAAATTGAGATTGAATTGAAAATTTACTAACTAGAAAAATAGACTAATATTGAATAATTACATCAATTAAAAACTTATCACTAATAACATGAGCTTCTTCTCAAAATATGAAATTAACTGCTTAAACTCAAAAAATCATAGAACTAATAATGAATATATCTCACTTTTTTCTAAGAATAAGAATAAGTTCATGATATAAGATGAATTTAACAACTGAAATAAAGAAAATAGATAGGCAACTGATCAAATCAAATCAAATCTCGATAAAAGGGTAGTCAATAAAATAGGGGAAGTAAAAATTTGGTTTTGGGTTAATATTAATAGGTGTGTCAAGAAACGGTTTATAGGATTCAAAGGGGTTCACTAGGGGTTAATTATGAAGGTAAGCTTTTGATGGAATAAGTGTAACATCCTAAATTTTTGGGCCTATGCGTTTAATGGGTGAATATGTGGAATGAGTTAATTTAAGTGTTAGGGGTCCAAATTGGGCTCAGGCTTAGGCAGAGGCCTTGATTAAAATTATCTGTTTGGGCATTATAAGGTTTAAAAGGTAGTATCTATGTTTAAAATACCAAAGTGGGCTTGTGGCCCAATCTTAGGAGGTGACGCCACACACAAGGAGTAAGGGGCCCAAATTTAAGTTTCATGGAGCCTAATTCTTTTAATTTAAGTTAGCTAAATTTTGGGCATTAGGATTAGGTGGAATGGATGGAAACAAGGCTAAAATTTAGGGGTTTTTATCTATAAAATATGTGGATAATAAGCAGATAAAGGCTATTATTTAGGAATTTATTTTATGTGGATAATAAGTAGATAAAGGCTAAGATCTAGTGATTTTTATGATTAAAATATGTGGATAATATGCTGATAAAGGAGGGAGGAGTTAGAGATAATTAAGTCTCTTTTAGATGAGCTAGTAGATTAAGATAAAGGAGAAAAGTTAGGAATTTATCTACAAAGAGAGTGATGGCCAAGAATCCATCACTGAGAGGAGTAAAGAAACCAGCTACTACATGGTAAAGGGTTGCCGAATTTCATATAAATAGGGGGGCTAGCTCATTGTTTCTGACATTAAATCCTCTCCCTTTTGTGCCGAAATTCCTTAGCTTCTTTTCTCCAAATTTCTTTCTCCAATTTCTCTAAAAGCAGAAAACTCCATTATTCTCTTCTTTCTTCTAAAAGCCAAAAACTCCATTATTCTCTTCTTTCTCCAAAAAGCCGAAAACTCCATTATTCTCTTCTTTCTTCTAAAAGCTGAAAACTCCATTATTCTCTTCCTTCTCTAAAAAGCCAAAATCTCTATAGTTTTTATTTTATTCATCCTATTTGAGAAATTGGTCTATACTTCCGGCATTTAAATCCTCCATTGACATTGTCGAATTCTCTCTCTAGTACTAGCCGAATCTCCTAAGTTAAGGTAATGGTAGATTTTTGATTAGTTCTCATAATCTATTCCAGATTTTTAAAAAAGCAAAAGCCGAAAGCTAATAGTTTAATGGTTTATGATGGGCAAAAAGTCGGGATTTGAAGGAAGCCTAGTCGACTAGATCTAAAAGTCAAATTCATAAGTCTCCAATTTGGGATTTTAAGGTAAGAAGATTTTCCTAGATTTCTATTAGATTTCATCATTATATACAAGATTTTAACTTTACAAGGAGGATTAACGATTAAATATTATTGTAGTAACTCTGATAAGGATTTATGATGGAATTAAATATGGATCAGGCAAAAGAAAGAATCCCTAAGTTTAAGAAACGAAGCAAGATCTCATTGCTCGAGATTGGCAAATTGGTTGTGGACTGCTTCGAACAACACCTTAGGCAGATAGCGCTTGTGTCGACTAAGGATAGCATCGATATAGAAAGCCTCATTTTATCGGTAATCAGGTGTGTATATTCTTGACACATATGCTTTGTTATATTATATGTATGTTATGGGCTAAAATTCGGAAAAGGTGTGTAGATCTCTATCACACTAGTTAATCTGAATTATATGTATGTTATGGGCTAAAAGCTGGAAAATAAGGCTGTATGAACAGTCATATTACCCAGAAAGGGTAGGCAAGGGATGCTAGGTACGTAATCATAGAAACTTCTCTATGTGTATCGAAGTATGTAAAAATATGTCATCTGTTTAGATTGTTTAATGTTCTGATTCTTGCACGTATGCATGGGATGGGATTGATTGATTTAAGGAAGGGAAGCAGGTCGCGAGGCAATCGGTGGCTTTTCCACATAGGTCACATAGTGATCGGTCTTTATGATAGGCAGCATAGTTGTCTATATATTATTAAGGTCGCACAGCGATCGGTGGCTTCGCCACATAGGTCACATAGTGATCGGTCTTTATGACAGGCAGCACAGCTGTCGATATGGTGTGTAGTGGATGGAGGGTTGATTGTAGAAATCCCCACTGTGTGATGGTTGGTACGGGGGTGTGTAGAAGATGGACTCATAGGTTTGGGATGGGCCATGTTGCATATTTTGTTACCCTTGTATACGGGCCAAGGCTCATAATGTGTTTGTGGGCCTAAAGCCTTTTTATGCGTTCTCGGGATTTGCACACTGAGTCTTGGTGACTCAACCTTTTATTTTTCCCAACATTTTAGGTGAGCAGTAGATCGTGAACATGAGAGCCGAGGCGGACTCGAGGGGCCATCAAGTTTTATTTCTACAAATTATTTCGGGATTTCTTTAAGTTTACTTTATTTTTATTTGGGATTTTTTTTAAGGCCCCTAGTTTTTATTCAACTAAGAAGTTTTCAATGTTATGCAACTTATAAATTTTATGTCAAGGTTTATTTATACTTAATAATACTAATATAAGATTTTATTTTTAAAATGTCACTTATTTACTCTAATAATGTCTAATTAACTTACGACTTCCAAAACCAACAAGGCAAAAGTTTTCAATGTACAAGCCGTGACACGCCAGATCCAGTCGAAACGCATGGGTCGAGTTTAGGGTATTACAATTTGGTATCAGAGCCCAGTTCAAAACTCGGGCCGTGAAATGGGTCTAGAAATGTTTTTAGAAATTTTTTTTTTGGTTCGAGGACATGGCCTTCGAGTCTTCCGGCACCCGATCCACCCAGGTAAGTATTCTAAACTCTTGCTGTGTTATTTATGTGGGCTTAATGAGCTTTATGGGATGTAGACTATCTAGGTTAGAACTTGATGGACTCTAGGCTTAGGCAAACAACTCTTCATTTTCATAAGACTTAACTTCACTAAAACAAAACCTATAAACGAGTCACAAGACTAAGGTGTGGCAACAGGCATATGCATGTCTAGGAGTAGATCCCGGAAGAGCTTGGTATTTAAGCGGTCCAAGTGACTCACCTCCTCTCGAATCTCAGTGCGTAGTGAATCCTAACATCCCCAAACCAGTGCGTTATGTTAGTGAAAATATTTTTGACTTAGAATAAAATAGTAAAATTTATTTGCTCACTCTAGCCATAAGAACTTGTTCAATTTAAACAAATCATAATTCTCACCCAACCCACAAACCAACCAGTACTCCAACCTTGGCGGACTCCACGCCTAAGGCCGTGGATACACCACCACCGATCACATCGTGATCCTTAAATCTTACTCGGCAAACTCATTGCCGAGGTCGTGGGTCGAGCCACCGATCAACCAAAGTGATCCAACAACATATTCTCGCCTACGGTGATGCACATAGCCATCGACCACGAGATGGGCACCAAGTTAACATCTCCCTTGATGAGGCACACAAACAACTCATCAAGCGCTAATGTAGCCGAGCTATCATTAGACCACGACACCTTGTGTACACTTCCTCCTTCATCGAATCAAGCCCCACCTCATGCAAATGTATAGATGCTACATGTTAAGTCATTGTATCACTTAGGTACATAAATATACACATATATAAATATACATCACAAATAATCTTACCGTCACCGTGTACTCATCACTTAAGCTATTATAAATGGCTACCACACATAACACATGTGTTTAAACTTTAGCAATCGATCGAGAAATAGTGCGATGATTACGCACCTTAATGATACAAACGATCAGCTCTCGAAATATCACTTGACCAAAACTCTGCCGATACTCCCTTTACAACATCCTTACCTTGATGAATCGGACCTAAAAGTCCTCCCTACCGCTCCTCCTTGCTGGTTACACAAGAAAGAATCACCTTATTAGGACCACAAGAATATTCGGCCAATTCCATGCACCAAGACCACACTTTGGTTAACGAAATACACAAAGAAATAGATTAACAACATAATCCTTACCTTCCACCACGACTAGAGAAAGGACCCAAAAAGTTCCACCTCTTGCTTAAGATTCGGTCAACCACTACGACAACAAGGAAGGTTTCAAAGAACGGAAAAGTGGAGAGAAATAAGTAGGAAAATCGGCTAGGTGCCCTTGAAGATTGACCAAAGTGCATAGGTGAAGAGAAGGAATGTTTTTAGCGTTGGTAGAGTCCGGAAGAAAAATGGATGAAAGCTTTAGAAGTGTAGGCTAAAATTGACAAAAGGTTCAAAAGGAAAACAAGAAAAAGCGCCCATTAAATAGCACATTAAGACTTGCTTCCCCTTGAAGAATCCTAATTTTACCGCCACCTATGGCCTCTTAATTCAAATTGATTTGAATTAATCAAATCTCTAAATTCACTCCCATCCAATCAATTCAAATTTAAAAAAAACAAAATAAAACCCACTTTTATCCCATATCCCTCTTCAATTTAAAAGAATAAAAACATAGCAATTATCCTTACTCCAATTGAAAGGATAAAAGCTTAATCCCTTTCAATTTAAAACCATGCGCCACCCAATTGCTTCAAATCACTACCAAAAAAAACAAAGAATAAAACTCCAATGTGCCGCCCACTCACGCCAACCAAATAGTAAAGAAGGAAAATCCCCCCAGCCTCCAAGGCTCGAACACACGACACTGGGGAACCATGACTCATATATAGCCCCAGGCCATTCGGCCTAAGCGCCGCTTTGTAACAATGTAAGAACAAATTCTTTTAAGCCTTCCCAAAGACTTAACACCGCTTGCAAAATATGAAAACTCGCCTCCTTGCGCCTCGAACTCATGACCTTTACCAGTATACTTTACATGCAAATACCACTCCGCCCACCGCCTTTCATGTCCATAGAGTCAGAATAATTATTTATAAAGCCTTCATACTCAGCCCAATCGCATATGAAAATAAACGCGTAAACTACTGCTGCCTCCACTCGAACCAGCGCCCTTCTCCCCTTCAATACTAAGTGGCGACGCTAGCCACTTTGCCAAGCTCTTCCTTGTGCCAAAATTACCGAAAAATATACTTAAGGCCTCCTTGGCCCAATTCCCTTCTTAACCCCCTGAAAATCAAAATTTTCCAAAGTCTTCCCTTTTTCTCCGAGCACTCTCAACACCTCTCAAACACATCCAAGCCTACCCAAAACCCACTAGAACATGAGTTATACCCCACATGCATAGCCCCTAAATCAGGGTGTTACAATTCTACCCTCCTTAAAATAATTTCGTCCTCGAAATTACTTGTCTAACAATCCAATTCCTCCCACTACGCTATGGCTGCGCACACTGATCCTAAAGAGCTAATCATACCTTCTAAGCATCGTTTCTAGGTTCATACTCAAGGTTCCAACTACTTTATGAGCAACAGATCAAACAATCACCAAAACGAACAAAACAACAAAAGATATTCCAAACACAAGGAACTTACCAGCTGACACATCAGGCACATCATTATCCTCTCTCCGGCGAATCGCATAAACCGATCTGTTGCCTTGCCTCAGTGCCACCATTATCATGGTCTCTCGCTTCCCCGTCCTCGCCGTAACCATTCCTCCATGGTTCGGACGACGACCTCTCGCCGCTTTCGACCACCTCGCTGGTTGCACATAACCTTGACCCACGATCCGAGTCCTATTCGGTTCTGGGACAATCTTAATCGATGAGATTTGACTTGCATCCAAGCACTCCGAACCCGATTCCAAAGACTCGCCAACATGATACCTTCGCCGCTGCGCGCACGGACGATCTGGATTTCCGTGGTGGCTTAGCAATACGAACAGAGTCTCAACCCTCGGTCTTTTCTCGACCCTCTCAAACACTTCGGCGATCCAACACTTCTCTTATCACGGTTCCTTTCTATTGTGCCTCTCAAATTTCTTGACCTCCTCAGCTATTCGAGCTTTTTCCACTAAAACGGCGAAGTCTCTTTCCTGATGCGGAGCAATCAAAACTCGCAGCTCATCCCGCAGACCATCTTCAAATCTGACACATCTCTCATAATCCGTTGCCACGATGCCCCGAGCATACCGGCTCAAACGCAGAAACTCAGCTTCGTACTCCGCTATCGACTTGTTTCCTTGCACCAAGTTAAGGAACGCCTTCCTCTGAGCATCCACATAGCTCGCTCCGACAAACTTCCCTTCAAACTTGATCTTAAAGTAGCCCCAGTCCACTCGATCCGCAGGGGTACTTTCCTTAACCGTGAGCCACCACTGGTAGGCCTCATCCAAGAACGAAACAACACCTTAAGCATCTCCTCGGCAGTTAAGTCGAGATCATCCATAATCCTTTCAACCGCCTCCACCAAGATTCGCCACATTCGGCTACCCAGACACTCCTCACGAAAACCTCGGCCCATTCGCCTAAGTCTCTGGTGCACCGACTTCGATTCCTATTGCCCACATTGGCTCTCGCCACTGCTCGAAAGTACTCGAACACAACTTGTGACACTACGTCGTCTCCTCCACCGATCCTCATTGCTCAACCTCAACAATGGTGGTGGTGCATCGCTTTCGACCCATGGCGTGACCCAACCGATTAAAACATCGACATCCCGCCTACCACGTCCACGAGTATTGCGACCACGCCTAGAACTCATATCTAGCGCCTCGATTTAGTCTGCTTAAAAGTTTTATGCATTAGAAATTATTGTTTCACCGTCATAACCACGAGCAATTTTATGCAATGAAGTTTAGAGTAGTTCTTTCGAGCAATCAAGTTTCTTTCCCTACCTGATGGGTAAATTCGCCATTTTTCCTAAAGAGGGTATTTTGGTAATAACTCGAGTCAATTTTGAAAAATAGTTTTCCAACTTCAAAATTTACAAAATCTCAGGGGTCGTCTCGAAAATTTTGTTTCTCAAACAAAGTGTGTTGCAAAAATTCCGAAAAGTAGGGTCATTTTCGTAATTTTGGAAATCATGGGCATTTTCGTAAATTCTCCAAATCAGAATATCACTGTATTTCATAAAATAGGGTTTTCTGATATTTGGTAAAATAGGAATACTTCAGTAGAAGTTGAGAGGAAACTGAAAATTTAGAAACCAAGGGCATTTCGATAATTTTTATCAACCAGGGGTATTTTCGTAATATTTTTTTTCAAACCAAGGTATCTTAATATTTGAAAACTCGAGATTTTGGTATTTTACCACGTAAAAAGCATTTTATCAAAAATTGAGGGTAGAAACGTAAATTTTATAAAAGCGGGGTATTTTTGTAATTTTGCCACTAGGCATTTTGGTAATTTTGTAAATCGATGACGCCTTTCGTAATTAGATTTAGGGTTTCACAACCAAAGGGTAAGTTTGAAAAATTTAAAGCTCGGAGCCGTTATTCGTTGGTGGATTCTCGGGCTAGTGAATCGATTAGCGAGGCAAACCGAAAATCGAAGTGATTCAAAATCAAGAGGTAAGATTTTGGATTCATTATCGATTAGGATTTATTTTTACGAGTTAGTTGTCTAACGGATCAAAATATATTTTAGGTCTTGAGGAGGCGAAGGGTTAATACTCACGGTATCGAGGTGTGTAATTTTCACACTCATTATTTTGGTTGGATGTCAAATTTGGTATGGAAGTAAATCGTAAAAGCGATTAAATCGGTAAAATGTAAAAAAATTATATTTTGGCCGAAAATCGTAAAACGACTAAATCGTGAAAATTACGGCAGCCCTCGAAATTAATTGTTATTATGAAAATTGGATGTTTAGTGAAAATGGGTAGTAATTACTCTAGTTCGTGAAAATGGTAGTAAATACTCTAGTTAAGTGAAAATGGTAGTAATTACTCTAGTTCGTGAAAATGGTAGTAAATACTCTAGTTAAGTGAAAATGGGCCGTAAATACTCTAGTTAAGTGAAAATGGGCCGTAATTACTCTAGTTAAGTGAAAATGGTAGTAAATACTCTAGTTAAGTGAAAATGGTAGTAAATACTCTAGTTCGTGAAAATGGGCCAGTAAATACTCTAGTTAAGTGAAAATGGTAAGTAAATACTTTAGTTAGTGAAAGCAGGCCAAAATACTCTAGTTTGTTAAAATTTAGCCAAAACACTCTAGTTTGGTAAATGGGCCAAAGCCCACTAAATTGCTAAATGGATAAATTGCTATAATTATGGGGCAAATGAAATGTTATTGATAAACCCACCATGTTATATATATTGTTAATAAATTTTATATTTTAAAGTACATGAATAATTGCATGGGTGGGATATATGAAGAGAAGAATGGCCGTTACTTACAATCTTAGGCTTATTGCCTTTAGTTGGTGGCTCTGCCACAATGCAAACTTATTGCCTCTAGTTGGTGGCTACGCCACAATATCGACTTATTGCCTCTAGTTCGGTGGCTCACCACAATATCGGCTTATTGCCTCTAGTTGAATTGGCTATGCCACAATTATAAAAAGGCTTAATGCCTACGATTGGTGTGATGGCGGGGTGGGTTGACTTGATCCCCACAGGTGTGATGGTTGTGCGGGGTGTTAGCGGATGGATATTAGGTTTGGGTTGGAATTACATTTTCATGCATTATATTTTTTTAAATTCATGATATATTGTTGAATTGAATTGGGCTCAAGCCCGACATAATATCTTGACAATCGCCCAATAATGGTGGTAAGTGAGTTACACCTTTGAGTTCTAAGTAACTCACCCCTTTAATTTCCTTCCATCTCGGGTAATGGGCTGATGTGGACTTGAATTTGAGGATGACTTCGTGGAGGCCATCTTGCTAAATAAGGGTTATTTAAATTCGAACTTTTAATAATTATTTTACTATTTTGGGATGTTGTAATAAATGGCCTCTATAAATAACTTATGGATTTTATGTGTGTTTGGAATTTAAACTTTATTTTGGACTTTTAAATCATGGGTCGTGATTTTATGATGCTTTACTAAAATAAATTTGGGTTTTCAAAGTATATGGAATTCTTTTATAAATAATTCTTTTTATTGTTAACTCTTTAACAAATCTCCTAACGGTTTTTGATAATACAATGATTTTCAACTAATGTTTTAAATATTTATCAAAATCTAATACTCTTCAAATTTTAAACTCGTAAACAATATTGTAGTTTTCAACTCATTAAAGATTTAAGAATAGTTAGAATCACGTAACAAACCAAATCTAGTCTCAACGCATAGGCCAGGGTTTGGGGTGTTACATTTAGTAATATCGAGCCCGTTTCAAAAACTTCATTTGTGGTTTGGGTTCAAAAATAATTTACGTATGAAAATGCTCAATGATATTTTAAAGATCAATATGGCACCACAAGCATCCGCGACAAGTCAAGTAAGTATTATTGTTAATGATTACTATGATATGATCATAGGAACACTCTAGAACTTCTAGTTTTAGATGTGAAAAAGCGTAGAGATTGAGACTATAGGACACGTTGCGAAAAACAACTTTATATCTCAAATCTCATAAAATATCGTTAATAAACACGAAACAAAATTTCGATTCATAAAACTTGTAATCGGATAAGCGAACAAGCAATCATGAGTACAAGAGGGCGTGGTCGTGACCGGCGATGAGCGTGGCAAGTGGTAGAGGTAGGGTGCTACTGGTGAAGCACCAAATCATATGCCGAAGTGGGCCTTTGCGTCAATAGAAAGTGAGACGGATCACGCGATCACATGGAAGAAGATCATGCATTGACTCAAGCAATGCTACGAGTCTGGAAAGGGTCATTGGAACTAGAATTGGGCCAACAACTCGTGGGTCAATTTGAGGCGACTTAAGGCAAATAATGCGAAGTTTTGAGAGGAGTCTCGGTGTAGCTCGAATGTGGCGAATCTTGGCTCAAGGCGTGGAGCGGATCATGGATGATATGGAATGCGGTTGAGCAAAAAGCGAGAGGGCTGTATCCTTATTGAGAGATGAGGCGTGTCGGTGGTGGCTTCTTTGTTCGAGAAGGCTTGAAGCCGCCCGATTAGCCGGAATTCTTTAAAGGTGCCTTCCAAGGAAAATCGTCGGAGCGAGCTATGTAGATGCTCGAAGGAAGGAATTTGAATCTTGTCCAAGGAAGTAAGGCCGTGGCGACATATGAAGCTGAGTTTTACGTCCGAGCCGTTATGCGGACAATTGTAGCAACGAGATCATGAGCGTTGTATGCGTTTCGAGGATGGACTTAATGATGAGTGAGGGTTACGATTGCTCCATGACAAGTTAGAAATTTTCGACTACGGTGGAGAAGGCCAAAATAGCGAAGAGGCTAAGAACTTCGAAGCAGCAGGCGAGAAAGATCCCGAAATAAGAGAGAGACGGATGATCTGGTTCTTCCAAGAGATTCTAGAAGAAACCGGAATGATGAATCGATTCAAGCGAGAACCCGGTAGCAAATAATCGAAGTCGAGATTGCACCGAGTGTGGGAAAAGGCATTTTGGGGAATGTTGGAGGAAAAGCGGGTGCATGCTACAAATGCGGTTCAATGGAACATCGGTACAAAAGTTGTCCTCGACGAATGGATCGACTCAAGAAGTCCGTAATAATGATGCCTGATAGGCGGGTAATGTCGGCATCCACAGGAAGTCGTGGACGGTCGTGGTGGTAATGAAATTTGATCGTGGTCAAGGTGCCTTGGGTCAAGGCAATGGTAATAGAGAAATGAGATGCAAGACGGCTGGGTGGTCTATGCGGTTAGGCGCATGAGGGCAACAATGCACTGATGTGATAAGCTGATACGTTCTTCATTTTGATGTACTGTTATTGCCTTAATAGATATTGGCTCTACTCATTCATATGTATCTAGTGCCATATAACGGAAATCAATTTAGAATATGAAATTCGAAAATGAGATGTGATGTCAGTCCTTTAGGACGATCGATGCTTATTAATAAAATATTTAAAGACGTGCCCTTAAAAATCCAAGAAGAAGTATTCTTAGCAAATTTGATGGAACTACCTTTAGTGAGTTCGATCTCATTACAGGCATGGTGGTTGGTTAACCATCGAGCGCAATTGGATTGTCTTTGAAAACGAATGTCGATGGGACCGGATGATAAGGAAATCATAATGATTGGTGAGCGAAAGAACTATCGGCAAATGTGGTATACTGCATTAAAAGCGGAGAAGTTGGTGCGAAAAGTGCAGGGCATTCCTAGCCTTTATACGTGCTTTGGATGCCAAAGAATTATCCGTGAATGATGTGAGGACGGTGAAGGAATTTCCGATGTATTTCTGAAGAACTTCGGTATACCTCGGATCGGGAAGTAGAATTTGGCATTGAGCTTTTGCACGGGATGACTCCGGTGTCCATTGCTCCTTATAGAATGGCAGAAGGAGTTGGCTGAGCTCAAAGCTCAAATTCAAGAATTATTTGGATCGAGATTCATTCGACCAAGTGTGTCTCCGTGGGGAGCACCGGTCTTGTTAGTCAAGAAGAAGGATGGATCGATGCGTATGTGCATTGACTACGACAGTTGAATAAATTGGCGATCAAGAATCGGTATCTCTCCGAGAATTGGCGACCTATTTGATCAATTGAAGGAGCTTGTTTTCTCCAAAATTGATTTAAGGTCGGGTTATCACCGACTTAAGGTAAAAGCGGACATTTATAAGGCGGCATTTCGGACACGTTACGGACACTATGAGTTTGTAGTGATGCCGTTTGGATTAACCAATGCACCAAATTGCATTTATGGACATGATGAACCAAGTCTTCCAACCATATTTAGACCGGTTTGTGGTAGTGTTCATAGATGATATATTGGTTTATTCGAGAAATGAGGAGGAACATGACCCGGCATTTACGGATAGTATTACAATTACTTCGTGATAAGCAATTGTATGCCAAATTTGGTAAATCTGAATTTTGGCTTAAGGAGGTGACTTTCCTTGGTCATGTAGTATCGGTAGAAGGAATAAGGGTGGATCCTCGGAAAATTGAGGCTATTACGGATTGGAAACCACCAACATCGATGTATTTGAAATTCGGAGTTTCTTAGGCTTGGTGGATACTATAGGCGTTTTGTAGAGGGTTTTCATTGATTCTTTGCACCTAACTAAGCTGTTGTGAAAGGGAGCTCCGTATATCTGGTGGCAGCAAGAGAGTTTTGAGAAATTGAAGAAGATCTCGTGAAGCTCAGGTTTAATTCAACTAGAAATTTGGAAAAGAATTCTTTTTTATTGTGATCGTCTCACAGTGCAGGTTGTGTGTTGATGCAAAATGGAAAGGTGGTGGCTTATGCTTCTCGTCAATTGAGACCACACGAAGTAAACTACCCTACTCATGATTTGGAGTTATTTGTTGTCTTTGCTCTAAAGATTTGGAGGCACTATCTCTATGGTGAGAAGTCCATAATCTTCACGGATCACAAGAGTCTTAAATACCTCCTTACCCGAAGGAGTTGAATTTAAGACAAAGAAGATGGGTAGAATTGTTAAAGATTATGATTTCTCCATCAGTACCATCTGGAAAGGCTAACGTGGTAGGCGGCGTTAAGTCGTGGCGGTATCTGAATTAAGAGCTTTGTTTGCCCATTTGAGTGCATGCGAGGATGGCGGTTTGTTAGCGAACTTGGTGAAACCTCGTGGTGGAACAAATCAAGGAAAAACAGACATCGGATGAAGTTAGGACCTTTCTGCGACAAGTTGAAAATGGCGAGATTGGGGATTTTGGAATAAACACGGAGGGTGTGTTGTGCTTTGAGGGAGAGTATGCATGCCGTGGATTTAGATTTGAGGCAAGCGATTCTCGGAGGCGCATAGTAGCCCTTATGCTATGCATCCGGAGGAAATAAGATATGTCGAGATCTCCGTGAAACGATATTGGTGGCGGGGTTGAAGCGTGAGATTACGAGTTCGTAGGAAAATGTTTGACTTGTCGATAAGTGAAGCGAACATCAATTACGAATGCTGGATTGTTACAACCGATAAAGATTCCTCTTTGGAAATGGGAGAGGATAACTATGGATTTTGTTAGTGGGTTACCGTTAACACTGCTGAAAAATTCCATTTGGGTAATTATTGATCGGTTGTGAAGACCGCTCATTTCTTGCCGGTTAAGTACGGATTATTCTTTGCGAAGTTGGCGAAACTTTACGTATCCGAAATTGTGAGGTTGCATGGGGTACCAGTATCTATTATATCGAGATAGGGACCTAGGTTCACATCACGATTTTGGAATGCTCTACATGAAGCCTTGGGAACAAAGTTGAATTTTAGTACGGCTTTTCATCCTCGATCGATGGTCGATCGGAAAGAGTAATTCAGATATTGGAAGATATGTTAAGAGGATGTGTAATCGACTTGAGGGTAGTTGGGAGGATTATCTACCATGGCGAAATTTGATATATAACAACAGATTATCGGTCTAGCATTCGGATGGCACCTTACGAGGCATTGTATGGTCGTAAGTGTCGCTCTCCTATTGTTGGTGAGTTAGGCGAAAAGAAAAATGTTAGGTCTGAGATGATATACGAGGCCGAGGATAAGGTAAAGTTATTCGAACACGGTTGAAAGAAGCCTCGGATGAAGAAGTAAATGCGCGCAGATCTGAAGCGGAGGGACATCGAGTATAGTGTGGGAGATCGGGTTTTCTTGAAGGTATCTCCTTGGAAAAAGATCTTGATTCGGAAGGAAGGGCAAGCTAAGTCCTAGATATATTGGACCTTATCATGTCTTTGAAGCGTGTTGGTCGATGGCATATCAGTTGAGTTACCTCGGAGTTAGATCAAATTCATAATGTCTTTCATGTTTCCATGTTGGCGTTATAGATCGGATCCTTTGCACATTATCTAGGTAGAAGAATTGGAGCTGAATTGATTTGTCCTTTGAAGAAGAACCGGTGGAAATCTGGGCCGAGATGTCAAGGTATTAGGAAGAAAACCGTGCAGTTGGTCAAAGTTCTATGGCGTAACCACGAAGTGGAAGAAGCTACGTGGGAGCAGAGGATGCAATTAAGCAACAATACCCTCACCTTTTCAACTGGGTAAATTTAGAGGGCGAAATTTTCTTTAAGGAGGGTAGAGTTGTAACACCCTAAAATCGAGTATTTAAATTTGCATAATTTTGGTGTTTAGATTTTAAAGGAAAAATCTTTTATTTTTAATTTGGTGTTTATTGAAGTCTTTGAGAGGGTAAAGCATAATTTGAAGAAGAAATAAAATTTATTAAATTGAGACTTATGGAAGTGAAACAAAGGTGATTAAGACTTAAGCTAAATTATGTGCTAAAAGTGT
This sequence comes from Gossypium rotundifolium, assembly GCA_025506655.1. NCBI lineage: Eukaryota > Viridiplantae > Streptophyta > Magnoliopsida > Malvales > Malvaceae > Gossypium > Gossypium rotundifolium. The sequence goes on from CP106729.1 coordinate 72,504,740, forward strand.
CATAAGTTGAGCATATGGTAAGGTGGAGTTGGCGCATGGGTTCAAGTAAGAGGAAGAGGTTGAATCCCTTGTATAGCACCTAGATAAAATTTTTGTTTTAATTTTACGCTCATGGCTAGGAAGTAATCGGCAAGGGACATATAAGGAAGGTGTTGACCATGTATTTTTGGTTAGTGTATCAATGGATTAAGGTAACAACTAACATATGGTATGGAATCAAAGGTTTAAGGAAAGATAGGGGAACATAAGGCACTTATCAAGGGAAAATTTTGGAAAGAAATAATGGCCAATTGACCATGTCTTTGGACGGTAATTTGGTATAGGAGGAGCCTAAATTTTGAGTTAGTTTTGGCTGAAAATTCTTTTCTCTCTTTGGTTGTTCTTTGCACTTTGTGCGAAATTTTATTCCTCTCCTTTCAACATCCCTCTTGGCGATTTTGCATTTGGTAAAGCCAAAATTTTGTGACCATTTGGTCATTCCTTTTGCTTATCTTGATAGCCAATTCTTTGTGCCTTTTCTTCTTGTCGAAATCATATATACCAAAAAGAAACACCTTTTTCTTTTCTTTTGCCATGGTCAATATACCAGCACCTAAAGTTCATATTTTTCTTTTCTTTTTCTTCTAATCTCCTTGAAATCAAAACAACATCACCATCATCCTTTCGTTCTTATACTATTTCTTTTTCAATCGAAAATTCTCTCCATCTTCACTCTCTTGGCCGAATGTTATTGTGCCTATAAACCAAATATTTTTTTTTCTTTTCCTTGAATATACTTAGCCGAATCCTTCATCATTTAGACACCATTCTCCATCCTTTTCTTTTCGATTGTGGATCATAGGTAAGGGGTTTTTCTTTTCCATTTTCGTTCTAATAAGTGATATTATGGCGAATATCATTAGATTATTGAAGGTCTTTTGGATTGATATAGCATTCATATTAATAACGTTTCTTTCGTTATTATTTAGTGCAATAACGGAGATCGGAACTCAAGAGATCGGGAGAAAGCGTTGGAGACGTTTTATTTTGGTAAGGAAATCAAATCTCTTTAAATCTCTAGTAACATTGATATTATTTTAGATCTAACTAAACTCCTTTGGATCTTGAAGACCGTCAAGATAGGGAAGAAAAGGCGGTGTTTAGTTATCGTAAGAGGGTGGATCTGTAAATCCCCATTCAAGCGAAGAGCGGTTTGGCGGTCGGGATTTTCCACTTGGGTTGTGGGCCATCTTCCAAAGAAGTCCATTATTCAAGTAGTACGAACCTCGAGCCGTTATTCGTTGGTGGATTCTCGTGCTAGTGAATCGATTAGCGAGGCAAAACCGAAAATCAAGTGATTCAAAATCAAGAGGGTAAGATTTTGGATTCATTATCGATTAGGATTTATTTTTACGAGTTAGTTGTCTAACGGATCAAAATATATTTTAGGTCGAGGAGCGAGAAGGGTTAATACTCACTAGTATCGAGGTGTGTAATTTTCACACTCATTATTTTGGTTGGATGTCAAATTTGGTATGGAAGTAAATCGTAAAAAGCGATTAAATCGGTAAAATGTAAAAAAAATTATATTTTGGCGAAAATGCGTAAAAACGACTAAATCGTGAAAATTACGGCATACGCCTCGAGAAATTAATTGTTATTATGAAAATTGGATGTTTCGTGAAAATGGGCGTAATTACTCTAGTTCGTGAAAATGGGTAGTAAATACTCTAGTTAGTGAAAATGGGCGTAATTACTCTAGTTAAGTGAAAATGGTAGTAAATACTCTAGTTAGTGAAAATGGGTCGTAAATACTCTAGTTAAGTGAAAATGGGCCGTAATTACTCTAGTTCGTGAAAATGGTAGTAAATACTCTAGTTAAGTGAAAATGGGCCGTAAATACTCTAGTTAGTGAAAATGGGCGTAAATACTCTAGTTAAGTGAAAATGGTAGTAAATACTTTAGTTAAGTGAAAACGGGCCAAAATACTCTAGTTTGTTAAAATTTAGCCAAAACACTCTAGTTTGGTAAATGGGCCAAAGCCCACTAAATTGCTAAATGGATAAATTGCTATAATTATGGGCCAAATGAAATGTTATTGATAAACCCACCATGTTATATATATTGTTAATAAATTTTATATTTTAAAGTACATGAATAATTGCATGGGTGGGATATATGAAAGAAGAATGGCCGATTGCCACAATACAAAGCTTATTGCCTCTAGTTGGTGGCTCTGCCCAACAATCTAAACTTATTGCCTCTAGTTGATTGGCTCTGCCACAATATCGACTTATTGCCTCTAGTTCGGTGGCTCGCCACAATATAAACTTATTGCCTCTAGTTCGGTGGCTATGCCACAATTATAAAAGGCTTAATGCCTACGATTGGTGTGATGGCGGGGTGGGTTGACTTGATCCCAGGTGTGATGGTTGGTGCAGGGGTGTTAGCGGATGGATATTAGGTTTGGGTTGGGAATTACATTTTCATGCATTATATTTTTTTAAATTCATGATATATTGTTGAATTGAATTGGGCTCAAGCCCGACATAATATCTTGACAATCTGCCCAATAATGGTGGTAAGTGAGTTACACATTGAGTTCTAAGTAACTCACCCTTTAATTTCCTTCCATCTCGGTAATGGGCTGATGTGGACTTGGTGAGGATGACTTAGTGGAGGCCATCTTGCTAAATAAGGGTTATTTAAATTCGAACTTTTAATAATTATTTTACTATTTTGGGATGTTGTAATAAATGGCCTCTATAAATAACTTATGGATTTTATGTGTGTTTGGAATTTAAACTTTATTTTGGACTTTTAAATCATGAAATGTGATTTTATGATGCTTTACTAAAATAAATTTGGGTTTTCAAAGTATATGGAATTCTTTATAAATAATTCTTTTTATTGTTAACTCTTTAACAAATCTCCTAACTGGTTTTGATAATACAATGATTTTCAACTAATGTTTTAAATATTTATCAAAATCTAATACTCTTCAAATTTTAAACTCTGTAAACAATATTGTAGTTTTCAACTCATTAAAGATTTAAGAATAGTTCGAATCACGTAACAAACCAAATCTAGTCTCAACGCATAAATGGGTTTGGGGTGTTGACCACATAGGGAAGGAATGCAAAAATAATAGTCAAAATTTGCACACAATGGGATTTGAACCTCTTCCCTCCAAGTCTATCATATGGCGCCACTACCTCCTTACCAAATGCTCATTTATGCAAGCATTTAACTCATTTATTTCCATAAGTCTTGAAGCTACTTACCATCTCTCCTTAATAGACTTAAACACAAAAAATTTTATTAAGGCCCAAATAAACCCGAGCCTTTTCAGAACTCTTAACATTCATTATTAATATTTAATCGAGCTTACTACAAGCAATAATGAAACAATCAAAATTCCAAATTTTGGGATGTTACAATTATACCCCCTAAAAAAATTTCGTCCTCGAAATTTACCTAGTTAAAAGAGGTGAGGATATTGCTGCCGAATCACATCCTCAGGCTCCCATGTAGCTTCCTCCGATCCATGATTGCGCCATAATACCTTGACTAATGGCATCAATTATGTCTAAGCACCTTAATGTCTCGATCTACAATTTGCAGTGGCTCCTCTTTGAATGACAAGTCAGGTTTTAACTCGACTTCCTCTACCGGTACAATATGAGATGAATCTAATCGATAACACCTTAGCATTGAGACATGAAATACACTATGTATCTGACTCAACTCCGAAGGTAACTCAAGCTGATATGCCCCTAGCCTAACACATTTCAATACACGGTATGGTCCGATGAACCTAGGGCTCAACTTGTCCTTCCTTCCAAATCTAAAGATCTTTTTCCAATGTGAAACCTTTAGAAATACCTGATCTCCCACCGCAAACTCAATATCCTTACGCTTTAGATCCGCATACAATTTTTGTCTATCCGAAGCTTCTTTTAACCGAGCCCGAATTAGCTTTACTTTTTCTTCCATCTCTGATATTAGCTCAGGAACCAATAACTATCGCTTCCCCAACTCAGTCCAACAAGTAGGAGTACGACACCTACGACCACATAACACCTCGTAAGGTGCCATCTGGATGCTGGATTGGTAGCTGTTGTTGTATGTAAACTCAGCCAACGGTAAGAAATCCTCCCAACTACCACTGAAGTTAATCACACAACCCCTTACCATGTCTTCCAAAATTTGGATTACTCTTTCAAATTAACCATCTGATTACGAATGAAATCCTGTGATAAAATTAAGCTTGGTTCCCAAAGTTTCATGTAAGGCTTTCCAAAATCGTGATGTAAACATAGGGTCCCTGTCCAAAATAATAGACACTGGTACCCCATGTAACCTCACGATCTCGACTACATACAAATTAGCCAACTTCTTCAATGAGTAATCCGTACGTACAGGTAGGAAATGAGCAGTCTTCGTCAATCGATCTACTATTACCCAAACAGAATCTTTCTTAGTAGGTGATAAGGGTAACCCACTAACAAAGTCCATCATTATTTTCTCCCATTTCCCATAATGGAATTTTCACCAGTTGTAGCAATCCCGACGACAATTGATGTTTCGCCTTCACTTTCTGACATGTCAAATACTTACTCACGAAATCAGTAACCTCCCATTTCAACCCTGGCCACCAATACTATCCACGGAGGTTTCAATACATCTTATTCCCCTGGGATGCATAGCATAAGGGCTACTATGCGCCTCACGCAGAATCATTTGTCCCAATTCTGAATTTTTGGGCATACAAATTCTTCCGCGGAAACACAATACTCCATTACTATTCAATCCAAAATCACCTATCACACCATCTTCCACTTGATGAAGTAAGGAACCCAACCTTTCATTTAATAACCGCTTTTCCTTAATCTGACTTACCCATGCAGGCTTCACTTGAAGTTCAGCTATTAGGCTACCATCTTCATACAGGCTGAGGTGAGCAAACATTGCTCTCAAATTTGATATCACCTTATGACTCAACGTATTTGCCACCGTGTTAGCCTTTCCGGGATGATATTCGATTGAGAAGTAATAATCCTTCAACAGTTCTATCCACCTCCGCTGCCTTAAGTTCAACTCCTTTTGGGTAAGGAGGTACTTTAGACTCTTATGATCCGTATAGATAATCAACTTCTCACCGTATAGATAGTGTCTTCAAATCTTCAAAGCAAACACCACTACCACTAACTCTAAATCATCAGTGGGATAATTCACTTCATGCGGCCTTAATTGATGAGATACATAAGCCACCACTTTTCCTCCTTGTATCAACACACATCCCAAACCCGTGTGATGCATCACAATAAACAATAAACTCTTTCCCAGCCTCTGGTTGAATCAATACTCGTGCTTCTGTCAAAATCTTCTTCAATTTCTCAAAGCTCTCATTCTGCTTATCTGACCACACAAATGGTACTCCCTTGCGCAACAGCTTAGTTTGGGGTGCAGCAATCAACGAAAACCCCTCAACGAAATGCCTATAATAACCAGCCAACCTAGAAAACTCTAAATTTTAACCACTAACTTCGATGGTTTCCAATCCAACACAGCCTCTACCTTCCGGGGGTCAACTCTTATTCCTTCAGCCGACACAACATGCCCCAAAAAGGTCACTTCCTTCAGCCAAAATCCACACTTACTGAATTTGGCATAAAGTTTCTTTTCCCACAAAATTTGCAAAACTACCGTAGATGGGAATCAATTTTTTTCATACTTTGAGTATACCAAGATGTCATCTATGAACACCACTACAAATCGATCTAAATAGGGTTGGATGACCCAGTTCATCATGTCCATAAATGCAGCTGGTGCATTGTCAACCCAAACAGCATCACCAAAAATTCATAATGTCCATAACGGGTTCAAAACGTAGTCTTATGAATATCCGCTTCCTTGACCTTAAGCTGGTGATAACCCGATATTAAATCTATCTTCAAGAAAATCAAAGCTCCTCGTAGTTGATCAAATAGATCGTTGATTCTCAACAACGGATACCTATTCTTGATCGTCAACTTATTTAACTATCTATAATCGATGCACATACGCATCGACCGATCCTTCTTCTTGATGAACAAGACCGGCGCTCCCTATGGTGACACACTCGGTCCAATGAATGCCTAATCCAACAACTCTTGAATTTGAGCTTTAAGCTCTGCTAACTCCTTCGGCACCATTCTATAAGGAGCAATGGACACCAGAGTTGTTCCTGGCAATAACTCAATGCCAAACTCTATCTCCGATCTGGAGGCAACCCTGGAAGTTCCTCAAGAAAGACGTCCAAAACTCTTTCACTATTCTAACACATTCCACCGACAATGCCTTGGCATCCAACGCACTAATGAAGGCTAGGAATGCTCCACACCCTTTTCGAACCAACTTTTTTGCCTTTAAAGCCGATACCACATTAGACAAATAGTTTTTTCTTTCAACTATCATTATTATTTCCTTATCCTCCAAAGTTCTTAGTATCATCTGCTTTGCAGCACAATCCAAGTTCGCATGGTGCTTCACCAACTAGTCCATGCCTAAAATAAGGTCGAACTCGCCAAATGGCAGTTCCATCAAATCCGCCAAAAATGTTTCTCCTTGAATTTATAGGACTAATTACCATCATCTCTCTAGTAGTAATTTCAAAACTAATGTTCATATTTCCAGATACAGCACTAGCAACATACGAATGGGTGGATCCGATATCTATCAAAGCAGTAACAGGTACATCAGATATGAAAAATGTACTAGTTATCACATCAGGTGTATCGCCATCCTCTTGACGTCTGACCGCATAGACCAACCCTGGCTATCTCGCCTCCGCGTTACCCCTATTACCAATACCTCTACTTGGAGCCCCCTGACCTCGTCCTACGCCATTACCACCTCGACCTGGCCTACAGGCCTTACGGTGGCTGCTGAGCGCCTCTAGCTGGCTGTGCATCAAAGTTACAATCAGCCTGAGTCTGAAGAGTCTATCGAGGGTAATGTCTAAGCCTATGGTCCTTGGAACCACAATTGAAACAACCATCGGTTCTCTTCCAACATTCACACAGGTGTCGCTTCCATAATCTGCACATAATCAGAATCGATTGGTAGTAGTGGTACTCTAGCTCAAACTGGCTCCTCATTCTCGGGCCTCTTCTGAAATCCTCTAGTAGGACCTGAATACCCCGAGTCTCTCTTATTCATGCCCCTATCTCTATCTCGGTGCTGCCTCTTCGAGCGTTTAACCTCTTTCGCTATCTTGGCTTTCTCCACCAAGAGGCGTAATTCCTTTCTTTACGTGGAGCTATCAAGACCTGCACTCATCACATAACCCATCCTTAAAATACACACAGCGTTCGAAGTCAGTTAGTACTATTCCTCAAGCATACCGACTCAGATGCAAAAATTTTGCCTCGTATGCTGCAACAGTCTTACCTTCTTGAACCAGATTTAGGAATTCCTTCCTTTGGGCATCCACATAGCTAGCCCCTACATACTTTCCCTAGAATGTTGTCTTAAAGAAATGCCAGGTAATACGATCGACTTGAGTGCCTTCCCGAACAGTGAGCCACCATTGATACACTTCGTCTCTCAACAATGACACATCTCTTTTTAGTATTTACTGACAGTACAATCCAAATCGTCCATGAACCGCTCCACAGCCTCAAGCCAATACTCCGCTGCATTTGGGACCACACCGAGATACCTCTAAAAACCTCAGCACCATTCGATCTGAGTCGCTCTGAAATTGACCCATGTGCTGCTATCTCAGTTCATGCCCCAGCAACCCTTTCCAGAACTCGTAACATTGCTTGGGATACAACGTTGTCCTCTCTCATACGATCATGTGACCCAGCTTCAATCACATGTGATTGATAAATCGTAAAAGTAACATATTTTAATCCCACATTTAGTATGCTTTTGGATGATCTAGCCCTTGATTTATGTAAAAAGGTGCTTATAATCCTTTCTTTTCATGTTTATACTCAGGAAAGCACCCGAGGACGAAAAGAACAAGAAATAGGCTTAAAACGGACCAAATTGGGCCAACCCAAGAAATCGACACGGCATAGACTTCAAGCTAGATGGCCGAGCCTCATCAAATTACTTTACACGGCCATGCCATGATTTACACGGCCATGCCCCAATCGACAGGATCGAGACACGGCTTGAAGATAATTTACAAGGGCATGTGCCATGGGCCTGCCCCTGCCACGGGAATGAGCAATTTCAATTGGATTTGGATGCTTGAAGCCAAAGAAACATACTCCCAAGTCTACTTAAACACCTTAATAGTAATTCTACTTGAAGGAGGTACTTAGAAGCCAAGTAAAGCATCTAAAGAGCCTATATAAATAACCCAAGGTAGCCGTTCTAAGAAGAGGAAGTTTTAGGCAGAGTTTTTTGCCAGAGCTTTTATTCAGGGAATTACTCGAAGATAGCCAGTTGATCCATCTCAAGAAGCCGGAGTTCTACTTAAGACAGAGGATCTCCTCTTCAATTTCTTCAGGGGGTTTTCAGGATTTCTTATGTTTTTTTTTATCTTTTCTCTCGAGATGTTTTCTTATTTCGTTATGAACTAAACCCTACAGATATCTGAAGGGGATGAAACCTATGATGGATTTTGTTATTTGATTTCTAAATTATATGATAAGTACTTAGCTTATTCTTAATTATATTGTTTAATTTAATCTGATGTGCTTAGGTGGAGGAGGAATAGACCCTGCCTAAGAGTAGATCTAGCATAATTAAGCGGAGTTGATCGCACGCCTAAAGATATGATGATGAGATTTTGTCGGATTAGAGTGAAACCTAATATGGGAGTCCATTGATTTATTTACTACTTCCTTAGGGGGTTATTATAAGAGAACGAGAGTTCCACTAATTAACCTAAGGTTAGGCGTTATTCGCCTTGAGAGGGGGTTTACTATAGGTTAGGGAGTCTCACGGATCAATCTAAGTAAAGAAGTCACATGAATTAAAAGTTAGATAACAAGAGAAGTCATAGGTGGATTCTTCCTGAGGGTATCGTCTAAAAACAACTGACAGAGAAGTCGCAGAGAAACTAAACGAGCTCTAGACTACCAAAGAGAAGAACAACATGATAGATCCAATCCTACTAAAGGGATGGACGAAAACAATCCACCGCCAAATGTACAAGAATAGAATGCTCCGCGTACTATGTATGATTATGCTAAACCTAATTTGACAGGAGCAGAATCTAGTATTGTTAGGCCAGCTATAGCTACTAACAATTTTGAATTAAAGCCTAATACAATACAAATGATTCAACAATTTGTTCAATTTGATGGTTTGTAGGACGAAGACCTGACACTCATATAGCAAATTTTTTAGAGTTCTGTGATACTTTCAAAATAAATGGCATTTCTGATGATGCCATACGTCTTTGATTATTTCCCTTTTCATTAAGGAATAAAGCAAAGCAGTGGTTGAACTCGTTACCACGAGGGTCAATAACCATATGGGATCAAATGACTGAAAAATTTCTTTTAAAATACTTTTCACCAGCTAAAACGGCCAAATTTAGGAATAACATATCTTCTTTTGTGCAGAATGACACAGAAACATTATATGATGCATGGGAAAGATATAAGGATCTCCTGAGAAGATGTCCACACCACGGATTACCTTTGTGGCTTCAAGTCCAAACTTTTTACAACAGTGTGAATTCTTCAATGAGGCAAATGATTGACTCATCAACCAGTGGAAATTTGAATAACAAAACTCCTGAAATGGCAAATTACAAGGGCCAAACCGACAAAATCAGTCAGAGTTTTTAACATAGACGCAGTAAAAATGCTGTCAACACAGGTGGAGATGATGAATAAAAAGCTTGATAATTTATGTTCTTCGCAGGTACATCCAGTAATGCAATGCGAAGCGAGTGGGAATATGGTGAATTCTGAGTACCCACCCTACCAACCAGGAGCAGAACATAAGCAAACAAACTATATAGGTAATAATTTCAGATCCAATAATAATCCCTATAGTAACACTTATAACGCAGGTTGGAGGAACCACCTAAATTTTTTGTGGGGAGGACAAGGAAATCAAGGAAATCAAAGGCAGCAACCTCCTCTAAATTATCAAAACCAGCCATATCCATAAGAGAAGAAATCAAACCTCGAAGAGATGCTGACAAAATTCATGGCAGCCGCAGATTCTCGTTTCCAAAAGACTGAAGCAGCATTTCATGAACAACAAAAATCGATCAAAGGGATCGAGAATCAAGTTGGAGAACTTACTAGGTCAGTGGGACATCTCACAAAGCTAATTTCTAAACGTCAACAAGGACGTCTACCAATCAACATAGAAATAAACCCAAAAGAACAGATCTAAGCCATCACAGCTCAAGAGGGTACAAAGGTAGACGAGCCCACCACGGCACAAGAAACCCAGGAAGAAAAAGATAAAATAGAGGTAGCACATGAAAAGCCAAAACCAATAATCAAAGAATACAAACCTTGCATACCTTATCCCGAAGCATTAGAGGAGATAATTCAGAGGAATAGTTCGGTAAGTTTCTTAAACTTTTAAAGAAATTACATATTAACTTACCCCTTCTTGAAGCTCTTTTCCAGATGCCAGACTCGAGGAAAATTTTAAGACAACTCTTGACAAACAAACACAAAATAGATGAAGAGCACCACGTGGAACTAAACGCAACATGCTCAGTAATGTTACAGAATAGACTACTGAAGTAATAAAAACATCCAGGGAGTTTTACGATTCCATGCTTAATTGGTAGTTTAACTATTGATAATGCGTTAGCTGATCTAGGGGCAAGTATAAATGTCAAGCCTTATGCATTGTTTAAATGACTAGGTCTAGGGAAGCCCGAACAAACTAGGATGAGTATTCAACTAGCTGATAAAACTGTTAGAATTCCTAGGGGCATTATCGAAGATGTTCTTGTAAAAATCAATAAATTTGTTTTCTCAGTATATTTTGTTGTTTTAGACATAGATGAAGATAATTCAATCCCCTTAATTCTAGGAAAACATTTCCTAGCAACTGCTAGAACTAAAATTGATGTTGCCACAGGTGAACTCATACTTCGCGTAGGTGATGAATTGATTAAGTTTCAAGCTCTCAACTCAGCCAGAACAAAGGATGATGAAGGTAAGAAAGTCACTTCAATAGATAATCAAATTGTTCAACCTTCACTACAGGAAACATCATAAGGCATCAAACCTGAGCCAACTCATAGACCCCAAATCAACAAAGAAGAATCACACAAGAAACAAAACCTTAAGGTCGAAAATTCAGAAGATCAGAAGATACAAGTCAAAGAAAAACTAGATCCACACGAAGTAAAACCAGATGAACCGCCAGAAAAGCTCATAGGGACATCAAATCACTTTAAAATAGGAGACTAGGTACTATTAGACAAAGCCAATCCCCACATCACTTCAATAGACCTGAGGGCAAAGGGAGAAATTCTTCTTAAGGTACACGATATCTTCCCACATGAAATAGTCGAGGTAAGCAATCCAATATTTGGCAATTTCAAGGTAAATGCTTCTCGACTTCAACTTTGTCACAAAAATAGAATTGTAAACATGAGGGAAGATATTCAAACCTTTAAACCTCCCTAAAATTCTCAAATACAAGGATAGTCTAGCTTAAGACTATAAATGAGCGTTTCTCGGGAGGCAACCCGAGCACTAACTCAATTTATTTTCAAATTTATTTTCAGTTTCTTTTCTTTCCATCCTTCTTTTCTTAATAATTAGTTGTAAACTAACACAAAAGTACAGATTTCTAGGCCACACGGCCGTGTCCGTGGCCGTGTTGACCACCGAACTACCACACTGATAGAGCGAAGGCCATACAATTTAGGCCAACCACCGTCAGACATCACGGGCCCAACCACCCTTCCCCACGGGCACCGACAGATCAGCACAGCCATGCCCCTAAACCATGTGAAGCTACTATCTCCCTACAGGCATGGCTAACTGAGAAATGGGCGTGGGAGACTCAACACGCCAGTACCCACGGCCATGCGATGCGGCCGTGGTCAACACTGACTACTCAGACACGGGCATGGCACATCAAGAACGGGCGTGGCCAATTCAACACGCTCCATACCACGGCCGTGTGAGGCGGCGTGAATCGACACACCCTTAGACCACCGGCGTGTGAACGTGCCAGATTTTAGATACTATTTAAACCCCACATCCCTTCCCCTTCTTCCCATCTTTTCTCTTCTTTCTTATTTTTTTTCCTTCAAAATTTTATTTCTTCCTTTAGAAAAAGTGTCAAGACTCTTGAGCAACACGAAAACCATGCTGAAGAAGTGAAAGAAGGCAAGCATAATCTCCCTATGGGAGACCGATCTACATATGTTCATGCCGACCGCTTCACTCAAACACCAAGCCAAGCGTCTTTGAGACCATATAGTTTTTAATTTCTTTTTCTCTTTTGCTTCAATTTCATTCTCTTTTACAATCTTATGCTTAGTTTAGTTTATTTTAATTTAATTTTTTAGTGTCAGGAATGCCAGGCTGCTTGGGAATCACACCGACCACCATGATAACCTCTTCACATCCGCCACTACCATCACATCCCCAACCTTAGTGTTGATTCCCAACTTGCGAACCATCCTTCAATAAGGACTTAACAGTCCATTTATTTTTTATTTTCACTTTAGATTATTTTCTATTTTAATTCTCGTCTTCTTTCTTATCTTCATATATATACTTAGTTTATTTTAAATATGTCTTAATAATCCCTGGCTAATTCTATACAAACTCCCCAATTTCTTCATCTAGTGCAGAGATCGTTGGTAGCCACCCTACCAGGACCATAGAAAATGCCACCACCGCCTCTTTCAACTACCTTCTACCACGACCACTGCCAACTCCCGGAGCCATCCAAAAATCAGGAAGTCACTTTACCCTTATCTTTTGATTTATCTCATAACTGTCATTATTCATCTTTGTACATTAAAGACAATGTACATCTTAAGTGTGAGGGGGTAAAAGTACTTAACTTTTTGCATTATTCTCAAATCCTAAATTTTAGTCTTGTCCATAAGAATTCTTCTCATATTACTGATTAGGGTGAAATTTCCTTGATTTATGATTTTTTTGATATGTTTTAGATTAAGTCATAGTTAATTGTGCATTGATGATTAAATTTGAAGAATACTAGAGAATCAGGCATGGTAAGTCTACTTTCTATAAAATTAAAATTGATGGGTCATTGAACTGAATTTGAGTATTACCTTGAAATTTGGAATTTATAAGGATTGATGTCAAAAACACCCATAATTTTTGTGAGATTTTGAGCCTTATAGAGCATATATTCTTTTTCATGCTCACTTTATTGATTATGAGTTTGTCAACTTTGAACTGTTATTCTAGAACTTGCCTCGTTTATACATGTCGAGACCACACTTTTGATTTGATATACAGAGATGATAAAGGCACCTAGGATTTAACCCACTTACTCCATAAAAATCCTACCTTCACAAATTAACCCCTAGTGAACCTCGTTGAATCCTATCAACCCTTTTATTGACTCACCCACTAATATTAACCCAAAACCCCTTTGTATTTGTTATCGCCCTTTCTTTTGACTACCCTTTAATCGAGGTTTGATTTGATTAAGTTACCGAATTATATTAGTTCAGTAGTTACATTTTTCATTTATGATGTAATATTTTAGATTGCTCTTAAAAAAAAGGTTAAAGCATTTAAATTCCAATTGTTTAAAAAAAGCTCGTATTAAAGTATTATCAAATTTTAAGTGATGAAAATACTCTTTATTATTGAGTAATTATCAATAGTGGTATTATTAATTTTCATTCGATGTAAATATTCATATTTAGTTCATTGTTTCTATTTAGGTAATTAGTCAAGTCAGTCTTGATTCTAACCCTCTAATTTAGCCTATATCCATACCCTTAACCTTAGCCCCGTTACAACCCTGATAAAGACCTTTTGATCTGTGTATCATCTCATATATAGTGGTTGAGATTTGATTTTTAGGCAAGCCTATGGGATTAACTTTTCAGGTTCAACTTATGAGTGCTTATTCTTGAACCTTAAACACTTTGAGTGATTTGAATGAACCTTTGGTGAGGATGTCAATCCTTATTAGTTTTGAATTAAAGGTAATTATTCAGATAAGGGGAGACACCTATGTTTTCGTACTACAAAAGTATGACTTATTGTGATTGAATCTTTAGGACTCTTTGAGTTGAATTATCCATGTATAAATTATCTATGAATTATGATGAGACATTGTCGATAAGAATTATGAATTCTGGAAAGTTTATTTTAATTGTAAGTTGAGAATTTTGCTTGAGGACAAGCAAAAGCTTAATTGTGGGGGTATTTGATAAACCGTAAAAGTAACACATTTTAATCCCACATTTAGTATGCTTTTGGATGATCTAGCCCTTGATTTATGTAAAAAGGTGCTTTTAATCCTTTCTTTTCATGTTTATACTCAGGAAAGCACCCGAGGACAAAAAGAACAAGAAACAGGCTTAAAACGGACCAAATTGGGCCAACCCAAGAAATCGACACGGCCTAGACTTTAAGCCACACGGTCATGCCTCGTCAAATTACTTCACACGACCATGCCACGATTTACACGGTCGTGCCCCAATCGTCAGAATCAAGACATGGGTGAAGACGATTTACACGGGCGTGTGCCATGGTGTGCCCCTACCACGGGAATGAGTAATTTCACTCGAATTTGGATGCTTGAACCAAAGAAACATACTCCTAAGTCTACTTAAACACATTAATAGTAATTCTACTTGAAGGAGGTACTTAGGAGCCAAGTAAAGCATCTAAAGAGCCTATATAAACAACCCAAGGTAGCCATTCTAAGGATAGGAAGTTTTCGGCAGAGTTTTCTGCCAAAGCTTTTATTCAGGGAATTACTCAAAGATAGCCAGTTGATCCATCTCAAGAAGTCGGAGTTCTACTCAAGACAGAGGATCTCCTCTTCAATTCCTTCAGGGGTTTTAGGGATTTATTATGTTTTGTTTTATCTTTTCTCTTGAGATGTTTTCTTATTTCGTTATGAACTAAACCCTTTAGATACTTGAAGGGGATGAAACCTATGATGGATTTTGTTATTTGATTTCTAAATTATATGATAAGTGCTTATTTTTTTTCTTAATTATGTTGCTTAATTTAATCTGATGTGCTTAGGTGTAGGAGGAATAGACCCTGCCTAAGAGTAGATCTAGCATAATTAAGCGGAGTTGATCGCACGCCTAGAGATAGGGTGATGACATTTTGCCTGATTAGGGTGAAACCTAATATAGGAGTCCATTGATCAATTTACAGCTTCCTTAGGGGGTTATTATAAGAGAACGAGAGTTCCACTAATTATCATAAGGTTAGACGTTATTCACCTCAAGAGGGGGTTTAATATAGGTTAGGGAGTCTCACGGATCAAGCTAAGTAAAGAAGTCATATGAATTAAAAGTTAGATAACAAGAGAAGTCATAGGTCGATTCTTCCTGAGCGTATGTCTAAAATCAACTGAGTTTTTCCACAGTCTTTTCCCAAAATTTCATTCTTTTGTCTTTGCATCTAGTTTAGTTTTTCAGTAGTTTAATAAACCAATGACTCCATATTCTAGGCTAAATAATAGAAAGAAAGTGAGTAGTAGTACTTTTAGGTTCCTTTGGGTTCGATAAAATAATCTTGCCTAAACTATACTATTGTTCGATAGGCGCACTTGCCTCAATCGTTGTCATGGTTAGTCTACATGTTCGATCATTCTTTATAAATATTAAAACTCAATTGTTTGACACAATCAGTGATGCAGATGCGTCCATTTCAAGCATATACCCTGACGCCTCAGACACAACTCTAGCGCCTCGGCCTCTACCACAGCCCCATCTACCGCGTCCACGTCCTCTAGTGCTCATATTGACTAAGTCATTTTAATCTGATTACCAGTCTTATGAATTTGTATTTTATTCGATATTTATTAATCCATATCTTATGAAGTATAAGAAGTAAAGTTGTTTTCGCAAATATATCCTATAGTCTCAATCTCTATGGTTTCAATACCTTAAACTAAAAAGTCTAGAGTATTCCTAAAGTCATATCATAACAATCATAATCATACAATAATAACAAGTACTTACTTGGCTTGGTGTCAGATACCCGTGGTGCCATACTTCTTTTAAAACATGTATTAGTTTAAAATTCGAATAGCTTTGGAAAACAATTATGAACACAAACCACAACCGAGTTTTAAACCTCGCTTTGATACCATAAAATGTAACACCTCAAACTCAGCCCATGCGTTATGACCAGATCTAACATGTCACATGGGAAAAATATGTCAAGTCCTTTTTATTCATACGAAAATAAGTAATTATTTGTTAAAATAAAAAAAAACAAGTTTGATTTGAAATATTTGATAAAATATTACTAACTTCGAAGATTGATTGATAAATCGATAAATTTGAAGTAGTGATCTTACAAACCGTGACTTTTGAAAATATTGATAATAATTTGAGAGAAAATATTCGAGTTTAAAAGATTTGTAAAAATTATTTTGAAATCCATTTATGAATTCATTTTAGAAAATGTTTATTTAAGTTTCTAGAAAAATCCCATTTAAAGTAATTTGAGCAAAAATATAATTACGTCAAGCATAAAGAAAAAATAAAATAATTTAGAGGCCTTATTACAACATTAAATCCCAAAATAGAAAGGTAATTAAATAAACGAGAAAGGAGTATTAAGTCCAAATAAACCATTTCTGAAGTATGGCCTCCACCAAGTCATCCATGGCCTAAGCCCACGTCACTCAGTATTACCTGAAAAGAATAAGGGAAATGGGGTGAGTTACTAGAACTCAGTGTATAATCCCCTTACCATCGATCACTGGGCTTGAACCCATTTAGCAAAACTTGGGCCTGAGCCCATAAAGCATAATCTTAGGCCAAAGCCCAATTACAAAATAGAACATATACATTTACAATAAAAATAAGCAATGCATATAACCCAACCCATCCTAGTAATCCATCCACTACACACCACCCGTACCATCCCATCACACCTGTGGGGATCAAGTCAACCCACCCCGCCAAACACACCAATCGCATGCATTTTGCTCTTTATGATTTGGCCAGAATCATAGTGAATCATATTGACAAACAATTTGTTTGTGGCAGTGCCACCGGAACTTCTCTTCATCATATTTTCCCATCCCATGCAGAATCATATCAATGCATCATACATAACAGTCATGGTATTTATAGATAATTAATTCAGAGATTACAAAAAATTCAGCCCATTGCAACTCTTATCAAATCAGCCCATTAAGGCTATATATCAAATCAACCCATTAAAGCATATATCAAATCGAGCCATTAGGGCATATATCAAATCGGCCCATTAAGGCATATATCAAATCAGTCCATTAGGGGAATTTTTGTAATTTTACCATTTAGGGGTATTTTCATAACTTTCACAGTGCTAATACTGATTTTTGCAAACTTAATCAAAATAGTGAAATTTAGGCAAGTTTTCCCGATTTACACAATTTTACGATTTAAACATAGCGACTTATTTCCAATATGATATCAATCTTTACCCCACAAAAAACAATGTGAGATTACACGCCTGATTACGGTAAGTATAAGGCTTTATTGATCTTCGACACCTAAGATATTGTAATCACTCAATTAATCGACATACGTGATTTTAATAATCAAACTCTAAAATAAATGATCTAAAGTGTTTACCCTCAGAATCGCGAACAACCACTATTTGATGATTTTCTACGGATGACGATCCATAACCTAGTGGAAAATCCCGAACCGCTGATACCACCCTTCATTTGAATTTAGGAATAGAGATTGCAAATCTGCTCCTTTTTCGATCTCCAATTACTATCCCTTTCGATATGATATTTCTTGTCACAAAATTCGTATGATCTCATGACAATAGATCGAGCGATTAAGTCCTTAAAACATGTAGTCAATTACCCAACCTTGAATTCGATTATCACAATCACCAATGGAGTTATTGAATGGACTATAAAAGAACTTCCTTATTTTGAATAATGAAATTCCCATTTCTTATGATCGTCCTATGACTAGAGATGGTTAAGCAATGTTGTGGTATTCGACCTCCCACTATAACACTACAAAGAAGAGAATGATCTCATTGAGAGAGTAGAATAAAATGATTAGTTTGGTTGATATGACCATCCCAAAACAAGACATATATTCAGCATAAAGAGGAAGAAAAGTAAAATGTTGAGAAGAACACTTACCAATTGATCAAGGAATAAGTGTTAATACGGATGAGAAGAAAAGATTGAGAAGAGATGAAGGTTCGGTTATGGAGGAAAATGGATATTGATATTTGGCTATGGAAGATTATCAAACAAGGAGATATAATCTTATGGTGGTGTCGATTTTAGAGAAGAGGAAAATTTAAGAAATGGTTAAAAGAAAAGATTGGAAAGTTGGATGGATGCTAGGTGATTCGGCTATCAAAGGAAGATGAACAAAAGATGAATGTTTTAACCAAAACAAAAGAGAAGAAAAATTCACAAATGTGCTAGGTGGTTTCTACCAAAGCAAAAAGAAAGAAGAAAATATGCTCTCCAAAGGTTTATAATTTCGGCACTAAGTAAAAGAAAAAGTTTGGAGAAAAACACAAAGCAAAAAAGATTTTGGCCTAACAAGCATCAAATTCTACCAAATGACCAATCAAAAATTCAGCTACCCCTCTACACCCAAAACCATCCACATTCATGTCAATAATGGTCAAAAATTGTTCAACCAGACTTTCCATAACACTCTCCTCTTTTTGTGTCAACATGTTCCATTTACTTTCCCCTTTCATTTGATTCCTTATCTTACCTTCATCCTTTCCTTATTTCCTTAGCCACCTTGCCTAAAATAAAAAGTCCACCTTGCCTTATTTACTTGCTTGGCCAATACATAGGGAAGGAATGCAAAAATAATAGTCAAAATTTACACACAATGGGATTTGAACCTCCTCCCTCCAAGTCTATCATATGGTGCCACTACCTCCTTACCAAATACTCATTTGTGCAAGCAATTAACTCATTCAATTCCATAAGTCTTGAAGCTACTTACCATCTCTCCTTAATGGACTTAAACACAAAATTTTTTATTAAGGCCCAAATAAACTCGAGCCTTCTCAGAACTCCTAACATACACTATTAATATTTAATCGAGCTCACTACAAGCAATAATGAAACAATCAAAATTCCAAATTTTGGGATGTTACAATATCATAAGACAGGGAGAGAAGTGAAACTTCCTGAATTAAGGATGAAATCCTTAGGAAGTGAAAATAGAGCCAATGATAAACATGATTGACTAGGCAGAGGTGAAGGTGGGGGAGAATATTCCGGTAGTTTGTTCATTCATTAGTAGCACCTTAAACCTTTTGAAACTGCGAAGTCATCAGGAAAGTTTTAGGGGGTTGTACTAATGGATTTTGTTATGTTTACTCGATAATAGGTAGCCAGAGATAAAATGGAATCACAATATACTAATAAAGACTAAAGACAAGAAAGATAAAGAAAAAAATTTTAAAATGAAAATAAAATAGAAAGAAAAACTAAATGGATTCAAAGGTCCTCATCATCCGTCGGATCGCGAGGTGGGGGTGGCGACGATATGTGAAAATGCTGACAAATCTATTGCAGAGTCATCTCGATGCCGTCAAATCATCGAGCATTATCGTTAAATCGCTGAGTATAGTAGTGCTCGAATCGAGTGAGGCGCTCAAAAATGTCAGTGAGTGAAGTAGCCGCAGGAACTAGTCGGTGGGGAGGTGGCGGTGCAGAAAAAAGCTCCTCGTGACGTGGAAGGACATCATCAGTAATGTCCTCTTGGTTGTCTTGATCGATGGTCCTCGTCATACGGTATTGAAGAGGATCTAACCCACAGTGACGCTCAATCATCCTTATATAAATCATCGTCGTGATGCCCTGTAGAGACATTTGCCCTATAAGTGTGAGTGAGGAGGACTAGGCAGCGGTGTTGAGGAGCCAAAAATAATGAGCTAGGCACGTCACATAAGGGCTTATGGAGATGACCCCTCTCTGATGTCCTTCCATCTGATGCTGGATGGCGAGGGCGATAAAGTAGGCTAGATCAAATACGTGCCCATTTATCGTGCACCATAGAAAATAGGCATCATGGGTATTGACGATGCCAGTGCTCTCTCGTCTACCCGTCAAAGTATGAGCCACGATGGTGTGTAAGTACCTCAAGGATAGGGTGAGAGCAAAGGCCTTGGACGGACTAGGATCATATGTCACTGATGCAAGGACTAAAGCTCTCCAACATGACAAAGGGGATTAGTGGATATGGCAATGAGGTCTTCGAAGTTGTTGTCCTCCATGAACTCGTCGGTGTAAAGTCCCAAGGCGACCCCAAAATTTGGGATACTCATTTCTTGTACGAGGCCCCCAAGATGGAATTGGACTGCGCTTACGACGTCAAAGTTGGTCATCATCATCTGAAGATAGAATGTGGAAGAGAGTTCTAGAGTGAGCCCCAAATATGTCAGCTCGATAATCTCGAAGAAGTGCCACCATGGGTCAGTCGTTAAGAGGGCCCGAACGACATTTGCTAGTTGGACCTACTCCAAGGCGGCCCAATCAATGCATCGCCCCACGTCGAGGGGTCGCGTGCGAAGTATCTGAAAGAGGTCCTCTTGGGTCCCCAAGGAAACTGTAGGAAGGGATGACGTACTTTGGCAGAGGCACTCGAGGATGTCGCGCCGGTACCCTTCGGCTTTTTTGAAGTAGAAACGGTGGTCTTCTTCCCACGTGGGGGAGTCATTACGTACCTGAGAAATGCCAAAGATTTCAAGTATCATTGCAAGCCAAAATGCACTATCCTAATAGTTCTAAATAGTATAAGCCTATAATAATTGAGTAAGTAATTCTAAAATCACTATGAAGGAGAAATGACTAAATAAAAACAAACTAAATAAACTAAACAATCAAAATAAACTAAGAAAATAGAAATAGACATCATGATAAGAACAATAGTAAGAGCACATAATAAGATCAAATAAATAAATAAAAATGAATGAAATGAGTAACAATGGCAGAAAAAATAAAATGATGAGGGTGTTGACGCGGTGGCATGGACGTGGCGGTGGCGCACGGGCATGGTGTCACACACGGACGTGGATTGTATGCTAGTGTGCGAGGGAGAGAAAGGGGAAAGGAGAAAAATGAGGGGAAGAGGAGGAAGGGGAATTGAAGGGAGGAGGGAGAAGGGTCAACGGTGGCCAGAATAGGGGATAAAAAGGGGTTGTTTGGGGAGGAGCAGCTAGGGTTTTAGGGGAAAAATTTGGGGAAGATGAGTAGTGGGGTGCTTTAAATAGGTATTAGGACACACGGTCAGGGGCCACGCCCATGTGACCTTTATTTAGCCCGTGTGTTTCGAAAATTTTGAATTAGGGCGCACCTAAGTCTTAGACCACGCCCGTGTCCTCGAGGTGTGTTAGGTCACACGGCCGATGATAAACTATAATTTATACATATTTTAAACCCGTATTTAGCATAGTTATGGATGATTAATCCTTTTAATTGTGGAATTTGATGCTCCTAATCCTTTGTTTTCACATTTTATACTCAGGAGAGCATAGGAGGATGAAAAGAACGGGAAACAGACCAAAACGGAAAAATGGGCCAAAGTAAGAAATCCACACGGCCTGGAGCTCATTACACGGTCGTGACACTTTAGCAGGCTTAAACACGGGCCTAGTCTCGAATCACACGGGCGTGTCCCTGCTGTGACCTGTTGATCTATCTCAGAAGCCGAAAGCACACTCAAGACTGAGGATTTCTCTTTCAATTCCTTCAGGGGGTTTTAGGGTTTTCTTTATGTTTTCTGATTTTTCTTTTGAGATGTATTCTTTTATAAATATGAACTAAACCCCTTAAATACCTGAGGGGGATGAAACCTAAGATGAATCTTATTATTGTTTTCAGAACTATATGATAGATATTTGATTTGTTCTTGATTATGTGTTCTTTATTCTTGCTTTGACATTCCAGGATATTGATTCAAGTATTGATGTGCTTAGGCAGTGGAGCAAAAGTCCCTGTTTAAGAGTAGATCTAGCATAGTTAAGCGGAGTTGATAGCACTCCTAAAAATAGGATGACGAAAATCTGTCGGATTAAGGTCAAACCTAATATGGGAGTCCATAAATCGAGTTAATGTAATCTTAGGGGTTTTAATTATAAAGAAATTTCCATTAATCAACCTAGGGTTAGACATTTGTACCCTCGAAAGATGTATTAATATAAATTAGGGAATCCTACGGGTCAAGTCAAGTGAATAAATCATCTTGTTCAGAGTTAAATAACAAGTGAAGTCTAGGTGGATTCTTCCTCGGGTGTTGTCTTGATTAATTGATTTTCCCCAAAAGTATTTTCCTTATTCATTCTCTGTGTTCCGCATCTTTAGCTTATTAATTAGTTAAATAAACATTTATCCTCTTTATTTTAGGCTAGATAATAAAAAGAGAGTCAGTACTAGTACTTTTGGTTCCTTTGAGTTCAACATTCCGATCTTGCCATTAAGCTATACTACTGTTCGATAGATACGCTTGCCTCAATCATGGTGATAGTTAGTTTCTAGGCTTGATCATTCATTTTATAAATATTAAGACTTATCACGATCACGATCAAGTTTTTTGGAGTCATTGCCGGGGAACTAAAATATTAGGAACACTAATTTTTTATTACTTTAGCCATAATTTTTTTTTTTTTTTCAATTTACATTTATTTTTATTTTAACTTTGCTAATTTTTCTTTTATTTGTTCTTGGTAGGTGCCTCTAGTTTATGACTAGAAGGAACCCAACAGGACCCTTAATTTACGACAGTGATATTAAAGGTACTGTTCGTAGAAATCGTAGAGAAATAAGGCAAAGCTTAAATTACATAGAAGAAAAGCAAGAAGATGAAACCAATACTACTGAAGAGATGGCTGATAACAATCTGCTACCTCCTGTAGTTGCCACAAACCCAGTGAATCAAAATCTTGCTTCTTGTACTATGTATAATTATGCTAAACCTAGTTTAACGAAGCGAATCGAGTATTGTTAGGCATGTTATTGCTGCTAATAATTTTGAACTGAAACCTAACACTATTCAAAAGATTCAACAATTTATTCAATTTGATGGTTTGCAGGACGAAGACCCAGATACTCATTTAGCAAATTTTCTAGAATTATGTGATACATTCAAAATAAATGGCATTTCTGATGACGCCATCCATCTTTATTTATTTCCCTTTTCTTTGAGGAATAAAGCTAAACAGTGGTTGAATTCTCTTCTACAAGGGTCAATCACTACATGGGACCAGATGACCAAAAATTTTTATTAAAATATTTTTCGCCGGCCAAAACGGCCAAGTTGAGGAATGATATCTCTTCTTTTGTGCAGATGGATCTAGAAACACTATATGATGCATGGGAGAGATACAAGGATTTATTGAGAAGGTGCCCTCACCAGGGGTTACCTTTGTGGCTTCAGGTTCAAACCTTCTACAATAGTGTGAACCCCTCAACTAGACAACTGATTGATTTAGCTGCTGGTGAAACCCTGAATAACAAAACTCTTGAGGTGGCTTATGATTTTATAGAGGATATGTCACTGAACAACTATCAATGGCATGTTACAAGGACAAGGCCGACAAAAGCAGTCAAAGTTTTCAACCTTGACGCAGTAACCATGCTATAAAATCAGGTAGAGATGTTAAATAAAAAGATTGATAGTTTGTGTGGTTCTTCGCAGGTACACCCAGTAATGCATTGTGACTCAAACCTAGGAGGTGTGGCGAATCCTGAGTACCCACCCTACGGACATGGCATGGAAAACAAGTAGATAAATTATATGGGTTATACTTCTAGACCCCAAAATAACCCTTATAGTAACACTTACAATGCAGGTTGGAGGAACCATCCAAATTTTTCGTGGGGTGGCCAAGGAAATCAAAGACAACAACCCCTCCTAAGCTTTCAACAGCAACCCTACTCATAAGAGAAAAAAATGAACCTTGAGGAGATGCTGACAAAATTCATCGCGGTGTCAGAAACTCATTTCCAAAATATTGAAACAGCACTCAAAAATCAACTAGCATTAATTCAAGGGATCGAGAACCAATTGGGACAACTTGCTAAACTCATCTCTGAACAACCGCAAGGTAGCTTGCCAAGCAATGCTGAAACAAACCCAAAGGAGCAACTTCATGTCGTTACCGCTCAAAATAGTGAAGGGTTAGTAGAATCTGAACATGAGCCAAG
The DNA here is from genome assembly GCA_025506655.1 of Gossypium rotundifolium. Taxonomy (NCBI): domain Eukaryota; kingdom Viridiplantae; phylum Streptophyta; class Magnoliopsida; order Malvales; family Malvaceae; genus Gossypium; species Gossypium rotundifolium. Next base: position 72,529,049 of record CP106729.1, read on the forward strand.
GCAAGAGCTTGTGAGAAATAAGGGTAAGGTTGAGGTAAGCCAAGAAGAACCAAAACCCGTAATTAAAGAATACCAACCTCGAATACCATACCCTAATGCGATGAAGAAAGACAATGTAGATGAACAATTCAGTAAGTTTCTTAAACTTCTAAAGAAATTACATATTAACTTACCATTTCTTGAAGCTCTTTCGCAGATGCCAGATTCAAGGAAATTATTAAAAGAGCTTTTGACAAATAAACGGTAGTTAGATGAAGCATCGCATGTGGAGCTGAACGCAGTGTACTCAACAATTTTGCAAAATAAACTAGCACAAAAATTAAAAGACCCAGGGAGTTTTACAATTCCATGTTTAATTGGTAGTTTAACTGTTAATAATGCTTTAGCTGATTTAGGGAAAAGCATAAATGTTATGCCTTATAAAATGTTTAAATAGCTAGGTCTAGGGAAACACAAACAAACTAGGATGAGCATTCAATTAGCTGATAAAACTATTAGAATTCCTAGGGGTATAATTGAATATGTACAAGTGAAAATTGAAAAATTCATATTCCTAGTAGACTTTTTTGTTTTAGACATGGATGAGGACAATACGATCCCTTTGAATTTGAGGAAGACCCTTCTTAGAAACTGCCAGAGCTAAAATTGATGTTGGTAGAGGTGAACTCACACTTCGTGTAGGTGACAAAACGATCACTCTTCAAGCCCTTGACTCGGCTAGGACATCGAGTGATAAAGATGAGAATGTAAATTCTATTGATAATCATTTGGTTCAACCTTCTTTACAGGAAGCACCACGAAATCACATAACTGAGCCAGATCTTAGACCTCATACCAATAAAAAAGTAATTTACAAGGAACGAAGGCTTTAGGTCAAAGAACTAGACGAGTGGAAAGCACATTTCAAGGAAAAATCAAAAACACACAAAGTGAAACCGAAGGACCCCCAGACGTGATCATAGGAATAGCAAATCACTTCAAAATTGGAAATCAGGTACTGTTAGATAAAACAGACCCTCGAATCGCCACTTCAGACCTCAAGAGAAACGAAGAAATCACTTTTAAGGTAAATATCCCTCGACTCAAACTATGTAATGATAGCATGAGAAAGGATTTTCAACTCCTCTAACCACCATGATCATGAGAATGAGAGGTAAGTCTAGTTTAAGACATTAAATGAGCACTTCTCGAGAGGCAACCCGAACACTAATCCCATTAATTTTCATTATTTTATTCCTACTTTTAAGCACCTAACAACAAACTAACCAAGTTAATGAAGCGTAGGTTTCCATACCCACATGGTCTTACACACAACCGTGGTCAGGGCCGTATGGGCACCATAGGTAGGTAAATGGACGTGACCATAGACGTGTAGCTACAGGACAATTTTTCTGACAATTTGTAACATCCGAAAATGGGCCTATGCATTTTTGATTTAATTATACGAAATGGCATGTCTTCTGTGTTATGAATGTATGGTGAATATTTTTGGAAACTTGGAAATGTTAAGTTTAAAAGAGGAAAGTGAACATTTTGGAAACTTGGAAATGTTAAGTTCAAAAGAGGAAAGTGAACATTTTTGGAAACTTGGAAATGTTAAGTTCAAAAGAGGAAAGTGAACATTTTGGAAACACGAAATGTAAGGAAATGTCTTGTCCCGGAAATGTAAGGAAATGTCCTGGAAATGTAAGGAAATGTTTTAGAAATGGTAGGCTTCAAAGAGGAAACTAAAAACAAGGTTGGTCTTACGAAAATTAATAGGAGGAATTTGACACACAAACAGGCTTGGAAAAGTGGCCTGAAGATATCACTTGAGGCCCAGGTAGGTGACGCCACATACAAGGGTATTGGGCCTAGGTTCGAGTCACTTGGGGAGCAAATAAAGGAGTTTTATTTTTTGCTACAAAGAGCAGGGAAGTGAACGGCACTAAGGAACCCAAGGGAAGAGTTTTATTCTATTTAAATTTTGTCTAAATAGGAGATAAATAATAGATTTATTTATCATTATTTTTGGGAGATAATTGTTGGATTAATTCTTTTAATAAAGTGATAATTCAAAGGATAAAGTTATCAAAATAGAAGAGTGGTGGCCAAGTAAGGGATTCGAGTAGTAATTTGGCTATAAGAGGGAAAGAATAGGGCTACTCATTAATTTTTCTTCCTCCTCTTCTCTCGCCGAATTTCTTAGTCCTCTCCTCTCTTCTCTTCTCTTTCATTTGTTAAGTCAATCTATAGTCCACCATTGCCAAAATTCTCAAGTTTTTCTTCTTTATTTTTGTGGAAACCGAATACCCCAAGAGAACCCCTAATGGCTTCTCCATTAAATCCCAAAAGCCGAAACCTTATCATCTAGTCATCAAGGTCTATTCTTTAAGGGCTTTTAACAAGGGTGTTCTTGATTTCTTAAAAGGGTAAGATCCAAAATTGGTTTCAATTCTTTTATATTTTAGACCTATCGTGGACTAATCTCTATTATTGATTTTGGCGAATTATGGAAGGTGTATTAGGACCTAAGAATTCTCAACTACAAGAAGGTATCTTTTGGGATTTCAAGGATCTAAGGTAAGACATATGTATATTCGGCCAAAGGCCATGTTTTATGTTTTAATGTTAGATTAAATCTAACATATGGTTATAGGAATTTCAACAGCATTAAGGAAGCAAGGATCCAATTTGGGATTTAAGATTTGGAAGGTAAGCACCTATGTATATTCGGCTAAAGCCTAGATTAGTATTTAGATCTATTCTTTAAATGTTCAAAAGCCGAAAACTAACCAAGTTAATTGATTCAAAGCCTGGCCGAATACAAGGAGGAATAAAGCAAAGATTTTGGGATTGGTTGGTGTCCCAATCGGCAACAAGGTAGGTTTTAAGAATACAAATCCTACTAGGAATTGGTTTTATGGCCGAATGAGTTTTTCATTAAATAATTAATATGGGCCGAATGTAGGGAGTTAAAGATCTAAGATCGAAATTCGGGATTTCAAGTGAAATCGTTAAGCGAATCAGGTGTGTACCCTACTCTAAGTTTTAATATGTTCATGGCTATGTTTTAAATTAAATGTGCATGTTTATAAGAATGTGAATATGGCTAAGGTACCATACTATGGTACAAAGTATTAAGGTACGTTTCCTACTCCTACTAGGAATATGAATATATGTTATTTTTAACATGTGAAAAGTGATAAGAATGTGAATTAAGGCATGATTTTGCATATTGTGTATGAAATATGGGGGCATATGGGTTATATGAAAAGGGGAAGTTAATGTGGTGACCTAAGACCACGAAAACTGAATGTGGTGACCTAAGACCACGAAACCGAATGTGGTGACCTAAGACCACATAAAACTGAATGTGGTGACCTAAGACCACGAATTCTAAATGTGGTGACCTAAGACTACAAATTTTTATAAGGACGATGAGCACGCCGATTGCAGCGACTGCCTTCGATGGTGTGTAGCGGATGGAGGGTTGACTTAGTAGTCCCCACGGTGTGCAGAGGATGGTACGGTGGTGTGTAGCGGATGGCATATAGGTGTGGGTTGGGTTGCATCATATTGTTTAAATGCTTTATGAACATGAATGATATTGTATGCCCGAAATATTAAATTTTAGTGTTGGTTACACATTGAGTCTGTTGACTCACCCGTTGTGGGATTACTTTCGGTGATGACCGTGATGGACCGGCCACAGATGCTTAGTGGAGGCCATGTGAAGTTTCGATTTCTTTTATTTGGACTATTTTACTTTAAGTATTTAGAATTTAAATTTTGGGAATTATTTGATGTAATAAGGCCTTAGTAGAACTATTTTATTCTGTTTTTATTTATTAAGCTCACAAACTTTTATTTATTAAAAGATTAAGTAAATCTATTTTTAAAACAAAGCCCAAACATTTTGTCACCTAAAGTAAATAATTTTTTTTATATATAATGAAATAAACTTGTTTTCATCTCAAGCCCAACCTAAAACGATCTTTCTTCCAAATCACACAAGTTTTTCCTAAGTAACAAAAGAATTTGAAACGGTTTACACCGGGGAACATACCAGATCTGGTCAAGGCTCGTGGGTCGAGTTTGGGGGGTTTCAATTTGGTATCAGAGCCCAGTTTTAAACTCTCGACCTTGGGTTTAAGGCCCAAAACGTTTTCAAAGTTAAGCCCAAAAAGAATTTTTGTAAATTAAGCAGGATTTTCTGGCATGGCCCACTAAGTCTCCAACACGAAGTCCACCAGGTAAGTACTCCAATCTCTTGTGTGATTCATATTATGATTTGTAGAAGGGTAGAAATGGAACGTAGAATAGAGATTTAGTATTTGAACCCTAGGGCTAGTTACTCCAACAATTACATAAGACTTAAATGCCTAATTAAACAAACCTGTGGTTAAGTCACGAGTTAGGGTGTGGCAACCATGGTGCGCATGTCTAGGATTGGTTTCGGTGGGAGCTTGGTATTTAAGCAGTCCACGTGACTCACCTCCTCTCCACTCGAATCCTATCTGGTGCGTAGCCTCGGTTCACCCTAACCAAGAGGACTTATACACGGGCAAACCCCTAACTAAAACTCGAAAGGGACTAGCCGTATTTTTATGGAAACCCTAGCTTTAAAATCCCTATATTACCCTTTTAGGAGTAGCAAAAGATTTTTGCAAAAATTCTTCCAAAATATTTCCTACTTGCAAAATTACTAAAATGCCCCTAGTGGTAAAATTACAAAAATGCCCTTGGTTTATGAAATTTTCAAATACCCATAATTCTTATCAAAATTTCAATACTTTATAAAATGTCCAAAAACCCTAAATTTCCAAATATCAAAATACCTTGATTTTGGAAAATTACGAAATTTCCCTAACCTGTAAATTACCGAAATACCCCCGAGTTACAAAATTACTAGAATGACCCCCAATCTTCAAAAATTTATGCAACAACCCTGATTTGGAAAACAAATTCTCAAAAACAACCTTCAAGTTTCGTAAATTCCAAAATACCCTTGATTTATTCAGACTTATAAATTTACCCTGGTTTATTATTAAAATACCCCTGTAATTTCAAAATTTTTGAAATACCCCCGGGATTTTAAAAATTTCCAGAATACCCTCATTGAAAAAAACATCAAGGAACCTTGTTTCGATAAATTGAAAAAAATACCCCTGTAGGGCAAATTACGAAAATACCCCTAGGTAGTGGAAAAACAACAACAATGAAAACTACAACATTTCTCTGAATGAACGAAAGTTCATAATTGATTGATGGATGTATGAATGTAAAGACTATGTGCATGTATGAATACAAAAGAACCACTCCTTAAATTCTTTTCATAAAACTTCTTCACGGTTAATCAGTGGAATAAAGGCTAATTTATAAAATTTCTTAATCAGATTAAAGCGCATCATTAGATATGAGTTCTAAAGGACGCGATCGTCAAGGACGCGGTGGAGGAAGGATGACTGTGTCAGAACCCGTTAGATCGGGTCAAAGGTCTGATAATGAGTTACCACCGCCACCACTACCCCCAGTTATTGGTGTCGAGTAGCAAGCTTAGACGGAGGATGATGCCGTATCGCAGGCTATGCTGTGGGTTCTTGAAATGGTGGCTGGTGCTAGAGGGAATACGGGAGCTCAGAAATCTATACCCGAGCGACTCTGAGCCAACGGAGCTGAAGTGTTCCGTGGAGTATCTGGTGTGGCACCCAGTATAGCTGAATACTGGTTGGAGGCGACCGAGCAAATTATGGATGAGCTCGATCTGTCCCCTGAGGAGAAGTTGAAAGAAATGGTGGCACTGCTACGCGATGAAGCGTATCAATGGTGGTTAACAGTTCGGGATGGTGCCACAGCTAATGATCTGACCTGGGAGTTTGCTAAAGCAGTATACCAGAAGAAGTATGTTGGCACTCATTATATTGATGCCCAGAGAAAGGCTTTTCTAGGACTAGTTTAAGGAAACAAGTCCGTAGCTGAGTATGAAGCTGAATTCTTAAGGCTAAGCCGTTATGCTCGAGGCATAGTGTCTACTGAGCATGAGCGGTGTCCGGTTTAAAGACGGACTAAGAGATGACCTAAGGTTATTGATAGCTCCACATCAAGAGCGGGAGTTTTCTGCTTTAGTAGAGAAAGCTAAGATAGTGGAAGGAATCAAGGAGTCCGTAAGGGAGAACTCCGATCGAAATAGGTAGAAGAGAGAATTTGGATCGCCAAGGCCATCCAGGAATAAGCAAAAGAGGCCTAGCGTTGACGGGCCGTAAGGTCAGTAAGCTGCTACTGGAAGGCAGTACCCTACTTGTGAACAATGTGGGAAGAATCACATAGGTGAATGTTGGAAAAAGACGGGAGGATGTTTTAAGTGTGGGTCAAAGGACCATTGATTAAGGATTGTCCGATGAGATCAGATGAGAATCGACCGATAACTCAGAATGTTAATCAGGCTGGTAGAGGTGGACAGCAGCCTCAGCGAGGTCGTGGTCCGAATAATAGAGGAAATGGTGCCGGAAGAGGACGTGGAGCACCAAGCGGAGGTGCTAAAGGTTCAGATGCGAGACAACCAAGGTTGGTTTATGCGATCGGTATGCAGAGGAGAGTGATGTGCGGATGTGACAACGGTAAGTTCTTATTTTTGAATACCCTTCATTGCCTTGTTTATTATAGAGCTAGTTCGTTCTTGTATTGCTAGTGAATGGTATGAAACCTTGGATGTGAACTTTGGAATTGTGCATAGGAAATGTGTTAGTTTTATTAAGATCAGAGTGCACAGCAATAGCATAGTGTGGTGAGTTAGATTGTACGATTGTTCGTTAGTAAGTAATTTCGAGGACGAAATTATTTTTAAGGGGGGTAGAACTGTAATATCCTAAAAATGGGCCTATGTATTTTTGATTTAATTATACGAAATGGCATGTCTTATGTGTTATGAATGTATGGTGAACATTTTTGGAAACTTGGAAATGTTAAGTTTAAAAGAGGAAAGTGAACATTTTGGAAACTTGGAAATGTTAAGTTCAAAAGAGGAAAGTGAACATTTTTGGAAACTTGGAAATGTTAAGTTCAAAAGAGGAAAGTGAACATTTTGGAAACTCGAAAATGTAAGGAAATGTCTTGTCCCGGAAATGTAAGGAAATGTTTTAGAAATGGTAGGTTTAAAAGAGGAAACTACAAACAAGGTGGTCTTAAGAAAATTAATAGGAGGAATTTGACACACAAACAGGCTTGGAAAAGTGGCCTGAAGATATCACTTGAGGCCCAGGTAGGTGACGCCACATACAAGGGTATTAGGCCTAAGTTCGAGTCACTTGGGGAGCAAATAAAGGAGTTTTATTTTTTGCTACAAAGAGCAGGGAAGTGGACGGCACTAAGGAACCTAAGGGAAGAGTTTTATTCTCTTTAAATTTTGTCTAAATAGGAGATAAATAATAGATTTATTTATCATTATTTTTTGGAGATAATTGTTGGATTAATTCTTTTAATAAAGTGATAATTCAAAAGGATAAAGTTATCAAAATAGAAGAGTGGCGGCCAAGTAAGGGATTCTAAGTAGTAATTTCGGCTATAAGAGGGAAAGAATAGGGCTACTCATCAATTTTTCTTCCTCCTCTTCTCTCTGTCAAATTTCTTAGTGCTCTCCTCTCTTCTCTTCTCTTTCATTTGTTAAGCCAAATCTATAGTCCACCATTGCCAAAATTCTCAAGTTTTCTCTTCTTTATTTTTGTGGAAACCGAATATCCCAAGAGAACCCCTAGCCGACTTCTCCATTAAATCCCAAAAGCTGAAACCTTATCATCTAGTCATCAAGGCCGATTCTTTAAGGGGCTTTTAACAAGGGTGCTGCCGATTTCTTAAAAGGGTAAGATCCAAAATTGGTTTCAATTCTTTTATATTTTAGACCCTTCAAGGACTAATCTATATTATTGATTTTGGCCGAATTATGGAAGGGTGTATTCGGGACCTAAGAATTGTCAACCACAAGAAGGTATCTTTCGGGATTTCAAGGATCTAAGGTAAGACATATGTATATTCGGCCAAAGGCCATGTTTTATGTTTTAATGTTAGATTAAATCTAACATATGGTTATAGGAATTTCAACATCATTAAGGAAGCAAGGATCCAATTCGGGATTTAAGATTTGGAAGGTAAGCACCTATGTATATTCAGCTAAAGCCTAGATTAGTATTTAGATCTATTCTTTAAATGTTCAAAAGCCGAAAAATAACCAAGTTAATTGATTCAAAGCCTGGCCGAATACAAGGAGGAATAAAGCAAAGATTTTGGGATTGGTTGGTGTCACAATCGGTAACAAGGTAGGTTTTAAGAATACAAATCCTACTAGGATTTGGTTTTATGGCCGAATGAGTTTTTCATTAAATATTTAATATGGGCCGAATGTAGGGAGTTAAAGATCTAAGATCGAAATTTGGGATTTCAAGTGAAATCGTTTTAATCAGTGTGTACCCTACTTTAAGTTTTAATATGTTCATGGCTATGTTTTAAATTAAATGTGCATATTTATAAGAATGTGAATATGGCTAAGGTACCATACTATGGTACAAAGTATTAAGGTACGTTTCCTACTCCTACTAGGAATATGAATATATGTTATTTTTAACATGTGAAAAGTGATAAGAATGTGAATTAAGGCATGATTTTGCATATTGTGTATGAAATATGCGGGCATATGGGTTATATGAAAAGGGGAAGTTAATGTGGTGACCTAAGACCACGAAAACTGAATGTGGTGACCTAAGACCACGTAAAACTGAATGTGGTGACCTAAGACCACATAAAACTGAATGTGGTGACCTAAGACCACGAATTCTAAATGTGGTGACCTAAGACTACAAATTTTTATAAGGGCGATGAGCACGCCGATTGCAATGGCCGCCTTCGATGGTGTGTAGCGGATGGAGGGTTGACTTAGTAGTCCCCACGGTGTGCAAGGATGGTACGGGTGGTGTGTAGCGGATGGCATATAGGTGTGGGTTGGGTTGCATCATATTGTTTAAATGCTTTATGAACATGAATGATATTGTATGCCCGAAATATTAAATTTTAGTGTTGGTTACACATTGAGTCTCATTGACTCACCCGTTGTGGGATTACTTTTCGGTGATGACCAGTGATGGACCGGGCCGGCAGATGCTTAGTGGAGGCCATGTGAAGTTTCGATTTCTTTTATTTGGACTATTTTACTTTAAGTATTTAGAATTTAAATTTTGGGAATTATTTGATGTAATAAGGCCTTAGTAGAACTATTTTATTACATTTTTTATTTATTAAGCTCACAAACTTTTATTTATTAAAAGATTAAGTAAATCTATTTTTAAAACAAAGCCCAAACGTTTTGTCACCTAAAGTAAAGAATTTTTTTTTATATAATGAAATAAACTTGTTTTCATCTCAAGCCCAACCCAAAACGATCTTTCTTCCAAATCACACAAGTTTTTCCTAAGTAACAAAAGAATTTGAAACGGTTTACACCGGGGAACATACCAGATCTGGTCAAGGCTCGTGGGCCAAGTTTGGGGTGTTTCAATTTGGTATCAGAGCCCAGTTTTAAACTCTCGGCCTTGGGTTTAAGGCCCAAAACGTTTTCAAAGTTAAGCCCAAAAGAATTTTTGTGAATTAAGTAGGATTTTCTGGCATGGCCCACTAAGTCTCCGACCCGAAGTCCACCAGGTAAGTACTCGGATCTCTTGTGTGATTCATATTATGATTTGTAGAAGGGTAGAAATGGAACGTAGAATAGAGATTTAGTATTTGAACCCTAGGGCTAGTTACCTCAACAATTACATAAGACTTAAATGCCTAATTAAACAAACCTGTGGTTAAGTCACCGAGTTAGGGTGTGGCAACCATGGTGTGCATGTCTAGGATTGGTTTCGGTGGGAGCTTGGTATTTAGGTAGTCCGCGTGACTCACCTCCTCTCCACTCGAATCCTACCTGGTGCGTAGCCTCGGTTCACCCTAACCAAGAGGACTTATACACGGGCTAAACCCCTAACTAAAACTCGAAAGGGACTAGCCGTATTTTTATGGAAACCCTAGCTTTAAAATCCCTATATTACCCTTTTAGGAGTAGCAAAAGATTTTTGCGAAAATTCTTCCAAAATATTTCCTACTTGCAAAATTACTAAAATGCCCCTAGTGGTAAAATTACAAAAATGCCCTTGGTTTATGAAATTTTTGAATACCCACAATTCTTATCAAAATTTCAATACTTTATAAAATGTCCAAAAACCCTAAATTGCCAAATATCAAAATACCTTGATTTTGGAAAATTACAAAATTACCCTAACCTACAAATTACCGAAATACCCCCGAGTTACAAAATTACTAGAATGACCCCCGATCTTCAAAAATTTCTGCAACAACACTGGTTTGGAAAACAAATTCTCAAAAATAACTTTCAAGTTTCATAAATTCCAAAATACCCTTGATTTATTCAGACTTATAAATTTACCCTGGTTTATTATTAAAATACCCCTGTAATTTCAAAATTTTTGAAATACCCCTGGGATTTCAAAAATTTCCAGAATACCCTCATTGACAAAAACATCAAGGAACCTTGTTTCGATAAATTGAAAAAAAATACCCCTATAGGGCAAATTACGAAAATACCCCTAGGTAGTGGAAAAACAACAACAATGAAAACTACAACATTTCTCTGAATGAACGAAAGTTCATAATTGATTGATGGATGTATGAATGTAAAGACTATGTGCATGTATGAATACAAAAGAACCACTCCTTAAATTCTTTTCATAAAACTTCTTCGCGGTTAATCAGTGGAATAAAGGCTAATTTATAAAATTTCTTAATCAGATTAAAGCGTATCATTAGATATGAGTTCTAGAGGACGCGGTCGTCCAGGACGCAGAAGAGGAAGAATGACTATGTTAGAACCCGTTAGATCGGGTCAAGGGTCTGACAATGAGTTACCACCGCCACCACCACCCCCTGCTGTTGGTGTCGACCAGCAAGCTTAGACGGGGGATGATGCCGTATCGCAGGCTATGCTACGGGTTCTTGAAATGGTGGCTGGTGCTATAGGGAATACGGGAGCTCAGAAATCTGTACCCGAGTGACTCTGAGCCAACGGAGTCGAAGTGTTCTGTGGAGTATCTGGTGTGGCATCCAGTACAGCTGAATACTAGTTGGAGGCGACCGAGTGAATTATGGATGAGCTCGATCTGTCCCTTGAGGAGAAGTTGAAAGGAATGGTGGCACTGCTACGCGATGAAGCGTATCAATGGTGGTTAATAGTTCGAGATGGTGCCACAGCTGAGGATCTGACCTGAGAGTATGCTAAAGCAGCATACCAGAAGAAGTATGTTGGCACTCATTATATTGATGCCCAAAGAAAGGCTTTTCTGGGACTAGTTCAAGGAAACAAGTCCGTAGCTGAGGATGAAGCTGAATTCTTAAGGATGAGTCGTTATGCTCAAGGCATAGTGTCTACTGAGCATGAGTGGTGTGTCCGATTTGAAGATGGACTAAGAGATGACCTAAGGTTATTGATAGCTCCACATCAAGAGTGGGAGTTTTCTGCTTTAGTAGAGAAAGCTAAGATAGCGGAAGGAATCAAGGAGTCCGTAAGGGAGAACTCCAATTGAAATAGGCAGAAGAGAGAATTTGGATCGCCAAGGCCATCTAGGAATGAGCAAAAGAGGCCTAGAGTTGATGGGCCGCAAGGTCAGCAAGCTGCTACTGGAAGGCAGTACCCTACTTGTGAACAATGTGGGAAGAATCACTTAGGTGAATGTTGGAAAAAGACGGGAGGATGTTTTAAGTGTGGGTCGAAGGACCATATGATTAAGGATTGTTCGATGAGATCAGATGAGAATCGACCGGTAACTCAGAATGTTAATCAGGCTGGTAGAGGTGGACAGCAGCCTCAGGGAGGTCGTGGTCCGAATAACAGAGGAAATGGTGCCGGAAGAGGACGTGGAGCACCAAGCGGAGGTGCTGAAGGTTCAGATGTGAGACAACCAAGGTTGGTTTATGCAGTCGGCCGTCGCGAGGAGAGTGATGTGCCAGATGTGACAACGGGTAAGTTCTTATTTTTGGAATACCCTTCATTGCCTTGTTTATTATAGAGCTAGTTCGTTCTTGTATTGCTAGTGAATGGTATGAAACCTTGGATGTGAACTTTGGAATTGTGCATAGGAAATGTGTTAGTTTTATTAAGATCGAGTGTGCCAAGAATAGCGTAGTGTGGTGAGTTAGATTGTACGATTGTTCGTTAGTAAGTAATTTGAGGACGAAATTATTTTTAAGGGGTAGAATTGTAACATCCCGAAAATGGGCCTATGCATTTTGATTTAATTATACTGAAATGGCATGTCTTATGTGTTATGAATGTATGGTGAACATTTTTGGAAACTTGGAAATGTTAAGTTTAAAAGAGGAAAGTGAACATTTTGGAATCTTGGAAATGTTAAGTTCAAAAGAGGAAAGTGAACATTTTTGGAAACTTGGAAATGTTAAGTTCAAAAGAGGAAAGTGAACATTTTGGAAACTCCGAAATGTAAGGAAATGTCTTATCCCAGAAATGTAAGGAAATGTTTTAGAAATGGTAGGTTTAAAAGAGGAAACTAAAAACAAGGTGGTCTTAAGAAAATTAATAGGAGGAATTTGACACACAAACAAAGCTTGGAAAAGTGGCTCAAGATATCACTTGAGGCCCTGTAGGTGACGCCACATACAAGGGTATTGGGCCTAGGTTTGAGTCACTTGGGGAGCAAATAAAGGAGTTTTATTTTTTGCTACAAAGAGCAGGGAAGTGGACGACACTAAGGAACCCAAGGGAAGAGTTTTATTCTCTTTAAATTTTTTCTAAATAGGAGATAAATAATAGATTTGTTTATCATTAATTTTGGGAGATAATTGTTGGATTAATTCTTTTAATAAAGTGATAATTCAAAGGATAAAGTTATCAAAATAGAAGAGTGGTGGCAAAGTAAGGGATTCTGAGTAGTAATTTCGGCTATAAGAGGGAAAGAATAGGGCTACTCATTAATTTTTCTTCCTCCTTTTCTCTCTGCCGAATTTCTTAGTACTCCCCTCTCTTCTCTTCTCTTTCATTTGTTAAGCCGAATCTATAGTCCACCATTGCCAAAATTCTCAAGTTTTCTCTTCTTTATTTTTGTGGAAACCGAATACCCCAAGAGAACCCCTAGTCGACTTCTCCATTAAATCCCAAAAGCCGAAACCTTATCATCTAGTCATCAAGGCCGATTCTTTAAGGGGCTTTTAACAAGGGTGCTGCCGATTTCTTAAAATGGTAAGATCCAAAATTGGTTTCAAATCTTTTATATTTTAGACCTATCAGGGACTAATATCTATTATTGATTTTGACCAAATTATGGAAGGGTGTATTCGGGACCTAAGAATTGTCAACTATAAGAAGGTGTCTTTCGGGATTTCAAGGATCTAAGGTAAGACATATGTATATTCGACCAAAGGCCATGTTTTATGTTTTAATGTTAGATTAAATCTAACATATGGTTATAGGAATTTCAACAGCATTAAGGAAGCAAGGATCCAATTCGAGATTTAAGATTTGGAAGGTAAGCACCTATGTATATTCAGCTAAAGCCTAGATTAGTATTTAGATCTGTTCTTTAAATGTTCAAAAGCTGAAAACTAACCAAGTTAATTGATTCAAAGCCTGGACGAATACAAGGAGGAATAAAGCAAAGATTTCGGGATTGGTTGGTGTCCCAATCGGCAATAAGGTAGGTTTTAAGAATACAAATCCTACTAGGATTTGGTTTTATTGCCGAATGAGTTTTTCATTAAATATTTAATATGGGCCAAATGTAGGGAGTTAAAGATCTAAGATCGAAATTCGGATTTCAAGTGAAATCGTTGTTTAATCAGTGTGTACCCTACTTAAGTTTTAATATGTTCATGGTTATGTTTTAAATTAAATGTGCATGTTTATAAGAATGTGAATATGGCTAAGGTACCATACTATGGTACAAAGTACTAAGGTACGCTTCCTACTCCTACTAGGAATATGAATATATGTTATTTTTAACATGTGAAAAGTGATAAGAATGTGAATTAAGGCATGATTTTGCATATTGTGTATGAAATATGGGGCATATGGGTTATATGAAAAGGGAAGTTAATGTGGTGACCTAAGACCACAAAACCGAATGTGGTGACCTAAGACCATGTAAAACTGAATGTGGTGACCTAAGACCACTTAAAACTGAATGTGGTGACCTAAGACCACGAATTCTAAATGTGGTGACCTAAGACTACGAATTTTTATAAGGGTGATGAGCACATCGACTGCAGCGACTGCCTTCGATGGTGTGTAGTGGATGGAGGGTTGACTTAGTAGTCCCCACTGGTGTGTGAGGATGGTACGGTGGTGTGTAGCGGATGGCATATAGGTGTGGGTTGGGTTGCATCATATTGTTTAAATGCTTTATGAACATGAATGATATTGTATGCCTGAAATATTAAATTTTAGTGTTGGTTACACATTGAGTCTGTTGACTCACCCCATTGTGGGATTACTTTTCAGGTGACGACCAATGATGGACCGGGCCGGCAGATGCTTAGTGGAGGCCATGTGAAGTTCCGATTTCTTTTATTTGGACTATTTTACTTTAAGTATTTAGAATTTAAATTTTGGGAATTATTTGATGTAATAAGGCCTTAGTAGAACTATTTTATTTTGTTTTTATTTATTAAGCTCACAAACTTTTATTTATTAAAAGATTAAGTAAATCTATTTTTAAAACAAAGCCCAAACGTTTTGTCACCTAAAGTAAAGAATTTTTTTTATATAATGAAATAAAATTGTTTTCATCTCAAGCCCAACCCAAAACGATCTTTCTTCCAAACCACACAAGTTTTCCTAAGTAACAAAAGAATTTGAAACAGTTTACTGTGGAACATACCAAATCCGGCCAAGGCTCGTGGGCGGGTTTGGGGTGTTTCAATTTGGTATCGAGCCCAGTTTTAAACTCTCTACCTTGGGTTTAAGGCCCAAACGTTTTCAAAGTTAAGCCCAAAAAGAATTTTTGTGAATTAAACAGATTTTACGGCATGGCCCACTAAGTCTCCGACCAAGTCCACCTGTAAGTACTCGATCTCTTGTGTGATTCATATTATGATTTGTAGAAGGGTAGAAATGGAACGTAGAATAGAGATTTAGTATTTGAACCCTAGGGCTAGTTACCTCAACAATTACATAAGACTTAAATGCCTAATTAAACAAACTCGTGGTTAAGTCACGAAAGTTAGGTGTGGTGGACCATGGTGTGCATGTGTAGGATTGGTTTGGTGGGAGCTTGGTATTTAGGTAGTCCGCGTGACTCACCTCCTCTCCACTCGAATCCTACACAGTGCGTAGCCTCTGTTCACCCTAACCAAGAGGACTTATACACTGCTAAACCCTTAACTAAAACCCGAAAGGGACTAGCCAGATTTTATGGAAACCCTAGCTTTAAAATCCTATATTACCCTTTTAGGAGTAGCAAAAGATTTTTGAAAATTCTTCCAAAATATTTCCTACTTGCAAAATTACTAAAATGCCCCTAGTGGTAAAATTACAAAAATGCCCTTGGTTTATGAAATTTTTGAATACCCAGAATTCTTATCAAAATTTCAATACTTTATAAAATGTCCAAAAACCCTAAATTGCCAAATATCAAAATACCTTGATTTTGGAAAATTATAAAATTACCCCTAACCTGCAAATTACCGAAATACCCCTGAGTTAGAAAATTTCCAGAATGACCCCCGATCTTCAAAAATTTCTGCAACAACACTAGTTTGGAAAATAAATTCTCAAAAATAACTTTCAAGTTTCATAAATTCCAAAATACCCTTGATTTATTCAGACTTATAAATTTACCCTGGTTTATTACTAAAATACCCTTGTAATTTCAAAATTTCTGAAATACCCCCGGGATTTTAGAAATTTCTAGAATACCCTCATTGACAAAAACATCAAGGAACCTTGTTTCGATAAATTGCAAAAAATACCCCTGTAGGGAAAATTACGAAAATACCCCTAAGTAGTGAAAAACAACAACAATGAAAACTACAACATTTCTCTGAATGAACGAAAGTTCATAATTGATTGATGATGTATGAATGTAAAGACTGTGTGCATGTATGAATACGAAAGAACCACTCCTTAAATTCTTTTCATAAAACTTCTTCGCGGTTAATTAGTGGAATAAAGGCTAATTTATAAAATTTCTTAATCAGATTAAAGCGTATCATTAGATATGAGTTCTAGAGGACGCGGTCGTCAAGGATGTAGTAGAGGAAGAATGACTATGTTAGAACCCGTTAGATCGGGTCAAGGGTCTGACAATGAGTTACCACCGCCACCACCACCCCCAGCTGTTGGTGTCGACCAGCAAGCTCAGACGGGGGATGATGCCGTATCGCAGGCTATGCTACGGGTTCTTGAAATAGTGGCTGGTGCTAGAGGGAATACGGGGGCTCGAAAATCTGTACTCAAGTGACTCTGAGCCAACGGAGTCGAAGTGTTCCGTGGAGTATCTGGTGTGGCATCCAGTACAGCTGAATACTGGTTGGAGTATGGATGAGCTCGATCTGTCCCCTGAGGAGAAGTTGAAAGGAATGGTGGCACTGCTACGCGATGAAGCGTATCAATGGTGGTTAACAGTTCGGGATGGTGCCATAGTTGAGGATCTGACCTGAGAGTATGCTAAAGCAGCATACCAGAAGAAGTATGTTGGCACTCATTATATTGATGCCCAAAGAAAGGCTTTTCTGGGACTAGTTCAAGGAAACAAGTCCGTAGCTGAGGATGAAGCTAAATTCTTAAGGCTGAGCCGTTATGCTCGAGGCATAGTGTCTACTGAGCATGAGCGGTGTGTCCGATTTGAAGACGGACTAAGAGATGACCTAAGGTTATTGATAGCTCCACATCAAGAGTGGGAGTTTTCTGCTTTAGTAGAGAAAGCTAAGATAGTGGAAGGAATCAAGGAGTCCGTAAGGGAAAACTCCAATCGAAATAGGCAGAAGAGAGAATTTGGATCGCCAAGGCCATCTAGGAATAAGCAAAAGAGGCCTAGAGTTGATGGGCTGCAAGGTCAGCAAGCTGCCACTGGAAGGCAGTACTCTACTTGTGAACAATGTGGGAAGAATCAATTAGGTGAATGTTGGAAAAAGATGGGAGGATGTTTTAAGTGTGGGTCGAAGGACCATATGATTAAGGATTGTTCGATGAGATCAGATGAGAATCGACTGGTAACTCAGAATGTTAATCAGGCTGGTAGAGGTGGACAGCAGCCTCAGGGAGGTCGTGGTCTGAATAACAGAGGAAATGGTACCGGAAGAGGACGTGGAGCACTAAGCGGAGGTGCTGAAGGTTCAAATGGGAGACAACCAAGGTTGGTTTATGCTGTCGGCCGTCGTGAGGAGAGTGATGTGCCGAATGTGACAACGGGTAAGTTCTTATTTTTGGAATACCCTTCATTTCCTTGTTTATTATAGAGCTAGTTTGTTCTTGTATTGCTAGTGAATGGTATGAAACCTTGGATGTGAACTTTGGACTTATGCATAGGAAATGTGTTAGTTTTATTAAGATCAGAGTGCACAGCAATAGCGTAGTGTGGTGAGTTAGATTGTACGATTGTTCGTTAGTAAGTAATTTCGAGGACGAAATTATTTTTAAGGGGGTAGAACTGTAACATCCTGAAAATGGGCCTATGCATTTTTGATTTAATTATACGAAATGGCATGTCTTATGTGTTATGAATGTCTGGTGAAGATTTTTGGAAACTTGCAAAATGTTAAGTTTAAAAGAGGAAAGTGAACATTTTGGAATCTTGGAAATGTTAAGTTCAAAAGAGGAAAGTGAACATTTTTGGAAACTTGGAAATGTTAAGTTCAAAAGAGGGAAGTGAACATTTTGGAAACTCCGAAATGTAAGGAAATGTCTTATCCCGGAAATGTAAGGAAATGTTTTAGAAATGGTAGGTTTAAAAGAGGAAACTAAAAACAAGGTGGTCTTAAGAAAATTAATAGGAGGAATTTGACACACAAACAGGCTGGAAAAGTGGCCTGAAGATATCACTTGAGGCCCAGGTAGGTGACGCCACATACAAGGGTATTGGGCCTAGGTTCGAGTCACTTGGGGAGCAAATAAAGGAGTTTTATTTTTGCTACAAAGAGCGTGGAAGTGGACGGCACTAAGGAACCCAAGGAAGAGTTTTATTCTCTTTAAATTTTTCTAAATAGGAGATAAATAATAGATTTGTTTATCATTAATTTTGGGAGATAATTGTTGGATTAATTCTTTTAATAAAGTGATAATTCAAAGGATAAAGTTATCAAAATAGAAGAGTGGTGGCAAAGTAAGGAATTACGAGTAGTAATTTAGGCTATAAGAGGGAAAGAATAGGGCTACTCATTAATTTTTCTTCCTCCTTTTCTCTCTGTAGAATTTCTTAGTACTCCTCTCTTCTCTTCTCTTTCATTTGTTAAGTCAATCTATAGTCCACCATTGCCAAAATTCTCAAGTTTTCTCTTCTTTATTTTTTGGAAACCGAATACCCCAAGAGAACCCCTAGTCGACTTCTCCATTAAATCCCAAAAGCCGAAACCTTATCATCTAGTCATCAAGGCCGATTCTTTAAGGGGCTTTTAACAAGGGTACTACCGATTTCTTAAAAGGGTAAGATCCAAAATTGGTTTCAATTCTTTTATATTTTAGACCTATCAGGGACTAATCTCTATTATTGATTTTGGCCAAATTATGGAATGGTGTATTCGGGACCTAAGAATTGTCAACTATAAGAAGGTATCTTTCGGGATTTCAAGGATCTAAGGTAAGACATATGTATATTCGGCCAAAGGCTATGTTTTATGTTTTAATGTTAGATTAAATCTAACATATGGTTATAGGAATTTCAACAAACATTAAGGAAGCAAGGATCCAATTAGGGATTTAAGATTTGGAAGGTAAGCACCTATGTATATTCACTAAAGCCTAGATTAGTATTTAGATCATTCTTTAAATGTTCAAAAGTGAAAACTAACCAAGTTAATTGATTCAAAGCCTGGACGAATACAAGGAGGAATAAAGCAAAGATTTCGGGATTGGTTGGTGTCCCAATCGGCAATAAGGTAGGTTTTAAGAATACAAATCCTACTAGGATTTGGTTTTATTGCCGAATGAGTTTTTCATTAAATATTTAATATGGGCCAAATGTACGGAGTTAAAGATCTAAGATCGGAATTCGGGATTTCAAGTGAAATCGTTAAGCTAATCAGGTGTGTACCCTACTCTAAGTTTTAATATGTTCATGGTTATGTTTTAAATTAAATGTGCATGTTTATCAGAATGTGAATATGGCTAAGGTACCATACTATGGTACAAAGTACTAAGGTACGTTTCCTACTCCTACTAGGAATATGAATATATGTTATTTTTAACATGTGAAAAGTGATAAGAATGTGAATTAAGGCATGATTTTGCATATTGTGTATGAAATATGGGGCATATGGGTTATATGAAAAGGGAAGTTAATGTGGTGACCTAAGACCACGAAAACCGAATGTGGTGACCTAAGACCACGAAAGCGAATGTGGTGACCTAAGACCACTTAAACCGAATGTGGTGACCTAAGACCACGAATTCTAAATGTGGTGACCTAAGACCATGAATTTTTATAAGGGTGATGAGCACATCATTGCAAATGATCGCATTCGATGGTGTGTAGCGGATGGAGGGTTGACTTAGTAGTCCCTACTGTGCGTGGATGGAATGCAGGTGGTGTGTAGCGGATGGCATATAGGTGTGGGTTGGGTTGCATCATATTGTTTAAATGCTTTATGAACATGAATGATATTGTATGCCCGAAATATTAAATTTTAGTGTTGGTTAAACATTGAGTCTGTTGACTCCCCCATTGTGGGATTACTTTTCGGTGACGACCAATGATGGGTGGTAGGTAGATGCTTAGTGGAGGCCATGTGAAGTTCCGATTTCTTTTATTTGGACTATTTTACTTTAAGTATTTAGAATTTAAATTTTGGGAATTATTTGATGTAATAAGGCCTTAGTAGAACTATTTTATTCTGTTTTTATTTATTAAGCTCACAAAATTTTATTTATTAAAAGATTAAGTAAATCTATTTTTAAAACAAAGCCCAAACGTTTTGTCACCTAAAGTAAAGAATTTTTTTTATATAATGAAATAAACTTGTTTTCATCTCAA
The DNA here is from genome assembly GCA_025506655.1 of Gossypium rotundifolium. Classification (NCBI taxonomy): domain Eukaryota; kingdom Viridiplantae; phylum Streptophyta; class Magnoliopsida; order Malvales; family Malvaceae; genus Gossypium; species Gossypium rotundifolium. The sequence continues at coordinate 72,549,265 of CP106729.1, forward strand.
GCCCAACCCAAAACGATCTTTCTTCCAAATCACACAAACATGCCAGATCCAGTCAAGGCTCGTGGGCTGGGTTTGGGGTGTTTCACACACGGGCTGCGATAAATCATCACGGTCGTGCGATGCGGCCATGGCCGACATTAAGAAAGCCACATGGGCATAGAAACCTCAACATAGGCGTGGGAGAAGCGAATGAAGCACAACACAGCCATGTAATACGGCCGTGTGACCTAACACGCCCATGACACATGGGCGTGAGGATGTACTATATATCAGATTTCTATTTAAAACCCCACCCCCTCTCCTCTCCTACTCCTAAATCTCCTCTTCTTTCATACCCTTTAAGCTTTCCTCCTTTTCATTTCCTCCCTTTCCCATCTTCACCATCACATCCATGTCGAAGAAGCAGAAGGATCTTAGCCCAATCTCCTTGTGCGAGATCAATCTACATAAGTTCATGCCAGTCGCTTCATTAACTTCGACAATAAAAGGACCTTTGAGTCCATTTCTTTTTTTCTTTTTCTTTTCCCTTCCCCTTTATTTCCTACTCTTTATATTTCTCTTCTTTAAATACATATTTAGTATATTTTGAATTATTCTTATTATTTCCTGGCTATTTCTTCAGGAGATACCCAATTTCTTTATCTGGCACAGTGACTATTGGCAGCCACCATACTACCACCAGAGACGCCTCCTCCAAAACATCCTTTACCTCCGAATCAAGTTTCCACGCTCCCAATTTAAGGATTCCATACAAAAATTCAGGAAGTTTCACTTCTCTCCCTATCTTTTGATTTCTTACTATATGATTGTTATCTATCTTTGTACATTGAGGGCAATGTACATCTTAAGTGTGGGGGGTGAAGCTTATTTAGAAAAGTTCCTAACTTTTTGCATTATTCTCAAATCCCTAAATGATATTTTATCTTAAGTAATTTTCTCATATCCCTAAATGATATCTTGGATTAAGTCATAGTTGATTGTACATTGATGATTTAAACTTTAAGATACTATAGAATAAAGCATGATAAGTCTATTTTCAGAATAAAAAATTTCTAGGTTGTTGACCTAAATTTGAATATTACCTTGAAGTTTGAAATTATAAGGTTGTCATCAAAAACCATAATTTTTGTGAGATTTTCAGCCTTTAGAGCATATATCTTTTCGTGCTCTTTTTTTATGAGTGTGTCAACATTGATTTGTTATTCTAGAACTTGCTTCGATTATACATGTTGAGACCACACATTTGATTTGATATACCGAGATGATAAAGGCACTTAGGATTTAACCCACTCATTCCACTAAAAATCCTACCTTCATAATTAACCCCTAGTGAACCATGTTGAGCCTAACAAATCGTTTCTTGACTCACCCATTAATATTAAACTAAAACCCATCTTGTATTTGTTATCACCATCTCTCTTAACTACGCTTATATCGAGAATTGATTTTATCAGTCGCCTAACTATATTCTTTATTTCAATTGTTAAATTCTAAATATTTGATTTATTCTAAAAAAGGTCATCGTTAGTTCTATGTTCTATGAGCTTGAACAGTTAAATTCACATCTTGAGAAGAAGCTCAAGTTTTCAGTGACAAGTTTTCAATTTTTGTAATTATTCGTTATCAGTTTATTGTTTCTAGTTAGGTAATTTTTCAATTCAATCTCGATTCTAACCTTCTAATTCAGGCTTTATCCACACCTTTAACCCAAGCCCCATTACAACCCTTTAAAGACATTTTGATTTGTGTATCATCTTATTTTATAGTGGTGGAGATTTGATTTTCATGCAAGCCTATGGTAATAACTTTTCATATTTGACTTTTGAGTGCTTATCTTGAACCTTAAACACTTTCAGTGATTTGAGTGAATCTTTAGTGAGGATGTCAATCCTTGTCAGTTTTGAATCAAAGGTAATTATTCGGATAAGGGGAAACACCTATATTTTTGTTGTTCTACAAAAATTTATGACTTAGATTGTTTGAATCCTTAGGACTCTTTGAGTTAAATTATCCATGTATAAATTACCTATGAATTATGATGAGGCATTGTTGATGAGAATTATGAATCGAGGGAAGTTAATTCTAATTGTTAGTTGATCGTGTCAAACAGTCGAGTTTTAATATTTATAAAGAATGATCGAACCTGTAGACTAACTATGAATAACGATTGAGGCAAGTGCACCTATCGAACAATAGTATAGTTTAGGCATGATTATTTTTTCGAACCCAAAGAAACCTAAAAGTACTACTACTCACTTTCTTTCTATTATTTAGCCGAAAATATGGAGTGATTGGTTTATTAATCTAAAACTAATGAAAAACTAAACTAGATGCAAAGACAAAAGAATAAAAGTTTGGGAAAAGACTGTGGAAAAACTCAGTTGATTTTAGACGATACTCTCAGGAAGAATCCACCTATGACTTCTCTTATTATCTAACTTCTAATTCATATGACTTCTTTACTTAGCTTGATCTATGAGACTCCCTAACCTATATTAAACCCTCTCTTAAGGTGAATAACGTCTAACCTTAGGTTAATTAGTGGAACTCTCGTTCTCTTATAATAACCCCCTAAGGAAGCAGTAAATCGATCAATGGACTCCCATATTAGGTTTCACCCTACTCTGGCAAAATCTCGTAACCCTATCTCTAGGCGCTCGATCAACTCAGCTTAATTATGCTTGATCTACTCTTAGGCAGGGTCTATTCCTCCTCCACCTAAGCACATCAGATTGAATTAAGCAACATAATTAAGAACAAACTAAGTACTTATCATATAATTTAGAAATCAAATAACAAAATACGTCATAGGTTTCATCCCCTTCAGGTATCTGAAGGGTTTAGTTCATAACTAAATAAGAAAACATCTCAATAGAAAAGATAAAACAAAACAAAAGAAATCCCTAAAACCCCCTGAAGGAATTGAGGAGGAGATCCTCTGTTTTGAGTAGAACTCTGAATTCTTAAGATGGATCAACTGGCTATCTTCGAGTAATCCCCTGAATAAAATCTCTAGCAAAAAACTCTACCTAAAACTTCCTCCCTGTTTCGGCTTCTGCCGAACTCTCCTTTTTAGTTGCTACCTTGGGTGTTTATATAGGCTTTGAGATGCTTTACCTGGCTCCTAAGTACCTCCTTCAAGTAGAATTACTATTAAGGTGTTTAAGTAAACTTAGGAGTATGTGTCTTTGGCTTCAAGCATCCAAATCCGAGTGAAATTGCTCATTCCTGTGGTAGGGGCACGGCCATGGCACACGCCCATGTAAATCTTCTTCAGGCCATGTCTCAATTCTGTCGATTGGGGCACGGCCGTGTAATCGTGGCATGGCCGTGTGAAGTAATTTGACGAGGCACGGTCGTGTGGCTTGAAGTCCAAGCTGTGTTGGTTTTCTCTTTGGCCCAAATTGGCCCGTTTTAAACCTGTTTTACGTTCTTTTTATCCTTAGGTGCTTTCCTGAGTATAAGACATGAAAAGAAAGGATTAAGAACACCTTTTTACATAAATCAAGGGCTAAAGCATACTAAATATGGGGTTAAAATATGTTACTTTTACGGTTTATCAAATACCCCCACACTTAAGCTTTTTCTTGTCCTCAAGCAAAATTTTCAACTTACAATTAAACCGAAGTTTCCATAATTCATAATTCTTATCGACAATGTCTTATCATAATTCAAAGATAATTTATACATGGATAATTCAACTCAAAGAGTCCTAAAGATTCAATCACGATAAGTCATACCTTTGTAGTACGAAATCATAGTTGTCTCCCCTTATCTGAATAATTACCTTTAATTCAAAACCGACACGGATTGACATCCTCACAAAAGATTCATTCAAATCACTCGAAGTGTTTAAGGTTCAAGAATAAGCACTCTAAGTCGAACCTAAAAAGTTAATCCCATAAGCTTGCCTAAAAATCAAATCTCTACCACTGTATATGAGATGATACACAAATCAAAAGGTCTTTAATCAGGGTTGTAACCGGGCTTGGGTTAAAAGGTGTGGATAAAGGCTGAATTAGAAGGTTAAAATCGAGATCAACTTGATAAATTACCTAACTAGAAACAATGGACTAAATATGAATATTTAAGTCGAATAAAAACTAATAATGCCACTATTGATAATTACTTTATAATAAAAGTATTTTCATCACTTAAAATTTGATAATACTTCAATACGACTTTTCTTCTTCAACAATTGGAATTTAAATGCTCTAAGCTCTTTTATATACTACTAATATTGAATATACTTGGGTTGTAACACCCCAAACCGGTCAATACACCACTAATAGAATACGGTATGCTCTGAGGGAAAAAGGTTTTGGGTGGTTTAAGTTGAAGTCTAGAAGTTTGGTGAAAACACTTAGCGAAATTTTGTATTTTGAGGATAACTCAAGTAGGTTTTGATTAAAAATCGATGATGTATTTGAAAACCGAAAGTTTTGAATATTTATACGGTGTGTAGGTAAAACTAGTTTATTTCGTTTTGAAGCTTAAGTTATTTCTTATTGTTACTAAAACATTTTTGACTTAGTAGAAAATCATATTTAAGTTAGAAAAACCATTTGAGTTCACTTTATCCCAAGTTATAGTATGATGCAGATGGTATAGTTTAAAACATCGTTTTGAAATTTTGAAAAGCGTTGTCTTTCCAAGTTTTAGCACATTTCACTTAATTAGTTTGTTAAAGCATATTGAAAATCTACTTAAACATAACATATCAAAAACATAATTTAAGAGGCCATTTACAAACCCAAATATAACAAAATAGAAATAAATCGGCTAGTGTACCAAATTTTATAAAAGAAGTCCGAGCAAATCTTTATTTCGGTATGGCATGAGCACCTCGAGTCCATCCGGCTCCATGTCCGCGTCTAAGTGTCACTGAAAAGTCAAAGGAGAGAGTGAGTCACAAGACTCGGTGCATAAATCCTCTCCCGGTATAACATGCCAACACATATATCATAACAGAATAATGCAAATCATGCACCGTTCCTAACCAACCATATCGCCTTTTCTACCCACATGTGGTACCAAACCTTTGGTGGTGCCAAACCACTTGGTGACCTAAAGTCACGATATCCATCTTGTGGTGCCAAACCCTTTGGTGACCCAAAGTCACAAATAATCCAATGATGGGGCCAACCCATCGTGTGATACCAAATCACTAGCGGCGATCCGTATCTCATAAGTGGGGCCAACCCACGGTGGTGCCAAACCACGGGGACAAGTCGCAATGAGGTGCCAAACCTCTAATGTCCCAAAGACACAATGTGATACCAAATCACTTGGTGACCGTAGTCACAATCGATGATGGGGCCAACCCATCGTGTGATACCAAATCATGGCGTCAATCCGTGTAATCAAGCTGTGGGGCCAACCCACGTGGTACTAAGCCACTGGGGCGAGACGCCGAGGTGCCAAACCTCGGTGACCAAAAGTCACAAAATCGTGGTACCAAACCCTTTGGAGGTGCCAAACCTCTGGTGTCCCAAAGACACGGTGTCCCAAAGACACGGATATCAAATTTCCCCTCCTCTCATATCACCCAATCACATATCATACTAGATGCAAAATCGTGCAATCGTGCAATCATGCTATCATGCTCACATGCTTAGCATCTCAATGAACATGCACCCATAATCATAATATCATATATCATCACATAGCTCATATCAAAGCGGACTTACGAATCCGTATCCATACCTCAATGGGTACCAAATCAGATCAATCACCTTTGTTTCATTTACACAAGAGGTTATTACATTACTAAGTTAAGATAGTGTGTTGGTTTACACACCGAATTAGCGAGAGGTTTTAATACTAAGAACCGGTCTAAGACCCTTGACCACCTTGACAACTTTGATCCTAAAATCGACCAACCAAAGGGTTAGCACACATATCATTCTACCATAACCAAATAAATCAAAAGGGTATCTGGGTTTACCCTTACCTTAAAGCTGGATTTGGTTTCTACCAAATCAAGACAACGATGGTTCTTTCAAAGAATCGGCTTCACCCTAGAAAGAAAGTGGTTAATCCTTTGAAACCATATACTTAATCGAAACTAAACAGATAACTATGAGCAATCATCTCCCCATTACTTACCGATTGCTAAGCAGAGTAAAAAGGCTCTCCTTGCTTGATTACGAACTCCAAAGGCCCTATATGGAAATAGTTACCAAAACAAGTGATATAATAGATATCGAAATCAGCCCTTAAACATACCCAAAAATCGGCAAGGTACCAGAGAAAGGAGAAAGGCCATTCGGCCAACACTTACCCACTACCAATCGATTGGAAACCAGCACCTAACAACACCCAATATTCGGCCACCAAACACCACTAGGAGAGGAGAAAGATTCGGCTAACAGGTTTTGGAAAAGAAATGAAAGTAAAGATAGATGAATGGAGGGGGTCACTTTCGGTTTTGAAAGGGGAAGAAAAGAATAAGGTGTGTTTAGAAGAAGAACAAATTTCGGCTACTATCCTTCAAGAAAAGGAGAAAGAAAATGCTAGATTCGGCTCAAAGATGATGAAAAACAAAGGCTGGTTTCGGTTTAAATGAAATGGTATGGAACAAATGGGAAAATCGGCACAAGGGTTGTAAAATCAAAAAGAAAGAAAATGAGAAAGGAGGATCACTAGTTTCGACTTTGCACAATGAAAAGAAGAAGGAAGAACAAGGTAGAATTTCGGCAATAAGAGTGCTTGAGGTTTGGTTTAACAAAATTGAAAAAGAACAAAAGGTGGGAGAGGCATTCTGCTAATGGGGTTTCCAAAAGAGAGAACAAGATGGTAATGGGCTCGCTAGGTTACTGGCTAACACAAGGAGAAAGAAGCAAAACAACAAAGAGGACAAATAATGCTTAAGAGTCCAAGAGGACATTGGCTACTACTAAAACAAAAATGATTGAGCAAAAGCAAATTCGGCAAAGATGGGAGCACTTGGGTCTGTTTCCAAAATGAAAAGAAAAAAATAAAAAGATTCGCTTAGGCTATTTGCAAGTGATGAAAAACACACATGCCAAAGGCAATTTGGCACCCTCAAACACCAACCGCCACACATCCCTTTCCCCAAACTCTCACCAAATTGACCAAATCTCCCCATTTACTCTCACACCACCAATTCAAATACCATGACCAAGTCTCTCTCCTACAATTGCTCTCCATCCACCGTTTGAATGAGTTGACAAGGTCCAAGCTAGAGTTCAAATTGCCCACAACTCTTCCCTCCATGCCAGTCAAAATGGATGCAAAGGGGTGGGATTCTCATGACTTGAACTCAAGACCTCCCCTTGCAATTGGCCACACACATGCTCCAAGTGGCGCATGCCTTGCCACTTTGCTAGCTCTTCACTTGTGTTACAAATTCACCTAATTTAATTATAAACCCCATCTCGTCCGGCTCCTATCCCTAAAGCCCAAAAACAAAAACTTTCCACCTACTCGGGCACACTCTAGCCTACATCTAAGCCCCAAACCACATGAGACAACAACATAGCAAGCCATAAACATGCAACAATTGCCAAAAATAAAATAACCCTTAACACAGGATATTACAGTTCTACCCCTTAAAATAATTTCGACCTCGAAATTACACAGTCGAAAGAGTTGCGGGTATTCTTTGTCTCATCATATCCTCGGGTTCCCACGCTTCTTCTCGCCATGATTCCGTAAAGAACCTTAACGAGAGGCACAGACTTCAAGCAGAACCTTCACATCCCGATCTAAAATCAGACAGTGCTCTTCCTCCATGGACATATCTGGATTTACCTCGATCTCTTCTCATCGTTACCACATGTGATGGATTAGAACGATATCGTGAAGCATCGAAGCGTGGAACACGTTGTGAATCGACTTAGCTCAGCTGGTAACTCGGTGATATATCTTTGGTCCCTCGTCTCGGCACCTATATGGCCCAATAAACCTCGGACTTAGCTTGCCTTTCCTCCGAACCTTAATACTTTCTTCCACGGTGAGACCTTGAGAAACCCGATCTCCCACACAAACTCAATATCTCTCGCTTAAGATCGGCATAGGACTTCTGCGGTCGAAGCTTCCTTCAATCGAGCTGAATCAACAACCTTGTCTTGGTCTCGACAACCAACTCTGGTCCCAATAAGCGGCGTTCACTTAACTCATCCAACAAGTAGGTGAAGCGGCACTTCCTACCGCATAGCGCCTCATAAGGTGCCATCTTGATACTCGCTTGGTAGCTTTGTTGTTGTAGGCGAATTCCGCTAACAGTAGATACTCCTCCCAACTACCCACAAGTCCAATATACAACCTCGTAACATGTCCTCCAAGATCTGTATAACCCTTTCCATTGCCCGTCGATCTGCGGATGAAATCTTGTCTTTGAAATCTAGCAGTGTACCAGAGCTCGATACAACGCCTTCCGAACCTTGGCGTGAATCTCGGATCCCTATCCGAGATGATTGATCTAAACACCGTCTGCCGGTCTCACTATCTCGACACATACGGTTTTGCCAACCTCTGCGGTGAGTAATCCACCCTCACCGGAATAAAGTGAGTGATTTAGTCGGTAGATCCTGATACCCAGATGAATCCTTCTTGCTCGGTGTAGCGGTAATCCTTGGAAATCCATAGTTATTCTTTCCCACTTCCTTTGTGGAATCTTCTTTGGTGAAGCAACCTGCAGACAGCGATGCTCGGCCTTGACTCTGCGACAAGTCGACACTTACCCACAAACTTCGGTCACCTCCTTTTTGGACCCGGCCACGAGGCTGTTCTCGAGGTCCCTATACATTTTGGTACCTCCGGGATGCATAAGCGTAAGGGTCGCTATGTGCATCTGAAGAATCTTTTGCCTTAACTCAGAATCTCTCGGCATACAAGCCTTCCCTCGAAAACAAAGACACCCCATCACCGGACAAGCGTAACCCTTCAAACCATCATTACGCACTTGTGTCCTCTGCTTTCGAACCTCATCCAACAAGCTGTTTCTCTCGATCCGCTCAACCCAAGTAGGCTTACTGCGACTCTGCGAGAATACTCCGTCGTTATACAAACCCAAGTGGGCAAACAACGCTCTCAAATCGAAATAACCTTACGGCTCGTAAATGCGCCACAACATTAGCCTTGCGGATGATACTCAATTGAGCAATCGTAGTCTTTCAGTAGCTCAATCCATCGGCGCTGTCTCAGATTCAAGTCTTTCTGAGTCAGAAGGTACTTCAGACTCTTATGGTCCGTATAGACTATCGATCTTTCTCCGTACAAGTAATGCCTCCATATCTTTAAGGCAAATACTACAGCTGCTAACTCTAGATCGTGCGTAGGATAATTGACCTCATGTGGTCTCAGCTGTCGAGATGCGTAAGCCACAACCTTTCCTTCTTGCATCAGCACACAACCCAAACCCGTGTGTGATGCATCGCAGTACACTGTAAATTCCTTACCAGCCTCAGGTTGAATTAGAACCGGAGCTTCAGTTAAAATTTTCTTCAACTTATCGAAGCTCTCCTGTTGCTTCTCAGTCCAAACAAATGGAACCCCTTTTCTCAATAATTTAGTCATTGGCGCTGCGATCAACGAGAAACCCTCTACAAATCTTCGGTAGTATCCTGTCAAGCCCAGAAAACTCCAAATCTCCGCTACTGACTTAGGCGGCTTCCATTCAAAATCGCTTCTATCTTACGGGTCCACTCTAATCCCTCACCGACACTACATGACCCAAGAATGTCACCTCCACGAGCGAACTCGCATTCTTGAACTTAGCAGAAATTGTTTCTCCTTAGAATCTGCAATACCTCCAGTAAATGTGCATCATGTTCCTCCTCGGTCCTTGAATATACCAAGATGTAAATCGATAAAACCACTACGAACTGATCTAGAATCTTGTTGGAACACCCTATTCATCGATCCATGAAGAATTTGCTTGGTAGCGTTAGTCAACCCGAGCAGCATAACCAAGAACTCAAAGTGCCCATACCGATGCGAAATGCCGTCTTTACGATATCGCCTCCTTTACCTTCAATTGGTGATACCGGACCTTAGGTCGATCTTGAGAAAATCGGCGCCCCCGGTGATCAAACAAGTCATCTATCCGAAGGCGGTGGATACTTGTTTTGATCGTCGACTTATTCAGTTAGCGGTAGTCTATACACATCAAGTATAGTACCATCTTTCTTCTTTAAAAAATCAAAGGCGCTCTCCATGGCGAAATACTTGGCACGATAAAGCCTCGGTCCAACAATTCATGTATCGAGCCTTAAACTCCACTAACTCCTTAGGTGCCATCACATGCGACAATGGATCTTGGCGCGATTAAGATATGAATCTATCCGAACTCTACCTCCGATCTGGTGGCAAACCCGAAGCTCCTCGGAAACACATCCACAAATTCCCTAAGCGTCGAACCGTCTCCACAAGAGACTCCTTAGCCTCCAAGGCATACACATGAACCACATCGCTTCCGTACTTCGACCATGTTCTCGGCTTTGGGCGAGATACCACATTGGACGATAGTTCCTCTATTACCGATCGAACTACCTCATCACCTCAATTGTTTTGGAACCATGCGCGCTTGGCGCAATCCAACTTCGCTTGGTACTTAACCGACCAATCCATCCCAAAATCGATCGAACTCCCCAAGCGGTAGTTCCATCGATCGACCTCGAAAGATACCCTTGGAGTTCTAGAGGTACATCTCTATCTGATTTATCTACCACTCTGAGTGACCTAGAGGGCTTATTACGGTCATCTGCCTAGAAGATATTCGAGTCTAAATCCATGGTCTTCACTATGCTACTTGCAACATACGAGTGTGTTGAACCCACATCAATTAAAGCGATAAATGGAGAACCAAAGATTAAAACGCGTCTGAGTAATGGCGTCCAGGTCGTCGCCCTCCAGCGCCTCGCCGCATACACTATACAGGCTGTCGGCCTCGAACTACTGCACTCTGCACGGTGCTCCACGGCCGGACGAACTATTACCCCTCTGCCATTACCTCGGCCCCTGCGGTGGTCCATTATTTACATCTTGATTCACGTACGATTCTCCGGTGAATCCTAGCTAACTTTGCAGACGGTCCCTCACTCGGTGGTCCGTGAGCCACACTCAAAACAAACCTCTACCATCGGTCCAACATCCTCCCCAATGAGCCTTCCCTAGCGGTTACATGCTGCGGCGGTCCTTAGCAAAGAACAACAAACTGTCCGTGATTGACCCACTCGGTCTAGCTCGTTTCTGCGATTTCGATGACCCGAAGACCCAAAACTCCTTTTGTGATGGTTTCTATCCATACCCTGCCTCACAGACTCTTTAATGCCCTCGGCAACCTTCGCCTTTTCAACTAGAACCGCAAACTCACGCTCCTGCTGGCGCAATCAACAATCTTAACTTCGTCTCGTAGGCCATCCTCAAAAGCACGCGCACCTCTCATGCTCGGTAGCCACCATACCCCAGCATCTGGCTCGACCTCGAAACTACGCCTCGTACTCACACGATTTGCTCCCTGGACTAACCTCGAAATGCTTTCCTCTGCTCATTTATGTAGTTAGCTCAAGCGTACTTTCTCGATAAGCACGAAAATAGTCCCATGTCGGATCTTGGTTTATGTATTTGTCTCGAGCGATGAGCCACCATTGGTATGACTCATCTCGGAGAAGTTATCGATCCCTTTAATTTCTCTTGATGGTTAGGTCCGGATCGTCCATGATCCGTTCATCGCTTCGGTAATACTCGGCGATGCTAGGAGCAACACGAGACACCTCAAAGAATTGACTCTGTTTGCCAAGTCACTCGAGCACGATTTCCTAGTTCCTACGCCTCCACCTACTCCGGCTACTTTCTAAAACCCGCAGATCACCAGTGACACTGCGTCATTGTCGGCCCGCTCTCGGAACTCACCACCTCCGGTGGTGGCGGGCAGGTATCTCACTCTACGAACCACCTTGAGAACCTACGGGCTCGAAGCATCATCCTCACCGCTGACCTGCCCACGACCACGTCCACCTCGGGTACTCATGACTAAATCTCGTCTGATTAAAGAATTTTATGTATCAGTCATTATTCCACTGTGTTTAAAGCAAAGTCTTATGAATTTTTAAAGAAGCTTTGTTTTCGCGAGTCCACAGAGTCCTATCAGTTTCAGTCTCTAAAGTAGTCTTACTAGCCATCCAATCATATCAATTAATATCACAACCAATAGTACGGGGTACTTACCTGGGCGGACTGGTGCCGGAGACTCGGTGCCATGTCTTTCAAACCATACTTTTAAAATAGATTACTTGAAAACTATAGTTTTAAAACATTTTGGGCCTCGGGCCCATAGCCGAGCTTTTGAACTTGGCTCTGATACCACAAATGTAACACCCCAAACTCGGTCAATACACCACGACCGAATACGGTATGCTCTGAGGGAAAAAAGGTTTTGGGTGGTTTAAGTTGAAGTCTAGAAGTTTGGTGAAAACACTTAGCGAAATTTTGTATTTTGAGGATAACTCAAGTAGGTTTTGATTAAAAATCTGATGATGTATTTGAAAACCCAGAAAGTTTTGAATATTTATCCGGTGTGTAGGTAAAACTAGTTTATTTCGTTTTGAAGCTTAAGTTATTTCTTATTGTTACTAAAATATTTTTGACTTAGTAGAAAATCATATTTAAGTTAGAAAAACCATTTGAGTTCACTTTATCCCAAGTTATAGTATGATACCCGATGGTATAGTTTAAAACATCGTTTTTGAAATTTTAAAAACGTTGTCTTTCCAAGTTTTAGCACATTTCACTTAATTAGTTTGTTAAAGCATATTGAAAATCTACTTAAACATAACATATCAAAACATAATTTAAGAGGCCATTTACAAACCCAAATGTAACAAAATAGAAATAAATCACTAGTGTACCAAATTTTATAAAAGAAGTCGAGAGCAAATCTTTATTTGGTATGGCATGAGCACTCGAGTCTATCCCGGCTCCATGTTAGCGTCTAAGTGTCACTGAAAAGTCAAAGGAGAGAGTGAGTCGCAAGACTCGGTGCATAAATCCTCTCCAGGTATAACATGCCAACACATATATCATAACGAGAATAATGCAAATCATGCACCTGTTCCTAACCAACCATATCGCCTTTTCTACCCCGTGTGGTACCAAACCCTTGGTGGTGCCAAACCCTTGGTGACCCAAAGTCACGATATCCATCTTGTGGTGCCAAACCTTTGGTGACCCAAAGTCACAAATAATCCAATGATGGGGCCAACCCATCGTGTGATACCAAATCACTAGCGACGATCCGTATCTCATAAGTGGGGCCAACCTACGGTGGTGCCAAACCACGTGGACAAGTCGCAATGAGGTGCCAAACCTCGATGTCCCAAAGACACAATGTGATACCAAATCACTGGTGACCGTAGTCACAAATCGATGACGGGCCAACCCATCGTGTGATACCAAATCACTGGCGTCAATCCCAGATAATCAAGCGTGGGGCCAACCTTCGTGGTACTAAGCCACTGGGACGAGGCATGAGGTGCCAAACCTCCGTGACCCAAAGTCACAAAATACGTGGTACCAAACCACTTGGAGGTGCCAAACCTCGGTGTCCCAAAGACACAAGTGTCCCAAAGACACGGATATCAAATTTCCCCTCCTCTCATATCACCCAATCACATATCATACTAGATGCAAAATCGTGCAATCATGCTATCACGCTCACATGCTTAATATGGCATCTCAATGAACATGCACCCATAATAATAATATCATATATCATCACATAGCTCATATCAAAATGGACTTACCCGAATCCGTATCCATACCTCAATGGGTACCAAATCAGTCAATCACACTGTTTCATTTACACAACAGGTTATTACATTACTAAGTTAAGATAGTGTGTTGGTTTACACACCTGAATTAGCGGAGGTTTTAATACTAAGAACCGGTCTAAGACCCTCGACCACCTTGACAACTTTGATCCTAAAATCGACCAACCAAAGGGTTAGCACACATATCATTCGGCCATAACCAAATAAATCAAAAGGGTATACCGGTTTACCCTTACCTTAAACTGGATTTGGTTTCCTACCAAATTCGAACCCAACAGTGGTTCTTTCAGCAATCGGCTTCACCCTAGAAAGAAAGTGGTTAATCCTTTGAAACCATATACTTAATCGAAACTAAACAGATAACTATGAGCAATCATCTCCCCATTACTTACCGATTGCTAAGCAGAGTAAAAAGGCTCTCCTTGCTTGATTACGAACTCCAAAGGCCCTATATGGAAATAGTTACCAAAACAAGTGATTAACTCCTTTATAATAGATATCGAAATCAGCCCTTAAACATACCCAAAAATCGGCAAGGTACCAGAGAAAGGAGAAAGGCCATTCGGCCAACACTTACCCACTACCAATCGATTGGAAACCAGCACCTAACAACACCCAATATTCGGCCACCAAACACCACTAGGAGAGGAGAAAGATTCGCTAATGGTTTTGGAAAAGGAATGAAAGTAAAGATAGATGAATGGAGGGGTCACTTTCGGTTTGAAAGGGAAGAAAAGAATAAGGTGTGTTTAGAAGAAGAACAAATTTCGGCTACTATCCTTCAAGAAAAGGAGAAAGAAAATGCTAGATTCGGCTCAAAGATGATGAAAAACAAAGGCTGGTTTCGGTTTAAATGAAATGGTATGGAACAAATGGGAAAATCGGCACAAGGGTTGTAAAATCAAAAAGAAAGAAAATGAGAAAGGAGGATCACTAGTTTTGGCTTTGCACAATGAAAAGAAGAAGGAAGAACAAGGTAGAATTTCAGCAATAAGGGTGCTTGAGGTTTCGGTTTAACAAAATTGAAAAAGAACAAAAGGTGGGAGAGGCATTAAACTACGGGGTTTCCAAAGAGAGAACAAGATGGTAATGGGCTGCTAGGTTAAAGCTAACACAAGGAGAAAAAGCAAAACAACAAAGAGGACAAATAATGCTTAAGAGTCCAGAGGACATTCATCTACTACTAAAACAAAAATGATTGAACAAGCAAGCAAATTCGACAAAGATGGGAGCACTTGGGTTGGCTTCCAAAATGAAAAGAAAAAAAAAAAGATTTGGCTTAGGCTATTTGCAAGTGATGAAAAACACACATGCCGAAAGGTAATTTGGCACCCTCCAAACACCAACCGCCACACATCCCCTTTACCCCAAACTCTCACCAAATTCGCCAAATCTCCCCATTTACTCTCACCACCAATTCAAATACCATGACCAAGTCTCCTCCTACAATTGCTCTCCATCCACCGTTTGAATGAGTTGACAAGGTCCAAGCTAGAGTTCAAATTGCCCACAACTCTTCCCTCCATGTCAAAATGGATGCAAAGGGGTGGGATTCTCGCGACTTGAACTCAAGACCTCCCCTTGCAATTGACGCCCACACATGCTCCAAGTGGTGCATGCCTTGCCACTTTGCTAGCTCTTCACTTGTGTTACAAATTCACCTAATTTAATTATAAACCCCATCTCCTCCAGCTCCTATCCCTTAAAGCCCAAAAACAAAAACTTTTCCACCTACTCAGGCACACTCCTAGCCTACATCTAAGCCCCGAAACCACACAGACAACAACATAGCAAGCCATAAACATGCAACAATTGCCAAAAATAAAATAACCCTTAACCCGGGATATTACATGGGTTTTTTTTAAGAACAAACTAATAAAATATTATATCATAAATGATAAATGTAACTATTGAACTAATATAATTAAGTAATTTAATTAAATCAAACCTCGATTAAAGGGTAGTCAAAAGAATGGGTGATAACAAATACAAAGGGGTTTTGGGTTAATATTAGTGGGTGAGTCATTAAAAAGGTTGTTAGGATTCAATGGGGTTCACTAGGGGTTAATTTGTGAAGGTAGGATTTTTATGGAGTAAGTGGGTTAAATCCTATGTAACACCCCAAACCCAGTCAACACACCACGACCGAATTCAGTATGTTACAGAGTGTAAAATGTTTTGTAGAAAACAAGTTGCTGGTTTACTTTTATGCAAAATTATTCTCAAAAACATTTTTGTCGTTTTGGGTTTGAAAGAAAACTCCCTTGAGAAGATCGTTTGTCGTTTCTAGTTTTGAAAAGTCGTTTGGTTTTATGAAAACCCGAGCGAGTTTAGCATAATAAAGTTGAAAATCATTTTGTATCTGAACATAATGAAAACTTGGTTTGGAGAAAGTCTGAGTTAGTTTGTTGACTTCATTTGTTTAGTATTACCCGATGGTAAAGTTTGAAAAACCCGATAAGTTGTACAATTTTTGAAAACATTGATTTTACTGGTTATTAGAACATGCTATGTTATTTAACTTAAGCACAGTATGATAAAACTTAAAGCAGATAATCAAAAACCCGAAATAATAAAATTTAGCGGCCTTATTACAAATCCAAAACCAAATTTAAAAGTAAACTAACCCAAAATAGTAATTGAAATAAAACCCAAAAACATAGTGCATGGCCACCTCGAGTCCACCCCGGCTCCACATCCGCGATCTATGCCTCATCTGCAAAATGTAAGGGAAGGAGTGAGTCACCGCGACTCAATGTATAAATCCCCATCCCGATAATAATAAGGCACTTACACATTTCATATGTCAATATGCAAATCATGCAAACCCAACGTAACCGACCGAACTCCTGTGTCTACCCCGTGCGGTCAAAACCACTGGTGGTCAAAACCACTGGTGACCGTAGTCAAAAATCATATAAGTGTGGTCAAAACCAGTGGTGACCGTAGTCACAAATCATATGGTGGGGCCAACCCACCGTGTGGTCAAACCCACTAATGACAATCCCGTAATCAACATGTGGGTCCAACCCACTGTGGTACCAAACCACTAGGACGAGTCACAATAATCCATCTGTGGTCAAAACCACTAGTGACCATAGTCACAAATAATATCCGTGTGGTCAAAACCACTGGTGGTCAAAACCACTGAGACTAGTCACAAATAATAAGAAAAGCGGGGCCAACCCACTGTGTGGTCAAAACCACTGGTGACAGTCTAGATCATCCTTCCCCTCCTCTCAACATACCCATCAT
Organism: Gossypium rotundifolium; assembly: GCA_025506655.1. Classification (NCBI taxonomy): domain Eukaryota; kingdom Viridiplantae; phylum Streptophyta; class Magnoliopsida; order Malvales; family Malvaceae; genus Gossypium; species Gossypium rotundifolium. The sequence continues at coordinate 72,566,316 of CP106729.1, forward strand.
CATGAACACATTTTCCGTGGCATATTAACATGTTTGTAATGCAAATATCACATAGCATAGCATAAAATAATATAACAGCATTTATTGATAGCCAATCCACGGGTCCACGCTCATACCCACAGGGTAACACATCGTTGTCAATAGCTATTTCGGCTTTTAATAGTAAACATAACTAGCAAATTAACTAATGAAGTTTGTAAGAGTTACACACCTGATTACTCGTAAAATGACGCTCTCTACGGTGGTACTATTGTTATTCGACACCACCACTATTTGACTACTGTATTGCTCAGGTGTTCGCCCACACCCAGGTGGCCAATCACGAACCGCAGACACGGCCCTCTTCTTGAATTTGGGGGCTGGGGTCTCAGGTCTGACCCATCCTACTATTTGATTAGCCTTAGGGTCCATAAAACCATTGGTTACTAAATCAGGTTAACATAGAGAATAACTATGAATCAAGAATTAACCCGAGAGAGTAGATCCCTTACCTAGATTAACAAATCTCGAAGATTGAGATTTAAACCACAAACCGAGCACAACCCGGGAATCCAACCGCTTGCATCACACCTTCCTATATTCGGCCACACATATATCACTAATAAGCAAATAGCCTTTTGGCTTGAACCAGAAATCTCAAAAGAGATAACGCAAATACAAGGAAACGCCCCCTTACCTTAATGCAAAAGATCTCTTGGAACCTAGAATGATTCGGCCCTATCACAAAAATGAAGGAATTCGATAAATCAAGGAAAAGAGATGTAAGAATCGCATAAAGAGAGTCTAAGAGATAAAACAAGAATATGGAATTGAGAATGATTCGACTAAAGAAGGAACTTACCAAAATGGGTATTAACAAAGCTTCGATCTTGAACCAAAAAAGATGAAGTGGAAAGGTAGTTTCGGCTAACAAGAAGTTGTGAAAAGAAGGGAATAACAAGATGAAAGGGAATGAAAAAAAAAGTGGTGATTCGAATTGACAAAAGAAAATGGAGAGAAGAGGGTAGGAGAGGTTCGACTATGGCTTCAGAAGGAGAGAAAGAAAAGATGTTAATAGAGAGGGAGGGTGATGATTTCATCTTGCACAAGATGAGAGAAAAAAAGAGAGAAGCTCTTGGTGTTTTCGGCACAATGAGAACCTAGAAGAAGAAAAGAAATTGGAAGAGAAGTGGAATGATGCTCTCAGCTTAGGTTCAAAATAAAGAAAAGAAAGTAGAATAGCTTTGGTTACGGCTTGTTGAGAGGAGAAGAAAAGAAGAAGAAGGGCAAAGAACTAATAGGGGTTTCGGCAATTGCAAAAGGTGAGAAAAAGAGGAGAGAAATTGTGGTGTTTCCAAAAAGAGAGATTGAAAGAAAAAGAAAACAAAATCGATGAGTGCACTTACCTAAATGCCAAAAATTCTACTCAAAGCCACCTCAATATCGGCACACCTCTCCACACTCAAAATCGAAACTCCAACACCCCTTAGCCACTACCAAATTCGGCTACACACTTCTACTCCCTTCAACCTCTAAGTCATACCCCTCCTTTCTCCCCAAATTCCTCTCTTCCACTCATTCAAATTGTTTGAATGAGTCAAGCTCCTACATTCACTCCCTCCATCCAATTCAAGTGTGTTGACTCCTTCAACACCCATCCAACAGAGTCCTTCCTGAGCAAATCTCCTCCTTGCACCTAGCGTCAAAAATAAATGCACAAGGAGAGATTCCTGCAGCTTGAACCAAGGCCCTCTGAGCTCTTTGTGGCGTCACCTCACCAGGCCTTCAGTAGCGCCTCCCTTGCCACTTTTCCAAGGCACTTCTTGTGTCAAATCACTCCAATAACATCTCTTAACACCTAACTCCTTGGCTCCCCTTTCAAGTACCCAAAACAAAAATTTTTGCTATGGCTCAGGCCTACCCCAAGCTCATGCCAAGACCCCAAAACACCCTAAACTAGCACAACAAACATATTATCACATGCAAACATGCAAAAATGCAGAGACCCCGATTTAAGGATGTTACATCCTAGGTGCCTTTATCATCTTTGTATATCAAATCAAAAGTGTGGTCTCGACATATATAAACGAGGCAAGTTCTAAAATAACAATTCAAAGTTGACACACTCATAATCAATATAGTGAGCATGAAAAAGAATATATGATCTATAAGGCTCAAAATCTCACAAAAATTATGGGTGTTTTTGACATCAATCCCTATAATTTTCAAACTTCAAAGTAATACTCAAATGCAATTCAACGACCTATTAATTTTTAATTTTTAGAAAGTAGACTTATCATGCTCGATTCTCTAGTATCCTTCAAATTTAATCATCAATGCACAATTAACTATGACTTACTCTAAAACATATCAAAACAAATCATAAATCAACAGAAATTTCATCCTAATTAGTAATATGAGAAAAATACTTGAAAACAAGACTAAATTTGGGATTTGAGAATAATGCAAAAAGTCAGGTACTTTTACCCCCCACACTTAAGATGTACATTGCCCTCAATGTACAAAGATGGATAAACAATTATGTAATAATAAAATCAAAAGAGAAGGGGAAAAGTAACACTTCCTGAATTTTTGGATGAAGTCTATGAAAAGAAATCGGATAAGATTGGAGGTGAACGTGGGAAAGCGTCTCGAACCGTTTGAAATTGAATCCTCGAAGTAGCCGGCTTGGTTTTATTGTATCCTAAGCTAAATCTAAATGCCATTGAGAAAAAGGAGAAAATAATAAAGGAAGTAAAAATAAAAATAAAAATAAAAATAAAAATAAAAATAAAAATATGAATAAAAGTAAATAATTAAATAGAGATAAGGTCCACGCTCATGTGCCTAGTCGTGGTGTCCACACGGCCACAGCCACGGCCGTGTGCAAGGCCGTGTGGGTATGGAAACCTATTCCTAAATATGAAAAGAAATAAAACCAAACTAATTAGTTCGGTTAGTACTTGGGTTGCCTCCCGAGAAGCGCTCGTTTAAAGTCTTGAGATAGACATACTTGTTGTACACACAATCATGGTGGTTTGAGGAGGTGGAAATAATTTCTCATGCGATCAACCCGGTTATGGATATAAAGTTTAAGTCGAGTAATGTTTACTTCAAAAGTGCTAAATTTAGGAATGCTTACCTAAACTGTGCCGTACAGGAATACATTAAGTACCTCAAAAGTGATTTCTTCGTTTGCCTTGAGTTTCGAATTGGTGATTCGAGGGTCTTCCTTATATCCTCTATTTTGATGTGATTTGTTGTTCTTATCAGGTCATCTATGGTTTCCTCCGGTTTCACTTCATGTGGTTCTGGTTCTTCTTTAAATTGTGTATTCCACTCTTCTAGTTTTTTGACCCTAAGGCTTCATTCCTCATATAATTCTTCTTTATTAGTACAAGGTCTATGATCCGGCTCAGGTTTGTAGCTTTATGGTGTTTCCTGCAAAGAAGGTCGAACAAGTTGGTTATCAACTGAATTTACTTTCTCACCTTTATCACTTGGCGTTCTGGCCGAGTCAAGAGCTTGAAGAGTGACTATCTCTTCGCCTACACGAAGTATGAGTTCACCTCCATAGATATCAATTTTAGCTCTGGCGTTGCTAGAAAGGGTCTTCCAAAAATTAAGGGGATCGTGTTGTCATCATCCATGTCTAAAATGACAAAGTCTACTGGGAATACGAATTTACCAATTTTGATTAGAACATTTTCTATTATACCCCTAGCGATTCTTATAGTTTTATCAGTTAAGTGAATGCTCATCCTAGTTTGTCTGGGTTTCCCTAGACCTAGTTGTTTAAACATTTTGTAAGGCATAACATTTATTCTTCCCCCTAAATCCGCTAACGTATTATCAATAGATAAACTACCAATTAAACATGGAATTTTAAAACTCCTTGGATCTTTTAATTTCCGTGGCAGTTCATTTTGTAGAATTGCTAAGCACATTGTATTTAGCTCTACGTGGTGCTCTTCGTCTAATTTGCATTTGTTGGTAAAGAGTTGTCTTAAAAATTTCCTCGAGTCTGGCATCTGGAAAAGAGCTTCAAGAAAGGGTAAGTTAATATGTAATTTCTTTAAAAGTTTAAAAAACTTACCGAACTGTTCCTCTGAATCATCTTCTTTCAATGCTTCGGAATAAGGTATGTGAGGTTTGTATTCTTTGATTATTGGTTTTGGCTTTCCGTGTGCTACCTCTATTTTACCTTTTTCTTCCTTGGTTTCTTGTGTTGTGGTGGGCTCGTCTACCTTTGTACCCTCTAGAGTTGTGATGGCTTGGATCTGTTCTTTTGGGTTTATTTTTGTGTTGCTTGGTGGACATCCTTGTTGACGTTCAGAAATCAACTTTTTAAGATGTCCCACTGACCTAGTAAGTTCTCCAACTTGATTCTTGATCAAGTGCTACTTCATTCTTTTGGAAACAAGAATCTGTGGCTGCCATGAATTTTGTCAGCATCTCTTCAAGATTCGGCTCCTCTTCTTATTGGTGAGGTGGTTGTTGAAAATCTGGAGGAAGTTTCGATCTTTGGCTATTTTGATCATCCCACGAGAAATTGGGATGGCACTTCCAACCTGCATTATAAGTGTCACTATAAAAATTATTTTGATATCTAGAATAGTTACCTGTATAGTGAGCTTGCTCGTTTTCCATGCCATATTCGTAGGGTGGGTACTCAGGATTCGCCACGCCTCCTAGATTCAAATCATATTATATTTCTGGATGTACATGCGAGGGACTATATGATAACACTCTAGAATGACATGTTTTTATGTGCTAATTGTATATTAATTTTGAATGTGATTCTACTAATTTGGGCTATTTGTGGACTTTTATCTCGTAGGGACTAAATTGGAGACCAATGCAAAATTGAGGGCCAAAATTGTGAAATTAAAGATAAAAATGGACCAATGTGCAACAAAGGGAAAAGATGGTGCCAAAAGTGCAAACATGGAGGCGAGAGGACTGAAATGCAAAAAGAAGAGACTTTGCTTTATCAAATTCTATTTTAAATTATATTAGGATAATTAATATTAGGATAATTATCTAGGATTATTTAATTTCTTTATTTATCTCTATTTATCTTTAATTAAATTGTAATTATCTTTGGGAGTTTGAGTAGAATTAGACTATCTACCTTAAGCACTATAAATAGGGGATGGAGTAACTCATTTGGGGTTCATCTTTTTCTGTACACTCTTCTCCCATAAGTTTTTGTTCCTCCTTTATTTTTCTTTCAATAAAAATTCCCTTTTCCATATTTTTATATTTTATTTACTTTTCAACCACAAATATGAGCCACTAAATTCCATCTAGCCGAAGGTTGCCGAATTCCCAGTAAAAGGTTCTTGAGGCTTAGAACCCGCTTAACTTTCTCACCCTGTATTCATCGTTTCTCGCAGACACGGGCTAACGCTTCCGTCCAGGTCCCTTTAAAAGTAACCCTTCCAACTTATGCAAAGGCGGCCGCTTTGTGTGTTTTGGGAGGATTGCACCGTCGGTTCGTGAGCTTACTGCGTCAGAGGTTAGCGAGCCCAAGAGACAAAATGGCGTGGGATTCGCCATTGAGAAACGTTGATTTAGCATAAATGACTCCACAAGGGCAATAGCAAGCTAGAGTCAGGCTCCCTAAATCCGTAAGTTTAAACTCTTGGAGTTGGTGGTTGTAGGCGTCCTCTTCCACTATAACTGGCTTACTTGGGTAGAGAAGGGTCATCCAAAAGCCGAAGACGGAGCCCAAGGAGGAACGAGACAACCGGAGGCTGGAATCTCTCCACATAAGAAAATTTTCTCTAAACCCTTTCTTTTTATTTTCCTCATTTTAATTCTCGTAATTTATTATCGTGATTTCAATTTGCCTTAAATTTTGTTTTTATTATTATTTTTCCAGATCAAAAATTATTAATTCTATTTTTTATTTATTTTTTAGGGACGCAGGTTTTCTTGGGCACGATTCTGCCCAGGATCTCGAGAAATAGGCATTTGTATAATCTAATCCCTTTGGATTCGACCCTACTTACCCTTTACTATTATTTTCGTTATTTTACAGGGAGTAGGACATATTTTGGTGCATTCAACGACGCATCAAATTTTGGCGCCGCTGCCGGGGATCGGTAACGTACTAATCATGTTTTTCTTGTTTTCTATGACCAAATCTGCTCCAGGTATTCTTGCATTTGACTCGGAGATAGAAATGACTGCAAAAGCTAATCGAAAAGAAACTAAGTTAAGGAAAAAGCAATCGGCGGTGGTAGGGACTCAAAGCAATCCACCACCAGAAATTAGGACCGACGGCGAAGCGAAATCTAGGGTTAACAAAAACCCTACTCAAACGCTTGAAAGTAAAGCAGAAAAAATCGATCCATTTGAAGAAGTGTTCAACTCTAGGGTTGACGAAAACCCTAATTTGGTACAAGAACAAATGGCTCAAACGATTCAGCAACTAGCCGAAGCTTCGACGGAACAACCGCCACTGTGCATCACATATCCTACTATGGATATTGATTTTGAACTGAAATTAGGGTTAATTTAGTTGCTGGAAACTTTTCGAGGGTTACAAAATTAAAACCCCCATAAACATTTGAAGGAATTTCATATAGCTTGTCTGAGTATGAAACCTCAAGGCGTAACTGAGGATCAGATTAAATTGCGCGCTTTCCCTTTTTCCCTAGCAGATTCAGCTAGGGAATGGTTGTTTTATTTACCTCCTGGATCTATAACTACATGGGCTAATCTTTCTCGTTTGTTTCTCAATAGGTTTTTCCCAGCATCTAGAGCAACTGAGCTAAGAAGGGAGATCGTGGGGATTAGGCAGAAAGAAGCAGAAACTCTTTATGATTATTGGGAGCGGTTCAAGAAGTTGTGTGCGAGCTGTCCACAACACGGTATAACAGAGCAATCTCTCCTCCAATACTTTTATGAAGGTTTAAAACCGATGGAGATGAATATGGTAGACGCCGCTAGTGGAGGAGCGTTGGTCAATATGACCCCCTAACAAGCAAGGGACTTGATTTCCACAATGGCTGCAAATTCTCAGCAGTTCTGAGCCAATCTTGAACCTCCCAGAAGGGTTCACCAGCTAAGTAATTCTTCTATACAAGATAGACTTGATAAACTTACTAATATGATGAATACTTTTCTTGCAGAAAAAACAAAGACAGCTCGATTATGTCGAATATGTGCTGCACCTGAGCACACAACTGATGCATGTCCCAATTTGTACGATGACTCTATGGCTCACTTAGGTGCGGTGGGAAATTTTCCTGCCCACCACAGGCGATCGACCCTTACTCTAATACCTACAACCTGGATGGAGGGATCACCCTAACTTAAGTTATGGGGCCAACCCACAATATAACTACCATACCGTAACCGAAGTTCCACAAAGACCACAAGATTCACGTAATTCTCTAGAAACTTTGGTCAATAAATTAGCAGCTAATATGCTTGATTTTCAATAGAAAACCGAGGCATCTATAAGAGAATTAACCATATCAGTTGAGAAATTGAACTCTCAAGGGAAGCTACCGTCACAAACAGAACCAAACCCAAGGCAAAATGCAAATGCAAAGGACTGCGAAGTGGAAAATCTCGAATCGATTCCCAACAGAAATTATGCCCAAGAAATCACCCAGGAAAAACCCAAAAAAGATGAACAGGTCCGAACGAAACCCCCATTGCCCATAATTCAACCTCCATTTCCAGAACGATTCCACTAGTGTCGAAAAAGTAAGCAGGACAAGGAAATCCTCGAAACATTTAGGAACGTCGAAATCAACATTCCACTATTGGATGCCATCAAGCAAATACCCAGGTACGCTAAATTTCTTAACTTTGCACCAACAAACGAAAGTTAACAGGTAATGAAAGGGTGGATGTTGGTGAAAATGTGTCTGCAGTGTTACAACGAAAAATGCCGGCAAAATGTAAGGATAGGGGTATGTTTTCAATACCATGCAAAATAGGACATTTGGGAATTAAAAAGGCTATGTGTGATCTATGAGCCTCCATAAATGTATTGCCCTATTCTATTTATGAATCACTTAACGCAGGTTTTTTGACAAAAATAGGTGTTAGCATTCAATTGGCAAACAGGTCCGTTGTGCATCCCGAAAGAGTCCTCGAGGACGTGTTGGTAAAAGTTAACGAACTTATTTTTCCTACAGATTTCTACGTGATAAAAATGGAGGAGGACAGTGCTCCGGGATCTTCAGATCTCTTGTTGGGACGACCATTCGTTAGTACTGCTAGTACTAAAATTGACGTTCGAAGTGGAACTCTCACGATGGAGTTTGATGGGAAGATCGTGAAATTTAACGTCTACAATGCCATTAGCCACCCCAGTGAAAATTGACTCATTAGTGGAAGAAAATTTTGAATCCATTTATGATTTTAAATTTGACTTTGATAAATTTGAATCTGTTAATGAGCTGTTATCCCCAAGTACTAAGCTTTTACCTTCTGTTGTGCAGGAGCCAGATCCAAAATTAAAACCACCTCTCGAGCATCTCAAATTCACATTTTTGGAGGATGATGAGACCATTGCCGACTTAAAAGGGATTGACCCCTTGGAGGAAAATATGAAACCAATGAAAAAGGCGCAAAGACGATTAAACCCAAATATAGTGGATGTGATAAAAAATGAGAATTTCTAAGCTTACATGATTAAAAAGATTTATTTTGAGCCACCGTAGAACCGTTTAAGTTGTCAAGCTAATGACATTAAACAAGCGCTTGTTGGGAGGCAACCCAATCTTTTTTTTATTTTATTTTGTTTATTTGTTTTTATTTTCATTTTTATTATTATTTCTTATTTATTATTTTCCTTTTTTTTATTAATAAGTTTCTCTTCTTCCATCTAGGTAAAACGGAGCGCATTGAGGCTCGACTCGACACTTTTAGCCAGCAACTCCCTTAACTTATTGCTATCCTCCGTAATCGACAGTAGCTACACAGGGAGTTTTTCTAAACTTTTCTTCCATTTATTTATTTTGCGTCCACATTGAGGACAATGTGTTTTAAGTAGGGGGAGGTACTTTTCGTATTATTATCATCTGCTGCTGTGATTTATGTTTGCTGCTTGAGGCTCCATTTTGTCCATATTTTTTCTAAGAATATTCGTCGCTTTTCATGCCCAAGAATTTGACCACGACTTGCCTTTGTTTGACCTACATGCATGATTCTTAGCTACTGAGTTAATTATGATTCTGTCTATTTGATTTTATCTCCACTGTTTTATTTTTATTAGGCTAAAAATAATTATGATTAATAAGTTAATTCTATCTTGCTTTTCGTAAATTTGATCAAGTTTAATATAAAGTGGACAATTAATACATTTGCATGCCTAAATTATATTCGTGTCTATTAGGTGGTTACTAAAACTTATTTTCGACACTTGATTATTTCTCTTAAGTCCTCTTAGAATTAAATTTTCATGTAAATTTTATTTAATAAATGTTTCCAAGGTTATGAGTGCAGCTTTGAACGTGATTGAGTGAGTAACAGGGGTAGGGTGCTTGGGTTGTCATTCTACTTCGCGTCAAAAGGTTTTGTGACGTAATAGGTAAAACTCGCTAGCCAAGGTTATGAGTATGGCTCGAACGTGATCGATCGAGTAAGGGGTAGGGTGCTTGGGTTGTCATTCTACTTCGCGTCAAAAGGTTGTGTGACGTAATGGGTAAAACTCTGCTAATCGGAAATAAATAATTTTTAAGAGTATGTTGAGCTGAATAACCGGGGTGGGGTGCTTGGGTTGTCATCTCTCTTCGCGTTAAAAGGTTCGATATATTCCTAAGTAAATAAATATCTCCATTTATATTAAAAAAAAGGAAAAAACAAGAAAACAAGAAAAATAGTACTAATAAAATTTCAGCTAAGGACTAAAAGTGGGAATAAGTAGAGTGTCTCGGTAGGTTTGGTAAATCACCTAATTGACATGAAATAATTCAAGACGATTTTAATTTTTGTGCGTGTTAATTAGAATACTTTTTCTATTTTACTTAAAGCAAGCATAGAAGTTCTCTTTATTTTTCATATGCATTTTTGACTAATCTTTATAAAACTTTGGAGTAGAATTTCTTTCAGGATCTAATTTTCACAGTGGATAAGAACCATACTTGAGGGCAAGGGGCAAGCATGGGCTAAGTAGGGGGGATTTGATAACACTCTAGAATGACATGTTTTTATGTGCTAATTGTATATTAATTTTGAATGTGATTCTACTAATTTGGGCTATTTATGGACTTTTATCTCGTAGGGACTAAATTGGAGACCAATGCAAAATTGAGGGCCAAAATTGTGAAATTAAAGATAAAAATGGACCAATGTGCAACAAAGGGAAAAGATGGTGCCAAAAGTGCAAACATGGAGGGCAGAGGGACTGAAATGCAAAAAGAAGAGACTTTGCGTTATCAAATTCTATTTTAAATTATATTAGGATAATTAATATTAGGATAATTATCTAGGATTATTTAATTTCTTTATTTATCTCTATTTATCTTTAATTAAATTGTAATTATCTTTGGGAGTTTGAGTAGAATTAGACTATCTACCTTAAGCACTATAAATAGGGATAGAGTAACTCATTTGGGGTTCATCTTTTTCACATACTCTTCTCCCATAAGTTTTTGTTCCTCCTTTATTTTTCTTTCAATAAAAATTCCCTTTTCCATATTTTTATATTTTATTTACTTTTCCACCACAAATATCCTATCTAGCCGAAGGTTGCCGAATTCCCCAGAAAAAGGTTCTTGAGGCTTAGAACCCACGCTTAACTTTCTCACCCAGGTATTCATCGTTTTCTGCATTCTTTGGTCGACGCTTCCGTCGTGTCCTTTAAAAGTAACCCTTCCAACATATGCAAAGGCGGCCGCTTTGTGTGTTTTGGAAGGATTGCACCGTCGGTTCGTGAGCTTACTGCGTCAGAGGTTAGCGAGCCCAAGAGACAAAATGGCGTGGGATTCGCCATTGAGAAACGTTGATCTAGCATAAATGACTCCACAAGGGCAATAGCAAGCTAGAGTCAGGCTCTATGGCTTGGCTCCTCAGCCTACCTGAACCCCCCTTTTGAAGGTTAGCCTCTAGGGTGTTTATATAGGCTTTTGGAATGTCTTTCTTTGCCTCTAGGTACCCTATTCTGAATAGAATTAAAATAGGTCACGTCAGGGACACGCCCGTGTGGCACGCTCGTGTAAATCGAGTCCAGGCCGTGTTGGGTCTTCTTAAGAGGCACGGTCGTGTGGCTTGGGCCTAGGCCGTGTGCATTTCGTACTTTGTCTAATTTTTTCCATTTTTAGCCCGTTTCTCGTCCTTTTCATCCTCCTATGCTCTTTTGAGTGTAAAACATGAAAGCAAATATTAGGAGCATCAAATTCCACAATAAAAGGGATAAATCATCCAAAAGTATGTTAAATGCGGGTTTAAAATATGTGTATGTCACGGTTTATGAAATACCTCCACACTTAAGCTTTTGCTTGTCCTCAAGCAAAAATCTCAACTCACAATTAGAATTAACTTCCCTTGGTTTATAATTCTCATCAACAATGCCTCATCATAATTCATAGATAATTTATACATGGATAATTTAACTCAAAGAGTCCTAAAGATTCAAACAAAGTCATATATTTTTTTATAGCATGAAATCATAGGTGTTTCCCCTAATCTAAATAATTACCTTTGATCCAAAACTGACAAGGGTTGACATCCTCGCTGAAGATTCACTCAAATCACTCAAAGTGTTTAAGGTTCAAAATAAAGCACTCATCAGTCAAACATGAAAAGTTAATCCCATAGGCTTGCATGAAAATCAAATCTCCAGCACTATAAAATGAGACAATACACAAATCAAAAGGTCTTTAAAAGGTTGTAATGGGGCTTGGGTTAAAGGTGTTGATATAGGCTGAATTAGAAGGTTAAAATCAAGATTGAAATGACAAATTACCTAACTAGAAACAATGAACTGATTAATTAATAATTACATCAAATAATACGAGCTTCTTCTAAATATGTGAATAATTGTTTAAGCTCATAGAACATAGAACTAATGATTAATAGATTTTCTAACATTTTTTTAGAACAAATCAAATTAAGTACATAATATAAGATGAATTCAACTACTGAAATAGAATAATTAGGCAACTGATCAAATCAAGTCTAATAGAAGGGTAGTCAAAAGAAATGGTGATAACAAATACAAGATGGATTTTAGGTTAATATTAATGGGTGAGTCAAGAAACGGTTTGTTAAGATCAAAAGGGTTTACTAGGGGTTAATTATGAAGGTAGGCTTTTGGTGGAGTGAGTGGGTTAAATCCTAAGTGCCCTTATCATCTCTGCATATCAAATCAAAGGTGTGGTCTCAACATGTATAATCGAAGCAAGTTCTAAAATAACAAGTCAATGTTGACACACTTATAATCAATAAAGTGGCACGAAAAATGTAGGCTCTTAAGGCACAAAATCTCACAAAAATTATGGTTTTTGATGACAACCTTGTAAATTTCAAACTTCAAGGTAATATTCAAATTTAGGTCAACAACCTATTAAAATTTTAATTTTGAAAATAGACTTATCATGCTTGATTCTCTAGTATCTTAAAGTTTAAATCATCAATGCACAATTAACTATGACTTAATCCAAAACATATAAATAAAAATCATAAATCAACAAAAGTTTCATATAAATTAGTGATATGAGAAAATTACTTAAGACAAGATATCATTCAGGTAGAGTATTGTTGACACCTATCCACACTTAAAAACAAAAATTGATTCAGGGATTTGAGAATAATGCAAAAATTTAGGAACTTTTCTAAATAAATTTCACCCTCGCACACTTAAGATGTACATTGCCCTCAATGTACAAAGATGGATAATAATCATATAGTAAGAAAATCAAAAGAGGGGGAGAGAAGTGAAACTTCTTGAATTTTTGGATGGAAGTGTGGAAACTTGATTCGGAGGTAAAAGATGTTGGAAGAGACATGGAATGTTTTCCTCAGTATAGATGGTTATTCCAAAGTGCTATTTTAGGGTTTTAAACTGTGAGAAAATCATTAGGTTCTTCAGCATAGAAGGATTACTCAAATGTTGCCGAAAGATGCAAATTGGGTAATAGTTAATATAGAGCCGAAAAATAATCAAAATAAAGATAAGTCAAAAACAAAAATAAAAATAAAGATAAAAGTACAATTAAAATAAGTCTTTTAAAAAAATAAAAGTAACATAAACATATGGGGAGAAAAGGACTCAGAAGTTCTCATCGCTAGACGGCTTGCGAGGTGGGGGCGGCAATGAAATGTGAAGGTGCTGACATATCTAGTAGAGAGTGGCGTCAATGTGATCGAAGCTCTAAAAGCAGTGCTGCTCGAATTGTGTTAGGCGCTCAGATATGTCTGAAAAGAAGCTGCCACATGAACTGGGCGATGACTCAGTGGTGGCCTCTCGTGTGGTGGGGGGACATCGTTAGGAATGTCCTCAGGATCCTCCTCCTCAGTGGTATGGGCTAGCCGATATTGGGGAGGGTTGGTCCCATGGTGATGCTTGATCATCTGCATGTTTATCATCGTCGAGATGCCCTATGGAGACATCTGGCCTATCAAGGTGAGCGAGGCTAATTGTGCTTTGATGTTGAGGAGAATAAAGTGTCTCGCTATACATGTCACATAGGGTACCATGGAAATGAACCCCTGATAAATGGTAACATCCCAAATTTGGGCCTAGTAGAATTGGGCCCATTGGTACTTAGGCGTAGGAGCATTTAAAATTTTTGGGAACAAGAGAACGACTTTAATACAAGTTGGATCTAGTAATTGAGTGATTTTGGAAAGTTAAGGGGCTTCTATGAAGTTCCGGGTTCAAACTTTGGCTTTAGGAAAATTTTGGTTTTAGGTGAATAAAACCCTGAGAGTTAGTAGTAGGCTTTAAGAATAAAATGTGGAGAAAAATGACACAAGTTGAGTGTATGGTGTAGTGGTAAAGTGACGCCACATAAGAGACAAGGGGGTGACGCCACAAGGAAGGAAGGAAGTCCAAGGTTTAAGTCTGGGCTCTTGCATTTTGGATGTCTTTTTAAATGGACTCTAGAATTTTGCCATAGGGTTATATTTAGTTGCGCATGATTTTAGACACAAAAAAGTGAGTGGTCTAGTGGCAAGGCATCATTAAGGGTGTAAGGGAGCTTGGGTTTGAATCTCATGACAAGCAAGGGAGTATTTATTTTGCGGATTGGACGAGAAGAGTTTGAGTTGGATTTCAACTCTGCTAACAGAGGGATCCCACATTGGAAAGATACAAAGAAGGAAGGTGAGAAGCTACCTATATATAGAGCATTCTATGAGGAGAGTTAATATACCTTGGTGGGCATTTGGGTGCAGACCTAGAGGATAATCGCCAATAGTTGCAAAGGAAGGGCTACTATAACGTGAGGTGCACGATAAGGTTACGGTGAGGTTTCAGTTTCTGATAAGTGTATATTAAGTTATGATTAATCGTTAGGTGATGTCGATTGTAGGTTCGTGATTAAGGGGTTTGCAGCGCACGTGGTTACTAGGTGTGTACAAACACTACACATACGAAATTGGTAAAGTTGAAAGTGGCTAAGTGGGCTCGGTGGGCCCTAAGGCTATGTTCGATGAAATGGTTTGGTTGGTTATACGAATTGAATTAGTCATGCATGCTACATGAATTGGATTTGTTTTGGGCCTAATAAGTGTGATGAGATTTAGGCCTAAAGGGTCGTATGGGAGTGATTTGGGCTTGATGGGCTTATGGGGATGTAGACATGTATGTTAGGGTTTATGGACCTTAGGTCTAGTGTGAACAACTCTTAAATTCCATAAGACTTAATATTTTTTAATTAAACATGTCTGTGAACAAGTCACGGGGTTGGAGTGTGGCAACGAGCGTACGAATGTCTAGTATTGGATCTAGGGAGAGCTTGGTACTTAAGCGGCCCTAGTGGCCCACCTCCACTTTTCTAGAATCCTACCTGGTGCGTAGTGTCCGTTCACTTTAGCCGCGAGGACTTGTTGATGGGCTAAAGTTCATAGCTAAAACCTGAAAGGGATCAAAATACCCCCGATTTACGAAATTAACAAAATACCCCCGATTTTTGAAATTATTAAAATGTCCCAATTTACAAAATTATCGAAATACCCCCGACTTGTGATATTACCAAAATACCCTAGTTTGCGAAATTACCAAAAATACCCCTGGCTTGCAAAATTATCGAAATACCCCCGATTTGTGAAATTACCAAAATACCCTCGATTTACAAAATTATCAAAAATACCCCCAATTTGTAAAATTACCAAAGTATCCTTGATTTGCAAAATTACCAAAATACCCCCGATTTGTGAAATTAATAAAATACCCCCAGTTTGTGAAATTACTGAAATACCCCTAATTTGTGAAGTTGCCAAAATACCTTTATAGGGTAGAATTACGAAAGTACCCTTGGGTAGTGAAATGATGAAAATAACCCTATGTGACGAATATGAGTTTATGGATGTCACTTTTGTGTTTGATGCATTCATATGATATTCTGCATAGGATGCATATGGGTGGGAATTATGGTACGGAGGAAGATTTGAGGATCGCATGGCTGTATGGTATGGATCCAAGATCGCATGGCCGTATGGTATGGATCCACCGAAGCTTTTAGCCACCAAGCAGCCATGCTGCACCGATAATGTTACCGAGGGCTGTGTGCCATTAATATGGGCTTCGTGTCGTAATTATGGGCTTTGTGCCAATATCCAAGGCTTTGTCCTGTTATTATGGCTTTGTGCTGGTCAAATTTACCGTGGCTATGTGCTTAACATATATATATTGATGACTCTATGTCAATATTTGAGGATCGCATGGCCGTATGGCATGGATCCAGGATCGCATGGCCATATGGTATGGATCCACTAGAGGCTTTAGGCCCAATATTTGATTAGCAGCTTTGCTACAACGTTCGGTAGTACCGCAATCGGGCTACCCTTGGTGTGTAGCGGAGGGGTGGGTCGAGCTAGAATTCCCCACAGGAGTCATAAGGTTGGAAGGGAAATGGTGTGTGTAACGGATGGATTTTTGGGGTGGGTTTGCATTATTCGTTTATAAATGATACGATATGATTTGATATGAGGTCATTGTGGCCTAAAGCCCAAGACCACCCATTTTGATAGGGCTTAGGCCAAATGTTGATATTTGCAGGTGATTTGATTGCTAAGGGTTGTGTACACTAAGTTTTGAAACTCACACCCCTTTAATTTAATGTTTTAGGTAATCCCAAATAGATGACTCGACGTGGGAGAGGACTCAGAGATGGCCACACTACAAGAGGCTTGAATTTCCATTTATTTGTTTCAAAATACATGTTTTATTTACTTAATTTTCAGTGGACATAATAAGACCTTGCACTCTGTTTTGACTTCAGATTTAATTTGGGTTTTGAGATTAAATGTTTATTTAATTATTAAACCTAAGTAAGCTCTTATGTTCAAACTTGGTTTACTAAATGCTTAAAATAATAAAATGGGTTTTTTTATCTTTAATTAATAAGTCTATTAGATTTTGGGCTTTTGGGCCTTAATTTCTTAATTAGAAAAACCGTTTTGAATTGTGCCTTTAATATGACATTCCAAATTCGGGCCTAACTTCTAGGCCGAGTTTGGGGTGTTACATTTAGTGGTATCAGAGCCTAGGTTGCAAAGCTCGGGCTGTGAATAGGGCTTCGATTTTGGGTTTTTTTTAAAAAGTTTTGGCAGGATTCTTTAAGTGTGGTTCATCGAGCCCTCGACGTTGAGCCAAGTAAGTTTCTCTGTCATTGTTTGACTTATTGAACTGTATAGATAATGGGCTACTTAAAAATAGGCTTTTAGAGACTAAAGCCCGTAGGAAACTTAAGCCTGTAGTAGATTCTTGACCGTGGAATAACTCTAAGAAATTGTTGTTACTTACATAAGACATGTTCCCTAAACAAATGAAATGAAGTACTAATTTCATAAAATTCTTAAATCAGAGTGCGCATCAAAAGCATAGTGGTGTGACTTGAGCGGTGCGTTTAGTAGTTAGCTGGAAATTTCGACGACGAAATTTCTTTAAGGAAAGGTAGATTTGTAACATCCCAAATTTGGGCCTAGTAAAATTGGGCCCATTGGGCCTTAGGCGTAGGAGCATTTAAAATTTTTAGGAACAAGAGAATGACTTTAGTACAAGTTGGATCTAGTAGGTGAGTGATTTTGGAAGGTTAGGGGGCTTCTATGAAGTCTCGGGTTCAAACTTTGGCTTTAGGAAAATTTTGGTTTTAGGTGAATAAAACCCTGAGAGTTAGTAGTAGGCTTTAAGAATAAAATATGGAGAAAAATGACACAAGTGGAGTGTGTGGTGTAGTGGTAAAGTGACGCCACATAAGGGACAAGGGGGTGACGCCACGAGGAAGGAAGATGATCCAAGGTTCAAGTCTTGACTCTTGCATTTTGGATTTATTTTTAAATGGACTCTAGAATTTTGCCATAGGGTTATATTTAGTTACGCATGATTTTAAACACAAGAAAGTGAGTGGTCTAGTGGCAAGGCATCATTAAGGGTGCAAGGGAGCTTGGGTTCGAATCTCATGACAAGCAATGGAGTATTTGTTTTGCAGATTGGACGAGAAAAGTTTGAGTTGGATTTAAACTCTACTAATGGAGGGATCTCACATCGGAAAGATACAAAGAAGGAAGGTGAGAAGCTAGCTATATATAGAGCATTTTATGAGGAGAATTAATATACCTTGGTGGGCGTTTGGGTGCAAACCTAGAGGATAATCGCCAATAGTTACGAAGGAAGGGCTACTATAATGTAAGGTGCACGATAAGGTTACGGTGAGGTTTCAGTTTCTGATAAGTGTATATTAAGTTATGATTAATCGTTAGGTGATGCCGATTGTAGGTTCGTGACTAAGGGGTTTGCAGCGCGCTTGGTTACCAGGTGTGTACAAACACTACACACACGAAATTGGCAAAGCCGAAAGTGGCTAAATGGGCCCGGTGGGCCCTGAGGCTAAGTTTGATGAAATGGTTTGGTTGGTTATACGAATTGAATTAGTCATGCATGATACATGAATTGGATTTTTTTGGGGGCCTAATATGCCATATGATGAGATTTGGGCCTAAAGTGCCGTAATGGAGTGATTTGGGCTTGATAGGCTTATGGGGATGTAGACATTTATGTTAGGGTTTATGACCGTAGGTCTAGTTTGAACAACTCTTAAATTCCATAAGACTTAATTTTTTTTAATTAAACATGTTTGTGAAAAAGTCACAAGGTTGGAGTGTGGCAACGAGCGTACGCATGTCTAGGATTGGATATAGGGAGACCTTGGTAATTAAGCAGCCCTAATGGCCAACCACCTCTTTTCTGGAATCCTACCTGGTGCGTAGCGTCTGTTCACTTTAGCCACGAGGACTTGTTGATGGGCCAAAGTTCATAGCTAAAACCCGAAAAGGACCGAAGTACCCCCGATTTGCAAAATTACCAAAATACCCCCGATTTGTGAAATTACTGAAATATCTCGATTGAAAAATTATCAAAATACCCCCGA
This sequence comes from Gossypium rotundifolium, assembly GCA_025506655.1. Taxonomy (NCBI): domain Eukaryota; kingdom Viridiplantae; phylum Streptophyta; class Magnoliopsida; order Malvales; family Malvaceae; genus Gossypium; species Gossypium rotundifolium. The sequence goes on from CP106729.1 coordinate 72,584,858, forward strand.
TTTATGATATTACAAAATACCCCTAGTTTGTAAAATTACCAAAATACCCTCAATTTGCAAAATTATAAAAATACCCCCGATTTGTGAAATTACTAAAATACCCTCGATTTACGAAATTACCAGAAATACCCCTGATTTACGAAATTACCAAAGTACCCCCAATTTGCAAAATTACTAAAATACCCTAATTTATGAAATTACCAAAATACCCCCAGTTTGTGAACTTACTGTAATACCCCTAATTTCTAAAATTACCAAAATACCCCTATAGGGTAAAATTACGAAAATACCCCTAGGTAGTGAAATGACGAAAATAACCCTATGTGACGAATATGAGTTTGTGGATGTTACATTTGTGTTTGATGCATTCATATCATATTCTGCTTAGGATGCATATAGGTGGGAATTATGGTACGGAGAAAGATTTGAGGATCGTATGGCCGTATGGTATGGATCCACCGCAGGCTTTTAGCCACCGAGCAGCCATGCTACACCGATAATGTTACTGAGGGTTGTGTGCCATTAATATGGGCTTCGTGTCGTAATTATGGGCTTTGTACCAATACCGAAGGCTTTGTCCTATTATTATGGCTTTGTGCCAATCATATTTACCGTGGCTATGTGCCTAACATATATATATTGATGAATTTGTGTCAATATTTGAGGAGTACATGGCCGCATGGTATGGATCCAAGATCACATGGCCGTATGGTATAGATCCACTGGAGGTTTTAGGCCCAATATTTGATTAGCAGCTTTGCTGCAACGTTCGGTAGTACAACTAGGCTACCCTTGGTGTGTAGCGGAGGGGTGGGTCGAGCTAGAATTCCCCACAGGAGTCATAAGGTTGGAAGGGAAATGGTGTGTGAAGCGGATGGATTTTTGGGGTGGGTTTGCATTAATAAATGATATGATATGATTTGATATGAGGTCATTGTGTCCTAAAGCCCAAGGCCACCTATTTTGTTAGGGCTTAGGCCCACTGTTGATATTTGTAGGTGATTTGATTGCTAAGGGTTGTGCACACTGAGTTTCGAAACTCACACCCCTTTAATTTAATATTTCAGGTAACCCCGAATAGACAACTCGACGTAGGAGAGGACTCAGATGGCCACACTGCAAGAGGCTTTAATTTCCATTTATTTGTTTCAAAATACATGTTTTATTTACTTAATTTTCAGTGGACGTAATAAGACGCTGTACTCCATTTTGACTTCAGATTTAATTTGGGTTTTAGATTAAATGTTTATTTAATTATTAAACCTAAGTAAGCTTTTGTTCAAACTTGGTTTACTAAATGCTTAAAATAATAAAATGGGTTTTTTTATCTTTAATTAATAAGTCTATTAGATTTTGGGCTTTTGGGCCTTAATTTCTTAATTAGCAAAACCTTTTGAATTGTGCCTTTAATGTGACATTTTGGATTCGGGCCTAACTTCTAGGCCGAGTTTGGGGTGTTACATTTAGTGGTATCAGTGCCTAGGTTGCAAAGCTTAGGCTGTGAATGGACCTTTGATTTTGGGTTTTTTTTTAAAGTTTTGGCAGGATTCTTTAAGTGTGGTTCATCGAGCCCTCGACGTTGAGCCAAGTAAGTTTCTCTATCATTGTTTGAATTATTGAACTGTATAGATAATGGGCTACTTAAAAATAGGCTTTTAGAGACTAAAGCTCGTAGGAAACTTAAGCCTATAATAGATTCTTGACCGTGGAATAACTCTAAGAAATTATTGTTACTTACATAAGACATGTTCCCTAAACAAGTGGAATTAAGTACTAATTTCATAAATTCTTAAATCAGAGTGCGCATCAAAAGCATAGTGGTGTGACTTGAGCGGTGCGTTTAGTAGTTAGTTGGAAATTTTGAGGACAAAATTTCTTTAAGGAGGGTAGATTTGTAACATCCTGAATTTGGGCCTAGTAGAATTAGGCCCATTGGGCCTTAGGCATAGGAACATTTAAAATTTTTGGGAGCAAGAGAACAACTTTAATACAAGTTTGATCTAGTAGGTGAGTGATTTTGGACGGTTAGGGGGCTTCTATGAAGTCCCGAGTTCAAACTTCGGCTTTAGGAAAATTTTGGTTTTAGGTGAATAAAACCCTGAGAGTTAGTAGTAGGATTTAAGAATAAAATGTGGAGAAAAATGACACAAGTGGAGTGTGTGGTGTAGTGGTAAAGTGGTGCCACATAAGAGACAAGGGGGTGACGCCACAAGGAAGGAAGATGATCTAAGGTTCAAGTCTTGGCTCTTGCATTTTAGATATCTTTTTAAATGGACTCTAGAATTTTTCCATAGGGTTGTATTTAGTTGCGCATGATTTTAGACATAAGAAAGTGAGTGGTCTAGTGGCAAGGCATCATTAAGGGTGCAAGGGAGCTTGGGTTCGAATCTCATGACAAGTAAGGGAGTATTTATTTTGTGGATTGGACGAGAAGAGTTTGAGTTGGATTTAAACTCTGCTAACGGAGGGATCCCACATCAAAAAGATACAAAGAAGGAAGGTGAGAAGCTAGCTATATATAGAGCATTTTATGAGGAGAGTTAATATACCTTGGTGGGCGTTTGCGTGTAGACCTAGAGGATAATCGCCAATAGTAGCGAAGGAAGGGCTACTATAACGTGAGGTGCACAGTAAGGTTACGGTGAGGTTTCAGTTTCTGATAAGTGTATATTAAGTTATGACTAATCGTTAGGTGATGTCGATTGTAGGTTCGTGACTAAGGGGTTTGCAGTGCGCGTGGTTTCAGTGTGTACAAACACTACACATCTGAAATCGGTCCAGAAAGTGGTGGATAAATGGGCGGTGGGCCCTGGGGCTAAGTTTGATGAAATGGTTTGGTTGGTTATACGAATTGAATTATTCATGCATGATACATGAATTGGATTTTTTTGGGCCTAATAGGCCATATGATGAGATTTTGGCCTAAAGGGCCGTAAGGGTGTGATTTGGGCTTGATGGGCTTATGGGGATGTAGACATGTATGTTAGGGTTTATGGACCGTAGGTCTAGTTTGAACAACTCTTAAATTCCATAAGACTTAATTTTTTTTAATTAAACATGTCTATAAACAAGTCGCAAGGTTGGAGTGTGGCAACGAGCGTACGCATGTCTAGGATTGGATCTAGGGAGAGCTTGGTACTTAAGCGGCCCTAGTGGCCCACCTCTTCTTTTCTGGAATCCTACCTGATGCGTAGTGTCTGTTCACTTTAGCTGCGAGGACTTGTTGATGGTCCAAAGTTCATAGCTAAAACCCGAAAAGGATCGAAGTACCCCGATTTGCTAAATTACAAAAATACCCCCGATTTGTGAAATTACCAAAATGTCTCGATTTGCAAAATTATCGAAATACCCCCGATTTGTGATATTACCAAAATTCCCTTGGTTTACGAAATTACCAAAATACCCTCGATTGGAAAAGTTATCGAAATACCCCTAATTTGTGATATTACCAAAATACCCTCGATTTACGAAATTACCAAAAATACCCCTAATTTGTAAAATTACCAAAGTACCCCTAATTTGCAAAATTACCAAGATACCCAATTTGTGAAATTACCAAAATACCCCTGGTTTGTGAAATTACTGAAATACTCCTAATTTGCAAAATTACCAAAATACCACTGTAGGGTAGAATTATGAAAATACCCATAGGTAGTGAAATGACGAAAATAACCCTATATGACGAATATGAGTTTGTGGATGTTACTTTTGTGTTTGATGCATTCATATCATATTCTGCTTAGGATTCATATGGGTGGGAATTATGGTACGGAGGAAGATTTGAGGATCGCATGGCCGTATGGTATGGATCCACCGCAGGCTTTTAGCCACCGAGTAGCCATGCTGCAACGATAATGTTATCGAAGGTTGTGTGCCATTAATATGGGCTTCGTGCCGTAATTATGGGCTTTGTGCCAATACTGAAGGCTTTGTGCTATTATTATGGCTTTGTGCCAATCATATTTACCATGGCTATGTGCCTAACCTATATATATTGATGACTCTGTGTCAATATTTGAGGATCGCTTGGCCGTATGGTATGGATCCAGGATCGCATGGCCATATGGTATGGATCCACTGGAGGCTTTAGGCCCAATATTTGATTAGTAGCTTTGCTGCAACATTTGGTAGTACCGCAATCGGGCTACCATTGGTGTGTAGCGAAGGGGTGGGTCGAGCTAGAATTCCCCATAGGAGTCATAAGGTTGAAAGGGAAATGGTCTGTGTAGCGGATGGATTTTTGGGGTGGGTTTGCATTATTCATTTATAAATGATACGTTATGATTTGATATGAGGTCATTGTGGCCTAAAGCCCAAGACCACCGATTTTGATAGGGCTTAGGCCCAATGTTGATATTTGTAGGTGATTTAATTGCTAAGGCTTGTGCACACTGAGTTTCGAAACTCACGCCCCTTTAATTTAATGTTTCAGGTAATCCCGAATAGACGACTCGACGTGGGAGAGGACTTGGAGATGGGCACACTACAAGAGGCTTGAATTTCCATTTATTTGTTTCAAAATACATGTTTTATTTACTTAATTTTCAGTGGACATAATAAGACCTTGCACTCCGTTTTGACTTCAGATTTAATTTGGGTTTTGAGATTAAATGTTTATTTAATTATTAAACCTAAGTAAGCTCTTATATTCAAACTTGGTTTACTAAATGCTTAAAATATTAAATGGGTTTTTTATCTTTAATTAATAAGTCTATTAGATTTTGGGCTTTTGGGCCTTAATTTCTTAATTAGCAAAACCGTTTTGAATTGTACCTTTAATGTGACATTTTAAATTCGGGCCTAACTTCTAGGCCGGGTTTGGGGTGTTACATTTAGTGGTATCAGAGCCTAGGTTGCAAAGCTCGGGCTGTGAATGGGCCTTTGATTTTGGGTTTTTTTTAAAAAAGTTTTGGCAGTATTCTTTAAGTGTGGTTTATCTAGCCCTCGACGTTGAGCCAAGTAAGTTTCTCTGTCATTGTTTGAATTATTGAACTGTATAGATAATGGGCTACTTAAAAATAGGCTTTTAGAGACTAAAGCCCGTAAGAAACTTAAGCCTATAGTTGATTCTTGACCGCGGAATAACTCTAAGAAATTATTGTTACTTACATAAGACATGTTCCCTAAACAAGTGGAATTAAGTACTAATTTCATAAAATTCTTAAATCAGAGTGCGCATCAAAAGCATAGTGGTGTGACTTGAGTGGTGCGTTTAGTAGTTAGTTGGAAATTTTGAGGACGAAATTTCTTTAAGGAGGGTAGATTTGTAACATCCCGAATTTGGGTCTAGTAGAATTGGGCCCATTAGGCCTTAGGCGTACGAGCGTTTAAAATTTTTGGGAACAAGATAATGGCTTTAATACAAGTTAGATCCAGTGGGTGAATGATTTTAAAAGGTTAAGGTCCTTCCATGAAGTCCCGGGTTCAAACTTTGGCTTTAGGAAAATTTTGATTTTAGGTGAATAAAACCCTCAGAGTTAGTAGTAGGCTTTAAGAATAAATTGTGGAGAGAAATGACACAAGTGGAGTGTGTAGTGTAGTGGTAAAGTGACGCCACATAAGGGACAAGGGGGTGACGCCATAAGGAAGGAAGATGGTCCAAGGTTCAAGTATTTGCTCTTGCATTTTAGATTTATTTTTAAATGGACTCTAGAATTTTGCCATAGGGTTATATTTAGTTGCGCATAATTTTTGACACAAGAAAGTGAGTGGTCTAGTGGCAAGGCGTCATTAAGGGTGCAAGGGAGCTTGGGTTCGAATCTCATGACAAGTAAGGGAGTATTTATTTTACGGGATTGGACGAGAAAATTTGAGTTGGATTTAAACCTCGCTAACGGAAGGATCCCATATCGAAAAGATACAAAGAAGGAAGGTGAGAAGCTAGCTATATATAGAGCATTCTATGAGGAGAGTTAATATACCTTGGTGGGCGTTTGGGTGCAGACCTAGAGGATAATCGCCAATAGTTGCGAAGGAATGGCAACTATTACGTGAGGTGCACGGTAAGGTTACGGTGAGGCTTTGGTTTCCAATAAGTGTATATTAAGTTATGATTAATCATTAGGTGATGTCGATTGTAGGTTCGTGACTAAGGGGTTTAAGCACGCATGGTTTTTAGGTGTGTACAAACACTACACACACGAAATTGGCAAAGCCGAAAGTGGCTAAATGGGCCGATGGGCCCTGAGGCTAAGTTTGATGAAATGGTTTGGTTGGTTATACGAATTGAATTAGTCATGCATGATACATGAATTGGATTTGTTGTGGGCCTAATAGGCCATTTGATGAGATTTTGGCCTAAAGGGCCGTAAGGGTGTGATTTGGGCTTGATGGGTTTATGGGGATGTAGACATGTATGTTAGGGTTTATAGACCATAGGTCTAGTTTGAATAACTCTTAAATTCCATAAGACTTAATTTTTTTTAATTAAACATGTCTGTGAACAAGTCGCAAGGTTGGAGTGTGGCAACGAGCGTACGCATGTCTAGAATTGGATCTAGGGACAGCTTGGTACTTAAGCGGCCCTAGTGGCCCACCTCTTCTTTTCTAGAATCCTACCTGATGCGTAGTGTATGTTCACTTTAGCACGAGGACTTGTTGATGGGCCAAAGTTCATAGCTAAAACCCGAAAAGGACTAAAGTACCCCGATTTGTGAAATTACCAAAAGACCCCCCGTTTGTGAAATTACCGAAATGTCTCGGTTTGCAAATTTATTGAAATACCCCTAAATTATGATATTACCAAAATACCCCTGGTTTACAAAATTACCAAAATACCACTAGTTTGCAAAATTATCGAAATACCCCCATTTGTGAAATTACCAAAATACCCTCGATTTACGAAATTACCAAAAATACCCCGATGTGCAAAATTACCAAAGTTCCCCCGATTTGTAAAATTATCGAAATACCCCTAATTTGTGAAATTACCAAAATACCACTAGTTTGTAAAATTACTGAAATACCCCTAATTTGTGAAATTACCAAAATACCCCTGTAGGATAGAATTGCGAAAATACCCCTGGGTAGTGAAATGACGAAAATAACCCTATGTGACGAATATGAGTTTGTGGATGTTGCTTTTGTGTTTGATGCATTCATATCATATTCTGCTTAGGATGCATATGGGTGGGAATTATGGTACGGAGGAAGATTTGAGGATCGCATGGCAGTATGGTATGGAGTCCACCGCAGGCTTTTAGCCACCGAGCAACCATACTGCACCGATAATGTTACCGAGGGTTGTGTGCCATTAATATGGGCTCCGTACCGTAGTTATGGGCTTTGTGCTAATACCAAAGGCTTTGTGCTGTTATTATGGCTTTGTGCCAATCATATTTACCGTGGCTATGTACCTAACATATATATATATTGATGACTCTGTGTCAATATTTGAGGGTCGCATGGCCGTATGGTATGGATCCACGATCGCATGGCCGTATGGTATGGATCCACTAGAGGCTTTAGGCCCAATATTTGATTAGCAGCTTTGCTACAACGTTCGGTAGTACCGCAACCGGGCTACCCTTGGTGTGTAGCGGAGGGGTGGGTCGAGCTAGAATTCCCCACAGGAGTCATAAGGTTGGAAGGGAAATGGTGTGTGTAGTGGATTTTTGGGGTGGGTTTGCATTATTCGTTTATAAATGATACGATATGATTTGATATGAGGTCATTGTGGCCTAAAGCCCAAGACCATCGATTTTGATAGGGCTTAGGCCCAATGTTGATATTTATAGGTGATTTGATTGCTAAGGTTTGTGCACACTGAGTTTCGAAACTCACACCCCTTTAATTTAATGTTTCAGGTAATCCCAAATAGACGACTCGATGTGGGAGAGGAGTTGGAGATGGCCACACTACAAGAGGCTTGAATTTCCATTTATTTGTTTCAAAATACATGTTTTATTTACTTAATTTTCAGTGGGCATAATAAGACCTTGTACTCCATTTTGACTTCAAATTTAATTTGGGTTTTGAGATTAAATGTTTATTTAATTATTAAATCTAAGTAAGCTCTTATATTCAAACTTGGTTTACTAAATGCTTAAAATAATAAAATGGGTTTTTTATCTTTAATTAATAAGTTTATTAGATTTTGGGCTTTTGGGCCTTAATTTCTTAATTAGCAAAACCGTTTTGAATTGTACCTTTAATGTGACATTTTAGATTCGGCCCTAACTTCTAGGCCGGGTTTGGAGTGTTACATTTAGTGGTATCAGAGCCTAGGTTGCAAAGCTCGGGCTGTGAATGGGCCTTTGATTTTGGGTTTTTTTAAAAAAAGTTTTGGCAGGATTCTTTAAGTGTGCTTTATCGAGCCCTCGACGTTGAGCCAAGTAAGTTTCTCTGTCATTGTTTGAATTATTGAACTGTATAGATAATGGGCTACTTAAAAATAGGCTTTTAGAGACTAAAGCCCGTAGGAAACTTAAGCCTGTAGTTGATTCATGACCGCAGAATAACTCTAAGAAATTGTTGTTACTTACATAAGACATGTTCCTTAAACAAGTGGAATTAAGTACTAGTTTCATAAAATTCTTAAATCAGAGTGCGCATCAAAAGCATAGTGGTGTGACTTGAGCGGTGCGTTTAGTAGTTAGTTGGAAATTCGAGGAAAAAATTTCTTTAAGGATGGTAGATTTGTAACATCCCGAATTTGGGCCTAGTAGAATTGGGCCCATTGGGCCTTAGGCGTAGGAGCGTTTAAAATTTTTGGGAACAAGAGAACGGCTTTAATACAAGTTAGATCTAGTAGGTGAATGATTTTGAAAGGTTAGAGGGCTTCTATGAAGTCCCAGGTTCAAACTTTGGCTTTAGGAAAATTTTGGTTTTAGGTGAATAAAACCCTGAGAGTTAGTAGTAGGCTTTAAGAATAAAATGTGTAGAAAAATGACACAAGTGGAGTGTGTAGTGTAGTGGTAAAGTGACGCCACATAAGCGACAATGCGGTGACGCCATAAGGAAGGAAGATGGTCCAAGGTTAAGTCTTGGCTCTTGCATTTTAGATTTCTTTTTAAATGGACTCTAGAATTTTGTCATATGGTTATATTTAGTTGCGCATAATTTTTGACACAAGAAAGTGAGTGGTCTAGTGGCAAGGCATCATTAAGGGTGCAAGGGAGCTTGGGTTCGAATTTCATGACAAGTAAGGGAGTATTTATTTTGCGGATTGGATGAGAAGAGTTTGAGTTGGATTTAGACTCTGCTAACGGAAGGATCCCATATCGGAAAGATACAAATAAGGAAGGTGAGAAGCTAGCTATATATAGAGCATTCTATGAGAAGAGTTAATATACCTTGGTGGGCGTTTGGGTGCAGACCTAGAGGATAATCGCCAATAGTTGTGAAGGAAGGGAAACTATAACGTGAGGTGCACGGTAAGGTTACAGTGAGGTTTTGATTTTTGATAAGTGTATATTAAGTTAGGTGATGTCGATTTTAGGTTCGCGACTAAGGGGTTTACAGCATGCATGGTTACCAGGTGTGTACAAACACTATACACACGAAATTGGCAAAGCCGAAAGTGGCTAAATAGGCCCGATGGGCCTTGAGGCTAAGTTTGATGCAATGGTTTGGTTGGTTATATGAATTGAATTACTCATGCATGATACATGAATTGGATTTGTTTTGGGCCTAATAGGCCATATGATGAGATTTGGGCCTAAAGGGCCGTAAGGGAGTGATTTGGGCTTGATGGGCTTTTGGGGATGTAGACATGTATGTTAGGGTTTATGCACCGTACGTCTAGTTTGAACAACTCTTAAATTCCATAAGACTTAATTTTTTTTTAATTAAACATGTCTGTGAACAAGTCGCAACGTTGGAGTGTGGTGACGAGCATACGTATGTTTAGGATTGGATCTAGGGAGAGCTTGGTACTTAAGCTACCCTAGTGGCCCACCTCCTCTTTTCTGGAATCCTACCTAGTGCATAGTGTCTGTTCACTTTAGTCATGAGGACTTATTGATGGGCCAAAGTTCATAGCTAGAACCCGAAGAGGACCGAATTACCCCCGATTTGCAAAATTACCAAAATACCCCCAGTTTGTAAAATTACCGAAATATCTCGGTTTGCAAATTTATTGAAATACCCTCGATTTATGATAATACCAAAATACCCCTGGTTTGTAAAATTACCAAAATACCCCCGGTTTGTAAAATTTTCAAAATACCCTCGATTTGTGAAATAACCAAAATACCCTCGATTTATGAAATTACCAAAAATACCCCGATGTGTGAAATTACTAAATTTCCTTCTATTTGCAAAATTATCGAAATACCCCTAATTTGTGAAATTACCAAAATACCCCGAATTGTGAAATTACTGAAATACCCCTAATTTGTGAAATTACCAAAATACCCCTGCAAGATAAAATTACGAAAATACCCCTGGGTAGTGAAATGATGAAAATAACCCTATGTGACGAATATGAGTTTGTGGATGTTACTTTTGTGCTTGATGCATTCATATCATATTCTGCTTAGGATTCATATGGGTGGGAATTATGGTACGGAGGAAGACTTGAGGATCGCATGGTCGTATGGTATGGATCCACCGCAAGCTTTTAGCCACCGAGCAGCCATGTTGTACCGATAATGTTACCGAGGGTTGTGTGCCATTAATATGGGCTCCGTGTCATAGTTATGGGCTTTGTGCCAATACCGAAGGCTTTGTGCTGTTATTATGGCTTTGTGCCAATCATATTTACCGTGGCTATGTGCCTAACATATATATATTGATGACTCTGTGTCAATATTTGAGGATCACATGGCCGTATGGTATGGATCCAGGATCACATAGTCGTATGGTATGGATCCACTAGAGGCTTTAGGCCCAATATTTGATTAGCAGCTTTGCTGCAACGTTTGGTAGTACCGCAACCGGGCTACCATTGGTGTGTAGCGGAGGGGTGGGTCGAGCTAGAATTCCCCACAGGAGTCAGAAGGTTGGAAGGGAAATAGTGTGTGTAGAGGATGGATTTTTGGGGTGGGTTTGCATTATTCGTTTATAAATGATACGATATGATTTGATATGAGGTCATTGTGGCCTAAAGCCCAAGACCACCGATTTTGATAGGGCTTAGGCCCAATGTTGATATTTGTAGGTGATTTGATTGCTAAGGGTTGCGCACCCTGAGTTTTGAAACTCACACCCCTTTAATTTAATGTTTCAAGTAATCCTGAATAGACGGCTCGACATGGGACTGGACTCGGAGGTGGGCACACTACAAGAGGCTTGAATTTCCATTTATTTGTTTCAAAATACATGTTTTATTTACTTAATTTTCAGTGGATGTAATAAGACCTTGTACTCTATTTTGACTTCAGATTTAATTTGAGTTTTGAGATTAAATGTTTATTTAATTATTAAACCTAAGTAAGCTCTTATGTTCAAACTTGGTTTACTAAATGCTTAAAATAATAAAATGGGTTTTTTTATCTTTAATTAAAATGTCTATTAGATTTTGGGCTTTTGGGCGTTAATTTCTTAATTAGCAAAACTGTTTTGAATTGTGCCTTTAATGTGACATTTCGGATTTGGGCCTAACTTCTAGGCTGGGTTTGGGGTGTTACATAAACCATAAAATGAATATATTTTAATCCTACATTTTGCATGTTTTTGGATGATTTATCCCTTTAATTATGGAAGTAGGTGCTTCTAATCCCTTGTTTTCATGGTTTATACTCAGTAGAGCACCGGAAGGTGAAAAGAACGAGAAATGGGCCTAAAATAGAGAAAATGGGCCAAGTACAAATTACACATGGCCTGGACCCAAGACCATACGACCGTACCCTGTGAGAAGAGCCAACCACGGCCTGGATTTTGAAATACACGGCCGTGCCTCATCAACAGACTCGAACACGGCCTGGCCACGATTTACACGGGAGTGTGCCATGGGCGTGCCTCTATCGCAGGAAAATAGAATTCTATTTGGATTAGGGTACTTAGAGGCAAAGAAAGTCATTCCAAAAGTCTATATAAAGACCCTAGAGGCCACTTAAAGGGGGAGTTCGATAGAAACCTACATCGGGGCTTTTCGGGGCATTCACCGAGCCAAAGAGCCCAGCAGTGGAGGTGAATACAAGGATTCACTCGAAGAAAGCCAGTTGATTCATCTCAAGAAGCCGGAATCATACTCAAAACAGATGATCTCTCCTTCAATTCCTTTAGGGGGTTTTAGGTTTTTCTTATCTTTTGTTTTATATTTTCTTCTGAGATGTTTTCTTTTACAATTATGAGCTAAACTCCTCAGATACCTGAGGGGGATGAAGCCTAAGATAGATCTTGTTATTGTTATCTAAGTTGTATGATAAATATTTGATTTGTTCTTGACTATGTGTTCTTAATTCTTGTTTGGGTATTTCCGGGATATTGATTCAAGTATTTATGTGCTTAGGTGGTGGAGCAAAAGTCCCTGCTTAAAAGTAGATCTAGTATAGTTAAGCGGAGTTGAACGCAACCCTAGAAATAGGATAACGTAAATTTGCTAGAATAGGGTCAAACCTAATATGGGAGTCAATAGATCGAGTTAATGCAATTCTAGAGGTTTTAATTAGAAAGAAATTTTAATTAATCAACTTAGGGTTAGAAATTAGTAGCCTCGAAAGAGGTATTAATATAAACTAGGGAATCCTACGGATCAAGTCAAGTGAATAAATCGTCTAGTTTAGAGTTAGATAACAAGTGAAGTCTAGGTGGATCCTTCCTCGGGTATTGTTGAAATCAATCGATTTTCCCTCAAGTCTTTCCCCAATTCCTTCTTTGTCTTAGCACCTTTAGCTTAGTTTTTAGTTAATTTTAGATTAGATAACAAATTCCCTTAATTATTAGGCTAAATAATAGAAAAGAGTTACTATTAGTACTTTTGGTTCCTTTGGGTTCGACAATCCAGTCTTGCCACTAAACTATACTACTATTCGATAGGTGCGCTTGCCTCCATCGTTGTCTTAGTTAGTTTCTAGGTTCGATCATTCTTTTTATAAAATTTTAAGACTGACACACGATCAAGTTTTTGCCGCCGTTGTGGGGAACTTAAATATTAAGAAAGCTCAATTTTTATTACTTTAACCATATTATATTTTATTTTTTGCAATTTAATTTTATTTTTACTTTTCTAATTTTCTTTTCTTCTTTTATCTTTTCCTGGTAGGTATCTCTAGTTTATAACTAGAAGGAACCCGACAGGACCTTTGATCTATGATAGTGATATCGAAGGAATGGTTCACAGAAATCGCAGAGAAATAAGGTGAAGCCTACAATTCATACAAGAAGAGCAGGAGAACGAAATTAATACGAACGAAGAGATGGCTGAAAATAATTCGCTACCTCAAGATATGGCCAAACATCATGCTCCTCGAACTATGTATGATTATGCTAAATCTAATTTAACAGGAGCTGAATCGAGTATTATTAGGTCTGCTATAGCCGCTAATAATTTTGAATTGAAACCTAACACTATTCAAATGATTCAATAGTTTGTTCAGTTTGATGGTTTGCAGGACGAATGCCCGAATACTCATTTAGTAAATTTTCTAGAATTCTATGATACCTTCAAAATAAATGGTGTTTCTGATGATGCCATTTTTCTTCTGTTATTTCCCTTTTCATTAAGAAAAAAGTCAAACAGTGGTAACATTCTCTTCCATGAGGATCAATCACTACATGAGACCAAATGACCGAAAAATTTTTATTAAAATATTTTTCGCCGGCCAAAATGGCCAAATTAAGGAATGATGTCTCTTCTTTTGTGCAGATGGATTTAGAAACATTATATGATGCATGGGAGAGATATAAAGATCTATTGAGAAGGTGCCCACACCATGGTTTACCCTTGTGGCTACAGGTCCAAACTTTTTACAACGGTGTGAACCCTTCAACGAGACAACTAATTGTTTCAACAGCCAGCGGAACCCTAAAAAACAAAACTCCTGAAGCGACTTACAAGTTTGTAGAGGAGATGTCACTGAATAACTATCAGTGGCAAGTTACAAGGACAAAGCCAACTAAAGCAGTCGGAGTCTTCAATCTTGACGCAGTCACCATGCTATCAAATCAGGTAGAGATGATGAATAAAAAAATTTATGGTTTGTGTGGTTCTTTGCAGGTACATCCAGTTATGAAATGTGACTCAGATCAAGGAGGCGTGGCGAATCCTGAGTACCCACCCTACAATCATGGAATGGAAAGCGAACAGATAAACTATACGGGTAACAATTTCAGATCTCAAAATAACCCTTATAGTAATACTTATAATCCAGGTTGGAGGAACCACCCTAATTTCTCGTGGGGTGGCCAAGGAAATCAGAGACAACAACCACCCCCTCCAAACTTCCAACAATAGCCCTACCTACAGAAAAAGAAGCTAAACCTTGAAGTGATGCTGACAAAATTCATAGCGGTGTCTGAAACTCATTTTCAAAACACCGAGACAACACTTAAAAATCAATAAGCATCGATTAAAGGAATCAAGAACCAGTTAGGGCAACTCGCAAAGCTGATCTCCGAACGACCAGTAGGTAGCTTGCCAAGTAACACTGAGACTAATCCAAAGGAGCAAATTCAAGCCATAACAGCTTATGACAGTGGAGGGTTAGTAGAATCTAAATCTAAGCTAAGGCAAGAACCTATGGTAAGCGAAGGTAAGATTGAGGTAAGCCAATAAAAGCCAAAATTGGTAATTAAATAATACAAACCTCGTATACCTTACCCCAATGCAATGAAGGAACACGACACAGAAGAACAGTTCGGTAAGTTCCTTAAACTCTTAATGAAATTACATATTAACTTACTATTTCCTAAAGCTCTTTCGCAGATGCTAGATTCAAGGAAATTTTTAAAAGTGCTCTTAACGAACAAGCAAAATTTAGACGAGGAGTCCCATGTGGAATTAAACGTAGTATGCTCAGCAATGTTACAGAATAGACTACCACGAAAATTAAAAAATCTAAGGAGTTTTACAATTCCATGTTTAATTGGTAGTTTATCCGTTGATAATGCTTTAGCTGATTTAGGGGCAAGCATCAATGTTATGCCATCTAAAATGTTTAAACAGCTAGGTCTAGGGAAACCAAAGCAAACTAGGATGAGTATTCAACTAGTTGATAAGACTATTCAAATTTCTAAGGGTATAATTGAAGATGTACTAGTTAAAGTTGACAAATTCATATTCCCTGTAGACTTCGTTGTTTTAGATATGAATGAAGACAATAGTATCCCCCTAATTTTAGGAAGACCCTTTCTAGCAACTGTCAGATCTAAAATCGATGTTAGTATAGGTGAACTCACACTTCGTGTAGGTGACGAATCAATCAGTCTTCAAGCCCTCGACTCAACTAGGACGTCAAGTGATAAAGGTGAGGATGTAAACTCTATTGATGATTATTCGGTTAAACTTTCTTTTCAGGAAACACTGAGGAACTGCACTACAGAGCCATATCCTATAGCTCATACCAACAAGGAAATGTCTCATGAGGAACGATGGCTTCAGATCGATGAGCTAGATGAGTGGGTGACACATTTCAAGGAGAAATCAAATCCACACGAAGTGAAACTGAAGGAACCCTCAGAGGAACTTAAAGGAACGTCAAATCACTTCAAAATAGGAGATCAGGTACTATTAGATAAGACAAACCCGCAAATTGCCACGTCAAACCTAAAGACAAATGAAGAGATCCCCTTTACGGTACTTAATGTTTTCCTTTACGGAATAGTCAAGGTAAGTAATTCTACATTGGGTACTTTTAAAGTAAACTCTACTCGATTCAAACTATATAATGAAAGCATGAGAAAGGATTTTTCACTCCTTAAACCACCGTGAAGGTTCGAATAAGAGGAAAGTCAAGCTTAAGACTTTAAACGAGCACTTCTTGGGAGGCAACCCAAGCACTAACCCCATTTATTTTTATTTCTTTTCTTTTAGCACCTAACTACAAACTAACTTAATGAATCGAAAATTTTTGCATCACACAGCCTCACACACGGCCATGGCTATAGTCGTATAGATGCTACAGATTTTTGTACTAGCATGTCAGAGATAGTACAAGACAGAACAAGAAAAATATCTTCAAGTCACGGGCTCCAATTACAACCACGGCCGTGCGACATAGCCATGGCCGATACTGTTTAACCAACACCGGCATGGCAACTTAAATATCAGGCATGGGAAAAGTAATTGAACCACCACACGGCCGTGCGGTATGGCCGTGTGACATAACACGCCCACGATACACTGGTGTGGGGATGTACCGAGCTAAAAATTTCTATTTAAAACACCCATCTCCCCTTTTCACCTACTCCCCATTCACTCCTCACTCCTATCCATCTTCACTTTCCTCCTTCTTCATTCTCTAAAGTCTTGATTTACGCTTCAACAATGTCGAAGAAAAGGAAAGATTCAAGCCTTGTCTCCCTATACGAGACCAATCAACATAAGTTCATGCTAGCCGCTTCATTAACTTCGACAAGCCAAGGGCCTTTGAGGCCATTTAATGTTTGTTTTACTTTTCTCTTCTCATTTATTTTCCTTTCCTTTATTTTTCTTATACTAAATTCAGTTTATCTCATTTTAGTTTCTTGGTTTTAGGTTCTAAAGGCTGCTAGGGAATCACAACACCACGGCCTTAGAAACCACACCCACCTCGTGAACCATCTACCAATAAGGACTTTTCAGTCCATTCATCTTTTCTTTTGGTCTTATTTTAATTCTTATTTTCTTTCTTGTTATATTTATTTACTTTAATTATATATTTAGTATAATTTAAATTAGTACTATTATATCCTGGCTAACTCTTCACGAGGTTCCCAATTTCCTCATCTAGCACAGGAAATAGAGGCGCCCCCTCCAACTTAGCTTTCACCTCCGAATCAAGTTTCCACACTTCCAACCCAAGGAATCCATCCAAAAATTCAGGAAGTTTCACCTCTCTTCCTCACTTTTGATTTTCTTATGATTCTTATCTATTTTTGTACATTGAGGGTGATCGTGTCAAACATTTGAGTTTTAAAATTTATAAAAAGAATGATCGAACCTGTAAACTAACTATGATAATGATAGAGGCAAGTGCACCTCGAATAGTAGTATAGTTTACGCAAGAATATCTTATCGAACCCAAAGGGACCTAAAAGTACTACTACTCACTTTCTTTTTATTATTTAGCCTAAAATATGGAGTGATTGGTTTATGAAACTAAAAACTAATGAAATACTTAAACTAAATGCAATGACAAAAGAATGAATTAGAGAAAGACTTTAGGAAAACTCAGATGATGAAGACGATACCCTCAGGAAGAATCCACCTATGACTTCACTTATTATTTATCCCTAAACCATATGATTTCTTTACTTGGCTTGATCCGTGAGACTCTTTAACCTATATTAAACCCTCTCTCGAGGCGAACAATGTCTAACCTTAGGTTAATTGGTCGAACTCTCGTTCTCTTACAATAACCCCCTAAGGAAGTAGTAAATCGATCAATGGATTCCCATATTAGGTTTCACCCTAATCTAGTAAAATCTCGTAACCCTATCTCTAGTCGCCCGATCAACTCCGCTTAATTATATGCTGATATATAAAAAATGTGAATGTAAATGCGGTTAATGCTCAGGTTGCCACCCGAGAAGCGCTCGTTTAAAGTCTTAAGCTAGACTTCCCCTGTTTTGTTTCTAAATGTAGGTTCATAGAGTTGAAGCTCCTCTCTCACATCCCTAAAATCCTCTCCATTATAAATTTTCAATCGTTGCCCATAATTTGAATGAGTTACCTCGATTGTGCCATAGGGAAAGATAGTTTTGATTACGAAAGGGCCTGACCATCTTGATTTTAGCTTTCCAAGAAACAATTTAAGCCTTGAATTGTATAATAGAACTAGATCTCCTATTTTGAATTGCTTTGGTTGCTTTAAGCGAGCATCATGGCGTCGCTTTGTTGCCTCCTTATATAAACGTGAGTTCTCATAGGCATTAACTTGCCACTCATCTAGCTCATTTGACAGCATCATTCTTTTCTCACCTGCAAGTTTAAGATCGTAATTCAAAAATTTTATAGCCCAGAAGGCTTTATGCTCTAATTCGAATGGTAGGTGACAACTTTTTTCGTAGACAAGTCTGTATGGGGATGTTCCTATGGGAGTTTTAAAAGTTGTTCTATAAGCCCATAAAGCATCCTCTACTTTTAATTCCCAATCTTTTCTATTTGATACTACTATTTTCTTTAGAATACATTTAAGTTCTCGATTTGCTACTTCCACTTGTCCACTGGTTTGAGGATGATAAGGGGTAGCTGTCTTGTGGTGTACTACATATTTCTTTAAGACTTTATCAAATTGAGTATTAAAAAAGTGAGTACCCCTATCACTAAAAATTGCTCTGGGTGTTCCAAATTGAGAGAAGAGTTTCTTAAGAAATCTCACTACTACTCTAGCATCGTTAGTGGGTAAAGCTTGAGCTTTCACCATTTTGACATGTAATCCACTGCTACTAAGATATATTTATTCCCAAATGAGATAGAAAATGGACCCATAATATCAATACCCCATACGTCGAATATTTCACATGATAACATATATGTTTAAGGCATTTTATCGTATTTAGAGATGTTATCTATTCTTTGGCATATATCACACGAAGCAACATACCTGTTGGCATCTTTGAACAGAGTTGGCCAATAAAAACCTGATTCGAGTGTTTTATGTGCTGTTTTAATCCCGTTGTAATGTCATTTTGAAGGTCTTAAGTGGCAATGTTCTAGGATCTTGCTTGCTTCTGCCTTTGTAACGCATCTCCGAATTACTTGATCTAAACATATAAAAAAGAAAAGGGTCCTCCAAAAGTAGTTCTTTGCATCAGCAAAGAATCACTTCTTTTGATGATGGGTTAACCTTTTTGGTATGATGTCAGTAGCTAAATAATTTGTAATATCTACAAACCAAGGTACCTCGGTGGTGGAAATAGGAACGAGTTGTTCTTCGGGAAACGAGTCATTTATCTCACTCTCATCGAGTTCTTTGATATGTGGGTTTTCAAGCCTGGAAAGATGATCTGCTACGAGATTTTTAGCTCCTTTCTTATCCTGGATTTCCAAATCGAATTCCTGTAAGAGTAGAATCCATCTTATGAGTCAAGGTTTTGCATCAGATTTTGCTAAAAGATAACAAAGAGCTAAATGGTCGGTATAAACGAAAACTTTAGATAATATCAAATACTGTCTAAATTTATCAAATGCAAAAACCACTGCTAGCAATTCTTTTTCTGTGGTGGTGTAATTTTCTTGTGCGGCCGTCAATGTTTTCCTAGCATAATAGATCGGTTGAAAATGCTTGTCTCTTCGTTGTCCCAAAACTGCACCTACTGCAAAGTCACTCGCATCACACATTAGTTCAAAAGGTAAATTCCAATCAGGTGCAATTATAATTAGGGCATTTATTAATTTATTTTTAAGGGTATTAAATGCTTCTAAACATTCCTGATCAAAATCGAAAGGTGCATATTTTTCTAGTAATTTTGTTAAAGGCTTAGCTATTTTAGAAAAATCCTTGATAAAACTTCTATAAAATTCAACATGTCCTAAAAACTTCTAATAGCCTTAACCGAACTAGGGGGAGGTAGTTTTTCTATGGTTTCAATTTTTGCTTTATCAACTTCAATCCCTTTTACTAGAAATTTTGTGGCCTAACACAATCCCTTCTCGAACCATAAAGTGACATTTTTCCCAATTAAGCACAAGATTTGTTTCCTCACATCTTATTAGAACTCGTTTTAATTTGTTTAAGACAGAGATGGAAAGAATTATCGAATACCGAATACAAAAAAATTGTCCATAAATACCTCCATAATATCTTCCACAAGTTCATCAAAGATGGCCAGCATGCAACGCTAAAAAGTAGTAAGAGCATTACATAATCCAAAAGGCATTCTACGATAAGCAAACATACCGTATGGGCATGTAAATATTGTCTTTTCTTGATCCTCAAGAGCTATTAGGATTTGGAAGTAGCCAGAGAGCTCATCTAGAAAGCAATAGTACATATGCCCGGATAATCTTTCTAACATCTGATCAATAAATGATAGAGGGAAGTGATCTTTTCTCGTAGCATCGTTCAACTTCCTATAGTCAATGGAAACTCTTCAACCTGTGACTGTTCTTGTAGGAATCAATTCATTCTTTTTGTTGGCTACAACAGTCATGCCTCCTTTCTTTGGAACAACCTGCACAGGGCTTACCTAAGTAATGTCAGAAATAGGATAAATAATTCCAACATCTAGAAGTTTAATTACCTCAGCCTTAAAAACTTCCTTCATGTTGGGATTCAATCATCTTTGAGGTTGCACACATGGTTTATAATCATCTTCCATTAAAATTTTATGGGTACAGAATGATGGACTTATCCCTTTAATGTCGAAATTTTCCAAGCTATGGCTCTTTTATACTCCTTTAGTACCTATAGCAGCTCGTCTTTCTCTTTGGGTTCCATTTTGAAGAGATGACCATTGGTAGTGTAGAATTATCTCCGAGAAATGCATATTCTAAGTGATTTGGTAACTGCTTCAATTCTAATTTGGGTGGTTCTTTAATAGAAGGTTTTTGTTTTAGTTCATCGTCTAATATAATGCCCTCGTCTTTCTTTTTTCTTGGGGAAGAATTCTTAGACTTTAACTCACTCTCTACCTCTCCTAACTCATTGATATCATTAGCTCCCCCTCACCTTGAGTAAGACATAGTTCCAACGTGTCGTCATGGATGATTTCCTGAAAAGAATCTTGAATGAAATTGTCAATGGCATCAATAAAATAACAGGAATCATCTTGCTCTCTAGAATATCGCATACCATCTTATATTTTAAAAGTGATTTTGTAACATCCTAAATGTGAGCCTGTGCATTTATATGTTAGTTTAACATGTTAGTTCAAGAATTTAAGGCTCGGGCTGAGACCTTGATTAAATATATGGATTAGAGTTTAAATTAATGTTCTGAGTAGTTTAAGTGATATTTCGGGCTTTAAAAAAATTGGGTTAGGTGGCTAATAAATGGTGTTAGCTCATAATTTAAGAAGATAGTTAATTAAGTGTCAAGCTGGGCTTGTGGCCCAAAGAATTAAAGTGCAATTAGTGGAGCGCAAGGTGGCCTTGCAAAAGAAGGTAGATCCGGCGACAAAGTTTTCCCATATTAGTTTTTTTAAAGTACTTTATATGATGGATTTAAAATACATTGTAATAAGGCCATAGGCCATTTGTTTACATTTTAGATTGAAAATGGGCCTTTAGTATTTATTCTCGTTTTAATTTCTTTCAAGGACATGTAATTAAGTTTTGGGCTTTTGATTATCAAGGCACACTTTATGTAATTTTCTATTTGGGATTTTTGTCGACACGATTGTTTTACAAAAATTTTCTTAGTGACATACCAGATCCGGTAGTAGTGTTTGGGCTGGGTTTGGGGTGTTACAAATTGGTATCAGAGCCCAGTTCAAAACTCGACTTTGGGATTTTGGGTCTAAAAGATTTTCTAAAAATGGGTTTTTAAAACATGGATTTTTATTAGTAAAGGTTTATTAGCTCAGCATGGCACCTGCGTCTCCGGCCCAAGTCCGCCAGGTAAGTATTCGAAATCCACTTTGTGATATATATGCATGTGGGCTTGATGGGCTTTATGGGACATAGACTATCTTAATTAGACTTTGATGAACTATAGGCCTAGCTTAAACCACTTCTTAAATTCCATAAGACTTAATTTATCCAAACAAATCCTGTGAACTAGTCGTCGAGTTAGGGTGTGGCAACAGGCATACGCATGTCTAGGATTGGATTCAGAGAGA